>JAPDVR010000015.1:13222751-14525251 GCA_026230005.1 Gila orcuttii | reverse complement strand
ACAATTGTTCAGATTGAGCTGATCTGCAACGCGCCGGGAACTACGTCATCATGTTGAAAGGTCACGCTCGATGACGCCAGCGGAAGTACCGCCCCACTGTTTACAAAGCAACCGTGCGAAGGAGGATAGTTCAAATTGTATTGTATGTTGATTGACACATTTATGTCTTTGTGTCATATTAATGTTTAAAATGGTCCTTACGTGTGCGTATCCTGGGTGTTTAAATCTTTTAAAACCTAAATGTTTTTTTCCGCCTGCAGGTGGGGCGGTACAGTGGGGTGGTACTTCCGCCGGCACTGGCGACATCGAGCCTGACCTTTCAACGTGATGACGTAGTTCCCGGCGCGTTGCAGATCAGCTCAATCCGAACAATTGTAGTTAAAAAATATATATATATTTAAATGACCTATCGTTTAGCTAGATAAGACCCTCCTCCTCAGCTGCGATCGTGCACAGCCCGTTGAAGCATTTCAAAGACCTTTGAAACTCCATTGATTTGGACTTCAAAACGTTGGTTGCCATTGAAGTCCATTATTCGAAGAAAAATCCAGAAATGTTTTCCTCAAAAACTTATTTTCTCTTCCACTGAGGAAAGAAAGACATGGATATCTTGGATGGCATTGGGGTGAGTAAATTATTAGGAAATTTTCATTTTGAGGTGGACTAATCCTTTAAGCTTTTTATTAAAACTCATTTCACATTTTAGTTTAGTTTTTGTTACTTAGATTTTAACATTAATAGAGTGATAATTATTTTAGAGAAGTTTAATTTCATTGTCTGTGTTCCCACACTGGAAAATGAAATCTGGTGTTCTTACTGAGCAGAAAGGTATTGGGGCTGCAGCTGAGGCACTGCTCTTTGCTCGCGCCCGAACAGCGGAGACAGCTCTTGTGGCACGACTGGCACTGCCCGTCCTCACCCATGAATGTGCTCAGAGAGCAGTCGCTGAAGAACTCACAGTGCCCGTTAACATCTTTCCTCATGTTTGCTCTGCAGGTGAGGCACGAGGACGGGTGTGGACCTGAGCACGTCAGGCAGGACTTGTCACATTCTAAAAAACAGACATATTTGATATCATGATAGTCATACCATAACTGTTTGCTGATAACATGATAGATTGAATGTTACCAAAACATGTCCAGGTGACATTTCTTTCACGCACTTGCTCACTCTCAACCACAATCACTTACTCGCTCTCGCACTCGCTGGCGCACTCACTCTCGGCCAAAATCACTCACTCTCACCCACAATCACTCGCTCGCTTGCTCTCACTGGCGCACTCACTCACAATCACTCACTCGCTTGCTCTTGCTGGCGCACTCACTCTCACCCAAAATCACTCAGTCACAATCACTCACTCACTCACAAAATCTCTCTGAGTGATTTTGGGTGAGAGTGAGTGATTGTGACTCTTACACACTCCCACAATCACTCACTCTCGCCCACAATGACTCTATCTCACCCTCACTCGACTCAGCGACTCAACTCACTCGCTCGCTCACTCTCGCCCACACTCACTCACAATCCCTTAATTGCTCGCTCTCGCACTCACTCTCACCCAAAATCACTCAGTCACCCACAATCTCTCACTCTCACCCACAATCACTCACTCACTATCGCCCACGATCACTCTCACTATCGCCCACAATTACTCACTCACTCACTGGCGCACTCACTCTCACCCACAATCACTCACTCTCACCCACTCCCAAAATCTCACTCGCTCACGCTCACAATCTCACTCACTCACTCTCACCCACAATCACTCTCTCGCCCACAATCACTCACTCACTTTCTCACGCTTACAATCTCACTCACTCGCTCCCACAATCAATCACTCAATCTCTCTCGCCCTCACTCTCTCTTCCTCTTGCCCTCACTCACTCACTGTTGCCCACAATCATTCTCTCTCACCCTCGCCCTCACTCAACGACTCAGACGCTTAGCGACGCTCACTGACTCTCGCCCACACTCACTCCCTCGCTTTCACCCACAATCCCTTACTCTCGCCCAAAATCACTTACTGTCGCCAACAATCACTCACTCACTATCGCCAACAATCACTCACTCACTATCGCCCACAACCACTCACTCACTATCGCCCACAATCCCTCACTATCTCCCACAATCACTCTCACTATAGCCCACAATCACTCACTCTCACCCACAATCACTCACTTTCTTGCTCTCGCTGGCGCACTCACTCTCGCCCACAATCACTCGCTCACTCGCAAAATCTCATTCGCTCACTCACAAAAACTCACTCGCTTCCACAATCAATCACTCACTCTCTCTCGCCCTCACGCTCTCTCTCGCCCTTGCCCACTTTCTCTCACCCTCACTCACTCACTGTTGCCCACAATCATTCTCTCTCACCCTCACTATCTCTTGCCCTCAGTCAACGACTCCGTGACGCTCACCCACTCTCGCCCACAATCACTCACTTTCACCCACAATCCCTTACTCGCTCGCTCTGGCACTCACTCTCGCCCAAAATCACTTACTGTCGCCCACAACCACTCACTCACTATAGCCCACAATCCCTCACTCACTATCGCCCACAATCACTCTCACTATCGCCCACAATCACTCACTCACTCGCTCTCAACCACAATCACTTACTCGCTCTCGCTGGCACACTCACTCTCACCCAAAATCACTCACTGTGGACCACAATCACTCACTCACTCTCGCCCACAATCACTCGCAAAATTTCACTCGTTCACAAAATCTCACTTGCTCACTCACAAAATCTCATTCTCACTCACTCACTCTCACCCACTCGACTCAGCGACTCAACAACTCAACTCAAATCACTCGCTTGCTCACTCACTCACTCGCTTTCACCCACAATCCCTTTATCGCTCGCTCTCGCACTCTCTCACCCAAAATCACTCACTGTCGCCCACAATCTCTCACTCTCACCCACAATCAATGTTCCCTCTAAGCTGCGCGCGTGCACGGCCGCGCACTTCTGAAGCCCAGAAAAGAATAAAATACCACGCAGAGGACTGACGCGAAATGTGTGGGGAAATCCATTTGATTGTAGTTTAAGTGAGAAATAATTTCAGTGCTCTGGTCAACCGCTATAGAGTGAAAAGTGGTGAATGCAGTTTACAGGTTTCATAGAAAGAGAATGATGTGAGCACGTGTGATTGGCAGTGAGTCTTGTGCGCGGACCAAATAGCTCAATACAAGAGGCAACGAGAAATGCAAAGACAAGTGAAATAAAATCACATCATAATGTTTTAAAGAAGAGTGGTTTGATTAAAGTGGTGGAAATAACGGTTGATGGACACAGAATGGTAACAATTACACACCCACCTGCGTGCAAATTCAAAATACATCATTAGTTTAAATAGATGTTTTTGTGTGTGGGAGAGTTTCAGGCATGGTTAGATTACTATAAAAGAGTTCACATTCACTTTTCTTGAAAATATTTAGCTATTAGATCTATTTAAATGCTTCAGTTTGTTTTCATATTATAATAATACGTTTTTTTTATATTATATTAGGCCTATATTTTATTATATTATAAGCCCAAATAAAGAATCTCACAAGGGTATTGTTTAGGGCTCATTGCAATTAAAAAGTTTGAAACCCCCTGCTAAAGAAAATATTGGAAATTCATAAGGAATAAACAATCATTTAACTTTGATGGTTTAATGCTTCCTGTACACAATTAATTGACTGTACAAAAACACTTTATGGTTTTCCCAAACCATCTCCGTGTAACAGCTTACTTTTCTTTCATACTATATTCTATTATTGTAAAGAATTGAACTGTTCTGCAGAAGATTTTGTAAACTATTTTTCATAGGATTTCTTGGTAAAGACTGTACAGTTAACAGCACTGTAAAAAAATATCAGGTAACCTAAAATGTGCTTAATTTAGTTACTTCTTAATTAACTGCTTGTTTTTCAAAAATATGATTTAATACCAATAAGTTACATCAAGGGTCAAATACAATAGAAATGGCACATTCAAGTTAAAAGTTACAACTGAATGTTGAAACCATTGTGTTTCTACGTATGCTGTACAGGTCAGATATAAAGAATATTTTTGCTCAGGTAGCGAAAAATGTCCACCCAATAGAAAAAAGTTTTGCTCAGAAAGAAAAAAAATTAGAGGGAACATTGCCCACAATCACTCACTCACTATCACCCACAATCACTCACTAACTCACTATCACCCACAATCACTCACTCACTCGCTCTCAACCACAATCACTTATTTGCTCTTGCACTCGCTGGCACACTCACTCTCGGCCAAAATCACACACTGTCGCCCACAATCACTCACTCTAACCCACAATCACGCTCTCGCCCACAAAATCTCACTCGCTCACAATCTCACTCACTCACTCTCGCCCACAATCACTCTCTTGCCCACAATCACTCACAATCTCACTCACTCTTTCTCGTCCTCACTCTCTCTCTCGCCCTCACTCACCTTCTCTCACCCTCACTCACTCACTGTTGCCCACAATCATTCTCTCTCGCCCTCACTCAATGACTCAGCGACGCTCACTCGCTCACTCACTCTCGCCCACACTCACTCACTCGCTTTCACCCACAATCCCTTACTCGCTCGCTTTCACACTCGCCCAAAATCACTCACTGTTGCCCACAATCACTCACTCACTATCGCCCACAACCACTCACTCTTGCCCACAATCACTCACTGTTGCCCACAATCACTCACTCACTATCGCCCACAACCACTCACTCACTATCGCCCACAATCACTCACTCACTCAACCACAATCAGTTATTTGCTCTCGCACTCACTATCAGTCAAAATCACACACTTTCGCACACAATCACTCACTGGCTTGCTCTCGCTGGCGCACACGCTCTCGCCCACAATCACTCACTGTCACCCACAATCACTCACTGTCGCCCACAATCACTCTCGCTCACTCACTCGCTCACTCACTCACTCACTCAATCGTCCGCCCTCGCTCACTCTCTCACACTTAAAATACAAATATAATTTTTTTGCATGAAGGCTATTTTAAGGACCAGAGATTTTGTTATATAATGTAATTTTGTAAAAAAAAAAAGATATTAATTTTATATTTTTGCTATGTATTTTCTATATTATTAAATTACATATACTATTGCATCACATAAATTACATGCCATATTTCTCAATGTTCCCTTCTTACACACACACACACACACACACACACACACACACACACACACACACACACACACACAAGATCAACTGATCACAAGTTGATAAAGAAACAGTCAAAATATAACAACAATTACATTTTCTTTAGACCTTATAAGACCATTTCAAAACTGGTTTCGCAGCATGGCACATGCATCTCCTTCCTGTCCAACACTATCTTGTCAATTTGAGGCAATAAACCCATAAATAAAGGAGAATAAGTATTATACCTCGACACTCTGCTCCTTCCAGGTACGTTTCTGATGGGCAGCGGAACAGGCACTTTCCGTTGTAACGTACATAAGTCATCATCAATAACACAGTCTTGCAGGAGGTGCAGTCATCTTCATCAGGTCCGTCACATGTTGCACATTCACTGTGACAAGACATACACTGCTTCTGCTGTACATCTGTAAAGTACCCCTTAGGACAGTCAACAATACACTGATGCTCATGCAGGAAGTAGTACTGTACGCACTCTGAAAAGCAGGAGAAAGATAAAGAACTAAAGTTTGAGAGCGGTAGTGCCAAACTTCATTGCTTGACAAAGAAGAAAAAGGAACGTCTAGAATATATAGTCTCTTACGCTCACAACGGCTGCAATATCAAGGCTTTTTTATCAATAATATAGTAAAACTGCACATATATAGTAACATTATGAAATATTATTACAATATAAAATTTAAAGAGACTTCTTAAAAAAAAATCGTAATTATTCCAAACTGTTGACCGGTAGTGTAGCTGTGTAGAAAATTACTTGTCTTGGACAACATTCACTACAGTTTAGTGGTTATTATTATAAAATAAAAAATGTCAATCTGTGGTGAATAATGTTGAGAACCTCACCAGTGCATTTGTCCGTTTGGTCACACTCGGCACAACTGTTCGGACAGAGCTCACATACTCCATCCTTTACAAAGTGCCTGGAAGGGCAGTGACGCACACAGGTGTGTATGAGACGCAGGTAGTCTTCCTCACAGCTCAGACAATGACTTGCTTGCCCATCACATGAAGCACATCCCGCAGCACAGCTGTGACACACATCTGCCTCTGGGTAACCTCTGCGAGGAAGCCACAGATATTATATGACCAGTGATTGAAAAAGTATGTTAATATGTGGTTGTTTTCCAGTTCACATACTTCAAGATACACCTCGCCGGTAATGGGAAGGTATGGTACTGTACATATTTTTGAATATTAAGTAAGATGCTGCACAGGTATTATCGTACTAGACAATGAAATTGTGTCTTGATTCGCAGAACCATTTGTCATGTACTATTAGCTAAATGCGCAATGCAGTGCCAGGCATGACGCAAGTGTTTTTTGCTAGTTTCTGCCCAACGCAGTTATCATTTTCATGTGCTGCGCCACGTTGTTTAAATAGCAGATGCATTTGTGGACCCATGGGCGTGCTGGTCTGAAAACGAGGTGTGTTCAGGCGCATTGCTGGCGGGTTGCTATTTTAAAGGAACTGAAATAGACTGTGCCATTGACCAACTGAGACCTGGTCTAAAGTCAATGGCGCAATATTTATTTATTTATTTATTTAATTTTATTTAAAGGGCACATTAGTAATAGGATATGCACCTATAGGTGGGTGCAAAATGAGCGTACACTCGCTTATTACACACACAGGGACGCGCAGCAGCACACAAACTAGCCAAATATAAAAAATTAAAAGGATTACAATGTAAAAAATTATTATTGTGTACATAAAGATATGATGGAATCCAGCTTGTCCCTTAGATGGTCTGTTTGCACGCTTTAACCTTGTGAACGAGCAGATCCGTTTCCTCTTTTCGCTTGCAAATTCCGTCATGTAAATAGCAATCCGCCATGGTGCTGTTTTTTACCTTTTACATTCAGGGACACATTTTCCATCCTGCAGATAGAGTGGACCATCTTTGCATTTCAAACACTGATGGGAGTCCTGACACGTCAAACAGCCTGCTGAACAATCTTCACAGCGCCCACTCGTCTGGTTCCCATGAGTCTGAAGTGGACAATCGGACACGCACATCTGGCTGTTGGTAAGAAACATGCCTGTATAGACAGACAAACACTCATGTAGACAACATATAGATTACTAGTATATCCATAATGTTTTTCTGCACATCCATACTGATAAATATGGACACTGGAGGAGATATGTTTAAAGGGTTAGTTCATAATTTATTCACCCTCTTGTCATTCCAAACCCATAAGACTAATTCATCTTCATCTTCAGCTACGCACTTTGTCGCTTCAAAAAGTTCATAAAGAGATCGTAAATCTAATCCATATGAATTGAGCGGTTTAGTCTAAATTTTCTGAAGAGACTCGATCGCTTTATTTGATGAACAGATTATATTTAGGCTTTTATTCACATTTAACCATTGAACAGCGAACATAAACAAAAGCTCAACCGAACCTGCTTGACGCGTGAGATCAAATCTTCTTGCGGATCAAACTTAGACACGAGACACTGCGTAACACGAGAATGAACCTCATTGGTTCTTGCGGAAGCTCAAACGTGCTGCGTAACACGAGAATGAAGAAGAATGAGAAGGGAACATGCTTATGCTTCCGTTTATGACAACTGATGTGTGGGTTGATGAATGTTTATTTATGTAAATAAAAGCCTAAATTAAACCTGTTCATCATATAAAGTGACATTTTTTCTAATTGACTTATTTCTTGAATTGTTATCTATTTTGGCCAAACTGTATTTTGTTCTATTTAAATATATTGTGATGTTTAGAAAGCAGGTGATCGTGTCACATAACAGAAATTTATCATATTATAAATGAACACTCAGTGCATTCTTAAACCTGAATGCCTTGGCTTTAATTTTTTATTTTCATGGAATAAAATTCTCTCTTATCCAAAGAGCACCAGGAGAAGAAGATTTTATAGCACATTCTTGTTTCACTCACCCTTCTCACAGGAATCACATTGCTCTTTGTTGTGCCCTGAACATGTCCTACAGGAGGAATCACATTGCTCACACTCAGCCTGAACTGCACACACACACACAAAATAAATTAAAATACATAATAAATACTTATTTTAAAAGGTTAATATAATTAATATAATATAATATGTTTCCTTTTATTTAAATAATGATTACTTTAAATGAATTTTTAGAATATACTGCTTTCATACTGTTTAGGAAGCTTCCATCAGAACACTTGATCTCGCTCTTGTTGGTGCATTGACCCTTCTCCAGAAACATGTCATCTTCACAGGAATCACAGTCGTCATATTCCGGACCACCACACGTCCGACACATGTGGTGACACGGCTCGCACTCCTGTTTCTCGTCACCATAGAAACCCTCCTTACATGTTGCTACGCACGTGCCATCTGCAGACAGACAGAGTTTCAGTAAACACACAAGTATTTGGGCAGATGAATGCTTAAACCCTCTAGTGCTGTTTGTTCATTTTAGACAGAACATTTTTATGTTTTGTTCTTTTCGAATTTTCAGAATGGTACGAAACTTGCTATATGA
Source organism: Gila orcuttii (assembly GCA_026230005.1). NCBI lineage: Eukaryota > Metazoa > Chordata > Actinopteri > Cypriniformes > Leuciscidae > Gila > Gila orcuttii. Next base: position 14,516,576 of record JAPDVR010000015.1, on the reverse strand, counting down.
ACACACACACACACACACACACGCGCGCGCACACACAAAACCCATCATGGATATGATTCGAAAAGGTTAAATTGTCCTGAAAAAAAAAAAACAGTCACACTTGTACTTTTCACAGTCAAAAATCACCACATTGGAAACAAATGGGAAGCGAATTTCATCTAGTGGAAACGTTTGGTACTGCGCCCAACAAAATCTTACTGAAAGCTCATTTTTTTGAGATACCAACCTCGAATTGGGAACAAAACTTGTTTAGATTAATGGCTTTTAGAGTAAAACATGTTTTGAAAATTATATATTTGATTTAAAATTTAAAAATAGTATTAAAATTAAACTTGCATAACTTTTTTTTCTTCACTTTTTTCACTTCAGCAATAATCTGTTAAGTGTCTTCTTTAAATAGAGACCAAACTGAAGTCTGTGCTCCAAAGCATTCAAGATTCACAACAGTTTAAGTTGGAAATTTCATTTTCAGATTCTTGCTCAAAAACGGATTAACCGGTAATAAATGGATTATAACTATTCCATAAATATAATTTAGTACCATAAAATCCCCTAAAAATACAATATATATATATATATAAAAAAAAAAAACATTATCAAACTAAAATCTAGTATATTAATTTCATTGAAAAAAAGGTGTGACGCAAGCAGCACCAGAGGCTTAAGTAAGGGTTTAATGGTTCACTACTGATCTAAAGCATGGATGCAAACTGCTGTTTTTTATCAATGAAAACAAAATAAAAACTAACATACCTGGGAACCAAAACTAAAATACATTTTCATGAATCTAAAACTAGTTTTTGAGTTTTGATGGTGTATTATAAAATTGTACAAACTCCCTGCATTAAACATTGAAATGCCACTTAGACAGCAATAACAATGACATTTAATGCAGTTAAACATTTTTAAAATGATACCTGCTTGCTGATTAACTTTGGCAGCCAAAAACAAACAAAAAACAAACAAACTGAAAGTAGATTTTTTTTTAAATAAAACAAAACTAAAAGAAAGGATACAAGACAACACAAAATAACAAAAAGTGAGAAAGGAAAAGAAAACAAGAAGAAAACAAAAACCAACTAACTGAAACAAATACTTTCAAATGCATTGCTCTAAAATATATATTTTTTTTTTTTGATGGTATATTATAAAACGGTTTGCTCAACTGTTGACTCAAGACTAAAACTTAAAATTAAACTGAAAATAAAAATAGATTTTCATTTCTGGGTGAACTATCCCTTAAAAGGACAGCATAGAAAATACCATGACTGGTAAGGCACTTTCAAACGCACGTCACTCGCATACAGTACAGACATGAAACCTGAACACCAATACAGATTGGCATGTATTAAAAAATATATTTTAAAAAATAATTTTGTTAGGCCTCATCTAACCTGACAGGAAGAAGCCATCCTCACACAGGAAACATTCAGAGGCATCACAGATCAGACAGTGATCATCACATCGAGAACACTTCCTCGACTCCCCTTCCTTGTTCTCAAACGTCCTCTCGGGGCAGGTTTTGTGACAGCTCGATCTCAACCTGCAGAAATACACAATCTCTTACCCTCTAAAATATCAACACACCAAATAAATACTCGTGAAGTCAAAAAGTATGAGGCAAACTTACTGGTAATAGTCCGGTAAACAAGACATGCAATGCTCTGGATCCACTGAGGGAAAAGTCATACTGTTAATGCAATCTTCACAGAAACAGGGATATATTTCAAAGAGCGATTACTGAAATGACTAGGTGATTTAGGAGCTTTGACTGGAAATGCAATTTGAACACATTTCAATTCACGATGCAAGAAAGTAATACTGTGACATGTTCATGGTCTTAATAATTTATAACAGAACAACTTTTTTCCTTTCCTTCCTATTTTTGACTTTGTATCAGTGTTTCAAAATATTTAAGCCCTGTGTAAGATTTAACACCGTTTAGGAGGTGCGCCAAAACATTGTTTATCTAACTGAGCTGCTGCAGAAAAAGAAATTAAGTGATGGTATGAGCGATTATTTACCATTTCAAGCTTCAAACATCTCTTTTAGTGCTTGTCAGTTCCAAAAAACAACATTATTCTTGAAACAGTACATTGACCAGCAGAGGGAGACAGATCGCGGCTCGATGATGAATGATATTTTACTTAACTACTCCCAGTGTGAGGTTTTTGTGTTTCTAGTGTCAGGCGGTATTCCACGCCTTTTTTATTTTTTTGGAAAGGTAGATGTTAAGTATCTCCCCTACCTTATCGTTTCATCCAATTTAAATGAGCCAAAAAGCTGCGGGCTGTTAGACGATTATCTGTGTTTTTACCACCTTGATCTTCTGACACACGGACTTGCTATGTCTCACAGCCTGGTGAGCAGATTAACCTAGACAGCATTTTTGAGCTACGATGGCCAAAAAAAAAAAAAAAAAAAAAAAAAATGCAGCCTTGAAGTGTAGACTATGCAGGAGGCACATGGAGACATAGACCAGACAAACTCATAAGTTTAACAACTACAACAGATGAAAAGAGATACGGGAAGCTGTGAGACAGGCACAACCCCTATCTTTTGTGCACTACACACGCATCTAGTAAGTGACTGGTGCAGCTACAGCAAAATGGGTCCAAAAGTCTGAGACCCCTAGTGAAAATGCTTCTATTTTGTATTATATATATATATATATATATATATATATATATATATATATATATATATATATATATAGTGAGTACACCCCTCACATTTCAGCAAACATTTTAGTATATCTTCTCAAGGGACAATACTATAGAAATTAAACTTGGGTATATTTTAGAGTAGTCAATGTGCTGCTTATATAGCAGTATATATTTACTGACCTCTGAAAATAACTCATACAGCCATTATCGTCAAAATAGCTGGCAACAAAAGTGAAAAGTGAGTACACCCTAAGTAAACATGTCAAAACTGTGTCCAAAGAGTCAATATTTTGTGTGAGCACCATTGTTATCTAGCACTGCCTTAATCCTCCTAGGCATAGTGTTCACCAGAGCTGCACAGGTTATGCTGGGACCCTCTTCCACTCCTCCATAATGACATCACGGAGCTGCGGGATGTTAGACACATGGCGCTTCTCCGCCTTCTGCTTGAGGACGTCCCACAGGTGCTCAACAGGGTTCAGTTCTGGAGACATACTTGGCCACTCCATGACCTTCAGCTTCAGCTTCAGCTTCAGCTTCCTCAGCAAGGCAGTTGTCATCTTGGCGGTGTGTTTGGGGTCGTTATCATGCCGTTCGACCCAGTTTCTGAAGGGAGGGCTTCATGTTCTGCTTCAGAATGTCACAGTACATGTTGGAATCCATGTTTCCCCGAATGAAGCTCAGCTCCCCAGTACCAGCAGCACTCATGCAGCCTCAGACCATGATGCTACCACCACCATGCTCGACTGTAGGCAAGACACAATGTTCTTGGTACTCCTTACCAGGGCATCTCCACACATGCTGGACACCATCTGAGCCAAACAAGCTCATCTTAGTCTCATCAGACCAAGCCATTTGCTTTCAGCAAACTGTTTGTGGGCTTTCTTGTGAGCCAGCTTCAAAAGAGGCTTCCTTCTGGGATGACGGCCATGCAAACCGACTTGTTGCAGTGTGCGGCGTATGGTCTGAGCACTGACAAGCTGACCTTCCGCTTCTGCAACCTCTGAAGCAATGCTGGCACGATCATGCGTCTGTTTTTTGGCCAGCTTCTGCACCTGACGCACAGCACGAGGTCTCAACTTCTTTGATTGACCCTTGCGAGGCCTGTTCCAAGTGGAAAACCTCTGTATGACCCTGGCCTATACTGCAACTCAGTTTCAGGCCGTTACCAATCTTCTTATAGCCTAGGTCAACTTTGTGGAGAGCAACAATTCTAATTCTCAAATCCTTAGAAAGTTCTTTGCCATGAGGTGCCATATTGAACATCCAGTGTCAGTATGAGAGAATTGTACTCAAAGCACAAATTTTAACTGCTCTAATACAAGATACACAAATTTGTATGGTCCTGTCAAGCAGACAAAAACATTAAAATGATGAATAGAACATGTGGCTTTGCATGGTTAAACAACGTACAGCTATTATCACTTAGGGTGTACTCACTTTTATTGCCAGCTATTTTGACAATAATGGCTGTATGAGTTATTTTCAGAGGACAGTAAATATATACTGCTATACAAGCAGCACACTGACTACTCTAAAATATACCCAAGTTTAATTTCTATAGTATTGTCCCTTGAGAAGATATACTAGAATGTGTGTGTGTGTGTGTGTGTGTGTGTGTGTGTGTGTGTGTGTGTGTGTGTGTGTGTGTGTGTGTGTGTGTGTGTGAAAAAAATAGCATTTTGTATTTTTGTTAAGTATCGTATTCGACACATCAGGCTTTTATGGCTCATATAGTATGATATAGTGAGAATATGTAGCTAATATTCTGAAAGCTTGAAATATAAATTAATGAGATCTTTATAGCAGTATAACAGATTACTTTCATAAAATGCATATAAATATCAGTAGTCACTATATATATATATATATATATATATATATATATATATATATATATCCTAATAATACTTCTTAGTTTAGTTTATGATCAAAGCTCTGTGATTTTAATTCTGGGGGCAAAATATATGTAATGCAATACAATGATGATTGAGAGATTTGTTCCTCATAATCCTGATGTTTTATATTTGATATACACATTTTAACATGACTTTAAAAAAATAATTTAAAAAAATCAAATATTACTAACAATATAAAAATGTATTATGTTTGGTTTATAAAAATAAACACCATTTATTAAATAAAACTATCAATCAGACGTCAGAAGGCATGTAGTAGATAACAACAGTTTTGATCATGTTGATAATTTAGAGGCCTTAGAATTTTGCATATCAAATATGATACAGTAAGCTTTATAGGGTTAATAACAAGAATGAAGAAATAGTGCAAAATAGTGCAAAAAAAAAAAAAGTGTAAAATACTAAAGCTTTTCAATGTGGTCTCACATTTTCATTCCCTGCTGAATGTTAAATCAGAATAATAAATCAGATGTTTTCAAGACTTAATGCTGACTAAAGAGGTCCTGTTTTTTGCTGAAGATGTGATGCATTTCATTTTTTAAGAGCAAACCTTGTTCACACTTCCATCCAAATGATGATATACTGACCAGTGAGGCAATGCTGACAGCCCTCTTCACAGGTCACACAGTCTTCATGATCTGGATCGGCTTCTTCACCTATACAAGAACAAGCATTACACCACAAGTCAGCACTTTCATATTCAGAAGTAGTATTGAGCACATGGAAAAAGAAAAATGCACGTTACAGATGTACATAAAACTAGATCATGTGTCTGTATTAGCATGTGTAAAAAGAGAGTTAAAGAGTGTATTTAAGTTTGAAAAGACAGGAAAAAGCAGACGAGACTGTGTGTGTGTGTGTGTGTGTGTGTGTTCGCCCTGGAGGCCATAGCGCAGAACCCGTTTAAACATGTCAGCCACTAATGATACGAATTTTTGTTTCCCCACTCTCTCATTTCTGCTGCTATTTCAGTCTGACTTCTACAGACAAGCTCTTCCCTCATGCTCGGCACATCTTTGACCGTGATAACAAATTTGTGAAGAAGATTAGATATACAGCAGTGGGTGTCGTGAGAAGCCAAACAACATCCAGCGAGTTAGATTTACAGATATATGTAGGCTAAAGTGATCTAGCACAGCACACAAAATGAGAGAGAAAAACTTCTGTCTAGGGGGAGAATCAAACAAATACATGTCCTGGTCACATTGTACTGCAAAATCTAAAGATAAAAAAAGTGAATTTTTAGAGCCATTAAGATTTTGTGACCTAACTTTCACGACAATTAACTAGTTTACTACTGGTCATTTAGCACCTTTATGGGCAATAGACGTTTAGCTACTGTAATAATGTTTGTGTAAATGTAGTTAAGTTTAACTAAATGCTTGCTAAAAACACAACACATTGTTTTTGTCATTATAATTCGGGTGCAAAACACGCTTTTATTGCTTCAACACTACACTATATAGTATATCCCTGCCACTGTTGCCTTTTCCTTTTGGCTTGCTTAGTTGGGGACATTTAATATTCAACAATATTATTGATCTGCCTTACTTAAGGTGGATGATGACAATATTTTTTAGAAACAAACTTTGTTGTATTATTTTCATGTTATCACTATGAAGCTGCTTTGATACAATCTGTATTGTAAAAAGCGCTATATAAATAAAGGTGACTTGACTACATCCTTAAACAGCATATTTCTTGAATCATACAATCAACAGGAGAAATTACTTGTTAATTTATCAAAACAATGTAATATAAAAGTTTGAACAGTGTTCACTTACAGTAATGAAACTGACCCCTGTACACGGTTGAACCCCTAACCAATCATTAAACGTACCCGTACCACCAAACCTGTCCCTAACCTTTACCCGTATCACACCTCAATAGCAGCAAAAGTGTTTTGCAATAGAACATCAACACAGTAAGTACATTGTACATAATGTACTTTGTTTTTTTTTTACATAAGACTTGGGTCCTATCAGGTATAGTAGTACATAGCAAATTGTATGTACTGTACCATGTACGGGAGGGGGGGATTTTTTGGTGGTGTAAATATATTTATTCTGAAGCAATATTTTCAGATTTTACATACTTAAATCTTCATATTTGTGATATTTACCCCAGAGTGTTATTTATTTTTATAAAAGAGAATTTTTATTACCTTATTAAATGTATGCATCATCTTTCATGTCAAATTCTTACATTTGATCAATAAATTCAGTTATAATAATAAGACACTAGAGGGCTGTTACCCATCTAATTAAATAATTTGCACTGCAAAATTACAACTGCAATAAATAATCTTATGGGATTGATGTTTTAAATAAATGTTTGAATATACAAATAAAAAAAAATGCAATACTTAAACATGAAACTAAACATGCTTGCAACCCCCCCCCCAAAAAAAAAAAAACTCATCAGATCTACACAATTCACATAAATTACATATTTTGAAACTAGTTTGCAGGTATGTTTTTGCATTTCTACATTTGTAAATGTAAAAAAAGTGCATTAGGTAATATATAAACTGAAGTTTAATGACATTTGTAGATTTACAAGTTCATGATCATATGAATTGCAAGTTTAATGACATTTGTAAGCATTTCAATTTACATTAAATAATGATCCATTAATCATTATGTAATGTTTAATAAGTTCATCATTAGTAAACATTATCTCATATTTCTTGCTATTTGAAAATATATTAACTCCATTAAGCATTGTATGTTTGTTAATGATTTATTAATCAAAGTTATTATAGTGTTACCAATTACATTTTAAAATATATACTCAAAAAGAATTAACAGTAGTGTAGCAATTGTAGCAATTTACTTTGTACATTATTATTTTTCACATTACAGTAAGAAGAATGAGATCTTTTTTGCATTAAGGAAATGAAAATAAGAAATTTTGGGAAATTTAAAGTGAAAAATACTGGCAAAAAAAGCAAAAACATCGTTTTTTTTTTTTTACACTGGGCCTACATTTCATCCGATAATTTGATTTTCTGAAGAATTTTAATAATATTTTAACAATAAACTCCCTCACATACCAAACTGAAATAACAAGAACCTTGATAATCACACAAAAAAAGAAACAATGGAAAAAGTCAAGCAAACCATTGGGAACATTCTAGAAAAGTTATGATGCAACTGACCCACTCCACACAGCAGTCTGGCACACATCCCGTCTTTGGGGTAGTAGGAGGGGGTGCAGTGGAGACAGTGGCCTGTGGACGTACACACGGTGCAATTTGAAGGGCAGGGATCACAAGTTCCCTTCGGAGAATGGAAATAACCCCCTGGACAGCTTTCACGACACTCCTCTTTAAAGAGGTACCGCTCCACTCCGAACTTATCTGTGTGAAAACAGAAACAAATGTTAAGAGCCTGTAATTTTCCTCTGCTAAGTTCTCCTCAGCTCGACTCAGTTTACCTTTGCCACAGCGAGTACATTTATCAGGGCCCTCGTCTGAACACTCCAGGCATGTGTGGTGGCAAAGATGACACTGTCCATCCCTCTCGTGCTTCCCAGAATCACAGCCGAGCACACATTGCCCATTATCAAACAACCTGCCAAAGAATATAAAAGTGAAATCTGTTCCCCGCACACTGCACATTAAAGTAGTCTCACTACAGCTGTATTTGGATATAGTGCGGTGCTGCAAGAAACAAGTGACTTGTTCACGTCTCACCGAGTGGACAAGCAGCTGATGCAGTCTTCACTCTCAGGTCCAGTGCACTTGTAGCAGGTTGAGTCACACAGTTTACATTTATCATGCTCGCTTAAATACTCCCCTGAAAATAAAATACAGACAACACATTAACTACATATAGATCCATTATATAACGACATGAGCTAACTAGAACATCCTATACTTTATCTAGTGGGAATTTTATTTAGCAGTTGCTCCATCATTTGCTGGTGAATAATCCAACTTAAAATGATGTTTGTTATATTATAATATTACTATGTAGCATCACAAATAACTTGGTATTTTTTTCCAGAACGCACAATATAATAAAAAACAAAAAACAAAAAAACAAGCAAGCAAAAACCCAAATGACAAATAAACAAACAAAATTAGATGAAAAATAAAACAAAAACAAAATTGGAAAAAATTAAATGGAAAAATACAAACAAACAAAATCAAACAAGCAAGCGAAAACCCAAATAACAAATAAACAAAATTAGATGAAAAACAAACAAACAAAAAGAAACAACAAACCAACTGATAAATAAAAAACAGAAAAAATGCAAAAATACAAATAAGCAAACAAAAAACTAAAGCAAATGACAAATAAACAAAACCAAATGAAAAATAAACAAAACAAGCAAACAAAACCAAGTGATGAATAAAAGCAACTGAAACAAATTTAACAAAACCAGATGATAAATAAACCAAACCAAATGACGAAAACAAACAAAACCAATCAATAAAATGAAAATACAAACAAAACAAACAAGCAAACAAAACCAAATGACAAATAAGCATACTTGCATATATACAAAAAGAGAGAAAAACCAAGTGCTTACCTTTTCTGGGCTTCAGTATTAATTAATGAAAAAGACTTCTGGTTGAAGGATTGACCAGCTGACAATTCTGATTTCAGGCGATGCATATGCAGGATTCATAAATCAGAGCACTCTCAAAAGAAGAAAGAAAGCTCATGCAGGATGCACACATACAATGAGCCGGCCTTAGAAAAGATGAACTGAAATCGGAATATTTCGAAAAAGGTGATTTTGTGAGTTGCAGTAAATGACCATGTAAAAAGATCTTGCACATACACCGTGGAATCACTTGAACAACACCCAATCTCTCTGTTAGCATAAACAAAACCAATCTTTTTCAGAAATCCAAGAAAAGGTTATATTAATAAACATGACACTAACTCTATGTCAAGTCATAAAGGCAACAGATTAATCTTACAAAAAAGTAATGCAACTTTGTAACTCTCAAGGTGCCAGAATGGACACAAAACTATCCTAAAGTGATGTCATGGGACTGTGAAGAAAGCTAAAGACATTGAGTTAACCTTTAACCCCCAGGCCGAGCAATCTGTGAGATTTCCTTTAGAGAGAGCGGGACGTCAATGGCCGACTGACCCTCCTGATGACCTCAGCTTACACTCTGATACACTCTATTCATTCAAATCTAACAATCCTGATGCAAACGCTCACAACCCTACATGACCGTAATTGAGCTGTCAATCACGGTCCAAAGCCAATCTCATCCCTGAGTTAAAGGAGTTCTCACTCAAAACGGCTTATATTAAAATGCTAAAGAATTACTTGGATATTCGACACAGGATTCTAACATTTGAAACAGCTAAAGTGTTAATAGTAATGGTAATATCGTTTTATTCACCAGTGACAATGGCTGAGTGGGAGCTGCAAATATTTAAAAAATGTTCCTTCTAAAGGAAACGGGTCAAAACAAGGGGCTGCGCATTTATTGTCTCTGTTAAAGTCATTGTGACCAGTGCGCATTCGAGTTCAATTTCTCTCTGTCAAATGCCGAATTGTTCTCTACAAAAAAAAAAAAAAAAAAAAAAAAAGAGCCTTTTGTGAGGAAAACAAGGAGAAGTCGAATCATTCTCACACCAGTTCACCACAAGAATTTAACTCCAAACTATATTTCTTGAAGTCAAAGTTAGCAAGTGGTTCAACAACACTAGATTATTCTGATGACAAACGTGAGCGGTGCTTGTCAGCGTAAAACTCTAAGGTATATGTGGTTTTCTGAGTGGGCCTTCCCGTGTTGCTATGTCGTGGTGTTCTGGGTAGTTGTTTATGGATCCAAGTCAAAAGTCTCAATGACATTCTGAACTCTATATATAGCTCGGGTCACTTCTATGCAAGTCTATGGATTTGTTTTCGCCCATTTACGGCCAAATGAAAATTTTCAGTCGGATTCTCCCTCTGGTGATCCTTGCAAAATCAAAAAATGTTTTTCAATGAATGTACTATATTTTAGTTTTATAATGTTCATATTTAATATTTTTATGGGATTTTATGGTACTAAATTATATATTTATGAAGTAGACCTGAGCATAGACCTTAAAATGAAATTTCCAACTTAAAACTGTCATTAAACTTAAATGCTTCGGAGCACATACTTAAGATTGCTCTTTTTTTAAAGAAGACACTTGGCAGAATTATTTCTTAAGTGAGAAAAGTAAAAGTGAACAAAGTTGTAGAAGTTTAAGTTTATTGTTAGGAAAATGCACAAAAATACTATTTTCAATTTTTATTTGAAATATATAGTTTTCAAAACATGTTAAAAAATATTACTCTAAAACTGCAAGAAAAATCAAAGCCAAAAATCTAAACAAGTCGTGTTCCAAATTTGCGATTGATATTAAAAAATGACCAGTGAGATTTTATTGGGCGCAGTACCAAAAGTTTCCACTCGATGAATTTCGTTTCCAATGTGGTCATTTTTGAATGCGAGGGTTACAAGTGTGACCATTTTTTTTCAGGGCCATTTAACCTTTTCGAATCATATCCATGATTTGTTTTTCCTTTTACAAAGTTTCGTACCATTCCGATTAAGTAAAAAATTCAAAAAAAAAAAAAAAAAAAATCAATCAAAATTTTATGGTCAAAAATGATCGAAGAGCACCAGTAATTTGAGCAAGTAGGTCATTTAAATGAGCAAACAAAAGTAGTCTCATTTAATTTCTCGGAGTCTTGTTTTTATTTTAAAGTTCATTAATAAAAAGATCAGTAAACCATTTGTTTTGTCCAGTCTTCTCTACATGATGAAACATTTTTTTTTTTCTTGGCCCTGACTACAAACACATCTTCATCTAGACTAACTGTTCATGGCAACCGGCTAAAAACAGAATTATAAAATAATTTTAGAAAACTCATCATCCGTTTCCCCCCTTATTTCAATTTAACGTTGGTGCAAAATATATTTTAAGGTTAATAGAGATAAAAATACATATATACATTAAGAAAAACTGCGCCAGAACAGAGTAAATGCAACACATTTGAACATAGACTGATTCTCTATATAACATTAGTTATGTAACGTTGCATGTATTGAGTTCGTAGAAAACGTACATCATCCTACAAATTTTTTTTCCGTCATGAATACTCAATTAGCATTAAGTGGCTGCAACGCCATCCACAAAACACAACTCATTTGAACTATGACCATTTATAAATCTTTTTCATAAATAAAAGGCTACGTCATCTTAAACCACAGCATTCATAAATAAAAGACAGAAATCCCCTTAACATTGAGCAAAAGTGGATTGGTCGAACATGTCCTTAATGAATGTAGAAGTCTAATTTATGGTGTGTAGTACTATTAGTATAACTAAACATTTCACCTTGTTTCTGACCTTTATTAAAATGTAATACACTCCCCTCAAGTATTTTTCTTTTCTTTTCCCAGGATACTGCAATGACATACAGTAAAAATGGCCAGTATGATACAAATAAACATCTAAACTAGAAATCAATTTGAATTCACAAATATTTGTTGGACGCAACGAATCCAAGACACAAATGTGAATTCAAAAAGCTCTCTCTAACAACTCCATTATGTCAATAGCACCAGTTATGTGAATAAAAGACTTTTTACTCCCATAAAGACATAGAATAATGAACTATTTTAGGTGGCCATTTCTAAGTTGATTAAAATGGAGCGGTTTAACTTTTCAATTGCATGACAAATCAATAAAACATAAATAGCTGACCCTGATCTACCCGGACACACTATTCATTTCACGTGAATTATTTAGGATTAATATTGTGGAGCTGTTTCATGAAATGGCAAGATACAAAAAAATGCATGTATAGGGATTTATTTCATTTTTTAAAAGGCATATCATGAATGGCCTGGTAAGGTAAAATTAATTAAAAGTGTTTCAAACCTCATTTCAGCTACCACGTCTAAAACCTGTACTTCAGCCCAGTCAATGTTTCTTCATGGCTACACTAACACCGGTTGTGGTTACGCTTAGGTTTCCCGAAACCTATTTTTCCACTTATGAAATGATAATGAAACACACAAACAAACGTGCACACACACACACACACACACACACACACACACACACACACACACAAACACACACACAAACAAAAACAAGTAAGAGATCTGAGCCTGAGGTGAAGAATTTCTGAACAGCGAGACCACCTGACATATCGGCGATCATCTCATCTTGATGCTTTTGCTAAACGGCTAAACGGGTCATTAGTGTAAGTACAATACTCGTCCCTTCAGGAAAGTACTTCTTATTGTATCTTGTATTGATTTTACTGCAGTCGTGAAGATCAGTGGATGAACCTGCGCTATGCTTTATGTCGTTCCTTTGCTCACAGAGGTCTTGCTGAAACTTGTAGAGGTTCTCTGAGTGTGCTTTATTCAGAATATGCACAAACTGGCTTTGATCACTGCTGTCATAATGCGTGAAACTAGCGGAAAAATAAAGAACCGCCTCTTCAACGCTCAGCATGTCGCTCCAAATTCTTCTCTGGACCCAAAGGGAAGAAAAAGGTACAAAAATTTTGGCATCCATGCTTTGGTCACAAAATACCGACATATATGATTTGCTGTTTATTACTGATCCCAGTCGCACCACCCTGACAGCTTCTGTCGATACGCACACGCACACGCACACACACACACACACACACACACACAGACAGACAGACACACAGAGATAAAGGTAGGTTTGTTGTAGTTCTGGCATCGAGAAACCTCACAATGTAGTCCCATATTCGAGGTTCCCGACTGGAATATAAATTAGCGGAACGTGAGCGGCAAGTGGGGCCGGAAAAGTTCCTTCAGCCCTTTAGAGAACATGTTCTACAGCACAGCTGCTGCAGAACCTTCCTCTGGCACAGGTTGTTCTTTTTCACTAGCACACAGAAACTTCCCTCAGCCCACGATTCTTCATTTGCTTTCCAGAGAGCAGGAAGAGGAGAGAGGAGCAGAAACACAGCGCGCGATCGGGCAGCGGAGAGGAAACGATGCAGATCGTAGCAAGGTGATAGATGACAGGCAAATGTTGTTTTGTTCGGGGTTTTTTTTTTTTTTTTTTATCCAGTTGATTGTTCGACAGACGGAGGATATCCGGGTGTGATTGGAATCCAGGATGAAAAGATTTGAAGGAAAGATCATCGGGAAGAAAAGGAGAACAAACATTTAGAAAGCGATTAAAAAAAAAAAGAAGTTTTTTTTACAGTGTCAGGTTGACAGAGTAAAAAGCACACATTATACTCCACTTTAAAAATGAAGCCCATGTTGAACTCAAGGTTCCCAAAATGCACTTGGGTCATCAAGAGGTAACACTTTACAATAAGGTCTCATTTGTTAACATCAGTTAATATATTAACTAACACGAACTGACAATGAGCAATACATTTGTTACAATATTTATTACTATCTTTGTGCATTAACTAATGTTAACAAAAACAAATTCTGATTTCCATAATGTATTAGTAAATGTTGAAATATTAACTAAGATTTAAAAAATGCTGTAAAAGTATTGTTCATTCCTAGTTCATGTTAAAGTCCCCCTGTGGTGAAAATCAAGTTTTTAATGTGGTGTTTTTAATATGCTTTAAGACAAACCAAGTGCAAATTCATAAGTCAGCATTGACAGTATTTTCTCCTTAAAACTGCAGTGAACCAAAAACAGTCTAAAAAAACGCGGTTTGAAATCGCTGGTGTTTCTGACGTCACAAACTACCTTGTAATCAATCACGTCAACTAGTGGATCTCTGAGCTGGTGTGAGTGAGTGGAGGTGGGGCTAATTTGCATATTCATAGAACCACATATACTAAATTAGGCAAGGGTGTAGAGTTACATTCAAGCTATTTAAAGGCATGAAGACATTTTTTTAAAGCGGAAAAATCACTCAAATATGTCATTTTGGTGATCAAAGATGAGTTTTAAGGGATAAAATTATTGACAAAAGTGGGACTTTAAAGTAGTTAACTAATGGACCTTATTGTAAATTGTTACCCATCAAGAAAAATTTTAGAATAAATTGGCCTGAAATATTGGGCACATCTCATGAAACCAGACATATTTCACCTCAAAATCAGGAGAAAGGATGTTAAAAAATTATATTTTGCATTAAATTAGCCTAATTAAGTAATTTATATGAATACATTTTTATATTGTAAAGTATTTATGCATCATATTTGTTGTACTGCGAATATAAATTTAAAAACCCATTACAAAAATGAGAATCAATATTGAGAATCTTGGGAAATAACAGTACTTTTGACTGACAAACAAAAGTTTGGGGTCAGTAAGATTAACACTTTTAAGCAAGGAAACACTTTTACATTAAAAATGGATATTTTAAATATATGCTGTTCTTTTGAATGTTCCATTCATTAAAGAATCCTGAAAAAAATTACACCATTACATATAAAAATATAAAGCATCACAACTATTTTCAAGATTGATAATAAGAAGAAATGTTTCTTGAGCAGCAAATAAGCATATTAGAATGATTTCTGAAGGATCATGTGACACTGAAGACTGGAATAAAACTGCTGAAAAATGTGTGATTATTTCACAAGAATAAACTAAATTTAAAAATATACTCAAATACCAAAAAAAAAAAAGAAAGCTATTTTAATTTGTAATATTTCGTAATGTTGGTCAGCATAACTTCAGTACTCAGTATATCAACATTCTGACATTATTTTGGGGTGAAATGTGACCTGGACATGTTTTTCCAAAAAGGCAATATCCGAAAGACAAAATCAACAAACCATGATTAATCCCCATGCACAAACTAACATATTTTGTTGTACAAAAGATTCAGAGGAAAGAAAACACAAAATGAAGAGGCTAGCCGAAAGGTAACACGGATGAATCTACGGTACTCACCATCTTTGCAGATGGTGCTGATGACACACACACCATTTTCCAGGTTATATCCGTTGACGCAAGTGCTGCAGTTCCTCTCCCCCGGGCCTGCGCAGGCGTAGCATGTAGGATCACACCTGGAGGCACAATCACACCCGCCACGTGTCAAACGCATCATTACAAAGACTTTCTCAGATGTCACACTCAGCAGTGAAGTACTGACTTTTGACAGGACTTTTGGACGTCTCCGTTGTCTGTCGTTTGTTCCGCCAAGTAATATCCCACGTTGCAGCTGGAGACGCAACGCCAGTCCTCGAAGTAATAGCTCGGAGCGCACTCATTACACGCTTCCATACCAGTTCCTGAGAAAATGGATGGAATAACATCATGTTCCACGAAAAGCAGACCGCAAATAATGTGGATGTAAATGATGAAAATAATGTACACTTAAACATTCTTCCTGAAAGGGTTTCTTCTGAGAATGCTCAGAAGGCCATTGGCCATAGTATATTAGTTACAAAAACACAAATAACTTGTGACTTCCCATATCATTAGGGATGGAAGCTAATCTCAGAAGGAATTAATTCACTGATTTAGAGGCGTGGACAAAATAAACTCGTGCAATTTACATATGAACGCGCCCGGAGACAATGGAAAAACTTACGGAGAGCACCGACTCAATTCAATTCACATGTTTTTTCCAGTAGCGCTTTTCACAATGCATTTCGTTTCAAAGCAGCTTTACAGAAAATGCATGTATTGCAATTTAGAGTGATCTGTTATTAGAGGTGACTGTGTCAGAAATGTACATATACAAATCACACAGTGAGCTAAAAGTTAAATAAAAATTAATTTATGGCAGAAACAATGAGCTCATTAAGGTAAATAATACATGCTGTTAACAAATGTTTAGGATATGTAAAAAACTTTAGCATTGATGCATGTTGATTTAGAGTTAGCTTTCGTTTCTGCTCTGATAGCTGCGTGTTACAAATCAGGAATGGTAAGAGAACATTGTGATTGGTACGTTTTTCGTCTTCAAACCAAACTTGGGTCTTCAGCCGACAAAGTTTAAATCCTCTCTGGCTAGCGCTCTCCCTTAATGTTTAAGCATTAAGTTAGTAGGCGGAGAGTAGGCGTCTTTTGTGGCTGTTCAAACACATTCCACCACATGAGCTTTTACACTACGAAAGCAATCCGGCTGAATGGGTTTTTGACTACCTCTGGAAGTGGTCGAAAGTGGACAAGCTCAGAATGTTTTAGTGTCGTCTACTTGTGATCCGATCGACCAAAATGCATCTTAATACCAGGTGTAAACAGGGCCTGAGAGTCAAAGGTTTCTATTTACAGTGTGTTTTTACAAGCGTTAGGCATTTTAGCCAATCACAATCACAATCAATAATCAACTTCAGACTATCAGAGGTGCTAATCAGTAAGTTAGTCAAAATCCGCTGTAAAAACACGGTTTCATTTTGTTTGTGCGGCTCGGGATTCCTTTCATTATAACCTACAAAGTGTAAACGCAATGTACATACGATTTTCATTTTACAATTAAGATAACTGCCATTATAATAAAATAAAGCTTTCACGAGAGTGCAGTGCAGTGAGCCTGCGCCTTAGAGAACGACAGCCTTAGTGATATAAAGGGAGGCTCTTCTCTTACTTTGTTTATTACTCATTCACAATCTGAAAACAAGTTTAATTTTTCATGCTGCTAAGTACACTGCAAAGTTTCTGGATTGACAGCCGTATTTAAATGTGAGATTGAATCGGAAACGATAACCAATGGATGAGACAAAACTGGACAACATTTTTTAAAGTACTTAATTCTGCAGTTTTTGCTATAGTACTGAAATTGGTACCGAGAATTGTTAAATGTTACTGGTATTGGTATTGAGTAATGAAATTATGGTACCATGATAACCCTAACTGACATATGTCATAATTATGAGTTTTTGTCACAATTTCGATTATAGTAAAAATGACATACTAGATAAAAAGCCAAAACTGACATGAAAACTCAATTATGAAATTATTAAAACCGAAGTCAGAATTGTGAGATAAAAAGTCAAAATTATGTCAGAATTCTGACTTTTTAAATCACATGATTCCAATTGATATAGATTTTAACTTATGGAAATTCTAATAATCTTGATTTTTTTAATCTCACCTTTTATCTCAATTATTACTGTCAATTTCAATTGATCTCATAATTTTGACTTTTTGTATTATAATTATAACTGTCATTTTTATGATTTGTCAAAGCATTATATTTTTTTCTTATGTGGCAGAAATAGGCTTCCATAAAACGGTTTCGACTCTAAAGGTCCATCAAGACGATGTTCATTACTTAAAGGGATAGTTCACCAAAAAATGGAAATTCTGTATTTACTCACCCTCATGTTGTTCCAACCCCGTAAGACCTTCGTTCATCTTTGGAACACGAATTAAGATATTTTTTATGAAATCTGAGAGCTGGATCACTCCTCCATAGGCTTCTTCAGGGATTGAACTTGCAGGCCCCGAAAAGTTATTAAAGACATCGTTAAAATAGTCCAAGTGACTACAGTGGCTCAATCTTAAGTTTATCAAGCGACGAGAATACTTTTTGTGCGCAAAAACAAACAAAAATAACGACTTTATTTCAACTATTCATTTCCTTCTCTTTGGGCCTCTAGTCAGTTAACGTACTGCGATAGCGTAGAGATACGTCACATGTAGGCTCACTATTGGCCGACGCTGGTCATGTGTGTGATGCGTGTGACGTATAACAACGGAACCGTACGCTGTTAAACTAGTGAACTGACTCGAGGCCCACAGAGAAGGAAATGAATAGTGGAAATAAAGTCGTTATTTTTGTTTTTTTGCGCACAAAAAGTATTCTCGTCGCTTGATAAACTTAAGATTGAGCCACTGTAGTCACTTGGACTATTTTAACGATGTCTGTAATAACTTTTCGGGGCCTGCAAGTTCAATCCCTCAAGAAACCTATGGAGGAGTGATCCAGCTCTCAGATTTCATCAAAAATATCTCAATTCGTCTTCCGAAGATGAACGAAGGTCTTACGGGGTTGGAACAACATGAGGGTGAGTAAATACTGACAGAATTTTCATTTTTGGGTGAACTAACCCTTTAAAGATCATTTGAAATGTGATGAGCATCATAAGTGTACAAACACACACACACACACACACACACACATACACATATATATATACATATACACACACACATATATATATATACACATATATAAACTGTATATACGTACTGTTTTTAAAATCTGGTGCAGAATCAGAGCTAACAACAGTAATTGTGCTGGATGAACTATATTCAGAAGTTAAGCACTGGTTGTTCTGCAAAGCCTTAGTAATTAGCTGCCGTTTCTGAACACTGGAGTTAACAGCACAGACGTAATGGTCTCAGAAGGCACAGTCTTGTTAAGTCTAGAACTTCAAAATGACATACATCACGATGAATATAGCCTCTCGTCATTTTTGGATTAAAATTGCTAACCAATAGGGGCATATATGCATTACAAAAAATTTAATAGCCAATCAGTGTTCTCTCCCACAGTTTATGGAAAACAAAGACTACTGTAGAGTAATATTTTAAAATGAAAAGTTGTAATCAAATTTTATTGTAAACCTAAATGGAAAATAAAGTCCTTTAAATAAATGTACAATGTTTACCTGCACAGGTGGCACAAGTCGTGTGGCACTTTTCACATGCCCGTCGGTGCCCATTATAATAGGTGCCAGGTTCACAGCTCAGTTGGCACTTATTCCCCTGTAGGCTGTAGACAGAAAGAAAGAGAATTACTCATTAATTAAAGAATTACTGTTAATCACAAATGACTAGAGAAGTCATGCATATAAATGTATGTAAATAAACCCTAAAGAACATTAAGCTACTAAAATGTCTGGAATTATGTAATTTAATTTTTTAATTAATTATAATAGTTTTATTGAATTATTTGAAACAAAAAAATCACTTATGGAATTTCCGTGTGGGTAACATATTTAAGCATTTATAATGTTTTTTTAATTAATCACACTTAATGAACACACTCAATTGACAACCCAAGTTTTAACATTTTAAATATAAATTATGTTGCTAAAACAACACTTGTAATATGTGAGAAAATATCTCTCAAAATGGTCAGAAAGCAGCATTGTAGAACAAAAGTTTTATTCTTTATATTTATTCTTACTATTTTTTATTTAAAAAAAATTATATGTGTGTGTGTGTGTGTGTGCGCGTGTATGTGTTTATAGTAGACTACAAAAAAAATGAATGACTAGCCATATGAATAATTACAAAGACTGTAATTGCAACCTTAAACTGAGGCCAGAAAAATGTATCTCATCTGCGCTCTAGCTCTGCAATTCCTGTTTCATACGTACTATAGTCTAAACTAGTCTGAATAGATCAACAACGACGGATTAAAGTCCAAATGAGTGGGTGAAAAACCTTGTATATTCAGAGAACACTTCAAAACAATTCACAGAACAGCTGCTGCGTATTACGCCAGATTTTCTGCCATGATACGTTTTTCTTTTCTCTCTCCATTTTCCACACATCTCTCTCTCTCTCTTTATCTAACACCAGAGTGGAGTAGGAAAAACCCAAGTAAAAATCGCTCACTAGAGACAGTATTTCAATATACATCTGAACTCAAGAGCTTGACAATGTGTAACAGGATGTTTCCAGTGATAATTTAGTGTCTAGCCAGCGTGGCCTTACCTTGACAGCTCTCAACGTAGAACTAGGAAAATATGGGAGTCCAAGATTCCGACTAGATTTCAGTCCAAATCTTAGCCAAAAAAAAAAACAACAAATGGAATATTGTATTTGCAACAGGCTGAATGTGAGGAATTACCTAAGACCATTTTGGCATTCTGTGCAGATGTTCGCCGAGGTGCATTTCTTGCAGTTGTCGCTGCATTTCCGGCACATGGTGGAGTCTGCGGGAGAACAGTCACATAAGGTCTCAAATTCAACAATTCATCTTCAGCCAATATTCTCTGCCTCTCATTAAATGTAATTAATTAAAATAAGCAAAAGTAACACGATTGTTTAATATTTTGTCACAGCTTAATTTAATTGTGTTCAATCAACTTAATATATTTAAAACGGAAGTTTACTTAATTAATTTGTGTAAAAACTACATGAATCATTTTTGTTGACAACTAACTGGGAAGTGGATCTGTAGTTCCCAGCATGCTTTGCAAGGGACTGCATTAGGAGGTTAAATTTAGGGATTAAAGTGTTATTTTATGTGTTTTTCAGTAAATGGAAAGATGTTAGTTAACGTTAGTATTTAATGTTCAGTTAAGTTAGAAACTTAGAGGACTTCCGACTTTCTGTAATGTTTTTGAATTTTGTGGTTACCATTATGCAGAAGAGTGACGACTGTGTTTAGGCTGTGGGCACTCAGTACACACTACATATGCATTAAACCTCACTCACAGACCTGCATAAGTCATATCTAATATTACTATGTAAAAAGTTGTTTTAATTAAATTGAATGCAAGTAGCTTCTATCATTGGAAGTAACTGTAGAGTCAAATTAGCTAAAATTATAATGTTGGCGATTTTAGGCAGGGCAAAAATTAAATCTAGTAAACTTGACAAAACTTTATCTAGTAGAAATGACAATTCTTTTAGTAGTCTTGACTAAATGAATTTAAGTTTATCCAACAAGATTACAACAAATCATTTCAAACAAATTAGATTTTGTTGGAAAAATGTAATTCAATTTCATGGAAATGTTTTCCTTAATTTAATTAAGTTCGTTCAACAGCTTATTTTTTTTGAGTGCAGAATGTTTTCTGGCGTGTGAATGGACTTGCCAAGGTCCAGGTAGAAGCCGTCGGGACAGGAGCTGATGCAGTTGTTGGCTCCCTCCACCAGGTACAGACCCGGGCGACAAGTGGAACACTGATCGCTGCGACTGCCGACACAAGACTCGCACAGCGGAGAGCACTTCTTACAGCGCTTCTTATCGTCCCGGAAAAACCCAGACGGACACTCGGGAACACACGTCCTGAGAGACACACCAGGCGGAGGTGGAAAGAGAAAGACAGACACAGACAGGAAGAGCCACATGAGACCAGAAAGTGAGGAAAGACTTTCACCAGGAAACAAAGGCAAAAGTCAGGGTCTGAGAAAGCCATCAGCTCCAGATGTGAGCACGGCTTGTGTAACTTGGGATGCCGGAGAAAACAATATCTATAAATGTAATCAAGACACGTGCACACGTAGATAGACGCAGACGCACAGCTGTTGTCAGCATGTGCTTTGGTGTTTTTATAGGAGTTAATTAATCTTTTGACTCCGTTAAATCATTTTCATAATAAAATATTTTGAGTAAAACAACCTTTCAGCAAACATGTTAAAAACTCCCAATTCTTTAGTTACATATGCTTCACATTGTGGTCTTATATTTCACACCAAACTTTTGAATAATAATTTTAAAAAAGCAGCATTGCTAACAGAAAAATAATTTTGCCAAATAGGTCAATAACAAACAAGAGTGTACAAGAGAAAAGGGAAAATCAAGTTCAAGTTCTTAGAAATGTGTTTAATATCTGAAATGTGTATAGAAATGTGTATTCATGTCCGTTTCATACACTAGCGTTCAAA
Organism: Gila orcuttii; assembly: GCA_026230005.1. Taxonomy (NCBI): domain Eukaryota; kingdom Metazoa; phylum Chordata; class Actinopteri; order Cypriniformes; family Leuciscidae; genus Gila; species Gila orcuttii. Next base: position 14,494,487 of record JAPDVR010000015.1, on the reverse strand, counting down.
AGTTTGAGGTCGGTAAGATTCTCGTATGCTCACCAAGGCTGCATTTATTTGATGAAAAATACAGCAAAAATAGCAATATTGTAAAATATTATTATAATTTCAACTGTTTTCTATTTTAATATAGTTTAAAATGTAATTTATTCCAGAATTTTCAGCATCTATTACTCTAGTCGTCAGCATTACTTGATTCAGAAATCATTCTAATATGCTAATTTGGTGCTCAAGAAACATTATCAATGCTATAACAGTTGGGCTGTTTAATATTTTAGTGGAAACTATAATAAAAAAAAATCAGGATTCTTATATTAATAGAAATTTCAAAAGAACAGCATTTATTTGAATATATATTCTGGAACATTAAAAAAGTCGTAACTTTTGATCAATTTAATACACCCTTGCTGAAAAAAAAGTATCATCATATCTGAATCATACTGACCCTGTACTTTTGAATAGTAGTGGTTTAAAAACAAATTATATTTTCACTTAATACATATTGATCATGTTAAGTAAATATATTACTTTTTTCAAAATAACATTAAGTTAAAAAGTATTTTTTTTATTTCATAAATTAATTCATAAATAGGTACAACAAAAACTAATCTTGCCATGTCATAAAAAGATCACATTTGCACGTTGATTATACCACAGGAGAAGCATTTTTATCATTTGTTTCTATATATAATGTATCCGGAAAAAAACTATGGACGTCATTTCACTGACCCAAGCAACACTGTTTGTAAAAATTAGTTTAAATAACAAAAACAAACAAACAGAAAAGCAACACGCCAATCAAGTATAGTTTTTAAGGTGTAATAATGTTGTGAAAAGCACTATACCTGGTGTTGTTCTTGAACTTGAGGAAGTAGTGGAGGCATGTGATGCACTGCTGAGGGCCTGGCCCTTCACAGCCATTTTCACCACACTCAGGGTGGCAGGAGCCTTATGTAAGAAAACACAAACTGACGAGTTGAGCTCTGAAAACTTCCACAGATACTCAGTGATGCACAATATAATTAGAAAAAAAGAACTTACCCACATACTCCTCACTGTACTCGTCATCAGACTCTGTCTCCGCCACTGAGCGAGGCTTTTCACTGCGCAATGAGTACGGATGCACGGAGGTGCCATAAAGTACCAGAGACCACTCTTTCAGCTTGCCTGGAACAAATTACAGTCCGTGTGCAATGAAGTTAAGCTATCATCTATCATTAAATTAATATCTGTCATCTGTGTCTGTGTGTGTGATTGAGTGTGAGAGTGAGAGATCCCTGTGATAATATTTATAATATACATTCATAGCTTTTTTTATTTTTTAAAGAAACACAGGAGAGTTGTAAGCTATAGGCAATTTATATCATATATGCACTAAATCTGTTATAATAAAATTTGGCAATGGGAAGAATAACTGTAATATAACTTTCATTAAACATTACAAACATGAATTAAAGGAGTAGTTCACTTTAAAATGAAAATTACCATACAATTTACTCTCCCTCAAGCCATCCTAGGTGTATATGACATTCTTCTTTCAGACGAATACAATCGGAGTTATATTAATAAATGTCCATCGCTTTGCTTCAGAAGGCCTTTATTAACCCACCGGAGCCGTTTGGAGTTCGTTTATGATGGATGGATGCACTTTTTTGAGCTTCAATCTGTTGGTTGCAATCCACTGCCATTATAAAGTTTGGAAGGGCCAAGACATTTTTTAATATAACTCCAATTGTATTCGTCTGAAAGAAGAAAGTCATATACACGTAAGAAGGTTGAGAGTGAGTAAATTATATGGTAATTTTCATCTTAAAGTGAACTAATCCTTTAACTTAATTAACTTTTATGTCTCACTACTGAAATTAGCATATATATATATATATATATATATATATACATATACATATACATATACATATACATATACACACACACACACACACACACAAACACACACACACAAACACTCACTATATTGGCAAAAATTTTGGGACGTCTGCCTTTACATGCACATGAACTTTAATGACATCCCATTCTTATTCCGTAGGGTTTAATATGGAGTTGGCCCACCCTTTGCAGCTATAACAGCTTCAACTCTTCTGGAAAGGCTTTCCTCAAGATTTAGGAGTGTGTTTATGGGAATTTTTTACCATTCTTCTAGAAGCGCATTTTTTAGGTCAGGCACTGATGTTGCCTGGCTCGCAGTCTCCGTTCTAATTTATCCCAAAGGTGTTCTATCGGGTTGAGTTCAGGACTCTGTGCAGGCCAGTCAAGTTCCTCCACACCAAACTCATTTAATATCTTTATGGACCTTGCTTTGTGCACTAGTGCGCAGTTATTTTGGAACAGGAAGGGACAATCCCCAAAATGTATTGTATGCTGAAACATTAAGAGTTCCTTTCACTGGAACTAAGGGGCCAAGCCCAACCCCTGAAAAACGACCCCACACCATAATCCCCCCTCCACCAAACTTTACACATGCAGTCAGGCAAGTACCGTTCTCCTGGCAACCACCAAATCCAGATTCGTCCATCAGATTGCCAGACTGAGAAGTGTGATTCGTCACTCCAGAGAACATGTCCCCACTGCTCTAGAGTCCAGTGGCGGCGTGCTTTACACCACTGCATCCGACACTTTGCATTGCACTTGGTGATGTAAAGCTTGGATGCAGCTGCTTGGCCATGGAAACCCATTCCATGAAGCTCTCTATGCACTGGTCTTGAGCTAATCTAAAGGCCACACAAAGTTTAGAGGTCTGTAGCTATTGACTCTGCAGAAAGTTGGCGACTTCTGCGCACCTCAGCATGCGCTGACCCCGCTCTGTGATTTTACGTGGCCTACCACTTCGTGGTTGAGTTGCTGTTGTTCCCAATTGCTTCCATTTTGTTATAATACCACTAACAGTTGACCATGGAATATTTAGTAGTGAGGAAATTTCCTGATTCTTTCCGGTACCCATCACGTTCCCACGCTTTAATTCACTGAGCTCCTGAGAGCGACCCATTCTTTCACAAATGTTTGTAGAAGCAGTTTGCCTGCCTAGGTGCTTGATTTTATACAACTGGAAGTGATTGGAACACCTGAAATCAATGATTTGGAGGGGTGTCCCATTACTTTTGGCAATATAGTGTGTGTGTGTGTGTGTATGTGTGTATATATATATATATATATATATACACACACACACACACGTAAAGTATATCATTTAGCATACGCTTTTATCCCAAACATTGTTTTAAATAAATAAATAAGATAGAATAGAATAGTAAGGTTAGTATCAATGGGTTAGTATTAATGGTTAGTCTAATGGATCAAAGTGCATCTTTAGCTGTTTCTTTAAAATAGCTAAAGACTCAGCAGCTCGGGTTGAGTTAGGCAGGTCATTCCATCAGCTTGGAACAGTCAAGGTAAAGGTCCATGAAAGAGATTTTGTGCCTCTTTGAGATGGCACCACAAGGCGCCGTTCACTTGCAGAACGCAAGCTTCTGGAGGGCACATAAGTCAACAACAATCATATATATATATTAGGGCTGTCAATATTAACGCGTTAACGTATTGATTAATTCAAAATCCTTAATGCGTTCAAATTATTTAAGGCAAATCAATTACTGAAGCACGCAAAATTGCACAATTAACGTATTTTATATCACACAGTTAGATTATTTTGGGAGGTGGGAGTTTAAAACAGGGAGCATCAATGGCACAAGCACCTGTAACCATGGTAGACGGAAATTTGTATTCTAACCCTTTAACCCAATTCGCTCATCTGTTGGCGATCAATCACCGCTAAACTTCCCATCGATCTATGTCCAGAGGATATGCAAACTACGTTTCTCGGCTGAATAAAGCAAAGCAGAGTCTCGCAAGTAAAGTTTTGATGGATGCGAATTATAATGAAGGTATAGACGATTGCAATGACTAGCACACGTGTGTAAGCACACGTGAGTCTGTTATATTGATGTGCAAACAAACCATATGTGCTGTGTTTAGTAATTCTGAATGGATCAGTGTACTGAAGGGATAAAATGCAGTCAGGTCAAGGCGGTTGATTTAGTTTTTTTTTTTTTTTGGCATCTCCATGTGGTCCTGTTCAGGATCACAACTTGGCATGTCTAAAATGTAAACAAGCTCTAAAAAGTTCTAAACAAGCTCTTTACTGTTGCACTGTATACATACTGTACACTGAATTCTGAAAAGTTTTGTTTTGTAATGTTTTTTTTTCTGTGTGTGCTTTGGTGTGCATAAATTAATTAATTATATAGACTCCTTATATAATTTGTCTATTAGGTGTCCTTTTGGATACTTCAGTGTCCTTTTTTTGAAAAGACACTTACATTTACCTTGAAAAAGGTTTGCGGAAAATTAGGGCTGCACAATATCAAAATGATCAAAATATCGCAATGGCTTACGATAACTGAATGATTTTAATATTTCAAAAGTTTACGAAGTGGCTTTTACGAAGTTTTATGACGACGTAGACAACAGAGAATAGCCTGGACATGACTGTTACATACATGTGACATGTTTTAAGTTATTAGGCGCAATAACCGAAGTACTCATGCACAGAGGAAGCTGCCTCTTGAATAGTGTGTAATCCTGATTTCAGTTCTCTTCTGCAGCTTATATTGCCAAATACACACAAAATGATGTCAAAATGCCCATCTTGGTGAGTGAGTGGAGTAAACAGAAAGCGCGCATGTAACAATATATTGGATCCGTGCAGCTCTTACGTGACAGCAGCCTAATAAACCTGCTTCCGTCTGTGTGCGTAATGTCAATCAAACAGTGTATATTTAATTCATACAGTGAAGACTAAGCAGTGTTCTATTTTTATATTTGATTATTCAATTTCTGCTGTTAAATAAACCTAACGTTAAAATGACACTTGTAAAACACTACTGTTCAGTTGTAAGGATGCTTTCTTCTCACAAAAAGAATGTGAAACATTCATGTTGGTTATATAATTGTTAGTTTTTAAATAGATTTAAATATAATTTACATTTATTTTACACAAAGCATTATCGTATTGCATATCGCATTATTTAACGCGTTAACGCATATCGCATTTTTCTTCAATATCATGCAACACTACAGAAACTACAGTTCTGTGAGAATCACCCTTCCTTCAATCTGACAGTTTACTTTGCTGGATATAGCAAATGATAAAAAAAAACACGTATGTCAAGTATGTCTAATTTCACAATAAATATGCGATTAATCGCACAAAAAAGGTGTGATTAATATAGATTACATTTTTTTAATCTATTTTATTCTCACTGTGTAAGACCAAATGGTGTCTTCAAAGGTGAAAGAATGGCTCAAGTAACAGGTAGTGTGTTTTGTATTGAGAAACTACCTGGTGCCTTCTGGCTCCTGAGTTGGGAAGGAGAGTCATAAATCTCTAGTACCCAGTCTCCAGCAGCTTTCTCGCCCCAGCAGTGAGTCGTCATGAATTCCCAGTTCTTAAAGCCCTCCATTGAGTGATCAAACAGCCTGCAATAACAATAAAAGGATGCTACATCACAGCACAAAATGCACTCTGCCATGACACTTTAAGCTTAACGTCGACAAGTTGCTGATCATGGCCTGTAGCACTTTTATGCTCCGTTTCCAACAGTTAAAATGACAAATTAATACATACTCTGAGAGTGCTTTACAATATATATTTGATTATACCATCTGAATGCTCAAAATTTATCAGGTAAATGCACTCTAAACTAATGCACTGCTGCATTGTTATGCACACACTAAGACAGTAGCTTGCATGTCACATGTAGATCGCGCACTCAGAAACATTCAGTAGTGCAGAACTGTATTGTCAACACTTCTGTGATTTATAAATAAAAAAGCTTAGAAACTGAAAAGTTCTAGCATATATTTCATAGTAACTAAAACCCACTGCTTCACTACTAATAAGTAGAGATGCTGCCAGGGAGAATTAATTAATACGCAACTGCTCTCTCATATAAATTAATACAAATGTAATCTTTACTTTGCCCAAAGATAAAATAACTAATAAAAATAGGCTGTTGTGTAGGGGCATATTCCATAACTGTGCACAAGGCAACCCGCGTTCGAGTCGCAGCTCGAGTTTCAGGATTATATGTTTATTAATGACGTCATCAGCGACTTTAATCACGTAAATATCGACTTTAAAAAAAATCTGAAGTCGTTCAACCCCTAGTGAAAACTTGGATCACTTCCACTGAAATTCACAATGCGCAGTCATTCTTGATCAATGTACCCATGTACTCAATATTTGAGCATAGTCTGTACTGTACCTGTTGGCAAGCAGCTGTGACTTTGTCCCTGATGGTGAGGTTAGGTTGATTGACAGGTCTCCTCGCCGCGGATGAGTAACTGTTATACGTACAACCACATGCTCCAGATAAATAACATGATGGTTTGCATTATCCGTGCAGCCTGTTGCCTTGTACACGGAACGAACGACATGCTCTGGACGGATGGTTCTACAAGAAGGAAATTGTTTTATTTGAGCATTTATTATTACTTGTATAAAATTATCAATGTGGCCTAATGCCTCATGTTAAAGAGCTGTTGAATATACCTGATTTGTTTGTCAGCATTTTCCACACAGATGTGCTGTGTGGGAACCTGTTTCCAGCATTCTGCCTCTTTCACCATGGCCTCCGCATCCATTAGCCCAAAGCCATACAGGTGACTGACTGTAAGAATATGTACAACTTAACTGTTCAACAAAAAAATAACAATATGTACACAGATTTAGAGTTGTTATGAAAACCAAAATTACCACCAATCATGATGCAGATTGCTGTCTGGAAAACCTACAAGACTGATCGTACTCAGAAGTGTCACTACCTATCTAGTGGTTAAAACAAGACAGGCTCGCTTAAAGAAATGAAAAGCTTGTTACCATTATAACCAGCTGCATTGGTTTTCCAATCAGGAGCGCTGAGATGGCCAGCACGAGACGTCTTCACTATAATGTGTTGCACATCTCGCCACGAAAGGAAAGAACTGCAACAGAGAGTCAAAAATCAGACATGATGGACAGTTACATCTACGTGATTAAACGCATTACTAAAGTGATGGTGTGAAAGCACCCTTAAATCTAAAAAAGCTCAAAACATTCTATTATTATCCAAAGAATTGCACTTGCACTGGCCATAATTTTCAGCTGTAGTTTGAAAGTTCAATGGCTGGCTGTCTGGTTGAAGCATTCGCTCCCATAATTCACCATACACAGTGAGATCAAACATCAAACTAAAGAGAGATGAATGCCATGTGTCCCTGAATATCCCCCCCAAATTATTAAAACATTCTAACTCCATTGTGCTAGGAATATACAGTCACATGGCAGCCATATGTCGAGGTTTTCCTCAATTTCCTGTGTGAAATTAGACACAGTTGAAACTTACGAAAAACTTACGCTACACGGCATTCAGAATCACACCATTTTAAAGTGGCCAGGATGCTCCTTGCTCTTTTGAAAATGTGGATTGATGTTCTACGGAAACACACTCCATCATTGACAATACAAAGCTCTCTCACCAGTCCGAAACTGGTGATATAGCCATGTGTCGTAGTACAGCTATGAACAATAACGATTAACCGTAATTAATTTGCAAGACGCCAAAACAATGAAACACCAGAGTTCAAGTTTTAATTTAGCTGAAAACTGAAATAAAACCAAAAATAAAGTTTGAGTAAATAACTTTGAAAAACTGGCTAATTTAACTTTTTATTGTAATGGCCGACGTTTACCTTTTGTGCACAGAATAGACACTTGTTACGTTTAAGTAATGTCAAAGATTGTTTTTACAAGTTGAAAGCCACCACAAATCTCATAATTATGAGTGGGAAACTCTGGATTTCTGAGTTTGGGGCAAGTCAATCAGAAAACATGGTGGACGCAATGTATTCAGCGTCTGTAGTTGACGGTAAATTTGTTGAAATGCATGAAATTATTTGATTGCACTTCACGTTAACTTCACCCTTGTTGCAGTGTAATTATACAATTAAGTACGGAGTAATATTAATTAACGTACTTACTATATGGTTAGGAGTAGGGTTTGGTTTAAGTTTAGTTGCTTCCAATGAAGTATAATTTGCTGTTATGACTGTACATGTAAGGTGTAACATACATGCAAACATGTAAGTTTATATAATTGTAAATGTTTTTTTATTTTTATTTACATCATAATTACAATTTCCTAACTTGTAAATATGAACTTCTCAGGACAACTTAAATGAACCAACTAACATATTCAAAACATGTCAGAAGCGCTAATTAACCATCTCTGTTCCGGTCAATGATATCGGCCATCCAAAACCATTTCACCCCAAAACAAAAATTAATGTATGCTTTTCTGGCAAACTTCCTTGGCATTAACCTTATCGGTTGCCTAAATTTCTATGCATCACTTATTGAGCTCATATTCATATGACCACCCATGTTGATATATAAGCTGTTCAACAGCTTCCTCTCATATTACATGTACAGTGGTTGGTGATAACATATATCATTTACATACAAATGTCTGTAAATACTTAGTACAGTAGCAAAAAAATAAAACTGTTGAATTCAGAAGGTCAGTGAAAGGGTGAAACTGGATAACTGGATAAGGGTAACTGGAGTGTATAGTATGACCCCTTTGTGACTACATTTACATTTAAACATTTAGCAGACGCTTTTATCCAAAGCGACTAACAAACGAGGAGAGCAATAGAAGCAATTAGATTAAAGACCCATCTCTTTAACCTAGCATACAGTGGTTAAGATGCTAATTCTACTGACGTAGCCTGGAGAGTATATCAGACCCTTTCTAACTAAACAGCTGTTAGCGAAATGAGAGCATACAACAGGTTTTGGTGAGAAGTTAGCGGCTTACTTTGCTTCCAGAGCAAGAGCAATGATCCCCGCTGCCATCGGAGCTGATGCTGATGTTCCGGTGTGACTGTCTGTGCAGCGCTGCCTCAGATCTGTTGTGATCTAACAGGAGAGACAAAAAACATGATCATTATTCTTGTGTATTGTGTTACCATGTGTTTAAGTTGCGAATAAAAGTTAACATGTACACTTTATGACGTGAAGTAACAATACTTGACTGCTCCTGTTACAATAAGCAACACGGTAAACACTTCAAGTATGCAATAGACAGCTTTGCTGATTACAACAAGTGTGTTCTAGTTTTGTTGCATTGTTATTTGGATTTAGTTACCTTTAATGAGCCAGTAAATTTTTATATCACTTGCATTTCCAACAAATCCGCTCCTTCAGTGACACAAATGCACTTAACCTCAAAAAAGAAATCCTGCCAAAGTTACATTTTTATTTGTTAAATGCACTTCAACATATTGCAGCACTTACCGACAATGAAATGTGCTTTAAATGTGCCATTGTGCTACACTTAGCAGTAAATTACCGTCACTTTGAGACATTTGTGATTCAGCAGAATGGACTGGATCCACTCAGATACTGTGTCGGCATCATTTTGAAGTTTGTGAGATTCATGTAATAAAATCCTTTAAATGTATTAAAGAGTTTTGTTTGAGGTTATTTGGATCCATTTTGGACTCTAATTTCAGCTGTGGGACATCTGTGTGATGGATTTCAGATTTTATTTCAGGTACACAAAAAAAAATAGTCAACACCCCCTTCCTGTCTAATTGGGCAGTAACTGGGCAGTTTTTATCTATTTATATTGTTTATGATAGATCAAATCAGAAGACTTAAGAAGATTTACGATATGACTTAGACTAGGATGGGTTTAAAGGGCCCTCTCTGAAAACGTGAAAAGTGACTGATTACACACAAGCATAATATAGTAAATGGACAAAGTTGAGAAAACTGAGATTCTGTGAAATAAAATGACCTGAAACCTGCAGAAGACAACAAAGAGAAGTGCTACTGTCTGTAACACTGGGCCTCAGAAAGTAAACACGCAGTGCGAAAGGAGTTTGAAAGTCAATGTGGAATTTCACATGTTACTCTGAGACAAGCTGAGAGACAAGGAAGACCTGTCGGTCTGTAACTCTCAGAGGAGTGTGTAAAAGTGTGTGTGGGCTGTGTAAACCACACAAGGACAGTCTCATGACCAACAAAGCGGATCAAACGCATGCCCAAAGAAATACATGAAAATACATTAGATGTACAGCCCTGGTCAGAATTATTGGCACCCTTGCTAAATAAGAACAAAGAAGCCTGTGAAAATAAATATGCAATGGTAATACTTTTGATCAAGAATCCCAGAGCAGTCTCGACTAAAACACATCATTTTGTCTTCACAACATAATTCTCCCTGGTTAGGATTAGGGATGTCCCGATCCGATACTCAGTATCGGTATCGGCTCCTATACTGCCATTTTTGCCGGATCGGGTATTGGTCAGAGAGGCCGATCCAAATCCAATATTGTGCGTTTAGGGACCGTTCGGTATTTATGGAAAGGGCCACCGGAGGAAAATAGGGGAGGGTCATGTCTTTTTATTCTTTGTTGAGGGGAGGGTTATTCAACTTTTTTTAGTCTAGGGGGAGGGTCACCCAACTTTTGTATTCATGAAAACAGCAACATTTCAAAGTGGCTTGTTTGGTGCATATTTTTTCCATGTAGCTTTATGTAGCTCTCTCGGTCTCGGTCCCCCATCGCTATCAGATGGGTCTGACCCAACAAAAATCCAGTTTGGCGCTGCCTGACAGTGCGCGCTCAGAAAAAGTGCATCATGTACAGAACGCCAATTAAATGTTTACCCGGCATAGCTTTAAAGCACGAGCAAATAATGAACTTTTGTGATTGCGAATAAGTGCAGTGTCCTGTGAGTGTAACTCAGAACATAAAATATTATTTTTTATTTTATTTTTCGTGTTCGCATTTATGAGGAAAAAAACAATGTTACGGACGTGACAGTTCTCCGTTACGGACATGACCGCTCTAAAAGCGACTTGAAAACTTTCACAGAGACTTCAGAAAGCACAAAGCCTTTCTTTAAAGTAAATTTAGTTTTTTATTAATTGTATCTTAATTTTAATTAATGTTTCATGAACCAATTGCCTGGATTTAATAAATAAGAAGTAGGCCTAAATATAGTAGAAAATAGATCATCATGACACGGAGTCGCCGGCGCGTGAACTGGACTCTCATAAATGAACCGAAACTCAGCGTATAAGGTAGGCTACTTGCCTCACAGACTTGAGAAATATAGAAAGCTTGAGGTCTACTTTTAAACAGAACATTTAAAAACTAAAAACAGACTGCTCTCTGCTTATGTAATCCGTATGAAACGTGCATTTCTCTCTGGCTCGTTACTGTGAAGATCGCGATCAGCATCGTCAACTTCATCTTGAAGCCGACACACTGACACAGAAAAACCTTGTTTATTAATAAACAATTAAAATCTCTCCTTGCTATATTTGACATATTCATAATCATTACTTTTGCCGGTTCTTTGTGGCAGCTTTTAGATACTTTATTGGAAGCGCCACGGTCACCCTTGTTACATGAACGCGTCACCACTGCATCAGCACCGAAAACATGATTTTTTTTTTTTTAAATCTAAAATAAAAAATCATGATACGAACCGAATTGTAGGTTTGGTCTATCGTTACAGCCTTAGTAAGATGAGAAAGCAGGAGTTTAGTCGTTTGTCATGGTTGTAAAAAAAACAATGGCTATCTGAACATATTTGCCAAGCGCAAACCAGTAGCCTACGTAATCAATAAATTATCGGGGAGGGTTTTTTCACAATAATTTTGGAGGGTCATAGAAAAATGTATTACTGGCGAAGGGAGGGTCAAGTCTTTTTTGACTACAGATCTCAAAACTCCTCCGGTGGCCCCTTAAATAAATAACGAACAGTCCCTTACTATTTTGTGTTATTGTTAAGCCCCACAAAAGCATAATAAGGTTTTCGTGCACTATATTATAAGTGTTCTGAAGCCATACTATAGGAGCTATAATGTAAGATAGAAATGAATATTTAAGTCATTAAATTCAAGTTCACGTAAACTTTTCCCTCCGCTGTGGCTGTCAGTCATTCTCCATTCAACGTTCAAACAGCGCGTCGCGTTCGGTTACGACAGTCAACGATGACACTCTCTCCAAGATGATTCAATGTTAATATTATTATACATGATCTGTAGATAAAGCCCTATGGTTTCGCATAAAATGACTATCTTGCTGGACTGTATTGCTGTACCTTAATCATGTTCCTTTCTACCATGTGTCTGTTAGATCACAACACTGAGAGCACTATAAATCTTCTTCACGTGCACAGTAGCTGAAATTTAAAACTGTTAAAAGAAAAGGCTCAATAAACTATTGAATAGATAGATACTGTATAATACACAATGCATCATTATGTCTTTCCTTTGTGCTTTGAACTTTTCAATGCGGACTCGACGCGCTGCGCGCTGTGACTCTGTGTTGCTTCAAGCCACGCGCATCATTCTGCGCTCAGGACGCGCATAAGCACTTTGTGCCGCACTGTATTGCAGCCTTTAATAATCATATCATAATACTTTTACATTTAAAATATGTCTTAATTTTATAGTAGACTATATATAAAATAATTGATCTTTTTGATTTTTGTTATCTTGTTTTTCATGAATGTACTTTACAACAATACAAAGAGCAATGTGTAACGTTTTACCAGATTTAGTGCTACACTTATTGTCTCTTATTTGTTCCCCACTAAATGTATTTTTTCACTAAATGTTCAGATTTTATACAATTATTGTGCACTTGATTTTTCTAGACTAAATTTTACTGCTTAGAGTTATCCACTAATCTAGTTTATAAAAGAATTGTCATAGATTATGATCATATTTTTTTTTTGATTTGTTGTTTTTCTTTATAATGAAATTGTCTGTATTAAGTAGATTGTGTTTAACACACAAAAGACAAGAGTGATTATCAGTTCAACACAGAGTTACAGGAATTCTACTTGATTTAAAAAAAAAAACTGCGCTGGTATCGGATCGGTATTGGTCGATACTCAGAATTTTTGGTATCGGATCGGTTCAGAAAAAATGGTAACGGGACATCCCTAGTTAGGATGCGGTTCAATTCTAGAAACATGATGACTTTAAAGCTAAATCCAGCAACAGGCCGGTTTTCTAAAAAGCATTATTTAAGTAACTTACGATTTTACGGTCGTAATTCTCTCCACTACTGTAGGTGGTGGTGAGGGTTGAGGAACACTCTTCCAGATACCAGGGTTTGCGGCCGCTCTCAGCCGTGCTGCTGATGGATATCGTGTAGATGCTGTTGGTGTAGCCGTCACATGAACAGTGATCTCGACTACGACCACCATTACCCGATGCCCAAACAAAGATCGAGCCCCGTCCCTTCCTGCCCTGTGAGCAAAGACCATAAGTGAACATGTTGTGTTAAATGTGAAATTATAGGCACCATTTAAAAAAATATATATATTATTTGCAGTACACCTATTACAGGAACATGCTTCAAGAACAACCTGGGCTTTATGCTTAACAGAACAATGGTGATCATGGCTGTGGGGATCAAATCTTACAAAAAAAGTATATATTCAATGTTATTTTTGAGTATTATTTATATACTATTATAGAATTTCTTATTATTTAAAATGAGCTTTTATTATTAATATTCAGCTTTCATGCTTTTATTTGAATATTACTAAGTTTTAGTAATTGTGTGAGGTGCTTTTGTCATTTTTTATTTTAATTAGCATGAATTTAAATTAAATCTATTTTTTTTTATGAAGTTTTTAATAAAATATTTATATTTATATGTTATTTAAGCTTTATTTAAATAAAAAATACTTAAGTTAACAACAACATTGGTTATTCTACTAAAAAATTCATTTGAAATGCTTATTGAATTCAGATAATGGGATCAGGACGATATAATCTTCAGGCATTAATCCCAGCCCAGTCTGAGGCCAGTATTATTGACACCAGTATTGTCTATGAGTCTCGCACACCTGAAACATGCCTAAACCACTCCAAACACACCTTTGGCATAGGATACATGCCAATTACTGACTGTGACTCATGACTCGGGGAAGATAAACTAAAATCACGTCCTAAAGTTCACTGCCGTAGCAGGTGGTAGGGGCGTGACAAGGAAAGAATAACACCCTAGGTGGGCCAGACTGCTGAAGAGACGTGACTGATGACCTGAAAATTACACTTCCTGATTTATGAACTCCACACCATATGGAAAAAGACACTTTTACTTGCAGGAATAATAGAACACACTTTTCATATGAACTTTACGTGAATTTTATGTATATGCCGTGATTGTTTTTACCAGTCTGATGCCGTTTTCAAAGGCCTGTCTGGCGAGGGAAGCGGGCCCATCCACGGTTTTGCCATCATCATCTGGACCCCAGCTGGCACTGTAAATATCTATGTGTTGAGGGTGTAGACTCAGTGATTTGGCCTCTACCATGTCTGTCACATCTCCGTCCAACATGCGGACACCTGCAGGAAAAGCCGAAAGTTAACCTTATACAAAACACTGAAGATCATTCATACTTTTTCTCAGCGATGATGCATTAAATTGCTCAAAAGTGACGGTTCTTGTGAACTTTCCATTTATTTTCAGAAGCATAAAAAATGGATCATAAAAATATGAATTAGCACTGATAATAAGATGATAACCGTTTTTCCTGTAGATCTGATCAAATAGTGAGCACATTGTCAAATGAATCAAATTAATTTAAAAAATACCTTGCAAACCCCAAACTTTTTAACAGTAATGAGTTTATAAAAGCTGTAATATTTTTAAATGGACATGTCTTAATGTCCAAAAAGAATAGATGAAAAATATGTGAAAGTTGTCCGTTATTAAATGTGCATGACCACAGTGGCGGAACTGTAAAATTGATTTAAAGTTCCAACTTTTAAAAAATTAAAAAAGGGCCAAAATTTATTTAGTTGACTTCAACAACCCAAATATTATTAATATTCTATTGATACTCCATTGTCATTAAATATATCAAAATGTATATTTATGTAATTTAACATACATTTATGTAATACATGTACGTTAAATACATCATTGGTCATTGTGTACGGTCAACGAACCACAAAACCCAGGGTTCGGATCAGCAAGAAAACAAATATTAAGGGGGAGCAAATATATAACTTTCTTTCCATTTATTGTTTTTTATTGAGTCAGTTCACTAGTGATATAGCGCAATTCTTCTGTTGTTGTACGTCACACGCATCACACACGACCAGCGTCGGCCAATAGTGAGCCTACGTGTGACGTAGCTCTACGCAATCACACTATGTTAACTGACTAGAGGCCCACAGAGAAGGAAATCAATTCGGTTGTTAAGTCTGACGTCACGCGTGACGTTTAGCCTCTTCCGGGCCCAAGCGCTCCGCTCGTCCACTCCAGATCCTAGACTAAATAAACCCTTTTCTTAAAGGGCTTTTTTCGCTTCAGTGCCAGTGTGTGTTACTAGGAATTAAGGGATAGCACCCACTGGCGCCAAAGTTTCTTAATTCGTTTAAGATTTGTAACTTACCTTATCAACTGCAGCCATTTTACTCTTATTTTTCTCGTCACAGGGAAAGCGGTAGAATGACAGTTGAATGTCACTTGTTTTTTTTAACTCCGAACTATTTAAACAACATGGGAACACGTTAAAACTCGGGCGAAAGCGGTAGGTAGGTAGAGAGGACCCGGCCTTTGGACCCGGAAACAGTATTATCGGAGAGTGGTTACATCACGACTTAACAACCGGATAGTTGAAATAAAGTCGTTATTTTTGTTTTTGCACACAAAAAATATTCTCGTCGCTTGATAAACTTAAGATTGAGCCACTGTAGTCACTTGGACTATTTTAACAATGTCTTTAATAACTTTTCGGGGCCGGCAAGTTTCAATCCCTTAAGAAGCCTATGGAGGAGTGATCCAGCTCTCAGATTTAATCAAAAATATCTTAATTCGTGTTCCAAAGATGAACGAAGGTCTTACGGGGTTGGAACAACATGAGGGTGAGTAAATACTGACAGAATTTTCATTTTTGGGTGAACTATGCCTTTAAGGCACACTTTAAGAACTTCGATACCACAGCAAAAACTACTATCCTAACTAATAAAATTCAAAAAATCTGTTAAAAAAAAAACAAACAACAAGAACAAATACACTAATTACAAGCATAGATAAATACAATATAACAAATAAGAAACAAAGTAAGGTCTAACTCTAGTATTCAGGTACAGAAACGTAATAACAAGGCCTAAAAGTAAAACAACATGTGTTCACTGTATAAATTAAATATGGTTTAATAATGTTTGATTAACATTAATGACACATTAGAATGTGTAGTTGCTTTACAGTTGCATAATCACCTTTCTGTTAGTAATCTTTTTGAGCAGTTTCAATCTGGTTTTCGAAAATATCATAGCACTGAACGGCCCTGGTTAAAATGACTGTTGACTTACTTTTGGCCTCTGATGCTGGATCTGCTACTATTCTTATTCTCTTTGACATTAGTGCTGCATTTGACACTGTGGATCATACTTCATCGCCTTGAAACAGTTTTTGGTAGTTTTGGCACTGTTTTAAACTGGTTTAGATCTTATTTGAACGAATGCAGACAGTTTGTTGTTTTAGTGGAATACAGGTCTGATTTTTGGACCAGTTTCTACTGGCATCACTCAGGGCTCAATTTTAGGACCCTTCCTTTTTAGTGTTTATTTATTCCCGCTTGGATAACTTTTAAGAACTCTAGGTATTAAGTATCACTTTTATGCAATGACACACAGATCTATATTCATTGTAAACATGAACAAAGTGAGTCTCATTGCTCACTAAATGCATTTCTGAGATAAAAATCATCGATGGCTAATAATTTTTGTGGTAACTTTAGGCTAATAATTTAGGCTAATAATTTTTGTGGTAAATTTAGGCTAATAAATTTTAATGATGATAAAAATTAGTTCATGTTTATTGGTTCTTCTCATCAGCTCCACTAGGCTGGCCAAACACCTCTTATCATTGATGGTTCTGTAGTTGACTTTCAGGAAATAATTATGAATCTAAGAGTGATCTTTGATCCTTTGTTGATATTTGACCCTCATGTACAAAAAGTTGTAAAGACTTCTTTTTTTTTATCTTAGAGGTAATGCAAAATGGAGTCCCATGCGATCCTTTTCAGTTCCAGAAAAGTTCATTAATATATTTGTTTTTACTCAAATTGATTATTGTAATACGCTTCTTATTAGACTTTTAAGAATAGTCTAAATTAGCTACAGTGTGTTCAAAATTCTGCAGCTAGAATTTTAACTAGGACCAATACAAGAGATCATATTACTCCCATTTTGAAATCATTGCACTGGCTACCAGTTGATATTAAAAGTTCTTATGCTCACACACAAATCACTTAACAGACTGGCTACGGAGAATTTCATCTCAACTTTTAACACACCATATATTCCTAATCAAAGTCTTCTCTCTTTTTAGCATGGTCTTTTGGTTTTCGATCAAACACAGTTATGTTCCATGGGTGACAGATCATATTAAGTTAAACAGTTAAACTTTGTGATGAATCCGCGAATCACAAACGTGCCGAACCGTGGGGCCTGGTCCGTACAGATCACAGATCAAATATGATCCGTTTAACCCCTAAGTATTCACATACTGATTTTGTGTTATTTCATAGTTCTGGTGACTTAACTATTCCGTGGTACTGCATGTACATGTTTTTATGTGAGTACGAACAAAAGGCAGAATTCACAGGTACAGTAGTGGGTCTAAATCAGACATCAGCTACACTCACCCCCAATCTTGGCATTGTAAGCAATGCCCACCGTGCAGTGGGAGTTGTTGGCGGACGCTGCTACTTCGCCAGCACACCTCGTGCCATGCCTGAACAGAACACATAAGATGTTAGTGTTAGTAACACACTCATACATACATTCACCAACTGCATAAAAACAAAAACTGGAGACCCTTACGCAAGCACAGGCACTGTTGCTGACCTATTACACACACACTCGCTACAGAAGGAACGCAAAAGTGGACAGGAAACCGAAGAGAGAGACTGAAACAGCTGGGCTGAAACTAAACATGTTTCCACAGCCAGCAAAGCTAAAACACAGTGGCTAAATATTTGAGATATTGAAGGAAAACATTTCCTCTGCTTCAGACGCAACGTGGATACATTCCTGACCCAAACTAAACCCAAATAAATCTAACACAAATCATCAGCAAAAAAATGCACTAAAACATCCACTAAAGACAAAGACAGACAGATGGAGAGAGAGAGCGAGAGAGACAGAGAGAGATTCGGCTATGGAACCTCCAGCAGTGAACAGCTGCATAGAAAAACTCACGCTACCATGGTAACCACAGTCCCCAATCTAAGCAATTTATAAAAAAAAAAAATAAGATTGTAAAGATCCACAGCAGCACCAGATTCTGGGATGAGACCAGGGCCCGGTCAGCATCGCAACCATAAACATTTACAAGGTCAATAGGTCAAAAGGCCAGAGGAACTCCCAGGTGGTCTGTGTGCTCAATCCCAACGCCAATCCAATGACTCCCGACTTAAACTATTCCAATGATTATGTAATTCTGATGTAGGTCATATGTGACAATTAATAGGAAATAATCTGTGATAAAACCCCAAAGAATGACCACTTCTCTTCAAGTCTACACTATTAAGTTTTGGGGTCGGTAAGATTTCTAATGTTTTTGAAAAGTCGTCTCTTATGCTCATTAAGGCTGCAAAAATTTTATCAAAAATACAATACAACAGTGAAATATTTGTACAATTTAAAATAACTGTTTTCTATTTTTAAACATTTTAAAATGTAATTTACTCATGTGATGGTAAAGCTGAATTTTCAGCATTACTCCAGTCTTCAGTCACATGATTTTTCAGAAATCATTCTGATATGCTGATTTGCTGCTCAAGACACATTTCTGCCGAATTGCTGCTTCAAGGCAACCTTGATACATTTCTTTTTCGGGATTCTTTTATGATTAGAAAGATCAAAAGAACAGAATTTATTTAAAACAAAAAACTTTTGTAACATTAAAAAATGTCTCTACTGTCACTTTTGATCAATTTAATTCTTCCTTGCTGAATAAAATAAATAATTTCTTTATTTATAAAAAAAACTTGTCCCTAACTTTTGAATGGTAGTGTACAAAGACATTAAAAACCACAATGACGTAAAAATTGGAGTTTTATGGATTTTAGATCATCTATACACTAGCATACTACTAGACACTAATAAAATAAGCCTACAGTATATAACATACAAAACAAATGTAATTCGCAGGGATGAGCAATGTATGCTGAATAAAATGTTCTCTAGAATTAAATTTCCTCTCCCCCTAAATTATAAATACCAACTGCCTGCGACTTGCAATAGGAAGTAGCAAATCATGGTTTATGACTGTAATGTAAAGGCTATTGGCAAAAAAAAAAACTTCAATACATTTCGCCCCAACTTTATGTTTCCATCCATACAGTCAGCTATACATACATAATGTGTATCCTTGCATTACTTTAAAAGACTCAGGGGAGCCAGGTATCTAGCTATAAATGTCACTGCCTTGCTTAACAAGATTATTTAAACTAGCGGTTTCAGAGAATTTAATTTACAAAAAAAATAATCTCGCTCAAACAGTTTTTGAACAAGCAACGTTTTAGCCACTACCAAAGCTGTGACTCTTTTATTATTATTTGTAATTAAACATTTGAAATTTAGAGGGATTTATTAGAGCGCCTGACAAAGCGCTTTTTTATGTTTGCTAGAGATTGGTATATTGTTAGTAAATCGCAGCGAGTTATTCATTCATGACTTTTTTTTTACGCATATCAAAGAATTTATTCTATAAATCTTTCTATTACTACATGCTTATCTTCTTATTAAAAACTGCATCCATGTCAATCAAACAAATTTTTTTTAATGCACATTATTCAATATCCCAAAATTCACACGAAAATACGTAGATTTGTTTGTTTGTTTTTTTAATACCATGCCAGCATCTTTGGCTGTTTTTATGCTGAAAACCAAAAGTTTTTCCTTAAAAATACATTTCAATTTACAATCCAATCAAATATGTACATATGGGAGGCTTTTTTCCTGATAGTAAATATGCAATATGTAGATGGAACAAGGCCATTGTTGATCTGCCAAGACAATAGTTGACCTGAAAAATAAAGCTGCCAAAAAGAGACACCATTTATGCCAACTACTGGATCTCTTTTTGATAACTTTCAAGGACCAGCAAGGCCTTGCAGTAGCACTGTCATATCTGGCAATATTTAACATGTTAAACAGCCTATAAAATGCTCTCACACATTTATTTATTTTTTTACCATTTTGGGAGGCTAAAATTTACATATGTGCTCCAACAACCAAATGCAACCGAATGCAAATGTGCAGTTTAGTTTGGAATGCGTCTCAAACCGCCTCCAAAAGCATTTCGGAGCGTATTTAGACCTGGGGCCTGATGTATAAACGTTGCGCACGCACAAAATGGGCATAGAAATATGCGTACGCGTAATGCGTATTACATCACCCAATAAATCAAATTGCATCAACCTATTACGTTTAGTGAAACTGACGCATATTGCCTATCTAAAACCGTAAATCTTCATTATAAGTCCTAATCATAAATACAGTACATGTTCACAATAACAGTTTAAATAAATAAAAGAATGATTTGAACTTTGTTTTACTTCTGATGTAAACATTTCGAATAAATAATTACATGAAATCATTACTGAGAAGTTACAACATTTTTTATATTCAATAAATAGAAATATTTGTTGTGGATGCAATGCTTTCGAACACTTTTCCTCTGGCATGCTGTGTTTTAATGTTTAACTACAGAGATAATTGCTTATGATAATAGCAGATTGTCTGAGAAAATAGTTTTGTGCAAATAATGCACAACAAGATCTATCTGTTTCCATTAAAAATATAAATCAATTAAAAATACTCTTTGGCCAGTGGAAAAGATAGTGTAAAATACATTTCAAAGAAAGTTTTTCTCAATTTGATTTATTTATTCAAAATCAAGGGAAGGATAGGCTACTAAATTATTTTTTTTAATGCAACTAATGTGACAGCACATCCGCATTTCATATTTTCCTAATGTCTTGTACCGTTAAACATGTTATCACGTGGATGAATAATCATGCAAATGATATGCAGATGAGGATATGCATAGTAAAACTAGGCGTTGTAAGCTCCATATATGGTTGTTTCGGGGATGAGACGCATGTGCGCACAATCTTCCGCTAACTGGGATTTATAAAGTGAATTCAGCGCAGATTCTGGCGTACGCACGGTTTTAGAAGTCTGAATTTTTTTTTGCGTACGACATTTTTGGCTTTTTGGCGCACGTACACTTTTAGTAAGGATCCTACGCACAGTTTTATAAATGAGGCCCCTGGTCTTTTCACAATAAGATAGCTATCGATCAGAGAAAATGCATAAAGTGACAAGGTGTAAACAGGCCCTTTATTAGATAGAGAACACAGTCTTAAAGTAACAGCAGCCTCAAATACCTGCTGCCGCTTGTGCCATTAATGTTAGCCAACAAAAGACCAGGAGAAAAATCACTCACTGCTCTTGACAGAATAACTTGAGTAACTTTAATAAGAATCAAAATATAGTTAATTTTAATAAAACAATATATAGACACTCACTGCATGAATTGTTTATTAAATTTCTTACTTGAATGCTATTACATCAACTGTATCTGAAAGAAGTATCTTATCTCTAATATGTTCTTATCTTTAATATTAAAGATAAAATAATTAAAGCTGCATTCCGTAACTTTTTTGGGTTAAAATGTTTCAAAAATAAATATTTGAGCAAGTACATAACCAGGCACTGTTCAAAACTATCTGCTTGCCTTAGCTCGATTCAAAACGGTAAGCTTGTAATAATGTTTTTAATTCCAGTGGTACGGGTGGATTCCCGCGGGAAATTCAAGCATGTCTTTGCGTCGTTACCTCACATCTGTACACATAAAGAAGGTGTCTCGGCTAGTAGGCTATATTGCGTGTGAGGATGTTGGAGGTGAAGAGTTTTAGCCTTTTCTCACATCACTTGATATAATTAAACTTATTAATTTGATTGCGGATCCAGAAAGGTTCAAACGACAATCACCAGTGACAAGTGAAGATTCACCCGTTGTAAAATGCAAAAGACTTTGGACTTTGGAGTGGCTAAAGAAAAAAAAGAGACTGCAACTGGTCCCATGCAAAAACAAGGATAAATATCGGAAGTGTAGTCGCGCAATGCTGATGTTGTTAACATTAACAATTTGAGAACAAAGTGATCGTTAGATTTAAATCAGCCTTAAATTTCCCTTAGTTGGTCTGAACAAAAGTGGATGTTACTACCTTGATCAGAGGACATTTTCCAGTGAAAATTCTTATGTTGGTCATACTTCCAAAAAGTATAATCTGTGATTCTGAATGACAGTATCCACACCGGCGCAGCGACTGACAGCCGCACATTCTCCTCAAAACATTGGATTCATCCGTGCAGTGCCGTGCCGAGGCACAACCCTCGTAAAGTTGACAATTCTGCTAATAACTGCAATTGCAGATTTCAAACAGAGATAGCGACAAAGAGGAAAAACTATGGACTGCAGCTTTAAATAAAAAGAGTGAAATGCCGAATTGTCAAAACCCTGCTACGTGACACAAAGTCAGATCTGCTAGCAGAATGCATGTCAATGAGAAAACCAGAAACACACACCACACCTGAACAGAGCATTCCAGCATTTTCAGAACCGCACAAGACACTGAAACGTTTCCTACAAAAACAAAAATGAACAAAAAACTGCTAACCGTATTATATATAATACATAAACCCATAAAGCATATAGAAAACACACACACACACACACACACACACACACACACAGAAAACTCCACTAGTGCTGCACATCTGACATACAGCTTAAAGATCAGACTGGGTCAATAAACTGCAGTTCCACTGAAAGTCTAATGCAAAGCCCACGTTCATCTGTGAGATATATGAACTTGCACTATTTACAATACAGCCGCTCAGTTTGGAGCTCAAAAGTCCAGCGTCAGTCAGAACGACCTCCAGCGGTGAAGCTCACGGTCAAAACCCACCGCAGGGAAATAAAGACTCACATTACACAAACTATCAGCGGAGGAACCAACACAAAACATTCCAGCACATAAAAGATCAACAGCTTGTGTAGGATAGACGCCAAACAACAGGGGAACTGAATAAACCAAAAATACAATATGAGCAGTATATTTTTTTTAGTATGAAGGGAGAGGGGGACATAAAAGGAAAAATATTTTTTCTACGCTCTTTTGAAAATGGTCACAACCATTATTCAGCAACATAAACGAGACCCTCATTTTATTTCTTCTTTGAGCTAGGAAGCTCTCAAAGACTCTACCTTAATGAATAATATTTATTATAATTATTGTTGTTGTCGTTATTAGTACCTTATTTATTATATTATTAATAATCAATTTATTAAATTATTATACAATAAGAAATTAGAAATTGTAAAAACAATATATATATATATATATATATATATATATATATATTTTTTTTTTTTTTTTTATGATCTTATATTAAATTATTATTAAATAAGATAATATATTTTTTTATTAATTAAAATATATATTTTTAAAGATTTTATTAGATACAAACCCTATTAGCTCTTATTATTGTTAAGTACTACTACTACCACTAAGATTATTGTTATTTATTATTCCATTGTTTCTTAAATAAATAAAGGGAAAACTTTTTTCATTCTTTAAAAACTGTTTTTTTTAATGGTCAGGGCAGTGTAAATGACCTACAGCAGTACACAGATGTTAACCAATCATAAAATAGTTCAGTTGCATATGTAACTCTTTAAAGCTACAGTAGCAAAAGTAGGATTATAGGTTACATAAAACTAAATTTTGTTTATTGCAAATAATCTCGACTAACTATGAACAGACATTAGGGTAACTAAACCCTAAACCAACTTTTTTTAGTTAATGATCTGTAAGAATGGGGCTTTATTAGTACTGTTCATTGATTCGAGTAACTTTTTTGACATTTGTGTATAAAGTGTTTTAATTCTACAATATATGGTGTAAAAACATCTGAGTGCTGCCCTCTTCAGGTTGAACGGTGGCTACTGCAGTTGAATTTTCCTATTGGATGTTTGGGGTGGTTCGTGACGTAAGGGGTTGTTGGTGACGTAGGCAAGTTCCATACAGACGGATGCGTCTCAGGTGCACGCCCCCCTCCGCTGGGCTCTGCCCACTTTTCCAGCATTTTTCAAATATTGCCAGTGGGTGGAGTCAGGCTCTGACCAGGGGTTTAGTTACCCTTTAAGGAAAAAATGTAGTGCTACAAAAGTAGAATATACCTCATTCAAAGGAGTTAACTGCCAAATAGTTATGTTGTCTTTACTTCCTGTCTGGGTGAGAACTTTTGAACTTTCTGTGCTGGAATCCTCACGGAGACAGAAGAAGCTGCTACAGGAGGTGGATGGTATTCTATACAGCGTGTCTATACATGCAGACCTAAACCTCCCTTCTCTGGTCTCCAACACACACTTCCTCCTGACAGCAGTGACGGCTTCAAACACTCCTCTCTTCCTCGGGCCACGGAAATACTTCTAATGGGGCTTCTAAAAGTGTAAATTAAGATGAGGAATAGTTGTGCTAAACGCTCATGTATACATGCACTCACATGCAGAGACCTCCAGATGGGGGATTGAGGAGCATTTCTGTAATACAGCATTCAGTGATGTCTGATATAGTCAAGAGTCACTACTCTACTGCACATAGTTAGGAATAAGTATTACATTTCACAGCACATAACTCGTCTCACACTACTTGAGCTACGGACATGAATTCTACCTAAGGTGTGATATCGCTTTCTTAAAGGGGTGGTAAAACACGATTGCACTTTTCTAACTTTAGTTAGTGTGTAATCTTGCTGTTTGAGCATAAACAACATCTGCAAAGTTACAGCGCTCAAAGTTCAAAGCAAACGGAGATATTTGCTTTTAAAGAAATCAATTTCTAAGGACTACAGCAAACAGCCGGTTTTGGACTACACGACATTCCTCCAGGGTTGCTGACGTCACTAATCCCACTAAACCCCTCCTCCGAGAATACGAAATAAGGGGGACGAGGCCATTTTATATTGCGTTGGAGAAGAGTTATTGTGGTATAGGAGTGTTGTTGCCGCCGCAATGTCATCGAAACGTTGTTATTTTCATCAGTGCCCGGATTGCAGGTTCACTTTGTTCAGCCTTCCTAGGGTCGCGGGAGTTAGGGATTAATGGTTAATTATTACCCAAATCTCGGTCTCTGTGCTGCACATTTTACGGAGGAAAGCTTCCACAATCTTGGCGAGTTCAATGCAGGATTCGCACAACGGCTTGTCCTGAAAGATGGATCAGTTCCAACTTTAAGAACAGAAGCTTTTGTTTACGGGCCACAACCTGTAAGTATGATTTAGATTTATTTTTCGTCGATGTGTTTTCCTGTAATAGTTCGTATTGTTAATTGTACGTTGTAGCAAGGAAGTAAACAAATGACAACGCTGTTTGGCTCTGCAAACTAGTTTGTTAAATGGTCATTCATACTTAACGTTATCCGACAAACACCTAACGTTACAAACTTTTTTAATCTCAACAGCGAACTTGGAATTAGAGTAAATTATTCTTTGATTAGAGCTTTTATGTATAGTTTATCTACATGCTTGTTTATCTACAGGCATGCTAAACATGGTTCTGTGTTTGATTTGGCTACTGTAGTAAATCCGATGTTTAGTGTTCGTTTTGTGTTAATAGTTCTGTCGACAGATATTTGGCTACAATCGTTCTAAAAATACAAAAGTAACGGAGCCATACAGTCAGTAACGATCACTATAGATCTGCAGTCTTTACTCAAAAAAATCCCTTTGAGGACTGTAGTATAATTTGTTAGAACAATTATATGAAATTCTTGTTTATGAAGCTTATTTTTTTTGTAATACTATAATAATTAGTACAATTAAATAACAGCGTATCTAAAAAGTAATGAGACAACAAAAAACAAACCTTTCTGAAACGTCGTTTAACAGCCGTTCTTGGACAGGTTCTGCTCGATCATCTTCACTAACATTCTCTGGGTCTGATTCGGGCTCAAATTGGTATGGTTTTATTGACACCATTATTTATAATATACCAAAGCACAAACTAGGCTACCGGTAAAGGCAAGGGGCGTGACGTTTCAGGAAAACGTGCACTAGTCGGTTAGCGAATCACAACACACTGGGCCAGCTAACCAATCTGAGACCATTGCGTAGCTTTGAGGGACTGGCTTCATAGAACCCGGAAACCATCAGACCGTTTTTACAAGGAGGGGCAGAGCAGTGTAGAATAAAGGTAAAATATATGAAAAATAATGCAATTTTTTAAAAACAAAGCATAAACACATGTTACAGTGCACCCCACAAACACAATCAAGCCTTGAAAAAATGTGTTTTACCACCCCTTTAAAACTATAATAAAGGGGGGGGGGGGATCCTATAGACTTACACTGGAGGAGGGACATAGAGACTTGAGGGTGGACAATAATTTTGCATAAGGATTTACATAAAAACCTGTCTTTGAATTACAGAAATAACAATGTGATTTTTGCATTACTTGTAACGTGAATTGGTGGGTGGGATATGTGCCGTTTGTTAATGAAAATGGTCCAAAAAATGGTCCTTAATTCACATAAAATTATTATTATCGTTAGCTAAAAAAATATTAAAAAACTGACCTCAAAAGCTGAAATATTAGATGAAAAACTAATACTGACACATACCTGAAATAATTTTAAGTTGAAGCGCTAAAATTATTAATTGGAATAAAAAAACTAAACAAATTGAACAAACTAAGTGGGGGGAAAAAATAGTTTTAAAACTAAATCATAATATTACAATAAAGTAATTAAAATGACAAAAGCACAAAACTAAATTTCTAAAAATTAATCTAACCTTAAAAGGAAAAAAAAAAAAAGGAAAAAAAAAACTTAAAATTTAATTCAAATATTCATAAAAACAGGTTTCCCACACCTTGGTTAACTTCAAATTCAAGGACCTTTCAATGACTTTCCAGGTCCAATACCCTCAAATTTAAGGACTTAATGTGGGGACACATTTCAAGGGAGATCAAGTTTACATCGTGTTACCTTATATGATACCTTGTTACAGTTTTCATGTGTCAAACAACTACGCAAAAAAGCTTTTTTTTTGCATTTATTTTTGGCCATATGACAGAGATCTGATATACTACTTGTTGTATTTCTGTTTAGCATAAAACTGAAGAATATTCGGGACATCCTATACTCCCACGTGAACGTTATGGCAACATATAACACAAAGTACCTCACGTGGGAAACACTTAACGTAACGCGTAAATCAAGCAAGCTGGTATGCATAGGTCACGAAATGTTGGCGAAATAATTAGCGGACCAGAGGGAATAATATGGAATTTTTTCCAGAAAACTTCTTGTACAAAATAAATTCAAGCACTTTCAAGGACCTGTATCCATGTATGTTTAATTTTAAAAACTTTCCAGGGCCTTGGATTTTTTTTTCAGATTCACAAATTTTTGAGGATTTCAAGGACCCATTGGGAACCCTGTATAATATAGCTATAAATAAATAATACTTAACACTGCACAAAACATAATTTCTTTCTTTTGAATTAACAGTGAAATATGACCCAGACATGTTCTTAGAAATTCACTTTGAAATATAGTGCAGTCGTCATAAACATTAGTTATAGAAATTATTATGATGCTTTTTTGTCTTTTTACACAAAAAAGAATGGCAGTTTATTCTGTGGGAAAGAGCTTTGTGAACATTCTTCAAAATTTCTTCTTTGTGTTCCCAGAAAGAAGGAACAGCATAAAATTAGGAATGAATGAGTAAATGATTGTCATTTGTGGTTGAACTACCTAGGGGTGCATTTCCAAAAAGCATAGTTAGCCAACTTATGGTCGCAAGTTCCGTCATTATCAACATAGTTCAAAGAGTTGGTGTTTCCTGAAACTATAGTTCCAATGAAAATTCGCAAAGAGTATCGCAATGTTGCGTGGTTGGAACGACAGCTTTTGACCTGTGGTTAGAAGCATAGTTTCTTGTTTTTCAGTACAATTTATATCTTCCATTTCTAATATATAATAATTTAATTAGCATCTTATTGGCCTGGTTCCACAGACAGGGCTTAGATTAAGCCAGGACTAGGCCTTAGTTCAATTAGGACATTTAAGTAGCTTTTATAAACTCAAAAAATTTGAGGCAACTGATTGCGTGATCTGTTTAAGTTAAGAAATTCAAAGTTTAAAGGGTTAGTTCACCCAAAAATGAAAATTATGTCATTAATGACTCACCCTCATGTCGTTCCAAGCCCGTAAGACCTCCGTTCATCTTTGGAACACAGTTTAAGATATTTTAGATTCAGTCCGAGAGCTTTTTGTCCCTCCATTGAAAATCTATGTACGGTATACTGTCCTTGTCCAGAAAGGAAATACAGACATCATCAAAGTAGTCCACGTGACCTCAGTGGGTTAGTTAGAATTTTTTGAAGCATCGAAAATACATTTTGTTCCAAAAATAAAAAAACGACGACTTTATTCAGCATTGTATTCTCTTCCGGTTCTGTTGTCAATCCGTGTTCATGAGTCCGCTGACGTAAGACGAGCTGACGTGTTATCTGGTGCGCCCGAGCTTCGTTTACAGTCTGAGGTAGAGGCACACTGTAAACAAAACAATCTTTGCAAACATGTCATTTTCGATTACATTACATTTCGACACAGGGGAAGACTTGCATTTTTTTTTAACCAGACATATTTATTTGAACCCGAATACACGGACGCACCAGATAACACGTCAGCAGCGTCTTACGTCAGCAGCGTCACTGGCCTCGTGAACGCGGATTGACAACAGAACCGGAAGAGAATACAATGCTGAATAAAGTCATCATTTTTTGTTATTTTTGGAACAAAATGTATTTTCGATGCTTCAAAAAATTCTAACTAACCCCCTGAGGTCACGTGGACTACTTTGATGATGTCCTTATTTACTTTCTGGACAAGGATAGTATACCGTACATAGATTTTCAATGGAGGGACAGAAAACTCTCGGACTAAATCTAAAATATCTTAAACTGTGTTCCGAAGATGAACGGAGGTCTTACGGGCTTGGAACGACATGAGGGTGAGTCATTAATGACATAATTTTCATTTTTGGGTGAACTAACCCTTTAAGGGCGTTTTCACACCTGAAAGTCTGCACCAAGGTCCGAACCAAAGTTCACGTTTTGATACATTTTATACTTTCAGAAAGATTTGGTTTGGTTTCTCACTGCAATTATGCGAGCGCACTAAAGAACTTTACGTGACATACTTGCGTCCTGTCGTCATCATCTATGTGGGCTGCATCTTGACATTGATTGGTTTGTAAATGGACGCGCGTCTGACGTCAGCGTGTTGTCAATTTGGCGGGTAACTTTGACAACATGAATGAACAGACGCATATCGTTGCAACTATATTTGGAAAGTGTCTGCATTTTTGTGCGTTTTTTCCAGCTGACTTCTGCTGGACCATACTTCAATTAAAAACCTCGTCTCCTCCTCTCCCAATGTGCTTCCACGGCTCATTTTTCCTGCCACCTTCTGTTTTTTCGACTATGCGGGAACCACCGGAACTTCCTGTAAAAGGTCTGAAAGTCCGAACCATACAGAAATGCTTTCACACTAGAAACGAACCAAACCTTTGTTCAGTTTGATCCGGACCGAGACTACCTCTTTTCGTCTGACCAAATTACATCTGTTTGGTCCGGACCGTGGTCCGGGGTAGGTTTCACACCTGTAATTTTGATTCGGACCAAACTGAAAAGTCCGAAAGTCCGGACCAAACAAGGTAGGTGTGAAAGGGCCCCAAGTAAGCAGAACTGGCAGATTTTTATTTTGTACTTATACATTTTAATTGTTCTTAACTTGAAATGTTTGAGTACACTAATTCATACATTTTACTTAAAATTTCATGTAATCTCAATGTGAACACTTTTATTAGGATAAAATTAGCTAGCTTTAACAAGCTAGTTTGCTAACATACTAATTTGTTAACATGTTAACAATAGTATGTTATACAGTAGCACTTGTAGCAATATAAAGGTTTTATTTGCTCTCAAATTAAGCTGCATGCACCACTTGAAAACCATGATGGTAAAAATCCTAAAACCAACATTAACATAAATTCTTCTAAATTAGCATAACAAAACATTAATCATTACTAAATTACCCACTTAACATTCATCTTGCACAAAAAAACATTATAATACACTTAATTTTAGGATTTACTCTCCCTTTCAAGTGCCATCGGCAAAGCATGCTGGGAAATAGACATCCCAGCCGTTTCAGTTAAACTTAAGTTCATCTAAATTAAAAGAAATAATTTCATAAAACTCAAAACAATGAAACAGTTTAGTTTACTTAAAATATATCCATTCTGTGAACTTGAAAGAAAAAGAAAGTTCTAAATACTCATAAAAGTTAATTTGACAACTAATTAGTTTAATTTAAGTTTGTCCTACTCAAACCAATTAATTATTTTGAGCGTAAGGGTTTACAGTGGAAGTTATAAAAGAAGTTATTACTCCAGTAATTTGCTACAATACGGTTATGGGAAACTTGGTATAAGAAGCGAGTTTCGTCGTTATTCGGGAAGCACCACCCAAAATGGTATTTTATCATCAGTTGCAGAACTGCAGTGCTCTGGAGCTCCAAGCAGAAACAGCAACACCACAAAGCACTAGAGCCCAGGCCAAGCTTTCTGTCTGAACGGTCCAAAAAAGCTGTAGAGCCATCTGGCACAGGCTCACACACACTGGTAGAGTGACTGGACGCCACAAAAACACATGGGGGTCTCCACCCACTCACCAAACACACTCATATATACATGCAACAAACCAAATATCAACATTCACCAAACACCTCAAAATACACACTGATCTTGAGCCAACATTTCCACTCACGCACATAATCTCTCAAAGAATGCCAATTACAAAAATCACTTTTCACCAAACAAACATGCCAAATACACTTACTTGCACACACAAGCCAAGCACCATATTTACTCATACACCTATGAAACCCTTAGACACACAAAAAGCAAACTCCAAAAACCCACATTCACCAAACAAACTTGCCAAACACTCTTACTAGCGCACAGATCAGAAGCCAAATACCCACATTCGCACACACCACAGAGAGGACTGTACAAACAAAGCCTTTCCAGGGATTTAATGACCTGAAATGCTCAAAGTATTGAGCGTGTGCATGTGTAATGAACTTCACTCTTACTTGTTCTCATTACTGGCATCATATCGGGGCATGGGATCCATGTCATTACCGTTCACGTCATAACTGGCCTCATTATCCTACAAACAGATCAAAAGCAACAAAAAGACACATGAGAACATATTCAAATGTGGATTTGTCCGTCCATTACGTTCATGCACCAGTTAGGACACACAAAACATGCTAAAATTGAACAAAAAAATACATTTTTGGACTTTTATATGTGACTGTCCTTTATAGAGTAAAGGGGGCATGTACTTCTAGGACAGGGCTTATATAAACACAAAAACAACAGTCATAATACAAACAGATTCAGCTTGTGTGCTTTTGTTTTCCTCAATGGGAAAAAATCCAAGAGTTCAGATGAGCCGAGAGAAACATTAATTAAAAAATACATGTATTTTTTTTTTAATATGGAGAAGTATCAATAAAAATATCTCTATGAAATTAAAATGGATTGTTTACGTCAAAACAGTACGGAATATGGAACATATTTTCAAAATTGACTTAAAAAATGCTGTTCACAATCCCTACAAGCAAAACTATTTTTATTTCCAAGACTGTATTCTAACTGGCTGAATTAAACAAGTATGTAATGAGGTCATGTGACAACAATTTAGAATGTTTTAATATGCACTATTTTCACTTTCAACTGTTACTATTAGGAAAAAATAGCAACCACTATTCAGTATGCAGAGTATGCAATGTGCAAGAATTCCATTCAGAACAGCCGTACATACACAGAGATACACTTACATAGTTATGTATGAGATCTGGGTGGTTCCTCTCGATGCCGTCATCCAGAATGGTAACCACCACATCCTTGCCCGTGTAGCCTCTCTTCCATGCGCCCACGATATTCATGTCAGACTGACAGTTATGGATGTTATCATTACAGTGCTGCATAGACACAGATAAATGAGGACGTGAAATTTTTAATTAGGTGAGGAGTTACATAATGTATGCTTACACTAATGTTTGAAAGTTTGGGGTCAGTAAGTATTTTTATTCAGCAAGGATGCATCAAAGGTAACAGTAAAGACATTTATAATGTTACAAAAGATTTCTAGTTCAAATAAATGCTGTTCTTTTGAAAGCATCCTGACAAAAACTGCATCACGGTTTCCACACACACAAAAAAATAAGCAGCACAACTGTTTACAATATTGATAATAAGAAGAAAATGTTTGTTGAGCACCAAATCAGCATATTAGAATGATTTCTGAAGGATCATGTGACACTGAAAACTGGAGTAATGATGCTGAAAATTCAGCTTTGCCATCACAGGAATAAATTACATTTTAAAATATACTCAAATAAATACGTATTTTTGATCAAATAAATGCAACCTTGGTAAGCATAGGAAAATTTATAATAAAGATTAAAAAACTTTTTGAACTAGAGTATAGAAAGGGTTTTTGGAGGATTGCCTTAATTTAATGCTTGCGTTTGCAAATGTAAATTATGTATGAGGCTTTTCAATATTATTATACATTTTGTATAAAGCACAGGGTAGATTGGCTATTTTTGGAAAAGATCCCAAGCATGTGGTAAAAAGCAAACATTATTTTTAAAACGCATCTTTGTAAATTACTGCATCTTTTCCTTGCGTATCTCAGACACTGTAATTACATGTGTCACATGTAACCAAATGTTCACTTTCATTGGGCCTAGAGTTGGAATTAGACCTCATCTTAGAAAGTCAAGTTTATTTGCTCCCAAAGTACAACTTGCGGCTCAACAAGAGAAACCCGAGCCAAATGGATGCATTCAGGTCAAAGTATTAATGTTATCTGAGCCATATTAACCATTGACAGAGCTGTAACAAACCCATTAGAGAACAAACGCTTAGTTCACTCTCATCGTTTCGGTCTAAGCTATAAATACGATCGTAGACAGAAAGTGATGACAACAGATGTAATGTGTGCTACGCATCAAGGTTTTGGTAGCAGCCAAAGTGCAACCTTTTGAACATTTTGGTAAATCTGAATGGCTGTTTATCATGCAAAAAGCAAGGATTTCTTCACATTCCTTATGTGCAAACCACTGGCTCTCGTGAGCTGAGGAACATGACACCTATTAAAGGGATAGTTCACCTAAAAATTCTGTCATTAATTACTCACACATGTCGTTCCAAACCAGTAAGTCTTTCGTTCATCTTCGGAACACATATAAAGATCTTTTTGATGAAATCTGAGAGCTTTCTGTCCCTCCATGGACCGCAATGCAACTACCCTTTTGTCGCTTCAAAAAGTTCATAAAGAGATCGTAAAACTAATCCATATGAGTTGAGCAGTTTAGTTCAAAATTTCTGAAGAGAGACTGTCACTTTATATGATGAACAGATTGAAATTAGGCTTTTAAATCACAATTAAACATTGATCAGCGAACATAGAAGCTCAACCGAATCTGCTGCTGAAGCTCAAACGTGCTGCGTAACAAGAATGAACCTCATTGGTTCTTGCTGAATCTCAAGCGTGCTGTATAACACGAGAATGAGGCTCATTGGTTCTTGAGAAAGCTCAAACTTGCTGCGTAACATGAAAATGAACCTCATTGGTTCTTACAGAAGCTCAAACGTGCTGCGTAACACGAGAATGAAGCTCATTGGTTCTTGAGAAAGCTCAAACGTGCTGCGTAACACGAGAATGAAGCTCATTGGTTCTTGAGAAAGCTCAAACGTGCTGTGTAACACGAGAATGAAGCTCATTGGTTCTCGCACGATAAGCAAACACGCTTATGCTTCCATTTACCACAACTGATGTGCGAGTTGATGAATGTGTATATGTGAAAACAAGCCTAAATTCAATCTGTTTATCATATAAAGCGATCGAGTCTCTTCAGAAAATTTGGACTAAACTGCTCAATTCATATGGACTAGTTTTACGATCTCTTTATGAACTTTTTTGAAGCGCCAAAATGATAGTTGCGTAGGACAACAGAGGGACAGAAAGCTCTCAGATTTCATCAAAAAGATCTTCATTTGTGTTCCAAAAAAAGAACGAAAGTCTTACGTGTTTGGAACGACATGATTTTTGGGTGAACTATCCCTTTAAAACAAGAGCCTGTTTATACAATTACCTCACAGAAATTGTCTCAGCTAGAAATTATGTTAGAGCTTACACTGAAAAGTTCAATGTATCTCTCTGGGTGGTTTTCACATGTAGAAACTCGGCTAATCTGGTGTGACAGGCATCGTTTCCTTTGGTGTTTTTAACTAAAACTAATTTGTCAGTTTGAACGTTCAAAGGTTTACTACCTGCCATTACGATTTAGCTAAAACACGTCTTCAGCAACAGAAGATTGGCTTGGTTTGGCACTTAACTAAACAACATTGTCCTTAATGAAAGCATTTCGCAACACCTTTGAGTTCTGTAATGGGCAGTATTGCGGACTTCAACAGAATATTCAGCAGCAAATAACATAGGACGTGACTTGAATTTATCCGTCAGGATTTTAAGTTAGTCTATGCTTTGAGTGGACAATAATATCATAATATAATGGTCTTCATCCAATATGTATTGTGAAATAAGCTTCAAAAATAAATTGCACAGAATACAATCCCCTGTCCCTTTTCTTACATCAGCAGAAAAGAAAAGTTGTTTCGAAGGCAAAAAAAAAAAAAAAAGTAAATACATTTTAATGAGTAACAACATTTTTCCTTTCAGAATTGTGCTTGATTAATCATTCACTGTAAGACCTTAGTTAAGCACTTGTCTTGAACAGCTTAATAGTACCACAACTGTTTTGCAATAGACTGGGAAATGATACAAACTATGACAATGATCAAGACTTCGCCAGTGTTTTTCAACCAATTCACAAGAACGATTTACAACATGTTGAGAATACTCACTATGTACCACATACTGCTCCATTTAGCATCATTGAAGTAAATCGAGTTGGACTGGACCATACTGGATTGTACAGGACCAGGATATGAGGATCTATAATCTCGCTTTATTCTCCTCTTCACGACCTGCTGTTGCACCCATTCCACCTGAGAAAGAATGAGAAGACATCTTTTAGGAATTGACAAACACCAACATCTTTTCACAATATCCCCTCTGTGCAACAGCCTTCTGATTAAATGAAAGACACTGGAATACAATAATGAGAAACATCCTATAAAGTAGCAGTGTTGTTGTTGTTTTTTGGCATTGAAGTAATGAGAATTTTTGAGGCAAATAGGCTTACTTATGAAGAAAATGTCACAAAGCAAAAATTCTTAATAATGTAAAGTACCAATATTCTTCAAGCATTAAAATCGTATCTAAATTTTTCCTTTTGATATTGTGGTGAAATACGACCTTCTTTTGTTTTTCAAAAATTCTCTCAACTTTTATATCTTTTCAAAAACCTTGTAAGATTTTTCTCACCTCTGCTAAATTTATTGCAAATAGTTATGAGACACAAATGTGACCCTGGATCACAAAACCAGTCACAAGAAGCACGGGTATATTTGTAGCAATAGCCAACAATACATTGTATGGGTCAAAATTATCGATTTTTCTTTTCTGCCAAAAAACATTAGGATATTAACTAAAGATCATGTTCCATGAAGATATTTTGTAAATTTCCTACTGTAAATAAATAAATGGACAACTTTAAAAGCGATTTTCTCAATATTTCGATTTTCTTTTGCACCCTCAAGATTGCAGATTTAAAAAAATTGACCCATGTGACTGGTTTTGTGGTCCAGGGTCACAAATGGTTTTTGAAATCAGTGATGTCAAACCTGAAGAGACATGTCTTGACACACCATATTTCAATGAATACACAAATGTGAATGGGATTTGAAATCTACAAGGCAGAATTTTTTTGTCTTTTTGCAATTTTTGGAGACTGGTTTATTCTTGAACCCCTGGTCACATTACACTTTCATTGTATGAGCAGCATGAACAAACTGCTAGGTATCTACTTTTGTGTTCCACAAAAGAAAGACAATAAAATGTGTTTTGAACAACACTGTGTTCAAAACAGAATACAGAATTTACATTTTTGGATACAACATACTACAAAACAACAGCGTGGTGAGGTTCAATGTGTTAAACCAACTGTCCTTTTCAAGATTATTGACGAATACACTAAGCGTTGTTTATGAGCGGAACGGAACCATTTAGTCGCTTTGCATTGTTGAGCAACAGTTGTTTGGAATACACCGAGTTCTAGTCATAGATGAGCAAGATCAGGAGTCCATATAGACCATAGAACACAGGTGTGGGGTTGTCATAGTGACAGCCTGACCTTTGGCTCCATGGAGATGAAGCTGTGCGAGCCTCTGCTGAAAAGCGTTGATCTTTTTATCGTCCGGCTGTGGAAGAAATGGTAGTAGTCCTTCAGATCACCAATCTACAGGAACAACACAAAACTGCCATTTAGTGCATAGCAAATAAAGAAGCATGACATTATAACTACAATATATCACCACATCACAAAATATCAGGTTGCGAAGCAAGAACCCAAACACACTGATATACTTAGTAACTAAAAAGAGCAAATCAGGGCAGGTACATCTAATATGTAACACTATCGGTATGAATAAAAGGCAAGAGCTACAGCAATATTCACCACAGACATGTTGAAACTGGCTTATGTCATTAATTATTTAGAATGTCATTGACTGGAAGATTGGTTACTCAAGAGGCTGTATCACTTTCCACTAAACAGATTTATTTGACAAGTGCAAAAACACCAGGCAGCCATGACACATTCTCCACAGACTACTGTACTCCATAGGGATACATAAGTCTGCCATAAAAAACAATAAGTCTTGAAGCCAATGATAAGCCTTGCCAGTTTACAGTAAGTCAAATGGGCTTATAAAGCAATTGCTTCAAAATGAATGCTTGATGTAGGGCAAACTTCTGAGTTCATAAAAAGCATCTTATACTTTATTTTATTTCACAAACACATAGGCTACAACTGGCTCCAAAGACAATCTCACATTCCAGGATCCTATAGCAGATTCCCACAGGAGGGCATGATGAGTCTGATGAGTTGCAAAGTTCGGGAGTGTTTAAGCTTTCATAAGTAGTTACTTTGGATGTGACAACCAGTTGAGGAAGGAACTCTTAGCTGGCACAATAAGCACTGATGAACTATAAGATAGCACATTGAGAAATAAGAGATTGAACACGGTTGCTGTGAAATCTCTAGATAGCAGATCTGAGATCTGGCATGCAGGCTTGCTGCAGTAAAGAGCAAAGTTTAAGACGCCACCATAAACTTGCATTAACCTATTATTTGTTTAAATGCACCAGCCATTTATTTTTTACCATCAAAGTACTAACTGGATAACGAAACATATTATTAAACTAAATTGTTATGAAGACTTTTCTCTTGCTTCCCGGAAAGAAGATGAAGCTGGACTGAGGCCAAGGCATTTTATGCCACATAATGCAGTTCTTGACTTTACTAAACTTGGCTTGACAAATTAAAAACCAGACCTGACTGTAAACAGCTGCATTATGTATTAATTTAGCTACCAAGTATTTCACTTTATTAAAACATAAAACGTTAAAGGTGTAACACTTTTACCCTTTGTAACATTTTCAGCATGTTACAGTGAATGTTACATGTCATGAATCATGATGAAGCTACATGTCATGCATGGCTTGAGTTCCTAACTTATTGTTTTAAAATACAGAAGTACACCTAAAAATTATTTTGAAAATAGTAGACAGATACAAGATAGTAGATCCAAGCAGTAAAGTTTCAAAAACACCTGTTGTTGTTGTTGGGAGTCAGTCAGTAGAGACCTGTTTGTTCACTGGATTTTACTCTGAGATGGGTATTCTTGGACTAAAAACTAGTCTTCATGCACATCCATGAAAATTTAAATCTATAAAACATAAATTCAGCTTTCTCAACTATCACAACACAACATGTAAAACTCTGTGAAACTTGTGTAAAGGCTTCCAGCCTTGAGGTTTGAACTTCAATCAATGCGATAAGACACTTGAACTGATGGGTAACAGCATTGGACAGCAAATAGGATGAAATAAAACACGTGAGATGCTTCAAAACATCTTTGTGCAGGACACACGTACCTGGCCCATGTTTCTATACCCATATTTATTGGCGATATGCTCTGCTTGCTCAGGTCCGCCGGCTATCCGAACAGCCCAGTGGTTGGTGTATATCCGAGCTTTGCACGGAGAAGACGAGAAAAAAACCAAGCACAGCGAAACCAGGACGCACGGGAGGCTGTTCAAAACCATCTTTCACCCTCTCTCTCTCGCCTCGACTCTCCCCAGCACCCCCGGTTCAGGAAAACAACCAAACTTCGTCTCGCTGTTCAGTGGGGATTCTCATAGAAGTGTCGCTTGAGCTCCACATATACTCAACAGAGGGTGAGCGCAGGATTTAAACTGGATACGAGCCTCCGAACGCTTCAGCCTGCAGCGCATCGGCCGCACACACTCCGACGCCACGGGGAGAGAGAGACACAAGAGTCTGTTTGCACAGCTTTGGCTTGATTTGTTCTCTCTAGACAGTGCCGTTACTTCTGCCTTTTTTGTAAAGTGGAGATATGGTTCTAGCGCCTCCCTCAAATAACTACAGAGAGAGTCGGGAGAGTACGGACAACGAGCCGTGTGGGGTTATCGGGGCTCCGCAGGGTCTTAAAGACACACCGCGTTCCATCAACACGGATCCGGCTGCGTTGTGACATTTATTCCCAGATACCTCTGTGAAGATGATGACAAATTAAACAGTTTTGGTTTGTCTGTATATTTGTGGCCAGAAATGTATTTTTATGACAAGTATTACATTTATTAGTTTGTTCCAGTCTTCAAATTTGATTGGCCATGGACTGGAGTGCTTAAATTTAATATAACAGCACTGGGTTGTTTCACTATTGATTCACAAATTCTGCGTCCCAATTGACCCTTCGCTAAGCCCCGCCCTCCCTAGTTACTGTTGCTACGCCTGTCAAGTTTTCGCGTCTGGCACGTCTATTACAGTGTGTATGCACCGGTGTCAGACATTCCCAATGAGATAATTAGTAATTTTTGGCTAATATGTGAAATATCTGAGAGAGCAAGACAAAAGGGACAGCAGTGTTTATTCGAGGGATATATCCACGACATAATATGCAACCGATTAGCGAATAATTTAATAAAAATTGAAGCTAAAGCCTATAGTCCCAGCGCAAGCAGCAGCGCCTCATACGCTGACCATTCAAATGGGAAACACACAAATTGAGGAACAGCTATGTTCGTGCACAGCAGGGTAAGTGAAATGTGAAAATAATCTAATAATTATAAATCAAACAGTTTATCCATAAATTTGGTGGAATAACACTAACACCGGGAGAGCCGCGATCGGATTGGGTTAAAGTTACTCAGTCAGGGGTAGTAGGCCGTCGATTAACAAAATGCTGAAATATATTTTAAAGTATGTCAGTGAGCCTCCATCTTGTCTTTAATCGTCTTATTTTACGTTCAAATATATGCATTATGAACAAAGAACCATCATTATTTCCAACTTCCAAGCAATAGGTGTTTTTGTTAATCCTGTGGCGGTTTTCGGGCGTGGCTTAGCGAAGGGTCAATTCAGAGGCTGCATCCTTCGAAGGGCACATTTGAAGGGCACATTTGAAGGCCAATTGTGTCACCAAGGCGGACAAACCCTGATAGCACGTAAATCTCAGAGATGTCCAATTGATGTGCGGTGTTTACTTCTGGAAGACGTAGCCTATTTTTTAGAGTGTTTGCTCATCTGCAATACGTCTCTAGGACGTTTCCTTTCAGACGTTAAATAGACCGAATAGAAATTGCCTTCGAACTAAAATTAGGCTGTGTACCAATTCAAAGACTGCATCCTTCGAAGGACTCAAGACTTCAAAGGCCACTTTATTTCTGTATAAA
This sequence comes from Gila orcuttii, assembly GCA_026230005.1. Classification (NCBI taxonomy): domain Eukaryota; kingdom Metazoa; phylum Chordata; class Actinopteri; order Cypriniformes; family Leuciscidae; genus Gila; species Gila orcuttii. The sequence continues at coordinate 14,454,275 of JAPDVR010000015.1, read as the reverse complement.
TAAAGTGTATAAACTATATAACCGCATCAACCGGACCTTAAAATACAGGTTGCGTAAGTCAGGGCACCCCTATGTTAAATTCCCATAGAGGCAGGCAGATTTTTATTTTTAAAGGCCAGTTATTTCATGGATCCAGGATAATATGCATCCTGATAAAGTTCCCTTGGCCTTTGGAATTAAAAAAGCCCCACATCATCACATACCCTTCACCATACCTAGAGATTGGCATGGTGTTATTTCAGTTAGGCTAATAGCTGGTATATGATTTGCATTGAGAGATGATCTTATGGAAAGTGCCCAATGCCAGTCTCTAGTTATGGTGAAGGGAATGTGATGATGTGGGGCTTTTTTAATTCCAAAGACCAAGGGAACTTTATCAGGATGCATAGTATCCTGGATCCATGAAATAACTGGCCTTTAAAAAGAAAAATCTGCCTGCCTCTATGGGAATTTATTATAGGGGTGCCCTGACTTACGCAACTTGTATTTTAAGGAAGAACATTTATTTATTTACAATACATTATTCATTCACAAAGAAAATTGGTGTCCTTAAAAGTTGGATTTTTCCTCATTTTTTAAATTAAGGCATTAAGATCAATTTCCAAAAGATGATTTTTTATTCCTCTTTTTAGTCAACTTTAGCATGGGTGTGTTCACTTATGCTAGGCACTGTATATAAAGCGGTTCAAATTTTGACTTATATCTTTCTAAGATGCGGTTATATAGTTTATACTCTTTTTATTATACAGAAATAAAGTGGCCTTTGAAGTCTGAGTCCTTCGAAGGATGCAGCCTTTAAGCGATTTAAGTGATTTCTCTCGCCATTGTGCAGATAACACAGTTAAAGTAGGAAAACATGGAATGATTACAGAATTCTTTGATGCTTTTGTTTTCACTCCATTTTTAAGGCCCACTTGCACCAAGGACAATAATGTCTGTAATATAATAGTCTATAAGGTCGATAATGACTATAACTATAAAGTTTTGATAATCACTCTAATTCTATGACAATAGGGTAGTCCACACCACAACTATAACAATAACCAGGAACGATAACGTTGGAATTACTTTAAAGAGCTCAAGAATTTAAAATGGCAAAAGACGTATCAGCAGTACATGCTTAAAATAAACAGAATATTATCTTCTGTTGGTGTGGATGTCAATATAGTAATAATTATAGTTATCTTTCTTAGTAAAGATGATAACTAGCCTAACTATACATTTTTAATAATCATCATTCTACAATCTTTTTATCTCATAATTGCGAGTTTACATCTCGCAATTCTGACTTTATTTCTTAGAAATGCAAGGTATAAAGTCAGAATTGCAAGATATAAACACACAATTGCGTTTTATAAAGTTAGAATTGTGAGATATAAACTCGCAATTCTGACTTTTTTCTTGCAATTGTGACTTTATATCACGCAATTTTGATTTTAACATGCAATTGCGAGTTTATATCTCGCAATTCAGACATCTTTTCTCAGAATTGTGAGATAAAAACTCACAATTGCATGTTATAAAGTACAATTCTAAGGAGAAAAAAAACTGACTTTTTCTCAGAATTGCGAGTTTATATCTCACAATTGCATTTACAATTTATAAAGTCAGAATTGCGCGATATAGGCCTAAACATGCTATTCTGAAGAAAAAAGTCAGAATTTCGAGTTTATTTCTCGCAATTCTGACTTTATATCTCACAATTCTGACTTTATAACTCGCAAATGCGACTTTATATGCGAACGCGCAATTGTGAGAAAAAAAGTCAGAATTGTGAGATAAAAAGTAGCAATTAGGCCTATACCTTCTTTATTTTTCATTCTGTGGTGGAAACAAGCTTAGAATCATCCATTGATATGAATACTAATCATTATAGTTATCATTCTTGATACCAAAGATGATAACCAATTTGTAAAGTTTTAATAATTGTTCTAATTCTATAAGAATAGGAAAGTCCACAACACAACAATAACAATAACGGCACAAAAAAATTTTTGTTTCAGGATTTTTTTTTTCAGCAGATGAACAATAAATTTATTGACAGCCAATCAGAATCCACCTGACATTAGCTTGTGCATTTATGGCTACCCTAAGTGCGATTGTAATAAACAGAAAATTATCGTCAGTCAGCGTTCTTGGTGTGAAATGGGCCTGTTCCAGCTCGTTCGTTATTAGTGACATGCAATGCAACGCTTGATGCTTTGGCTTATTTTGGGACTATTTTCCTTTGCGGAGAAACAATAGGCCTATACCAACTGGCCAAGATTTTGGCCACTTAACTTTTATTAATTTTATTTAATATTTAAATAAATATTTAATTTTAGAGCGACAACATTCACGGAATATCAGCTTGGCTGCCTACAGCTGAATCACTGCCCAGTCATATTGAGTTTGATATTGTTTATTTTTGATTTATTGGTCAGATATGAGAAAGACATCCATCATCCATCAGTAAAAAGTTGTTTTTCTGTAGGCCTACATTTAACTTGCTCTTGAGTAAACACATTGTTTGCCGTGTTGTTTACGTCGAGTCCATAACATTCTGTCCATAAACGTGTGACGTACAGATCTAAGGTTTGCTTATAATTATTCCTCTCACAGTCGCATCCCGCTCGTCACCAGACATACTTTTGATGGAATCATTATGTGTCGAGCGTTACGCGTCGTTCTCATTCGCGTCATGATTGATTGATCTTTGTTTTGGTTATCCCTCCGCGCTCTGTTCCGTTTGCAGTACAAGTGCGAATCAGCATAATTGCACTAATTACGGCCAATTTCTCCATGAATGGAGCCGCTGTCAAATCCTACAACAGACGAGGGACAAGAATATCTCACGGTCCTTATAAACGAGATGAAAGGGGGACGAAAACACCCCATGAACACGCCATTGAGCGCGAGAGCAGGATTGCAATTTAAAGAACCGAGGGAGGAGGAGAAAAGGGGGAACATGCGGAGATTTTAGAGAGGAATCAAGTACCCAGCTCACGGAGGTAGCGGGCAACCCCATTCAGCGCGTCGCTTCTCTACCGGGGGGCGCAAATTCCGCTTGACAGCCATTACCCTGCGAGCCCGAGTCGCCCCCCTTCAAGTGTCTTTCTCTGAGAACAGTTACCAGCGTGCATTCCTTCTGCTGCAATTAAGCATTTATTTATCACCTCTTCAGAGCTGAGTAAACAAACGTAATGTGCGGAAATCACTGGATAATTATTATCCCAGGGTGCGAATTATGGGGGTTTGGGGAGTCTGACCCCCCTAAGGCTTGAACCCACAGTTCAAAACAAAATTGGGGGGGGTGATAGAGTGCTATGTATTTTTTTTTATTTTATTTTTTATTTAGGTCTGTTTATTTATTTATTTTAAATAAGTAATCAATATTTTAGTAGGCCTATACAAAGTTAGATTACAAAGGCTGGAATACACTATACGACTTTTGCCCCGATATAGGCCTATTCTGGCGAGTTGAGTTAGTTCCCGAAAGTCTGAGACAGTCTGCAGTTTTTGGTTTGGTTGGTTGGTTAACTGAGTTGGAGTTGACTGATTCAGCAGAAAATCAGGTGATCAGTTTTTCTCCATGTCAAGTCAGACAAGTAGCCTAAACGATGTTTTAAAATCTGTTCCGATTTTAAAAGTCGTGTGCTACGTTTGCAAACTGACGCTTCACGTGACTAGGTAACCTTTTGATTTATTTAAGATTAAAAGTCCCTGTGAAAATCAAGCTTTTAATGTTGTTTATATGTCTATGCTTTTGACAAACCATGTGCCAATTCATAAGTCAGCATCATTGCTGAGTATTTTCTCCTTAAAACTGCAGCAAACCAAAGACCGTCTCAAAAACGCGGTTTGAAATCGCTGGTGTTTCTGACGTCACAAACTACCATGTAACCAATCACGTCAAGTTCGTCAACGTGTGATCATCAACCAGTCTAGTGGATCTCTGAGCTGGTGTGTGTGAGTGGAGGCGGGGCTAATTTGCATATTCATAGAACCTCATGTACTAAATGAGGCAAGGGTGTAGAATTACATTGAAGCTATTTTAAGGCATTACGAAAAAATGTCATTTTGGTGATCAAAGTGAGTTTTAAGGGATACATTTATTGACTACAGGGGGACTTTAAACAAATAGTTCACCCCCTTGCGATGTTTGAATGGATATCTTCATTTCCTTTCCCTTCCAAATCAGTATGACTTTCTTTATTCTTTGGAACAGAAAAGTTATTTGGAAAGATATATTATTTTATGTTCTGCAGAAGAGAGAATATGTCAAAACAAACTTTTTTTTTTGGGGGGGGGGGGGGGGGGGGGTCCTTGGAATTATGAATTCAGTTTTGTAAGTTTTATAAGTATGTCATACAGTTTTGAACAAGAAGGTGAGTAAACAAGGACAGAGTTTTAATTATTGGTGAATATCCTTTATTGTCCAACATGAGTGAGAAAATCCTCAACTAAAACGTACTGAGAAAAATTATTGTTTAATTATATAATCCCCCTTTAATGTCATATTATAATTTTTACACTGCCGGTGTAACTCCTCAGTCCACCTAACAAGGAGTTCTGTAGCTAATGCATAAAACCCATTTATTCATTTGTGCACTTGCTCACCAAATGCAATAAGAGAAGTGGGTCAGCAGCATGTAAAATGATTTGACTGGTTGATGCAGTCAAGACTATATTACTTGATGGCTTCTCTAAATTGAATTTTTGCTGGTAGGATTTTATGTTCTAAACGCTGATGGAAATGAAAGAGACAGTAGTCAAACATCACACAGGCTGGGCCCATTGACCTGCATATGTGAGAGGGACAGCCAGAAAACACACAGCAGCAACACAAAAAGGGCTCTGTGGCCCTGATGGCAATGTGGGAGCCCCTCACTGGTCCCACTGGCAGGAGATCATTGTTATTCTCAGCAAATCAGAGCATGGATGACACACAACTTCATTCTTAGAAACATTTTCCCTCTATGCACGCACACACACACACACACACACACACACACACAGAGAGACTACATTATTCTGAGCCAGCCAGCTATTCAGCTGACAGACACTCTTATGCTATAGCAAAGTAAATCAATGAATGCAAACACTGCATCAATTAATGCAAAGCCTTAATGCATCAGAGTAATTAACCCTGCAGGCTGGCACTAAATATGTTGAAGTGGATGAAAATACACAATAGCGTGATCCATGAAGACGGCATCATCATCTGAGGGTCACGGGAGCAGTGTGATAATGATGAAGAACAACAATTCACTGTTAATAATACAAATAATACAACATTTAAAAGGATTACAATTCTATCTTCATTTACTCGCTCACTTGTCGTTTCAAACATGTCGTTATTTCTTCTGTGGAACACAAATATTTTGAAAAAATTTTCCTTTTTTTTACCATAAAAAGAAAGTTAATGTTGTTTAGACCCCAATGAATTTCAAAATATGTTTTTCACAGAAGAAAGATATTACATATATTTATTATATTTGAAAAAAAAGAAATTGAGTAAATTAAAAAAGTAAAACAAAACAAGTTCATTTTTTTATTCCTTATTCGTCTTTTGTTCTTATAATGTCAGTTTCTTATTAAAAGTAAGGAAGATGCTGTAAGGAAGAAGCTCAGTTAATGCTATAAATGCATACTATATATACATATATATATATATATATGTGTGTGTGTGTGTGTGTGTGTGTGTGTGTGTATACAGTACACACATATATAATAAATATATATATATAATATTAATATATATACACATACAGTATATTATATAAACACAAACTTTTATATAAACTTTTATACACATAGCCATATATATATATATATATATATATATATATATATACACACACATACATACACATTTTATTTTACAAAACAAATCACCTTGAAAAATAATGACCTAATTGGAATATTAATGCAAAATGAAATGGAGGATGCTGTAGAATAGTTCCAATCCTGGTTTCTCATTGGTGATTGGTTGATACTTTCCAGTCATGATATATTCCACAATAAAATGCCATGACATCACTGTAAATTTTTTTTTTTTTTTTTTATTCCTTATAACGTTCTGTTGCATCAGGGACTGTATCTTATATTAAAAGGGTGCCACATAATACATTTAAATGTTTAAATGAAAATTTGTGTCCTTAATATTTATTTTGCAGTAAATGTTTTTTTTTAAGCAATAAGGCATTTGAGAATTAATTATGAATTTAGTCAGTCCGCTGCACATTGTGCCTAACAGCCTTCAGCCATACTATACTCTGAATATAGCACAACCAGTCCAGTACAACCCTTAGCAATCGCATCCTTACAGAAGTTTTACAAATATATAGTGTTAGGTGTTACAAATATACATACATAGTTGTATCTTGCACTAATGATACAAGTGAACCATACTGTGTTACTTTCCCCCACTCTAACAGTATCCTTTAAGCACTTTTTAAAATTAGGTTACAGTTTACAGCACCTCATCACAACAACACTAACACTGATGCTGGCGCCCTCTAGTGTTCTTAACCACACGCTAAGCGCTGAGGGACTAAACAAATACAGTAGTCAACATTTGAAAAAAAGTCCTTAGACAAGAACGGGAATTGTTCAAAATTCATGTATAACTGATGAAAGGTTTTGATCCACTTCAAATGTTGACTACTATATATATATATATATATATATATATATATATATATATATATATATATATATATATATATATAGTATCAGTATATATATATATATATATATATATATATATATATATATATATATATATATATATATATATATATATATAATATAGTATCAAATTGTCTCCAGCGCAGATGCAACGCAGGGCTCGACATTAACGTTTGTCCGCTTGTCCGGGACAAGTGGATTTTATGAAGGGACAAGTAAAAAATAATTTTACTTGGCCAACTGGACAAGTAGCCTGATTAGAACATCAATAACAAAAATAAACAAATAACTAGGGAATCACTAAACCGAGAGAATGATTCTGATTTTATTACATTTATTGTAAGCTGCGATCAATTGAGGATAATGTATTACTGACTGTAAGTTTGCGCTGTTGAGTGTTGATGCTCGCGCAGCCTCTCGAGCAGAAATCTACACAAATGAGCGCAGCACACACACACACTCAGTTAACAACATACTGCCTATAAAAAATCTAAATGTGGAGTTTTTATATTTTTAACGTATGTTAAGCAACCTCAATTATTTTTCCTGAATACATCACGACTGAAAATGTGACAATGATTTCCTACAACAGTTCAATAAACAGTTAAAATTAAGTCACTTACATTTTAGATGCAATATTGCCTGTTTTTGTTCTGTTTCATCAGCGAAAATAGTTCCAAACAAAAATCACAGCAGAACCACGGCGCATCTCACAGGAACACTCAACATGTTTTCATTACTGAATGATTCAGCATTTTGAACGAATCGGTTGAGTCAAAGATTCAATGACCCCTTCATAAACATCTGTCTCATACTTGAATGAATCAACCGTTTGAACGAATCGTTTGATTGAATGAATCAATGACTCACTCATTAAGACGGTCGCCTGTCACCACTTACTGGCGGTTTAGTGTTATGTTTAAAAGTAGTATCATTCTTTCCAACGTTTAATTTCATAACATTATTTTATGCAATTGTAATTTTTTATTGTAAATGATTTAATTTGATCAGCCCTACCTAGGGTAACAGCCCTATAGTGTCGTATTATTCTAAATAATTGAATTTATTGATCAAATTTAGGAATTTAAAATGAAAGATGAAGCATACATTTAATAAGATTGGGGGAGGAGATGCCCTTTAAAGGTGCAGATATTACAATATGCCGATTTAAATATCAAAGCTGATTGAACACTGATGAGAATATTGCTTCAGAATAAATTAACACACACACAAAAAAAAATCCGGACAAGCAACTTTTTTACTCGGACAAATGAATGACAGATTTACTTGTCCAAAGGACAAGCACATGAAAAGGCTTAATGTCGAGCCCTGCAACGCAGCATCAGTGTTGTTTACAGTACCAGCTTAGACGAGATAAAGCACCTAAGCTACCTCAAGTCTGTAGAACCTTTGCCCTCAATCTATTTAGGAGATGTTCGTGAGATGTACAGTACTAATTCACTTTAACCTTGATGGGTATTTTATCGTTTCACAAATCGCGTATATGCATATAACTGGATTAAATATTCTGAATCAATTCACAAGCTGACACGTGATGCAGCCTGGAATTAAACCACACCGTGTTCTTTCGCCTGGTCAAAGAAGAACTGGCTCCTCTGGTTCTGACTGAGCCTAGTTTCTCCCAAGTTTTTTCCCCCTTCTTTTTCTCAATTCATGCCACCTGATAGAGTTTGGGTTCATTGCCACGGTTGCATTTTGGCTTGCTAAATTGGGGACACTTAATGTTCAGCAATATTAGCCTATTAACTTGACTGCACTGACACTATTGGATGAGAGCTGAACTGAGCTGGATGATGACATCACTGTTCTCTCCAGTGCTGCTTTATAGCCGATTTGAACTTATTCCATAATTGGACTTTATTGAAACAGTTATTGAACCGAACTGAATCAAAACTGAACTGATTTCAGCTGAATAATGAGTTTACTATTGTCTCTTTAGAGCTGCTTTACTGGAACTCTGTTTGCATTATTTTCCTGTTTATCTCTGTAAAGCTGCTTTAAAAAAATCTTTATTGTATAAGGTAATATTGTAAAGGTGACTTCACTTTAAAAGCAGTCTTTTACCCACAGAAAATACTAGATTCTGTAGAGTTAGAAAATTTACAGAATTAAAATTTAAAAAATTAAAAAATTACAGAATTAGAATAATTTGTACATTTTTATAACAGTGGTAGTCGTTTACTGATGACAACATGCATATATTATTCAAAATTGGATTAATGTAAGATTTTTGCCCATTTTTTTGAGAAATGCAGTTTTAAAAAAAATAAATTATAATTTTTACCACTAGATGACTATAGAGCTCCACTATATGGTATTTGCTATTTGACTAACCAAAATTTATTTTTTCACAAGTTGGATTCATATCTTAATATTATAAAATCACAATTATAACAAAAAAAAACAAAAAAAAAAAACTTTGTCAAAGTTTAACATTTTTTGTACTGAAAAAAGTTTTTAATAATGTTACATTATGATTAGAATCAAACCTGAACAAGATGTTACAAAGAGAAATGTTAGTCTTTAGATTTTATAATTTATTTCAGTAATCTGTTTTTAATATAATTCTATAATTTTAATCAACTTTTCAGTTACTAACTGTAACAGAACAAAAATTAACAGAAATTAACAGTTATATTACATATTGAGTAAAAATACATGACATGAACATCAAAATGCAATGAACTGAACAGCAATAACAAATGAGCAAATAAATCAGTAAAAAACATAAAATTTAGTAAGAAATTTTAAACTGTGTGTGTGTGCATGCTAAATTGTTTTGTCTCATCCTTTCATCTCTCTCGCACTCCCTCTGTGTGTGTGTGTGTGTGTGTGTGTGTGTGTGTGTAACTGTCATCAGCTGGAGTGCCCTTGAGAGCCACCAGAAGGCTCTACATCAGACTATTGTCATTCCCTCACAAACTACGTCTCCCATAACTCACTGCCTGGACTCTTTCACTCACTGGTTTCCTCATTCACTCACTGTGAAGTTTTTTATGTTGTTGCACTGCATTTCTTAACATTCTCTCTGGTTTAATTGTCTCTTGGTTCTTTGCCTGTTTCTTGGATTCCCTTTATGCCTCTGACCCCTGCCTGTTTATTTGTTTTTTGGACTGCCTTCCTGTGCTTGACCCTTTGCCAGCGTTTGACTACGATTCTGGATTACTCTTATAAACTGCATTTGGATCCTCATTTTGTCTCGGAGCAGTTCGTAACAGCGTGTCTGTATGTGCACATGGGTCAGTGTAGCCAATTTATTTTGTGTTGGTTCTGCATTTTGGATGAATTTTTTGGGAAAATTATACGATAGCAGTTGTTTTATAACCTCACAAATGTATGTGTGCGCACATTGTCAATGTGTCAGTGTCACCCATTCCTATTTGTGGTGGTTCTGCATTTTATTTGACAAATTATGAGACTTTTTTATAGCCTTACAAATGTATTCTTGTGTGTGCACACTCTGTCAGTGTCACCAATTTATTTTTGTGGTGATTCTGCATTTTGGATGATTTTATTTTATAAATGATGAGAACTGTTTTTATAGTCTCAAAAATGTATCTCTCTATATTTGTGTGTGGCGAGCATGATAATTTTGCATTGTGGATGTTTGCATTGTTGGAAGTGTGCCACTTTATTTCTGTCTATGTGTTCTGCGTCATTTCTGATTTTGATGATGAATTTTGTATATTTACTATGCGGGGTCTCCAGGGACCCTGAAGACAACTAACGTCACTATTTTTTTCATGCTAACATAAAAACAGCTATCATTCCATTTTTTGTTTTTTTGTTTGTTTGTAGATCTAGAAAGTGTTGAGAGCCGTAGAAAGTTTCATACCATTTGGACAAAGAAAACATTTTTTAAAAATTGAGCGAAAATCATTCAAAGGACTCCGAAGATAATCAGAGGGTTAAAAACAAATGGTGAAATAATTTTCAAGTGTCCAATGACAAAAGATATATAACCACTATAACACAAAGTGATTCTTCAGGAAAAAATATTCTGCAACATTACTGAAGAATTGGCTAAAATAATTTTGATATATGTAATTACAAAATTATCAAGACAATATTGAGAAAATCAGGCAAGTTAAAACTTGAAATCAAGCAGCATATTTCACGTTAGTGTTTTCTAATATAAACTATTTTCAACTGTTTAAAGTTGCAGTAGGGAGTTTTGAGAAAATGTTGACTTAGCCTGAAAATTTGAACAAGCACAACTTCCAGGTCCAACCCCCTTGCTCTCTGCTGCTCTACAGCCCTCCCTCCACAGCTCCTCCCCCACAGCGCAGCCTGCCGTGAACGCGCAGACTAGTAAGCAGGACCACCGATGACGGCGGATTATAAACAGTTATGGAACATTCACTAATAGGGACGAAACATCAACAATATGCTTTACATTGACTATGGCCTGCCAATACTTTGACTACAAACTTGGTCCTCAAATCATTATGTATTTTGCAATACATGGAACTTTATAACGTTGCACTCTTTAAGTTATAAATAGCTAACGTTAAAGGATTAGTTCACTTTAAAAAAAACTTGCTGATAATTTACTCACCCCCATGTCATCCAAGATGTACATGTCTTTCTTTCTTCAGTCGAAAAGAAATTAAGGTTTTTGATGAAAACATTCCAGGATTTTTCTCCATATAATGTACTTCAATGGGACAAAAACGGTTCAAGGACCAAATGACTGTTTCAGTGAAGCTTCAAAGGGCTTTAAACGATACCAGACGATGAATAAGGGTCTTATCTAGCGAAACGATCGGTCATTTAAAAAATAAATAAATAACTTTAAGTTTTATAAGCACAAATGCTGGCCTTGCTCTGTTCTGTGATGCACGTTCGTGACTCTCCTGTTTGAACTCTCTCATCAAAATGAACAAATCTTTTTTCGAATCATTTCGTTCGTTGAATGAACGAAATGACTCCGAAAAAGACTCGTTCGAAATGAACGAATCTTTTTTGGGAGTCATTTTGTTCGTTGAATGAACGACATGACTCGAAAAAAGATTCGTTTATTTGGATGAACGAGTTCGAACAGGAGAGTCACGAACGACGGTACGCGCCCGCGCTGTGCAAGAGAGGGGTGATCAGCCCGTACACGAGCGTGATTGACACTGCTAAGACATTCCTCCTGGCTCTGATTGGTTGTTTCTGACCGGGAGCGGTGTATTTCTGCAAATGGCAATAGGACCACTGGGAGGAGCCAGAGGAGCTTGATTTTTTTCACAGATTATCTGTCTCATATTCTACTGTCAGGACATAATGACAGTTTTAACAAATATTTGTTTACAAAAGTTACCTACTGGAGCTTTAATTGTTAAAATTAACCAATTATAATCTTTTAGTAAAATAACAACGTAAAAGATGTAAAGATGCATCCCAGATCAATAAAAAAAGACTAACACAGGTGAATAGCTCAGAACCTTTATTCAGAGGGCAACAAAAGTAAAATATAAAATTTATGGACTGTTTTTCCTTTGTCAGGCGACAGAAATGAATTTCCGAACCACTGTACGGGAGAACAATCACTAGAGGAAAGGACTCGAGTGGTTTGCGAAGCTCCTCAAGATGTCTGAATGGATGAAACCCCCCACAGTTCACCCTCCTCCACCAGCAGTGCTCTAGTTCTCATCGCAATGTCTCAATTCTCCTCCATGCTTTTCCTTTTCATTTTTTGCTACATCTCTGCAGTTTTTAAAAAGTAAACAAACAAAAGTCCTTCAAAAAAAAAATAAAATGGAGCGACCACATCTCATGTTCGGCTTCTTAACATTTACAGTATATATAAATACTTACATAAATATCTTACATGAAAAAACCTAATTCAGAGAAGGAAAAAACAAAAATGGGAAAAAAGCAGAGGAGAACTTTGGAGGAGGGGGATGGGGGAGAACTGATACAGTGTGTGTGTGTGCGCATTTCATGTTAGAGTCAGGACAGTGCGGACACAGATTTGGGCGTTTAGATCAGTAACAGTATAAACGGAGCGTTCAGTTGGCCCAGTAAGGAGAGTTGCTGTAGTTAGACTTGCCCTGACTCTTCTGCATGCTGTTGGACTGACTGCGTTGCCCCTGCAGAAGACACAGAAAGACCAAAAAAAAAAAAAAAAAATCAACATGAACACTTCATATTTGATATGCACATTTCTAAGGCCTCTAAATGATCAAGATGATCAAAATATTACTGCAAAAACTTGTACACAATCTTCTAACATGCCCTCTCTCTTCTGATTGACATTTATACTTTTTAGCCAGTAAATTGTAAAAAACATCCCCCTTCAGGAAGTGGTACACTTGCGGGTTTTTTACTGTGAAATTAAACATTTTTATTAAGCAAACGCAAGAATAACTCTTATACTGATAGAAATATTTCAAGATGAACATTTACTAGACTGAAGCAACTTCGGTTTACTTGCATTTTAACATGATTGTTTTTAAGTGATGTATGGATAATCAAGTATTATGCATCAAGTACTATATATATGATGCATCAAGCTTTTGAGGAATGTTTATTTGAATGCGTCTCAATCGTCACAGTATTACAATGCATTATATATTTTGCCCCCAAAATTAAAACTACAGAGCTTTGATCATAAACCAAGCATTTAAATCTCATCTTACTAAGACATTTTATTGGGAGATGTAGAGTGATCAGTGTTGTAGTCGAGTCACCAACTGTCGAGTCCAAGTCCGAGTCACCAAAGAAGAGTCCAAGTCGAGTCACCATTACCGGAGTTCAAGTCCGAGTCGAGTCTCGAGTCCCGTGTTCGAGTCAGAGTCAAAATTATATACGCTTAAGCCAAATCAAGCAACATTTTTCAGGCACTCTTTCTTGCAGCTAGAAATGTGTATATCATCACTAGAATTGACCCTTCGCTAAGCCCCGCCCTCCTTAGTTACTGTTGCTACGCCTGTCAAGCTTTTGCGTCTAGCACGTCTATTACAGTGTGTATGCACCGGTGTCAGACATTCTCGAGATAATTAGTAAGTTTTGGCAAACGTGAAATATCTGAGAGAGCAAGAAAAAAGGGACAGCAGTGTGCATTCGAGGGATATATCCACGACATATGCAACAGATTACAGAATAATTTAATAATTTAAGCTAAAGCCTATAGTCGCAGCAGCTGCCGCCTCATACGCTGACCATTCAAATGGGAAACACACAAATTGAGGAACAGCTATGTTCGTGCACAGCAGGGTAAGTGCAATGTGAAAATAATCTAATAATTATAAATCAAACAGTTTATCCATAAATCTTGTGGAATAACACTAACACCGGGAGAGCCACGATCGGATTGGGTTAAAGTTACTCAGTCAGGGGTAGTAGGCCGTCGATTAACAAAATGCTGAAATATATTTTAAAGTATGTCAGTGAGCCTCCGTCTTGTCTTTAAACGTCTTATTTTACGTTAAAACATGCATTATGAACAAAGAACCGTAATTATTTCCAACTTCCAAGCAATAACGTTAGGTGTTTTTGTTAATCCTGTCGCCATTTAGTTGTGAATGGGGTCTCCCACACTGCTTGATCCACGCCCGTCATTTCTCCCCTTGGCTTTTAGATTTTCGGGAAGGAAAAAAATTCCACTCCCCGTCCACACTTTTAGGATACCGGGTATCAGAATTGCACAATCCATACGCACAACGCTTCAGCATGTTTCCCTCGCTCGAAAGCTTGCCAGACCTCCCGCGCCTAGTTACGGTTGCTAAGACACGATTGGCCAGTGGCGGTTTTCGGGCGTGGCTTAGCGAAGGGTCAATTGCCTTTGACCTTAGTTCAAATCATTGTAGCTGTGGCATGCACGATTATATTTATTTAATTGTTTAAATACATTTTTGGATGATCAGTCAACTGGAATGGATAAAGAAAACAAAAAAGAAAGCCTAATTGGACAGAGGAGGAGAAATGCATTCTTCTTGACGAATATGGTAAAAGAAAAACAATTTTGAAATTTTGAAAAGCAAACTAAATCCCAATGTAACTGCGGCAAAAAACAGAAAATGCAGTGCTATAAGCAGTTGTAACTCCGCAGGAAAAGAGTGGTTGCGATGTGTGACAGTCAAGGTCGCGGTCTAGTTTGTTAGCTAAAATAAACATAATTGTGTTATTGTATGATAAACGGGATTAAGCGCTGAGCGCGTCCGACTTTGGCTCAGCGCCAGCCATAGCACGCAAGCAGTTTAAATCTGGCAGTTATGTCACGTCACTGTACGTTCGCTCCTTAGTGGTCAGCTCAGCTGCTGCAAAGCGTGCCAAAATCGAAATTGCTGATTAGATGTAGAGGCACTTATCTAGTGTTAAATGAGTGTTACGTTATCTCTCTCACGAGAATGCAGCGTAAAGTGAGTGACGTCAGTGAGTGTGTTGTCAAGCAAGGAGAGCGAGCGGTGGCAGTGTCTGTGAGGGAAAAAACAGATCACGGCCGGTCTTGGACCCCGAAACAGCAAAAGTGTAATATCTTATATCAAATTTTTATAACTTATTTAGTCAGAAACAACGTCATTCATTTGATGAATGCTCAAGTCCGATTTTATATATTCTGGAGTCCGAGTCCAAGTACTAGTCATCAGTCCGCGAGTCCAAGTCGAGTCACGAGTCCAGAGAATAAGGACTCGAGGCGGACTCCAGTCCGAGTCCAGGACTCGAGTACTCCATCACTGAGAGTGATAGCTGATATTTATATGCATTTTATTCAAGTAGTCTGTTATACTTGTATAAAGATCTCACTGATTCAGCAACTGCACCAGATTGCATATTTTTGCTCAGTTTGGGCCTCTGATGAGCATAATATTCTCACTATATCATACTATATGAGCCATAAAAGCCTGATGTATCAAAAAAAAAACAGGTTTTTATTTTTGTCTAATGGGTCAATAAACAATTCCATAAAAAAAATAAAACAAACAATTTGAACTTATTACTTCATACCTTAGGGGGCTGAGAAGCATACCTGAGATAAAACCTTAAAAACATTTTATTTACATTTCCACCTGAAAGAGTTTTTTTGGGAGCATGTTTAGATGTGATGTACCTGTGTGTCTTGAGCCATGTGGTGGTGCAGTAACTGTGAGGGGGGCTGCTGATGGGGCAGTATATGAAGGAAGGGTGCGGGGGCATATCCAGGGGCACCTGCAGGGTTCAACGGGCCGGTTCCTCCCAGAGCTGAGGGCAGGCTGAACGCAGGGCCGGCTGCTGTGGGGAAACCCTGCTTGTCAAATGTCTAGAGGAGGGGTCAGAGAAAAGAGATGAATGGCTTTGAAAGGACTCATTAGGTTATTCACTTTAAAAAGTTAATTAAAAATAAAAACATGTAAAATGTCATTCATGTGAAACATTAAAATAAATTAAATGAACTCCCCGCCAGCATATAACATGCTATGCAACCACTAACAGCTGGCGCATCAGACATCTCACGCAAGTAAGGATGAATCAGCTGTGATTCAACAACAGCATATCTTGGTTTCGTGAAACGGCAAAATCAAGGTTACTCGTGTATCGAGCAGAAACAAAGCAACCCCAGGTTCTTTTTTCAGGCGTTTCCACTCTCTAACATTTCTCCAGAGCTGGAAAGCGTCTCTGATATCAAGTAGCTCTTGCCTGATCGTAACCCTTCTTTCCAAATTATATTCCTTTGACCTTTTCCTCAATCTTTTTCTATCTCAGCCATCTCTCTTTCTACAAATGTCCCACTCGCCCACTCTCTCTCCTCCCCCATCATGAGTACTATTGTACGAGTACTCAATACTATTGCTGATTGGCTACAAGTGTGTTTTGGTGCTTCAGGGATCAGTCCGATCCAGTTTCTCTTATTTATACAGGCAGGACTACGTACAAAAAAAATTGTGTTCAGCAAACACAGAACAGACATAAGCAAAATTGTCACCGCTCCTCACTGAATCAATTACTGCAACTTTAATTGGCTTTGGTTGACATTACAACTATGTGCACATGAAAGGACCATGTGTTATGAACCTCACGTGAAGTAGTCAGCCAATCATAAGCAAGCTCATTTACAGACAGAAGTCTAGCATTAACAAAACAGTTTAATCCATCTTTTTAGCGTAAGAGCGGCTGTGCCATTTTCACCTTGAATGTACGAGGCTTCCGGTGTCAGTCAAGTTGTTTTAGTTGTACAAAAATGCTTAATGTTGCAAACTACTGTGATTTAAAATTAAAATATAACAGACACGCTGGTTTGTAGCACTAGTTTGACCATTTACTGCACTGTTAGCAGGTACTGAATTAAAAGTCTTGTACACACTTGTACAACAGGAAATGGCTTATTCCCACATTGAAAAATAAGGTGGATACAAAGAAACAGAGGTTCCAACCTCTCTTCGTATCCACCTTATTTTTCAATGGTCATAATGCAATGGTCATTACAAACTAAATTATGACTGTTTTGTTGCAAGAAGCCAAACACAAGGATGTCCAAGTAAACAATGTTTTTCCAAGCAGAAATGTGAACCTCACCTGAGTCTTGCCGTACACTGTTCCAGTGAGGTCTGAACTCGCAGATCCAGACAGTCCTGGTGCTAAGAAAAAGTTAGTCATATGTGATGTTTTCATTCACATATTTCAGTTTATTCAATACATCTACAAGCAATGTATAGTTGTTAGAGTCTGTTTAGTAAGATTTAGAGTGCTGAGGTGCTTTTTTTTTTTCTAAGCCAACCCAGAAGTTGGCATCACTCTGGTTCCGTTGACAAGTGCGATACAAACACAAAAAGGCTGTAAAGCCAGACTAGTAAGTAGATAAGTTTTACTGCGTGGCATGATGACAGTCAAGTCAACTATCATTATTACAGATTAAATTAGATAAAATTAATATTAAAATATCTAATATTAAACATCGCAACATACATTTCAGTATTTTTAACATACATTTTCACATACATTATATATGATCCATATTTATATGGATCCATTATACACAAGTATATTAAATAAAAGTATGGTAATTTGTGTTATTTACAGAAGTATATTATGGCATCAAACCGACCCTCACAGTAGAGACTAGGGATGAGACTAGAACAGAAATTTTGCAACAAACTTAACTAACCCACATTGTTTGGAGAATAACATTGGGCATGATGTGGAATCATTTTGTAAATTATGAATTAAAATGCTCTTAATTAATTTTATCTTCCAATTAAAATAATTAACAATTGATTGTCAAAATAACCATTAGTTGCAGCCACAGAACAAACTAATATTGTGAGAGCAAGATCTACCTTTTCCCACGCTGTTGCTCACTCCTTTAGCCTGGGAGCTTCCTCCATATCCTCCTTTCCCATAATCTCCAGCATGAGCCTGGGACAACTCATCAAAAGCTTAGGAGAAAATAAAAGATTTCAAAACAAGTGCATTTTTCAGCCAAACATTAACATTAGGACCCTCAAAAGCCCTACTGGACTGAAGCAAATTTACTTGATTTTACATGATTTTTATTTTAATTGAAATCACAGCCTTTGTGATTTCACAATAGCACTATGCAATGATTTTTAAATGGTTTTAATATATCGTGCAGCCTTAGGAAATGGTCTAATAATGCATTTCATAGAATCTTGTCCGTGGAACGCACTACTTTCAGTATTTTGCTGGTTAATTGACACAGGTAAATTGCAATCAAGGATTTTTTTAATCGAGTACTCAAATTTAAAGGGATAGTTCACCCAAAAATGAAAATTCTGTCAGTATTTACTCACCCTCATGTTGTTCCAACCCCGTAAGACCTTCGTTCATCTTCGGAACACGAATTAAGATATTTTTGATGAAATCTGAGAGCTGGATCAATCCTCCATAGGCTTCTAAGGGATTGACACTTGCCAACCCCGATAAGTTATTAAAGACATCGTTAAAATAGTCCAAGTGACTACAGTGGCTCAATCCTAAGTTTATCAAACGACGAGAATACTTTGTGCGCAAAAACAAACAAAAATAACTATTTCAACCATTCATTTCCTTCTCTGTGGGCCTCGAGTGAGTTCACTAGTGTAATAGCGCAGCGCTTCTGTTGTTGTATGTCACACGCATCACACACATGACCAGCGTCGGCCAATAGTGAGCCTACGCGTGACGTAGCTCTACGCTATCACAGTACGTTAACTGACTAGAGGCCCAAAGAGAAGGAAATGAATAGTTGAAATAGTCGTTATTTTTGTTTGTTTTTGCGCACAAAAAGTATTCTCGTCGCTTGATAAACTTAAGATTGAGCCACTGTAGTCACTTGGACTATTTTAACGATGTCTTTAATAACTTTTCGGGGCCGGCAAGTGTCAATCCCTTAAGAAGCCTATGGAGGAGTGATCCAGCTCTCAGATTTAATCAAATATCTTAATTCGTGTTCCGAAGATGAACGAAGGTCTTACGGGGTTGGAACAACATGAGGGTGAGTAAATACTGACAGAATTTTAATTTTTGGGTGAACTATCCCTTTAACTGAGGAATCGTGACAGCCCTACTTTTATATCATACCGCATCAGCCATAAAAAAAAAACTGATGTATTAAATATTATCCTCAACAAAAATCACTAACTTTTATATATTCTTCTACATTTAGTCATGAGGTTCAATAAAACTGTTCAAATACAAAAATTAGGTTTTTCTTATTTCATGAGCCAGGCTTTACAGGGCTAAAATGACTAACACTTACTTGGGCCATATGTGTGTTGGCTGTATCCAGCCTGGTGCTGGTACTGGCTGGACGGGCCCATATTGTGTTGCTTTGTGGATGCTTGGGGCATGAAGACAGCGGGGCCGTACTGGAAGGCACTGGGCACTCCCGGCATCCCGGGGTAGTAGGGCAGGCTGGTGTAGCCGTAACCTGGAGGCAGAGGGGGGTTGAGGAAGGCCTGGGTCTGACCCTGCTGGGGTTGACCTGGGTTCTGCGGTCCTTGATTTTGAGGGGGAACAGCACTCTGTTGAGACACTGAGGGTGGCACAGATGAGAGGCTGTTGGCAGGGGCTGGGGAGTTTGTGTCGCTGCGGCCAAATTTGGTGGGTTCACCTGTAAGAGAAAGACAGAAAAGTGTTTTAGACTGACCGAGTATTGGAATGCAACTCATAGTCCTATCTGCACTAGCATAAAACAACAACGACGACGTCTGCTTACCCGAGTAGGGATTGCTTGCCAATCCTCCATCTCTGCCAGCTAGCGCTGTACCAGGGAAAGTCATGCCATAATAATCCTGCATCGAGAAGAGACCAAAAAACAAATTGAATTCATCCCCGAGAAATAAAAATCTTAAAAAGGACATCATTTAGTCGTTTTATCATATCAGGGGTCATGAGTAGGCTTGCTGCTGTACACAATTACATTACTTGACACTGTCGTTTTGCTTTTTTATAGAAATTAAAATTATAAAATAAAAACTCAGTTGGGCAACATGTGCTACAATTATAAACTGATCCTGAGTGTCACTGATAAACATCTTATATTGTAAAATGTGCGGTCAGTCCTGCCTCTCCCTGTAACACAAAGTACCAGTGATAGCAAATTTGAAAGTTAGTCAAAAGCAAGTCCGCATTCAAAAGGAATTTCAATACCCCGCATAATAGATAGCGGCTCCCTGATGCCCGCAAAATACAGGCCTAAACAGAGTATGGGCGATTTCTAATACAAAAGTGAAAAGAGAGCACTCACTACAACTACTACAAATAATAATCATAATAAAAATAAGTACAAGTATTTGTCATTGATGTATAATATATTTTTAGCCAAATTGTGCAGCTCAACAAACAAGCACAGCAAACCTGGACCATTAAAAGAAAATATTCCCCAAAAAGTGCAGCCCTACTTAGCAGTTTATTTTGGGGCAAACTTCTTTTAATAGATGAAAACTAGGCCTGCACGATTTAGGGAAAATGTCATATTACGATTGCAATATAATAAACAAATGGTTTCATGAATCAACTTGCTTGGTTCTCAAGGAAAATGCACACACAGATTAGTGATAATGCTGAAATGTGTATTTCTCTACTAAATGCAGTGTTTTCAAATTAAAATAATATTTTATACAAAATTAAATAATGACATCTTTGTATTACTGCAAACTTCTTATTGTCTCAATAGTAGGGCTGGATGATTTTGGCTAAAATCATAATCGCGATTAATCGAACAAGTTACCTCGATTACGATTATTGAACGATTATTTAAAAAAAAATTCTCTCATGTGTCACTGGCAAGGCTTATACTGTAAATATGTTCACGGTTATTTTTTTTTAATGAAAGAATGCATAATCCTATCTTTGTGATTCTAAAATAAGGAAACACACAGATAGCTTTTAATGCTTACTTATTAAATATTTCAAACAATTGTATCAAACAAAGCATACAATGCTTGAAATAACGTCTTATAAAAAAGTAATTAAGTTTTAATGTAAAAAAAAGTTTCCTAAAAATGTAGAAAATAGTTCTTTTTGTAAACAAAATAAATTATTGTAAATATTGCCATCTTAAAAGTAAAATATAACTTGTATAAAACTAAAAAAACTAATCCTTTTCATATTGTGTAGCATTTGTAAATGCTTGTGTTATCGAAACCTGCTTTGTGGAGCGGAGGCACTTGTTGCTGGGCGTTTGTCAGTCTCTCTCTTTTTTCGCGTTTTTCTTTGGTACAAGCGCCCCCTGTTGCTGAGTTGACTCAGTATTTGAGTTCCCTTTCACACAGAGATTCCGGAAAATACACGGATAAAGTGGCCCGGGATTTGACCCGGGTTCGTTTGACTTTGGTTCATTCACACTGCCAGTGATTTTCCGGAATCAAGAGAGTGCGTTCACACAGACACACACAACCAGCAAAGACACGTGACATGTCCCAGCGGCGTCTATAGTTTGCTTATGAGCTGCGATTTCTCTCTCGAGAAACCACGCTTGTCCATTTTTTTTCTCTGATTCGATCATAAACTAGCGCATTACGAACCGTTTCACACTGGCGAACGATCCCGGCTTATCGCCATCATTACGGCTTTTGTTCACACAGCGCGCGTTCCGGGACTGAACACAAGAACACAATCTTGCCTAATGCTGTAAACATACAGAGAGCGCTGTCAGCTGGTATTATTAAAGGGGAACTATGCAGTTTTTTTAGCTTAATTGAACAGCTTCGGAGTTATTGGAATGGTTATATGACTTTTTTCGGGTTGAATGGTGGCTGTCTCGTAATAAAATTGGCAGAATCTGAGAGCTGAGAATTAGTTTCAGATCAAGTAACCTGCTCTGTCTAGTCTGTCGGTGTCAGTGTCCTCTTTGCTTCGTGATTTTTCTCTATGTGAGAAAATGGATGTGTGGTGTGCGAGCGTGTGAAAACTGTCAATTGCGTGAGTCTCACGCTGAATTAATGATTTGGCAGCCCTGCCCTCTCTGCTTGTCGGTTATCTTATAACCAAAATATCGCCATATAACAGAGGTAGAGTTTTTTTCTGACCACGAGTTTAGTGTCTTGTCTGGCTCGGCATCCATCTTCACCTGTTCTCCGCGCTGCACACCGGAAAAAAAAGTCACGTGACCATACGCGCCACACATGCCACTGCCTAAATTGAAACGGGTCTTCTTTTTATTAGCGGTGAAGAAAATGAGCAAACAGCACTGAGAGAATGGGTTGTCCACACATGCATTTATCTATTTCATAAAATCGCAGCATCTTGCGCCATATAATCGCATAGGCTTGACATCGTGACTGCGATTTGATTAATCATGCAGCACTAATGAAAACGAAGCATTGAGTCAAGTGTTGTGACAAACAGCGGACTATGAAATTGTTACCATGGGCAGGCGGGACTGCATCATCTGTAGATCTTCATATCCATAGATTGGCTTTAGGGATGAGAAAGTACAGAAAGATCAGATTCAGATCAATGCCATCAATGTGATGCAGGCAAGAACACTTTACTTCAACAAAGATAAACATAATAAAATAAGTGTACATATATTTTTGCTTCCATCTGAGAGCAGATCAGCTATACACTAACCGAGTAAGCAGGAAGGAGGCCACCAGGACCCATGATATACTGACTGGCCAGCAGCGGCGGTATTCCTTGAGCCAGGTTAGGAGGCGCCTTACCTGATAATATTGAAAAAAAAATTTTAGGAAACAAGATTTTCAGTTAAAACATAATTTTTAATTACACCAAACACACGATTTATAAACTGACGTGAAATGTTGATCAATTTTAGCGTATACATTTACTTTTTTTAAATAATAAAAAGGAGTTGTCAACCGCAATCAACCATAAAAATTCTGCCAACTCTGCTGCAACACTGATCATAGTGAATGTTTTTGTGTGACTGACCAGAGGTGTTGGAGGGTGTGATGGTGTTCTGTACTCGGACAGCAGAGGGAGCGGGTGGGCCGCTAGCCATGAGGTTCTGCGTTCCTGCGCTCAGGCCATTCATGTTGACCGACGCGCTGGACACAGAGCCAGAGTATGTGGTCAGGTGCACATTCACGTCAGCGCCCATCTGGTTCTGAAGGAAACATTTCAATTCATTTAAAATTGACCCAAAACACATCCACAATATAAAGCCCCTCAAATATCACAAAAGCAGCACATTGCTGAAATCAGGACAAATAAGGGAGAGAAGCTCAGGTAAAGAGGGGAATAAAGTGAGGAAACTCAAAAAGTGGAAATGGGAGGAGTCTCAAAAGAAACTTACGCTCAGAGAAGAGCTGGCAGGCGCAGAAGATCCGAGAGAGTTAACGCTGCTCACGTGACTGAGAGAACAAGCAACCACAAGACCATAAGGAGACTGATTTCCTCTCATGAATATTTAATAAAGCTGAAATTCTAATGATGCTATAGTACCTGCTAAGTGATGAAAGAGCTGTGCTGAGGGCAGGCGGTGCTGTTGAAGATGAGAGCGATGAAGATGACAAACCGTTCTCAGTGTGCAGGGCTGTGGATATGGGCTGAGGGGTGCTGGACGGAGCAGCTGCAGATATATCAGGACAAAAATGTCAAGTCTGGCTAATGCTACAAATTCACATGGCAAAGAAAGAACAGAAGATTTTCCTAATACAGAACTCGATTACCTTCCTGAGCACTAGATGTCCTTATTTCACTAAATCCATTCTGTGGGGAAACCGATAGATTACAGATTCAGCAATAAGCTAAACTAACATTTCACTGTTTGTATGCCGTTATACAAGAGAAAAACAAAGGTATTACCATTAATAAATTACAAATAAAAGGTTAAATCATACTATAAGTGAAGTGTGGCGAAAAGTATAAAAAGGAGAGTGAAAAGAGAATTAAGTTCCACCCTCATGATGTTACGAACCTGTATGACTTCCTTCAGCAGAACATAAAATTATATTTTGATACATGTTGGCAACCAAACAACATTGGTTCCTATTGACTTTCACTGTATGAAAAAATAAAACTCTAAATTATTTTTTTACCTTCCACAAAAAATAAATAAATAATTCATACAGGTTTGTAATAAATTTTTGGGTGAACAATTTCTTTAAATGCATTTAATAGATTTTTCTTCGTTTGGGTGAATTTGTTTGATACCAGAATTTGGTTTAATTTGCATGATGCAATTTTCTAAACTTAAATTCCATTCAGCATAGAAACTGGGACTCAACATGTAGACTCTAGATAAGGACCTGGATCTCACACACACACAAAACAAAAAGATACAAGATATCTATAAAAGATAAGAATCCTGTATATAATCAATCCAGATCTGGATTCAGTTCAGTGCAAGCCATCTAATCAAAAGTACGGTCACAGTGCATAAACCAGTGAATGTGCCTTAAAAGTGAAAAGATAAGCGTTTTGGTCATACACTGAGAGGGGTGGTGGCGGATGACTCCGCTCTGTTGGCTGAGGAGGGAGCCAAAACAGAAGGAGCAGTAGTGCTCGGTAAACCCAGAGAGGCAGATGGGTAACTGGACTCCATTACTGCTGGAGGCAAGCCACCTAGAGACTCACTAAAAGGAAAAAGAGAAAAAAGATAACTTGATTAGAACTGCTTTTAAGTCACTTGTTTGTGGAATGTTCTGGGTTTAAATCACTGATCTATATAGAGAACTGGTTCGCTCATGACATCAAAAGTGAAACCACCGCCACCATATTGGTATTCCCAAGAAAACTTGCACGTTCTATTGAATTAATAGGAAATATGATCTTACTGAGAAGACATTGACTAACGAGACCGTTTTTACATCTGAAATCTCCCTGTACATTCGCAAACGTCCTAAGCATGTAAAATGTCATTTGTTTAAAGTCGGGAAGTTCTCCTGCTTATTAAAAAGTTTCGTTCATATTCATTACAGTAGTGAACATCAGCTCAACGGGCGGACGAGACACTTAAGCATGTGTATTACAAATGTCAAAGTGCGCATTCTGAAATCGGAATATAGATTTATGCCTTCTAACCTGAAATCGCCTTGTACTGATGCACTTATGTTGTTACAGTACTGTTTTTATTCATACACTGGGCTAACTGCAAATGTTTCAACAATTTCATTAAAGGGTTAGTTCACCCAAAAATGAAAATGATGTCATTAATGACTCACCCTCATGTTATCCCAAGCCCGTAAGACCTCCGTTAATCTTCGGAACACAGTTTAAGATATTTTAGATTTAGTCCGAGAGCTTTCTGTCCCTCCATTGAAAATGTATGTACGGTATACTGTCCTTGTCCAGAAAGGAAATACAGACATCATCAAAGTAGTCCATATGACATCAGTGGGCTAGTTAGAATGTTTTGAGGCATCGAAAATACATTTTGGTCCAAAAATAACAATAACTACGACTTTATTCAGCATTGTATTGTATTCCGGTTCTGTTGTGGATCCGCGTTCAGTGACGCTGCTGACGTAAGACGCTGCTGACGTGTATCTGGTGCGCCCGAGCTTCGTTTACAGTCTGAGTGAGACGCACGCTGGAAACAATCTTCGCAAACATGTCTAAGGATTTCGACACAGACGAAGACTTGCATTTTTTTGCCCAGCCATATTTATTTGAATCCGAATACACGGGCGCACCAGATACACGTCAGCAGCGTCTTACGTCAGCAGTGTCACTAAAGCCCCGTTCACACTACAAGCGACACGATACCATTCATTTCAATGGGGAGCGGGCGATTTCCGGCGACACGCGCGACAGCGACCGTTGGCGACCGGATGGGGCGTGTCTGGCGACGCGACAAAGTTGAGATCTGTTTAACTTTATGCAAATGAAGAGCGACTTTCGGGAGCGACAACCAATAGGAGTGGAGCGCGCATGATCCTTCTCCACATCACTGGATGTCATTCATAAAGGCAACCAGTAGTGGGAACGCCCACTAGCGACCTCATCGCCAGCCACTGGCGACATGCAGCGACAAAGTCGCCTGTAGTGTGAACGGGGCTTAAAGCGGATTGACAACAGAACCGGAAGACAATACAATGCTGAATAAAGTCGTAGTTTTTGTTATTTTTGGACCAAAATGCATTTTCGATGCTTCAAAACATTCTAACTAGCCCACTGATGTCACATGGACTACTTTGATGATGTCTGTATTTCCTTTCTGGACAAGGACAGTATACCGTACATACATTTTCAATGGAGGGACAGAAAGCTCTCGGACTAAATCTAAAATATCTTAAACCGTGTTCTGAAGATGAACGGAGGTCTTACGGGCTTGGGATAACATGAGGGTGAGTCATTAATGACATCATTTTCATTTTTGGGTGAACTAACCCTTTAACAGCATGCATTTCGAAGCAGTTAATGACTTAAAAGATGGTTCAATTAATTCTATACAATAACTATAAACTATTCAATAAATAATTATTTATTGTATAGGCTATTCAGCAACTAAACAGATGTGTTCATGCTTAATATTTCCTCCATAATTATGTACATCAAGAAATAGACTCGTGCAGGGCTCAAATTTCGGTGCGGGATTGCGGGTATTGCGCATCATTTTAATCATTCCCGCAGGTCTTGCGTTTATAATGCGGGACATTCCCACAAACATTCATTCAATCTAGCATGTAGGCCTATGAGTAAATTTAACCTAACAGATTATAAGATCAAATCAGTCATTTTAAAACTTTCTGCGAGACGCAATTTCACAAACAGCGTGATTCTGCCAATGCCGCGTCTTCTCTGTCTCTTAAAATAGGTTGCACAAGGCAAGCCAATCGCGCTGCAGGCGGTGATTCCAGACTCTCGCGTTTCAGGAGTCGGGACATTTGATGGAAATGTCACTTGCACAATCGGGCCATTGCATCGTCACTAATGTTTATAATTTGTGCGTATTTTTAAGTCTTACCTATTTAAGACATTCAAGCGATTTTAAACTGCATAAACAGCTCGTGAGTAACAAAACTGAGTTCTTTTTCACGAATTATAGCGCTTTAACGGTCAAAAGCACACAACATTGTCTAAATTCCGGTCTTGGGGAGTATCCTCTCAAACAATCGGTTATGTCTTAAAAAAATAATACAAAAAGAAAATGCATGTGACACTATAATGAAAACCGTATGGGCCGTTCACGTTACGTCTTTTGCGCGCTCATCTTTTGCTGAAACGTCTTCGTCTTCATGGAGAACGTGGCTCATGATTGCTTAGCAACAGGGAGCCCTTTTTAAATGAGGAGAAAGTGGCGCGGACTGCGCTTTACACTCAACATGTGAACGGCCCCTTAATGGATCCGTGCACTAGCTCTTAAAGTGGGAGTAGCCCAAAATGTGTCTGTCATTATTGTATATAAAACAACAAAAGATAGCATTAATTGTAAAGAATCAGGATTTATAGCCTATGCATTCAAATTATACAGGACTAAAAGACTATTCCGTGTTATTTTACATTTGATTACTTTTTTCCGTTTCTGTAGTATTTCTGAATACTAGTGTTAGACCTAAACTTTTCTCTTTACTTCATGTATTTATTTGTGCTACTTTTTTCAAATTAATTCAAAGATTGAAATCAAGCTTCCTTTTGTTGTGTAAACTAAAAAAAATGACCCCATTGTAAAAAAACAAATACAATGAGTGAGCAAACATTTAGCTAAACGTATTTTATTTTTTAATTGTCTAAAAAAACTCCCCCCTCAAATTAAAAAATCCCCCCCATAAGAATGACCTAAAGGGGGATTTCCCCCCTATTTTCCAAAACCAAATTCAGGCCCTGGACTCATGTCTATTACCTGTGTCGGAAGTGTGCAGTAGACACACATTAACGATTTCAATATATGACTTATCCTCTCTAAAAAGACAAAGTACAGATAACATCTGAAGTAACAATTAAAGGTGCCGTCTGAAGGAATGACAAATATTGGCTGAAATGGGTACTGCAGTCCAATTTTTTAAAAATTGGAGATCGTTTCTCCCGCCACCACCTCCTCATACTCGACGGCGCCACACGGGTTGCCAGTTTGAGCACACGCAACAAGAACGAGCGCCATTGACAGTGAAAATTGGCAACGTCCAGCATCACAGACCAAAACAAAAACAAACATTCCAGCCTGGAAACGCACTTTTCAAAGTAACAACTGGCTGTAGAAGTGTTTTTCAGAGAAACGAGAATGTGAACTTTGAGCACGTTTCCTCAATATATCCAAACATATTATGGTATTTTTAAGCTTTAGTAGAGTGAAAAAGTTACATACAGCACCTTTAATGTACATATATCGTAAAATTAATCCTGTGATAATGAGATGCAGCAAATTGGGTGATTTTAGGTCAATGTTTTGGCTGTGAGTCAATGATGCCCTGTCGGTAGGGAACAGTAAGATGGCTGCTCAAACACTTCCGGTGGCTTCACAGCCTGATGCAATGAGCAATCCAGTCATTATACAGATCAGTGGTTTTAAATTACTTTGTGGCCATGTTGATTTCCTCAGTCAAACATTATCTGTAAGCGATTCTTCCATATTTAGAAATAGTGTGTAAGGTCTAGTTCACCCAAAAAGGAAAATTCTGTCATTTTCTCACCCTTATGTCATTCCAAACCTATGACTTTTGCTCATCTTCAAAACACGAAGATTTTTTAATGAAACCTGGGAGATGTCACTCCACTGGAAGTCCATTCCGCCAAAACCTTTAAGCTTCAAAGAGTTCATAAAAGACACTAATCCATATGAACGGAGTAGCTTAATCAGAGTCTCCTGAATGACTGTTATTTACATATTAACACTGATCAATGCACATACAATGAGCTTCCAGTGACCATATTTGACGTGCTCTACCGTACTTGCTTGACATGCAAGAATAAACATGGTTCTCACATGTCAAGCAAGCATGTTGAACCTTATTTACCATATATGATGAGCTCCATGTATGTCAGGGCTCCAGACTGCGACCAAATGGTCTCATTTTGCCACCAAAATTTGAGTGTGCGACTGAATTTTACATCCAGTCGCATGTGCGACCAGTAAATTTGCCCCCCTTTTTTTTTCTTACACGTTAAACTCGGAAGGGCCGCGTCAATGAATCCGGAATGTGTGGCAGGCCAATGAGTGCGAGAAGAATAGGGAAAGGCCACTGTAAGTGGCTAATGTGTGGAGAGGGAGGGTCCTAGAGAAAATCGAGCACGCGTAAATGTCTGTGGGAACTGGGAAGGAGACGGAGAAAAATATCACAACCATCTATGTGCGTCTGATCAATGAGCAAGCAAACTATTGACTCGTTCTTCCGACCTGCTGCTAGTGTGCCAGTGCCAGAGTCTTCAGTGTCACAGACGGATGGTGATTCAGAGTTTTGTGGCGCGAAAAAGGCCCGAACTCACCATTTAAGGGAAGACTGGCTGCGAGAATTCAGCTTGTTGAGTTAACGTTACTGTAAGGAGACGAACTCCATGAACTGCGAATTTTGCAGTCGCTACCCCAAAACTGCGGGGAACACGAAGTTTGCCGACAGTCAGTGCCGCCGCTCCCACCACGCGCTGTGCGTAGGGCACCAAGTGCTGAGGGGGCACCAAAAATAGCCTAATGAAAAATCCATCATCATATCATAGTCATAATTATAATGCAGACATCCCAAGTCTCCCGGAAGTTCCAGGAGTCTCCCGCATATTGATAGCGGCTCCCTGATGCCCGCAAATTAGTTTAAATCTCCCGGAATCTAGAGCTCGCGAGTTCCAATTCGTGTAGTGCGCGCACAGCAGAGAGGGAGAGAGCGAGAGACCTTGCGTGTGTACCTCATGAAGCGCATGTAATAAACTCATTATATAATAAAGCCCTTTTTCCTATTTGTACTGACATGACAGCGATGGTGCTGTCGGTTTACCTTGTTGTTGCATCTTCAAAAGTGCACAATAAAATGTGGCATGTTGATTTAAGGTGTGTGCCCCTAAATTTTCTGGTTGTGCCCCTAAAATTTTCAGTTGAGGGCCACTGCTCCTAGTGAAAAAAGTTAGTCTGGAGCCCTGTATGTGCACTTAATTTACGGTTTTAATCCCACATTAAAATTCAATCAGTTCCTCATAAAAAGAGATTGGGATCAGAAGTATTGGTGGGGGAAAACATCGAATCTTAGCAGGGCTCTAGAGTGCGACCAATTTGGTCGCATATGCGACCAAAATTTGTAAGGGTGCGACTAAATATTTTCCAAGGTCTCACTGGTGCACCTAACGTCCTCGCGTCCGCTGCCTCTCCACGAACGGAAGCGCTTGTTCTCCTTTGTCGGAACTCACACTCATGGTTGGATCATATCGTGGTCTAAACCAATCAGAGACAGAGATAGGGCGGGTCTTTGCCTCTGATTGGCTGTGGTAGGCCTACACTGCTCCGTGCTGTGTGACTGAAATTGCGACCTGAGCACCAGAGAATCAGTTACGGCAAAAGAAACGCAAGAAAACAGACGACGAACAATGAAAAGAAATAGACCCATAGAGTTTTTTCTTTAAGAAAAGTAGGCCTGTTTCCCCCAACACTCTCCCCGGTAGGGACGGGTACCGAAACCTGGTATTCAACTTCTGAAAGACCGCTGTATCGATCACCTCGGACGTGATCGGTTCTGATGTCGGTAACTTACTGGAGAAATTAAGAAAATAAACATACTATTTATTATTACTATAAAGACGTTATTTAAAAAAAGAATTTATCTTGCAAGCCTTTTCTGTGTATAATAATATTACACCATTTTTGCTATTCGCAGTCCAAGAGAGAAAGAGAGAGAGTAGAGATCTCTCACGCGGAGCCACAGCGCGTAGGGTAGAGTGGGGGAAAACGCCCTCCTTAAGGAAAATGTGACATTACTGTGAAACAAAACATAAATGTGACTAGAATTGCCATCCCAGTTTTGAGTGTCTATGGCAGGAGTTATTTACCAAATATTAAAATTGCTCAACCTTCATAATTTTTTTTTACTGAAAATATTTTTGTACAAAGGGGGCGTTTTGCCCCAGCGGTGGGGTAAAACGCCCCCCAAGGTGGGGTAAAATGCCCCCTTTCTTACCAACCAGTTTGCTTCATAGATCAACAGCAAAATTAACATAGTTTTTAATCTCTAAAGGTAAAAGGCAAGTAATGCAACATATATACCTATTAATATTTCAGGAATGTACAAAATAGCCAAATTTCTAACATTTTAATATTTTGATTTCTACACTAGGCCTATATGGGGTTGATAATTGATGTAGTATTTGTTCACCACTATCATCAAGAAAAACAGACAACCCTAAATAAATATTAAACATAAATTAGTATATTTATAGTGAAATATATTCCATAAATGCATTAAAAGTCACTATGTTTTATCATTGGGTCACCTAACCACCTTCCATCATTGCATCCACCAAGCTAGCTAGCTAATGCTCACTTGAGGTAATTTTTTCATGTTTTGTTCAAATATTTTGATTTTACCGCCTAGTTATACTGCATTAAAGTGTAAAATAAAGACTTTGATGAACAGAAATATGTTACTGTAGTAATTATGATAAAGAGAAACTATGCCCCTTGGGGGGCGTTTTACCCCTCGGCATATGGGGCGTTTTACCCCACAAGCTATGCCTTTTTTTAAAAAATTTTTTTTAAAAATATAATTATATTCCTTATAAATAACATATGCTCTCAAACTACAGACTTCACTATTAATCTATCATACATCACTGTGATATCACTGTGAACAATATTCTATTAAACACTTGTTTACTAATATCTGAAAATTATAGCGCTTTCCATGTAATCCTCTTCTCTTCAAATACGTCGCTGGTGTCAGCTTCTCCATGGAGATTTGTATATCCCCGTTGTCCACGTAGTGCACAGCAATAGTAAAAATATATCTTGAATTCATTCTAGTGGTTATTTTGGGAAAAACGGGTGGGGGGCGTTTTACCCCAGGGGGACATTTTCCCCCACTCTACCCTACAACACGACAGCTCTGCTTAATGAGTGACGACGGCAGAACTAAACATTCAAACGTAGCCTGGTTACACTTTAGGTCTGTGATATTAGTCTGATTTTATTTTAGATTTCGGCTTCCAAAGATTATTAAAAAAAATATTGAGGTAAAACCATTAAAAACTACAGCCACATTCGGTCTTGCGCAGCTTCCTTCCCTTCGCAGCATCCTTCCCTTCGCAGCAATGCGCTGTCATTTCTCCCTAAAACTCAAACTTAACGACAGAATCAGCTCGTGATTGTTGTAAAATGCAGTCCAGCTACTGTTCCTAAATTGCGGGACGCGTTTAATAATAAAAAGAGCTATTAAAAGCACAAAAGTCAGCACAAGAGATGCTGTTCCCAAGGCGACGCACGCTCCGAAACAGACCGTAACGAGACAAGCAAATTATACTTTGGGTTTCATGTGCGTGTCTAAACTATCAAATGTACACAAAAATATGTCAAAATGACCGGCTTGTATTCACAGCTCTTGAATTAATAACTTCAGCTTTAATAAGCATTATCTATCTATGATAAAATATGCAGTGTTATTTACATTTGATTACTTTATTAGATTTCTTTTTAGACCATACTTGAACAGTAGCTAATGTTAGTAGACCTTCCTGAAATTAAAGCACTGTGTAGGCCTATATAATGTGCATCTTTGTTTAATTGTTTATCTTTGTTTATAAAACAAAAAGAACCGATAAGAATACTGTTAAAGTACCGGATCGATAAGCAGTATCGGTAAGAGTAGTAATACCGTTAAAACCTTATGGATACCCATCCCTACTCCCCGGTCAATGCTCCGACAACAGCCCAGACATGAAGCTACTTCAGCCACCAGTCTCCCCAGTCCCTGTAAGATGCCAAGCCCTGGTCCTTCGTCGGAGATGGCATCCGACTCAAGAGGTAGAGCCTACCGAGCCTGAGCTAGAGACTCAAAATAGTTAGTTTGGCAGCTCAGTGAAGCACTTTAAAAAAATAAATAAATTTATATACAGTATAATTGTGCTAGAAATAAAAAAAAGTATTTACCTACACCTTATTCTTGTTTAAAGTCATTTACATAATATATATGAATGTATATGGAGCATGATAAAAAGCTGAGCTTTAAATTGTGGCGTTAAAGGCGACGCGAGCCGAGGAAACATTTGGGTGCATCGAAATTTTGTGCTGGTGCACCTAAATAAAAAAGTTAGGCGCACCAGTGCAACCAAGGCAAAAAGTTAGTCTGGAGCCCTGCTTAGATGCATCGCGATGCGGACGATTCTGAGTCGATTCACAAATGTCAAAAATCGGAATAATAAAAAATATGCTGAAGTAATAATAAATAAAAAAAATATGCTGAAGTTTGTATTCATTTACTGCAAGTATGCTGCTAGTACAGGCACATTTATTTTCCTGTTGGTTCTTTGCAATGTTGGGACACATGCTGGCAAAATCTAACCTTACGGTTGACTTGCCAAATCACTTCCATTTGTTTTATTAATAAAATATATTGGAAGTAAATTCTTTATGGGTCATTATAAATTCTTTAATGCTTTAAAAGTACCAAGTAGTTAGTCACACAAAAAAGATGCATCGATAATCGTTTTAGCATCGCAGCCCTCTGAATCATAATCGAATCGTGAGGTACCTAGAGATTCCCACCCCTAATCAGAAGACTCTGATTAATCTGCTTGATTCATGTGGATTTATAAACTTTTTGTACCGTCTTGAAGAGTATGGGACAGAAATCTCTCAGGTTTCTCTAAAATATTTAAAAAAAAGATTGCTTCAAAGATGAACTAAAGTCTTACGTGTTTGTGGCTACATCTACAGTAACCCAGATATATTTGAAAATGCATCTTTATCTCTACGTTTTGGCCTACTATCCACACTGAGACGCTGTTTTTGTCCAAGAAAACAGGTATTTGAAGACGCTCTCCCAAGTGAATATATTTGGAAAAAGACATTTACGCATTGTAGTGTCAAATGTGGAAACTAGGGATGCAGAAGATTTTTTTTTAAATGTAAACACTTTTCAAATGCATCCGGTTTAGTGTAGTTGCAGCCTGGAACAAAATGAGGGTGAGTAGATGACAGTTTTAATTTTTGGTTGAAATATCCCTTTAAGATCTTGTAAACATGCTAATAAGGAAGTGTCACACAGGTGGTCAGACAAACCTGATGGTGGTGGGCTTGGAGTACAAGCTACACTGGATCTGAGGAGCAGCCGCAGGTTCCTGATAGCTACTTTCTGATTGGTCGAGATTTTCCACAGTGGATTCGGAACCAAAATCAAGCGCGCCAAACTGCACGTTCAGCCCGGACACGTCAGCAGAGCCTGGCATTTCTACAGCTGAAGAGGGGATCTGGCAACACAACATGAAAATCCATTAAACTATGTGAATGAGGTAAATTCTTTAAAAACTTTAATGGCTGCCAAATTGAATCGCTAATGTTAACATTAATGTTACAAGGCACACAATACTACGGGTGCCACGGGTTTACTTTTGTTACCTTAGATGGAGGGGGCACTCTCCGTCTTGGTGGTCTGAAGTTTCTGGGTTGTGGCGGCTCTGCCGTGATAACGACAGGCTCACAGAAGGGTTTCAGTGTTGGAGAAGGCTCATCATATGGAGGAAGTGGGAGAGTGTCTCGGGCCTGAGCCGGCAGGTCCGACTGGAGTGCTGCATTTTGATGCTGGGTCAGATGACTGAGGATGGGAGATGGGTCGGGTTGGGCCTTGAGGTCCACTAAAGACAAAAGATGTGGTCAGTCTTTGTTTTTTGTTTTCAAACTTTCATAGAGAATTTGTGTTCATAAATATTAGAGAGCAGGCGTATATATGTGGAGGATGTAAGGATGTGTAAAACTACAAAACTATATCGACTGCAATGGTCAATGGCATTCAGTTGCATGTGTAGTATAAACAGTATGCGTAATACTCACGTTGAGCTGCCGTAACAGGGGTCTCCTTGCGTTCATTCAATGTCATGGGTGTGGATTCAATAGGCATCGGAGCAGTGGATTCAACAGATGCAGTGCCATTGCTCAGGGCCCCTGAAATCTGATTGGATAGAGGGGCGATTCGGGGTGTGCTGATTGGCTCAGTTTTCTGCACATCACTGTGGGGAAGCCTGGATCCCGGTATACTCTAGAAGGAAAAAGAAAGCGTTGTCATGATTCCGAAATTTCAGTAGTCAAAACCAATGTCGGTAAAATTTCAGTTATCAATACCAATTTTGATACAAAAGCAAAAACTATGCCATTCAATATACATTGTTTACTAAATTTTGGACTTTTAAGTTTAATCTTTGTACCAAAGCACTGGCCCTTTTAGACATTTCTTATTACAAAAATTGTAAAGAAAATGCTACGTAATAGTGGACACTATATATTGGCACCAAATCAGTTATCAGGATTTTTTTTTAACAAGCCCACACTTTTGAATTGTCGTGTATCTTGTGTGAATAATTACTAAAATTGCCAGAATAATCTTATAAATCTGTGGTTAAGGTGCAGAGTCAAGTGCTGTATGTGTGCCCGTGTTCTCACCGATGCAGCATGTGCATACGTGCCAGCAGCAGCAGAAGCGTAGCTGTGTGTGTGCGCTCGGGTGGAGTACTGCTGGGAGTTGGTGAACACCAGGCTCTGGGTGAGAGAATCAAGGGATGATGGCTCCAATCCGACCAGATCGGAGTCGCCATCAGCCACCTTAGGTAACAGAGAGCCGAGATCCATCCTGATGAGCAGAGACAAACATTCAGACAACTTAAAAAAAAGGCCATTACTCTGTGATGCAGGGGACTCCACTAGGGGACTACACTTAAATACGCCTGCTCATCCGTCACGCTGTTGTAAGGTAGTTGTAAGGATGTGTGCTCCGTTTTATTTTAATCGCAAAACATAAAAGTTGTAAATTCACGAGACTGGGAGGGGAATCATACCTGAATGCTTGCCAAATATTTTTAGAGCACACAGGTGGAGAGATATAGGTCTAAACTTGCTGCTCTTAACTGCTTGTTGAACATTTAATACAGAGACGTTTAAGCACTAGACAAACCAGACTCTTTATCATGTAGATATTTAGTGGTCAAGGCAAAACAAAGTGTCAGCATCTTTGGTCAGAAACTCTTCAAATGAAACTTCAGCTACTCAGCTTGAGATATTTTCCATCTAAACTGGTTATATCTCTTAACCCTCTAGGCGCCACGGTCGAGTTTACTCGACAAGATCGCGCACTGTATAAAACGGCCGATTTTGTCAAATTTCGTTCGACCTTCCCTCCACTGGATGGCAGACATGTCATGCTTCACCCCGACTCAAAAAAACGTCATGTTTCTATACAAAATGTTCGAGTTAGAGCGCATTGAATCAGTGCGATCAAAAGCGGAGCTAGTGTGCGAGTGAGCCATGTTATCAGAGCCTCTCCGCAATCGCGGCGACAGTATTGTGGTGGAGACTTTGTCTAATACCACTGGGTATGTTAGACGAGGTCGAAGTATTCATAGGACAGTTAGGAGGCAACGTGGAGGCAGGGTGAGGAGTCGCAATGACAATGACAGTAGTCCGAGCTGTGCACACTCGGCGCGCGCGCGCGAGGCAAATCTGGCCGCGCTGCTCGTATCATCTCTCATGATCTGTGCCTTGCCGTGGCGAGTGAGCGTTTGAACTAAACAGGTCTTGTCTACTTGTGTTTGTATGTCATATGAATAATATAAATGTGCCCCATACATGGAATCAGAGTGCCTACTGTATTTAGTAAATGGAAAGTCTCTACAGCAAAAGGCCAACCACTACATGCATTCGGTTTGTTTCTACCATTTATTAGTAATGATTTACAGTTTGTTTACTACTTACTATATACCTGAGCATTGAGTATTGTGCAATATAGCATACAGAAGGTGATGGACATTTTGGGGGGAAAGAAGTGCTGCATTTTATCATTTAAAATGTTAAAAATTCTATAATCCAAGATTGCCGCCACCATATGACGTCATAATATGCAAATTAGATGGGAAAATGTAATCCCTACATAAACTTTGGGTCATCCTTAATATTTCTCTAATTTACAGAAAGTCTCTATCTTTTATCACTTTTAATATATAGCCTTTTGAAATTAAGATGTCAAAATCGGACGTTTTAGGAAAAAACCTGGCGCCTAAAGGGTTAAGCCTAGTAGTGAATGTTTTGTGAGTAGTAGGCTAATCTTACCGCTAGAGGGCCAAAAGTTACAGAGTTCCTTTAGACAAATAAAATGAGCATTTGTCAATTTGAATAGGGATTTTTTTTTTAAGCTAAAAACTCGCATTTAAATATGAATACTTTAATTTATTTGAAGTAATTTTCAAATTTTTTATTTTTATTTTTAAGTGGTACTCCGAGGCCTCCATACATCTGAGCTCTGTGCTGGAAAGTGCTGAAGCACAGGAAGCACTCACCCCTGTCCAGGCTGCATGGGGTTCTTGGAGCCAAGAGCATAGGAAGCAGTGAACACTTTGGTCTCAGATAGCTGATAAATGGAGAAGTGAGCGTTACACATTGACATCATGATCAAGTTTTCCAGTTTCATTTTAAAATGAGATCACTCACATCTTCATTCCAGTCTTCGGCTGCCCAATCTTCCAGACTGTCCTTCCAGGCTCCTGACAGGATAGCAGAGTTTAGAGAATGTTTTCTTTTACAGAGGGTTTCTGAGTTTTAGATAATTTAACCCTGTTTTATTGCTTGTCCATTTACACAAGTTTTACTTTTTGGTTTGATGACTTGCACTACATAAATCGGATATGAGAACAGCATTCTGATTTTCAATCAATACAGAGCATGTGGTATGAAATCAATATGATCTCAACTGACGTCAATGCTATACTGAAAATGGCTTCAGATATGATTAGGTGAAAAGCTTTAGAGAACCAACTTCCGCTCTATTAAAGATATAGTGTCCAGAATCCAGATCAATAAACTGCACTCACCGGCTCCTTCAGTAGTCTCACTTCCAGGATCCCCTGCCTCAGCAGAGCCGGTGCAGTCAGCAGGGTTAAACGTCCTACTAGTCAGAGACAAGCAAACGAAGAAGGGAGAGTGAGAATGACCAAGAATGGGCACAGGTGTTATGTGATTTTTTTTGTTTTGTTTTAAAAAACAAGTGTGAACGCTGACCCCATTCCCTGAGAGAACCTGCTCATTCCAGCTCCTCTGCCTCTTCCTCGGCCTCCTACACCTGACATGACACATCAGTATGAATATTTAGAACAAGTGAAAATACAGTAAAAATGTAATAAAAGCAAAAATTAAATACAAAATTGCCAAAGTTGTCATTTTCTTGCCTTTGTATCTTTCCAAGCAAGTGTGACAAATGTCATTGGTTCGTGTACATTTATAAACCGTTGTTTTCCTCCTGTACCTCACAGACATCTACATTCAAACATTCAGATATGATTGGCTAACCACCTTGCAAATAAAATGAGGTCATTTAAGAGACATGACAACCCCTTCTAATGACTCTTTCCAGTCTTTTTCTTGCTCCCTCCCTTATCTTCCCCTCTCGAGTTGCAGCTGCTTTAAACAACGCTCCGTCACATGAAGTGCCCTACAAACGTTGTACAAACATGACACAAATAGCAACACAGGAACAGGCCCCATCCTGCCCAGTCTAAGATACCAGAATGCATACCGTAGACACGTTCTGTTCAAATATCATACACATAATAAGTGTTACACTGTAGACAATTAAATATAATAGGTTTTCTATTAAGGTTCTCTGGTGAGACTATCTAGGGTAAGGATGACAACAAACAAAGCAACTATATAATGCTCCTTGCACGTTCTGCACCTGTAGATGACTAGTAAAAACGATATTCAAACACTGTAAACTGACCATCTTAAATTAATTGGGTGGCGTAGTGTACACAAGTGTAAGGTGATTTTGAAGAAATTTTTGGAGTTGTTATTTTTCTGAGTGACACAAAAGTAAAGACTCATAACTGCAAAACTATAGCAAGGAGAGTCAAAAGGTAGGTATTGTTTTTATAGAATTTTTTAAATAAAAAAAAATCATAATATTCGGACATTCTCATGGTGAGAAACTGCTGAGAAGACATATATATATAATTTTACATCGGTCTTATTTGACATGCAATAACTCAGGAAGGAAATAAGGTATGAGGACAATTTTTGGTGATGTTCCCCTACATGTGAGCTGCATCTGGATAAAACGTTGTGGTAATAGCATAAAGTAATCAAAAGTTATAGCATTTGGAACTAAGGTAGCCTTTTTGTTTAGCCCTTGACACCCGGAAGGCTTTTTTAAAATTGTTTCTTCGGGAGGAATATCTTGTGATCGACGCAATGGATTATGCTGATTTTGGACAAATTTCAATCAGGAGCATCCACTAAGTAATGAGCCATTTTCTACGATCTGTGCACGTTTCATGAAGTTAGGAGCGAAAACGCCCTGTGAAAGCTACAACTGATTTTAGTTTGTGCCTGTGGGGTTTTATGTGATGTGACAATGAGGAATGTGAGAATGAGGAAATTTTCACAAATTAGTGATATGACAATGAGAAAATTTTCCCACCGGTTAATCAAAGTGACAACACTGGTAATACCGGTATCACCGGGGGTAAGGGGGGAAATCGCTAATTCAAAAGCATTTTTGCACGGCCACTCATAAGCTGAGCAGAGCGAGCGTTTTAAATTAATTCCTATGGAAGTACGAAAGAAACTGAAATGCTCGCTCTGCTACACGTCTTTCAAATTAGCGCTAATTCGGGGCGGCAATTGCTTGAATAGTGGGTTCATTATTATTCTTAATGAAAAACACAACAACTAAAAAACAACTAATCATTTGCAGGTTCCTTATTAGCATTAGGTTTAAATCCTAATTATTTCACTTTGAATCCAAAACTTCCACCACTCTCGTGATTAATGAAATCTGACTCCTGTTGCTGATCAGTGCTGGGACCCTCGTTCAGCTCACGCTGCATTGAGCAGACACATTCAGTTTTTAATTATAGTGTCTGTTCTCTAACTGAACTAAATGACTTATTACTATAAAAAAAAAAAATCGGTGGGGGCTGGTGCGGGGTGGGCAAGTGATGAACCGGTAACAGACTATCACAGCAAGCCTAGTTTAAATATGCAGAAAATGCTTAAAAAAAAAAAAAAAGAATGAGGAACCTGAAGGATTTTTCTGAAGAACAGTGCTCAGGACAAACAAGATGAACAACCATCACAAAACATAAAAACTGTTATTAATCATCCAGGTAACGTGCAATATTAAGACTCAAGGGAAATATAAACTTTAGAACTGGTTCATGTGTGTAAATTCAGTTATTTTGTCTTAACAAAATGTCAACATCAGTTATGTGAAGCCGCTTACTCAGGAAAGTACTAAAAACATGAAATTATGATCCCTCTTATTTTAATTTAATTAACATCTTGCATATTCTTCAAGGGGTATATAAACTTATGAGCAGAACTGTACTGTCTAACTGACCCCAAACTTTTGAGTAGTGTTATACTTGTTATACTTCTAGTTTTCAAATTATATTTGAGTGATACTTTTTATGCAGCTAATCAACTTAAAAACCACTTCAGGGGGCAGCAGTGTGTTAGTGAGCAGTAACGTCTTGGAGTGAGTATAATGCTGACCTCTCCCTCTTCCTCTGCGCCCACGGTCTCCTCCTCTCTCTCCTGGAGCCGAATCAAACCCGTTCTCTTCCAATCGCGCTTAAAACAATGACAGAGAACAAGAAATGCTCATACAGCTAATATCTAAAAATCACCAAAACAACATTATTATGCAAGCCATTAGATACTCCGCCTCAGGCAAAAACACAAACCTATACATGCATGTCAGGACATGTACACACTAATCGCACAGAAACACACCTTCCTGGTTGCGGCTGGCCCCTCGGCCACGTCTGTTTGGACCTGCGCGGCCTCTGCTTTCCCTTTCTCTTTTCTCTCTGCTCTCTGGTGCAGTCCCTTCTTTTCCAACACTTTTCTTCTTGCCAACTGTCTCCCATGAGTCCTGTGCAATCAAATTAGCACAGCGTGAGAATATTTCAAAACATAATCAGGACATGGATTTATATCTGTTTATTAAAGATCTGTTGCAGCTTAATCACTAGTATGGCAGGCTAGTAAAGTTTGAAAAAATCAATTTTGGAATTTCAATTCAGTCTAGTTTTTCTGGTATGATTAGTACTTTTACAAAATACAGTGAATCAGAAACGAGTAAAACAGGATGAAGTGTGTCAAGTGTGCACCTTGACAGTGACCTCCTCCAGGAGGAAGTTGATAGCCCTGTTGACGTCTCCATTGCAGTCGTGAAGGGCCACCATACACTCATCCTGATTTTTGCCTGTAACCTCCATGAGCTAGGACACAAACACAACCAAATGCAATCAAACTCTTGTAGATAAAACAAAATACACAAACTATTAAGGGAACTAAGGATGGGAATCAGGAACATCAAGCATAAGGAATTTATTTTTCATTCATTACAATAAAACTCTGGATGTATTTCTGAGCCAGGAATTATACAGATTAGGGTTGGAATTACCGATTCGGATTCGCAAGATCTCAACTAGATTCAATTCTCAATTCGATTTAATGAGTCATTTTCACTGGGTCCACCACAAAAAAAAATATTTTAAAAAAAGTTGACCAATGTAATCTTGTATTGTAATAAGGTTATGACACCAGAACTACTGATACCAGTGAAATTTCACAATTCAATTTGAATCCAATTTCGATACCACATCTAATAAGATTCACATCAATCAGATATTTTCAATATTTGCTAAAATGCATGAGGAAAAAGATTGATTCATGGTGATTTTTGTTAATGAACTTGTTATTACTTTAAGGACTACATTCTACTGTACAATAGTAATTTATTTTTTAATTCAAGTTATGTTTTAGTGGGTTGTAGTGAAGACTTCTGAGTTTCTGTGTGTATCTGATGATAGTTCAAAACAAAAGGTGACATTTTTTAAGTGAACTCCCCGAGCAGCTCTGGAGATGAAGTTCTTGTGAAGTGTTTTTCATGAAATCATATGGCACTAATAATGTATTGATTTATTTTAGGGCTGTCGACTAAACGTTAGTTGACAAGAGGCAGCTTAGTAGACCAAAATTGTATTAGTCGGTTAGTGGAAAAAAAAAGTCACTGTGAGATTAGGTTAGGGTTAGGGTTAGTGGCAGATCCTTGTGGTCCTCAAAGTGTAAAAGGTCTACTTTTATTTGTGTAACTCACTATAACAAAAAGTTGTGCTTTTGTAAAGTAAAGAAAACAAAT
The DNA here is from genome assembly GCA_026230005.1 of Gila orcuttii. Lineage (NCBI taxonomy): Eukaryota > Metazoa > Chordata > Actinopteri > Cypriniformes > Leuciscidae > Gila > Gila orcuttii. The sequence continues at coordinate 14,411,958 of JAPDVR010000015.1, read as the reverse complement.
GGTGCGTTTTCAGCCGTCTCGGTCTCCGTGAACTGGAGCGCGTCACAAAAATTATCCGAAACTCAGACAGGAGAAATACATCTATAGAAAGCTTGAAATGTCTACTTAAACGAACCAATTCAAATCAAAGACAAATACTCTGCTTATGTAAACCGTATGAAAGGTGCGTTTCTCTCGAAAGGCGCATCCACTATACTGTGATGGAGAGTCAGCATAGTCAACATCTTTGCAGCAGACACTGACTCTGGGGGCTTTCACACATATATTATGTTATTATTAATTTGGTGCCATTATGCACAGCCGAGTAAACTACTCTTGGGTTTACTGTTTGTGTCGCATGAAGCCGGCTTTCTGCTGCTTGCAAACAGACTCTTTTGAGAGACAGTTGCCATTCATTTGCCACCCTGATTGCACTCTATGCGTGAATCCACACAGCAGGCTCACTCTCGCTAGTATCCAAGGTAAATCCTCAACACATTATCCCATAAATCTGTTTTTAAACTCGTAATCATCTAAAACACAGGCTTCCTTTTGTATGCACCTGAAGCCGTGTTGCTTTCACATTCACACGAATTGTGTCACAGTTTGAGTGCAACCGAAACCCAGACCACCTTCATGTAGACTCTGGTTTGGTACCTCGGTGCGCACCGGGGCCCACATGACAGCTTTCACATTAACAATTTTTCAGGTGGACCTTTTCAAACAAAACTTCCAGTGCGAAAGCCCCCTCAGAAAACACTATTAATAAATAATTAAAATGTCTCCAAGCTATTTTGTCCGACACACTCATAATCATTACTTTTGCAGAAAGCTTTATGTGAAATGAAGCAGTCAGTCAAGTTTACATGATTTACAAGATGGATTTCCACTATAATCAAAAATTGTATAAGAAACATGACAAATGTTAACATATAAAAGAAACACCGTTATATCTTTCGCGGCAAGGGCGCCGCCATTGTGCAGTATTATAACCGGTGAAGTCACGGGGTGGGTTTGCTCTGGGATGAGTTCAGTAAAATACAGTGAAAGATGCATGTAAGCTGGTTGAACCAACGAACAACTAACGTTAGGTACAGTCATTGTTAGCTAACAGCTGTAAGCATGAACTAGCTAACGCTAACTTAGTGTTTAGCTAGTGAACTTTATTAGTACCAGACAAAAAGACGACGTCTAACGTTAACAAACTGCACATGAAAACATTGTTCGCGATGTCTGCCATCATATTCCTGTCTCTTGTCAACACCATGGTTGCAATACATGGTCAAGATAAGCATCTTGACAGCAGATGGATCGTGCTATCGTGGCGTAATAATCTGCTTGGTTGTCATGTATTAGCCTACTTACCTGAATGAAATGAAATCGAATGTATCGTCCTATGGAATCATTCATTCACAGACAGCATACGAAGATGTTCAACTAATAAAGATCTTCATCGCTGGCAAACAATATAGATTTGCAGATTTGCTTTCACTAGACTGTACTGTAGGTAGGTCCACGGCCACTTCATCCAACGCTCTTGATGTTCTTAAATTTTCCTGTTACGACTCCGAGTCGAGTGTGAATTGAAAGCGCTTCAGTGATTCAGTGCGTGCAGGAAACCCAACAGATCATTCAAACTGATTCGCGAACCGATTTAGACAGATCTCCCAAATCTCGTTATATGCAGGGCCATACAAATTATGGTGTTATGGTGTATTAGGTGTAGCTCATACCTGTCAACACTACCGTTTTCCCCAGGAGTCTACCGTATTTCACATCCATCTCCCGCCCCCTTCCCGTTTTGTTATTGCTCCCGTGAAACTCCCGTAATTTGTATGGCCCAAATCTCGTTATATGCAGGGATGCAAACAGCGCACTTTATTTTAATGCAAACATGTATATAAATGCGAATGAGTTTTCCAAGCGCGCTGTATCTTTTTTATGGGCATGATGAGCGATGCTCAATTTACAAATGAATCACTTTTTTTTTTAGTCGATTCTGTTCAAAGACTTCAAACATGTTGGCAGATCTGTCTAAATCGGTTCGCGAATCAGTTTGAATGATCTGTTTGGTTTCCTGCACGCACTGAATCACTGAAGCGCTTTCAATTCACACTCGACTCGGAGTCGTAACACGAAGATTCGTATGCTGTCTGTGAATGAATGATTCCATAGGACGATACATTCGATTTCATTTCATTCAGGTAATACATTTTACAACCAAGCAGATTATTACGCCACGATAGCACAATCCATCTGCTGTCAAGATGCTTATCTTGACCATGTATTGCAACCATGGTGTTGACAAGAGACAGGAATATGATGGCAGACATCGCGAACAATGTTTCCATGTGCAGTTTGTTAACGTTAGACGTCGTCTTTTTGTCTGGTAGCCTACTAATAAAGTTCACTAGCTAAACACTAAGTTAGCCTTAGCTAGTTCATGCTTACAGCTGTTAGCTAACAAGGACAGTACCTAACGTTAGTTGTTCGTTGGTTCGACCAGCTTACATGCATCTTTCACTGTATTTTACTGAACTCAGCCCAGAGCAAACCCACCCCGTGACTTCACAGGTTGTAATACTGCACAATGGCGGCGCCCTTGCCCCGAAAGATATAACGGTGTTTCTTTTATATGTTAACACTTGTCATGTTTCTTATATAATTTTTGATTATAGTAGACATCCATCTTGCAAATCATGTAAACTTGACTGACTGCTTCATTTCCCCTTTAAAAGCTCATTATGGTTTAGTATCCCCTGCCCGTTTTGTAATTTCACCAGAACGAATAGTCTCCACAACGGATAAAAGCGCGCGTCCGAGTGAAAAGAAGCCACAAGAGCGTGCGTCCAAGCCACAAGAGAACAGTATCCGCGCCACTGATCGCAGCGGCAAGAGCACTCTGATCACTTGATTAAATAAATAAAAAACACATTTCAGTGCTAGATCGCCTCTTGTTTAACAAATTAACAAAATGAATGCTCTGCTAGTTAACTGGAGATGTTTTATTTATTTGTATTGGTACATTCGTGCCGCGAGATGTTTCAGAAGTGGTGGGGGCAATATCGACCTTAGCAAAAATTGGTGGGGCCAATTATTAAACGTAGTCAGTGTATTAAGAGGCTACAATTTCCAAGTATGCCTAAGTGTAACTTGATCCCATCCCATTAAGCTGATCTAATGTGTGTCAGTCTGCCTGACCTCTTTTTGTTTGGAATAATTTTGTGTTACTCTGCCTTATTTGGGAAAAAATGGCCTACAGTAGCCTTAAATTATCTAATTTTCTAAATACAATTAAATAAACACTTGGTGGTTCTTCAAGATCTTGACTGTAGCCTATTTCTACTGTTTTTTCCCCCCAATACAGTTAATTCATAGTTAAGTTTCATTTGTGCCAACTCTGCTAGATTATAGATAAAAGATTCCCATTCCCCTGCCATTGGCAGTGATCGGCAGATCATGATTTTGGTGATCGGTAATCGGCCCCAAAAATGCTGATCGGAGCATCTCTAGAAATATCAGGGTATTTTAGCACAGTGTTGGAAGAATATACAACCGTTAAAAAAAAACAAAAAAACATTAACCTTCTGATGTTGCTCACCTGCTGGACTTTGCCCTCAAAATCTGCATCATTTTTGTCGTAAATCACCTGGGCGAGTCGGATCTGTTCCGCTGTGGCCTAGAGATAAATGACATCCATAATCAAAACACAGTCACACGGGCCTGTTCATATGTCACACCTCACTGATGGAGTGTGTGTTGCTCACCTGTATCTGTTTCTGTGGCTGTGAGGTGTGTGTGGTTTGTTGTAGGGCTCTGTCCCGATTGCCCCTGGCAGCATCAGTGACCACTGAAGTCATCATAAACAGTATATACAAAATAATGTATGTACAAAATAGAAAATTCTGGAGGAGAGGAGGAAACGGATACAGATTATAATAACACACACACAAGACTATAAAAAAATATTCCCAAGATGTTTGTGTAAGAAAAGGTTAGTGACAGGTGCAGCGGGCCTGTGGCTAGTTTAACTCTCAGCTCTGTGCTTCCCATGTAAGACCATCATCCCCCTATCTGTCCAGCACTTAAATATAGCCATGCAAACATAGTCTGGACTGGTGTCCACTTACACGCCCAGCTAAACCCCACTCCTGAAAAAATAAAACACGCCTGCAACAACATTATAAACAGCACATCAATCTTAAAGGGACAGTTCACCTAAACGTCAGTCATAAGGGTCTGAAATAATATAACGATAATAAATATTTTTGTGGGTTCATCTCTTTAGCAAGGACTTAATTTCAAAACCTAACGTTACTTAGATCGCACACGTCGGCCAAAAACGCAGTCTAGGTAACGTAACATTGATAAGATTAGAACGAAAACATCTCAGCTAATGGCCGACTAAAATAATCGCTGTAACGGTTTAAAATCGTCGCGATCATCCTATCAACCTTCACGACGGACTAAAACAACACAGACCGCACAAGCAACCGTAAAATGGCCCTTAGCAACAGACACACGAACTCGTGCGAGGTATCAAATTATTTGAGTAATGTTTAGCTCAAATAAAACCCACAATTGCGTCAAGTTCACAGTCGTTTTGACTAAGGTTAGAATAGACTGGATTTTAAAAACAAGCAAATGCTAACAGGCTCGGCTAACTGTTTGTGCTGCACCACGCCGCGCCGCGCCGCTGCTAATGCTACGAACAACACACTTCAGCCCATCTGCCACTAATAATGAGGCAAAATCAAGTAATGTAAACACTTAGTCACTGGCCCGAAAAAAACATAACCTCTTTTTACAAGTCGACGGTAATGGGTTTGCTTTCGCTTTTTCGCAAACACAGACATACCCTCTCCGCTCCCTCAAACGCTGTTGTGTGTTTTTACCTGCCCACCGACCGCACGCGCTTCCCTACAAACAGCAGCGTGAAGATTGCAACGCGAAACAAAGCTGTTTTTCAATATAAAAGGCCAGACGATATTACTAAAATAAAAGTCCCGAGCCGTTCCCCATAGAATGGCTGTTGGCTATGTGAATGTAAATATAAAGTTGATAATAGGGACCACATTTTTAGATCGTTCTTCTATGCATTTTCCTTATGTAATATTTTATTAAAAATGATATGGTCAGAATAATAATTTGAGACTTTTAAGTTTAGTTGGGAAAAATAATAATTTTACCACATAACGTTTTCAAGTTTTAAATTGTCAAAACCTTTCACTTTCTGTTTATTTCCAGCTGTGTTTGATGACAAACACGCTATTAATAGGGGGAAAACATCAATACATCAATGGGATACAAGGCCTACATCAATAAAATGTTACATTATGGCGTAATTGAATCACTCATTAAACTGTTCGAAGTAACCGATTCGCAAAAATGAATCTCCCATTATCCCAGATTTTCAATGTGGTCTCATAGCCTACTTTTGGACCATAAACAGGCCTAACACATTATCAAATTTGATGAGCATTAAGAGTTAACTTGCATCAAATCAGAAATATCATTCAATTATTTATTTTAATTATGTAATTATAACAGTCATTACTAGTCTAAGTATGCCTCAAACTAAGGCTAGATTTCTAATTATTAAATTATTTGTTTGACAACACTGAAAATCATTGTCTAAGAAAGTTTAAACAGAGCTTCTGAATAAGATAAAATTATTGAGTAATTTCATAAATAGACTATTGGTTTTTGCTAAAGCATTTATATAATACAGTGTCACCCTCCTCCTTGAATAGTTTAACATCATTTTCCTGTACTGTGATTTGAAATTTATTCCAGTTTTCTAGCAATGTCACAAATCAATAAAACAGGCATCAACAGTGAGCCAACCACCTAACAGCTTGTTACCTTCTACACAGATCATGGTGTATCAACAAATATCGTCTGTCATTCATCAACTCAGCTTCTCCATGCTGATCAATAACCTTTCTTGTTTAATCTTTCTAAACAAGCAGAGTGTGAGACATTGGTCAATGTACAGGACGCTTTCAACCAACTTCAAACGGTTGTTTTTTTTTGTCAGTCAGAATTGCGGTGGTATATACGGCTGATCACTAATAGTCCTGGCTGGTTCAGCTGCATTTGTTTAGTCCTGTGCTCCAAGATGTGGTCAAACATGGAAACGCTGATCTGGCTCTTTGTGGTTTCTGGCTTGTTAAAAACAGCAGCTCTACTGATTTCACAATGCACTTTGCAGAAGGTAAGTGCTTTTAAGCTTGGAAAAAGGCAAATTTATGACCTATTTTTGGATGTTTACAAATTTCCAAGTCCATATGCACAAGGAATTTCACTTGCTGTTGACATCAACATAATAATAAAACAATACAAATACATAAGTAATAGAGTAACATGAAGAAGGGGCACTTCCATTCAAAAGTTTGGGATTAGTCATATTTGTAAAGTTTTTGAAAAAAAAAAAAACTCCCATGGTCACTAAGGCTGAACCTTTATCTGATCATACATCCAGTTGAAGCTGTAATATTAAGAAATATTATAACAGTTTAAAATGGCTGTTCCAGCAGCCAGTGTCACATGATTCTTCAAAAATTATTCTAACAGCTGATTTGCTCCTTAAGAAACATTTTTGATCAATGTTGAAAACAGTTGTGCAGCTTAATATTTTTTGTTGAAACGGTGATCATTTCAGGATTCTTTGATGAATAGAAAGTTCAAAAGAAAAGCATTTATTTAAAAATAGAAATATTTTGTACCATTATTGTCACCTTTGGTCAATTTAAGGCATCCGTGCTGAATGTAAGTATTAATTTATTTGAAATGTTTACAATTAAAATCTTACTGAACCCAAACTTTTGAACAGTATTGTGAATTTGTTTTTTTACATTTTTTTAAATGATCTGAGCTTTGTTTGTTGCCATCCTTTTTCAGTACTTCTGTGGAATAAAATTAGCTTTCTTAATGGTATTGTTTAATCAAATCAAATTGTGTTTTGTTTGTTTTACTTCCCAGGATTTTTTAGAGTCACTAAAACCTCAAGATTTATTTTATTATTTTGATACTATTTCCACTAAATCAGGTGAGTCTGATTCAGATATTAAGAAATAGTGGTCACGAATAAGGAGCCAAAAAGTTTACAGCTAGATTATTAAGTTCATACATACACATTAGAGGTTTTAAAAGACTGTAAAAATGTACATAAACATAACATGTACACACCCTGACATTAGTAGTTCGTTCTCTTCAGTGCCTCACTTTGAGCTGGTGTGGGTGAATTGCTCGAGGAATGAGTCTTTCAGAGGGCTGTGGAGGTGCTCCTTTCAGGCCGAAGGAGAGAGATTTGAGTTGGGCCAGCACAGAGATGAACTACCAGTGTCCTGTCCCACAAGTCTGGAGATGGTGATCAACTCAACGGTCAGTGTGGTGAAGAAGAGGGAGGACATGTGCTGCGAGCAGCTGAAGTTACTGAGACCAGCACATACAAGAACTCTTCTCCCTGTCTGCCATGGCAAATTAGTAAGATGTTTTTTTTTACTATGCTCTATGTTTGTCCCATACAGTATTTGTGGCTAGATATACTGTAGTATACTAATTTTAGTCTAATTTTGTCCTCAGCAAGGTCTGATTCAGTCAGGAGAGAGGAGGCTATGTATTCGCCCAGTGCTTCAAAAACACATAGACCATCTGAAGGATCTTACTATGGATTTACCTTCTGGTGTACCTCACCTGCTATTAACCCACACATTACCAGTGAGGACACATCTTAAACAGCCCAAGAGTGAGTGAACAATATACTGTTTATATATACATAGTGTACCATATCACTGAACGTAAGCCTATCACTGGCCTGCAGTCCACTGTGCAGTCCATATGTTCGAGGGGTCATTCACATGCAGGGCACTACTTCACTTTTCATCTTTTTCAATGTCATATACCATGAGTGCCACGTTTTTTTTTTTGTTTTTTTTACAGTGTTTAAAAAAATCAGCTTTAATATAGAGATATATTATATGTAATAAATGTATTAAACAAACAGTGCGGGTTGCATCATTACGCCAGTAGGTGGTGACAAGTGACTGTCTTTAGTCAAGTCAAGTCACCTTTATTTATATAGCGCCTTTTACAATACAGATTGTTTCAAAGCCGCTTTACAGAGATAACAGGAAAATACTGCAACAAAGTTTCTAGAAGAAAATAGCGTCACAGTCCAGCTTAAGTAAATTCAGTGATGGTCATTTTTGTTGTAAAAAGTTATTAATTTAGTTCATTTATATATATATATATATATATATATATATATATATATATATATATATATATATATATATATATAGCCACTCTGAAGAAAACCATGATGTCATCGTCCAGCTCAGTTCAGTTCTCATATAATGGTGTCAATGCAGGCAGATCAATAATATTGTTGAATATTAAAATTAAATGTCCCAACTAAGCAAGCCAAAGGTCAAAGGCCAAAGGCGAAAAAGGCGTCAGTGGCAAGGAACCAAAACTACATCAGGTGACAGAATGGAGAAAAAACCTTGGAAGAATCCAAGGGAGAAAAATCAGTCAGCCAGTTCTCCTCTGGCCAATGAACGAACAGTGTATGATTATCATTCAGGCAGCATTACAGGTCAGAGGTCAGAATGGATCAGAACATTCAGAATATTATCCAGTTGAAGATCGGAGTCAGGCCAGGATGGAGACGGGTTTGTTGAGGATCAGTGCCGATGGCTGTCGTGTCGATGAGGCCATCACAGGGGAGAGTCTAGTTGAGGTAGAGCGAGACACCGCTTGGTAGAGCGAGACACCGCTTCACTGCTGCTCGCCCTGCGATCGACTGCTTTTGTCAGCCTCGTTACCCGCTGTGAGTTTGTTTGTTTGCGTTTGTTTGTTTGCGCAAATACGGTTTGAACATTGGTTGTTGGTCGTAGAGCGAGACACCGCTTCACTGCTGCTCGCCCTGCGATCGACTGCTTTTGTCAGCCTCGTTGCCTGCTGTGAGTTTGTTTGTTTTCCCGTCTATCCTGCGTCTATATTACACCCATACCACTAAAAAGACGGTTATACCCAAGACTTGAGTCATAAATTAGTATAAATATTAATAGCATCACTGGTTGCATCATTGCTAACTTACTGTCCATCTGTTAAAATGGCGAATATATCAGGTGTATGTTATCTACCTTTTGGTGCAGATGAGAACAAATCTGAATTGCTTGCGGTGCAGTCTGAATTAGAAGCTGTAGAAAAGCAGATCCTTGACCTTCTAGAGAGACAAGCTGAGCTGAGAGACCGGCGTTTAGCTCTTGAAACATCACGCGCTGATGCACACGGATCAGTGATTAACGTTAGTAACCCGCTGACGCTGACCTCGTCTACTCCGCGCGTTTCTCAGCATTGGTCCCGAGCGTCCAGGTCACGATCAGCCATGATTTCATTCACTCCGGCTCCAACACACCACCACGAAGCCTGGGTGGTTCCGCGGAAGCCGCGAGCCAGGACAAGAATCTTTTCGCCCCTCCCGGTTTTCGAGATCTCCACTCAGAACCGCTTCTCCCCTCTTCGCGAAACGGAACGCGATGCTGTGATCATCGGCGATTCCACCGTCCGACACGTCCATGCTACGTTAGGTAAAAGTAAGGTGCACAGTCACTGCTTTCCTGGTGCTCGTGTTCTCGATATCACTGCGCGGGTAACTGAGATCTTGAACGGTGACGAGCGCGTCGGAGCTGTTGTGCTGCATGCGGGAGCTAACGACATTAGGCTGCGACAGACGGAGGTTCTGAAGAAAGACTTCAGGAGCCTTATCGATACGGTACGCAGCACATCGCCTGAAACATCGATTATTGTGTCTGGACCGCTTCCTACGTACCGACGAGGGCATGAAAAGTTCAGTAGATTATTCGCTCTAAATGAATGGTTATTGTCATGGTGCAATGAGCAGAAATTGATTTTTGTAAATAATTGGAATCTGTTTTGGGAGCGACCAAGGCTCTTCCGCGCTGATGGCTTACACCCAAGTAGAATCGGGGCAGATCTTCTGTCGGATAACATCTCCAAGATGTTAAATACCATTTGACTAGTAACCAAAAATCCAAATCACAGTCTCTACTGCACCAATTTAATTGATATTAATACTAGTGTAGAACATTGCATAGAAACTGTGTCTATTCCTCGTTTACTAAGATCAAATAATAAATCTACTGCAGGATCTAGAAAAAATCTAATTGTTATTAAAACAAAAAATCTCGCTATTAGTGAACAAAAACAATTTCTAAAGCTAGGTCTTCTAAACATTAGATCGCTCACACCTAAGGCGGTTATTGTAAATGAAATGGTCACAGATAATAATTTCGATGTTCTGTGCCTTACTGAAACCTGGCTTAAACCAAATGATTATTTCGGTCTAAATGAGTCTACTCCGCCAGGATACTGTTATAAGCATGAGCCCCGTCTGATCGGTCGTGGCGGCGGTGTTGCAACAATCTACAGAGATATCCTGAATGTTACTAAGAAAACTCGTCATAGGTTTAATTCGTTTGAAGTACTTGTGCTAAATGTTACGCTCTTAGATGTAAGAAAAAAATCCCTATTATCTCTAGCATTGGCTACCGTATATAGACCTCCAGGGCCTTACGCCAATTTCCTAAAAGAGTTTGCTGACTTTCTATCAGATCTTTTGGTCAACGTCGATAAAGCATTAATTGTTGGAGATTTTAACATACACGTAGATAATTTAAATGATGCGTTAGGGGCTGCGTTTACAGATTTATTAAACTCCTTCGGGGTCAAGCAAAACGTCACCGGACCAACTCATCGTCTTAATCATACACTCGATTTAATTATATCATATGGAACCAATCCAACCGATATAGATATTGTTCCACAAAGTGATGATGTCACTGACCACTACTTGGTAACTTGCATATTACGCACTGCTGTAATATGTCATGCTGCGCCACGTTATCGACCAGGTAGAACAATTCGTCCATCCACCATAGATCATTTCTCAAATAGCTTATCTGATCTGTCTCAGCTGCTGTCTGAACCCAAACAAACAGATGAATTAGACGAACTAACTAGCACTATGAGCACCATTCTCTCTAGAACATTGGATATTGTTGCACCCATTAGATTAAAAAAGGTCAGAGAAAAAAGTATAGCACCATGGTACAATAATACTACGTATGTTTTAAAGAGAGAAATCCGTAATTTAGAGCGTAAATGGAAAAAAACTAATTTAGAGGTCTTTAGAATCGCGTGGAAAGACAGTATGTCACTTTATAAAAAGGCACTTAAAACGGCCAGGGCTGAGCACCTCAGCAAATTAATAGAAAACAACCGAAATAATCCAAGGTTTTTATTTAATACCGTGGCTAGACTAACAAATAAACAGACGTCGTCTGAACAAAATACCTCGTTACAGTTTAGTAGTAATGATTTCATGAACTTCTTCACCGAGAAAATTGAAAGCATCAGAATCAAAATCGTAAACGTTCGATCTTTGCTCGCGCCTTATAATTCGGCCGCAATTATCACCCCGCAAGAACAATTACAATGCTTTACAACCATAGAACAAAAAGAGTTAAATAAACTTATCACTTCATCTAAAACAACAACATGTTTATTAGATCCTATACCAACTGAACTACTGAAAGAAGTGTTACCTGTAGTGGAAGAGCCTCTTCTCAATATTATTAACTCATCTTTATCTTTAGGTCATGTTCCAAGAACGTTCAAGCTGGCAGTTATAAAACCTCTTATTAAGAAACCACAATTAGATCCAAATAACCTAGCAAATTACAGACCCATTTCGAATCTTCCATTTATGTCAAAAATATTAGAAAAAGTTGTGTCCGCTCAACTCGGCTCTTTCTTGCAAGAAAACGACATCTATGAAAAGTTTCAGTCTGGATTCAGGCCACATCATAGCACTGAAACTGCGCTTGTTAGAATCACAAATGATTTACTTTTAGCTTCGGACCAAGGCTGTATCTCAGTACTAGTTTTACTTGATCTTAGTGCTGCGTTCGATACTATAGATCACACAATACTCTTAGATCGACTACAAAATTACACTGGTGTTCAAGGACAAGCATTAAGCTGGTTCAGGTCATACTTATCTGACCGCTACCATTTCGTCTACTTAAATGGAGAAAAATCGATTATAACTTCGGCAAACTATGGAGTGCCGCAGGGATCTGTGTTAGGCCCTTTATTATTCTCAATATATATGCTGCCACTTGGTAATATTCTAAGGAAACATGGAATTAGTTTCCATTGTTATGCTGATGACACTCAAATATATATTTCCTCACGGCCAGATGAATACGCTAAATTATCCAAATTGACAGATTGTGTTAAAGATATAAAAGATTGGATGACGCATAATTTTCTTTTATTAAATCCAGACAAGACAGAGGTAATACTTATCGGTTCTAAAAACCATCCACAAAACCTTTCACAGCACGACTTTAACATGGTAGGATGCCCTTTTACTCTATCCGCTACAGTAAAAGACCTGGGTGTTACATTAGACTGCAACCTGTCTTTTGAAAAGCATATTTCATATGTTACAAAAACAGCCTTTTTCCACCTTAGAAACATTGCTAAGCTACGTAATATGCTATCAGTCTCTGATGCAGAAAAGTTAGTTCATGCATTCATGACCTCGAGACTAGATTACTGTAATGCTTTATTAGCTGGTTGTCCTGCATCTTCAATAAACAAGCTACAGTTAGTCCAAAATGCAGCCGCTAGAGTTCTTACTAGATCAAGAAAATATGATCATATAACACCGATTTTATCATCACTTCATTGGTTACCTATAAAGTTCCGTATTAATTACAAGGTATTGCTTTTGACCTATAAAGCTCTGAATGGTTTAGCTCCAGTCTATTTAACGGATCTTCTATCGCCTTACAATCCATCGCGCTCTTTAAGATCACTAGATTCGAGGTTTCTGGTCATTCCTAGGATATCCAGATCCACCAAAGGAGGCAGAGCATTTTCACATTTAGCTCCGAAGCTCTGGAATAGCCTTCCTGATATTGTTCGTTGCTCAGACTCGCTCTCCCAGTTTAAAACTAGACTGAAGACGCATCTATTTAGCCAGGCATTCATATAAATTTTTTATCTTACAGTTACTGTAAATTCGGCCTCTAGTTCATAAACGCCAGAGGACAACTGGCCCCCGACTGAGCCTGGGTTCTCCCAAGGTTTTTTTTTCTCCATTGGGTCATCTGATGGGGTGTTAGGACACCATTAGGTCACTGGATGGAGTTTTTCGGTTCCTTGCCACTGTTGCCTTAGGCTTGCTCAGTTGGGGATATTCAAATTAATTAACCAATCATACCATTGATCAGCTCTACCAAACTTGAATGTCTTTTTTCCAGTAATAAACAAACATTAAGTTGTTTTGATTGATACTGTGAAGCAGCTTTGATACAATCTGTATTGTGAAAAGCGCTATATAAATATATTTGACTTGACTTGACTTGACAATCTCTGCTGACACTTCAGGGATGCGTTGTAGTCGTGTCTAGGCTCAGGTCCTCCATCTGATCTGGATACGGCCCGGATCCGGCTGATTACAGTAAACCTCGGAATAAGCAGAAAGACTAATATTAGCGTAGATTCCATCTATTCATACAATCAAACGATTTGTTTGAAACATTGGTTCATTCAGGAATGAAACTAGTCATGGGCTGTGTCCAAAGTTGTCCAAAGTTGTAAAGTGTCCAACGTATGCACACTTCAGAATCTCACCCGAAGAAGTAGGTCATTTGGGTACTTTTTGCCTACTCTTTTACGAATTCTGTGAATTCGGACATACTTTTTTGTCACATACTGTTTGTCGCCTACTAGTAAGTATGCAATTTTGGATTATCATTTCATTCAGTTTTATCTGCTTCTATCTAAGGTCAGTTCAGGTTACGGAGGACACCTCTTGGGTCAGAGGTCACACATCTGGAGCTAGCAGTGGTGGTGGGTCCAGATGTTTATGATGTTCATAAGCAAGACACTGAGAGATACATCCTAACCAACCTCAACATCGTATGTGTGTGTTTAATCTATGTTTTTGAGACAGTGTTGGGGAGTAACTAGTTACACGTAACATAGTTATGTAATTTAATTACAAAAATAAATGTATTTTTATATCAGTTGCTATTCTGATGCTTTTGATTGGCTGTCTTGTTTGAATTTGAAGCGCAACACGTCTGTCAATTACATTAATCCACATTGCCGCTGAAAGCTTTAGTTTTCCACCATGGCAAGTGATAAAAATACGTTCCAGTGCTGGAAATTAGAAAAGTAATCAAAAATTAATCAAATGTAATCTGTTAGATTACTTTAATAAAGTAATTAAAACTACATATTACATTTTGGGTAACTTGTAATCTGTAACCTATTACATTTTCAAAGTAACCTTCCCAACACTGTATGTGAATATATGCTTACAATAAATTTCACATACAAGATATGGAATAGGATTAGTGCATATTAAATATCTTCTGTTGCAAATACTTGCAGGCCTCAGAGCTTCTGAGAGATGTTAGTCTCGGTGCCAATATAAGAGTTCACCTTGTCCGTATGGTCATTCTCACAGAGCCAAAGGTAACAATGTCTGGTTGACCTAATGCTGTACACAACAGCCATTATATTAATCCACATGGACAATACAGTTTATTTTAATCCACAGCCAGACATCCAGATCTCTGAAAACATCACCTCTTCTCTAAAAAGTGTGTGTGAGTGGGGTCAGAAGGTCAACCCTGATGCTGACTCTGACCCTTTACATGCAGATCTGCTGTTATACATTACCAGGTGTGGTCAAAACCCATAGAGAGCATTATTAACTCTTCGTCATTCCTCTTTATTGTGCAATTTGGACTAAAATTGTGCAGACAGTATGGAACTTTCCTTATGTATGTTATAAAGTAATGCCTAAAACTCTTAAATTCAACTCATTTTTGGAGCAAGCTGTTAGATATCTTGATCTCAAGAATATCAGGTGTTTCTGCATACTTGCATTTTAGTAACTCTCTATGACATCATTAAGGTTTGATCTGGTGTTACCCGATGGGAATAAACTTGTGAGAGGTGTAACTCAGCTGGGAGGAGTTTGTTCCACTCAGTGGAATTGTGTGATTACAGAGGATACAGGCTTTGATCTCGGCATCACCATCGCTCATGAGATTGGCCACAGGTAAGCTTGAGAAAGTTTATTTCCAATTGAACTCAGATGAGTTATACTGCTATGCTGAAATGTAAGTTAAAATGGTCTGAATTATTGTAAATCAAGTCTTGCTTATTGTCTTTTCAGTTTTGGCATAAATCATGATGGAATAGACAACACATGCGGCTCTAGTGGCTTCATGATGGCATCTGACGGAGGTTATAACAGTGTCGATCTGACCTGGTCCCAGTGCAGCAGGGCTCAGCTCCACAACTTCTTCAGGTGGCACTCAATTTCTGCATCACAAACATGCAGCGTCCAAAAGACCATATTAAAAATGCTGCAATTGTGCTTTTAATGCATTTTTTTTATTGCATTATTTAATGGATTTTAATCTAATCTAATTTAATGCAATTGATTTCTCTACAAATTATATTATCAACCTTCCCATTTATAATAAATAAATAAATAAATTGGACATTCATTTCAGAATGTTTGTTGTTGTTAAAATCTTGGTTTATTTTCTGATCAGATTTGTTTTTATGTCTCAGATGTTTGGACCCTTCTGTATATGTTAGTGAATCTCATTAAATAAAAGTATAATTCCTTAAAAAAAAGAAAATAAGTTTGTGACAGGCATGTGACCGCAATTACTATTCACCAATAAAATGTCCAGAACCATTACGGTCCGGGTTCATTTTAGTGTTTTATTTATTTTAGTTTATATATTGTATTTTATATTAACCCATTTTAAAACTACTAATCAAAGGTTTCAGGTCAGTAATATTTATTTAGTAAAAAAAATAATACTTTTATTCAGCAAGGATGTGTTAAATTGATTAAAAGTGACAGTAAGGACTTTTGCATTCTTACAAAATTGTCTTTCAAATAAATCCTGTTCTTATGAACATTCTATTCATCAAAAAATGTATTACGTTTTCCACAGACATATTAAGCAGCACAACTGTTTTCAACATTGATAATGATAAGAAATGTTTCGTGAGCAGCAAATCAGCATATTAAAATGATTTCTGAAGGTGACGGAAGACTGGAGTAATGATGCTGAAAATTCAGTTTTGTCATCACAGTATACTACATAAACTACATAATATATTAAAATAGAAATGTTATTCTAAATTGTAATAACATTTCAAAATGTTAATGCATTTACTCTATTTTTGATCAAATAAATGCAGGTTTGTTGAACATAAAATATTTATTTCAAAAACATTTAGAAATCCTACCAAAAGAAAACATTCCCAGTTATCATGTCTATCCTTGGTATCATTAAAGTGTTGTTTTAAGTGATCTGTAATATTCCTCATCATAAGGACATTCTTTATAACATGACTGTGTGTTCATTGTCTGCTGTGTAGTGCTGGTAAGGCGGAGTGTGTTAAGGATGTGCCGGTACTGGGTGGTTCAGTGCAGGACTGGAGGCCTGGTCTGTTCTATGGAGTGGACGATCAGTGTCGTATAGCGTTCGGCAGCTCAGCTACTGCTTGTTCTTTCACTAATGATGATATGGTGAGTAAGAATGACCATCATCATAAGACATTTATCAGTGTAAATCATCAAAGAGCTAACTGCCATGCTAGCACTTTAATACCTGAAAACTCTTGACCAACGCAGTTCTCTGTTTTGTGTTTCCTTTTGATACAGGAAGTTTGGGTGTAATATAAGAGCTCAGCTATTTTTTTTAAATACCCAGTACGCTTTGGTTACATCACACCCATGAATATAATTTTCTACTTTTTTTTATATTAAAAAAATATTTTTCAAATAAATGCTATATCTGTTATGATGCAGCTGAAGCAGAGGCAAAAAGCAGGATCCAAGTGCAGCAGGGTTTTATTTAAATAATCTAGAAACTAACAAATACAGACAAGATAACCAGATTCTGGACAGCCAACATACAACACTACAACATTAAGAACTCACAAGGACTGAACTAAAACACAGGGCTTAAATACAAGGGAACACAAGCTAAACAAGATAACGAGGGGGCGTGGTTAAACTGAAACACCTGGGAAGACTAATCAACATAACGGGGAACAGCTGAACATGGGACAAGACACATGGCAGGATCAAATGACAAACAGGGAATCACATGACAGACAAGAACAAGGAACAAGACACAAAACCCACACCGTGACATAGCCCCTCCCCTATGGGCGGCTCCCGACGCCCATAAAAAACAATAGTTCAGGAGGGTGGTGAGGCGGAGGCGGTCTTGGGGGAGGGATGGAGGGCCAGGTCCGTGCAGGGTAATGGGACCAGGGCATTGGAATGGCGGACCTGGGTCGAGAAGCGTGGGCAACCAGAGCGGAGCAGGAACTGCAGATGACCAGGGCGGAGCAGGATAAGGCGGAGACCATGGTGGAGCAGGATACGCAGGTGGCCAGGGGGGAGACGACCCCTCGGGCGGCCACGACGGTGAAGACCCCTCGGGCGGCCACGGCGGTGAAGACCCCTCGGGCGGCCACGGCGGTGAAGATCCCTCGGGCGGCCATGGCGGTGAAGACCCCTCGGGCGGCCATGGTCGCGCGACCTTCTTGGACCCATCACGGGACCTACTGCCCCCCCAAAAAATGTTCTTGGGGGCAGCTACGGGGTCATAGGCAGGAACAGACACCGGCTCAGAAACAGCAGACACTGGCTCCGGCTCAGGAACAGCAGACACTGGCTCCGGCGTGATGTGAACAGTCTCTGGATCGACAGACGTGACTTGAACAGTCTCTGGATCGACAGGCCTGACTTGAACAGCCTCTGGATCGACAGGCCTGACTTGAACAGCCTCTGGATCGACAGGCGTGACTTGAACAGGGTCTGGATCTGCAGACGTGACGTGAACAGTCTCTGGATCTGCAGACATGACGTGAACGGTCTCTGGGTCTGCAGAAGTGACGTGAACAGTCTCTGGATTAGCGGACTTGACATGAACAGTCTCTGGTTCGGCCATCTTGTCCATAGAAACTGGCTCGAAGGCGGCCATCTTGTCCGTAGACACTGGCTCGAAGGCAGCCATCTTGTCCGTAGACATTGGCTCGGAGGAAGTGACGTGAACGGTCTCTGAATCAGCCATCTTGTCCGTAGACACTGGCTCGGAGGAAGTGACGTGAATGGTCTCTGGCTCGGCCATCTTGTCCGTAGACACTGGCTCGGAGGAAGTGACGTGAACTGACTCTGGATCGGCCATCTTGTCTGTAGACACTGGCTCTGTAGAAGTGATGTGAAGCGTCTCTGGCTTGGCAGAAGTGACGTGAAGCTCTGGCTGGACGTGGCTGACGTGAAGCTCTGGCTGGACGTGGCTGACGTGAAGCTCTGGCTGGACGTGGCTGACGTGAAGCTCTGGCTGGACGTGGCTGACGTGTAGCTCTGGCTGGACGTGGCTGACGTGAAGCGAGGGCTGGACGTGGCTGACGTGAAGCGAGGGCTCTGGACTGGACGGAACCAGCGGTGAAGGCTCTGGGTTGGATGGGACCAGCGGTGAGGGCTCTGTGCTGGACGGGACCAGCGGTGAGGGCTCTTTGCTGGACGGGACCAGCGGTGAGGGCTCTTTGCTGGACGGGACCAGCGGTGAGGGCTCTGTGCTGGACGGGACCAGCGGTGAGGGCTCTGTGCTGGACGGGACCAGCGGTGAGGGCTCTGTGCTGGACGGGACCAGCGGTGAGGGCTCTGTGCTGGACGGGACCAGCGGTGAGGGCTCTGTGCTGGACGGGACCAGCGGTGAGGGCTCTGTGCTGGACGGGACCAGCGGTGAGGGCTCTGTGCTGGACGGGACCAGCGGTGAGGGCTCTGTGCTGGACGGGACCAGCGGTGAGGGCTCTGTGCTGGACGGGACCAGCGGTGAGGGCTCTGTGCTGGACGGGACCAGCGGTGAGGGCTCTGTGCTGGACGGGACCAGCGGTGAGGGCTCTGTGCTGGACGGGACCAGCGGTGAGGGCTCTGTGCTGGACGGGACCAGCGGTGAGGGCTCTGTGCTGGACGGGACCAGCGGTGAGGGCTCTGTGCTGGACGGGACCAGCGGTGAGAGCTCTGTGCTGGACGGGACCAGCGGTGAGGGCTCTGTGCTGGACGGGACCAGCGGTGAGGGCTCTGTGCTGGACGGGACCAGCGGTGAAGGCTTTGGAGAACGAGACCGTGGAACGATAGCCCTCTTGGCAGCACGTGCAGAAATTAGCGGGGGATCGGCCACGCTAGAAACCGGTCCAGTACGGCCATAGACTGATCCGGTGGCTGGCTTGAAGGTTGGTAAGACGTGAACTGACTCTGGCTGGGCAGACTGGATCAGTGATGAGGGCTCTGGGAGTACTGTGAGCTTGCGGGGTGTTTCATTAACCAAGCCCACAGTAAGTGCCGAACCGGTCAAGAAAAGGGCCAGGTCGACATATCCCTCCAGGGTCCAGCCGGCATGGCCCTCCGGCATCAACTGAGCGATGTTGTCATCCAGCCCGCTCCAAAACAGGTCCATGAGCTCGGTGCCATCGAGCGACGCCAAGTGACAGCAGGCCAAAAAGTCCCTCACATACCTTTCAATGGGCTGGCCGTTTTGAAACAAAGAACAAAGAAATTTCCTTAGGGCCTGGTCGCTGACTACTGCTGGATCCATATTGTGGTGAGTTCTTCTGTTATGATGCAGCTGAAGCAGAGGCAAAAAGCAGGATCCAAGTGTAGCAGGGTTTTATTTAAATAATCTAGAAACTAACAAATACAGACAAGATAACCAGATTCTGGACAGCCAACATACAACACTACAACATTAAGAACTCACAAGGACTGAACTAAAACACAGGGCTTAAATACAAGGGAACACAAGCTAAACAAGATAACGAGGGGGCGTGGTTAAACTGAAACACCTGGGAAGACTAATCAACATAACGGGGAACAGCTGAACATGGGACAAGACACATGGCAGGATCAAATGACAAACAGGGAATCACATGACAGACAAGAACAAGGAACAAGACACAAAACCCACACCGTGACAATATCTTTCTATTCATAGAAGAATCCTGAGAAAAATAAATTAAAGTTTAAAGTAAAAACGTACTCGGTTACTAACGTAACCTCGGTTCTCTCTAGAGAGGGAACGAGTACTACGTAATATCTTACGCTATGGGGAAAACCTCTTTTCCACGAGATATTGAAGCCAAAAATTATCCTTAATTTTGAATCAATGTAAAAAGCGTTGCGGCAGCATGCAGACATAGGCAAGAAGGCTTGCGTGCCTATTGGCTGACCTGCGGCAACAGCAGCAGCCTATCGAGAGAGGCCCTGCGTGACGCCATATCCAATGGGGGCGCTTCGCGCCCATTATGTCACATCCCCCCAGGATAGGCGTGGCCTTGGCCTATAAATATAGCTCGATAGGCTGATACAAACTGGTTTTCATCGCCGAAGCGAACCAAAGCGTGTTGTAAGCACGGCAAGATACGCAGTACTCGTTCCCTCTCTAGAGAGAACCGAGGTTACGTTAGTAACCGAGTACGTTCTCTTACGAGAGTATCTCTCGTACTGCGTAATATCTTACGCTATGGGGAACACAGTGTAACACGCCGTGCGTACTGGGATCCAACACCAAAGTCCCAAGGGCAGAAGCCCGGGGCTCATGTAGTGCATAATCCCCATAGACTCACAGAGAGTCAAGGAAGAGAGGCTAGAAGCGTCATTCCCTATAAATAGCATCCCACGGGAGCTAACCATATTAATAGTGCACCATGCAGCCAGGGTGAAAGCTTTCAGCCTGAACTGGGTGGCAGTACGGGTTTTTAATACCCATGGAGCTGTTCTATCGATCAGTGAGCGATGCACAAGCAAAACTCAGCATTCTGAGCCGGCGCAGCGGGGCAGTTAGTACTGAATTCTAGACCGACAGAAGCTTGGCCTATAAGGCGGGAACCTCTAGGTTATAAAACCTTATAAATGTAGATGGCGAGCCCCAGCCTGCCGACGTACAGATATCTTGTAAGGTAATCCCGCTAGACCACGCCCACGATGAGGCCACGCCTCTCGTGGAGTGCACTCTGACACCCAAAGGACATTGCAGGCCCTTAGAAGGCTGTTTTGATGCGGCCAGTCCCTTAGAACATCCGCCAAACAAAACGAAGAGCTGCTCAGTCTGTCTGAAAACAGACGAGCGGGACACATAAGCTCTTAATGCCCTGACGGCGCAAAGGAGACTCGCGTCCTTCTCCTCATTGTGAACCGGAAGGGCGGACAGGGAAATAACCTGGGCCCTGAACGGTGTGTTGAGGGATTTAGGCACATACCCGTGCCTTGGTTTGAGTATGACTTTTGAGTCTTTTAGGCCCAAACTCCATAGACGACGGGCTTACCGAAAGCACTTGTAAGTCCCTATGCGCTTCACTGAAGCGAGAGCCATAAGAAACACCGTTTTGAAAGACAGATGTTTCATGTCTGACAAATGGATTGGCTCGAATGGGGCACCTTTCATGGCTTCCAAAACCGTAGAAAGGTCCCACACAGGGACTGAGAGGGGTCTGGGAGGGTTCAGCCTCCGAGCTCCCCTGAGGAATCGCACGACCAGGTCGTTTTTCCCCAGTGACTGGCCAGACGTCGGTTTTGTAAACGCCGCTATGGCAGCCACATATACTTTGAGCGTGGATGGGGTTCTGCCCTTATCCAGCAGCTCTTGAAGGAAGGAGAGTACTTCCGTAACCCCGCAGTCTACGGGTGAAAAGCCCTGAGCTTGACACCAGGCAGAGAACACAGACCATTTCGAGGAATAGAGCCGTCTAGTAGACGGGGCCCTAGCCTGCGTGATCGTGTTTAACACTCCCTCCGGGAGGTTAGCGGGTACCCGTTGATGGCCCATGCATGTAGGGACCATAGATCCGGGCGAGGATGCCAAATCGAGCCCTTTGCCTGAGAGAGGAGGTCTTTCCTCAATGGTATAGGCCACGGGGCAGTGCTGGTCAGCTGCATCAGGACTGGGAACCAAGTCTGGTTTGTCCAGAGCGGAGCCACGAGCAGCACTGGGCATCTGTTTTCCCTGATTCGTTCCAACACCTGAGGCAGGAGCGAGATGGGGGGAAAAACATAGAGGGGGCAGCGGGGCCAGACGTGGGCCAGCGCATCCCTGCTCTTGGAGAAAAAGTTCGGACAGTGAGCGTTTTCTTGGGACGCGAACAGGTCCACCTGCGCTCTGCCGAATGTCTCCCACAGCAGTCGGATCGTCTGCGGGTGCAGTGACCATTCTCCTGCTGGAACATTGTTTCTGGACAGTCTGTCTGGTCCCAGATTCAGGTGACCAGTCACATGCGCTGCTTTCAGTGAAAGCAGGTTGTGCTGAGCCCAGACCAGGAGGCGTTCCGTCAGCCTGTAAAGGTTTCGGGACCTGATGCCGCTCTGGTGATTTATGTATGCCACCACTGACATGTTGTCCGACCGGACATCTGGGGACAGAAGCGCCGTAGCGCATTGTCGACTGCCATCATTTCCAGACAGTTTATGTGTAGAAGCTTTTCCCGTTCTGACCACTGGCCAAAGAACGGTCTGCCCTCGAGCAGCGCTCCCCATCCCGAGGTGGAGGCGTCCGTGGACACCACCTTCACACTCGAGGAAGTCCCCAGACTCATACCTGACTGGAACCAGTCGGTTACTTTCCAAAGTTCCAGAGCTGAGACGCATTTTAGACCGACCTTGAGGCGAAACAGACCAGAGGTCCATGCCCGGGGTGGAACTCGCGCTCTCAGCCACAACTGCAGTGGGCGCATGCGAAGCAGACCCAGCTGGAGTACCGAAGATGCTGAGGCCATGAGGCCCAGCATTTTCTGAAACCTTTTGAGCGGGACTATAGAGCTGGGTCTTTATTTAAATTTATTTTCTGGGAACAGTGCTGGACTCGCTGTCCATGACAGCACGTCTGTCGCCGGAGCGCGGACTGGACATTCAGCGCGCCGCGAAATCCTTCCGCCGCGGCGAGTCCAGCACTGTTCCCAGAAAATAAATTTTCTGACTGGGAGACAGCGAACTCTTCGCCCAATTGACTGTGAGACCCAGATTCTCGAGATGCTCAAGTAATGTGGTCCTGTGTTCTATGAGCTCTGAGTGTGATCGAGCTAGAATCAGCCAATCGTCCAAATAAGTCTCAGGGGTGCGAGAGTCCATGCACTTCGTAAATGTATGGGGTGCCAGGGACAGGCCGAACGGTAGGACTGTGTATTGATATGCCTGGCCCTCGAAGGCGAATCTCAAGAATCGCCTGTGACGTGACGCTATTTGTATTTGGAAATAGGCGTCCTTCAGATCTATTGACATAAACCAGTCCTCCTGGCGAACTTGCGCGAGGATTTTCCTGGTTGTAAGCATTCTGAACTGGCGCTTCACAAGCACTCTGTTCAGCTGTCGCAGATCTAGAATGGGTCTGAGGCCCCCGTCTTTTTCCGGTACCAGAAAATATCTGCTGTATAGATCCCCTTCGCTCTGAGATAAAGGTTCTATGGCCCCTTTGCTCAGTAGTTTCGCTATCTCGGCTCGAAGTAGATGAGTTACTTCGTTTTTTACCGTAGTTTCGACTCGCGATGTGTAACAGCGGGGATGTCGAGCGAACTGCAGCGAATAGCCTCTTTTTATAGTGTTCAGCACCCATTCTGATACCCCGGGAAGCTTTGCCCACGCATCTGCATGAATAGCTAGAGGTAGAATGAAATCTGGGCTCTGGCCGCGGCTTAGCGGCGGCCGGAGAGCTCCGGTGTGCTGAGAATAAACACTGTGTTTGCAGTGTACGAGGCGGGGGGCGCGCTGATCACAGCGGGCAGCCTGGCCGCGCTCGACTTCTCTATGACAGTTTGTGGAGAGAAGGCGAGCGGGACGAACCCCGTGGGGTCTAGCATGTCTGTGAGGGAATGTGGGCGCGGGACAGCGGGCACACTCACTGCACTGAGAACACCGTCGGCCTGAGCTGACTGAATGTGTGCTGGTTTCGTTTTTACAGAAACCGTGGGACATGCATCGTGTAGTGTTTGTGGGCACTGTGTCGTGGGCACATTCACTACATTTAATGCACAATCGACATGAGTCGATTTTATTCGTGCTAGCCCTGTACTGTGGCGGGCTGTGTCTGTGTGTGGGAATGGGCACTGAGACGTGGGCATTCTTACAACCCTCATAACACCATCGGCCGTGGCCGGAATACCAGAAAATACACTCTTTTTGGGATTTATCTGGGTCGCCGTAAAAATGGCGTTTGTGTGCAGACAAGCGGGCTGTGGTACCAGCTTGTTTACTGCGAAATACACTGGAACAGTCACATTGTTTGGAACTGAACGAGCGAGAAGTTTCGGTGGAGTCTGGCCGCGGCGAGACTTAAACACCGTCGTTTTCCTAGGAGGCTAGGAAGACTCTGAGCTGACTGTATGTGTGTTGGTTTCGTTTTACAGAAACCGTGGTACATGCAGTGTGTAGTGTTTGTGGGCACTGGGTTGTGGGCACATTCACTACATTTAATGCACAATTGACATGCGTCGATCTCATTTGTGCGAGCCCTGCACTGTGGCAGGCTGTGTTTGTGTGTAGAAATGAACACTGGGCTGTGGGCATTTTTATTACACTCATAACACCTTCGGCTGTGGCCGGAATACCAGAAAATACACTGCTTATATGATTTTTCTGGGTCGCCGTGGAAACGGCATTTGTGTGCAGGCAAGCGGGCCATGGTACCGGCTTGTTTACTGCAAAATACACTGGAACAGTCGCATTTCCTGGAACTGAACGAGCAAAAAGTTTTGGTGGAAGTCTGGCCGCGGTGAGACAAAATTTTATCTGCTGCGAGAGCTGGGATCGAACACGGGTCTCTCGTGCGAAGGCTTTCGGTTTCGTCACTCGCGGGGACTCGCGGGCAGAAGGGGGAGGTCCACAGAGCTCACCCAATCCTCACTGTCCGACGCCAGGATAGAGCAGCTGGCCTTCTCTACAGATGGAGCTATCTCGTCGTCATAATGGCGGAGGCGGCGGCGCGCGGCGGCCGTTGTCCGTCAGTGAGCGACTCGATTGAAGCTGGTGAAGCTGGTGGGTGAACCGGCGAGCATTCACGGGCTGGAGAAGGCTCGGGGACCCGTACGCTTTACGGCGCGGCACTACAGCAGGCGGGAGTGCAGATTCGGAGAAAAAATGTCCTCAGAGTCACCATGGCAAATTGCAATAGCTCGCAATGATGGCAGCCGCCGTCAGCGAACGCGAGAGCTGCATGATCCTTACCCAGGCGGGAAACGCAGATGAAATGGCGGTCCCCGTCGCTGAGTGCGGCTCGGCACGAGCCACAGGAACGAATCATCTTTAAAAAGACGCTGCTCTTTTAGATAAAGAGAGAGATGAGTCGCGACGGCGAACACACACTCTCAGCAGAGTAAAAGGATATTGACGCCGGAAAGCGTAGCAGGTACGGCAACTGAAGGCGGCGAGGTAAAGGCCAGCGACTTCAGGTTCAAGGCTCGTCCTGCAGAAGGCTTGTTCTCGACGGCGCGGCTTCTCACTCTGGATCCAGCGATGCGTGAGCTTCGCTGAAAAGATGAAAATCAGTTTGTATCAGCCTATCGAGCTATATTTATAGGCCAAGGCCACGCCTATCCTGGCGGGATGTGACGTAATGGGCGCGAAGCGCCCCCATTAGATATGGCGTCACGCAGGGCCTCTCTCGATAGGCTGCTGCTGTTGCCGCAGGTCAGCCAATAGGCATGCGAGCCGTCTTGCCTATGTCTGCATGCTGCCGCAACGCGTTTTACATTGATTCAAAATTAAGGAAAATGTTTGGCTTCAATATCTTGTGGAAAAGAGGTTTTCCCCATAGCGTAAGATATTACGCAGTACGAGAGATACTCTCGTAAGAGAACTAAAAGCAGCACAATCATTTTCAACATTAATAATAAGAAGAAATGTTTCTTGAGCATCATATTAGAATGATTTCTGAAGGATCATGTGACACTGCAGAATGGAGTAATGGTGCTGAAAAATATGATAAAATAGAAAACAATAATTTTAAATTGTAATAACATTTACTGTATTTTTGATCAAATAAATGCAGATTTGATGAGTATAAGAGACTTTAAATAAAACAAATCTTTAAAACATTTTTAAGGATTTGTATCTCTTGTATCTATTTTGATTGCAATTTTTACTTTGTCAATAAATATGTCACCTGGACATTCCACTGAGGTTAATTGTGGTGATGTTTTGTTTTCTCTCTGGTGTCTTCAAGGCAAGCTGCCGTGTTCTGTCCTGCCATATCAACCCTCGTGACCGTAGCTCATGTACACGTCTCCTTGTTCCGCTCCTGGACGGGACAGAGTGTGGGCCTAGTCAGGTGACACACTGATACGACCAACACTTATTTACACTGAATGAATTTGCGTATACATCTTCATAAATCCTTGCATTTTTTAATATTTTATGGAACATGTTTGAGATTACTAAAAAAATTACGATTGTGTCCATACTGTATTAATATATTACATGCACATTTAAAAATGGATTTTGATAACATTCTTAGAACATCTAAATGTCCCTTTTTAAACATTTTATACAACACAAACATGAAAAATACAGATCTGTGTTACTGCTCTCTTTCTGTGTGGCTTTAGTGGTGTTTTAAGGGTCGGTGTGTGTCTCCTACTTTGGGTTCCTCCATGATGGTTCACGGCTCATGGTCTTCATGGTCTGAATTCTCTCCCTGCTCACGAACATGCGGAGGAGGAATCACATATCGCAGGAGGCAGTGCAATAACCCCAGGTGCGAGAGTGAGAATATGACAGGGACAGCTGGTGTTAGAAATAAGAGCATATAGTACAATAACAACTACTCAGATACCACACCAATACAAACACCAACTATAAACTTGTGGACAATAAAGGAACTAAAGTAAACTAAAAAACAAACTGTGTAGTAGTATGCAGTATCCAACTTGACAGTATTGTGAATGTGCATTCATTTAGTTTTTTGCTGTGGTTATATATTAGATCCCAACAGATAAATGTATTTAGAGTGATGTTTCTGTGTTTCAGGGCAGCCTTTGGTGGTTCCGTCTGTAAAGGACAGGACTTAGAAGCTGAACTTTGTAATCGGCAGGTAATGGCTACTGTTTACTTTGGGCCTCCGTAGGTCATGTAAGACAAATTAAGGGTTACATCTATACATTGCCATGAGGCTGCAGTGATATCTGTGTGCTGGCCTGCATTTTTGTCTTTCTTTTTATTTTATTCTTTGCTAAATAGCATTTATTCTTTCCGTGTATATATATGAGCATTGTTAAACAGGTTTTCTCTATTATTTTACTTGATTTTTCAATGATTTTCTAACACTTTACATTAATGTTAAAGTCATTAACATTAGTTAGTGCAATGGAGCACAGCAAGGATGACAACATTTTGTATGCCAACCTAGAAGTTAGCATCACAACTGGTTCCCTTGAAAAACAAAACAAAAAAACAAATAGGATTTCTCCATTTGGCTTTTGGATTGTTATAGAAAATAAGGCCTGTGAACAAAATTTTTTAATTCTTGCCCATTTACATTCACAACAATCGACAGAGAAAACACAAGTACTATATATACTCAAGTGATTGGCAAACAAGACACAACTGAAAACAATCAGGGAAGTAATCAACATGAAAAACTACAAGGGACTACAAACATGGTACAGAAACAGGAAACAAGAGCAACTTCAACATAAAAAGTCCAGACATAACAGGGGATATGTAGCAATTTATAAATTAATATTAACTTAGTTCATAGATTCCCAAACTTTTTTGTCAGCATATTTATGCAAAATAAGAACACCCTGAGATTTTAAGTTAATATTTTAATAATTTAATAGCACATTCATGTGTTCATGGTTCTCTACTGTTGGTAAATGTTAACGTGACATGCAGGTAACCAAATCAACTATTAAATTGTTTTAGTAAGTTTTTTCTAGGTTGTTTTTATTTTAAAATCATTTATTTATTTATTTTACTTTTACATGTTTATAATTTAATTAATTACTAGTTCTCTTTCATCATCTCGTGTTCGAGATCCACCTATGGGAAGGGCATCCGTACCTGACCTCTGCAGAAGCATCCAATTGCACCAAGTCTGGCTGGACAGACAGAAGCGCGCAGCCAATGGCAGGTAAGGTCCCGCCACCTTACCTGAGGGCATATAACGCCTGC
Organism: Gila orcuttii; assembly: GCA_026230005.1. Lineage (NCBI taxonomy): Eukaryota > Metazoa > Chordata > Actinopteri > Cypriniformes > Leuciscidae > Gila > Gila orcuttii. The sequence goes on along the minus strand of JAPDVR010000015.1, from coordinate 14,383,664 downwards.
AAGCGCTGCTCTTCTCCTGTTGACATTCGCTTCTCGCGATCTCTGCACAAATACAGCTCGGTTGGATTTTACGCTGCTCACTTGGGTGTTTTTAGTAGGACATATCGCTAGATCACCGTCCACAAGACGTGACAGTCGTTTATTCAGCCAGTTTAGCTGTGTTTGTATCCTGAGCCGCCCATGCTCTTCTTATTTTTTCACCTGCTCCCCTTTCCCACTGCGGCCCGCCTCAGATTTCTCTCAGTTTTTTATTCGTGGTATGTCGCTTTCCAAATCTGCCGCTTCTCCCGGAAACAGCCTATCACGGGCCTGCCCGGCCGCGTGTGGTGCGCTAATTGCCGCGAAAGACCTTCACCCGTTCTACTTGGTCTGCTTGGGAACGCAGAAGAGGCTTTAGAGAACCCGGATAATTGCAGCCATTGCCTTATGCTGCCGAAGAAACTCCTGCGGCGCCGTCTGAAAGTTGCCACGACACAATGCGTCAAGCTCGGCCTTTCTGACTCGGATGGGGGACACGGTGACAACGATGCGATATCGGGGGCTTCCTGGGGTGCAACGTCCCTCAACAGATGACATCTTCGCTGGAAACCTTCCATTCGTCGATGAACCGGCCGGTTCCAGTGACGAGGACAACGCGGGCCTTCTCAGGGTCTCAGAAGGCCAAAAATGAAAGGCCAAAAATGAACCTAGGGCTAAATAACACATGGGTACAGGGTCGACCGGTCTCTGGGATGCGTTTTCATGATAATCGAATGTGCCCAGTTTTAACGTTAGTTTTAGTTTAACCACAGATTAGCTTATAACGCTAATGTATGGGGCATAGAATAAGTAAAAATAAAAATCGCTAGTTAATACCACTAACAAGGCTCAAAATAGCCCCACACTAACAGGGTAGCATAAATGAGGGTCCCTACCTGCAAACCGAAGCATTGAGAACTTTGTAAGTGTACAGACAGTTTAATAAGAAGATACTTTATAAAGACAGTACACTTCACGTATAAAAGCAGGAGCCATCTTTGGAAAACAGTCTCAACCAGTCTGCTTGTATACGTGAAGTGTACTGTCTTTATAAAGTATCTTCTTATTAAACTGTCTGTACACTTACAAAGTTCTCAATGCTTCGGCAATGGCTGCAATTATCCGGGTTCTCTAAAGCCTCTTCTGCGTTCCTAAGCAGACCAAGCAGAACGGGTGAAGGTCTTTCGCGGCAATTAGCGCACCACACGCGGCCGGGCAGGCCCGTGATAGGCTGTTTCCGGGAGAAGCGGCAGATTTGGAAAGCGACATACCACGAATAAAAAACTGATAGAAATCTGAGGCGGGTCGCCGTGGAAAAGGGAAGCAGGTGAAAAAATAAGAAGAGCGTGGGCGGCTCAGGATACAAACACAGCTAAACTGGCTAAATAAACGACTGTCACGTCTGGCGGACACTGATCTAGCGATATGTCCTACTAAAGACACCCAAGTAAGCAGCGTAAAATCTAACCGAGCTGTATTCGTGCAGAGATCGCGAGAAGCGATTGTCAACAGGAGAAGAGCAGCGCTTGCAGGCCCTCAGGTAAGGGGGCGGGACCTTCCCTGCCATTGGCTGCGCACTTCTGTCTGTCTAGCCAGACTTGGTGCAATTGTTTAAAGAACGGTGAATGGTTTGTGGCCGAGCAAACTACGTTCAGCGCACATAAATTATTTAGAGCTTTTGACCATCTGGAAAGTTCTGAATTATTTTCTGCCTCGCCTGCAGGGACATCGTGTGCTCGTACGCTGCAACAATACCGCGGCAGTGGCTTACATCAACCGTCAGGGCGGCGTTCGCTCCTCGAAACTTCATGCTCTAGCTCACAAGCTTTTGGTGTGGAGCAGACGTTTTTTCCTGTTGTTACGTGCGACTCATGTTCCAGGCATTCTGAACAGAGGCACGGACCTTCTATCGAGGGGGAACCCACTCTCAGGAGATTGGTGCCACCACCCTCATATAGTGGACATGATATGGATGAGATTCGAACAGGCAACCGTAGATCTATTTGCCTTGCATGAAAACTACCAACTACACCTATGTTCTTCTTGCTACAGGACGTACCCCTTGGGGTAGATGCACTGGCCCACCCATGGCCTGAAGTGCTGCCATATGTTTTTCCTCCCCTAGGCCGGATAATTCCCACACTGGCCAGGGTGAGAGACCAGGGCCTGTCATTCTGATAGCACTCAGGTGGCCCAAAGCACCAGGTGGCGCCTCCCCTTCCATACAGACCTATTGTCCCAAGCGAACAGGGAGATTTATCACCCACACCCGGACAGGGTGGCTCTCTGGGCCTGTGAGAGGACGAACCTAAGCGCACTGGGGCTTTCGCCGCGTGTGATTGCTACTATACAGAATGCCAGGGCCGTTTCTACAAGGTCCTTATATGGTTGTAAGTGACAAGTGTTTGAAGGGTGGTGTGATGGGAGTGGTCTCACATCATATCAGTGCTCAGTTCCTGATATTTTGTGTTTCCTTCAAAACCTCATGGAAAAAGGGATGTCTTTTTCCACAATTAAGGTCTACCTGGCTGTGATTTTTGGGGCCTTTTGTGGCTCATGTGGCCTTTGAGGGCTATACAGTCAGGCAGGACCCTGTAATCTGCAGATTTATGAAGGGTGCCCGTCGCTCTTTGCCAGTCATCAGGAGAACTGTTTCTGAGTGGGACCTCCCCATGGTGCTGTAGGCTCTGTCTCAATATCCTTTTGACCCTCTGGCAAGTATTTCCCTAAAGCTGCTGTCTTTCAAGGCGGCTTTGCTCTTGGCCTTGGCGTCACCTAAACGTATCAGTGAGCTACATGCACTCTCGGTTCATTCCCTGTGAACTAAATTCTCTCTTAGTGGAGATAAAGTTTCTCTTAAGCCTGATCCGGCTGATGCCTAAATGCTTCCCTGTGTTCACATCGGAGGTGTTAGAGCTGTCCGCTTTTCACCCTCCACCTTTTTCCTCAACGGAAGATCAGAGACTGAATGCTCTGTGTCCTGTCCATGCGTTACAGGCATATATGGCCAGGACCAGTGCTTTCCGGAAGAGCAACCAGCTCTTTATTTCATGGGCGCCCACTCACAGAGGGAGTCCCATATATAAGCAACGCCTCTCACATTGGCTTGTGGATGCTATAGCCTTGGCATATGAATCAAAGGGAGTGCAGCCCCCAGGGGACATCAGAGCTCATTCCACAAGGGGCTCTTGGGCTTTGTTTAGGGGAGTGTCACTGCAGGACATCTGCTCTGCTGCCAGTTGGGCTTCTCCTCATACCCTTGTGCGTTACTACCGGCTGGATGTCACCAGAATCTCGGTAGCACATTCTGTTTTAGGGGTGGGGTCTTCTTATCCCTTCCCTGCGACCCCCTTTTTCTTTTCCAATTACCCATTCGAAGTAAAAGAACAGGGGGTGAATGGGCCGGCAGGTCATGCACATTCCTGTCACCCAGCATGCATTTACATTCCTTCCTGGGTATATATATATATATATATATATATATATATATATATATATATATATATATATATATATATATATATATATATATATATATATATATATGTATGTGTGTGTGTGTGTGTGTGTGTTGCTGGGGTTATTATTGTGTGTGTGCCACATACATATTTCATGTCCTGCATGTGCACAGCAGTTATGTGTGTGCTTCAGGATTGCAGGTTCATGATTATGGGACGTGTCAGGCACCGCCTCCCTGGGGCGACCGTCCTTCTCTGGCTTACAGAACCTCACTGTGAGTGTATTGGGCAATTGGGGAGCTGTCCATGTCTCTCTTATAGGTGGATCTCTAACACGAGATGATGAAAGACAACAATAGGTTACTGTCGTAACCCCAGTTCTCTAAAACATCAAGTGGAGAGATCCACCACCCTTGCCCCGCTTGCTGTACAAGAAGCGAATATACTTACTGGAGAACAGCAGCGCTTATATGCCCTCAGGTAAGGTGGTGGGGCCTTACCTGGCATTGGCTGCGCGCTTCTGTCTGTCTAGCCAGACTTGGTGCAATTGGATGCTTCTGCAGAGGTCAGGTACAGATTGCCCTTCCCATAGGTGGATCTCTCCACTCGATGTTTCAGAGAACCGGGGTTACGACAGTAACCTATTGTTTTTCATTAACTTATTCCTGTGGTTCTCTCCAGGATTAACAACCCCCAGTTTTGGGAACCCTCACCTAGAAGAAAGTAGCAGAAGTCAATGGAACAACGTGTAGTGTGACTGCACCTTAAAGTCCCCGTGAACCGGAAGTTGCAATTGAGTTTACTTGAGAGTTGTGACGTATTTCCAAGTAAAACAGAATATTGAATAGAGAGTGGGCTTTTATTTTAGCTTAGCTCCTCTACATCCCTCGTTGTTAAGGATATTCAACCCAAGCCATCAAACTGACTTCATCAGAGTAAGAACGCCATTCCAGAGCATAAGCACATTTTCAGATTTTGATTAAAGATTACCACAACAAACTATTTTTTTATGTGTATTAACTTGCACGGATGAATTGTTCACCACAAGACTAGTAATGTGCACTAACAAAGTAAAATGGGTCAATTTTGATTTCATGAAAACTTAAATAACAGAGGCCATTTGCATTAATAAGTGTTACAGGTACAGTAGCAAAAACAGCCTGTTTGATGGTCCGAGAGAGGGTGAAAAGTTTTCATGTAAACTGTAAAATAAATGTTACTACTGTTTTAGTGCAAGAAAGTTGAAGACGAAACTTTAAATGACGTTACAAATTAAACCAAGTAAATTCTATGGTGACATACCTGGCTTGCCGTTGTTTGTTACAGCCCTGTGAGTCGACTCAGCTGGAATTCATGTCTCAGCAGTGCTCAGCCACAGATCAGCAGCCTCTTTCAGTGTCTACAGACTCCAGCTCCGTCTACACCTGGATCCCTGCCATCAGCTACACCTCAGGTCAACCTAGTAAAGGTCTTCCAGTTGAATTAGTCCTTTGTTGTATTCTCTGTTCTAATATCTTTCTCTCCCTTCCAGGTGATGCTCAGTGTAAACTGATGTGTCGCTCACGTGAGCAGGACTTCATGGTGAGTCGTGGGTCTCAGTTCATTGATGGGACACGATGTGAAGCTGGTAACACTGTACCACGTGGTTCCATTTCTGCCTGTTTGGGTGGAAAGTGCCAGGTAATGCCACACACATAATGTAAACAAAGTTTACATTTTTTAAAACTGAAATATGTTTCTGTCCACTTTGATTTTCAAATTGGATAGTGAATGAATATTTAACAAGTATAATTTCTTCATATGGTTTACTTCCCTGGTTAGCTGTTTGGCTGTGATGGAGTTATGCATTCTGGGAAATTGGAGGATGTGTGTGGGGTGTGTGGGGGCAATGGCTCCACCTGCCAGTTAATCTCAAACAGCTATTCAGGTGGAGAGGCTGGAGGTAGGTAGGGGTCATTTTCAGACATATCCATCATTTGTCCAGTTATTTGCTTTCCTATATGCACAATAACCTATTTTTGTCTGTTGTCTTTTTAAGAGTATGTCACTTTCCTCACCCTTCCTATGAACGCCTCTCAAGTTCATGTGATTAACACAAAGCCCGTTTTTACACACCTTGGTGAGTATAGCTACGTTTACACAACAGCAGAATACAGTTATGAATCCTGTAAGAAGGGCTAAACACTGTTGTTTACACAGTTTGGTGTTGAAGTTGTATTGTATGATGGAATCTGAGTATCTGAGAGAATTCAATTTAGCTGGATATTTCATGATTAAATAGTTTAGAATTTTTAGAACTAATTAGAACTAAATCCTTTAACACTTTGTTACAAGCAAGCATTAGTCAAGGCTATTCCAAGTTAGAAAAGGGGATTGACCTCATATACACTCCCATTCAAAGGTTTGGAGTTTTAATTGTTTTTTTTTGTTTGTTTTCTGCATTTTTTAAATATATACCTGATGTTCACCAAAGCTGCATTTATGTATTCAAAAATACAGTAAAACAGTAATATTTTGAAACATTATTACAAATATTACAATACTACAGTGTCACATGTTCCTTTAGAAATTCTTCTAATATGCTGATTTGGTGCTTAAGAAACATTTATTATCAACATCAAAAATAAATGCTTAATATATTCGTTGAAACTTTTGTTCAGGATTCTTTGATGAATAAGAAAAGACAGCATTTATTTGAAACAGAAATATTTTATAATATTACATTTTTACTGTCACTATTTGTTAAAATTTAATGTGTTCTTGTTGAATGTTGATTTATTTATTTAGATTAACGAATGCTTAATAAATGCCAATTTATATGTATCTATCTGTAAGTATTGTCTTTTTTCTGGCATTTGATACATTGATAGACACACTGATGCCAATAATACAGTATAATGTCCAACCAAATAATAAATACAGTTCAAAGACTATATGAAAGAAATGTCCCTCCTTCCCTCAGCGGTGTTATTAAATTATAAATATGTGATGTCTGGAGATGGAAGCCCAGGGCTAAGTATCACATACCCCTCACCTCTGGAGAAGAGCCCCATAATCTATAACCTCTACCTCGCACCTGACCACCAACCTCAAACTGAAGAGCTCACTATTTCTGGACCAGTCACAGACAAGATCCACATACAGGTGTGCAGCATCTGAATTATCCTCTTTCTTTGTTTCTGCACCTTCATCGTTTATGACTTTGTGAATGTCAATGTTCAGTATTCATTGTTACTTGTAACGAAAACTGTTTATTTGCAAATTTTTTAGGTGTTTCGGAAATATGGGCAAGAGTATGGAGACCTCACCAGTCCAAACATCACATACCAGTACTACTCATTTGATGCTGTTTCAGTGGAGAGAGCTGTTCAGGGCAGATGGTCCACTGTCATATCTACCTGCTCAGTAACCTGCGGTACAGGTAACGTCAAAACGTTGTGTGGATGTACTGACATTAGGGGTCGCATTTGGAAGCCCCAAACACCTCTGATACTTTGAGAAAAGGCCAATGAGAATTGGCGAGTGGAATTTGCTTACGCCACTCGCCTGAGATGGTGTGCATCCATTCATTCAAGTGTGTGCTGAGGATCCGAGACAGTGCCCTGGCCATTTCAGCAGGTAGTTCAGTGTTGTGGCAGGAGGGACACAACGTCTCGTTCCCTCCATCAGGGAACAAAGGTTACAACTGTAACCAAGACGTTCCTTATCTGTCAGTCACTTCGACGTTGTGTTGATTTACTGACACTAGGGGTCCCTAGGGAAAAAGCCACAACCAACTGAACCGGGTAACAAGTGCACTCGCAACATCCTAACCTTCCAATTGCCCCACATAAGCAACATCATCCCCCGTACCACGAGGTACGTTCACTTCAGCCATTTCTTGAACTTTTCTCTTTTCTTCTTTTTTTTTTTAACTTATAGCTGTGCAGACCAGAAATTATAGCACTGGGGAGAGCACTCTTTTTACTATTCGGAAAAAAAGAACACTACAGAGATCACATCCTGCCCGAAGGGATTTTAACGTGGAGAATACATCACATGGACTTTCCGACCGGGAAGTGCCACACATGGGAAAAAGTCTCGGTAGGTCCTACCTGATAAGGTAAGGAGCTCTACAAACACAGTGACTGGTGGCCCAGAAAAGTTCTGCCCAGAGGAAGACACGGGTTTACCGTCAGGGAAACCGTACAATGGAAAATACATCATATTGGATTACGTCAGGAAATCACTACATATAAAGCACCTAGCCTCAAGTACACAGGTTGACCTGAAAAATACCATGAGTATGAATTCGACTGCCTTAGGGTGCTGAAGTTTAGAAGGACGTTCAGGGTTCGTCAGCCAGTTCGTCTCCAGAGTTGGAGAGTTTGGTCCAACTCTCATGGACCAAAAAGCGCACGTTATTACCTCAGGTAGCGAAAAGGCACTGTGTGCAATCGGTACACAGAGCGATTTGCCCGCAGTTTACCTGTTCATACCCAATAACACACGGGACGAAACTGGCTCAACCCCAAAGATTGTAAAATCTTGCAAAGATATTGGGTGTCGCCTAGCCCGCTTCTCTACAGATGTCTATTAGAGAGGCTCCATTCACTAAAGTCCAGGAGAATTTAACACTCCTGGTGGAGTGTGCTTTCACTCCTAGGGGGCATGGCACGCCCTGGGCCTGGTATATCAAATTCACTACTTGTATCCCTAAACGGAGCTGTAGACAGTCGGGATCTCAGGATCCCGTGAGATTATGCCAGAGAGCGCCTGCAGGTCCCCAACCCTTTTAATGAAAGTGAGTACAGTCAGGAGGGCCGTCTTCAAAGAGAGGGTACTCAACTCAACTGACTCCAGGGGCTCAAAGGGAGCTCTCTGTTGGCCCAGCAAGACTACAGAGAGGTCCCAAGAGGGAATAAGGCACAGCATTGGAGAGTTTAACCTCCTGGCACCTCTAAGGAACCTGAAGATTAGGTCATGTTTCCGTCCAATGCATTGTGATGTGCCGCTATGGAAGCCACATACAGGAAGGAAAGTACCAACCCGACTGTGCATCAATGTGGGTCTTCAGCTAAGGAAGAACACCAATTCGCAAACAGACGGCACTTCAAGGCATAGAGCCGCCTCATAGATTGAGCTCTGGTCTAAATGATGATAGTGACCGCTAGTGGTAGTTCACTTAGGTCTTCCGTGTCCCGTCCAGTGGCCAGACGTGGAGGTTTCAGAGGTCTGAGCGCTAGTGCCAAATTGTGCCCCGAAGGTCCTTCCAAAGGGGAATTCGCCAGGGAGGAGCTGTAGTGAGGAGCGTGAGCACTGAAAACCAAGTCCTGGCTGGGTGATATGGCGCAATCAACAGGATCTTAAAGCATGTCAAAATGCATTTCTGTGTTAACATCTTGATCAGGAGCTTGTGCAGAGCCCAATTCAAAACTCGAAGATCTAAGATTGGTTCTAACCCGCCTCCTTTCTTACGATGAAGTATGGGCTTCAAAACCCTTTCTTCACCTTGGCTGGAGGGACAGGCTCTATTGCATCCTTCGCCAAGAGGACTGCAATCTCTGCACGCAGGACAGGGGCATCTTTGCGTGCCACTGAAGTAAAAAGGAGGAGCTGAACCTTGGCGGGCACCTGGTGAACTGAATTGCATAGCCAAGTCTGACTATCTTGATGAGCCTGCGTAACAGGTTGGGGAGTGCTAACCACACATACAGTACAAGCTCTGTACGAGTGGCACCAGAGACAGAGCTACCCTCATGTAGCTCTTTTAGTGGCTAACCACACATCCAAGCTCTGTACAAGTGGCACAAGAGAGACAGAGCTACCCTCATGTAGCTATTTTAGTGCTGTCCAACAGCACTGTAAGCCTTCGGCGTTGTGGAAGTAAACTTACAGGCCCTTGACGGAAGTCTGGGACGGTTCTACCAGCTGGCTGTGTTTTGTGGGCATAAATTCACAGCAATTGCAGCCTGGCTGTGAGTCGCCCTCCGAGCCCAGATGCCAATCATCCAGCTGTGAATGCTCAGGACAGGGTGGAGAACTCCACTCTAGTCCGATGTTCGCAGTAGCCACACCCGAAGGTGGGAGTTCAGCAGAGTCCTCAGCATCAGAAGGCATAAGTCCGCTCTCCGATGCTGCAATCAACAGTTCGTCCTCATCCAGAGTCCCAAATGAGAAATTAAGTTCGCCCTGAGATGAACCACCTAACTCATCCAGGAACTCAACCGGGCACAAGTCGCCCTCAATGCTTGGCGCCACAGCCTTGTGCATAGCAGAAAGGGACAGGGAACAACTGAAGTAACTGTCTTTCTGACCAGAAAAGATAGTGTCGACCGCAACGTTGCTATGGACTTGTTCTCACAGTGAGGACATGAACCATCCATGAACGTGGTCTCAGCGTGGGTACAACCCAAACACTTGAGGCTGCGATCGTGACCATCCGAGGATGAGAGATATTGACCGCACCCAGAAACACACAGGTGGAAAGGCATCTTTAAAATGTAACGAAACCCTCTCTGTTTTAACCTGGTAGTTCACCCGTCAGAGTTGAAAAAGTCTAAAAAAATGGGCGTGTGAAACTGTGGAAAAGTGGGAATGTAAACGGTGGACGAGGGGAGAAAACAACCAATTAAACACAGACCTGCATAAATGCAGAGAAGGGCTCAGAAACTGCTGATGTAGAATTGTGCCGGCAGCCAATCACACACTCCGAAAGCATGCTTCTACCTCAGATTCCGTGCAGTTGCTTCGACTTTGCTTTTCAACCCGAAAGAATGAAATTGCTCAGAAAACCCCCAAAATAACCAATTTGCTGTCTGTACATATCTGTTCACATCTCAAAAAATATGTTTTGGGGTTTCATGACCCTTTAACAAGATGCCCTTCACCAGTGCTTTGCTCTTTTAGAGGAAAGCTTGCTCTTTTAATTGCTGAAGCGCCCAGGGGAACTCTCATTACACTTATCTGTACATGGGGCGGAGACTGTAACACCAGCAAGTTGAGGTGAATGGAATGAGCATCTGTCATCATTGACATCCACTCAACTCCGGAGAACAAATCTGAATGAGTGGATGTACTCTTTTATACCCATTTATTCGGGGGAGTGGCGTATGAAAATTCCACTCGCCAATTCTTGGCCTTTTCTCAAAATATCAGAGTTGTTTGGGGCTCCTAAGTGTGACCCTTAGTCGAATACATCAACTCATCAACTCAACGTCGAAGTGACTGACAGGAAACACATGAGTAGTTACATTCTGGGCACACAAACATATTGTCACAGTGTAGTAAAGGCAGAAGAAGACTAAGAGGCAAAAAACTCCAATGCAAACTTTTACTATTAATAATAACACTAACAGGTACAGAGAAGATGGTCAGAAGGTACACAAACACACTAGATACAAAGTAGAATGGACAGAGACTGACTGAACAGAAAGGAACTAAATACAAAGGTGAACAATGAAGACAACAGCTGAAGATGATTGCTGGCAGGTGCGGGTAATGGTGAAGGAGGTGCAGGTGTGGGCCAACGAGGATCCTGGGAACTGTAGTGCAGACAGGGACTAACACATGACAGTGACGATGACAGTGATAGAGGCGATGACAGTGATAGAGGCGATGACAGTGACGAAGATCATAGGGTGGTGACTGTGACACATATTACATGTAACCAGTTTTGTTAACTTCCTACATCTCAACTGAACAAATTATAACTAGGGCTGTGGGCTATCCTTGATCAAACTTTGTTTAGATTCTGTATTAATGATGTGTGCTGAAATATTTTTTGCAGAAACACAGTAAAAATACTTTTGTACAACCATTTAAATGAACTGTTCTTTGTTTACATTTATGCAATGAACCATATATTGTTTTAATAAAACTGTTTATGTCAAGTACATGTATAAACCATATAAATGTAATTTCTGTTTGAACTCATTGATCTCTCTTTTGTAGGCATCCAGAAAATTAGTCAGCACTGTGTAGATGTGGTCACATTCGAGCACCTGGAAGATAAGCTCTGTAGTTCATCCCCTCAAACACCAGATCTGCTGCAGCCCTGCTTTCTGCCAAAATGCCCATCCAGGTGCTTTTCAGTTTTCAGGTTCATAGTTTTGCCTCAGAGGAAGAAGTGGCCATTCAAACATACCAGGAAATTTCATAAAAATTTCAAAGAATTGTTTTCATTTATCTTGACAAAAACCAAAAAGGAAACCACTCTGAACATGAACCACTTGATGTAGACTTCAGCTGTGTCCCAATTCAGAGGCTGCATCCTTCGCAGGCCACTGAGGCTGCAAAGGTCAGACTGAGCGTTGTTAAATGGGACGGTCTATCCTACAGAGGATTTTTCTTGTCGCCTAGCAATTGTGACATCTGCCATTGACGAGCGTCAGTAATGTTTGTACTGGACTTTATTGAAAGTTATATTCAACTGTCTTAAAACATAACAGGGTTCACAACCTGTCTAAATATGTTCACCGTGGTCCATTTCTGTACATAATAAAGGCCTGTTTCACAGACAGGGCTTAGATTAAGCCAGGATTAGGCCTTAGTTCAATGAGGACATTTAAGTAGCTTTTATAAATGTGCCTTGCTGAAAAATAAACATTACTGGTGTGCATCTTGAGACAAAACAATAGCACTGACATGTCTAAGATATGTCAGTGCAAGTTGCTTTCAGTTAAAACAGCTCAAACACTCATTTTAGGGACTAGGCTTAAGCCTTGTCTGTGAAACCAGGGGAAAGTATCTGGGAGAAACTATATAAAACAGCATCTTAGTAAGATATAAGTCAACATTTGAACCGCTGTAAAGTTTTATTTTATTTTAACATTGGTATTATTAGATATATTCAGGTAAAAAATGATATGATCAAAAAGTAATTTTCAACTTTTTTAAAAAAAGTTATGCAATATTCAACTCATTTTTTAAGTCAGTTTAATGTAATTTAAGTTGATTGTACTTAAAAATTTAAGGCAGCAACTTTTTTTACAGTGTTGAAACTCAATACTTTTATATATATATTCTATATACTCAATAATATTTAAAAGTGTAATCCAATAATTTCTTCTTTTTTTTAAAATCCTGTCATCACCTGCACGCAATAAAGTCTGGCATAGGCTAGGCCAAGAAGGATCCATCTGTTGTATCCTTCATTGCCTGGAAAACGATGGATGCATTTCGAAGCCAGATTTGAAGGAGCCTTCAATTTGTTGTGCTGCTGTAATGCAGTTAGCCTTCGAATGTGGGCTTCGAAGGATGAGGCCTCTGAATTTTGGGATGCGGGATTTGTTTGGCCATGCCTGTGAAAACCCACATTTATTTTTCAAAAGGTACTTAGGATTGTGTTATTGCCCACAACAATGCAGTCTGTGAGAAGGCTGCAATGTTGCAGAAATTACAGTGTTCCCAACAATCAACATTTCATTTTAAATTACATTTATAACATTAAAGGATGAACTTGAAGGACAAACGCAAGGGCTAAAAGTGTAATTTTGGGCAGGGTCTTTGAATACAGGAGTTTAATTTGTTTATCTGTTGTAGCTGGAAGTTAGGTGAGTTTGGACCCTGCAGCGCCCCCTGTGGAGTGGGAGAGCGAGTGCGCTCTGTGACGTGTTTTCAGAGACAGGGTACGGTGAAAGTGGAGCTGCCTGACTCTGACTGTACGCTTGACTCTAAACCACCAACAACTGAAACCTGCAACTCCCAAATCTGTCCTGCCAGGTAATGTGCCAAAGTGTGTAAGACTGAAATGAATTAGCAAGTTAAAATCCAGCACCAGATTACAGAGATAACAAAGATAAATATTTTTCATGCACAGAGAAATCCTTCAATTTGAGACAAGAAAATGTATTAAGACAGTATTGGGCAAAGATATTATAGTTAGCTAAAACTAAAGCATAAAAAACATTTTCATTATTTGAAATAAAAGAAACATTAACTGAAATAAAAAACAACAACAACTTAAACTTATTTTATTGCAGCTTCTTGCCAAAGGAGTTTAAGTTGAAGACCTAAAATAACTAAAACTAAATAAACTAAAACTATTGTTTTTTTGTTTGTTTTTTGTTTTTTTAAATTGTTTTAAAACTATTGTTTAAACTGTATTGAAATATCCAAAACTATAATAGTACAGTATATCAATAATACTAAAATAACGCTGGTATTAGGACAATTTAGATTTAATGTTCAACTTTACATGTGATGTGATGTAATGACAACGGTTTACAATAGTTCGGAGTCTGTATTGAGTCATTCTGGCAGTTACGTGTGTACAGTATATTCATATGTATGTGTGTGTGTGTGTTGTAGATGGCAGGTGTCTGAGCCTGGTGAGTGCTCGGCTGTGTGTGGACCCGGGGAGGCCCAGAGAACGGTGTCGTGTGTCCGCTCCCATCGTGGATCTGATTCTGAGGTTGACCAAAATTTGTGTTCTGAACCCAAACCCCAAGAACACGTTCCCTGTGTGGTGGATGTTTGTCCTGTCGGCTGGGATAGCCAAAAAGAGGTGTTGTGTTACAAAATAAATTCAGCGTCAGCTTGTTTGTTGGACATCAAGTTATAATTAAGCAGTATTACATAAGCAAGTACTGCTGTACTGAATATCGGCACGATTTCAAGTGATATTGCAGTTATTTAACTTAGTTAAGTTAATATTATCAATATCCTACACAATTTAACGAGTCAATATCAAGTAACTTATGTTTAAATCAAATGGCCAATTAGTTTGTATATTTTTCTTTCCCAAGAAACATTGTTTTAAAAGAAGTCAAAGCATTAAGCTTTGCATGTCACCAAGCAACACATGGACTGGAACAGCTGTGAGTGGAACAGCAGCGATTTGCTCAAGGTGTTCTGTAATCAGTCTACTACAGTACATTTCAGGTTTTCTACGTCCTGATCTTCACTATCTGTTGAGAGAGATGCTGCTCAGAATAATTCGGCTTTCAAAAAAAACAAAACATGCAGTCTTCGCAAAATCACACAAATCTGCTCCGGATCCAAACAAGTTACATTCCAAAAAATGAAGCATCTCTCTGTTACTCTAAATATCACCTGAAACGCCACTTAGCCAATCAGATTAGAACTAAGTTTTGTATAACAATGTATATCTAATAAATAACATGTAAAAAAATATTGATAGAATATTACACTACTAAACTACTAGCCATTTATGTCACAAAAGATTTATATATCAAATAAATGCTGTTCTTTTTAACTTTCTATTCATCAAAAATTCTTGGGAAAGAAAGCGTATAAACGTTTTCACAAAAATATTAAGCAGCACAGCTGTTTTCAACAGTGATAATAATAATAAATGTTTCTTGAGCACCAAATCAGCATATTAGAATGATTTCAGAAGGATCATGTGAGACTTAAGACTGGAGTAATGATTCTGAAAATTCAGCTTTGTCATCACAGGAATAAATTACATTTTAAAATATATTAAAACAGAAAACAGTTATTTTAAATTGTAATAATATTTCACAATATTACTGTTTTTACTGTATTTTTTATTAAATATTTATGGATTTGATGAGCATAAGAGACTTTTAAAAAACAAAACAAAAATCTTACCAACCTGTGTATATTGAACGTGATATGTGATCTGTTGTGAAATGTCTTCAAGACTGAGCTGACCCGAACAGATTTCCGTGTAATGCCCCGTTACACAATGGTTCCAGTTTATGTTTGGAGTCCTGTGATTGGCCAGTGCTCCAAAACCTGTGGCAACGGTAAATGAGACAACTGAATGCACATGCTGAAATTAGGACAAAACTCATTTGTGATCGTGTGTGCATAATTGTGCATGCTTACTTATTTACGCAGGATCTCAGCAGGTTTGGTTCTCCTGTGTGGATCACCAATCCCGTCTAGAAGTCCCAGAGTTCCTTTGTGATCGTACCAGTAAACCAGAGCTGTACACCCAACCCTGTAGCCCATCAAAATGTCCTACTGTGTAAGCATTGCTTAAACTCTACTTTTGGTTTCTAGACTTTCTTTTATACATTCACACATGATGAGCACTGTGTCTTTCTCTATCAGTTGGCGTTACATACAGGGACCGTGCAGTGTGTCTTGTGGAGGTGGTTTAGCGAAGAGAGTCCTGTACTGTTCCCAGAGCGTGGAGGGAGGAGTCGGAAACAGGGATTTGGTGGTGGGAGAGTCTTCTTGTCAGTCTGTGCCCAGACCTTCAGAGGTAGTGGAGTGTAATACTGAAATCTGTCCAGCCAGGTAAACCACCACAGACCGTACACACCTCATATCTACTGAACATATGAAGAGACAGACCATTCTGACTTCTTGTTTATACACATTACAACTAGTTATTGTTATTTGCAGACCGCCAAAAAAACTGAGGAGGGGATATTTGAACCGAACGAGAATGTCATCATTGATTTTAATGTAGAAATTTAGACAATGTAGAAATACAGTGTAATTCACATAAAATTAACAGTAAAAATACAGAAAAAAACCTAACGGGGACCTGTAAATTGTATAAATTAATCCAGTTTTGAATATTGTTGTGCCGCACAAACTAGGAGTGGCAATATATTAAAATAATAAAATGAATTAATTTTTTACTCTTTATAAGCTATGAGTTTACATGACTTTCCAGTCTTTCGTGATTAGATGGTTTTTTTTTTTATTTTACCCACAAATAGTAAATTATTAGTAAATTTGTATTAGCAGTGAATTATCTAAATAATTAACAAAAATTACACAAAATATTTTAGAGCATCACATAATTAAAAAAAAAATTATATTCACTATGAGATTTCCATGATTTCTTAAGATTTTGAGAATTTCCATGAGTTTTCTAGGCTTAAATAAGATTTTCAAATTAAAATAAGAAATAAGTCAGTTTAAATCTTGATTGTTAGCTGTTTTAGCTGCATTTGTTTTATTTTAAATAATTTTAGTGTGCTGAGGCCCCCGGCCCCATGTTTGAGAACCAAAGGCCTATGCAGTTCTTGTCCATTTTTGTTCATTTATGACACTTTTGGACATTAAACATATTTGGTACTATGTCGGGTCCAGTTTTATTATAGTATCACCAACAGTTTTTGTTAATATTTTGACTGAGATTTTATTTTTTATATTTTCTGTTTTCATTTTAGTTAAAGTTTTAGTCATTTTATTGTATGCTTTTGTCATTGTTATTATTTTTCTAAAAAAATGTCTATATAGTTTTTATTACATCTTAGTCTTTAGTTTATTTAGTTTTACTGATTTTAGTAAACTTATTTTATTTCAGCTATAGTACCAAGGCAACATTTCTCATTTCATTTAGTTTGTCTATTTCTATTTGATTTTATTTCAGTTAAAGTGTATTTTATTTCAAGTTTAGTTAATAATATCCATGGTTGAGTCACCACGTATTGCTCAATGCCTATTTTATTGAAGCAAAACCAGTTGATTTCTTATTATATTATTAGGATTAATTCATGAAATGATTTTGTAGCTGGCAGGTGGGACAGCAGGGCGACTGTTCGGTGTCTTGCGGGATGGGCGTAGCTGTGAGGAGTGTGCAGTGTGTTCAGTATGAGAGGGGTGTAGAGAGGATCGTGGAGGAGGAGCGGTGTGAGTCAGGAAACAAGCCTCCTGTCACTGCACCATGCTTCACTCAAATCTGTTCTTTCCACTGGGATGTGGATGAGTGGAATGAGGTAATGTGCCAACACATCTATCATCCAAACCACATATTCTAAGGGCCCTATTTTAACGATCTAAGCGCATGGTCTAAAGCGCACTGCGCAAGTGCACTTAGGTCGTGTCAGACTCCACTTTTGCTAGTTTAATGGTCGGCGTGCCCGGCGCATGGTCTAAAAGGGTTGTCCCTAATCTCTTAATGAGTAATGGGTGTGTTTTGGGCATAACGTGCAATAAACCAATCAGAGTCTCATCTCCCATTACCTTTAAAAGCCAGTTGCGCTTGTGCTATGGCGGATTTGCTATTTACATGGCGGAAATTGGCAAGCGGAAAAACTGAACGCTTCACAATGCTTCGGATCTGCTTGTGCGCGAGGTTAAAGCTATCTACGGGACAGTGTACGTGTGTTGTGGACCCGCCTATACAGTATAGGTGCATATTAACGTTCTCTTTTAATAAAAAAAAAATCAGTCTATTTCAGTTGCCTCAAAATAGAGGAACGCGCCAACAATGCGCCCGAACACACCTCGTTTTCAGACCAGCACGCCCATGGGCACACAAATGCATTTGCTATTTAAACAACGTGGCACAGGATGTGAAAATGATAACTGTGTCGGCCTGAAACTAGCAAAAAACACTTGCGTCGCGCCTGCCGCTGCATTCCGCCAGGTGTATGATAGGGCCCTAACAATGCACAGCCAAAGTCCCATTTTATAGATTGTAGAGTTTTGATATTATAGAATAATCTTGTAAACAAAGTCAATGCTCTTCCATCCCTCATTTTCCTTCTGCTCTTTAATGTAGTGTTCTGTCTCATGTGGTTATGGGATCCAGTCTCGGACCGTGTCCTGTATGGGCCCATCCAGTCCTCTTCCTGTTAGTCCTTTTCTTTGCCTCCACTTGCCAAAACCCATCACCATCCAGGCCTGCTACAGCCCTGACTGTTCCTCAGCCCATACCTTCACACCAGAGCCTAAAGGCACTCACATCCAATCAGAGCACCAGAGAGGAGATGGGACGTGGGGAACTCCAAGAGTGCGTATGAGAACCACAATAGGTCCAGCTGTCAGAATTAACAAGATGAAGAAGAGTTTTTCAGCCATTGTACCTACGGTGGACTTGATGGAAAGCACCATGAGCACGCCAAAAGACCCACCACAGACCAGTTAGGTGGCAAGTGTCTATAGCTCCATATAAGACTGTCAGTCTTGATAACATATTGTACAATTCTTTGTTATTTTTTCTTGAAATTCCTAAAGTCTGGAATATTTGTATTGGTTACATTTTAGGCAACATTGTCAGTGTAATTACACAAATAAGTACTGAGTAATATTAATTAACTACATACTTACTATACGGTTAAGGGTTGGTTTAGTGTTAGTTGTAATTACATATACATTTATAAATATTGGGACCTATAACTGTTTACAGTAAATTCAGAAAAATATGTACATATACATGTTTACATTTATATATTCAGAATTATAATTTTATATTCAGGATTTATAAATGTATATTAAGACTATTTATATATTTCCTGTTTGGCTCTTTAATTTTGTGGATTGTTATATGAATAGACTGAGGGAAAGATTAAAGAAAGCTGTGAGGAATAAATCATCTATTCTGGTTTCAGGTTTCTGTGGGCAACTTCTCCTTCAAGACTCAGGAACTATTGATCTACGCAATGTCACTCAGAAAAGGTGTATATTTGCTATTGGCCGACCCCTTGATGAGGTTATTCAAATCAAAATAGTATCCAGCACTCTTAACTGCCGGCAAAGTAAGTACTGAGCTTAAATTGTGTAGAGACATGGGAATCTGATGCAGTACTATTTTGGTGAATTGTGTGTATTTTTGTGTATATTTTCAGGGGAGAATATCGCCCTGTATGATAGACTCATCCTGATGCGTCTCTGCGAGAGGACGACTGGTAAAACGCTGAAATCACGATCAAATGTTCTTTTGGTGCGTCAGAGCCGCCTAACCCCTGGCAATGGAGTGGTACTATTTTATCAGAGTGTAAAGAACAAAAAAAGCCCTCATGGAGGTGAGTTATTACAAAGACAGCATATTTTAGTAATTATGTTCATATATTCATCAAATATAATATAGATGTTATTGTAAAAAGTACATCCAAAAATTCTGTCATCATTTACTCTCATGTCATACCAAATCTGACTTCCTTTTTTCTCTGGCACTTATAAAGGGTTACAAATAAATGCTGTTCTTATGAACTTTCTATTCAGTTGTATCGGGGGTCCACTGAAGGCGAGTAGAGATGCCAACCCAAGTGCAGTTTTATTGAAAAATGTGTGAAAAACGTGATACAAAAATAAACAGAACTAAAACATGACAAAAACAGGGGCCTTAAACTTGACATGAACAGAACCCGACAAAATTCACCAACAGCGGGTTACTATGGGTTACAAAGCTATAGATAAGGCACAATGGAAACATGAGGGCTATATATACACACACAAGGACTAATGACACACAACACACCTGAAAGCCATCAAACAATGAACCGATCAGAAAATCACATGAAGCAAAGGAAGCACATGACAAGATGACATATGAGGGGCAAGGGAATCACATGACATGACATGACAGGAAACATCACTATGGCTGCATCCAAAAACGTCTCGGTTACTAACGTAACCTTGGTTCCCTGAGAGTAGGGAATGAGTATTGCGTAAGTTGGCTTAAGCTATGGGAAAACTTCTTTTCTCGAGAATATTAAGCCAAATTTTTAAAGCGCAGTGCTGCGGCAACTGCACGAACCTATGGCGAGTCGGCTAAGATACGCAAACCAATCAGGTCGCTTCAACCAAATCGAAACATAGTAGCACGGCGGGTTACGCAATACTCGTTCCCTACTCTCAGGGAACCGAGATTACGTTAGTAACCGAGACGTTCCCTTTCGAGAGGTTTCTCGTATTGCGTAAGTTAGCTTACGCTATGGGAACCCCTTTCAAAACGCCATGGTTGCTTAAAAACTTCACCCCATACTACAGTCTAGGGCCAAGCGCCCGAGGCTCATAGAAGATTAAAGTTATGAGTCATAACAGAGGCCAGATCAGTAATGAGCCTCATCTAGGGAAATATAGGAATGGGCCTTATAAAGGGCCAAGCTCCTTCTTTATCTGGTATATAGAACTGTAGTTCAGGTTCACCCAGGACCAGACAGATGTCGGGCCTTATAGTTGCGGAAATTGTGCTTAGACACTTTATTTATACGGAAAGAACCCTTGCTTGCAAAGTGGGAACTTCCAGGTTATTAAACCTCATAAATGTGGACGGTGAGGCCCAGCCAGCCACCACACAAATATCTTTAATTGGTATTCCACTCGACCATGCCTATGATGAGGCCATGCCTCTCGTGGAATGAGCTCTGATGCCTATGGGACAACGGAGGCCCGTAGACTCATAAGCCAGCGAGATAGCATCAACTATCCAACGTGACAGTCTCTGCTTCGTGACCGCAAGACCTCTGGTGCGGCCACCGAACCATACAAAGAGCTGTTCTGACTGCCTGAAGGGGGCAGAGCGCTCCAAATAGACTCTGAGAGCCCTCACAGGGCAGAGAAGATTCGAGTCTCTTTCGTCTTCTGACGAGGGAAGAGCTGACAGCGAAATGACTTGCGCTCTGAACGGAGTCGAGAGCACTTTAGGAACATACCCATGCCTTGGCTTAAGGACGACACTGGAGCCGTTGGGCCCGAATTCAAGGCAGAGAGTGCTCACTGAGAGTGTTTGCAAATCACCCACTCGTTTGACTGTCCCAGATAGGTACAGAGGAGGGTCGAGGCGGGTTTAGCCTTCTGGCTCCCTTGAGGAAGCACACGACTTGGTCGTTTCTTCCCAGTGATTGCCCGGCCACATGAGCGTGAAGTGCTGCTATGACCGCCACATATACTTTGAGCGTGGAGGGGGTGCGACCCGCGTCCAAAAGCTCTTGTAGAAAGGAAAGTACCTTTGTCACTCCATATGAGTAGGGATCCAGGCTCCGTGCTGTGCACCAGCCGGAGAACACTGACCATTTTAGAGCATAAAGAGGCCTGGTTGAAGGCGCTCTTGCTTCAGTAATGGTATTTGGCACCGTTTCCGGAAGGTTCCCGGATACCCGTTGAGGGGCCATACATGGAGGGCCCACAAGTCGGGACAGGGATGCCAGATCGTCCCGTTCACCTGCATGAGGAGGTCTCTCCTCAGGGGTATTGGCCATGGGGCTGATTCCAGCTGCTGAGTCCACTCGGAGAACCATAGCTGGTTCCTCCAGAGAGGGGCTATCAAGAGCATTGCACACTTGGTCTCCCAGATCCGTTCAATGACCTGAGATAGCATCGTGACCGGAGGGAATGCATACAGCAGGCGGCTTGGCTAGTTCTGGGCCAGCGCATCCCTGTCTTTGGAGAAAAATGCTTGGCAACGAGCGTTGTCTTCTGAGGCAAAGAGTTCGACCCCTGCCTCGCCGAAGATGCTCCATATCAACTGAACCGTTTGTGGGTGAAGAGACCATTCCCCCAGGGGGACATTGTCTCTGGATAGCATATCCGCACCTTGGTTCAGGATGCCTGGCACGTGCGCTGCTCTCAGCTCTCGGACTGTTACCAGTCAGCTGCTTTCTAGGCATTCTAGATGGCTGAGGAGCCAGGATCTGTGAATTATTAACTGCGCCTCCGATTGGGCAATAACCAGCCAATCGTCGAGGTAGTCCAACACTCGCACTCCCTGTTGTCTCAGGGGGGTGAGGGCTGCATCTATGCACTTCGTAAATGTACGGGGTGCTAGGGATAGACTGAATGTTAGGACTGTGTACTGATAAGCCCGCCCCTCTATGGGCCACCCCAGACGCACAAACAAAACAAGGAGGGTGGTGGAGTGGAGGCGGACAAGAGGGAGGGATGGAAGGCCAGGCCGTGAAGTGGAAGTTGGCCTGGACCATGGCATTGTGGGCCTGGACCGAGGAGCAGTGGTGGGCTGGGCTGTGGAGCAGTGGACGAGACCATGTAAACGTGGAGTAGTGGACGAGTCCATGGGGGATCAGGTAGCCAAACTGGAGCCAGTAGAGATGGGAACCACCAGGGCAGAGGAGATGACCACAAGGCACCACAGCAGAGCAGAAGACCCTTTGAAATCAGGAGGCCATGGAGGAGCAGTGACCTGAATGGCCTTCATAGACACGAAAGAACGAGCAGGGATGGCCTCCATGGCTGTGACAGGGAACATAGAGCATTCTAAAGTGGACGCTGTCACCTCGGGAGGAGCTGTAGCAGGCGGCGCAGCCTCTGGGGAAGTGTGTGTGGCCCACATACACAGAATAGCAGTGGCCATTAATGGAAGCATCGTGGACCTCTGGGACCACCGGACTAGGAATTGGTAGACTTGGGGACCACCGGACTTGGGAGCACCGGACTTGACCTGGTCACTGCTTGTACTGACCTCAGAGGTGGATCCATCACACAGGAGGTCAGTCTTTTCCACCCTGAGACAGATCCATTGGCAGAGGAGATCCCTGGTGAACCAAGCTCCACAGACGATACTTTTGATCGGTTGTGTATCTAGCAGAATGTCCAAGCTGCTATTTTGCTTACAACAAAAGTTGTTCTACAGAATAAAGTCTTGTGAGTTTGACAAAACGCTAACACTTTAGGGTCCATTTCTTACTATTAACTTGTTGCTTATTAGCATGCATATTACTAGGATATTGGCTGTTTATTAGTACTTATAAAGCACATATTAATGCCTTGTTCTGCATGACCATATTATACATTCCTTAATCCTACCCAATACCTGAACTTAACAACTACCATACTAACTATTAATAAACAGTAATTAGGAGTTTATTGAGGCAAAAGTCAGTTAATAGTTAGTTAATATTGAGAATTGGACCCTATTCTAAAGTGTGACCGACAAGACATGGTGAGTAAATGATGACAGAATTTTCATTACTGGGTGAACAATAAAAAATTGTTGTAGATTAAGCCAAACTGAAATAATCTGAAAGACAGTACATATGTTCCTCCAAGAGTGTGACGTTCAGCTGTTCTCTCCGTCCGGGCTCATTGAGAATCCAATCAAGAGTCCAGCCATCTCGCCCTCTAACACTCAGAGCTGCCGCGTGTTCATTGATGCTCCTCCAGCATTGAGGATTCAGATCAGAGCACTTTCTGTGCTCAACAATACTGATACAAACTCAACATACATACTGGTAAGTCACTGTGCGTCTATCTTTTATATAAACATACGCTATTGTTCAAAAGTTTGGGGTCAGTCAGATTTTTAAGATGAATACATTAAATTAATCAAAAGTGACAGTAAAGAGTAAATACATTTATAATATTTCTATTTCAAATAAATGCTGTTCTTTTGAATTTTTTTTTATCATGGAATCCTGAAAAAAAAAAGGTTTCCACACAAATATTAAGCAGCACAACTGTTTTCAACATTCATAATAAAAATTTTAAAAAATCTTGAGAACCAAATCAGCATATTAAAATGATTTCTGAAGAATCACATGGCACTGTCATCTGTTAGTCACCGTCTGCACTACGTCCCATCATCCTCTCCGGCTCACACCTGCACTCATTCCACCATTACCTGCACCTGCCAGCGATCATCATCGTCATCACTCATCGTGTTCAGCTGTTGTCACCTTGTCTTCCCTAATTCATCTGTGTATTTAAGTTCCTCTCTGTCAAGTGTTCATGGTTGGTTATTGTTTGTGTTTGATACACACTGTTTCGTATGTTGGCTAGTAATCGTGTTCGGAATAAATCCTCTTATTATTTGTATCTTCGTTGTCTTCATCGTCCTTTGGGAACCAAGCCTTACAGAATAACTGACCTTAAAACTAAATATGGGCATTTCACGCACCCATCTAACTCCAACCAATCGTCTACTGACCTGTTTCCAGGATGGCCGTCAGATTGAAGTGTACGTGCAAGATTTCCTGGAGATTTCAAACCAGGTCAACTGGACAGATGACGTCCTAGTGAAAGTGTTCGGGCTTGGACTGGACAATCCTCTTAACCAACCAGTTTCAGCCGTAAAACCAGAGTCATTTCGCTCAATTCCTGGATCGTGTGATATGGTTGAGTGGCTCAACCTTCACCGTTGGTGAGGCTGATGACATTGCCACTCAACCACCATCACCAACCATTTTCATCGCCACACCACCTCACTACCCTTCCAGAGTCTCGTCCCGTTGAGATCATTCTTCCAGAGTCTCCAGTTCCTGTCCTCGTCCAGACGAAAAAGACTTAACTGACTTCGACACCGATGTACCCTGTCTTCCTCCAGATCTTCGCATCATGTCTACCGAGCCTGAGTTCCTTCACGTCATGTCTACCGAGCCTGAGTTCCTTCACGTCTTGTCTACCGAGCCTGAGTTCCTTCACGTCTTGTCTACCGAGCCTGAGTTCCTTCACGTCATGTCTACCGAGCCTGAGTTCCTTCACGTCTTGTCTACCGAGCCTGAGTTCCTTCACGTCTTGTCTACCGAGCCTGAGTTCCTTCACGTCATGTCTACCGAGCCTGAGTTCCTTCACGTCTTGTCTACCGAGCCTGAGTTCCTTCACGTCTTGTCTACCGAGCCTGAGTTCCTTCACGTCATGTCTACCGAGCCTGAGTTCCTTCACGTCATGTCTACCGAGCCTGAGTTCCTTCACGTCATGTCTACCGAGCCTGAGTTCCTTCACGTCATGTCTACCGAGCCTGAGTTCCTTCACGTCATGTCTACCGAGCCTGAGTTCCTTCACGTCATGTCTACCGAGCCTGAGTTCCTTCACGTCATGTCTACCGAGCCTGAGTTCCGAGCCTGAGTTCCTTCACGTCATGTCTACCGAGCCTGAGTTCCTTCACGTCTTGTCTACCGAGCCTGAGTTCCTTCACGTCTTGTCTACCGAGCCTGAGTTCCTTCACGTCATGTCTACCGAGCCTGAGTTCCTTCACGTCATGTCTACCGAGCCTGAGTTCCTTCACGTCATGTCTACCGAGCCTGAGTTCCTTCACGTCATGTCTACCGAGCCTGAGTTCCTTCACGTCATGTCTACCGAGCCTGAGTTCCTTCACGTCATGTCTACCGAGCCTGAGTTCCTTCACGTCATGTCTACCGAGCCTGAGTTCCTTCACGTCATGTCTACCGAGCCTGAGTTCCTTCACGTCATGTCTACCGAGCCTGAGTTCCTTCACGTCATGTCTACCAACCCTGAGTTCCTTCACGTCATGTCTACCAACCCTGAGTTCCTTCAC
The DNA here is from genome assembly GCA_026230005.1 of Gila orcuttii. NCBI lineage: Eukaryota > Metazoa > Chordata > Actinopteri > Cypriniformes > Leuciscidae > Gila > Gila orcuttii. Next base: position 14,358,302 of record JAPDVR010000015.1, on the reverse strand, counting down.
GTCATGTCTACCAACCCTGAGTTCCTTCACGTCATGTCTACCAACCCTGAGTTCCTTCACGTCATGTCTACCAACCCTGAGTTCCTTCACGTCATATCTACCGAGGCATAGCTATGCCCAAGAAAATATTTTTTGTGACGACTGTATTTTTGATCAAATAAATGCAGCCTTGATGAACATAAAATAATTCTTTCAAAAAAATTTGAAAAAATCTTTCAGACCCCAAACTTTTGAGCGGTAATGTATAAGCATAATCATCTGTCCGACAAAGGAAGAGATGTAATCAGTCTAAACGGGTTGGAGTAAAGTGTAACTCCGCAGTTTGTGTTCAAAAAGCACATTATAAGCAAACATTTGAGATGAAACCGTAAAGACCGCTAATAGTGCACTGTGTTTTGTGGGTCATTTACATAAGATAGATACTGAGCCGGCAATTAGTAAAAATAAGTACTCATGCAAGCACTAAGATTGGTAGACATTGTGGATGTGACGTCCAGTGAGTTGAGCACAAACATGTTTATGTTGTGATTCTCTGATGTTCTGTGTTATTGTTTTCTTTTGCTTATCCAGATTCGTGATGTGGATGCCTTAAAGACGACCATATTCAGAGGGACACGGCTCTTCCTGTGGAGCTCCTCGGGAAGCAGGGCTGAAGTGGAGTTCCACGGGGAGTATCAGCAAATCAAGGGAATGTTCAGGGCCGAGTATTCGTACATTGACCCTTCTGAAGAAGAACCAGTGTAGTTTTGAGTGTTTCTAGTTCATAAAGAGCCTTGGAACATTTAACAACCATAATTTAGCCAGTTTAGTACACCAGAATCTGAACAGGAGGATTTATTAACGTTTTATCAAAGATATAATCTGAAGTATTCGGTCTTGTTTTGTCATATCATTTAAAAACAAAAATAATACAATTTACTGTTTATATATAAGTGCCTCTGTATATTTATTGTAGTGAACATGAGTTAATCTGCTAACAATAATGTGTGCCAAATCTACTCCTAATCTAACAGCACAAAGAAATAAATAACAATCATAAAATGCATTTTCTGACATTTTGATTTAGAACAGGGTGTGGCTATGAGAGTTTTGGTAAAGAATAACAGTCGTACTTAGCACTTATAAAACTAGCATGAACCTCCTTAAAGCCAAAGGTATATTTAGTTTTTTATGCCTACACTTAGCATATGTGTACAGACACACATTTCAGAGCTTCCCAAACTTTTTTTATCAGCAGAACCCCTTAGACCTAAAATTTACTTGAAATACCCCCTGAGATTTGAAGTAAACATCTCAATAATTTAACAAAACATTCACGTTTTTACACCATCACATGACATGCAAACATAAAATCTGTATCTAATCTATATATAACCTTTTTTAGTAAGTGTTTTGATTGTAATATGATGAAATTTATTTCATGTACTAGTGTACCCAAAAAAACTTAAGTTTACTTTAGGCTTTACATGATATGGACTGGACAACATCAACAGCCTTCCCAAACACACAGTTTTTACAATTGAAACTAAAACCAGAATGAACACGTCTCTGTCCCAGTTTGAGTTTGTAGCAGTCTCTTAATCCATAGTCACTACCCTGAATAGTGAAGTGTGTAATTTCTGTGCCATTAGCATCATTAAAATATACTGCAAAAATAATGACTGTTTTAAAACAGGTTTCCCGATTTACATTAGCCATTGAGTCAATGTTGTTTTGTTCAAACAAACAGATAAAAGTTTTAAAAGCACCACATAGTTACAATGCTTACATATTGAATGGAATCAACCTAATAATGGTTTTCTTAGTTACTTATAGTTTTTGCATAATGAAAAAAAAAAATTTCACACACGTCACGCTCATATGGAATATCAATATGAGCGAATAATATGAGCCAATAATACATGCCAGTTTAATGACACTGAAAGTGGGAAAAGCCTCCGGTCTGAAAAGGTTTCAGGGCTTCTGTGAGAGTTTCTTTTGCCATTAAAGAAGTGTCGTCACTCACTAGGCCTTAGACACCTGCTCCAGAAGAGTCTTCATGTCCAGAAGAGCATCCTCTAGAAACTTGGACAGTTTAGTAGCATTGGTTTCTTCACAGCTATTGAAGGCCGTCACTGCAAAGTTGATATGGTCATCCATGGGGTTGTAGCAGACACCGTAACCATCAGGAACCATGGGTCCAAAACACATAACACAGTCTGTCTTTGATCCAACCTGAAAATAATAAAACCACAGCTTACATGAAAATGCTAAATTTCACAATAAGATAGATTTACAAAACATTCAAGCTCTTAAAGGGACAGTACACCCAAACAGCATAAGGGACACTGTTTTTTTGCTGTCAATAATGTAGGTCAGTGGAATGAAAAAAAAGCTCAAGGTCTAGAGACACGTTTTTTTAAAAGCTGAACTTTTAAAAGTCATATGATGCGATTTCTTGTTTTCCTTATTCTTTAGTGTTATGTAGCTGTTTGTGCATGCATAAGATCTGCAGAGTTACAAAGCTCAAAGTGTCAAACCTAAAGAGATATTCTTTATAAAAGTTAAGGCTCAGCCACACCTTCCTAAAACGCTTCAACGTCAGTTTGTGGGGACAGAGTTTCATAACAGCGCCCAAATGTACGCACATAAAGAAGGCGTACCTTTTATTCTCACTGTATTATTGTTGCGCCGGTGCCGCCATGTTGTGGAGACACTGTGTTATTCGTTGCGAAAGCCAAACTACTTTGTTTGGCCTTCCAAAAGAGGACACAATTAGAAAACAGTGCTTAAGCTTTATTTACAACACTGTTCCAGAACAGTACAACTAAAATATTCAACTGTGTGCTGCGGATTTTTCGGAGGACTGTTTCCAGAGAGTTCAAGGCCGGCTGTGCACAAAGGCTGATTCTAAAAAGTGGGGCAATTCCATCTTTGCATGTACATTCTGGTGCTTCTGACTCACAGACACAGCCGTTAAGTATGTTTTCATATTTTAAGAATTTTAAGTAGAAGTCATTATAATCAGTAATTATGTCCCCAATGAAATAAAACCTTACCAATGTGATAAGATCTGGTTCAGTTGCGCTGGCAAAGTTGATCGATCAGCTTGGTCATCTTCATTTTCCGGTTCCATTATCACCTGTCATTATTGCTTTGGGAGCTGATGTTCCAAATATGGTAAGGGGCATGACATTTCCGTCACACGCTTAAGGTTTTTGGGCCAATCACAATGCACTGGATCGCTGGCCAATCAGAGCACACCACGCTTTTCAGAACAGAGCTTTTTTTTTGAGCTTTGTAAAAATTTACACGTTTCAGAAAGGCGGGGCATAGAGGAGCAACAATAATGTACAGTATGTGTAAAATAATGACTTTTTTAACCTAAAACCACGTAAACACATTGCATTAAACCAAATACAAAAACTAATTGACCCCTTTAACTTGAGTGTCGCGTTTTTAGGATGCCATGTCATGTGCGACGCTGCAAAAGACGCAAACGTAATGGTTAAAGACGTCCGTCTAGCATGTATTTCCATGTCATGACGGGTGTCAACTTAGCGTTAAGGTGAAATACCTCCACAATCTACAAGGAGTGTCAACCAAATTACTGCCATCTAGCTATTGCCGCTAAATTATTTACAATAATTGAATTTTTGTGTAGTATTGCCTTATATCAGTATTTTATTTTTGAAATATCACAGTTACCATCATCACCAGTATATTGCAACACCCCTAGTTCCAATACAGTTGTAAACACAGTTCCAAAACAATCCTTTCTTTGACTAGAGCTGAAAGATATTTCTTCATAGCACAGAAGTGTCCTCAGGGAAGCATTACTGCAACCCTGTTAGATGTATGTATCTGTTAAGTGTAAACTATATCAAAGGGCACCAACATGGCAGAATGATTTGCGAGGTATTACATGACAGAGTAACACTGTTACTCAGAGTCTCAGAGGGGCTTTAAATGGGACATAAGGTCTTTCAGCTCTTTAAAGCAAAAAAAAAGTAGATATTTTACAAAAACATAACCACCATGACCACCCTTATTATCAATACCTATTTAGTATTTAGCAAGAAAAGATAGACCAGAAGAAGGTACTATCATGAAGTACTAGAAGAGGCAGTCATGGCCTAATGGTAACAGAGTTGGACTGGTGACCCAAAGGTTGCTGGTTCGATTCCAGTACCGGCAGGAATATGACTGAGGCGCCACTCAAGGCTGCCCGCTGCTCCGGGTGTGTGTATCCACGTTTGCAGTGTGTGTGTGTTCACTACTCACTACTCTGCTCCTAATGTGTGTGCACTTACTTGGATGGGTTAAATGCAGAGGTCAAATTCCAAGTATTGGTTACCATACTTGGCCATCACGTGTCACTTTCACTATGTATTTCTTTGTATCTAAATTTGGGAATTTTAAGTCAAGTCACTTCTATTTCTATAGTGCTTTTTACAATACTGATTGTTTCAAAGCTGCTTTACAGTGATAACAGGAAAATAATGCAACAAAGTTTGTTTCGGCTGTACAGCAGATCTAGAAGAAAATAACTGAGTGTACTAAGCAGTGTACTGAGCATTGTGTTGATACTGGCTGAGGGTTAATACTTAATAATAACCCTTCTGAAGGATCCCAATGTTACGAGCGCCTAAAGATTATTTGTAGCAATCTCACTTCATCCTTATCTTTTTCATGTTAATCAGACATTTTGTCCTAATCAGCCACGACAGCGATACGCGACGAGTTACGGTGTCACGTTTTGGTTTTGTTTCATGTTCTTGTTCCATGTCTGTCATGTGATCCCCTGTTCTTGTCATGTGATCCTGCCAAGTGTTCCCCATGTGAATGTGTCATGTTGTCATTGGTTAATTGTCTTGATTGTTCACAGGTGTCCCTTGTCTAGTCATTAGTCTTGTGTGTATTTAAGCCCTCGTGTTTGCCATGTGTCTTGGTCAATTATTGTTTCACTGTGATCACTATTGGTAAGCTTCATGAGTTTCATGCCCCGCAACGCCTTTGTTTTACGTTTGATCATGTTTTGGAAATAAAACTGCACCTGGGTTCTCACTTCAAACTTGCCATCAGTGGACTTTTATTACAGATGGGATTATATTTTAGAAACCGTTTCTATTTCTGTGACGTCACGTCTAGAACAACATGCAAAGTTTGACAATGATAACCTCAGGTACTGATTATGTGCTTTATTTAATGTTAAAATTTATTGTGAGTTTTAATATCCTTTGTAGCCATACTGAAAGCGACAATGGATAATATTTATGAATATGCTTATGTGCTTATCAATTACGTTCCGAGTGCAGTGTGCTTGGAGACAGAGCCCGCCCACATGCTCTTCTGATTGGCTGTGATTTTGATTTTGAATTTTTTTTTTTTTTTTTTTGTCTCGTGACATGACTCGTAGTCGTGACATGTCTGGTGTGGACAGACATATAGCTTGTTGCTGGAATCTTATGGCCAGATAACTGATTATTAGCTCATTATGGCCATAGCTGGGGAATCCGGGGCCCCATGCAGGTTGCTGCTGTGGGCCCCCTTAAAATCCAGTGGCCCCTACAATAGTCAGTACCTTTCGTCCCGCTATCGACGGCCCTGGCGACGCGTCTGGTTAGGACATTCAGGATTGTTTTGTGAACCTGACAAAATGTAAAGCAGGCCAGCTATGCAAACCCACAAGACATAAGAAATCATTGCTCTTCATTTCACATACAAAGAGGTTAACTAATAATAACAGAGGTCATTTGCATATAGTAGTCTTAAAGGTACAGTGGCAAAAATAAACAAAAAACAAGCCTGGTGAAATATAAGGTGAGAGGATGGAATTTTTTGGGTGGAAAAAGAAACCCTGACTATCGTTGTAAGTAGTGGACTTTGTGTATGTATGGTTCTCTTATGATGTTTTTGTCATTTTTGAACTTGAAATCTCATTTTCATTTTATTTCAAAAGTTGGACAATAGTCAGTACCTTTCGTCCCGCTATCAACTGCCCTGGCAATGTCTGGTTAGGACATGGTGTTACCCATTTGAGAGACACATTCAGGGTTGTTTTGTGAACCTGACACAATGTAAAGCAGGCCAGCTATGCAAACCGACAAGACATAAGAAATCATTGCTCATTTCACATGCAAAGAGGTTAACTAATAATAACAGAGGTCGTTTACATATATAAGTCTAAGGGCCCTATTTTAACGATCTAAGCCAGTGTTTCTCAACCTCTCCTGCAGGGACCCCCTGACAGGACATGTTTTTGTTTTAACCCTGAAATGGCACACCTGATTCAATTAGTCAGCTACACATTAAGCCTTTGAGCCTTTAATTAATTGAATCAGGTGTGCCATTTTAGGGTTAAAACAAAAACATCTCCTGTCAGGGGGTCCCTGCAGGAGAGGTTGAGAAACACTGATCTAAGCGCATGGTCTAAAGCACAGGGCGCAATTGCACTTAGGGCGTGTCTGAATCCACTTTTGCTAGTTTAACGACGGGAAAAATGGTCTTAAAGGGTTGATCCTATTCTCTTAATGAGTAATGGGTGTGTTTTGGACGCAGAGTGAATTAAACCAACCGGAGTCTCATATCCCATTCCCTTTAAAAGCCCTGACTATCATTGTAAGTGGATTTATGGTTTTTATGATGCTTTTTTTGTCATTTTTGAACTTGACATCTGATTTTCATTTTATTTAAAGAAATTATTCAAAAAGTCTAAGAAAGTCCAATATGAGATGGCATAAGAGTGAATAAATTCCAGTCTAATTCCCATAAATAGCAAAACTAGAGCCACAAACCTGACTCGTGAAGAGATTAAAATGTGAAGAGACAGCGAATGATGTGTCCATGAAGATCTCAGGTAAAGACGTCAGATCCTCAATGGCCACCATCTTTAAACCCAGGATGTGCCTCTCTATAGCCTGCCCATGGATGGCCTGATAACAAAGGAAACAAAAACTGAGATCAGGAGGAGGCAAAAAGAGAGGCAAAATTGAAACAGCATCAATAATTTTTTTTATTAATTTAGATCATATTTATTGAGAATTCTTGATAACATGACAAACATGTTTAAAGATCATATGACGCTCACCATGTGTGTGTGCTCTCTGTGGACTTTGATTGCCTTTTCAAGCAGTGCTGCTTTCTCACCATTCTGCAAATGTGAAAATGAAACAATAATAACATGGAAAATTAACTTAATCGAGAGTGACGAACGAGAATGATACTAAAATGTAAACTCGTACGTTTTTTGACGGATCATCCATGGCTTGTGTGAACTGGAGCGATTCTGTGGTGGTGGATCGAATGGCTTCTGTTCTACCCAGTTTAAACATGCGTAAGGAGGCGCTCTCGTAAGTCGGACAGCACATCTGATACATCCTAACACAGGAACGAGATCAATCATCAGTGGACTGGCTTGGTTATGGGTACATAAAAAAATTATTTCCATGAACACCTAGCATTAATTGTAAGTTAGCACTTTTCCATGCTCAAGACAATGCTCAAGCCTAGTCCCAAACTAAAGTACATGTTTGAGCTGTTTTAACTGAAAGCAACCTGCATTGACATATCTTAAAATATGTCAGTGCCATTGTTTTGTCTCAAGATTCACACCAGTAATGTTTTTTTCTAAGGCATGTTTCTAAAAGCTACTTAAATGCCCTAATTGAACTAAGGCCTAATCCTGGCTTAAGCTAAGCCCTGTGTGAGAAACCAGGCCTTTGAGTACTAAAGACACAAGAAGACCCTGCCACACTTTAATTTATCCACATGCAATTAATTATTGTGTGAAAGCATGCAAATGTTGCGAGGAAGCCAGTTTCCAATCACATGAAAACTGCATGTCGTATCCCCTTTGGTCAATTTCTGCAACTCTCCACTTCCCGAATGCATTGCATGTTTTAAAGGTAAAGTATGTAATTTATATGCCACTAGTGGCACTAAACAGAATTGCAAAAATGTTGTTTCCACACCCCCTTTGGCTATCGAGATACCTATACAGTTAGTCCCACCCTACATTCAAGCCACTGTTTGAGCCACAAGCTGCGTTCATCTTCGTCAAGTGGATGAGGGATGTTTATTTGGACAGACCCTCAACCCCTCGATTTTCGCAGAGGGAGCGAGTCTTCTCATATGTACACTTTCGGCAGCTCCGTAGACCACAAAGCAACATGATCATAACATCACAACAGCATGCTTCGCACTTAATTTATCCAAAAGCGATCAAGGACTTTAGGGCGTTCCATTTAAACCCATTGCAAGGGTTCCGCCAGTAGTGGGCACTCGTGAAACGTAAGCAATGACGTACATCTGAGTGAACGAGATGGAGGGAAGTTAGCGGGCAAAAGACATTAAAAAGGACCTAAACTTAAATGCAACCCTAAAAATGACTGACTTATAGAAGAAAGGATTTGAACATAAAAAAATTACATACTTGACCTTTAAAATGCAGATAAGCAGAAATGTGGCATGAATGGCATGCATGCAACCTAGGAAATGAAGTGAGAGAAGCCATTGGGATGTAAAAACAAAATACTATCATAAGGACTACAGGTTTTCAGGGATTTTTGGAGACCGTTGGTCAGAAACCAAATATTCAGCACTTGTATGTCAAACTTACCTGTAGTATGCCAACTGCAGAGCCATTTGGATGAATGCGTCAGGACTCAATTTATGAGACCTCGGGAATTTTCTTCCATAGTGTGAGAAGTTTAGCACTCGAACGTCCAGTTCATGCACCATTCTATACATAGGATATAAGAGGATGAAGGAAGTACATGATTTAATATTCATTTATTACAGATACTGATTCAAAGCCCATTATATCAGTTTGAAATGTCCTCACATGTTCATGTTCTGTTTGGCTTTCTCAATGTCCTTCTTGATTTCTGGCGTGATGTTGAATCGAAGCTTTAGTGGCATAGGTAGTGGAATCATGGGAGTTCGCACCATTTCATTTCTCCTCCTGTTACATACATGTTGCATAACATATCATCTATAAACTTTTTGAACACCAATACTTTTTTACAAAAAAAGCAACAACTCAACATGATCAAACCTATTCGGTGCCTTGTGTTTAGGGATGCACAATACTATACTGGTTAGAGGCCAATATTAGAGAATTTTTTATTTATTGGTACTGGCCGATATTTGATTGTGCATGCTCATTTCCTTATTTATAGATTACCACCTCCCATCATGTAATGCTAAGTTAAAGTTAATCTTTAATAACAATATTAACAATGTTGAATACAAAATTTAGCAAATCTCAAATGAACATCCATTTTAATACTGTTGTGATTCAGAGCAGAGTAAAATTATAATATTAGTAATTTATCTGTGATCTGTGAAAATAATTACCAGGGCAATAATTATCAGTATCAGTGCATATCTGTTGGTTAATACATTTACATACCATTTAAACGGTTGTGGTCAATAATGTTACAAAAGACTTCTATTTTAAATAAATACTGTTCTTTTACATTTTTTAAGTATTCAAAAAAAAAATTACATTGATAGTAATAAAAAATGTAAGCAAAATCAGCATATTAGAAGAATGATTTCTGAAGTATCATGTGACACTGAAGACTAGAGTAATGATGAAAATTCAGCTTTGCCATCACAGAAATGAATTACATTTTAAAATATATTCAAATAGAAAACAGTTATATTGAATTGTAATAATATTTTGCAATATTTCTATTATTTTTGATAAAATAAAGGCAGCCTTGGTGAGCAGAAGAGACTTATTTCACAAAAAAAAAAAGAAAAATCGCACTAACCCCAAACTTTTGAACAGTAGTGTATATTTCTTGTCGAAAAATTCCTTTTCAAAATCTAATGGATAATTATATGATGTCATATCCTTACATATAGTCAACAACATGGTCCACCAGGAAAACAATGGGAGGTCCCTCAGCTGCAGCATGTTCATAGGTGAGTCCACACGATCCGTCCTCCCCAATTATGAACTGTGGGAAACAGAAGAGTGTGCAGGTAAAGAAGAATATCTCAGTACATCTGGATTCATATCTACTCTTTGAGCTTTGTGGACAGATATAAAGGCATGATAGTAACCTGCAGAGTTTTGTCAAACCAGCGGTTTCCACTGTTCCAGCGACTGCCTCCACCATGGAGCATTTGAGCAGCCACCTTGTTATGGTACATCTCATCTGACACGCGTGGCTTTGGAGCATCAAGACACACTGTGAAGATGCTCTTCTGGATTGCCCGCACTGAATCCTTATTTGTCTTGTCTTGAACAGTGTAAATATGAGTGGAACAGTGTAAATATGATTGGCACACAGGTATGCACAGGAAAAATAATGCCCACTACTGAATAATTAATGTGAGCGCTAAAGTGGAAAGAAAAATGAAGCAGGGTTCACTGGCTATTCAGACAGGAACAAGCCTGTTTGGAATTTGAGTTGTGTAAATTATGTAAATTTGAGGGAAAAAAATACTTTAACATTTATTTGGAATAAATAGCATGTTAAGATTATTTATATATGTATTAATAAATAGGATTATTTGGCATTTTAAATAATTACAGGTGAAACTCGAAAAATTAGAATATAGTGCAAAAGTTATAATTTTGATGATTATGGCTTACAGCTTATGAAAACCCCAAATTCAAAATCTCAGAAAATTAGAATATTACATGAAATCAATAAAAAGGATTTTAAATACAGAAATGTCGGCCCTCTGAAAAGTATAATCATGCATATGTATATAGTTATATATACTAAATATATTAGTTTCACCTTTTAATCAGAATTACCGAAATACACAAGCGTTTGCACGATATTCTAATTTTTCGAGTTTCACCTGTATGTGAATTTTAAATATGAAACTTGATTATTAACAGTGATATCTTACCAAGATCTTTTTTTTTTTTTGATAACTAAAGTCTTTGTATAAAAAAAAAATCAGCAAGAAATATGAGTCTTTTGCCTAGTCTGTTCCCATTGACATACAAAGGCTCTATCAAATGTTACTTTCCATTCAACTCACCCTTGATCAGGTTGTTGTAGGCCTTGCCCCAGGTGTTACGGTGGTTGGAAGTCAGGATGCCAACCGGCTCTTTATTCGTCTGAAGGGAAGTGTTCCAGATCTTTTCCAGCTGAACATAGATCTGATCTACAGTCAGTGGTGAACCATCACTGTTGTACACATCCAGAACAAAGAACTGAGGAATACAAAGAAACAGACAGAGAAATGGAAAGAAAACATATTTTTCTTTATTCATTTTCTCACTGGATATCACCTACAAACAAAATCGACTTTAATATCACTGGCAAATACCAAAGCTTCAAACCCAAAGCTCAAATATGTAGAAACCATTTGAAAAATGATTAATTTGTCAAAACTAAAAACTCATAAAAAAAATACTGAACACTCCTATTCAAATATTTGGGGTCAGTAAGATTTATGCCCTTTTACAAAGTCTTAATTGTTTTTTTTTTGTTTTTTTTTTTGCTGGGGGGCGGTCTATGGGGTCTACTAGAACAGATTTTCATGCTTGAATGTTCAAAAAACACCTTTTTTTTACATTGTTACTGTACCTCTCTTCCCAGTCTGTCAGTAAGTGCATTGATACTGCAGTATCAATGTATCATTACTCACAAACTAATAATTTGGTATCAGTTCCTTTAAAAAAATATCAATATTAAAATTATATGAATAAAAAACATGGGTTTCTGCAACACTCTCATATATTTTCAGTATTTTTTCTAATGTTTACGTCAAAACACCCCAGGCATATTTTGCTGGCCCGTGTCACATGTCTATGATATAAGGGATAGTCTGTGTTTCTGTGTTTGTATGCATGGGTAGGTTTTGCACATGTTTACTTCAGTTACCGGTGTTAGTTTCCTTGGTTATTGAAGATTGGATTCAACACGCCAGTATGGAAACAAATCTGGTCATAGGTCTGATGGCTGTGACAGAAGAACTGACCTTTAGGGATCCAGCAGCAGATAAATAGCTGAGTATCCTCCTCCTCCTTGCAGGGTAACCAGTTCCTAGAGAGGCACACACAGGCATTTTTGGACCTTTATCACCTTGTCCACTATGATGACAACTGCCTGTGTGTGATTTTCTGATCCAGCTTGAACGCTGAGACAAGAGTGCGCTTGACTGGAGACGGACCTCTAGGGACCTTTATGGAGTATGGGGAATGGGTACTCCTCCACCACTTCACCATCCCCTTCACCATCTGCGAGAGCGAGGAGGAAAGAAGTGTGCCAGTCACAGCCACTAACCCTGGTGACAGATGCGCCTGAGCCCACCGCAGACATGGAGCCAGAGCCCACAACGATACCACTCCCAGTGAGGAAAGAAACTGAGCCAAGGATCGTCCAAGGATCACGTGAGTGAGCCGGCTACAACGTCAGTACCTGATGGAATTTTGATGGAGTTTGAGGGGATGAGGTGAGGTAGTACCCCCTCTTCTGTGGGACAGAGAGTATATCCTACCCATTTTGTCACCCTGCACTGAACCTGTTTCGTCACCTAATATCGAGTCTGTGTTACCACCCTGCCTCCCACTCCCACCTCCTCTGCTTGTTTCAAGTCAGCCAAGAGAAAAATGTTTGCCTGTTCCGAGTCGGCCAAGAGAAAAATGTTTGCCTGTTCTGAGTCGGCCAAGAGGGTCGTTCCTATATGTCTGTCCTGTATCTATCCAGAGAACTGTTTGCAAAAAACCCTGCCTGCACTGCCCACTCCTTTAGTCCTACCTGCACAGTCTCATCTCAGTCCTTCAGTTCCTCCCATCCTGGCTTCGTTTCCCCGCTTGGATTTGCCTTGGGCTTTGTGTTCAGCAGCCAAGTCCTGGAGTGTCGACTTGTGAATCACTCCACCGTGGTCTGTCCAGCCCTTTGGCTCTGTCGGGCTCCTCCTTCCCTCCAGCTCTGCCTTGATCCTTGGTCACTCCGCCTTTGCCTCAATCCTCAGTCCTGGCTCCTCCTTAGTTGCTTATCACTGTGGTTCCACCCTGCCCTCCAGAACCTTTAGTGTCTCCCGGTTCCTCCAGTCCTCCGGCTCCACCCTGGTCCGTCTGCTCCCTGGTTCCTGCTGCTAAGCCTCTTCCATGACTCCTCCCTCCCTTGAATTCACCGTGGGCCTGCATCCTGGCCTTCTTGCTAGGGGTTCCCCCGTCTCCCCCCGTCTTTGTCTCCGCCTTGGCCCCTGTCCCATGTACTCTGGGACTGCATCCCTCCATCTAAGCCGTCTCCCGCCTGCCTCTGTTGGACTTTTTTGTACAGATAATGAGGAGTAAGGTCGTCCCCTGCTGTAAGGGATAATCTGTGTTTGTGTTCTTTGCATCATGGGTGGGTTTTGCATGGGTTTTGTTCAGTTTCCTGTGTTAGTTTCCTTGGTTACTCATTGTCTGATTATAATTTACACCTGTTGTCCATTTGACTGGTTTGTTCGGTGTATTTAAACCCTGTGTTTCCTTCAGTCAGTCTTGGTCAGTTCTCATCGCATTATGTTGAGTTGTTCTGTTCTGGTTTCATGTTCCCTGAGTTCGATGTTAAATAAACACGATACTGCTTGCGTTTAGATCTTTATTTTGCAACCAGCTGTGACATATGAGAGCGAGCGTGCAGTGAAAAAATAGGGCTTGTTTAAGAAGATTAAGAATACTTTAAGAAAGTGCACGTTTTATGTTGGTAGTATTTTCGTTTATTTTATTCATTCATGTTGTAATATATTATTTTATTATTGTTTAATCACAATCACATTATTTTTACACATATTTACAGTGATGTGAATAAGTTAGGACACCCATGCTAAAGTTGCCTAAAAAGAGGAATAAAAAATCATCTTTTGGAAATTGATCTTAATGCCTTAATTAAAAAAATGAGGAAAAATCCAACCTTTAAGCACACCAATTTTTTTTGTGGATGACTAATGTATCATAAAAAAAATAATGTTCTTCCTGAAAATACAGGGTGCATAAGTCAGGACACCCCTATGTTAAATTTTCATAGAGTCAGGCAGATTTTTATTTTTAAAGGCCAGTTATTTCATGGATCCAGGATACTATGCATCCTGATAAAGTTCCCTTGGCCTTTGGAATTGAAATAGCCCCACATCATCCCACACCATTCACCATACCTAGAGATTGGCATGGTTTTATTTCAGTTAGGCTAATAGCTGGTTTGATTTGCATTGAAAGATGATCTTATGGAAAGTACCCCATGCAAATCTCTAGGTATGGTGAAGGGAATGTGATGATGTGGGTCTATTTTATTTCCAAAGGCCAAGGGAACTTTATCAGGATGCATATTATCCTGGATCCATGAAATAACTGGCCTTTAAAAATAAAAATCTGCCTGACTCTATGGGAATTTAACATAGGGATGTCTTGACTTATGCACCCTGTATTTTAAGGAAGAACATTTATTTATTTATGATACATTATTCATTCACAAAAAAAATTGGTGTCCTTAAAGGTTGGATTTTTCCTCATTTTTCTAATTAAGGCATTAAGATCAATTTCCAAAAGATGATTTTTTATTCCTCTTTTTAGGCAACTTTAGCATGGGTGTCCTAACTTATTCACATCACTGTACTCCTACAAAAAGTGCAATGTGCTCTGAGCGGTCAGTGTGTTTTGATTGGTAAACCGCTTTGAGAGTGTTTAGGAACGCCCCTTACATTAACCGTGATAGATCCAGGGTGGAAAAAACAGTGTCTCTTGGACATGGCGACAACACACTACTAACGCAACTCAACCAGGCCTTACCCCTTTATTTTACATATACCTTGGGCAGGAATTATTTAAATGAGGAATATTGCGGTATGTACGTTTCCAGAAGAAAACTCAAGACTACAATCAAGGTGTTTCAGAGAGTTCAGAAACCGTGCTTACTGATATAAAGAATAACTCCCTTTGGAGTTAACTTTTTGCTTTGTAACTTTGCAGACCTTTTTTTATGATCAAACAGAAACATTACAAATTAAAAAAAGTTGAAAATTTAAAAAAAGCAAAACAGGTCCTCTTTAATGTTTTTTGAAAGAAGCCTGAAAGTGTGGCAAAGCACCTGAAAGTTGTGGACCACTGTGATGTGTGTAGGAGGGTTCTTTCCAATTGCGTGGTTCACCACAGTGTCCCTCTTGGGTCCAGGGATCCGACATGAAGACAGCACCTGGTAATACTGGTCCATGCACAAAGGCTTGCCACCCAGATATTCCACAGGCAATGTTTCACTATGACACAGTAAAGAATGTTGATTAAAACAAACTAACACATTTGGACATTTTCCAATTGCTTCAGAAAATAAGAAAATAACTCACCTATCAATCATACTTTTGAAATCCAAAACACCAGCAATGAGTTTAGCAGCAAATCTATAAAAGAGAATGCTGGAATTGCTTAATCTGAACAGCAGAAAGCATATTATGACACTTTTGGAAAAACAGGCACACAGGTCAAAAAGATTGATTTCTCAGAGACATTTGATATAACAAACAATTTTCATTTTTATTGAAGACTGTCAGCTTAAAAAAAAAGAGCAGACTATAGATAAAGAGCAGACTATAGATATCATGTAGCAGAGGACAACACAGTTATGTAAACATACAAACACCTCATGTAATGTTTATTTCTAATGATGGTTTTATATAACCTGACACTACACACTAAACATACTTTTAAGGTATCTGCCTTTATATGAAATGTCACTATAGGTGTTGATTGCAAAGATATAAGGGCAAATCTAAAAGTGGAACACGGCCGAATCTAAAGTGCACATCCCTTTGAAAAAACAGTCCAATGCCAGGAGTAGCACATATGCCAAAAATAGCCAAGCAAAGCTAGAACTCTGTGTAAAGGTCGATGTGAAACTTAAAACCCCAAAACTAAAGTCCTCTCCAAAATCAACCCAATTCTCTCTGCTTTTCAAGAATATATCCACATACATGCTCTGGGCTGATGAGGGTTTGAACCTGGAACTATCATGAACTATCATCATTGTGCTCTTGAGCAATAATCCCATGCTGATCAAGTCGGACGGTCCTTGTGAAGGTTGCAACTGTATTAGTCAATTTGGATTAATATTTAAACTAATTAATAATAAATATACACTGCAGTTCAAAAGTTTGGGGTCGGTACAATTTAGAATGTCTTTGAAGACAAATATGTAGTCTCTCACGCTCACCAAGGCTGCTTTTATTTGACAAAAATACAGTAAAAAGAATAATATTGTAAAATATTATTAAAATTTAAAATAACTGTTTTCTATTTGAATATATTTGAGATTTCCAGTCAGAGTACTCATGATCCTTCAGTAATCATTCTAAAATGCTAATTTAGTGCTCAAGATTTTTTTTTATTATTATTATTATCAATGTTGAAAACTGTTGTGCTGCTTAATATTTTTGTGGAAACGGTGATGTAAAATTCTTAAAGGAGCAGTATGTAGGATTGTGGCCAAAACTGGTACTGCAATCACCTTCAAATTACTGTAGAGCGGTGTATCCCCTTCCCCTCCTCCCTGACTCGAGGTTGCCAGATAGGCTGCAGGATACAGCAGGAACGTAGGCTGCTAAGCTTCCAATGGCAAGTGACGCGTCCTACACAGTAGGCTAAGTTTTTTTTCTGTTAATTCTGTTCAAATGAGAGATGTTTTGCAAAGTGAGAAATGAGAGATATATCGCAAAAATTTACTAATGGCGATTAGCCAAATATAATACTAAAGATGTAGGCTCGTATGTGACAGTACATTGTTAGAACAGTAGCTGTTAGTATACTAATGGTAGGTATCTGTCATTAACGTAGTAGAAGCACAAGCCTCGGTCACTGTGTGTAATCGATATCAAAGACACAGCTATTCATTTAGCTGACACTATAAGTGAAAGCGACCAGCTGTATTTTTTTAACTTACTCTGCAGTACACGTCCATAACGCTAAAATATGTGATGTGAAAGATTACATGTCATTCTATTATTTTTGGCTGTAGAACTTGCATGATAAACAAGTAGGCTACAAAACGTTCCAAGTGGGACACATTATTCACATAATAGGCTACAGTGTGCTTTTCATTGGTGTTATGGACGTTAGAAAAAGTTATTTTACCGTGGAATTGTACCTATAGTGCTTCCAATTCCATGACCCACCTCCTCCATATGAGCTAACGTAACGTTACTTAGCACGAACATGCATAACTTTGTTCAACTGTCAGGAATATTTGAAATGTCCATTTACATCAAGTACAAGTTAGCCAAACATAGATGAATCTTACCTGTCCAGAAATTCTTCTCCGTTTTCAGCCGTCTCCATCTTTCAAAGGCATCTCCTATACAGATCCTTGTTTTATTTCGGACTTTGTCACGAAGTATTTCGGATTCATAACGAGTTTATGAGTTTATCAGTTTATCTGATTCGCAACGTTAGACTTTTTTTTTTATCCGATTCCGACACGTTTGTAGCTGCAGCTGTGGTAACTAGAGCAGAGCTGGCAACCCGGATGCCGCAACACTACTGACCTCGTGATTGGTAGATAGGTGGAGGGTGACGCATCAGACCAAAACACAACATGACAACATCAACATCAGTTGAGGGCTGCAACTTCACTTTTTAAATGACAATATCCTGGCCGGACTACTGTTGTCAGTGATATAAGTATTTGAAATGAACATGATTTCTTAATGTCTAGTGACATATCAGGGCCATTTTATGATTAATTTAAATAAATTTCTTACATACAGCTCCTTTAACTATCACTTTTGATCAGTCAATCCTGTCTGAATAAAAGTATTATTATCATTAGTTTTTTAAATCTTACTGACCCCAAACTTTTGAATAGTAGAGTATATAAAATGTGTAATAAATCGTTATACATTTCAAATACACTTTTAGTATTCAATCATTAAATTTGCTCAGTTGTGTCACATTGCCCACATATAAGTAACCATCGTCACCCACCTCATTTGTCCCTGGCGGTCTTGGAAGTGCATTTTGGGTAAAACGACCCCTGGGCTTGTGTACATCGCCACAGGCATTCGAGAGTCCAGGTAGGCTGACTGCATCCACCAGTCAGAGAGCTGGATCATACAGAGGGAATAAATGAAATATTTGAAAGTTTATAACACACAAAATAAAAGAACTGTGTACTTAAAGTAAACTTTGTCAGTGGTTATTGCACTCTTTTGGATCCTGTTTTACCAAGTTTTCATGTCACAGACATGTCAACAAACATAACAGGCAGAGAGCTGCCTCCACATTTTCTGATTGCCTCATTTTTTCTTTTGATGTTTACAGATAATACAGATTTTTAGTAGTGTGTGATTTCTCAACAGACTTGTTTCAATAATATCTATCAGAAGTAAGAATATTTTATGTGTGGTATTAACGTATTTAGTAAAGTACTAAAAGTAAATTATTATAGCTAGTAAATTATTAACAAACTATGTGATTATACAGTTAGAATGATTTACGGCACACCAGCGCACCCACCCAGTTTTCAGTTTTGCGTGCCCGGCGCTCAAGGCTCTTCTGCAATCTCTCTCCTACGCCACCGGGCTGGAGGAACTCCTTCATGAGCTGCTGCGTGTGCGCCATCTCCTCTTCGCAGATCAACGGCTCGAGCGATGCCATATACCGCGCGCATGTCTGCTTCAGCGGCGGAACGGGCAGCTTCGGCAGACTCTCCTGATGGACCAGCGACCGGTCAGAAATTTGAACAACTGGCACTGGAGTCGGTAGTCGGCAGGGCTTCACCAGGGCCGTCCTTGCCTAAAAATACAGATGATTATGAACATTTAATTGTTTTAATAAGACATGCAACATAATACCTGGACTAAAAAAAAAAGACTAAAAAATGTATACACTTTTTCTATTTTTACAAAAAATAAAATAAATGTAGAGCTTAATATCATTATATTTTTAACATTATAACATAATATTTTCTAACAAAAATAGTCAGGGACCTGGCCTTCAGTTATGACACCAACATTTTAGAAACCAGTGAAAATTCACATTCCTCTCTATTTCAATTTGATACCACAGCTAAAACTACTAGCTCAGTGGTCTCAAACTCAATTAGCTTATCTATTAATTTAATAACCTATATTTTTAAAGACAATTAAACAAACAGACAGTAATAAAATAAGAACAAACAATCAAATTAAAAGCAAAAGCACAAATAAATACAATACAATACAAACAAGTAAAATAAACAGTACTCTTCAGGCAGGTCTAATAGTTTTCAGGTAGCGAAATTTAATAAAGTAGGCTAATCAAATAAATAACAATGCATAGTATTTATATCCTTTTTAAAGTTCAAGAGTGTTTTTTTTCTTTGTCCTTTGTTGTTTGGTTAACATTAAAAACTCATATAGTAGCAGATTTGTTAGGATGCCGTCACTTTAAGACTGAATGCACGCACGGTCATGCGTTTTGTGTTTGTGTTCACTTTAGACATAACCGAATACGTTTACTAGGATTCTCGCCAAGACAGGCATTTTTTTACATAATTTTGAGTGAATTTGTCCACTGAAGCGCAGGAAGGCATGAAAGAGAGCTCAACTTTACGTGCTTGTCTGAGAGACGCGGCTTTCAGGTCATGTGCTTCGAATGTTAAACTTCCCACAGCGCACGAGTAACAAATTCCTTTTTGTGTGTTCCTGAATATACATTGGAAAGGCTGAAACTTTCGTGATGATGAAGCACTGAACCGTCAACTGTACAGAGCGTCATTCACGTTTGTTCATGTTCATGGCACAACATTGTATTGTTAGAATTAAAAAAAAAATTACTGGCCAAATAGCGACTGACCCTGTTTCATGCACTAGCCAACGCCAATTTTTACTCTCATTTGGTGCTTAGCGAGTGTTAATTTTAGGCCTTGGAGGTCCCTCTTGGCCAGAACTCGACTTGCATACGGGCGTTGCCGGAAGCCAGTGATTATAGTTAAAAAGTTAAATATTTTTCTTACAAAAATGCATGGCTTTGCTTCAAAAGGCATTTATTAACCCCATGGAGTCGTATGGATTACTTTTATGATGCATGGATGCGCTTTTTTTGGGCTTCAATTTTTTTTACCATTCAATCCCATTATAAAGCTAGGAAGAGCCAGGATATTGTTTAATATAACTCAGATTGTGTTTGGCTTAAAGACAAAAGTCATATACACCTAGGATGGCTTGAGGGTGAGTAAATTATGGGATAATTAAAATTTTTGGGAGAACTAACCCTTTAACAACAAGCGAGTATGGCGTTGGTGTAAAAAAGCATTGTGCAGGATCGAAAATGAAAATACCCCCAAATTAATTAAAATAACTGCTAAATTCAAGATATGAACTTTTCCCGTATATTGTTTTGTCTTTTATATTTTTATATTATGATATATTTAAGCAATATCACACAAACAAAAGTGCTGTTTTCTCGAATATCAGCACGATTGCAAATTCATTTTAATACAGTTCAATAAACAATAAGTTCAAATTTATTTAAATAGATTTTAAACACAGTATTCTCCATTTTTAATGTTTTTTGTTCTTTTTCACAAACAAAACCGAACAGTTGCGCCTGCAACATACAGAGTGGTGTTTTGTTCATGAATTGAAAATGAATCAGCCGGTTTGAACAAATCAATGAATGAATGACTCTTTGACTCACTTATTAAAGGATCTGTTTAGATTCCTCGCAGCTGAGGAAGAGGGTCTTATCTCGCGAAACGATAGGTCATTTAAAAAACATATATATATATATATTATATATATATATATATATATATATATATATATATTTTTTTTTTTTTTTTTTAATGACCTATCGTTTCGCTAGATAAGACCCTATTCCTCAGCTGTGATCGTGCACAGCCTGTGTTGAAGCACTTTTTAACCCCTTAAGTGTCACCGTCCCGCTAGCGGGACGCCTAACTTTAATTCAATATATTACTATTAAATCCTAATTTAATCATGACAAACTATATATCGTTGGAAAGGTCTAAGACTCCTAAATAGATATTTTTGCACTATTTTTTTATTACAAATTATGTAGGAACAGTAATATATGAATTTTTGACAAGAGTGCGCCTCAAAAAATCTACGTCATAACAGCAGAAACTCCTGTTATGACGTAGATTTTTTGAGGCGCACTCTTGTCAAAAATTCATATATTACTGTTCCTACATAATTTGTAATAAAAAAATAGTGCAAAAATATCTATTTAGGAGTCTTACCTTTGTCACAAAAAGTCAACGCACACACTTTTAAAAATTGAAACTTTGGTTTTTAATGCTAAAAGTTCATAATAAAACATAATCTAGTATTTGTCAATAAAAAAAGATGAAATAATATTTGAAAAAGTAAAGTAAAAAGTCCTCTAAAAAATATAATATATATTATATATATACATTTTTATTTTTTATCATTATTATAAATTAGGTCAAAATCATAAATTATAAATTAGGTATCATTTAAAAGCTTACGAACTCAGAATTCATCCTGTGAAAACCGTTTTGAAATTGGATGTTGCGTTACCATAGAAACGGTATTTTTGTATTAGGCTCCTCCCCTTTTGGGCATCATCTTTCATAATTTTTTATCAAAAACTTTTCTAATCTTGACAAAACACATATTGTCAGAAAGGTCTGAGTCTCAAGGTTCCATTTTTAGTAACAAAAATGATATTTGGATAGAAATTTATTAATTTGTTATGGCAGAATACATACAATTAGATTCAATGGAATTCAATGGCACCCGGTGGCTATTTTTGGTACAACGCCTAAACAAAATCTCATGGGAACTTCAATTTTTGTGATATCAACTTCAAATTTGGAACACAACTTGGTTAGATATTTAGCTTTCATTTTATAGTAATTTTATACTAAAAAATATTTTGTAAAATATTTATTTTATATAAAAAAAAAATATTGATAAAGTATATTTGATTTACTGTAAATTTTAACTTCCATAACTTTTTCATACTTTAATTTTTTGAAGTGCTTTCACTTCAGTAATAATCTGCTGATTGTTTTCTTTAAAACAAGACCAAACTTAGGTCTGTATTCCAAAGCATTCTTGAATTACAACCATTTAAGTTTGTATAGTGCATTTTAATGTCAATTATCAAAAGGGGGATGACAGCTAAGGTTAAAGTAACACCAGGTAGGGTTGCCAACCGTTCCGTATAATACGGAATCGTTCCGTATTTGACACATAAAAGGCTTGTTCCGTATTGAACTGATACGGAACGCACTTTGTTCCGTATTTTTGAAAATCAATTCAGTGTAAATCCATGACAGACGCATACCTTCTAATATATATGTCAGACAGACTATGAACGAAGACCCGCTGCTATAATGGCAAATTCGGGGACTTGGCGCCCCCTTGACGGGCTCTGACGTGTAATGACGTAGAGTTGGCTCATTGGTCGCACGTCAGAGGCGCCCGCGCCATTGGATGTGAAGCTGCCGCAGCACAGCCTATGAGCGAGCCAGACGCTCTGCAGCATAGATATACACACGGCTGTGCAGCTGCAAATGCGTTTTACAGGCTTCAGTAAATCGAGTAAAATGAGACATTTGTAGGCTATGATAAGAAAAACTACTACATTAAAAATATAATTTTTTTGCACTGGAAAAAACATTCTAGAAGTCTAATTCTATTGAATAAGTTTGCACAAGGCTACAGAAAACTGATGTGTTTATTTTTCTTCAAATGCAGTCTAAGCCGATTAGTTTTGAATGTTATGTTGTATTTGTTTAAGTTAAAAATAAAACATATTATGAACTAAACAAATAGATGGTTCATTTTTGGCAAAATGATCATGATAGCCTTTATATTTATGAGTTTTGAATGTTATGTTGTATTTGTTTCAGTTAAAAATAAAACGTATTATGAACTAAACAAATAGATGGTTAATTTTTGGCAAAATGATCATGATAGCCTTTCTGAGTGGTTAAGTCTTGTATATTGATTAGGCCTACTTTGTAATTCAAATTTTAGTGCAACTTATAAAATTCTAAAAAAATATATAATGCAACTTTGCCTAATAGGTTGCATTATAATGTGCTATAAAATGTATGAATTTCAGGGGTTATTTTTCCAAAATTCCCCCCCCCCCTCTGAATTTCTAATTCAGAAAGTTGGCAACCCTAACACCAGGTAACATTTCAACCTTCATAATATATTTCCAAGTCTCTTGTGATGGTACGTCGACTTACAATAGGTTGAATGACACGTCTGCCATAGCCTGACGGGGTCTGTAGCGTTTTTAATCGTACTTTTAATCTTCGGGTTTCGGGTGGTAACCGGCGAACAAAGAGAACTACAAAACTCGACTGCTTTAAGGCATATACGTCACTTCCACCACCACCACTTCCTTAAAATCGTAGGGCTGTCAAGTGTCACGCATTGAGCGTGACAGTCACTCATTTCGGTCTTTTGTCACGCTCTCCCGCCACACATTGTATTTCTCACGCTGAAAAACTATTTGTAATATATTTAATATGCCGCAGCGCCCAAAACTCTGGCCGCGCCGCTCTCACTGTGGAACAGGCATGAATTCAAGCGCGTCTCCTCTGGTGTTGTTCGTCTGGTGTTGTTAGCCAATCAGAAAATAGCACTATTGTATCTGGGTAACATTTAACGCAACAACCAATGACACCCCGTAGTCTGGGGTGTTTTTTTTTTTTGTCTGCCTGACTATGTTACGGAAGCTATCTTATCCTCCGTTTATCTTCATGAATCAGGTAATGATTATTTGTCTTGCCTCAAGCTATAATGCAAATCGATTAGTAAAATTTGCAGATTTATTTATGGTAGCTTGATATTATAATATTGACGATATATGGTTATTATCTATCACTCAAACATTGCATTGAAGTATCATATAGATTCAGTAAAACGGTAACCAATAGACTAGGCTACTATAATGACACTGGCTTGTAAACGTGATCATCGCGATCATTTGTCGTTAGAAAAAAAATAAAACCCATGAAATTATATTCAAATGACATGCTGAAATATATGCCACTGTACCTGGGATGAAGACATTTCACACGCGACGCAAGCAGAACACCTGCATGTGACCTCCTCCTACAGTGTTCAGGGCTATCATGGTTGTCAACAAATGCACGATGACAGAGTTTATGACAGTAGTAGAGGACAATACTGTTTCCCAACTGTAGGGGGACCCCGAGAGCAAAAGTTACCTGGTGATACTTTAACTACAATTGTTCGGATTGAGCTGATCTGCAACGCGCCGGGAACTACGTCATCACGTTGAAAGGTCCCTGTGCAAAGGAGGATAGTTCAAATTGTATTGTATGTTGAATGACATATTTATGTCTTTGTGACATATTATTGTTTAAAATGGTCCTTACGTGTGCATATCCTGGGTGTTTAAATCTTTTAAAACCTAAACGTTTTTTTTTTCGAGCATGACCTTTCAACGTGATGACATAGTTCCCGGCGCGTTGCAGATCAGCTCAATCCGAACAATTGTAGTTAAAAAGTATATATATATATATATTAGGGCTGGGCAAGTTAACGCGTTATTATCGCGTTAACGCATTTATTAATTAATGGCGAAAATTTTTTTATCGCACGTTAATGCAGTTTTATTTTATTATTATTTTGAAAGTCCGTTGCTCATTGGCTCTGAATACACATAGGCCTACAGTCAAACCATGATCACAGGAGGGGTGGGATGTTGGTCAGCCAGCAAATAACCCACCCAAACAAGCAGTGGAGAGAGGCAGGTTCTCTCTGGTGAACAGTTAAAGGGTTGCGCTCCGCGAGTGAATGACAGGCGCTCTACGGATAGTACCTATAAAACCTATAGATAATAACTATTTAGATTCTGGAAACTCACTAACAGCGAGCCGAGGATCAGTCTCTCTTCTAATGATTTGTGCTGCGCGTCCTTTATAAAAAGTTATAGACAATTCAACTTCGGCAACGAGCGGGCGCGGGCGCGTGCTTGAGGCGAGCATGACCGCAACAGTTTCACAGGAACGCACCCGCTTGTCGCTGCACCTTGTGCTCGACCACGTCACCTCACTCTTGGCTGATTTATACTTCTGCGTCGGACTTACGCCGAAGACAATACGCTATAGACTACGCGTTGGTTTTCATTTATATCTCTGCGTCGTTGTCCGCGTTGACGCGCAATTACACATGCCGAGGGAGCATGTGAAACCCGGGGAGCGGTTGTAGCAATCACAGCGCTTGCGGTACGCGTAGAATTGACGTTACATTTTTGGAGAGGTGCACGTCAGGGTACGCCGAAGTGTACGCGCGCTACACAGCAACGCCGTGAGTATAAAGTATAAATTGTTTTTTTTACTCTGTTTAATGTAATCTTACGTGGGAAACCATGGCATGACCAAACCTAAGCTACTATAAGTAACGTTGGTCGACTCATATAGTAGTGATCATGACCTCTGACTACTACATAGACTGTTTCTGCTGCTCCCTGATAAAAGATACCTGTTGATACCTGTTGAGAAAAAAAACAAGAAAACTGGACTCGTTTTAACAAACTAGATAAAAGGTAATGCCCTGGCAGTGGCAAATAGCTTTGTTTAAATATTTGATTTGATTACATTAATGTTTAAGTCGAGATTTGAGATTACTGTGTAAAGGGAATACTGCTGGTATAAAAGCACCATATTTGTTTAAAGTTATTGCACTTTTGTGTATATAGCAGTACATTTTAAATCAAAAGTGCGCAATACACTACTTTAGAAGTCATTATTCAATTTTGCGCATAACAATGCAATTAATCGCGATTAATCGCAAGAAAACCATGCGATTAATCGCGATTAAAAATTTTAATCGTTGCCCAGCACTAATATATATATATATCAGGGTTTCCGTTGTCCGGTAATTACCGGACATTGGCCGGTAAAAAAATGAGATGTCCGACAAAATTAAATCTCTCCGGTCAAATTGTCCGATTAAAATTGCCTAATAATCCCGCCCCCCTAACACAATCTGAATTTGAGAATAAGCCTAAAATGTATAAGGCAAAAATACACCGATCTTTGGCTATGTTATAAAGGAACAGGCTCTACCGTTTGAAAGTTATATGAAACAACATCGCATGCTGCATTTCAAATAAAGCGCACGCCTAAAACGGCTGTAATATAGACCTAAACAACGAACGATTGAGTGAGACGTTTCAAATATGTCCAGGCCCAGGCAGACTAGCCTTGAAAGCTTTTTTCAGAGGCCAGGCGATGGTGAATCAGGAACATCTCATTATAGCCTAGTGGTTCTAATCCGCGCACTGGTACAGTTTTTTTTTCTCTCATCAAAAATGAATAGCCTATGTTCATCAGTGGTTAGTCTATATCAAGCAGGGACTTGCATTTTATTCTGTGATTTCACCGGAATGAACAGAGTCTCCGCAACGTAGATAGATTGAAACGCGCGTCCGAGTGAAGATTGCGCAACTCGCGCAGCGCGTCGTCCATGCAACTGATAGCAGTGGACACGAGCGCTCAGCTTGATTTCAAAATCAACAGATTTTAGCGCTAGATCTCGTATTTAATAACGAACTAAATGAATGATCTGATTTTATTTATTTGTATTAGGTACATCCGTGCTTCAATGTTTCAAAAAGTGAATGTGTGTGAAACCGCATTAAAAAACAAAACAATTGGCGTTGATTGACACCAATCGGACGTTCATGTTTTTTTTTCCGTCTATTTGAAAGTTAAGCTAATAATAACATGTTGCATTCTATACGGCCTGATTATGTCATTTTTTAAGTTACATAGACTGCCTCCAGTTTTCCTAAACTTGACTAATTAAGAGGCGATATTTGACCGGCATATCATAAAAATGTCCTTAAAACGAAACCTCTGCCGGTCACTTTGACCGGCACAATTTTTTTCTAGCGGAAACTCTGATATATATATAATTTTTTTAAATGACCAATCGTTTCACTAGATAAGACCCTCCTCCTCAGCTGCGATCGTGCACAGCCCGTTGAAGCACTTCAAAGACCTTTGAAACTGCATTGATTTGGACTTCAAAACGCTGGTTGCCATTGAAGTCCATTATTCGAAGAAAAATCCAGAAATGTTTTCCTCAAAAAAATTATTTTCTCTTCCACTGAGGAAAGAAAGACATGGATATCTTGGATGGCATTGGGGTGAGTAAATTATTAGGAAATTTTCATTTTGAGGTGAACTAATCCTTTTAGACCTTCTGTCACCTACTGGCGGTTTCAGTTTCATTTAAGTATCATATATCGAAAAGTATCATATCATTTTTCTATATTCAAAATGTTACATTTAAACACTAAATTCATAACATTGTGCAACTCTAATTGCAGTACGCATATAAATAATAATAGTGTAATAATAATAGTATTTTCTGTCAGTAATGCACATTGATTTTGCTCATTTAATTCCTCAGCTTTTTTTTTTTTTTTTTAATTATAGCTATGCGGTATATAAAAAATATTTGTAACGATAACGTCTATATCTAAGTCCTTTATTTTATAGGACAACAATGGACATATTTATTTATTTATTTATTTATTTAAATAAATATAATTTAAAGATGTTCTACAGTCTGTAGTGTAATTGTTATAGTAGGCTAATTATGACTAAGAGAGGGGTGCCCTTTATTTTTCGCTTGAGCACCTGCCCAAATGTCTGTGCACGGCCCTTAAAATAGTAATAAACTAGTTATTGTTTTAATATTCTGCAGGATAGGCGTCATATGTGCTCAAACGAGTTATTGTGCAATTAAGTCATTCAATTTAAGTATCTAATAAATTCAATGTGTGTACTTTACATATAAAATCCCCCTAAAAGCTAAAGTAAAAAAAAAAAAAGAATCCTATGAAAATGTATTAAATGGCAAATTCTGTTGTGGTATTAAAATCTGTGCACGACGACCTTTTAGCACACTGTTTACATGTAGCCGCCCTAAATAACCTTGTTTGAACAGACTATTTCATTATATTGATCGGCGATGTCCCGTTGTCAAAGTGCATGCGGTGGCATCCGTTTTTCTTGACAACAATTATTTTGTTGCTGATTTGTCCTCTAATTATGTGGGTCATCACAACATGTCATAATGCATTGATTCGTCATGTTTTTAGATAGGCTACTCGTAACAACAAAATGACGCACAACAAATGCATACAATGTTTCAGACCAAGACAAGACAATTAAGCGATGGATAAAAACAAACGCGCAGCACATCAAAACTGCATAGCTATTGGTGCATAA
This sequence comes from Gila orcuttii, assembly GCA_026230005.1. Lineage (NCBI taxonomy): Eukaryota > Metazoa > Chordata > Actinopteri > Cypriniformes > Leuciscidae > Gila > Gila orcuttii. The sequence goes on along the minus strand of JAPDVR010000015.1, from coordinate 14,330,115 downwards.
CATTTGGCAGGCGTAACATTGACATTAACAGTGTTCTGTTAAAGCCGATGCGTTTGTTGGCTAATGTATTGTACACTATGATTAACCAGCACTTACCGCAGTTCTGGTCAGAACGCACAGCATGATTTCACGCAAATGATCTTGGAGAATTCAACTGACAGCTGAAGAACAGGATCTCCTCGACATTATGCGCTACAAGGGCGACCAAAACTTTCTTGACAAGTCGCAACACGGGTCGCACACCCTCGCCCTCGCTCGGATAAGATTGACAACTGCAGCCACCAGTTAATTTGCCCCTCAATAACGAATGACTTGCACTGAGCTGGTGAGGCACCAAATAAAGAACAATTTAATTATAGCTATGCGGTATATAAAAAACATTTGTAACGATAACGTCTATATCTAAGTCCTTTATTTTATCAGTTAAAATGTAGGGTGATATTTAAAACCATAGCCTATGGGTAAAACAAATAAACATTGCCATCTGTCGGCCTATTTGTACGTTCACAACGTCATCGCTAAGCGACTGTCAATGCAGACAGGAATCTGTCAAATTGTTAATTGATAATTTAATGTAGCCTACCTATTTTTATTGGCCAGGCACATTTTTAAGCTGTTTGCACTTATGTGTGGTGCTTTGTTTTTAAATAGGCCTATATGAAACGTTCATTGTAGAGATATGATTATGATTTTGCGAACCGTTTTAGCCTATTGACTGAAAAGATCTGAATGAAAATCGGCATCGGCAATGGCATATTTATTTATCCAATTGACAGAGTGTCAGACTCAAGTCCTCGCATATACTTTTAGTGAACAAATATGTCCAGTAGGCTAAAACAAAACAACTCTACTTCAGGGGCCTCCTCATATATAAAACTTTACGTAGATTAGATTTCATCCTGAGTTTTCATATTTATAAAACGCATACGCCAGAACCTGCGCAAAATTCCCTTTATAAAACTAAGTCAAAATAACCATATAGAGTTTACAACGCCTCGTTTATAATAGCCTACATATCTTAATCTACATGTGAGTCATATGCATATTCTAATCCACGTGAAAAATATATAGGCTATATTTTTAACTTCTGGATAATCACTTTATGTAATTTGAGTGATTAACTCCGATAATGATAGTGTAATAAAATGAAACAGTTTAAAATCATTCTGTTTGCTCTCTCCAAGAATGCGTACGCAGGGTCTAGTCGGGTCTTGCGGTCGGTGCGCATATTTACAATCATTTTATTTTTTATAAATCCCGATATTTGAGTGGAAAATTGCGTACGCAGATTTCAATGCCTTTTTTGTGCGTAAGCAATGTTTATACATCAGGCCCCATTTCATTGGTTCTACACTGAACCTTCTGTCACGGACAAACTGCGTAACCGTTCTGACGTCAGCTGTTTATCATGGAGGAATATGCCCGTGAACCCTGGTAAAGTACATCCTGACTTCACTTCTGACGGGTCCGCACTTTAGCTGTTATTTGAAGCAGTTTATATTCTCATTAGTTTTCGTGTCGTGCATCGGTTCGTTTCCCAGCTGACATTCTCTATAGCCTGCTGTAACAGTTCAGACACATTGTTGACACTTTACACCGAGTTTTTGATAAACATGCTATCATGTGGGATATCATCTTAGCACCGAAAAGGCACAATGCTTGCTCTTTTCATTCACTGACAGCTTTAACTATTTGTTTAGTATTGAGTTCGTTGCCATAATGAAACGAAATTCTTGTAAAGCCATATGAAATAATAGTAGAAATTAACTCTTTGTTTATAATAAAAATCATTAGGCTATCCCTGAAAAGACGAAATAATAGAAAATCATATGAAAATATATAGTTTTAAATGAAGCAGTTTATCAAATTATTAGGTAAATATAAAAGAAAATCTTGCATGTGTTTTTATGTTTTGTATCATATTTAATACATCAGGCTTTTATGGCTCATAGTATGTTATGTGAGAACATGCTCATAGTCAAGGCGAAAATACACACCTCAGAGGCTCAAACAGAGCATAAATATGCACATCTGGTAATGTAAATCAATGAGATCTTTATAACAATATAACCGACTACTTACATAAATTATAAGTACATAAAACCAGTTATCACTCTATATCTCTCAATAATATGTCTTAGGAAGATGATATTTAAGTGCTTATTTTTTAGTTTTTTAATTATGGTGGGCAAAACATAAAATGCAATTCAATACAATGATGTTTGAGCACCTATTGTATTATATTTGATAGACACGTTATGATTTTTGTAAAACAATAATGTATGGATAACCTAAGTTGCTTGAGGCCAGAAAATGTTTATCTTGAAATATTTATAACAATATAAGAGTTGTTCTTATGTTTACCTTTTAAAAAATGTTACAACAAAAATACCTGAAGGGGGGTTCATTTTAAGAGTAATATTAAAAGGCCTTTTACTTGCAAGAAAAGTATTGACTATCAATTAGAGGGCAGAAGGCATGAAGAAGATTTTGTACAACAGGGTTTTCAGCAAAGTTTTGTGTTGATAATTTAGACGCCTCAAAAAATATACAGTAATATAATAACTTAATAACAGCTCTATTATCTAATTTTTTTTTAGTCCATGGAGGATAGTTGATGACTGTGGAGGTGCATTTACCATGGGGGCAATTGGAGGGGGGGTGTTCCAGTCAGTTAAAGGCTTTCGGAACGCACCTGTGGTATGCTTCACTGACACCAATAAAACAACTGAGCTCAGCCATTACTACCACTAATACACAATACAATACATTTACTACTAATAAACACCCTCTGTTACTTTAGGGTGTACGACACAGGCTAAGAGGGAGCGCAAATGCTGTGAGAGTAAGAGCACCACAAATTGGAGGTGATGTTGCAGAATCATTTTTTGTATTGTTTCTTGGTCTGATCTTGTGTGGTATAAAACTGTTGTGTATGACTAGTTTTAGCATTTTGTACTGTATATCAGTGATTCACTAATCACTATAAATTGTGGCATGGGTTCTGTTTCTCTTGCAGGTAGTTTTGCTGTGTGGGGTGGACTCTTTTCCACCATAGACTGTGGTCTTGTGCGTTTACGGGGTAAGGAAGACCCTTGGAACTCCATCACCAGTGGAGCCATGACTGGAGCTATACTGGCTACACGCAGTAAGATTAGCATAGTGGTTATTATTCTATTATCAGTATTCTTCCATAGTATTAGACATTAATGCTGTGTTCAGATTTACCATTGTTCAGCAAAATTTCACATTTAAAATCCAGTCATTTCAATGAGAATCTGTGCGATTGGTAATTTCTCATCAGGGTGAAAGCACTTCATGCTTTGAAGTGACTTCTGTGTGAGCAGTGCTTCATACATTGCAATGCTAGTAATAGACGATTGACCTTCTTTGCCCCACAAAATTTCGGCCTGACTGCACAATGCAATAATAATGTGACTGCTGCTATACACTACACGACTTGTAAAAACTGAAGAGACTTTAAAACATCAGGCGTCATATACTTGTCACACACTACCAGACTTTCAAGTCATTCCATAAACAAAAAACTCACACATGAAACGTGTCAGTGTTAGTCTAAACTAGTGACCGCGACGCTGAAGTGTGTGAGAACAGATGAATAACATCAGTACGAACCACGAAGATTTATTTATTTGGATTAAATATTTTAATCATTCTTTGTCATTTTTTCAAAATCAATCTTTTTACATGTTTATGCCCAAAATGCTTAATTAATATTCAAAGTAGTTGACTGTCATTCTCCTCTACGCTGTGTTAAAGATTAATTAAATTGCATAGTTTATTTAACATTGTTACAGGCACCTACCGAGCATTCATTCATTCAACTATTTTAAAAGACTGGAATAAAGCACCAACGCACACAAGCAATTCTTTTTATGAAGTCAAATTAATTTAAAAATGTAAACTCAATAGGTAGGAATATTAGTAAGAGAAAAACACTGTTAATGAGAAGACGAGCATTGGACTGCTGCAGGTTAGTGGATAAATACATTTAGCCTATTTATTATTCAGAATGCACAGTTGGAAAGAACATATATTTATAGGAACATTTTAGCAGGCTCAAGATAATTAATACAGATATCATTATTCATTGTTTTAAGCAACTGGCAGCCATAAAACTGTGATAATCTGCATTCTCGTGTACAGTATGTAGGTGCGATGAACGGAAACTCATGATATGTACTAAGTAGAACGCTGAAGTAGTTGTGCAAGTAGTCCATAGGGGCCATATTTACCAACAGCTTGCGCCAGCGCAAACCCTCTTTTGGCGTTAAAAAACTACCAGGATTTACTAAAGACACGCAGTGAAAAATTAGCACTGAAATGCATGGACAGGTTTATTTTTGCGGCTGACCTTATGCATTTGTAGGAGTCTCCCTTTCAAATACCAATTGTATGGGAGGAGAGTATTTAATTGACAGCAGCCATATCACCCTGTTGCCCAAGACTCGTTGCACACTGAAGCTAAGCAGGGCTGAGCCTGTTTAGTACCCGGATGGGAGACCTCCTGAGAAAACCAGGTTGCTGCTGGAAGAGGTGTTAGTGAGGCCAGCAGGGGGCGCTCACCCTGTGGTCTGTGTGGGTCCTAACGCCCCAGTGTAGTGATAGGGACACTATACTGTCAAAGAGCACCGTCCTTCGGCGTTAAACCAAGGTCCTGACTCTCTGTGGTCATTAAAAATCCCAGGATGTCCTTTGAAAAAGAGTAGGGTTGTAACCCCGGCATCCTGGCCAAATTTGCCCCTTGGCCTCTGTCCATCACGGCCTTCTAATCATCCACATGTCATGATTGGCTTCATCACTGTCTCCTCTCCACCAGTAAGCTGGTGTATGGTGGACGTTCTGGCGCACTATGGCTGGCGTCGCATCATCCAGGTGTATGCTGCACACTGGTGGTGGTTGAGGAGATTCCCCCTTCCATATGTGAAGCGCTTTGAGTACCCAGAAAAGCGCTATATAAATTTAACGAATGCCTTTTATAACTAAAAGTCTGCAGGCATGGCTCTAAATTTAGCCAGCTAGTGTTGACTCGTCCATACTGCAAATCGGGCCAAAAATCTGAGCTGTATTCCAGTCTGACATTTGAGGTATAATGACCTACTGGAAATAATCTTATGATGATCTGGACTGTTCTGTAATGGAACATGCTGCAAAAATCTTTAGTCTTGCAATTACCTCTGTATCATTGAAAATGTGTTTACAATGTTTGTATTTCAGGTGGTCCACTGGCCATGGTGGGCTCTGCAATGATGGGGGGAATTCTGCTTGCACTAATCGAGGGCTTTGGGATACTTCTTACTAGATATACAGCACAGCAGTTTCAGAATCGTGAGTTACACAATACACACTTAAAAGTAAAGGCTCCTTGTTTACATTGGCTTCACGATGAACCTTTAACATCCATGGAATATTTCCATTGCACAAAAGGTTCTTTACAGTTGTAAAAGTTATTTAGATTATTGAAATATTCTTCTCACTAAGAAAATAAATTGTTCTTTTAATTAGTTTTTTAAAGCCCCCCTGTGTGTGGTGTTTTTAATATGCTTTCAGACAAACCATGTGCAAATTCATAAGTCAACAGCATTGCTGAGTATTTTCTCCTTAAAACTCTAGTGAAAGACAGTCTCAAAATTGCTGGTGTTTCTGACGTCACAAACTAACTTGTAACCAATCACATCAACGTGTGATCGTCAGCGAGTGGATCTCTGAGCTGGTGTGAGTGAGTGGAGTCGGGGCTAATTTGCATATTCATAGAGCCGAGTATACTTCTAAGAAAAGAAGAGAGACTGAATCATTTACATGCATCCAAAAGTTTTTGGATACATGTAAACCTATTGTAGGATACCTCTAAAATAAAATAAACCTTTAAAATAACATAATAGGGGGACTTTAAAAAAAAAGTTAATTGGGGTTCTCGAAATGGTTCTTCTATTGTATCGCTTTGAAAAGCTCCTTTTTGAACCTTTATTTTTAAAAGTGTAGGTCTGGGTGATTCAGAGAGTTGATTCAATTTAGCGCAGGAAGAAAATATAGATATGATATTGTGGCCGTGGATTAAGAATTCATTTCGACAACATTTTAATTTGTTGCCTTGTTTTATTAATTTGTGTAAATCATGCCAAGATTATACTAATTCATGGCAATGTAACAATTTAGCTCAATTAAAATGGGGGAACAAATTAGTACAACGTGGCCACAATTTGCCTAAAACAAAAGAACGAATTCTGAATTCATGGCCACGATATCTTGTTTTTTTTACCTGCATGTCAGGTGCGGTGCTACATTCTTTAAAACCCTGTGATATTACATAAATAATTTGTAATAGATGATGAGATTTTTATACCTTTAGTTTTGTTCTGCACTTAGTTTTGTTGAAGCTGCTTCAGAGGTGTTCACTATCTATCTGCATCTTCTCTTCATCTATAGCGAGTCCCTTTGTGAAGGACAAGAGTGAGCTTCCTCCGAAAGAGGGCCAAGAGACACGTGGTTATGGACAGTATCAGTAAAACCACTGTTTTGCAGTGGAGACTGTAATATTATAGACTGTGAATAAGAGAGGATCATCATAGTTTACAGTACCCTCCAGAGACTGGGGATACTCCTGAATCCTCTTTATCCTCTATAGAGTATTGCTGGGATGGTGTATTTTTGTAGGCCAAAACCTGGAAACGAGTTAACATTGTAGCACTGGTTCCATCATCCTGTTATGGTCCATCCATAGTCAATGGTTTTGGTTAAATGCTTGAAGTAAGGTCTGTGGTGAACACAAACTCAAGATGTAAAACCCCTTTTATTCTATGATATAAAATATATCAGTAATATTATTTTGTGATTTACTTGTCTTGTAAAAGGTGGTTGCTAACAAGTGGCCAAATAGAACTACACAGGTTGTCAGGGACATTAAACGTCATCAGCCGAAGAGGTAAACTCATCTACTCACTACTCCACTTCCACAGCCTTGTTGCGTTTATAGTTGCGCTCTTACAAACTATTATAACTCGAACTTTCAGGGAAAATGTTTTTAACCAAAGACAGAAAGAGTTGTCAGAAGTTTATGGTGATGTTGAAGTCATGCGACCGCGGTGTAGTTCTATTATACCCTACGTTTTGCTTTTGACTTCTGCCGATTGTATTTATGCTTCAAAATTCATAAAAGTTGTGTTCTTTCGTGAATATTATCATGATGAACACAACGTGTAAGAATCATAAGCTTTTGTTTGTCACAGACCTTATTTTCTGCAATAATACAATAGAGAAAAAATATCGAGTTTTTGAGGATTATGCTAATTTCCGGGTTGTCCTAAAAAATACGTCAACCCTGCATCACTATTAGACGGTCACTCAGGGGAAAGCAGCATGTAATTTGTATTATGTTTAAATTGTAATTTACACTTGTATTTGTAAGAGAAATTTGTCACCCAAAGATTTTTGTCAAGTTAATTCAGGCTTGTTTGAACACTTCTTAAGACAAATATACTGTATAAATGTGTGCTAGAAAAAGACTCTCCGTTACAGCACTTTACATTTTGCCGGACTAACTAGATCAGTTGGAGATATTCTGGATATGTAATTAATTGCAGAGACATGAATAATGATTCCTATGAAAGTTAATATGAAATCATTCATATTTTGCTATATTATCACAGTGTTATGCAGACAAAGCTATGCAAAGCTCCAGTGCATTTTTATATTACGTTTATCTTAATCTAATACATGACCTGGATTCTTCATACACAAGAAAACTCTTTGAGATTTTGCTTTAGATCTTCTAAAGTTGTTACAATTTTGATCTTTCAAAGACTTTGGATCTTTTCCATTCAGTTACATAGCCTCTCATGCATTCTTTACTAATAAACTCATCTCCAATACATAATGTGCAGTCAAAAGAGACACTGCTCTACCAAATTGAATTGAAGTAATTTAATCTCTCCAGTTTGGTACTGGTATTTTTCCTACACTCTCTATTACAATCTTTGTGAAATGTTTTGTAGTTTTTTGATGGATTATTTATTTTTTGGAGCACTTTAGAGACAATAATAAGAAAATATGTATGTATAAGTAACCTGTCTCAATAAAGAATGTAATGGTTTATGTATTTGGCCTGTATTGTTTTAGAGACGCTATTATAATGGTGCTGGAACTCTATTGTATTTTTTTACTGTTTTGCCAAATATTCTTTTTCTGCCCTAAAAATTTTGACGTCTGAAACCATAATTCATAGAGACTCCAAACTTGGTGGGATGGTTTGACTGGAATCAATCCCATTCTATTCCCAATCCCAAGTCAAGCCCTTCAAGAATCTATACATTTGATTTTGTTTACTGTTTTTTCACCATTTATAATTATTTGAAAAACCTACTTTTTATAATTCCTGGTTCGAAACTCCTGGCACTTGGCACACGTATCATCCCCAAGACCCTTTAGGACAAAAAGTTGTTAAAATAATTTTGATTTCTCAAAGCACTGCAAAGATATAAGCCAATTAAATGGTCTTGAATCACCAATGTGGCACTATAATAAGCAAATTTAAACTTTTTCTAATAAGCAGTTTACATTTTTTGCTAACAAATTTGCAACTGTGCATGATTAAAAATTGTGTTTTCTCTAAATCTTTTATTGAAGCCTTAACAATTGTATTTATGTTTATGCCAGATCTTCTCCAAACTTTGCACATGTCAGCTTTATAGCAGGCTTACAAAAAGTTATGATAACAATTCTAATCCTTTAATCATTTAGTAGATATGATTTGAAATCTTTGTTGGCTGTGACACATTATGACTAATATCTTGTGTGAACAAAGTCCAAAAAATTCATCCTCGTTTACTCCCGGAGCATGACCGAACATCGCCACCATGTGGCAGAGGTTCCACCTATTCCTCAAAGCAGAGAAGTGCTCTTCCATCAACCCTCAGTGCAGTTCCTTGGTTACAACATCAGCGACCACGGTATCCAGAAGGTGGAGGCCATCAAGAACTGACCTACACCAACTACCATCAAGGAACTCCAACGTTTCCTCAGCTCCGCCAACTTCTACAGATGTAGTTATAGCTCCATCACTAGCCCTCTCACCAGTCTGTTGCAAAACAAGCCCAAGTCTCTGTCCTGGTCACCATCTGCCACCGAAGCCTTCCACCTACTCAAAGAGACATTCACCAACGCACCGCTCCTCATCCACCCAGACCCAGAGAAACCATTCATCGTGTAGGTGGATGCATCCACTACCGGGGTAGGAGCGGTGTTGTCTCAGCAGCAGGGGGCCCCAGCCAAACTCCATCCATGCACCGCCTTCTCCAAAAAACTCAGCCCGGCAGAGATGAACTATGACGCCAGCAACCGGGAACTCCTCGCCATCGAGCTAGCCCTAGAAGAGTGGAGGCATTGGCTGGAGGGTGCACAACATCCTTTCACTGTACTAACCGATCACAAAAACCTAGAATATTTGAAAGGTAAGAGACTTAAACCCTGCCAAGCACGTTGGGCTTTATTTTTTACTCGATTTAATTTCTCCATTTCCTATCGTCCAGGTACGAAGAATGGCAAAGCTGATGCTCTTTCCCGCCTGCATACTCCTGAAGAAGTCAGCGAAGAATCTGAGCCCATCCTGTCAAAAAAACTGATCGTGAGTCCCATTCAATGGTCTTCTAACACAGCCACCTCCTCCAATGCCCCACTGCAACTTTACGATCACTGAATGGACAACCATCAACTCTTCCGACTTCCTCCTTTCTCCTGGTTGCTCTGTGTGGCTTCTCTGGCCCAGGGCCGGCAGGCCACAATGGACTCGTGGAACCATCAAAATCCTTCTTCAGGAACTTCACGAAATGCTTTCACTGCAAAGGCCATGCAAGTATACATCTAATGAGGTGCTCTGAAAATAATAAGCTGATGGTTCTTTTCCATAGCTTCATTCCCTGTTTACGGTTTCATCCTGTCACTTTCTATTTTACCCATGTACGTGTGATTGTGTATGTTCAGATTAGTTATGTGAACAATACTTATTTGGTTCTGATTCGCGTCTCTCCTGTGATCCCACTCCTCTTCTCAGTCCTCCATGTCTCCATTCCCATCTGCATTTCCTGTTGTTCAGCGAGGTGTGTGCATCCAGCCCATCATCCATTCAACCATCCACCATTCTACAGTCCTGTAAGAAAAGACATTCTATTCACCACCTAATCCCCTGTGCTCCAGATTATTCATTGAACTACTAACTTACCTGTTTGCTTCATCACTGGTCATTGTTTAATAAACCTCCTGTTTACTTTCATCCTCATTGTCTGAGTATGCTTCTGTTACATAAATGTAGTATGGGAGGAAAAAAACTTTCAAAGAAGATTCTTCCCAGCATGATATCAGATTTTCCCCACAATCACTGTTCTTGACTTCCATAAAAACTGTAATTCTTTTTTAAATCTTTTCATATGAAACACATGAACTACAAACAGGCAACTCTTTTTAATTTTCTATCAGCCAGAGTTGAATCTCGGTTGTGGCCCTTTCTGACCATCAATGCAGATGGCGATACTAGCTGATTAAGGTCCAGATTCAAAGAGGGAATGCCTTGTTTGGACAGAGAAACTGGCTGCAGCAATTCTATAATGTGGTGTTGCACATACAATAATTCATGAATGCATCAATGATAACCAAGAAACAAGTGAATTTTTTTTTTCTTCGATTTTCATGTTTATTAAAGCTGCTGTCCGTAACTTTTTTAAGTTAAAAATAATCCAAATTAATTATTTAAAAAAAAAACATCTTCAGTCAGTGTTTAAAACTATCTGCTTGCCATAGCTAGATTCAAAACGGTTAGCTTGTAATAATGATTTTAATTTACATTCTGAATGACAGTATCCACACAGCGCGGTGATTGACAGCAGCACTCGCCTCAAAACACTGTGTTCATCCGCGCTGTTTCATGCCGATTAACAACCCACGTAAAGATGATAATTCCGCGAATCACTGCAGTTACAGATTTCGAACAGAGATGGCGACAAAAAGGGAAAAAGCTACGGACTGCAGCTTTAAAAAAAGAAGAGTAAAATATGCAAACAGAAAGCCTTTATTTCCATCTAAGCACTCCAAAACATGCCCAAACATTTGCTGTCCAGTATTCTACTAAAGAAAACGGCACAATATGTATTTGTCTGTGTAATTAATTAGGAACTGTGTTCTCCTTTTCAAAGTCACACTTTTGCTGGATGCCTGGGTCACAAAACACTCGCTGGAATCCAGTCTGAACATTCCTGCATTCTTGTGAAATGACTGTCCCATAAAAACACAAGTTGACAGAATCAGTTTTCCTTTGATAAAACAAAGTTCGATATAAAAGGCTATGGCTCATTTTTTCAAAAGCAAGAAAGGATATGCGCCAATTTCTGGTTTCCATTCAATAATATTCTTGTATTTTTCTTTGAAAAAATACAGCTCTGAGAGGAAAAAATCACTATACAGAAATAGGCTCTGGTTATCAGATATGCTGAATGCGGGTAAAAAACAACAACAACAACATAACATTTCCGGAAGAAAAAAGTTGAGGAAGAGGCCAGAATAGGGTGTTTGTATTAGTTGGCTTTGGCTCGAAGCTGGGCTCTTTTGCCAGTGACGGCCTGGAATCCAGTCTTGATGCTGGCTACAGAGCAACGTGAGTGACAGGTTTCACACTGCAGGAAGTAGAGACGCGTGTCCTTCTGCAGAATTGTATCCGGTGAGCGGCAGGTATGACAAGTCACGTATTCCTCTGTGAAAAAGAGAAAAGGCTCAAAAATCTATTCGGAAAATTAAATGTATTGAACAATGTAGGGTTCTTCACGTCTAAACCAAAAGAGTAGTGGAATGATCTAAACACTATCATAAGACAAAATACTACATTTGAAAAGTAGGTCACATTGAAATTTAAATGAAACTATGGCTGCACAATTATGGTTTATTTAACCAAGATTACAAAGCATAAATCATAGGGAAAAAGATGTATGTGTCTTGACTCACTAGCAAATGACAGAAAGATGCTTCACTTGCATGGACAGTTAAATCGATCAAGTGCTAATGGTTACAGCATACATTAACTGCTTTTAAAATGTTTAAGATGTGATATTCGGTTTATCTGAACATGGTCAAATTAAATTGTATGTAGGAGTGTTTGATGAGAGGTAATGACACAGTACATACAGGGTTTGAACAATACAACTGAAATACTGATCAATATAGTTCATGTCTATATATGTGCATATATAGGTGGTCAATCTTCACTGATTTTACATTGCACTAGTAAGACAAAGAGTAAAAGGTTGAATTAGCAGAGCAATAACACAGCTGTACATAAAATATTGCAATCCACACAACATAATGGGAGACATTGGATTTCAAAAGAGAACAAATTGTTGATGCGTGTCTTGCTGGCTGACCTGTGTCCAGGACAGCAAGCCTTTATGGTAGGGCTGTAGTACTCGAGTCCGGTCTTGGACTCGAGACCGTTTTTCTATGATCTCGGACTTGTTTCGGACTCGGACTTGTCTCGGTCTCGGCCACTGGTCTTGCCAAATATGGCTTTTGGTCTCGACCGAGTCCAGGTGTATTTATTATGTTCCCAGTAAGCACACATAAAAGCCATTTATATGCGCGCCGTTTATTTGCTCTGGTGTGAGCTGCGATTGCGCCAGAACCAGCCAGTCATCGAGATAATTCAGCACGCGCACTCCCCGGAGTCTTAGGGGAGAAAGCGCCGCGTCCATAGCGTAAATGTACGGGGTGCTAGGGACAGACCGAACGGCAGAACTGTGTATTGATAAGCTTTCCCCTCGAAGGCGTACTCAAGAATGGCCTGTGATGGGGGGCTATCTGAATGTGAAAGTATGCGTCTTTCAGATCCACAGTGAAACACTGTTATTATGAGGTATCACCATATGTCATCATTCTGTCTTCTTTAGATTAGAAGATTATATGATATCAAGGGGAATGTCTATACTTAAAAATCCTGGGTGTTGTGACACTGTTTTTGCTTTTAGATCAACAAATAATAACCCAAAATGATTGTCTTGATAATGTCTTGCACAAGACTTTTTTTTCCCTGTCCTGGACTCGGTCTTGACTCGGACTAGAACCTTTTTGGACTCGGTCTTGTCTTGGACTCAAACCTCTTTGGTCTTGGTCTTGTCTTGGACTCGACTAGTCCTGGTCTTGGACTTGTCTTGGACTCGACAAAGGCGGTCTTGACTACAGCCCTACTTTATGGTATATCAAGAGCCATGGTATCCAGGATAATGTTGATATTCCACCAAGCAGAATTAAATGCGCACCTCGAATCTCCTGTTCATAGGGAGCGCCACAGATTCATTGCCAAATATCGGTTTCATTGGTGCCAACATTGCAAATCTTGGGCTGTGGACAATGTGAAACATGTCCTTCACTGTCTTTCCCACATCCGTGGGAGTTACGGTGTGGAGAAGCAGCAAAGAGGCTTAACACCAGTGATCTGTATAATGACTGGATTGCTCATTGCGTTCTAAACTGCCAGCAGGCGGTGAAGGCGGTTAGAGTGGCCATCTTTCTATTCCCTACTGCCAGAATGCATCGATTTACAGCCAAAACATTGACCTAAAATCACCAGATTTGCAGCATCTCAGTCTCACAGGATTAGTTTTAATGTAAATAAATTTATGTAAATAAATTGTTACTTCAGATGTTATCCATGTTATTGTCTTTTCGGAGAGGATAAGTCATATATTGAAATCATTAATGTGTGTGTCTACTGCACAGTTCCGACACAGGTAGCCGATATAACACAAAATAGATTTCTTTATGTATGTAATTATGGAGGAAATATTAAACATGAACACAGATCTGTGTTTAGTTGTTTAATTCGAAATTTTTTCGAATAGAGGCTTGTATTAATATTTATTTTATAGGCTGTTACTATATTGCACTCTATTGTATTAAAATAGGGAATACCAATATGGCGGTGCGGTGGCTTCACTTTTTATGACATCATGAGCAAACCAGTTGTCTATATAGATCAGTGCTTAACACCCAAACGGTTCTGTGCCCAGAGCGAAGCAGGGAGGTGGGTCAGTGATGGTTTGAGCTGCATTCCCTACTGTGCTTGATGCATTAGGACTACTGAACCATTCTGGAGGACCATGTGCACCTAATGGCTCAAATGTACCCTGAAGGGGATGCCAGGTGAAAAGCTACATCAAATACTTGAAATATATGTGCAAAATCACGCTCATAGCCATGTGAAATGGCATATCTATATCAGATGCGCTGCAGCGTTAATTTTGCGTGAAAAGACCCCACTTTGGGGTAATTTGGAGGAGCAAGTCAGTAAACGTTTTCCTTCACCAGCATCACATAGTGACCTAGTGGCCACTGTTTTGGAAGAAGAATAATCCGCGGATCAGGTGGGTCAAGTAATAAAAATAACATTCTGATTAATTTCGGGTGGGTCGTGGGTGGATATGATAAATCATTATTAACAAAAATATTAACTACATTCTCTAAAATATGAGCATGTCTAAAATGTAATTTTTTCCCGCCAGGCAGACAGGCACTAATTTGCACCCTTTAAGATATATCTTATCTTATATAGCCTACATAGGCTGCACGGGGTCTGCTTTTTTAAGCAGAAATGGAGCAGTGAAATTCCAGTTTAAGTTTCAAGGGAGTAAAGCCTGTTTATGCCATTAAGAAAATCAAATTGTCAAATACATTTTGTTTTAAAGAAATGTTCATTTAAAAGCAGCGCTCATTCATCAGTGTATTATGTTACCATTAGAGATGCGCGCATCAACTGTCGACGAGTCCGCTGTTGAAGGTGATGATCATCCATTTATCATCACGCGTAACAACACATAAGAATTATTGTAATTTGACCATCGGGTGCGGATACTTAAATCAGAGAAAATTATTGGTGCGGGTGGGTGGCAGGTGGATGATTTGTTTTTGGCTGCGGATTCGGGTGACGTTGGAGCTCATCCGCTCATCTCTACTGTGCAGGTCTTTTATCAATCATTCCCAAAACTAATTGATGCTCTATTGGCCGCAAAAGGAGGCCCTACACTAATAATAAATTTAATAAATGATTGTGGTCTAAAACCAGGTGTTTCAGTTTTATTGTCCAACCCCTTTATATTACCATGTAGTATTGGAACACCAGCTACATATTCATACAGGGGCATAGTTTTTTTGTGGGTGGGGTTGGGGTGGGGTTTTTGGTTATTGGGGAATGGGGTATAAACCAATAACCAAAACAAGCAAGTACAACAGGACGAACAACTATTGTATTTATTGTGGTATATTTTGACTAACTTGTTTATAGAAATTTTAATAGATAATCTGTTATGGGAATAGTTTTTAAGATTTAATTTAAGACTGTGACATGTTGTAGTTTCTATGTGTAGGCTGCTATTTTTCATAACAAAACAAAACAAAAAACTACTCCCTTGTATCCATACATTCAAAATATTTGACTTACTTATATATCTTCTCAAGACATTCTCTATTTGTTTCTGTTGAAAGCGTCCTTTGATTACAAGCTGGTTATTTCCATCTATGGAGCCACTAGATATAAGAAGACATCTCTTTAGTTACAGGAAAAATCACTTTTTCACATCCGACAATTATGGAAATACAATCAAAAACTCACCATGTTCCTAACTCAGCTAACAGGAATGCCAAAAGATGTTTGGGCTGTCGATGCAACCTGAAGATGAAAAAAGTAAACATGCAATGGTTTAATAGACAAAATTAGGCCAATAAACTAGAATCACTGGTTTGATTATATTTACATATTGGTCAATGTTAAAAAAGATTCCAAATTAAAGCAAAGGTACCGTTTGCACCATGTTGGTTCCATAAACTCACAAACTTTTCCATTATCCTCACTCTGAATACATGTGTGTAAACACCTTTTTCAAGAAGATTTTAAATATATTTTTCAATGTAAAAAGTTTTTTTTTTTTTAACAAATATCATGAATTATTTTTATATTTTAATTTATATGTAATATATGTCAGTTATTTACTAATATAGAAACATCATTTGTCATTTAACAATCAGGGCTGCAACTAACGATTATTTTCATAATCGATTAATCGGACGATTATTTTTTCGATTAATCGGATAAAATTTCAATTTGATTTTTTGTTTATTACAACTAAATAAAACCCTTAATCATGGTATTTATGTGTAAAAGTGTAGAAAAGCCACACATTGAGTTTTACTAATATCAATATTTGCATTGTTTTTAATGATAATTGCTGATGGCAAGTTGACAACCATGAAAAACAAAAAAATCTAAATTATATACAACATTGTTTTAACATAATTTTTGTTAAAAACTAATTTACACAGACATGTTCAGATGTGAAGATAGAAACCAAAAACATGTAAAGTACATAATTCATTTAATTTTTATTTAAGATTCAATTAATTATAAGGATAAATTGCTAAAATAAATATAGAAAGACTGAAAAAAAGCGTGTGAACGTAGTAGAGCCGCAGTAGATCGCGTTTGTAAAACAATTAAAACTTAATAGAAGACAAATGCTATAAAAAGAGAACGGAATGGAGACGCAGCAAACAGGCTTGATTAAAAGGACAAGAAAATGATGCATTAGTGCACAAGCATTCGTTGAAAACCACTGACTACAGTGACTAAAAAACAATCTTTTACTGCTGCTGTTAATAACTGCCTTTATATTTAGTGCTTCACTTTCTAAACACCGTTTTAATTTAGCCTATTTCTGCGTAGCGCTATTTTAATCCATCACTTATGTTGCGAGCGAAATGATTGCACAACCTGATGCCCGAGACAAAATACAGACATCCCAAGTCTCCCGGAAGTTCCGGGAGTCTCCCGCATATTGATAGTGGCTCCCTGATGCCCGCAAATTAGTTCAAACTCCTGGAATCTAGAGCGTGCAAGCAAGAGAGCGCATGCGAGACAGAAGAGAGTGCTCCAAAGTCCAAACTGTGTAGCGCGCGCACGACAGAGCGGCACAGGGAGAGAGACCTTGCGTGTGTGTGCGTGTGTGCCGCATCATGATAGGCCTGTTTCAACCAATCACCAGTAAATGCTCCCCGTGACGTAAGCAGAGCAACTAATCGATAATGACATTCGTTGACAACGATTTTCATAATCGATTATTATCGATTATATCGATTAGTTGTTGCAGCCTTCCTTGTCTTTTAAATTTAAAAATTTACCTTACAGTCATGAGGGTTTTACAAGTATGTTTTTCTTTTCTTATACTTTTTTTTTTTTTTTGCATTTTAGTGCACTTGATTTTGATTTGGCAGACAAATATTTTTCAAATATCAATTTGATCCTTTTAATGCGGATTTATTTTATTATGATATTAGGACAGTTGTATCACCCTGACAAGTCCCTTTAAATTTAATCTTAAGAAATTAAAACATGCTTCAAGTAATAAAAAAAAACATGTTTGTATTCAAGTCATTGTTAGTATGAAATTTTTGTGCAGCTGTATTTGTAATGTATTTCTGAATACATTAAAAGGTAGGAGAAAAATAGCATAATGTGTGACTGACCCATATATCAACTTTTGCACTATTTCCTAGAAAATACATTCAGTCAAAGGTTTTTTTTTTTTTTTTTAAAGACCATAAGCATTCCTAGTTTTCTCTAGAACCCAGACCCAGCAGACATGCTAAGTGTTTGCACTTACAGTTTGCAGATGTCAGTGAAGTTTACAAAAGATGTTTTCTTTGTCCCAACTCGGACCACCTGAGGCGGCTTCATCACAAACTTCCTCTTCTCTCCTGCAACCATATCAGGGTTTTTCTCCCTCATGATGTTAAACACCCGGCTCAACAACTGTAAAGACGCAGACAAATAAATAATGTGATAAATTAAAAGAAAACTATGTCACAAGCACTGGGTAGAGTGATGTGTGAGATAGAAAAAGAGAGAAAGTGCTCATCATATGATTCAACTTCTTACCTCATCATAAGTGTAATCTCTCTTCGAACCTGCCCATGCTCGGGCTGATTGTGAGCTGAATGTGATGCCTTCTGTGCTTTTATCATCCTCGATGACTGTAGTAAAATATAAGTGAAGAATTCAGACATTCAAATATTTAATCAGCACTAAAAAAATATGTCAAACTTAGAGATTAGAAGATATTAGAAGATTCATCACAGTACATGTGGTGCATTAAAACCCTTAAAGGATTGGTTCACCTCAAAATGAAAATTTCCTAATAAATTTTCTGTTTTCCTCGAAAAACTTAATTTCTCTTCCACTGAGGAAAGAAAGACATGGATATCTTGGATGGCATTGGGGTGAGTAAATTATTAGGAAATTTTCATTTTGAGGTGAACTAATCCTTTTTTTTTTTTCTGATATTAATGTCAATGTCACTTCATTTATACAGTACAATTTAAAACAACAACTGTTGACCAATTGGCTGTACATAGCATAATATAGAACTCAATAGAGATTGACACACAACAAAATATAACCAGACAAAATAGTCACTACATCATTGAATAAAATCTATGGAAAACAAATAAGATTTAAGTTTTGATTTAAAATGATCTACTGTTGCAGCAGTTCTAATAGTAACAGGCAGACTGGTCCACAGTTTTGGCACTGCTACTACAAATGCCCAGTCACGTCTATTAATTTTGTCCTTGGAACCTTTTGTCCTTGGTTTGAGGATCTCAGAAATCTCCCAGAGCAATGTTCCGACAAGAGATCAGTAAGGTAAGATGGTGCCAAGCCATTTAGAGATTTGTAGACCATTAAAAGAACTTTAAAATCAATTATATAGCAGTCCGACAACCAGTTTAATGGAATTAGGGTAGGGTATTATATGTTCATGTTTCTTGACACAAGTCAGGAACCTAGCAGCTGCAATTTGTACCACTTGTAGCCTAGAAAGAGTAGCTTGACTAATTCCTATAAAGAGTGAGTTGCACTGTATTTCAAACTTAAGAAACTTATACCTGACATTATAAATCTAAGTAACACAAACTGGATCTGAATTTTTTTTCCTGACATATGAAAGAAAACATATGTAGAATAGAAGTTGACTCTTGCAAAAGCTGAGATGTTGTTAAATATCTGTTAAAGCCAGTTTTGAGGCTGATGTGAATTTAGAATAAAATGTCCTTGTAGATTGCAGTACATGCCAACTGTTATACACAGTATTTTTCTGTAACTTCTAACTTTTATTATAATTTTTTTTTAATTATATGTATTATGCAGCACTAATTAAATGAAGTGTGTTCATACAATCTTTTTCCACAAATTCCACTTTTTTTGCTTTCTTTTTTTTTTTTCACCTGGAAGCATCAAGTCTGAATCATCTTCCTCCATTATTTCCTGCTGGTCTCCCTCAATTCTCAGCTCCTGATCACCAATAAAATGAAAAGAGTCAACAGCCGTCAGAAGAACTATCAAATACAAGAAAATATGCTTAATGGGCAACACAATGGTGATGGGAAGTCCAATTCTTTTTCCAGAGGTGTCAACTCCAGGTTCAGAAAGTAAAATTCCTCCTCAGTATTTTGTTCCAATCACCTGGGGCCTCATGTATCAATCTTGCGTACGCACAAAAACTTTGCGTACGCCAGCTTTCACGCTCATGGTCGGATGTACTAACAGTGAAATTAACGTGAGAATGTGCGTTCCTCCACGCCAATTTCATGTCTGGCGTACGTACATTTCTCATAGTTTTTGTTCGTCGGCGACTCTTACAGGCAATGAAGTTAAGTTGCAAACATTACACAACGAATTGTTCTACAAGTCTATCGCACTACCACCTGTGGGATGCATTGCTATTAATTTGCAATTTATAAAATAATTTACATATATTGTCACACGAGCCTTATGGGAATATTCTATCAATTATGCAATTAAGTAAGAACATATAAAAGCATATGATATTCCCATATAATGCAGTTGACCAGCCAAACATTAAAACGCAATTTGCAGCGATAGCCGGTTTTCCTAATGTAATCGGAGCGATCGACTGCACACGCATTGCTATAAAGGCGCCATCTGAAGAAGAATTTGCATATGTGAATCGGAAACATTTCCATTCAATAAATGTGCAGATAATATTGGTTACCTTCATGGCAGTCCTGTAGTAAATCCGAGTCTCCCACAGCAGCAGATACTACTCCAGAGAGTAAAGTGTCACCCATAATTGAGGCAATTCTCTGACCCCCTTTACCACTGCTTGTTCTGCCCACACTTTGTCGGTGCGCAGCAGTTCTCCATTTAACGTCCACCTTTATATCAGACCATTTTTTTAAGGTCATTTACAGTGCGACTTTCAGATCCCACCGCATTGACGGCATCAGCCAAACTCTCCCACTCATATTTTTTCCTTTTGTTATTAATTCCGGAGGACAAAGTTCCAAATATTTTTTTTCTCGTTTCTACCTCCGATAGTAGCACCTCCGATTCACTTTCTGTAAAGTTTCGCTTCTTGCCGCTTGCTTTAGCCATTTTCTTACTCCTTTCTTTTGCCAAAGTGGACTCATTACCATATTTAAATGTATTTAATTAAGGGAGGAGACTGGGTGGGGCTTTGTGCTCGTGCATGTGCGCTCATTTTTACGTTAATTGGGATGTACAAAGAGAATATGCGTGGGATTCTTTCTTACGCAGAGATTCATACATCTGTTTTTTTTTTGTGCGTACGCACATTTACAGCTTTGTCCCTACGCAATGTTTTAGTATGAATTCAACGCAAGTCTTTGTACATGAGGCCCCTGGATTTGCTAATTAGCACAGTTTTTTCAGCCAGGAGATAGAACTAATTAGTGAAATCAGCTGGCTGAGTTAATGGGTGGAATAAACATATGGCAGGACTTTTACTTTCTGACCCCTGGAATTGACACCTCTGTCTTTTTCCGCAAACTGGTTCTTTTGGACAGTTTGTTTCAATAAACCAGTAAAAAAAAGACAGTGCACACAATAGGGCTTTTCACACTGCACTTAACCGCTTCACGAGTTTGCGTTGTGGCCGCATTACCACCTTGGGTGTGCTTTATTTTTCCGATAATTCAACGGCCCGTCGTCAATTATTCCTTACTTATTATAAAGATTAACTGTTAACCCTTGGTAAATTATGAGAAATGATAACCCAGGATTCCATTTACACAGGGATTAGAATGACCCAGGGTTAACCATTTCAGGTGTGAAAATCCCTAATGAGAGCATTCTATCAAATTATTCATTTTAAACGTTAGTACACAGTAGTTAAAGACGCTTAATATGAAGTGGGTCCAATTTTTAAAATAATAAAATTAGTTATGCAGCACACTCTAAGTGATTAAAGTCGGCAATAAAACAGAAGTTGCAAATGTCTTTTCTTACCCATTGCATATCCAAGTGAAACGCAAACAAAAAAATGTTAATGTTTTTGATTAAAGTTAACAAGGACACATACTTTTTTTTTTAAATACTGATGTGAATGGACAAATCATTTAAGTGTTAGTACATAGTACTTATAGACAGAAAGAGGGTCCCATTTAATTGTCCAGCTATGTAGGCTAC
Source organism: Gila orcuttii (assembly GCA_026230005.1). Taxonomy (NCBI): domain Eukaryota; kingdom Metazoa; phylum Chordata; class Actinopteri; order Cypriniformes; family Leuciscidae; genus Gila; species Gila orcuttii. Next base: position 14,308,568 of record JAPDVR010000015.1, on the reverse strand, counting down.
TGGTCACAGAAAACTCATTTCATGTGTATTGCAACGGAATGAATCAGTAAACAATTCCTTGACAACGTCCTTATAAACAACTGCTAACCTTCATGCCTTCTTCAATGTCATTTTCAAACACCTTCTTTGGTTTCTTTTTCTTCTTTTTCTTATTTGAGAAGTTCAGATCATCTAAATCATCCAAGGGCTCTGTAAAGATAGTTGTAGAACAGTGTCATAAAGGTCCGATCTCAAATGGCACATTATAGACAAACTCCTTCACACATGCAATGACCTTGTCAGGGTTCTGGTTTAAATACATTTGTTGAGAAACATGACTAAATCCATTACCACGGTACAAGAGAAAAGCAAAACACTTAATGGTTTATGAGAATAAAATGACAAATAATTATCAAACTTGCATCATCTCTCTCACCATTTATCTTGACGTCATCATCTTCAGGGTCCATTTCTCGCTCTTCTGCTGCTTCAGGCTCAACTTCTCTCTGTTCAACCTGTTGGACTTCCTCTCCAAGCCCATCTCCATCTTCGTCGAGCATGAAGGGCTTCTTCTTCTTCTTTTTCTTCTTTGATGTAGTGGGGTCGAATAAAATCTGAGGACACAGATCATTAACTAATCATTTGCTAAAGCATGCCTCACTGTGCTGAAAGAAATAATACTCACCCGTTTTTACTACTCAAGCAATGTTGAGTGTTCTTTATTAGTTTTTGCATTTTATACAACTATAAATAATATGTAATAATACAATAAAGAACACCAAATGCAGTCTATAGCACGTTATAGTCAACACTGTAACTGCACTCAAATCTATTCCAAAGTCACAACATTGGATATTTCCACTCAGCTGTGAATGAATATTACCCAAATATAAATAGACCAACACAGTACCTCACAACATTGATTGGATATTTCCACTCAACTGTGATATATTACCAAAATATAAATAAACCACCACCGTACCTCGTCTTCTGACATGATTGAATTAAATATCAATGATGTTCGTCCTGTTAAATATCGTTCGCACGGTTATTGCGACTAAGTTACTCTCATCCACTGTCTTCTTGCATCAGCACAAGCGAGCTTAGCACGCAAGCGTTCTTTCGACGACAAAACTATTTCGACAGGCGCTTTTCCACTGCATGTTACGGCTCACTTTTTGAGAGGGTTCCACTGTGTACAGTTCCTAGTACCTGGTACTTTTTTAGTACTACCTTGTACCCAGCAGAGCCATAGAGAGAGAGAGATTTGCCATAACGGAAGTTCAAAATGCTTGATCGATCGTCACGTGATTCGAGTAACGTTACACACTCCAGATAGTTCCAGGAAGTGCTTCGGCGGATATTCAAATATCAGTTAGAGAGACAGAACCGTGATTTTTGGTAATTTGTAGTCAATAAATGCATCGATTTACAAAATCTATATAATACACCGACATGTGAATGTAGTATGTGTATGTAGTTACAGCAATGTTGTTTTTAAAAGATAAAAATCTGCGAATATTTAAGGATTAGTGTGGTCAATGGCTGCCTTGTGAACATATTTCTGGCTAACGTTTAACTTTGTGTTACCTTGGTTTAAGACCATGTTTCAGTTGTTTTGTATTTGTATGTTCTTAAACTTGTATGATAGTTATAGGCAATCACGTCATGTTTTTTTGAATCCATTGCAAACAAGTGAAAATTAATTAATCTTAATGTTTACAATTCTAATGCACTCCATGTACTTATTACAAGGCCTATATAAATTAATACATAATTCAATTCTAAAACAAAACATGAATAATATATATTATACACATATATATATATAAAGCCTATATTCAGTATGTTATACACATATAATCATATATATATATATATATATTTATATAGAGAGAGAGAGAGAGAGAGACAGACTCTTGCACTGATTCGACTTGACCCTGCTCCTACCTCTCCTGAAACTTTGCCATTCTGTCATCTCCTATTTCCCACTTCATCAAAGCATCTCTTACCTCTGCTTCATTTACCTCTGCCACTTAAAAGTTACCCCTGTTCTCAAGAAACCCAACCTTGATCCCTCAGTTCTATCTAATTATCGTCATATTTCAAATTGACCCTTCTTTGCTTAATTACTGGAAAGTACTGTTGCCTTCTTATTGATGATCAGCACCCGCAGGAAGTCGCTCAGCGAAGCCCCTAACAGACACCAGTGGCTGGGAGGGGGGGTGGGTCACAGGGTGACATGCTGACATTATAGCAGGTCCAGTCATTTTGTTTTTTAATTTAATGTGTACTGATTATCTAACCCTGTCCATTTTGTGTCTCTGAGTGTCTGTAAGTGACTGCCACTAACAGAGAGTAACTGAGTGGCTGTGTGAGCGTGTGCATTTGTATGTGTGTGTTGGAAAATGAGAGTGAGTGTATTGGGGATCAGGGGTTGTGAACTCTAATCGTCCTTCCTGATAATTCCCTTTGTTCCACTTTAGCTGGTTGTGCATTTATCATCTTTTCTTTCTTTTTTTGTTACGATCATATTTTTTTAGTAAAATTCATTGGTATTTACAGGTTTTATTGTATGGTTATTAAACTGGCAGTTTATTTTCACCAAATACTAATTCTGACTTCTCTGCTTTCTTGTTTGAATCTTTTATGATTAAGCTGTATTTTTATTTTCATATTCATAAGCACAGGCAATGTCATTTTTTAACATTGATGAGAGGACACTACTCATTCAAGTTAATATTTAAATAGTTTGATACGTTAAGGTCAGCTTTTAAGTTCTCTCGCAAACAAAGCCCTAAATGTTAAATATTTTCTGCTTTGATATGATACTCTTAAAATACCTTAAAGTCAATATAAATCAACAGAAGTTAAAAATTTAAACAAGGTTTAACATATGTGGCTGGAATGGCATGTTTGAAAAGTCCCATATTTTTTGCCACCAGGTGAAAATACGTACTACCGTTCATAAGTTTGGTTGAGTAAGATTTTTTTTTTTTTTTTTTGAGGGAAATGAATACTTCTATGCAACACTGATGCTTTAAATTGGTCAAAAGTGACAGTTAAAGACATTTGTTACCAAAGATTTCTATTTTAAATAATTGTTTTAAACATTGATCGTTTTAAATGTCCCCCCCCCCCCCCCCTCTCACAATGATTTCTTTATTGTAAAGATGCTTAAAACTCAGCTTTGCCATCACATGAATAAATTAAATCTTAAATAGAAAACAGTTATATTAAATTGTTATATTTCACAATATTACTGTATTTTACCACATCAAATAAATCCAGCCTTGGTGAGCAAACTAGACTTTCAAAAACATTACCATCTGGAGGCAGTATGATTTTTTTTTAGAGTAGGTAAGCAAAAAGGGAATTACAGTTTAACCAAATTTGTATAAAGGTTCACAAGGTTGCATCTTACAGCTAGCAAATATCAAAGGTATGTTTGTGAGGTGAATGATTTCCACTACATATGTTGGCTGAATTTCAACCAGCTTTATAGGCTATTGTTCCAGTGTCGGTAGTATATATAAATCAAGTCACCTTTATTTATATAGTGCTTTATACAAGACAGATTGTTTCAAAGTAGCTTTACAGTGATAACAGGAAAATTATGCATTTCTTCTGTTGTTCAGCTGAAGTCAGTTCAGTGTTAATTCAATTCTGTTGTATAAAGATCATCAATTATTAAATTGGTTCATCATCCAGCTAGGTTCAGTTCTCATACAACAGCATCAGTCAACCGTCAACTCAATATACGTATTGAATAATATAGTGGAGGCACATAAATAATCAATGTATTCTTTTTATTTTCTATTTCTTATTACTTGGTAAATTACATAAAGCTGGTGTTTACAAACACTGTGCTTAAGAGTCACCATCAAATCAAAATGGGTAATTCTTATATTGTTATGGATTGTTGTAGAATATATTATAAAGGATTTATGCGTGCACATTATTATTATTTTTTTAATTAATGTGCCTTCTTAATCTTTAAATAAAATAACTTCCCCTCCCTTCACCACAGCAAAAGTGGAAAAGATGTTGATAGAGAACCGAAGAGCCCAAATCCATAAGAACAGCTAACGTATTCTGCAAGAAATAAAAAAAAACATCAAAAATCAAAAAACATCAAGAAAAAAAATCAACATTAATCTAGCCTGATGAGTGAGTACATGAGTAGGCCTAAAAGCAAATCAAAACTAATCAACAGATTAAACTAGCTCAAGTAACACTTACACTTAGATGCACATGAGTATGAGATGTACAGGTATTTGAATGTGCCGACACATAGATCCGAGAAGACACCGTTGGAGGCTAATATGGAGCAATTGTTTTTCCCTTCACATCTACACCATAAAAAGACCAATTGATAAAACAAAAACTTGATTAAAAAAACGTTGCTTGATTCAATTATTGTTCAAATCTTTTTATTACCCTGCTGGGAGGAAACACTTAAACTAGCATAAAGGCTAGTCTTAGCTGGTTTCCCAGCCTGGTCAGCATAGTTTGGATTGTTTATTTGGTTTGTTTTTATCAGGGCAAAGACTGAATTATCTGTGGAAATTTGTACATTGTGCATGTAAACTGACCCATTAGCGACTACTGTCTGTGAATTCAAGGTGTAGCAGTCAGTTTTGGCAAGCTGAGAAGCAGGTCGTCCAGTAGAACACGTCCCGCTATCAGTTCGCCCATAGCTAGCGCTGTGAATGTGTATGGCAGTTCCAACCTCTGAAAACAACAGTTCAACTTTTCACAATCTCTTGGATGAAAAAAGTCATTATATACTATAACTTTTACCATTTAGAAATAAATTCCGGATAATCAGCTGAAACATTAAAAATAAGCAACAGTTAAGGAACAACAGAATACACACCACACTTCAGGTAATTAGTTTCATGTTCACAGACCAAACTTGAACCTACAGAAAAAAGAGAGATGTTGTAAAGCAATAAAATAAAATAAAAAGTAAATGTAAAATAAAAGTAAAGTAAAACAGTCTTTTTGAGTTATTGTGTGTGCTGTGTGTACTGTGATCATGCCTTTTAAAAGCATATCAAATGGAGACTGTTTATGTGCTGAAAAAGAAGTGTTGCTTAGCTGTACTGAATGTGCACTTGTGTACTTAATCTTAAAATGTATTTTTTTAAGCTACTTGCAGATAATGTAATATTAATTAAACTAAAGGCAACTACACAAGAGAGAACACTTGCATGACTTGCCTGTGTTTTATTATAGCACACAACACAAAAGGAAGAAAATGCACTTGTAACAGTTTTACTTTCAACATTAACCATATTTCAAAGACAACAGAAGAAATTATTAATTTACATATAAAACTGTACTTAAATCCTACTTAAGTGGGCCAAAAAGCATTATAAAGTTCAGTTAATTGAATTTAATATAAATTTAAGATATTTAATTGCAACTAAATATTTAATTATATTTAATTAACATGCAATTAAGTATCCAAAAACAGTACATTATGTTCAAACAGGGTAAAACAGGAGCAACAGGATAAGAAATACTCACGAATTTCATGTGGGAGGCAAAAATATGAGATTGCAAGGTACTTGTAAATGCCAACACAGGGATCAGTAAAGACTGTATGTGTTGCAAAAATCTCACAACTTTTCAGGCCATTGCAGCTTTACATGTCAAAGAAGGAGGCTTACATTAGTCATTCCATTTATATACCAACTAACAAAATATGTTTGCAGAACATTTAAAAACATTATTTCTGAATGTTCTCTCAATGTTTTTAAATGTTTTCTCTTACATGTTATGCAAATGTTAGACAAGACATTATGGGATTATTACTTTTGAATGTTTGAAACTTAGGCACAAAATCAGTAGTCCACATTTGTGAAATCAATTATTATACCAAATAATATAGCTTGTCTTTCACGTGTATCAAACTTCTCGAAATTACTAGATATCCCAAGAATAGCTGAGATTGGACATGGTTTGAGATTTTTATAAAAAAAATTTAAATGCTTCAGAAAACAATCAAGCAATTAACTTTCTATTAACATTATTGGAAGAATGTTTGTTCATAACTTTGTGAGAACCTTGCCAGAATGTTCTGAGAATGTCCCTTGTTAGCTGCGATGGTATTTGAAGAAGACCAAGAATATAAATGTACCTAAAAATTAACTAATTAAATTTAAAGCAATTTGATCTATCTACCTTTTCGACACAGTAGCCAGTGCATTGGGAAAATAGCACTTGGTGTTTTGGAGCTCACTGGATGGACGTCCTTCCGAGCAGGTGATTTTATCTGTACGTCCATAGTTTGCAGTATTTATCTGAATCTTACCATTATCTACATGGGGATAAAAATAATAATAGCATTTCTTAAATTAATCCATGTGATCTGATTTCGTGAAACAAAATAAGAGTTGTGGAAAAATACCTCACCACATTTCAAATAACCGTATCCACCATGACAAGTCACACTTATTTCTGGAAAAAGTTAAGAGTACAGAAGATGGTTACAGGCTTGCACAGAGATGTGAATTGGGAGAGGGAGAGGGAGAGGGAGAGGGAGAGGGAGAGGGAGAGGGAGAGGGAGAGGGAGAGGGAGAGAGAGAGAGAGAGAGAAGTAGACCTGCTTGGATGCAAATGTAGTTGGTAGTGTAGTACTTGTAGGTTCCAGAACATGGATCTTGTCCTGCAAGTCCTTGAGTGTTTAACTCACACTCTCTCAGTCCATCACATCTTTTAAAGGATAATAAATAATTTAATATCACTAACAAATCATCTAAATAACCACAGAGTAAGCAAGAGACTAATTATATTCTTCTCTCTGGAGTCACAAGCAAAAAGACAATGAAAAAGATCTTTACTGTTTAGAGACCGCAGGAACATCTATTGAACACTGAGTGTTAGATGTTTCGCTTTGTGGTCGTCCAACGCTGCAAATTTGTCTGCTTGTGCGGCCAAATGTTGCTGATTGTACACTGATCACACCAGAGTCTGAATATAAGAAAAGCATCATTAATGGATTACTGTTAAAACAATTACAAAAATAGTATAAATAACTTAGTTGATTGTAACTACAACACCTTACCACAACTTAGACGCTGGACAAACCCATCACACGTAACTACTGTCTCTGAAAAATTAAAGAGCTCCCCTTGAAGGTATTTTTTGTCATTTGTAACAAGGCAATTGGCAAAATACTAAATAATAATAAAAAATACTGTATAGTGACATATTGACGCCACAACCCCCACACACAAACAAAAACATGACATTTAAAACTGAACAACACAATTAAGACATAATCTTTGCTTAACTGGTGATTGTTGATGTGGTTCATGGTTAAATGACATACCTGCAGAAATCAGCAATCTGGAGTCTAGAAGCACCACTGTTAGACAACAACATAAGATCAATGATTAAAATACCTGTGTAATGCTAATCTTGAAGCCATTCACACTATTCTCCATACTAAATTTAACCCAGAACAGAGCTGTTGAAATGTCTCAAAGTGCAGCTCAGAATTTACTGTGCATCTGATTCAACTTAGAAACTTACAAGTAAGCAGAAGGACACTGAGCGATAACATGGTTCTGCTGTTGGTGTGCATGTAGCCTCTGATAAGTTGATTCATATTTATATGGCCTGTTGTCTGATTGCTGTAGCAATAATCAGATGATCAGCGCAATCATGTGGTTTTAACCAACTAGATTCTAATTAAGTAAACACTCCTCCATTCGGAGATTGTGAAAAAAACAGATGTCATGGGACTTTTTAAGTTACCGATTCACACACGAAGCAAATATTGCTTGGACTTAATTAAAATACCGATGCCAGAAGTGCCGCCGCGGCGTTTTTCGCTGATAAGTAATCACAGGATCCTCTGTCTTACCACATGTGACTCAACAGGGGCGCCTCTCTGGCCGGAGATCCCGTGGTGGCCCCTCTGCACGACACCTCACAAACACAGACAACCTTGCGTAATCGAACCACACTGGTCATTGTAATCCAGACTTAAAACTCATCACATTCGAAGGACGCACACACATACACGGAACTGAAGACTATCAGGAGTCCAACGCGTGACTGACCACGCGACGAACTCTGAATACACACACACACACACACACACACACAAAGAGACAATCATTCTGAACCACGTGTAGTTAAACGTGACGTTTCAAATGTACAAATGTTTTCTGGTTGTGTTCAGGATTCCCTTGTGACCTAATTGATATAAATGTAAGCTTTTATGGTATGTGATCAGTCTGACATTCGTTGACTGTAGGGGTAAAATCTTTGCGTGGCAGGGGGAGCTGCCACTCGACCAGTCACGGATATATGCGCCTGCCACTGCGTTACATGCGCCTGCCACTCGACTAGTCACAGATATATGCGCCTGCCACTGCGTTATATGCGCCTGCCACTCGACCAGTCACGGATATATGCGCCTGCCACTCGACTAGTCACGGATATATGCGCCTGCCACTGCGTTACATGCGCCTGCCACTCGACCAGTCACGGATATATGCGCCTGCCACTCGACCAGTCACAGATATATGCGCCTGCCACTGCGTTATATGCGCCTGCCACTCGACCAGTCACGGATATATGCGCCTGCCACTCGACTAGTCACGGATATATGCGCCTGCCACTGCGTTATATGCGCCTGCCACTCGACCAGTCACGGATATATGCGCCTGCCACTGCGTTACATGCGCCTGCCACTCGACCAGTCACGGATATATGCGCCTGCCACTCGACCAGTCACAGTTATTCGCGCCTTATATGCGCCTGCCACTCGAACTTACACAATATGTAAGATATGTTTTTAAACCAAATGCAGCTCATATCCCCTGAAGCCAGCGGGAGCCAGAACGGTACGCACAATAGGTCAATATTCACCATTAACCAAACGCTTTTTGCCTGCCTTGCAACTACTGTACCCACTTTTTTTTAAATCCTGAGCACCAGTCTCGTGACATAGGCTTGCGCCTGCCTCAAAATCTCTCACTGTTTTAATTTACCAGACGAACCCACAAACAGTGCAATGCTGATCTTATTTTTTTATTCGCTCTTTTTGCCCATAAGGGAGAGCATCTCTTGGCTCCCGCCTGGGCTACTAAGCGTCACACCTGCCACACGATCTCTCACTGTTTACACCTACCAGACACTCCTAATGATATACGAGAGCACACAGACAGTGCAATACTGATCTTATTTACCTTTTTCTCATCTGATCTTATATTTTATTCGCTCTTTTTATCCGTATGGGAACGCGCTCGTGGCTCTATTAAGCGTCGCGCTATCACCAAAACCTGCCACAAGATCTCTCACTGTTTACACCTACAACTCCTAATGATACACGAGAGCACACCGACAGTGCAATACTGATCTTATTTACCTATTTCTAATCTGATCTTATATTTTATTCGCTCTTTTTATCCGTATGGGAGTGCGCTCGTGGCTCTATTAAGCCTCGCGCCATCAGCAAAACCTGCCACAAGATCTCTCACTGTTTACACCTACCAGACACTCCTAATGATACACGAGAGCACACAGACAGTACAATACTGATCTTATTTACCTATTTCTCATCTGATCTTATATTTTATTCGCTCTTTTTATCCGTATATGGGAGTGCGCTCGTGGCTCTATTAAGCCTCGCGCCAGCAACCAGCCACACGATCTCTCACTGTTTACACCTATCAGACACTCGGGATTGATGCACGAAAACACACAGACAGTGCAATCCTGCTCTTATTTACCCATTTTCTCACCTTATCTTATATTTTATTCGCTCTTTTTATCCGTATATGGGAGTGCGTTCGTGGCTCTATTAAGCCTCGCGCCAGCAACCAGCCACACGATCTCTCACTGTTTACACCTATCAGACACTCCTAATGATACACGAGAGCACACAGACAGTGCAATACAGATCTTATTTAGCTATTTCTCATCTGATCTTATATTTTATTCGCTCTTTTTGCCCGTGATAAAGCGCGTCTCGATCGTGGCTCTTACGTCACCAGCCATATCGCTCACTGTTTTAGACACTCGGATTGATACACTCGACATACAAACAGTGCAATCCTGCTCTTATTTACCTATTTGACATCTTATCTTATTTTTTATTAGCTCCTTTGTCCCATAATATGGAGCGCGTCTCGTGGCCAGCCACAAGATCTCTCACGCCATGTCACGCCTGATACTCCGATTGACATTTTCTGAAGGAGAATGTTTTTGACCACTCCATTAAGTTTTGTATAAAGCATTTCCTTAAAGTGAATTTCGTTTTGTATAAATTGTAGCTTAATTTTAATCAATGTTTGATCAACCAATTCCCTGGATTTTATAAATAAGAAGCAAATATAGCAGACATAGTCCTATAACAATAAAATCATGACATTTTTGCATTGCATGTTCCTCACATGCATGAGAAATAATGTCTAGCCTAGTTTTAAACGAAACAATTCAAAACAAAAATAAAAAGGCTAGGCCTACTTTCAGATAATGTAATCCGTATGAAATGAGCATTTCTCTCCGCGCGTTCACTACTGCGAAGATGGCGAGTCCAACTTCATCCTTGTAGCCAACACTGTCACAGAAAACACTTTATGGATGGGTGGAGGCAGTGCCGATCCTGACCTCCCTGGGGCCCTAAGCAAAATTCTGCTAAGGGGCCCTCTACCTGACCCCGTGGGTGAATGTGATTTCACCAAGTACCACATGTTCCTGGATCAACATCTTTGTTGATCCTGGATCAACTTTCCAATCAACCAATCAGATTTGAGGGACAAGTTTACAGTTTATGTCAAGTTTAGGCTTAGAACCAGGGTGAAGTCCTTAAACATCAGTGTTATTCACTGATCATTACCCTCTGATTTTAGGGAAAAGTTGTGGGTAGGGTTAGGTTTAAGGGTAGGGATTGGGTAAGGACTACATTTTGGGACAGGAATGTTGATCCAGGATCAACAAAATATGTTGATCCAGGACCATGTCTTACTTGGCAAAAGCTATGTAAACCGATTGCCATTTCCACACAGTCACACCTGACACTTCAGTGCTCCCAATACAATCCTCCCTCCTTTAAACAAAACAGTCAAAGAATAAGTACAAAAATATAGAACAGAATGAGGTTCAAACAAACAATATTTATTGAATATAGTATTTCTATAGAATATTGGCTGATGATCCAGCATCTCCTCTACTGACAAACTTAAGCATAGCACCTGCAAATTATAGATAACTCATTTTATAAGCTGCATCAGACCCATTCAAACTGGCTCCCAATTTCCTTTTATTCATTTTCAAATATAAAATACTATTAATACTATGGCTTGGCTCTTGTAATATTTAACTAGTGAACTAGTGATGCAGATATCAATAATCCCTGTGAGTGATGACATCATTGATATCAAAAATTAACTTTTGTACAAGTGAACATGTAATTCCTGATATCAAAAATAGACATTGGTAGATAAAAATGTAACTAAGGGGCCTATAGTAAAAAATAATCAAGAATTCACATTGCAGATAGTAAAAAAAAATTCTTGATATCAAAAATGCATGAACTGTAAATGAATAAAATCTAAAATGGCTTGCCATTGCATGTTAAAGGTTTTTTTTTTATTATGCATGTTGAAGCAATTTTTGATTTATGATTAATATTTACTGAGGGATGTCCATCCATATTGACCAGTATGTCCAGCTAGCTATTCAACATTTAAAATTCAATATAGCCAATAAATCAGTAGTCAAATTGTCAATACATTGCTTTCCATCTTGTATAATTAGTGCAGTTGTTTAGAGTTTTTAACTACACATTGACTAAGACTAGATAATCAGTGTCTTGTTTTAAAAGTATATACTGTATAATGTGTACTTTGATGAGGAGTGCCATCATTCACGCCCATATATTGTACAGTATGTCTGGTCGTGGTCTCCACATATATTTCTGCTTGAAAAATGCGCGTTTCATTTCGTGCGCGCGCATATGAACGCATGATAACACACGCGACGCGGTTATCTTTTCCGAGCTGCAGTAAACAAACACCGTTGCACTTTGTCGTTCATCAAAAACAAACGTAATAAATAAATGTATTTTACTCTCACTTTTGTCAGGCACAAAGTGATGCAAGAGATGCACTGACTGCCTGCCCAGCTAGGTTAGCAAGACCGAAAAAACACAGTAGAAATCCACATAAACTTAACTTTGCTGACATCAAACTTGGAGAGGAGAGAACACAAGTTTACCTGATTGTTTTTCCCGCATTTCACTCTCATGTTTTTCCCCCCTCTTTTCGTGACCAGAAGAATAGTTTCACTTAATTTTGTCATGGATGTTGTAAACATTAATTGACGCGCTATGGCACAAGGGGGAGGCGGGGCCTTGAGTAATTTGCGGGGCCCTACGCAGCTTGCGTAGTGAGCGTATAGGGCGGATCGGCTCTGGGTGGAGGTGGTGGTTGTGTCACCCCGTGCCACCCACTCGCTCACTAAAGAACCTATCTTATTAATTACTCGATATCTGAAGCTAAGAAAATGTAGTCGAGTTACGAGTATTTGTTGCAGAAAATGTATATTAATTGAAATCAGCCATGCACCCCCACCCAAAAGTGTATACAGGTAGCCTAACTACTTAAAAAGGTACTTAAACAATATTTCATAAACCACAATGTGATGTTTAAATATTCAATTTACTCATTTGACTTTGACATGTTCAGTGACTGACAGTTTGTTCTCCTGCACCATTCCTGGATGACAGGCAGCTGTAAAACAGTGAGAGATCTTGTGGCAGTACGCTAGAGGCTGACGCGACGAGCCACGAGACGCGCTCCATCACGGGCAAAAAGAGCTTATAAAATTATTAGATATGATGACAAAAAGGTAAATAAGAGCAGGATTGCACTGTGTGTGTGTTTTCGTGTATCAATCCGAGTGTCGGGTAGACCATAGAGCCACGAGTGCACTCCCATATACGGATAAAAAGAGCGAATAAAATATAAGATATGGTGAGAAAATGGGTAAATAAGAGCAGGATTGCACTGTCTGTGTGTTTTCGTGTATTAATCCCGAGTGTCTGGTAGATGAAAACAGAGAGAGATATTGTGGCTGGTGGCTGGCGCCGCTTAATAGAGCCACGAGCGCACATATACGGATAAAAAGAGCGAATAAAATATAAGATTCAGAGTTACCCTGACTATTGCTGTATTTATTTTGAAATAATTTTACTGTATAGTTTTGGAGAAAAGTAAAGGCAAACTCACCTTGAACATCAAAGTGCATTTTATCACTTACAAAATAAATACACGGTCAAGCCAGCCGCACATTTTTTTTAGTATGCGCGTCTAATTGTGTACTTACGGTATGGGTGCTGGAAGAGGTCAAAAATGATTTTTAGACTCTATTTTCTGCTGTTTTGCATGTTATTATGACACAATTAATACAATTTCATGATTTTTAAAAAAGAACAATTTTTATTTTATTTTTTATTATTTTAATGTTTGTAAGCCTATATATGATTTACATTAATTATTACATAATTTATTCATGTTCATATTAATGTTAATTGTCATATTCATTTTTTTTTTACATTTTTATTGTTAATTTTAATGTTTTTATATATATCATACATTAATTCTTATACTTTATGCATGTTTATGAAATGAAATATTAATGTTAATTATCATACATTTATTTTGCATTTTTATTGTTGATTTTAATGTTTGTATATAAAGTAGGGCTGTTTTCGACTAAGGATTTTCATAGTCCAATCTGATTCGTTAGATTTTGCCGTAGTCGACTGATAGTCGAACCTTTTTTATGTATTTATTTATTTTAGATAGCAGCTAGACGTTCGGTTGAAACTGTTCGTCTGTTATAGGACAACTCGCTCTACGTTTATTTAAAATGAACAGCAAGACAACTAGAAGTGAATGTGCTTTCCATTAAACGAATCCTTAACAAAAAAAAAACCGTTGCAATGAACGTGCTTTGTTTTAAATAAATCACACACAGTAAACAAAACCTTAACAAAAAATCTTTGCAATGAACTTTGCAACTTAGACGCGCAAACTGCGTGCCGGTGCGGTGAGGCGTACATGCTCAGGCAGATTCGGCTTAAAGTCGTTTATCCTCGGATGCGGCGTCGCGCGCTGTTACAAAAAAAGCCGTGCACACAGCCAAGCGAAATGGGGTCTTGCCGGTCTTGCGCACCCAACGCGTCATTTTTTGCCGCGCGCACCTTCGCTCTTGTGCGGACGCGGATTAAGCCTTGTTTATACTCGACGCGTCCGCAAGAGCGCGAAGGTGCGCGCGGCAAAATGACGTAATTGCGGTGTGGGCGGTCGTGCGCGTTGGGTGCGCAAGACCCCATTTCGCCTGGCGGTGTGCACGGCACTTTTTGTAACATCGCGCGCGGCGCCGCATCCGAAGATGAACGACTTCGAGCCGAATCTAGCCGAACTGGTACGTCTGCACCAGCATGTTTATGATCCTTCTATACACAGCGACATTTTCATTGATGGGCGACCATAAAAGCCTCTCATTTTGTGAATAGGAACACATTTGCATTAAGCACCCAGTTTGCACTTGTCTAAAGTAACTGCTTACATTTACAAAATAAGCCTACAATAGCAGAAGTAAGCCCTGCTGATGAAATTAAGGTTTAAACACTCTTCAATAAGGCTTCAGTTGTTTAACTAGTTTGTACAAAAAAGTACAATAAACCTACTGCATTTATTACTCTTTTAATATGGATCAGCTATTAATAAACTACTAATAAACGGCAAACTACTTCTTCACTGCTGATTCCTGGTGGTTTAGAGGAGAATTACTCCGAGTCGCCCCCTGTCGTTTCACAGAATAGCACAACGGCGAGCGCATCAAGTATAAACGCCTCGTCCGTTTGGAGAGGTTCGCGCGCAGTCAGCGGAGACTCGCGCTCGTGCGGACGCGTCGAGTATAAACAAGGCTTTACTCCGTGTCAGCGCGCGCTCTGATCGGTAAAGGTGCACAGACCTCTCCCGAATCATCTCCAGCACTCAGCCTCCGAAGCACCACTAACTCCGCCTCCGTTTCCCTCCTAAGATGATATTAGTATTTAAACATTCTCTATGATAAAAAATATTTGTAAAAAATATTTAAATAGCACGGTTTTGGCGGTTATAGAGTTCTAATGACGGTGATAAACTATAACCGTCGGTCTCACGTTATATAATAACCGTCACACCCCTATTGGTTACATAACACTTCCCTACTATTCAGGTTCATAGTCGAATCAGACCTCTCCGAATCGAATCGTCGAATCCTCGACTATTAGAAGTCAGTCCTAATATAAAGCATACATTAATTATTATACATCATGTATTAATGTTTATTTATTATTTACTTACATTTTTCATGTTAATGTAAATGACAAATATGATACAACAGGCTTTTGGTGGCTTTTAATTCTGTCAATTATAATTGAATTGCATTCATGATCAATAAAAACCTTATCTATGAAATATACATTTATACCTAATGTAAGAAATATTGTACTAAAAAAAACAACAACACACAGACACACACACACACTATATATATATATATTATATACATACATTATATACATTATATACATATTACCTTCTAGCACTTACATGATGTCCCATTTTCAAACACTCATATGAGTAAACCTGACTACTACTGTATTTGTTTTTAAGTCATTTTACTAGTTTTGTAGAAAAGTAAAGGCAAACTCAACTTAAACATCTAAGTGCCTTCTAGCACTTACCCCATGTCCCGTGTTCAAACACTCATAAAATCTTTCTATTATAGGTTTGCTCATTATATCAATATATTCCTGTTCCCAGTGACCCTGGCTATTACTGTTATCATTTTCCTATCATTTTACTGTATAGTTTTGAAGAAAAGTAAAGGCAAACTGACCCAATCATCTAAGTGCATTCTAGCACTTACACCATGTCTCATTTTCAAACACTCATAAAAAGTGTTCGTTAATCGGTTTGCTCATTATTTCAATATATTCCTGTTCTGAGTGACCCTGGCTATTACTGTTATCATGTTCATATAATTTTACTGTATAGTTTTGGAGAAAAGTAAAGACAAACTCACCCAATCATTAAAGTGCATTTTATCACTTAACACCATGTCCCATTTTCAAACACTCTTAAAAAGTGTTCCTTCATAGGTTTGCCCATTCTTTTAATATATTCTTATTTAGAATGACCCTGACTATTACTGTATTTATTTTCAAGTCATTTTATTGCATAGTTTGGGAGCAAAGTAAAGGCAAACTCACCCCAAACATCAAAGTGCATTCTATCACTTACACCATGTCCCATGTTCAAACACTCGTAAAAAGTGTTTCTTCATAGGTTTGCCAGTTCTTTCAATATATTCCTACTGAGATTGACTCTGACTATTACTGTATTTATTTTCAAGTCATTTTACTGCTTAGTTTGGGAGAAAGGTAAAGGCAAACTCACCCCAAACATCAAAGTGCATTCTATTACTTACACCATGTCCCATGTTCAAACACTCGTAAAAATCTTTCTATTATAGGCTTGCTCATTATTTCAATATATTCATGTTTTTAGTGACCCTGGCTATTGCTGTTATCATTTTCATATCATTTTACTGTATAGTTTTGGAGAAAAGTAAAGGCAAACTCACCTTGAACATCAAAGTGCATTTTATCACTTACATCATGTCCCATTTTCAAACACTTATAAAAAGTGTTCCTTCATAGGTTTGCTCATTCTTGTAATATATTCCTATTCAGAGTGACCCTGACTATTACTGTATTTATTTTCAAGTCATTTTACTGTATTGTTTTGAAGAAAAGTAAAGGCAAACTCACCCCAAACATCAAAGTGCATTCTAGCACTTACACCATGTCTCATTTTCAAACACTCATAAAAAGTGTTCCTTCATAGGATCACTCAATCTTTTAATATATTCCTATTTAGAGTGACCCTGACTATTACTGTATTTATTTTCAGTCATTTTACTGTATAGTTTTTGAGAAAAGTAAAGAAACCCAATCATTAAAGTGCATTTTAGCACTTACACCATGTCCCATTTTCAAACACTCATAAAAAGTGTCCCTTCATAGGTTTGCTCATTCTTTTAATATATTCCCATTCAGAGTGACCCTGACTATTACTGTGTTTATTTTCAATTCATTTTACTGTATAGTTTTGGAGAAAAGTAAAGGCAAACTCACCCCTAACATCAAAGTGCATTCTATCACTTACACCATGTCCCATGTTCAAACACTCATAACCATCTTTCTATTATAGGTTTGCTCATTATTTCAATATATTTCTGTTCTGAGTGACCCTGACTATTACTGTATTTATTTTCAAGTCATTTTACTGTATAGTTTTGAAGAAAAGTAAAGGCAAACTCACCCCAAACATCAAAGTGCATTCTAGCACTTACACCATGTCTCATTTTCAAACACTCATAAAAAGTGTTCCTTCATAGGTTCACTCAATCTTTTAATATATTCCTATTTAGAGTGACCCTGACTATTACTGTATTTATTTTCAGTCATTTTACTGTATAGTTTTTGAGAACAGTAAAGACAAACTCACCCAATCATTAAAGTGCATTTTAGCACTTACACCATGTCCCATTTTCAAACACTCATAAAAAGTGTTCCCTCATAGGTTTGCTCATTATTTCAATAAATTCCTGTTCAGAGTGACCCTTACTATTACTGTATTCATTTTCATATCATTTTACTGTACAGTTTTGGAGAAAAGTAAAGGCAAACTCACCCCAAACATCAAAGTGCATTATAGCAATTACACCATGTTTCCCATTTAAGCCCACCGGCAACTATAGTTGCCGCAGTGTATAGTTGTCATTTTCCTTTTTTAAGAATTTTTTTAGATGTTATCCATGTTTTATTTCTCAATGACATGAAAGCAAACAACCAAATAAAGGATAAAAAAAGGTATTTATTTCCTTCCTGTCACATGAGGCGGTCAACTTCTTACCTCTTCTTCCAAGAAACATGAAGGCAAACCATCCCAAAGAAAGGTAATTATATCTATCTAATATATATATATATATATATATATATATATATATATATATATATATATATATATATATATATATATATATATATATATATATATATATATATATATATATATACACACACACACACACAATCATGAAGGTCTCTAGAATCATCCAAACAAAACAAATCTTACAAGAGATCTATAGTTTTTAAAAAGTCCAAGCGGCAACTATAGTTGCTGGTGGGCAAATGCCTTGTAAGTACATATATCATGGGGAAATGGGGTATACTGTGTTAATAGGTTAATAAATCAATGTTATTGGTCTTGTTTAGTGGTTTTTGCTTTCATAATGACCTATTGACTGGATTGGCATCCGATCAAAGAAGTGGTGGTGGGCATACTACAGTTCTTTGTCTTTTGAACCTCCGTCAAGCCGACCAGGCCATTGGGACCTATTTTCAGGACTTTTGTGGACTCAGCCATCAGGTAGATTTTAATGACGTGGTTCTAAAGGACATTTTTCATTTTGGGCTGAACGAACCGGTGCGGTCTCGATTACCAGCCCAATACATTGACTATGCCTTGTTGCTGAGTGGTTCCTCATTGAACGCCGCAATTCCACAGTACAAGCCTGAGGTTCTTCACGTCATGTCGACCGAGCCTGAAATTCTTCAAATCATGTCTGCCGAGCCTGCGTTCCTTCATGTCATGCCTGACCAGCCTGATCTTCACGTCATGTCTGACCAGCCTGATCTTCACGTCATGTCTGACCAGCCTGATCTTCACGTCATGTCTGACCAGCCTGATCTTCACGTCATGTCTGACCAGCCTGATCTTTACGTCATGCCTGATCTGAGAGACTGCTCACGTCAGTCCTGTTGATTGCCGCCGTTCCAGAGTCTCGTCCCGAGATGGCCACTGCCGCCGTTCCAGAGTTTCATCCCGAGATGGCCGCCGTCGCTGCTCCAGAGTCTCGTACCGAGATGGCCACTGCCGCCGTTCCAGAGTCTCATCCCGAGATGACAGCCGCCGCCATTCCAGAGTCTCGACCTGAGATGGCCGCCGCCGCCATTACAGAGTCTCATCCCGAGATGGCCACCGCCGGCGTTCCAGAGTCTCGTCCCAAAATGGCCATTGCCCCTGTTTCAGAGTCTCATCCCGAGATGAACACTGCCGCCGTTATTTCATCCCGAGATGGCCGCTGTCGCTGCTCCAGAGTCTCGTACCGAGATGGCCACTGCCGCCGTTCCAGAGTCTCATCCCGAGATGACAGCCGCCGCCATTAGAGTCTCGTCCCGAGATGGCCGCTGCCGCCATTACAGAGTCTCATCCCGAGATGGCCACCGTCGCCGTTCCAGAGTCTCGTCCCGAGATGGCCACTACCGCTGTTTCAGAGTCTCATCCCGAGATGGCCGCCGTCGCCGTTCCAGAGTCTCGTCCCGAAATGGCCGCTGCCGCCGTTCTAGAGTCTTGTCCCGAGATGGCCGCCGTCGCCGTTCCAGAGTCTCGTCCCGAGATGGCCGCCGCTCCAGAGTCTCGTCCCGAGATGGCCGCTGTTCCAGAGTCTCGTCCCGAGATGGCCGCTGCCGCCTAGGCCTACTGTCAGGACTACAATATTTACTTCTTTATGGCGTCTGCCAGAGAATAGATATGCAGTTATGTTGTACTTTGTTTATTGATTTTTGTGTAATCATGTTTAATCATTAATTCCAGGGGGAGTTTCAATTTATATATTTTTTACATTTTGATGTGCATATTCAGTTTTGCCATCACTGGAATAAATTAAATTTGAAAATATCTTCAAATAGAAAACAGGTATTTTAAATTAATATTATTGTTTTTGATCATTTTTGATTAGATGAATGCAGCCTTGGTGAGCATAAGAGACTTTTGAAAACATTAAAACAAATCTTACAGACTTCACACTTTTGATCAATAATGAATATATTGCTAGCTATAGTCAAGTGTATATAGAATGTTTTAATATTCTATATACAACCAGCAGTAGCAAGGGTCACTCTGAACAGGAATCTAATGAAAGAATGAGCAAACCTATAATGGAAATATTTTTATGAGTGTTTGAAAATGGGACATGGTGCAAGTGCTAGAATGCACTTTGATATTTAAGGTGAGTTTGCCTTTACTTTTCTCAAAAACTATACAGTAAAATGACATGAAAATAGATACAGTAATAGTCAGGGTCACTCTGAACAGGAATCTATCGAAATAATGAGCAAACCTATGAGGGAACACTTTTTAAGAGTGTTTGAAAATGGGACATGATGTAAGTGCTAAAATGCACTTTAATGATTGAGTGAGTTTGTCTGTACTTTTCTCCAAAACTATACAGTAAAATGACAAGAAAATAGACAAAGTAATAGTCAGGGTTACCCTGAATAGGATTATATTAAAAGAATGGGGAAACCTATAATAGAAAGATTTTTACGAGAGTTTGAACATGGGACATGGTGTAAGTAATAGAATGCACTTTGATGTTTGAGGTGAGTTTGCCTTTACCTTTATCCCAAACTAAGCAGTAAAATGACTTGAAAATAAATACAGTGATAGTCAGGGTCAATCTTAATAGTAATATATTAAAAGAATGAGCAAACCTACGGAGGAACATTTTTTTATGGGTGTTTGAAAATGGGACATGGTGTAAGTGCTGAAATGTACTGATGATTGGGTCAGTTTGCCTTTACTTTTCTTCAAAACTATACAGTAAAATTATATGAAAATGATAACAGTAATAGCCAGGGTCACTCGGAACAGGAATATATTGAAATAATGAGCAAACCTATAATAGAAAGATTTTATGAGTGTTTGAACACGGGACATGGGGTAAGTGCTAGAAGGCACTTAGATGTTTAAGTTGAGTTTGCCTTTACTTTTCTACAAAACTAGTAAAATGACTTGAAAATAAATACAGTAGTAGTCAGGTTTACTCATATGAGTGTTTGAAAATGGGACATCATGTAAGTGCTAGAAGGTAAAGTAAAAAAAAACCTATATATATATATATATATATATATATATATATATATATATATAGTGTGTGTGTTTTTCTTTTAATAATATTTCATACATTAGGTATAAATGTATATTTCATAGATCAGGTTTTTATTGCTCATAAATGCAATTCAATTATAATTGACAGAATTAAAAGCCACCAAAAGCCTGTTGTATCATATATGTCATTTACATTAACATGAAAAATGTAAGTAAATAATAAACAAACATTAATACATGATGTATAATAATTAATGTATGCTTTATATACAAACATTAAAATCAACAATAAAAATGCAAAATAAATGTATGATAATTAACATTAATATTTCATTTCATTAACATGCAGTTAAGTATAATAATTAATGTATAATATATATATAAAAACATTAAAATTAACAATAAAAATGTAAAAAAATAAATAAAATAAAAGTTATGTTCTTTTTTAAAAATCATGAAATTGTATTAATTGTGTCCTAATAAGATGCAAAACAGCAGAAAATAGAGTCTAAAAATCAATTTTGTCCTCTTCCAGCACCCTAATTGTGCTGGAAGAGAACCCTAATTCTAATTGTGTAAGTACACAATTAGACGCGCATACTAAAAAAAATGTGCGGCTGGCTTGACCGTGTATTTTCAACGCGCGCCCACTTGACCGCAGTCTTCGCTTAGCCACGAGCGCGCTCCCATACGGGTAAAAAGAGCAAATAAAAAACAAGATAAGATGAGAAGTAGGTAAATAAGATATGTATTGCACTGTATGTGTGCTTTTGTGTATCATTAGGAGTGTCTGATAGATGTAAACAGTGAGAGATTGTGTGGCTGGTAGTGGCCGTAAACAGCGAGAGATCGTGTGGCTGGTGCGACGCTTCGCTTAGTCACGAGCGCGCTCCCATACGAGTAAAAAGAGCAAATAAAAAACAAGATAAGATGAGAAATAGGTAAATAAGATATGTATTGCACTGCATGTGTGCTTTTGTGTATCAATAGTAGTGTCTGATGGATGTAAACAGTGAGAGATCGTGTAGCTGGTAGCGGCCGCCCGGTATGGCCGGCGCGATGCTATAGAGCAGGGGTGTCAAACTCAGTTCCTGGAGGGCCACAGCCCTGCAGAGTTTAGCTTCAACCCTAATTAAACACACCTGATCAGTTAATCAAGTCCTTCAGGCTTATTTGAAAACGGCAGGTGTGTGTGTGTTGCAGCAGGGTTGGAACAAAACTGTGTAGGGCTGTGGCCCTCCAGGAACTGAGTTTGACACCTGTGCTATAGAGCCACGAGACGCGCGCTGCATTTAAAAAAAAAAAAATACATATTGTGTAAGTTCGAGTGGCCGGCGCATATATCTGTGACTGGTCAAGTGGCCGGCGCATGTAACGCAGTGGCAGGCGCATATATCCGTGACTGGTCAAGTGGCAGCTCCCCCTGCCACGCAAAGATTTTTCGTATTGCAATCGTTCTTTTGTCTTTGTTAATTGTTTGTTTTTGTTATGCATATTTACTCCTGCGTGATTTAAGTAGTTTATGTAATCTTTAGTCTTGTTTTATTAAACTCTATAATCTTTTGAATTGAATCTGTCTCATTGTTCTATAAACTTGAAGTCCCTGAAAATGCCGATCTTATGTTACAAAGCTCTACTTGATTTATATAAAAATATCTTAAGTGCCTTACACGAAAATATAATTTCTGGTGGCCACAGGAAGGGTATTTTTGATGTTTACAGGCTGGTAAACGAACGAGTGCATGATAAACTAAGTTTGAATCATATCAAAGTTTACCCTGATAATTGATCTGATTTTACCGACCTATATTAATAATTAATACGAGCAATCGTGTTAATGATTCATATATGGTGAGGTTTAACCTATTCCCTATTTGGGATAATCTAATTTGTGTATACGATAATGCATATTCATCATCTCATGAATATTATTCCCCCTTTGAGTTAATAATTTCCCTACAAAAGTCATTGTCGCTACATTGCTTAGATAAGATTGATTGCTCTCTAAACATATGTGACCGTAAATACATCCGTGTAAGAATGTGATCTTGTGCAAACACTTCCTATTGTTATAGAAACTTCATATGAGACTTGGGAAAACATTTGCACAGGATATCATAAAGGCATCAACAGTCATAATTGGAAAGAGTTTGACTGGAAAACAAAAATCAGGTTTTTTAGAACACCAGGTGATATCAAAATTTGTGGATAATCCAGAAGCAGAGAAATATTGGAGGGAGTGTGGGAAGGTTGGAGACCACACACACATATTTTGGGAATGTCCAAAATTAGTTACATTTTGGCAAGGGGTTAAGGATAAGATTATGAAAATGTTGTATGTAGATCTGCCTTTTACGTCCTTGTATTTTTTGCTTGCAGGAATATTCTGCATGTACTCGAAAAACCATTACAATTAATTGGATGAAGCTACACCCACCAAAAATGAGTCAATGGAGAGAAAAACTTATATCTGTTTACAAAATGGAACATATGACTCCCAACTCCAACTGAAACTGGACATTTTCATACAAAGGTGGACACCTATTAGTATACTGTATAAATTGAGGCATTGAGGGTGAACTGATTGGTGTGAAACTTTTACTTATATATATATTTTTTTATTTTCTTTCATTTTACTATTGTATAGTGTTTTTCTGTATCTCTTTTATTTGGGCCACCAGTGGTGTCAAGGAATGTTTAGTTCGTTTGTTGTAATTTGTTAAAAAAATTATAAAAAGAAAGTTAAAAAGAAAAAAGAAACTTCCTAAACAATTTCTCAGGCATTAGTGCAAATATTTCGCATAAAAATGTGATCTTGTGCAAACACTCTCTATATTTGTTATATAGACAAATAAATAACAACGCCCCTGCCCCTTTTGTCTCAAAATGTATTGTGCCCTTTTCTTATAATTGTAAATAATAATAATTATTATTATAAATATTATAATAAATGAAACACACACACCCCCTTGCCACTAACAATAATAATACAAACAAATATTATATAAAAAAAATTGGCGGAGAAGTGGTAGGCGGAGTTTCCTTTGCAGCGCCTCATACGAATTTAACGGTTCTGGTACACACTAGCAGCAGTTCGCGCGAGTCTCTTCAAACGAGCAGCAGGTAACGTTTAAGCTAATACGGAAAATTACATTTATCCTACCATCACCATGCTACTCTAAAAGTTGCTGCAGGATGCGAGTTATTCTTAACTACAATAAAAGTAGCCTAACTCGATTTCAGACGCATTCTGAGTGACAATGTCATTCGTTTTTATCCAAGGAATAAAAGTGCAAGGGGAAATACATCTAACAGTTAGTTTCAATGAAATCGTAAGTCCATGTCCAACTCTAAATTGTGAGGAACTTATATCTTTGATTTCATAGTAACGCTTTACAATAAGGTTCATTTGTTCATTACTCATGTATGAACTAACATGAACTAAACATGAGCAACACATTTGTTACTGTAGGCTATATCTTAGTTAATACTACAACTGTTAATTGTTTATTCATGTTATGTCTCAGTCAGTGCATTAACTAATGATAACAAATACAACTTTTGATTTTAATGTTTTAGTAAATCCTGAAATTAATATTAACTAAGATTAATAAATGCTGAAGTGCAGTTCATTAGCTAATGTTAGCTAATGAATCCTTTTTGTAAAGTGTTACTGATT
Organism: Gila orcuttii; assembly: GCA_026230005.1. Taxonomy (NCBI): domain Eukaryota; kingdom Metazoa; phylum Chordata; class Actinopteri; order Cypriniformes; family Leuciscidae; genus Gila; species Gila orcuttii. The sequence continues at coordinate 14,283,869 of JAPDVR010000015.1, read as the reverse complement.
CATGATAGCTAACAGTCTTTCATACATATAATACATACATTAAATTTACAACATCAACAAAACTAAAAATTAATTTTCCATAATTACCTTCTTGATTCTCACTGTTTTGTTTGGTGAAGTAAATAATATTTAGTAATATTATCATAATTTCCCTATTTTCATTTGATGTGTTATGTATTCTAATAATTGTATCAACATATTTTCTTAGAATGCCAAGGAAAGAAAGAACAAAAACAAAAAAAATCAAGAAGTAATAATTTTTTTGATTTAGTGCCCTTTTTGGTCCCTCTGCCCCTGCCCCTGAGGAGGTCTGTGCACGCCGCTGGGCAGGTGCATCTGAGGGCTAGGTAGCATGTTAGCTTAGCACACCATCAATACCATGAGAATTTGTGAAATTAAAACCATGTTTTTGCTCCAAACTTACTTTATAATGCAAGTCGAGTATTTTAAATAACCTTCTGTGATCTGATTTGGCTTCGGATAAAAAAATCAGACGGAAAATATATTATTTTATAGTATTCTGCACAATGATAAAGTCTACATCGATTAGCATTACATCATAAATATAATTTATTATTATGAAAATACCTGACATGGCTCGAAGAACACAGATAAATCATATATCGTTGCAATTATGTTTATTGTCTCCAAAACATCTTTATCTACATGTTACATTGATCTCTGGAAGTTTTGTTTATGTCAGGGACTTCCTGGGATGTCACATTAAATCTTTAAGAATTTAAAGAATTTGGTGCTGTGATGAACACCATTGCGAATACAAAAATCCAAATGGCTGTTTAAATAATTTAAATACCATTCAGAAACACAGTGTAGCATAGGTGCTTTGTTTATGGGGGTTTCTGGGGTAAAAGCTGCATTTCTGCTGTTCCATAAGTGCCATATACTGTCAGAGAGTGGATGTGCATTTCCATCCAGTGCACCTCCACTGGTTCTGCAAGCTTCCCATCAGTGTTCTAAAAATCGGAATAAATCGTAATTAGTGGTCAACCGAAATTGTTTTTTTGATGGCCGATGCCGATATTAGATAGCCAATTGCCGATATAAAGACGATATAGGCCTATATATATATATATATATATATATATATATATATATATATATATATATATATATACATACATATACAGTGCCTATAGCATAAGTGAACACACCCATGCTAAAGTTGACTAAAAAGAGGAATAAAAAAATCATCTTTTGGAAATTGATCTTAATGCCTTAAAGGGTAACTAAACCCCTGGTCAGAGCCGGACTCCACCCACTGGCAATATTTGAAAAATGCTGGAAAAGTGGCAGAACCCAGCGGAGGGGGGCGTGCACCTGAGACGCATCTCTCTGTATGGAACCTGCCTACGTCACCTGCAACCGCTACGTCACGTACCACCACAAACAGCCAATAGACCTTTCTCACAACTAAAATTTCATATTCATAAGTGTAAATTCTCCAATCATAAGCCATTATTCAAAGTCTTTCTCATCGAATTTCACCAATACCTTCAAACGCTTTCTATCTCTGAGAAGTCCAAAGCAAGGAAAACATTATCCTGTTGTACTCTCTTCAAAATCCCCTTCTAAAATTTTTAACATTTTATTATCTTAAAATGCTGTTGTTTGTATCTATTTATGTATGTGATTATCCTCTCTTGCATTATTATTGTTAATTTTTTTTTTTTTTTTCTCTTTCATGTCTCCTCTGGTGTTTGTTCTATTCTTTGTATTTCATGTGGTTATTAATAAAAAAAAGACCTTTCTCACAACTTCCGTATTTGTGACCGGAAATACGCAATCGTCGTGGTAATCTACTTCCTCCGCAGTTAAGGCAACAGGTAAACATAAATAAATGGCGCAAGAAACTAGCAAGAGCTATAGAGGGAATGCATTAACGTCACTTTCCCGCCGGAACACGCCCCCTCAGCCGGACTGAGTGGCAGAAGAGCAGCTGCGTGACTGGATTTAATAGGGGAAACTGCGAAAACGCAAGTAAAACAAACGATTATCAGTTTAAACTAAAGATTGGACTCAATATAGTGTTCCTTACAACTTACTAAAGATCCAGTGATCCATGGATATTGACATGCAGCCAGAAATCGTGTTTCCTGACATTTATATGAGCCTGATTTCGACACCGGGGAAATACATACAGCAAATTTGCCTGTGAACGCTTTATATAAATACAATATAGGCAAGTCTAAATCCAGGTGATCACTTATATCAATGTTATATATATCATCATATCGTCTAGACTTAAAACTTGTATAGTTTTTTGTCAGTGTTTATTTAAAAATGTCAAATTATACAGAATATACAGTGGTAAATATTTGATTGATGAGTTGTCACTGCAATATATAACAATACAATATATAGAGAATGATTTTACCACTAAATTCAGCATATTGACACAAAAATGATTGCAAACATTATCATATCAACGTTCGCAAAATGTTTTAAGGATATCATTGAGGCCTGAGATGACGGAGTGTTTTTTATAAAACGTTCTTGTAATGTGACGTGTTAACAAAGCAAGAACATTTTATATGTAACATTTTCAGGATGTTGTTGAGGTAAAAGTTTGTAGAATGATCTTTTATAAAACATTGACACAATGTCCCATAATAACAGAGGATGAACATAATCAAATTAACGTTCGTAAAATGTTTTTGACACAAAAATGATAACTGCAAATCCACCTTTCGCTGCCTGGAGTCCAGTTGTTTCTATGAATTGCAACGATCTATTTGCTTCTCTGTTTAGGTAGTCTGTAAAAATATACCTCATATTTCTTGTCAAATCTAGTAGTACAGTCAGTCTCAAAGCTCTTTCCCGTTTTAGACGCGTTCTGTGTGTTTTTCCGCAGCATTCACACTGAAAACCAATGCTGCCGCTCAGTCTTTCTGCCACTCAGTGAGCGGAACAGCAGCGACTTCCGCTTACTGTGACGTCATGCGCATTCCCTCTATTGAAGCGTACCTGGCTGTTCTTGTCAGTGTTGCCAGATGTACGATAATTATCGTATTTGTACGATATTTTTGACCTCTGTACGATGTACGATCAATAATGAAAAAAATCCCATAATGTACGATAATTTCAGAGTTTTCAGTCGTTCGTCCAAACACACATCCTACCGCTTCTCTCTCTGACCCAGAATCATTTTGCAGGCTCGCCTGCCTGCACGCAAGCACGTATACACACACACACACACACACACACACACAGGCACCACACACACAACACCCCCCCCCCCCCCCCCCGTCAACAAAACCAAACAATCCACCCTACATGTGGGGATAAATAGCTGTATTCTGCATGGTTACGTCGTGTACGATCATTTTCTTCCAAATACGATAATTTTGAACTACTGGTACGATAATTGGACATTTCCAATCTGGCAACACTGGTTCTTGTTATTCTCAAAAGCAGCCATATCTGTCGTTCCATTCATTCCCTGTTGATGGTGAAGTTCGACGGAAATGGATTCAGGCTACCCGGCGGGATGAAGGACTAAACCATACCATAAAAAAGGGAAGCACGGTCCGTGTATCTTTTGGTCATTTGATTTTCCTTTCAGAAAGGGCTAGAAAATGAGAAAACAGTTTCTTTTTCGTTTTTTTTTCTTTTTCAAAAAAAAAAAACGAAAAACACGAATTCAGCTTGATTTTTCGTTTTTCGTTCTGAGATAGAAAAATGAATAAACTGCTTGAATATTCGATTTCTACACGTGGGCGAGAATGAAACGCCCCTTTCCTCTGATTTTTTCAGCCGAAGATCAAACTGTTCTGTCATCAGTTCTTCCTCGGTCCTGCACACCAGAATAAGAGTCCTCCGCTGCTGCAACTGATGTGCGGATTCTTAACTCGTTTATTGCAACTACATTTAATCTTTTTCTCATCAAACAACCAGGAAGAGCCTACAGGGCTTTCTTCTGCGTAGACCAGCAGTTCTCAAGTGTCAGGGGGTCCGTGAAATAATTAGCTATTTTCCTATATTTTCCAGGCTGTAAAGTCAAGTTTTTTTTTATCATGAACTGTGATTTATTCCTAAGTGACTTACCTATATAATGCATTTTACTTTAAATAATCTAAATGTTGACTTTCAAAAGTAGGCGCGTCAAGAAGGCTATTCTCTGTATTTTGGTGTAGGCTACGCCAGAAATTTGTTCAAGGAGACCAGGACGCGCTAAAGAAGCGCATCATGTTGTTTTCTTTATTTTTCAAATGCATGACATTTTGTAGCCTAGTCATTTTGAATGTACACAAATAAAAATATACATTTTACTGTTTTGAATGACAGAGTATTAAAGGAGTAGCGCTTATAGCCAACACATCATCAGTTCACTTCTGGTTCTGGCATTGCTGAATTGACATCGCAGCCTGTTCCTAATTAAAACAAAACAGTCGACAAACAGTTATTCTGCTTAATTTAATTAGTCTTTTGTACAATATAAAGGCTGTGCTGGTCAGTCATAACTTGCTGTTATTCCAAACTCATTTTCCTGATTTAGTTTAACCTTCTATATTAGGACTCGACTGAAGTAAGAAGCCTTCTGTACGTTAATAGTTAGCATCCAAATGTTGCAAATATGGAAACGTTGGCCCGAATGAGAGAAGAACGAACCCAACGGTCAGTTTCGATTCAAATAAATTCGTTTTGGCTTGGCGTTCAAAATAGGCTAAATGTTGTTTGTAATTAAGGGCACAATAGGCTATTTTTTATAGGCTATGTATATTTGTATTATACGTGGTGGCTTCTTTTTTCATTTTTGTTGTTTTCTAAATAGGCTACCATTCATTTAAGGATTTGACATGGGGGAAGTAAAATATGCATAGCCTATACGTTATTAATAGTGTTTATACTGTTTATTTTGTATTTTATTTACCGGTCTTTTACACTATTTCTGAATAGGCTAATAATAAAATGCGTTTTTTACAACGATGTGACGCGCGTGTGTTTTAGGCTAGCCTACTCTGAACATGACCCGGTGCGCCGCGCACAAGCGCGCATCCTTTAGATATAAATTATAGGCTGATACATTTCAATAAAACACAAGGTCTACATCATAAAATTTAGAAGAGTAGCCTATGTATTTTGTTGTTCTCTGTTCTCCGGTTGTTAGTCAGTCAGAATGACAGTTCATGCATGAACGTTAGGCCCAGTGCTCGAATTGAGGGGGGGGCTGGGGGGATCCGGGACCCCCAATAAGTTATTAGGGACCCCCCATAAGAAGTAAAAAATAGAATTAGGGGGGGTTCCTCAGATATTTTTATTTTAGTAAAAAATAATAATAACAACTCTGATTAAATGCATGCAATGGATACGGTAAATTTCGTGAATTGATTATTTACAATAATTTTTTTAAAGTTGGCTAGTTGCCATGTCTCTTTAAAATGTAAACGCCGCGCCCCACATCTAAAGAGTGCTGTGCACATGACATCGTTGACTGACAGGACTGTTTGATTGGCGCCGCTCTGTTGAAGCTAATTTTAACTTTTAAAAAATGGAGAAAAATTAACCTCCACTCGAGGTCGGGAAGAGAAAGCTTCTTACCGACTTCTTTGAGGGGTAATTGTTCCTCTCTATATATCTTTCTACTTTATATCTACCCACACCATATCATGGCTTTTGTATTCCTTGCGTAAAATTGGAAACATTTAGGCTTAAAGTTGCAGTAGGGAGTTTTGAGAAAATGTTGACTTAGCCTGAAAATTTGAACAAGCACAACTTCCAGGTCCAACCCCCTTGCTCTCTGCTGCGCTACAGCCCTCCCTCCACAGCGGAGCCTGCCGTGAACGCGCAGGCTAGTAAACAGGACCACCGATGACGGCAGATTATAAACAGTTATGGAACATTCACTAATAGGGACGAAACATCAACAATATGCTTTACATTGACTATGGCCTGCCAATACTTTGACTACAAACTTGGTCCTCAAATCATTATGTATTTTGCAATACATGTAACTTTATAACGTTGCACTCTTTAAGTTATAAATAGCTAACGTTAAAGGATTAGTTCACTTTTAAAAAAACTTGCTGATAATTTACTCACCCCCATGTCATCCAAGATGTCCATGTCTTTCTTTCTTCAGTCGAAAAGAAATTAAGGTTTTTGATGAAAACATTCCAGGATTTTTCTCCATATAATGTACTTCAATGGGACAAAAACGGTTCAAGGACCAAATGACTGTTTCAGTGAAGCTTCAAAGGGCTTTAAACGATACCAGACGATGAATAAGGGTCTTATCTAGCGAAACGATCGGTCATTTAAAAAATAAATAAAAAACTTTAAGTTTTATAAGCACAAATGCTCGCCTTGCTCTGTTCTGTGATGCACGTTCGTGACTCTCCTGTTTGAACTCTCTCATCAAAATGAACAAATCTTTTTTCGAATCATTTCGTTCGTTGAATGAACGAAATGACTCTGAAAAAGACTCGTTCGAAATGAACGACTCTTTTTTGGGAGTCATTTTGTTCGTTGAATGAACGACATGACTCGAAAAAAGATTAGTTTATTTGGATGAACGAGTTCGAACAGGAGAGTCACGAACGACGGTACGCGCTCGCGCTGTGCAAGAGAGGGGTGATCAGCGCGTACACGAGCGTGATTGACACTGCTAAGACATTCCTCCTGGCTCTGATTGGTTGTTTCTGAGCAGTGTATTTCTGCAAATGGCAATAGGACCACTGGGAGGAGCCAGAGGAGCTTGATTTTTTCACAGATTATCTGTCTCATATTCTACTGTCAGGACATAATGACAGTTTTAACAAATATTTGTTTACAAAAGTTACCTACTGCAGCTTTAAGTAGGCTACTATTTTTTTCATTATTAATAGTCCTGGTTCTACGGGAGTGCTAGAGATCTCGACGGAGATGGATAACAGCTTTTTAGTAAAGGGAGCGATCGTTGTGTGCTTTCTAATTTCCATTCAGAATTTGTATAAAACTTGTTTTTCATGCTGCCAGCCAGGACCAATGGCCACGTAAACACAAAGTTTCGGGAATTACATACGCATTTATGCGGGATTCACTCTTGAAATAGCAATAATTATTGACATTGATTGCCATGGCATTGTTTTTTTCTGAATAAAGCAGCCTTTTTCACTGAAATGGTCGTTGAATAGTTGCTGATTTACTCACTCATAACAGTGCTTTTCCGCCACCTACTGGAAGTAACTATGTAAAAATCGCATGTGCTGAAATAGTTGAAAAATCCCCACCAACACCAGGGGCGCTGTTAGAAATTTTGGGCCCTATGAAAGAATATGAAGTTGGGCCCCCTACCGCACCCTTTCCATTAATAAAATTGATCTCTGGGGGCCCCAAAAGTGTGTGGGCCCTTAGAATCGTCCTAACTTTTCCCCCCTTAGCGTTGCCCCTGACCAACACACAGACTGACAGTCTGTTTTGTCACAATCTATATGTTTAATATCTAATAAACAAGTTTCATCTATTTAATCAAGTCTTTTGGAACAAACATTATTATCACAGTGTCACATAATCCACATTAATCATCCAGTTGTTTTTAGGGTAAAAACTACATTGGTAAAAAAAGCTAGAATCATTCTGTTGGATGTACACTACTGTTCAAAAGTTCAAGAGTCTCTTCTGCTCACCAAGCCTGCATTGATTTGATGCAAAATACAGTAAAAACAGTAATTTTATGAAATATTATTACAATTTAAAATAATAATACAATAAAATATCATTTATTTCTGTGATCAAAGCTGAATTTTCACCATCGTTTCTCCAGTCTTCATCACATGATCCTTCAGATCTGAAATATAAACTTTTGTAGCATTATACACTACCATTTAAAAGCTTGTGGTCAGTAAGAATGTATTTTTAAAAAATGTTGGGAAAGAAATTAATACTTTTATTCAGTATGGTTGCATTAAATTGATCAAAAGTGACAGTAAAGACATTTATAATGTAACAAAATATTCTATTTCAAATAGAAACTGTTCTTTTGAACTTTCTATTGATCAAAAAATTATGAAAAATAAAATAAATGTTTATTACATAAATGTTTGTTGGTCATCAGATCATCATATTAGAGTGATTTCTGACGGATCATGTGACACTGAAGACTGGAGTAATGATGCTGAAAATTCAGCGTTGATCATGCATTTTACTATATATTCACATAGAAAACAATATTTCACAATATTACTGGGTTTTTTTTATCAAATCAATGCAGCTTTGAGCAGAAGAGACATTTAAAAAATTGTATCGATCTCAACTTCTGAATGGTAGTGTATATTTCATTTCATTATGTGTATTTATTTAAAAATAAAAATATTGAAACCAAAACATGGCATTGTCTAGTGTGCAGTTAAAGAGGACCTCCAAGGCAAGCACAGTCCATTCCAGTTTAGCAGAGGGCAGTGGCAGGAGCTCAGCACAGGTTAGCAGCGACAAGATCTCAGAAGAGGACAAATGCAATGATAACAGCTTTATATGCGTCTGTACCACCAACAACAGCTCAGCACAGATCAGACAGTGATACCATCCAGTGACTCTGGAAGCCATCTGATTATTTTCTACTGTTTTTGAGACATTTCAATGTATTTTGAAGTTACTTGCTTTTACGGGTCTTCAAGAGCCTTATATGTATAGTGCCCTGGTATATTTGCCATAGTTGCTGTTTTGGGTCTGCTGCCCTCTAAATCCAGTATTACTTTAGTAAGTAATTTAAAAGAATAATAATATATATTATTCATTATCAAACGTTTTTAATAAATCCCCCCCCCCCCCCCCAATAAAAAAAAACTTGGGGACCCCCCATAAGACTTGACTCAATTCGAGCACTGGTTAGGCCTATTATATAGGCTAGACTTCGATGCATTATTCTTTCCTTTTTTTATGTGTTTAAAATATTTAATTTACAATTAATTAAATTGATTTATATCTTAATTTTTTTTATTTATTTTTTTAACCCTGCAATACCAAGCTGATGGAAAGCGTAGGTGAATTTATATCTACACAGAAGAATGCCCTGTATAGGCTCTTCCCCGGTACAGGTTGTGTCGAGCCATTCGTTAGTCTGGTTGTTTGATGAGAAAAAGATTAAATGTAGTTGCAATAAACCAGTTAAGAATGCGCACATCAGCTGCAGCAGCGGAGGACTCTTATTCTGCTGTGTGGAGCCGAGGAAGAACCATAGACAGTAAAAGAAATGGACACAGTGACCCCATTGATTTCAACGGAGAAGACTGAAGCCCGATTATTGCACTTCCTGTCTGATGGCTGAGCGACTGCGCAGGCTCAAACTGAGCTTGACGACAGTCTGAACGTTGTAAATCCTCTAGTAGCTGTGGCAAGACAAATCTGAATCACCTAATTCCTCAAAAACGTTGTTGAAATATTTTGTCCCGTTGTTTTAATAGACTCTATCTATGGGCTTCTCCCTTGACTTTATGCCTCTATGTCCCCCCGATTGCCTCATAGACAGTAAAAGATTGCCTGCGAGCTTCTCCTCTTGTCTATACAGTAATGTCTGTATTGTGCGACAGAAAGTCACGTGGTTATGACGCAATCGTTAGCTTGTTTTTAACAAAAACGGCTTCTACAGGGCCATAACGTAAGATACAAAGTAATGAAGCCTTTTATACATTGTCGTGTTTCTTTAGAAATAAATAATGGACAAATGAAGTCTTTGGACAGCTTAGATGTAAAGTTATTCGCTGTCAAAGTGACGCCAAAATGAATGGGAGTCAATGGAATGCTAACAGCAGGTGAAGTTCTGCTACAATGGCGGCCCCCGTGAGGCTTCAGTTTCCGGCTGATGGATTACCCCCTTGGGAAGAACTGATGACAGAACAGTTTGATCTTCGGCTGACAAATCAGAGGAAAGGGGCGTTTCATTCTTGCCCACGTGTAGAAATCGAATATTCAAGCTGTTTATTAATTTTTCTATCTCAGAACGAAAAACGAAAAATCAAGCTGAATTCGTGTTTTTCGTTTTTTTTGGAAAAAAATAAAAAACGAAAAAGAAACCGTTTTCTCATTTTCTACCCGTTTCTGAAAGGAAAATCAAATTACCAAAAGATACACGGACCAAGCACTTATGTCTGCAGCAGACACTTCACTAAAGACGACCACATTTTAGGGATCACTGTTCGCCGCTTGCAACCAGATGCTGTCCCTAGCCTTTTTACTTGGAACGAGTTCACCCCAAAAGGAAAAAGGAACTCCGTGTATGAGAGGTGCCAAAAACGGTGTTGTGCCGAATTTGGACCCCCGCCAAATTATTACCCCACTAGCATTGGTAGGTTTAAGATTAGTTGTGGGGGAGGGGTTAGGATTAGGCAATCAGGTATTAGGCTTGTTTGAGATGCGCCTTGCCTGTAGTCGAGAGTAGGCGGCTGCAGTGAGAGGAGGAGTGAAAAAAGCGCAGGCAAGCCGGACAGTTCTCTCTTCTCGCAGTGGATCTGACACCTGCGAGATCAATGATGGATATCGCGGGATTCACGGGATTCACCCTTGTGCACAGTGTTGCTAATAAACTGGATGTAATTTAAGTTCTGTTGCTTTTATATGAAAATAAATATAATGAACAAGACACTCAAAGTACTTATTTAATTCCATTCCAAATAAGTGTTTATCAATCATTTTTTCTTTAATACAGACATAGGCTATGTGTTTTTTTTTATATAAAATGACATTGCATAACCCATAGAGATCGCACTGTCCGAGAGTTTGGGAATATTCACACATAACATATACACATAAAACACAGGGCTCTCAAGTTTTATCAAAAGTTTAGTGAGATTTAGGGGAGGAGCCACCCAAATATTTGCAGCAGCGGTCCCTCGACCCAACCAAATTCGCTTCAATTTTTGCTAGCAGTTCAATTTTGCCTATTGTTCATAATTGACCAGCACAAATGGAAATTATAACAATTGTTAAATCTGATAAAAACACAAATTCATCCAAATAAAATAAATAGTTATATTTAAAAAATACAAATTTATTGAAAAATAAAAATAAATTTTACCCCAAACAAGCCAACTGAACATCAGTGCTCAATGTACATGACATTGTGTCATAACAACTTGCCCTGAGCATGTATGACAAGACCCAAACTGATCACCTTTGCAGGTGTCATCGGATGGCCATTTTCCACAAGTTGGTATGATTCTTTTGGGTCTTCATGTAAAGTTTGTATGGTTGTGTAAAACAACACCCTTTTTACATCTTCAAAAACAGCTCTGTTCACAGTGACCCGTTTCGGTGCATGTCTCTTTAAATGATAATGAGCAACAACTTTTAGGCTTTTTGAGGATTAAAAAAAAAATGAATGGATTTTTTTCATTGCATGGGGATTGTGTCCACACACTGCAAAGACACATTTATTTGCAAACACCATATAAAAGTGTATTTTGCATCCAATGACCCCTTTAAAAGCAGTTGGAGAGTTTTTGAATGCATCAAAAATAATTTAGCACGAATTTGGCTATACTCCTCAACATCAGCTCTCACTGTCTTTGATCACAGGCAAGAGATATCGTCCAGGAATCGTAAAATCAAAATGCTAAAAAAAATATATATAAATGAAGATGTCCGCAAACCGCATTCATCAGATCGTGCTCTTTCAACTTCCACTCCGTGTGTGCGCGTGTTGTCTAGTAACGAACGTGCTTGCAGCGGGAACACATAATTTACCCGGAAACAACTAATTCTAATTTCTGATTGGCTGGTAGCTAGCATTTAACTCTGTATAACTCGAGACAGATGCTATGAACTCGGCAGAGAACTTCCCTCCGTTTGCCTGCGCCTCGTCCATTAATTGTATAGCGGGACAAGTTCCCTTACTCCTCAGCGTGAGAAATACAAGGTGTGGCGTGTGAGCGTGTGAACGGGTTGAAATGCGTGTGTCTCACGCCCAATGCGTGAGACTTGAGAGCCCTGTAAAACATGATATCCGAGTTTTAAAATCAAACATTTTAAAAGAGAACAATACGTCACGGTTGTTTAAACCAATCAACATTAAGCTGTGTCGTCAGCAAGTCGTTTCCCATCATGCTTTTGATCAGCACAGTCGGTGGAGAGCATAGACATCATAGGCTTGTTCGACTTCATGCAGCTCTGTGCAGACCGATCGGTGGCTGACTTGAAGCAGTGCATGCCGGTTAGAAATTTTGTCCGACTTTTTTTTTTTTTTTTTTTTTTTTTAATGCTTAGAACGGGAACATACAAAAGAGAAAGCGTACGTACATCACATAATATCAACCAAAACAATAAAGGAGACAATAGCAAGAAAAAAGAAGAAGAAAAAAAAGGTAGGACCATTACATCACATAAAAAAATGTTCACATGAAGAGATCAAAGGCAGTGCAGATTCTAACCGTCCTTATGGCTTTCATATTAGTAGATACTGAAATCACATTTAAATAATTTTCTATCTCTTTTAAGAAGACAGAGAAGATAGGTTTACAGTTTGAGAATTTGCATTTTGTGAATGTAAAATTTGCTTAGGAAAAAATTAAATTAATAACAAAGCAGACATTTACGTTTGTGGGGTCTGAGTCAAAATACCCAAATATAATGTTTCTCATTTGTATTGAAAAGCCTGGCCAAATCTTACACTTGATAAATACATCAATATCATTCCAAAGCTTCTGAGTGTAGTGACACGACCAAAATAAGTGAACCACTGTTTCTTCAGAATTCAAACAAAAAGAGCATGTTAGCTCAATGTCAGATTTAAACCTTTGTAAAAATGTCTTAACAGGATAGAACCTGTGTATGAGCTTGAAGGAAATTTCTTTCACCTTATTTGTGAGAAAGAATTTCTGTTGTAAAGACCAGATTTTTTTCCAATTAAGGTTAACAAACAAAGTATTCCAAAAGGAAATAACAGGTGGAACAGAAATCAAATCCTTAAGAAATAAAGATCTTATTTTATAGTTTTTAGCTTTTAACTCAGAGAAACAGATTTGACCAACAGAAGTATCACAAGGTTGAGGAAAGGATGCAGTAGATACTGCGGTGGAGTAATTACAGTTTTTAAAAAGCATACATAAACCAGAGGGAATAGCTCCCATTACTGTAGCAAATTCTTTTGGGGTTATTGGTATTTGGTATTCGGAAAGAAATTCTGAATATCTGAATAAAAGACCTTGCTTATCAAACAACTGCTCCACTAAAAATAAACCATTACTGAACCAATTATCATAAAATAGAGATTTATTCTTGAATAAGATGTTCTTATTGTTCCAAATATAACATCTCTGTGGTGAAAAGTTATGTTTATAAATTAGAGCCCATGCTAAGAGAACCTGACGATGAAAGTTGGAGAGTTTGATAGGAAGTTTGGAAATATCATAATTACACATTAAGAGAAAATGAATGCCACCAAGTTGTGAAAAAACAAGTTGAGGAAAAACATTCCAAATAGAAGATGGTTTGGTTAGGTACTGATTCAGCCAATTAATTTTAAATGTATTGTTGAGGGAATCAAAATCAATAAAATTCAGACCACCATTATTATAAGAGTTTAATATGACTGATTTTCTCATATAATGAGGCTTGTTTTTCCATAAGAATTTTATTAAAACCTCATTAATTAATTTAGAAGTGGGCTTATCCACAAAAAGAGACTGAGCTGCATAGGCCAAACGGGACAGACCCTCTGCCTTAGTGAGCAGTGTTCTGCCTTTTAAGGACAGATCCCTTTGTAACCAGCAATTGCATCTTTTTTGAGTCTTAGCAATAATAGGTTTGAAGTTTGCTGAGCACCTACATTCATCTTTAGTAATTTGTATACCTAAATATGTTACCCTATTTTTAACAGTAATATTCTCAATAGAGGTAAGAGAGCAATTTTTAATGGGAAGCAATTCACATTTATTAAAATTTAGATTTAATCCAGAGGCTTCAGAAAAGGACTGAAGAATACCCAAAGCCACTGGAATTTGTGAAGAATCATTCAAGAATAAAGCTGTATCATCTGCTAAGTGACTCATTTTTATTTTAGTGTTACCAATTGTGATACCCTTTAAAGAACTACCATTGATATGTTCGCTAAGGAATTGTGTTGCAATTAGGAATAGGTAAGGGGAAACTGGACATCCTTGCCTAACTCCTCGTTTTAAAAAGAATCTAGGTGAAGTACCATTACTTAGCTTAATTGAGCTGTTTCCGTTTATGTATAGCATTTGGACCATCCTGCAAAAGGAGTCGCCAAAGCCAATTTTTTGAAGAGCCTGAAATAAAAATTGGTGTTCAATGTGTCGAAGGCTTTGTAATAGTCTAAAAAGAAAATGAAGCCATCATTGTCAATTAATTCTGAATAGTCTAACATATCTAGTACTAACCGTATATTATTAGAAATGTGTCTTTTCTGCATAAACCCTGATTGTGTTTCGTCAATTATAGAGGTCAAAACATATTTTAATCTTTTTGCTAGGACTGCAGCTATTATTTTATAATCATTATTTAATAGTGTAATTGGACGCCAATTGTCTATTAGGAGGGGATCTTTATTTAATTTTGGTATAAGAGTTATTAATCCTTGACATAATGTGGCTGGAAGTAATGTTTTTTCTATACTTTCCTCATACACCTTTAACAAGAATGGTGCTATATTATGATTAAATAGCTTGTAAAATTCTGAGCTGAGTCCGTCTGTTCCGGGAGATTTGTTGGCTTTTAAACCGTTAATAGCTTCCTCTATCTCCTTCAGTGTGATAGAGGCGTCACAAAAGTGTTTATCTAAGTCACTTAACTGGTTTATATTAGGTAATGATTTAAAGAAATCATCCATATGTTGTTGGGAAAATTTAGAAGTATACAAATCACTGTAAAATTTGGCACAGAACTTTGCGATACTTTTAGGGTCATCACTAATATTACTGTTAATCATTCGTTTTTGAATTTGGTTGTTTTTAGCTTGCTGTCTTTCCAATCTGAAAAAATATGCAGAATTTTGCTCACCCTCTTCAAGCCATTTTCTGCGCGATCTAATAAATGCCCCTTCAGCTTTATGTTTATATATGTTGTCTAATTTGCACTGTAATTCAACCAATTCTGCTTTTTCGCAATCAAGTAAATCATCCACATTTTTAGATAAAAGATTGGTGATTTTGAATACAACGGAGTTTTCATCATTTTTTTTCTTTTTTGCCAAATCAGTACTAAATTTCCTAAGATACTTGCCAATTTCATATTTAGTAAATTCCCAGTTGCTGCTGTAACTATTCTCCTCTCTTGCTTTATTCCAATTTTTGTGAATTATCTTATTAAATTTCATCTTCTACTTTTACTGTAAGACAGAATGGAGTTGTTGAGTTTCCAGTAAGAAGTGAATCCGAGCACATTATCAGAGGCAAGAAAATGGCTACGAATGAAGATACTCTTGTGGTCAGAAAAAGTTGATGGCAAAATTTCAGTAGAGGTATTGCATAATTCTTTAGAGATAAGCCACATGTCAATTCGGGACTGGGAGGAGAGAGAGTTATTACTCCATGTGAACATCTTTTGAGACGGATGTAACACTCTCCAACTATCGATCAAAGAGAATCTTTGCATAAATGTTTTCAAGTATAAAACTAGTGTTATCAGGGAGTTTTGGAGGCCATCTGTCTATGCTGCCATCTATGGCAACATTAAAATCTCCGCCAAAAATAAGCATGGAATTTGGATATTTAGTTAATAATTTTAACACATGTTCCTCTAAACGACTAATAAAGGCTTCATTTTCTTTCTGCTGGTTATAGCCATAAACACAAACAAGAATACACGTCGATTTTGATATTTCAGTGACGAGACAGATATAACGTCCACCTAAATCACTTACATTAAGTAACACCTTCCCTTTAAACTGATTTTTTAAGATGCATACACCGGCTGAATGTGTCGTACCATGAGACATCCATATGTCCAGTCCCCATTGTGACCTCCAGAAATTACGATCCTCTACAGTTGAATGACATTCTTGGAGGAAACAAAAATCTGATTTGAATTGTTTGAGACATAAGAAAACAGCCTTACGCTTAATAGGATTTCTTAGCCCTCTAGCATTTAAAGAAACAACAGATAAAGACATGAAGTAAAATAAAGGAAATTGAAGAGAAATAAAAAACAAACAAAATTGAATAGACAGATAAGCAAAACAAGTAACTTGTTGTAAAGAACTTTAAACGGTCAAGAAATGAGCATTAGGATGAGAACCGCAACTCAAATAATATGAAGATATTGAAATACAGTATGAAATTCCAATTAAGTAATATTTTAAATGAAATTTAGTATAATACCAGATCGTCATTATGAGACTATATTGTATTATAGCCTACAAGCCAGACAACACAAGTGTCTGAAGCATACTAGAACGTCTCTCTCAATATATAAAAAACTGTAACACGTTCTAAAATAGAACTATTAAACCACGTGAAAAGGCAGCATTTTAAATGTCTTACAAAATCAAGGTTGTAGTACCGTCATATGAGTCTTCGGTGTCCTGGGAAGAACTGTAACGTTAGACTGATGATAGTCCAGAACATCGAACCAGTCAAGAGGATGGAAGCAATGTTAATGTCAAGAGACGATAAGAATATACGAGAAACCCATTAGTCAGGAGGGAATATTTCAGATCCCTCTACAAAAGCTCTTCCACCCACAAAGTGAGCTCGTTTATTCTCTTTTCTCGCCTTTTCCACGGCGGGCCATAGCTTGTTTCTCCGCTCTCGATCCGCTGGAGACAGATCCTCGGAAATTTTCAGGTTGTTGTTTTTAAGAAAATTTGAATCTTTAGCAGCACGCCAAACCGCGTCGCGTTGAAAACGGGAGGCAAACTGGACGATGATTCCTCTGGGCTTGCTGTCGTTCATCCGTTTGCGACCCAGGCGATGAACGGTGTCCACGGCATCCGGGAGTTTGTCTTTCGCGTCTGGCAGAAGATGCTGGCAAACGTCAATGATCTTATTACGGACATCTTCTCGTTCACTTTCAGGTACCCCATGAACTCTGAGACTCCATCGACGTGAGTAAGCCTCAAGGTGCAGAAGCCGTTTCTCCTGTTCATGCGAGTTAAACTCGACTCTTTTGGCTATTGACTCAGTCGCGCCGATTTTGACTTTCAAATCTTTTACTTTGGCACTCATAAAGTCAATAACATCTTTCATTCCAGAAATCTGCCCGGTATTTTCATTAACCGTTTCTTTCAAACTAGCGATCACACGTGAGTTTTCCCCTACCATCTTTTCCAAAGCATCCGAACGATTATTAATCAGCCTCGAAAGCTCCCCGAGTTGCGAAAGGATGGCAGTTGTGTCAGCACTCTCGGTCTTGCGTCGTTTGATGGCAGGGGATTTACATGGGGTTTCTGGAAGACAGGGAAATTCTTCCTCACACAGCATGAATTCTGCGGAGACAATGTCGTGGTTCAAGTAGTCATGCATGTTGTTCATCAGAGGTTCTTGGCGGGCTTGACTTGTCTCATTAACAGTTTTGTTAGCATTAGCAGAAGCTTGAGGTCCATTCCTACTTTTTCTTTTTTCGGATTTCCCCATTTTGACAGCCAATGCAACAACTAGTTAAATGTGATCTGGTACAAATTATGAGTTCAAAAAGCCTTTCTTACTGCATTACAAGCTAAAATAAACGGTTGAGTTTGCGGCGCTCCTCAAAACGTGACTGATCAGAGTGCCATCTTGGGATCCGACCAGCCAGGGCAGATTCTCCAGAGCAGCTGCATGAGCTCTGATGACGACACAACTGTTCAACGATTGGCCGGATTCACCGCATGACAACGATCACGTGTTTCGTGTTTATTCTCACACCTTTAGTTCCACTAAAGCTCACAAATAATTTTTATAACTATTTTCATGTAGTCACGATGTTATATTGTGTCATGTTTATCAAAATAAAACTGATTAAAAAACGTTGATTCCACTTCATTGATAGTAGTAACTTTATTCTTGTTCAAACAGACGCTGTATAAAGCAGTACATAAAGTATTGAATGGAAATGTCTCTGTAACATCTGTATATTTTGCATTTATTTCACTTCAGCTGTGGTAAAGTATGTAAACACCACGTGAGCGGTCACTACGGGAACCAGAAAGTGTCCGACTTCACAGGTGCGTTCTATTTGACCGTTAGTGGACTGCGAAGTGGACTTCACAGGGTATTTCGCCATCTTAAGTGAGATTCCAATCCGAAGGGAACGAACATGTTCAGTTCGAAGGGCACTGCAAACGGCGTAGGGAATGAGGGAACATCACTTCACAGGAAGTGGAGAGCGAATGAGGGAACATCACTTCACAGGAAGTGGAGAGCGATTTCACCCAACTGTCATTGCGCGCCACGTCATCATCAGTCAGAGCGGTCATAAATAAAGATGGAGGAGTTTATGTATGTGTGTAAGTATTCATACATTTTGTCATTATTATACAAATTACAGTATTTTTAACGGTTATTGTGGTGAATATTACATTTGATATGCTATTTTTTGTATGTCCTAGTGACTTTATAAACGATTATCATAACAATTTACCTCAGTGAATGTAGCCAGCTTAGCTAGTTTGTGAAGTATTACGGATTATAAATAGATATGACAAAGTAAAAGCGGCGAGAAGTAGCTGAGGCTCAGCCATTTTTCTTTACTTTATTTACCTCAGCAGTGTTTACTATACATCAGTGCGCGGGAAGAAGGCGCACGAGACCGCTATGTAATTATGTGACCATTGATTAAAAACTAGGGGTGGGCGGATCGATCCTGAAGTATCGATACTTTCGATACTGACGTGGTATCGAAAAGCATCGATCCTCACATAAAAATATCGATCCAAATGTGTGTTTTTTTTACCAGTAAATTTTATTCATTTCGAACGCAATTCAGTGCGTAAAAATAAGCGAATGTTAGTGAATAATTGTGTAGGGTAGAACTATTTCTCCTAGTCATCTGGATACAAGACGAAACTAATCAATCACAGAGAGCGTTCAAAGCTGGTGCTTCTGTCACAGTGCTTTTGGGAAAGGAAGCCTTGCTTAGATGACAGAGAAACAATCGGGAGTTATTTCGAAATAAACAAATTAAAAGTTTACATAACGGTTCAAAATGTTGACTCTTTATATATTTATATTTCATATAAATGCTGTTCTTTCAACTTTGTTCATCATGATACATTTTATGCAAAATTATTTGGTTTCCACAAAAACATGAAACTGTTTTCAACATTGATAATAATAAGAAATGTTTCTTGAGCAGCAAATCAGCATATTAAAATGAATTCTCATCATGAAGGATCATGAAGACTAGAGTAATGATGCTGAAAATTCAGCTTCGATCACAGGAATAAATTACAGAATAGACTATGTTAATTTGTAATAATATTACAGTTTTTACTGTATTTTTGATCAAATAAATGCAGAAGAGAATTATAAATCTTACAGCCCCCAAATTTTTTAACAGTACAGTGTACAATAGTGCATTTACTATAATTAGGGTAGTTTGGTAAAAGTCACTGACTACCCAGCCAGCACAGCCATGTGGGGCCCACATGGGTTTGACCTGGGCTATCTAACTGGGACCCAGCCAGTTTTGTCCATGGTTTCCATGTAGGCCCCACATGGGTTTGCCCAGATGAAATGAACACTGCTCAGTGTGCACAATACAGGCTGTTAAATGTAACACTGATCAGTGTTGGAGTTAATGAGATAATTAAGTAATTGAATAATGATTGAGCATTATTGATGAACACCTGCTGTTAACAAGCAGAAACGCCTGAAGAAAAGAGAAACACAAGAACTACTTCCAACCACAGCCTTAGATGAAATCAACTGAAGATAAAATAAATTAAATCTCTCAAGATCTGATTAAACAACTCCACAAACAGCATTACCAGCTTCACTTATAACTAACCAGGTTTAACTTATTTCTGGTAGACGTATACAGAAGTTCTTATTGAAAATTAACAGAGGTTAAGATGTTGATGATTTATTGAAAATAATAGAAAATAAACTGTCACCATTATGGTGATCAGTCTTTGCTTTAGTTGGGCTCTTGATTTTTTAACATTAGTTTTTCTCTGCTCAGTTGTATCTGATTGTTATGTTGATACCAGCAAAAGAAAATGCAATCAGATGCTATAAACTGATTGGTGATAAAAATAAAATCATTGTGTGTGAGCTTTATACGGTTGATATATTATTCATTTTGTTATATTGTTGTGATTCTACAGCGAGAGGTCAAGCACATTTTTATCAGAACATCAAATCATTTTTAAAACAGTATTTACACATTTTGGAATTCCACACTTTTCAATCACACACAGGCATCAAGAATCAGTATATGAATCTCAACAATGGTGACATGTTTCATGGTGCAATGCATTCTGGGTACATCATCCAAAACTTATCCATGGCTCCCAGAACGCATTGCACCATGAAGCATGTCACCATTGTAGCGATTCATATGCTGATTCTTGATGTATGTGTGTGAGTTAAAAGCACAGAATTCCAAAATGTGTAAATGGTGTTTTAAAAATAATTTGATGTTCTGATATAAATGTGCTGGACTTCTTGCTGTAGAATCACAACAATAAAACAAAATGAATAACATATCGACCGAATAAAGCTCACTCACAATGATTTTATTCTTATCACCAATCAGTTTATAGCATCTGATTGCATTTTCTTTTGCTGTTATCAACATAAAACTGAGCAGAGAAAAACTAATGTGAAAAAAATCAAGAGCCCAACTAAAGCAAACACTGATCACCACAATGGTGACACCAACCAAACTTTTATTTTCAATAAATAACATCTTAACCTCTGTTAATTTTCAATAAGAACTTCTGTATACGTCTACCAGAAATAAAGTAAACCTGGTTAGTAATAAGTGAAGCTGGTAATGCTGTTTGTGGAGTTGTTTAATCAGATCTTGAGAGATTTCATGTATTTTATCTTCAGTTGATTTCATCTAAGGCTGTGGTTGGAAGTAGTTTTTGCGTTTCTCTTTTCTTCAGTGATTCTGCTTGTTAACAGTAGGTGTTCATCAATAATGCTCAATCATTATTTAATCAATTTATTATCTCATTAACTCCAACACTGATATGTGTTACATTTAACAGACTGTAGTGTGCACACTGAGCAGTGTTCATTTCATCTTGGCAAACCCATGTGGGGCCTACATGGAAACCATGGACAAAACTTGCTGGATCCCAGTTAGATAGCCCAGGTCAATACCATGTGGGCCCCACATGGCTGTGCTGGCTGGGTAATTACAGGCGAGTTGAGAGCACAAATCACAAAATATTTAGTGGTCATGAAAACGTATTCAGATTTAGCATATTAATGATGCATTCACCTCATAAATCATGACACACTGCTCTAGCACAGGAAAGTGCATGTTTTTAAAATTAAAGTATTGGTATCGGTATCGATATCGGCGATACTGGCCCTGTATTTACTTGGTATCGGATTGATACAGAATTTTGCAGTATCGCCCACCCCTATTAAAAACACATACACAGATAGTTGACCAAATAAAGTTCATTTTCATATTGCATGACAATTACAACAGAGCTTAAATTCTGTTAATAGTCAAATAATAGCAGTAGTCAAGTGTATAAACCGTTTTTCATTATATTTATAGTTAGGCTACTTAATGTTTTTTTTTTATTATTGTATAGTGTATATATTTTAAATGTGATATTAAATTAAAATATTAATGTAAGCCTATATCTATTTATGTTAATATCATAATCTGCAAAACCCCGTCGTTAACTTTCTTTGTTGACGTTTGCAGGGCATACCAAATGAGCGGTTATTGTCAGCGAAGTCCACTTCAACTGATATACCGTGCTCAGGGAGTAGGGAGCAGTGAACACTTGTGTAGGGACCCTGTCGAATGGAACGCACCTCACGTCTCTGTTTGCAGCTCCTCCCAGCCTGCACGCGGCAACTCTCGCCGATCGGTTACATCCAGCCGCAGCCGATGTCGAACACATTAGGCTTGTTTGAGATGAGCAAAATCTGCGCAGAACCGATCACCGGTGATCAACAACATGTAATGCATGCCGGTTAGAAATTTGTCCGAGTGCGGTCCGCCTTGCTCTGATGTCATGCTGACGTGTGTCAAAAAACTCTCGCGAGCGCAAGGCGCACGTGTGGGATTCTGCAGTCGCGCGCAGTTGCTCTCTTCTTCTTCTTCTTCTTCTTCTTCTCTTTCTATGGCGGTTGGCAACCAGCTTTTTGGTGCATTACCGCCACCATCTGGACTGGAGTGTGGATCAATGGGTCAGACTCATACACTGTAAACGACTCAAACTACACTTTTACATTCTTTTAATTAACCCAGTTCTCTTTAAAAAAGAAAACAAAAAATGAAAACAAATTTCGCCAGACCCTCTTTTCATTATATCATGTACATTTAGGGAAATCTGATTCTCACCTAGTTGTGATAACAATCTTTGTCTAGCTTGATGGTATTTAGGACAATTCATAATTACATGTTCTACTGTCTCTTGACTATTGCAATATTCACATTTTCCATCAACATGCTTATTCATTATAAATAAAGTTCTATTTAAACCTGTATGTCCTAATCTCATTCTAGACACCACATCTTCTTCTCGCCCTTTTCTGTATGTACTCCTGCTCTTTCCCACTTTTCCTTGAATACTATACAAGTATCTCCCCTTCTGTTCATTGTCCCAAACAAACTGCCATTTTTCATTAATTTTTGTTTTAATTATACTTTTAACTTCAGCTTTGCTGTATTTAATATCCATCTCTATAAAAGACTTCTCTGCTGCTACCTTCGCACATTTGTCTGCCAACTCATTACCTCCTACACCTATATGAGCTGGCACCCATATAAATGTAGTACTAATACCAGACTTTAGCAGATTGTTTGCTAAATGGATTATTTCAAATACTATATCCTGTCTAGACTCAGAGTGAAGATGCTTGAGACTTATTAATGCTGAACTGGAGTCTGACGCAATCACAGCTTGCTTAGGTTTATTGCTCTCTATCCACATCATTGCCATCCATATTGCCACCATTTCTGCTGTATATACTGCTAAATCATCATTAATTCTTTTAGCATATTCAATATTTAATTGAGGGATAACATAAGCAATTCCCATTTTCTTATCTGTCTGCTTTGATGCATCAGTATATAAAATAATTCCATCTTTATATTTGCTATTTATGTAATTCTGAGTCCTGTGATGATCCACTCCATTGACCTCCTTTTCCTCCAATAATCCTAAGTCAACTGGAACTTCCGACAACATCCAAGGAGGTACAACTGAAAATACCACTGTAGGGCTTATCTTCAATGTACTAATTCCTATTGTTATTATCTTCTGCCTTATTGTCCATCCAAAACTTTTGATTAGGTTATTCTCTCTCTCTTGACATTCCCATAAAACTGTCTGACTCATATGTTTTTCAGTATGACCTCTCAGATTTGCCCAATACACAAGAGATAGCTGGTCTCTTCTAAGATGTAGCGGCATCTCCCCCATCTCTACCTGGATTGCTGCCACTGATGAGGTCTTAAATGCCCCACAGCATAACCTCAAACCTTGGTTCTGGATTACATCTAGTTTCTTTAATAAAGTTTTGGCAGCAGATCCATACACTATACACCCATAATCAAATACCGACCTGATCATCCCTGAATAAATAGCTTTCAGCGCAGGTCTACTTGCTCCCCATTCTACTCCACGCAAGCATCTCATCACATTCAACACTTTCTTACATTTATCAATCATTTTCTGAATATGCATTGTCCAAGTTAGTCTTTTGTCGAACCAAATTCCCAAATATTTGAAGAATTCCACCCATTCTAATTCTGCCCCAGATAATTTGATTTTTACATTCAAATTTATTTTCTTCCTAGAGAAAATTAAAGTCTTTGTTTTGTCTATTGAGATTCTAAACCCCCATTGAATAGCCCACTCTTGGACTCTATTTACTGCTTGTTGCATCTTATCCACCACAAAATCTATATTCCTTCCCTTTTTCCACATTGCTCCATCGTCTGCAAACAATGCTACCCCGACTGAATTTTGTACATCCTTAAAAACATCATCAATCATGATTGAAAATAAAAGTGGACTGATAATGCTCCCTTGTGGAACACCATTTTCCACCCTGTAACTTTCACTTACTTCCCCATTTATTTTAATTTGAATTACTCTATCAGATAAAAACCCTTCTATCCACTTGAACATCTTTCCCTTAATTCCCAATAGTTTTAGTTTAATCAGCATGCCTTCTTTCCACAACATATCGTACGCCTTTTCGACATCAAAAAATACTACCACTACAGATTCTTTATTCACCTGAGCCTTCCTTATTATATCTTCAAGACATACAATAGGATCCATGGTACTTCTACCTTTCCTGAATCCACTTTGATAATTTTGCATCAATCCTTTTGTTTCTATCCAATACTTAAGCCTGTCATTTATCATTCTCTCCATAGTTTTCCCCATCTGGGACGTTAACGCAATAGGTCTATAATTACTTGCTATTTGGGGATCCTTCCCAGGTTTCCTAATAGGAACAATTATAGACTCCTTCCATGCTCTAGGAATGCATCCCTCTATCCATACTTTATTATAAAGATTTAACAAAACATCCTTCCCCTTATCACTTAAGTTGTCCAACATAGAATAACAGATTTTATCTCTCCCTGGCGATGTCTTACCTACTTTCCTCAATGCCATGTTGAGTTCTGACTTTGAAAACAATACATCCAATTCCCCTCCTTCACTATCCTCATTGCCAAACACATACTGATATTTTCCAACTGTTTCATTTCTTCCTCTCTTTTCCTCATTATTTAAATTTCCTGAACTATGCACCTTGACTAATGTTTTTGCTATAACTTCTGCTTTTTCCTTATTACTAGTGATAGTTATTTGCCCCTCAATCAGCATAGGATATTCATATTCCCTTCCATTCCCTTTCATTTTTTTAATCATATTCCAAATTCTCCCCACTGGAGTAGTTCTCCCAATAGAGTCACAGAACCTCTTCCAGTACTCTTTTTTAGCTTGCCTTATTATTTTCCTGACTTTTGCCTGGGTTCTTTTATATTGAACTAAATTCTGAAAATTGTGTGTTCTCTTTAACTCCTTAAATGCTCTATTTCTATTTGTAATTGCTTCCTTACAGTCTTTTGACCACCACGGAACTATTTTATTTAATGTCTTAGGCTTAGTTTTTGGAATTGATACTCCTGCTGCAATAATTATACTATTACTAATTTTATAACATAATTCCTCAATATCTTGATTTTTATCAATAGATAATAACTCATCGCTCACTTCTCTATACTTATTCCAATCTGCTTTCTCTAGAATCCACCTCTCTTCTCTTACTTCATGTTCATTCCCTACTTCCATTCCTATCTGAATTCTAATAGGATAGTGATCACTCCCTACTGTACTTTCCTTCAATACCTCCCATTCACATTTATCTGCAATTGTTTTTGTGACAATAGTAAGATCTATTGCTGACTCTGTGCCCTTTGCCACATCTATTCTTGTACCAGAACCATCATTCAGACACACTAACTCTTTTTCTTCCATAAATTCTTCAACTACATTTCCATTCCCATCATCCTTCTCTCCCCATAATGTACTATGTGCATTAAAGTCCCCACACCAGATAATTTTCCCTGTTAAATCCTTCCAAATGTTCTCAAGTTGCTTTTTCTCCACTGTTCTACATGGATTATAAAAATTTATTATTGTCACCTTATCCTCACTTGACCTTACTTCTGTAGCAATGTATTCCAAGTCATTCCCCTTCTTAATCTCTCTATACTGAAGTCCCATTTGTATAAAAATTACAACTCCTCCTCCTTTACCCATATCCCTGTCTCTTCTTAACGAATTGTATCCCTTAATTACAAAATCCAACCTGGCCACTAGCCAGGTTTCTTGTACACAAATAATATTAGGTTTATCCTTTAAATTTTCAACATATATCTTAAATTCTTGACCATTTGCAATTAGACTCCTAGCATTCCACTGGAGTATAATTAAAACCATTATGCAGCCCCAATCCATGTCTGTGAATGTTGTTCTTCATCCTTAAGAATATCTCTAACTCTTTCCCAATTCATTCCCTTCACATCCAAGTATTTTTCGGCTGATTTAACAATTATTTTGATTCTTTCAGTCCTACTACTGGTCTGCGCAGAACAATTGATTATCTCAGCCATGAAGATCACAAAATCTCCTTTGTTCACAATCAGTGTCTCTTCTTTTAGTTTATCACACTTTACACATTCCCCTACATCTTTAGTCCTCTCCTTTATTCTTTCGACAGGCATAACTTTTTGAACTTTCTTAGTTGCTTCTGCATATGAGACCTCTTGAACTACTTTAATTCGCTGTACCTCCTTCATTCTTTTGTTAGCTTCACATCCACCATATGCTGCGCTATGTTCTCCTCCACAATTACAGCATTTTAGCTTTGCCCCCTCTTCACACTTTCCGTATTCATGTTCACCACTGCATTTACTACATCTTTGTTTTCCCTTACATATCGCAGCTACATGCCCATACCTTTGGCATTTAAAACACCGCAGTGGTGGTGGAATGTAAACCCTGACATCATAGCTCATATATCCAATAAAGACTTTTCCTGGAAGATTTTCTTCCTCAAAAGTTATCAAGATTGAAAGACTGTCACAGATATTTCCATTCCTTCTCATTTTTAGTCGTTTTGCTTCCCTGACCTTAACATTGTTTATTCCTTCTTTCACTGAATCAACTGACTCACTCAAAGGAATCCCTGTGATTACACCTCTAACAAGCTTCTTGTCATACACCATTGAACACTTCACTCGCTTTCCATTCAATTTATTTATCTTTATTGCTTTCTGTTGTTGTTCCACACTTTTACATATTACCAGTAAAGAACCATTTCTCAATTTTTTAGCGTTCCTAATTTCCCCAATTTCTTTGTGCAAAGTTTTGGTTAGTAGCGTTGGACTCCACTCATCAAACGAAGTCCCTTCTTGCAACAATTTGATATATACCTTGAATTCATCTTCACTCCTTTTCACCGTTTTTCCCCCCTTGTCGATGTCACTACAATCCGATTCGTCTCTATCTTTACTTTTACGTTTTTTCTTTACTACTTTCCATTCTTCCAATTTCCCGCTTCCAACATCCATCTCCCCATCCTCACTTCCTGATCCGTCACTTCCTGATCCCTGTCCATTCCTAGCCCAGTTGTTGCCAACCGCCTGATGTCCTCGATCACCAGGCAAATGTCTATGCTCCTTCCCTCCAGATGCCGCCATTTCCCCACACTCTCCGATCTAGACCCTACCGTCTGCCCTGAAGGAGAAAACGCCGCATGAGTTGGACGTTTCTTCTCCGCAGTTGCTCTCCACCGACTGCGCTGATCAAAAGCATGATGGGAAACGACTTGCTGACGACACAGCTTAATGTTGATTGGTTTAAACAACCGTGACGTATTGCTCTCTTTTAAAATGTTTGATTTTAAAACTCGGATATCATGTTTTATATGTATATGTTATGTGTGAATATTCCCAAACTCTCGGACAGTGCGATCTCTATGGGTTATGCAATGTAATTATTATAAATTTAAAACACACACACAAAGAACAACAACACAAAGCCTATGTCTGTATTAAAGAAAAAATGATTGATAAACACTTATTTGGAATGGAATTAAATAACAAGTACTTTGGGTGTCTTATTTTCATATAAAAGCAACAGAACTTAAATTGCATCCAGTTTATTAGCAACACTGTGCACAAGCCTGAATCCCGCGATATCCATCATTGATCTCGCAGGTGTCAGATGATCCACTGCGAGAAGCGAGAACTGTCCGGCTTGCCTGCGCTTTCTTTACTCCTCCTCTCACTGCAGCCGCCTACTCTCGACTACATTTCAGGCGAGGCAAGGCGCATCTCAAACAAGCCTACTATCATGATGTCTATGGTGGAGAGCAACTGCGCGCAATGCAGAATCCGACACGTGCGCCTTGCGCTCGCGAGAGTTTTTTGACCCACGTCAGCATGACATCAGAGTAAGGCGGACGGCACTCTCGGACACATTTCTAACCGGCATGCATTACGCGCTGATCACCGGTGATCGGTTCTGCGCAGATTTTGCTCATCTCAAACAAGCCTATTGACTTCAACGAGGGGGGTAATAATTTGGCAGGGGGTCGAAATTCGGCACAACAACGGCAGCCGTCAAGGCGAGATTAAAAATGAAATTTGCTATCAAAGAAAGCTTTGAAACTGGACCACGATTATGCGACGCCGCCGCCCGCAGGTAAGACATTCCAGTGGCTTATGAACTGTCCTAAATTTACAGAATTGTGCACACTGCGTGATGTTTAAACTATTTTGAACTGTAGCCAAAGTCCGTACAAACAAGATATCATCTTGGTCAAGGAAGACGTGTCATGTAACGCTGTTCTTTATGGCTACGTAATCTGACACTTATGTAAATATGGCTAATTGTTCATTATAAATAAGATTGTATTTTTTTTTTTATAAATAAGATTATTATAATTTATATTATATTATTATTATTTATATATTATAAAATATAACAAATAACAATATTATTATATAATAATTATAAAAGAATATAAAATAAAAATATAATATATAAAATATATATTATAAAATAAATACTGTTATCCTCAGGGCTTTATAATTTTACTAAATTGAATGAAGGACTGAATTAATTTGTTAATTCTCAATCATCACAGGTACACTAGATGAGACAGCGGATTACATCCAAGACTTGGAAGCCAAACTGAAGAAAGCCTTACCACCCCCGGACCTCTTCAGCCGATATTGTGCGTCAGATGACCAGATGAGGTTTTACACCAAATTTCCATCTGAGCGTGTGTTTAAGATCTTCTGGGAGTTGCACCATGTGCCTCTCAACTGGTCTACTGGAGTAAAGCAAAGAGTATAAGTGAAGGCACCAGTGAAAACATCAGTCCCAGTCCTCCTCGCAGCATGCGTTTGCACTCATTGGTCAAACCTCTAGTTTGTGAGGCTCCTCGTTTTTCCTCTGAGAAGGGTAGCATCTAGCCCTCACAAAAACCTGCCCGTTTAATACATTTGAGACTGACAAGCAAAAAAAAACCCACACATAAACAGACATTACCAGAGAAATATGTTAACTGATGACGATAGTATTCGGCTAACATTATTGTTGCTACAGACAAGACGTTCACTTGGACAACCATAGGCAGTAATTGAATGTAATTGGTACCATAATGCTTCATTAAAAGCAGACTATAATTTTTTAGTCAGGTAGTCTATAACAAGTGATTCTCAACCGGTTGGCCGCGGCCCTCTAGTGGGCCTCGGAGCGCCATCTGGTGGGCCGGGTAGGCAGTGGTAAACTACCCCCAAATTAATTTTTATTTGTTTTTTTAATTGATAAATCTTGATATTTTCTAATTATCTGATTGTTCTTATGAATTTATATGATCAAAAACACTTAAGTCCAGTCATGAAGCATTATCTAAAAGCAAATTTATGTTTAACCTGTTAGCCAGCAACCCCACTTTTGAAAAATACTCAGAAATGGCATACCCAAACTAAAACAGATACAGTTCATGAACCCTTTGCACTAAAAGCACAAGTATGGTCTCATTTGAAAGCTGACACTTGGCAGTTTATTGTAAATTTAGAATTAATTATTGTCATAATGAAAAAAAAAGTTATAAATAGCTTCAAAGTTTTGTAAAGTTATTAGAAATTTATTTTTATGAAATATCTTCATAAAAATAATATTGAAGTAGGCATTGTATCAATCTAGAAATACACTGCTGCTAAAGCCACATGTCTGACCATGTTATATTTAAAATCTGAAGATGATAAGTCTAAAACTCTGAATTTAATTAAATGTTTTTAAAAATCAATATGACTTTATTTTGATTAGACTCTAAAATGCAAACTGATGTTTATTGTCATCTTCTAAGGATCCATTCAGTCTATTGTCTCTATTGTTTTGTGGTGCAAACGAGCCCCATTCAGTCTCAGTCTCCCCTGCACACATTCACACCTCTCCGGCCTGGTTATGGCTCTAAATATGTTTTTCTTTTGTCTTCATTATAATTACTAACGACTGGCTATTTCAATCCCTAATTTATTTTTTCAAAGTTCTCACTTCACATTTGAAACTGTATCAAATGCCCTTCTTGAAAAATAAACATTTCATTAACAATAGAGAGTGTTTGCACAAGGTCACATTTTTACGGAAAATATTTGCATTAATTATTTGCACTAATGCCTGAGAAATTGTTCAGGAAGTTTCTTTAACAAATAGTGTTTGCACAAGATCACACTTTTACGGGAAATATTTGCATTAATTATTTGCACTAATGCCTGAGAAATTGTTCAGGAAGTTTCTTTTTTCTTTTTAACTTTATTTTTATACATTTTTTAACAAATTACAACAACGAACTAAACGTTCCTTGACACCACTGGTGGCCCAAATAAAAGATATAGAAATAGAAAAAGTGAAAAAGAAAATACATAAAACACTATACAATAGTAAAATGAAAGAAAGGAAAAATAAGAAGAATTTTCACACCAATCAGTTCACCCTCAGTGCCTCAATATATACAGTATACTAAAAGGTGTCCACCTTTGTATGAAAATGTCCAGTTTCAGAATCAGAATCAGAAAGAGCTTTATTGCCAAGTGTGCTTGCACACACAGGGAATTTTCCTTGGTACTGAAGCTTCCAGTGCACATATACAAATGCAGATACAAGTAATAGTAATACAAATAGTAATACAAATTCTACAAATAAAATTATAAAAAATATGAAAATACTATAAAAATATATGGTCACAGTTGGGTTTTGTCAGAATAAACATTTACAGATTATGAACATATTTACAGTATTTTGTGTAGTATGAATAAATATAAATATCACCTGAATTTTTAAGATATTGCACTAAACAGTGGGAGTATTGCACTTACAGGCATATGCCTTGGGAGATATGTTAACTGTTCAGAAGGGAAATGGCCTGTGGGAAGAAACTGTTCCTGTGCCGAGATGTTCTTGTGGCCAGTGATCTGAGTCGCCGTCTTGACGGTAACAGTTCAAACAGGTGGTGTCCAGGGTGAGTGGAGTCTGTGATGATTTTACCTGCTCTCTTCCTCACTCTGGAAGAGTACAGGTCCTGGAGGGTTGGCAGGGGGGCATCAATAATCCTCTCCGCAGTCCGGACTGTCCGTTGTAGTCTCCTGATGTCTGATTTGGTAGCTGAACCAAACCAGACAGTGATGGAAGTGCATAAAACAGACTCAATGACGGCTGAGTAGAACTGAATCAGCAGCTCCTGTGGCAAGTTTAACTTCCTCAGCTGGCGGAGGAAGTAAAGTCTCTGCTGGGCCTTTTTCACGGTGGAGTCAATGTGATTGTCCCACTTCAGGTCCTGAGAGATGATAGTGCCCAGGAACCTGAATGACTCCACTGCTTCCACAGTGCTGTTCATAATGGTGAGTGGGGGGAGTGCTGGGCTGTTCCTCCTGAAGTCCACGATCATCTCCACTGTTTTGCGCGTGTTCAGCTCAAGGTTGTTATAACTGCACCAGACAGCCAGCTGTTCAACCTCCAGTCTGTAAGCAGACTCGTCACCGTTTTGGATGAGACCGATCCAAAACGGTGAGACCGAATTTTAGGAGCATGACAGTGGGGTCTTTAGAAGTGCAGTCATTAGTGTACAGGGAGAAGAGCAGTGGAGAGAGAACGCACCCTTGGGGGGCACCAGTGCTGGTGGTGAGAGTCCTGGATGTGTGTTTCCCCAGTCTCACTCGCTGCTGCCGGTCCGTCAGGAAGCTGGTGATCCACTGACAGATCGAGGATGGTATGGAGAGCTGGGTCAGTTTGGCTGTGAGAAGACCAGGCCTGATGGTATTGAAGGCCGAACTGAAGTCCACAAAGAGGATCCTTGCATAAGTCCCTGGTCTGTCGAGATGTTGCAGGATATAATGCAGTCCCATGTTGACTGCATCATCCACAGACCTGTTTGCTCTGTAAGCAAACTGAAAGGGATCCAGCAGGGGTCCATTGATGTCCTTCAGGTGGGCCAACACCAGTCTTTCAAACGACTTCATGACCACAGACGTGAGAGCGACAGGTCTGTAGTCATTAAGTCCAGTGATTTCGTTTATTTTGGGGACAGGAATGATATTGGAGCGTTTGAAGCAGCAGGGAACTTCACACTGCTCCAATGATCTATTGAAGATCTGCGTGAAGACCGGGGCCAGTTGGTCAGCGCAGGCTTTTAAACAAGCAGATGAAATGCCGTCTGGGCCTGAGGCTTTCCTAGTCTTCTGTTTTTTGAAGACTCTTCTCACGTCCTCCACACAGACCTTAAGCTCAGGTAGGATGGCAGGAGGGGGGAGTAATGGGAGTGCAGGAGGTGATGGTGAATGTGTGAAGTGCAGATCAGACCGGGTGTGTGGTGTGAATGAGGGCTTTTCAAACCTGCAGTAAAATGAATTTTAATTGTCAGCCAGGTGTTGATTGTCCACAGATCGGGGGGATGGTGACTTGTAGTTGGTGATGTTCCTCAGGCCATTCCAGACTGATGATGGGTCGTTGGATGAAAACTGTTTTTTCAGTTTTTCAGAGTAGTTCCTTTTAGCAACTCTGATCTCCTTTGTCAATCTGTTTCTGGCCTGGTTATACAAGATTTTATCCCCACTTCTGTAAGCATCCTCTTTGGCATGACGAAGGTGTTTGAGTTTCCCAGTAAACCATGGTTTATCATTAGTAAATGATAAGAATGTCCTGGTAGGAATGCATGTATCCTCACAGAAACTTATATATGATGTTACAGTATCTGTGAGCTCATCCAGATCGTTGGTAGCAGCTTCAAAAACAGTCCAATCAGTGCAATCAAAGCAGGCCTGTAGATTCTGCTCTGCTTCATTAGTCCATCTTTTTACAGTCCTTATTACAGGTTTAGCTGATTTCAGTTTCTGCCTGTAGGTCGGTATGAGATGAACCAAACAGAACTTAACGGAGTTTAACCAGCGCGCCGGCTCGCTTCCCGCGTTTGCGTCTGACCGCGCGTTTGAACAACAACGCTGCCCCTCCGACGAGAATGTCCAGCAAAACGTCCGAATAATCAAAAACTGTAGAAAAGGTTTCTGGTGTGTGTTTCCTAATGTCCAGTAGTTCGTCTTTGGTGAAACTGATAGGAAAAGAATGACTAAACGCAGAACAAACGAACAAAAACAACACAATAGCTGGAGAGCTCCACACCGAGGCAGTCATCCGCGGCGCCATCTTGAGATGCTTTCAGTTGGAGTTGGGAGTCATATGTTCCATTTTGTAAACAGATATAAGTTTTTCTCTCCATTGACTAATTTTTGGTGGGTGTAGCTTCATCCAATTAATTGTAATGGTTTTTCGAGTACATGCAGAATATTCCTGCAAGCAAAAAATACAAGGACGTAAAAGGCAGATCTACATACAACATTTTCATAATCTTATCCTTAACCCCTTGCCAAAATGTAACTAATGTTGGACATTCCCAAAATATGTGTGTGTGGTCTCCAACCTTCCCACACTCCCTCCAATATTTCTCTGCTTCTGGATTATCCACAAATTTTGATATCACCTGGTGTTCTAAAAAACCTGATTTTTGTTTTCCAGTCAAACTCTTTTCAATTATGACTGTTGATGCCTTTATTATATCCTGTGCAAATGTTTTCCCAAGTCTCATATGAAGTTTCTATAACAATAGGAAGTGTTTGCACAAGATCACATTCTTACACGGATGTATTTACGGTCACATATGTTTAGAGAGCAATCAATCTTATCTAAGCAATCAGACAACAGGCCATATAAATATGAATCAACTTATCAGAGACTACATGCACACCAACAGCAGAACCATGTTATCGCTCAGTGTCCTTCTGCTTATTTGTAAGTTTCTAAGTTGAATCAGATGCACAGTAAATTCTGAGCTGCACTTTGAGACATTTCAACAGCTCTGTTCTGGGTTAAATTTAGTATGGAGAATAGTGTGAATGGCTTCAAGATTAGCATTACACAGGTATTTTAATCATTGATCTTATGTTGTTGTCTAACAGTGGTGCTTCTAGACTCCAGATTGCTGATTTCTGCAGGTATGTCATTTAACCATGAACCACATCAACAATCACCAGTTAAGCAAAGATTATGTCTTAATTGTGTTGTTCAGTTTTAAATGTCATGTTTTTGTTTGTGTGTGGGGGTTGTGGCGTCAATATGTCACTATACAGTATTTTTTTTTATTATTATTTAGTATTTTTCCAATTGCCTTGTTACAAATGACAAACAATACCTTCAAGGGGAGCTCTTTAATTTTTCAGAGACAGTAGTTACGTGTGATGGGTTTGTCCAGCGTCTAAGTTGTGGTAAGGTGTTGTAATTACAATCAACTAAGTTATTTATACTATTTTTGTAATTGTTTTAACAGTAATCCATTAATGATGCTTTTCTTATATTGAGACTCTGGTGTGATCAGTGTACAATCAGCAACATTTGGCCGCACAAGCAGACAAATTTGCAGCGTTGGACGACCACAAAGCGAAACATCTAACACTCAGTGTTCAATAGATGTTCCTGCGGTCTCTAAACAGTAAAGATCTTTTTCATTGTCTTTTTGCTTGTGACTCCAGAGAGAAGAATATAATTAGTCTCTTGCTTACTCTGTGGTTATTTAGATGATTTGTTAGTGATATATATTTTTATCCCCATGTAGATAATGGTAAGATTCAGATAAATACTGCAAACTATGGACGTACAGATAAAATCACCTGCTCGGAAGGACGTCCATCCAGTGAGCTCCAAAACACCAAGTGCTATTTTCCCAATGCACTGGCTACTGTGTCGAAAAGGTAGATAGATCAAATTGCTTTAAATTTAATTAGTTAATTTTTAGGTACATTTATATTCTTGGTCTTCTTCAAATACCATCGCAGCTAACAAGGGACATTCTCAGAACATTCTGGCAAGGTTCTCACAAAGTTATGAACAAACGTTCTTCCAATAATGTTAATAGAAAGTTAATTGCTTGATTGTTTTCTGAAGCATTTAAATTTTTTTTATAAAAATCTCAAACCATGTCCAATCTCAGCTATTCTTGGGATATCTAGTAATTTCGAGAAGTTTGATACACGTGAAAGACAAGCTATATTATTTGGTATAATAATTGATTTCACAAATGTGGACTACTGATTTTGTGCCTAAGTTTAAAACATTCAAAAGTAATAATCCCATAATGTCTTGTCTAACATTTGCATAACATGTAAGAGAAAACATTTAAAAACATTGAGAGAACATTCAGAAATAATGTTTTTAAATGTTCTGCAAACATATTTTGTTAGTTGGTATATAAATGGAATGACTAATGTAAGCCTCCTTCTTTGACATGTAAAGCTGCAATGGCCTGAAAAGTTGTGAGATTTTTGCAACACATACAGTCTTTACTGATCCCTGTGTTGGCATTTACAAGTACCTTGCAATCTCATATTTTTGCCTCCCACATGAAATTCGTGAGTATTTCTTATCCTGTTGCTCCTGTTTTACCCTGTTTGAACATAATGTACTGTTTTTGGATACTTAATTGCATGTTAATTAAATATAATTAAATATTTAGTTGCAATTAAATAGCTTAAATTTATATTAACCCTTGTGCATCAATTAAAAAAAGTTACACATAGGTACACAGAGGACAAAAATGTCCATGTTTAAAAACTGTCATAAAAATGGGAAGCTTGGGAGCACAGACTTAAGTTTGGTATCATTTTAAAGAAGACCCTTGGCAGATTATTGCTGAAGTAAAAAAATTATAATAAGTAAATCCAAAAAAAAGTTATATAGGTATAAGTTTATGAAAATTATTTATGAAAATTATTTTATACAAAATATATATTTTATAAATCAAATTGAACTCTAAAACGGCAAGAAAATAAAAGCCATAAATCTAACTAAATTGTGTTCCAAATTTGAGGATGATATCTCAAAAAATGAGCTTTCGGTAAGAGTTTGTTTGGGCGCAGTAACAGATTTTCCCCATTGGGTGCCAGCAAAACTCCATTGGTCACACAGTAATTGGATTTTAGATTTGCAATTGAGTTTTTCTCTCTCAAATATTACAAGCACACAAACACATATACACACACATTTTTTTTTATTACACACATACAAACCACACTCTGACATCCATACCAACACACCCACACAATTATCGTTCCACAATTTATCCAATTGGCTCTATAATATGCCGAAGCAGAAAACAGGAATAAAGCGATATTTGTTTTATAGGCCAAACCTGGAAAAATGGCACCATCTGATAAAAAATAGTAAAAATTTAAATTTTGAAGCCTTGTCAACAGAATGAAAGCCTCTTAACAAAGATTGCATCATTTTATAGTTAAATGGCCCTGGGATTAAAAATTGCAGTTTTAATGGGTTTCAATGGGGACATTTTTGTCCAAAAGGCGCTGAGTGGGAGTATTTTGTGTAGCTAGTGCAAAAAATATTTTTTAAGAAAATGGCGGTGAAATAGTAAAATTCCAATAAAAACACACACCTGTGCCAAATTTTATGCAGTTAGCATTAACACTGGCAAAGTGATCAAAAAAACAAAACTGAAAAGGACAAAAATGTCCATAAGGATGCACAAGGGTTAAATTCAATTAACTGAACTTTATAATGCTTTTTGGCCCACTTAAGTAGGATTTAAGTACAGTTTTATATGTAAATTAATAATTTCTTCTGTTGTCTTTGAAATATGGTTAATGTTGAAAGTAAAACTGTTACAAGTGCATTTTCTTCCTTTTGTGTTGTGTGCTATAATAAAACACAGGCAAGTCATGCAAGTGTTCTCTCTTGTGTAGTTGCCTTTAGTTTAATTAATATTACATTATCTGCAAGTAGCTTAAAAAAAATACATTTTAAGATTAAGTACACAAGTGCACATTCAGTACAGCTAAGCAACACTTCTTTTTCAGCACATAAACAGTCTCCATTTGATATGCTTTTAAAAGGCATGATCACAGTACACACAGCACACACAATAACTCAAAAAGACTGTTTTACTTTACTTTTATTTTACATTTACTTTTTATTTTATTTTATTGCTTTACAACATCTCTCTTTTTTCTGTAGGTTCAAGTTTGGTCTGTGAACATGAAACTAATTACCTGAAGTGTGGTGTGTATTCTGTTGTTCCTTAACTGTTGCTTATTTTTAATGTTTCAGCTGATTATCCGGAATTTATTTCTAAATGGTAAAAGTTATAGTATATAATGACTTTTTTCATCCAAGAGATTATGAAAAGTTGAACTGTTGTTTTCAGAGGTTGGAACTGCCATACACATTCACAGCGCTAGCTATGGGCGAACTGATAGCGGGACGTGTTCTACTGGACGACCTGCTTCTCAGCTTGCCAAAACTGACTGCTACACCTTGAATTCACAGACAGTAGTCGCTAATGGGTCAGTTTACATGCACAATGTACAAATTTCCACAGATAATTCAGTCTTTGCCCTGATAAAAACAAACCAAATAAACAATCCAAACTATGCTGACCAGGCTGGGAAACCAGTTAAGACTAGCCTTTATGCTAGTTTAAGTGTTTCCTCCCAGCAGGGTAATAAAAAGATTTGAACAATAATTGAATCAAGCAACGTTTTTTTAATCAAGTTTTTGTTTTATCAATTGGTCTTTTTATGGTGTAGATGTGAAGGGAAAAACAGTTGCTCCATATTAGCCTCCAACGGTGTCTTCTCGGATCCATGTGTCGGCACATTCAAATACCTGTACATCTCATACTCATGTGCATCTAAGTGTAAGTGTTACTTGAGCTAGTTTAATCTGTTGATTAGTTTTGATTTGCTTTTAGGCCTACTCATGTACTCACCCATCAGGCTAGATTAATGTTGATTTTTTTTCTTGATGTTTTTTGATTTTTAATGTTTTTTTTTTATTTCTTGCAGAATACGTTAGCTGTTCTTATGGATTTGGGCTCTTCGGTTCTCTATCAACATCTTTTCCACTTTTGCTGTGGTGAAGGGAGGGGAAGTTATTTTATTTAAAGATTAAGAAGGCACATTAATTAAAAAAATAATAATAATGTGCACGCATAAATCCTTTATAATATATTCTACAACAATCCATAACAATATAAGAATTACCCATTTTGATTTAATGGTGACTCTTAAGCACAGTGTTTGTAAACACCAGCTTTATGTAATTTACCAAGTAATAAGAAATAGAAAATAAAAAGAATACATTGTTTATTTATGTGCCTCGACACTATATTATTCAATACGTTTATTGAGTTGACTGTATTGATGCTGTTGTATGAGAACTGAACCTAGCTGGATGGTGACAAACAAATGTTTTTTTGCTCAATGAACCAATTTATTAATTGATGATCTTTACAACGGAATTGAATTAACACTGAACTGACTTCAGCTGAACAACAGAAGAAAGGCATAATTTTCCTGTTATCAATCTTTGAAACAATCTGTATTGTTTAAAGCGCTATATAAATAAAGGTGACTTGATTTATATATACTACTGACATTGGAACAATATAAAGCTGGTTGAAATTCAGCCAACATATCCTTTAACACATGTAGTGGAAATCATTCACCATTCAAAACTATTTGCTAGCTGTAAGATGCAACCTTGTGAACTTTTTTATACAAAATTGGTTAAACTGTAATTCCCTTTTTGCTTACCTACTCTAAAAAAAAAAAATCATATTGCCTCCAAATGGTAATGTTTTTGAAAGTCTAGTTTGCTCACCAAGGCTGGATTTATTTGATGTGGTAAAATACTGTAATATTGTGAAATCTAACAATTTAATACAACTGTTTTCTATTTAAGATTTAATTTATTCATGTGATGGCAAAGCTGAGTTTTAAGCATCTTTACAATAAAGAAATCATTCTGTGAGGGGGAAAAAAAACATTTAAAACAATCAATGTTTAAAACAATTATTTAAAATAGAAATCTTTGGTAACAAATGTCTTTAACTGTCACATTTGACCAATTTAATGCATCAGTGTTGCATAGAAGTATTCATTTCCCTCAAAATAAAAAAAAATCTTACTCAACCAAACTTATGAACGGTAGTACGTATTTTCACCCGGTGGCAAAAAATATGGGACTTTTCAAACATGCCATTCCAGCCACATATGTTAAACCTTGTTTAAATGTTTAACTTCTGTTGATTTATATTGACTTTCAGGTATTTTAAGAGTATCATATCAAAGCAGAAAATATTTAACATTTAGGGCTTTGTTTGCGAGAGAACTTAAAAGCTGACTTTAACGTATTTCAAACTATTTAAATGGTAGTAACTTGAATGAGTAGGGGAGAGCAGGGGCGAAAGTACAATTTTTCAGGAAAACATAATTTTAAAAGATATTGTTTTAGACAGAGATATATTTTTGCTGTGGTTAATAACTCACAAGTGTGGTCTATCAATACCAGGTGGTATTTTGTACAAATGTCGAATGACTTCAGTATAATTTCACTTTGAACATAAGTTGCACATTGTTACTTTCGACCCCGTCAGTTGGGACGAAAGTAACACACAGTTGGGTCAAAAGTAACAACAATACATTTACAACAATACATCTATATTTTAATTTTGTGTTCCTCTGGTTTTCATTAACTATGACTCTGTTCATATAACTGCAAACATATTTTGTCATTTATCTTTGCAAAAAAATTAACATTACATTTTAATTTTAGATTTTAGTTTCATCAAATATTTCAAAAATAACCAGACAGTACAAACTTGATTTGCTTAAAATATTTTTGTATTGTGAATGTCAATCCATTTTATAAAACATTCAACATAATGAACAATATGACAATTAAACTAAATAAGATAAATTCATGAATTATCAAAATAATCTAACTGTAGTCATGTTTCCATCCAGCTGTTTCTATGCGTAAACATAGCAGCGGGACAAAAGTAACAAGTGTTACTTTCGTCCCGACTGGAACTCCTGACACTTAAACCCGAATTACTTGTACACCGAAAAACTCTGAGAAGGCTAACTTTATCATGTGTTGCAGCACTAAATAACATGTAGATTGATCATTACTGTGACACATAAAATGAGAAACACAACTTGTAAATAGAAAAAAAAGTACCGCTTCAGTAATTTACTTGCCGTACTCAAAAATAGCTTTCCGGACCTAACCGCGGGAAACGATGATGAAATCACGTGATATTTAGCAGCTCTGTCACTGGCTGCATGCTGAACATGCTGTCATAGCTTGAAACGCAAATGTAGTCAGGGCTCAGAGAAAATCGCTTTGTTACTTTCGTCCCGTGTTACTTTCGCCCCGGTTCTCCCCTAGTGTCCTCTCATCAATGTTAAAAAATGACATTGCCTGTGCTTATGAATATGAAAATAAAAATACAGCTTAATCATAACAGATTCAAACAAGAAAGCAGAGAAG
Source organism: Gila orcuttii (assembly GCA_026230005.1). NCBI lineage: Eukaryota > Metazoa > Chordata > Actinopteri > Cypriniformes > Leuciscidae > Gila > Gila orcuttii. Next base: position 14,243,371 of record JAPDVR010000015.1, on the reverse strand, counting down.
TCAGAATTAGTATTTGGGGAAAATAAACTGCCAGATTAATAACCATACAATAAAACGTCTCAGGTTACGACTGTAACCTATGTTCCCTGAGAACAGGGAACGAGACAATACGTCATCGACGCTATGGGGAACGCCTCAGGTGTGACAGGTGTCTGAAATCAAGTATCAACTCACAGCAATCATGTTGACCGGCGACAGCCCGTGCATCATCAGCTCGAATGATGAGCACGCAACCTGGATGTATAAAAAGGGCGCCTAGAGACCGTGACAACATCCTATCATCTGAAAGGACTGTTGCAGGCAAGCCCCGAGGTATGGCAGGGAGACGTATTGTCTCGTTCCCTGCTCTCAGGGAACATAGGTTACAGTCGTAACCTGAGACGTTCCCTTTCGAAGGGAACTCAACAAAACGTCATCGACGCTATGGGGAACGAAATACCCACTCCGCCATGCTGAGGGGAGTGCATGCCCAAGGGCAGTGACAACTGTCAGAACCAGTAATTCAAAGAACACTGAAACCACTCACCCTAAGGTCACATTGGGCTGTCAGTGACAGCACTCCCTACTGGTCATAGCCCAAGCTAATGAGCCAAGAAAACTGCCAGAACATAGTTAATGGGGGGTATATCTGGGCCAGCTCAAAGGCTTAGGACCACAACTTCCTAATAGAAGGGGTCACTTCTAGGGAGTGTGGCTAGGGGACCCAAGGGACCCCAGCCAGTCACTATTATGGAGAGCATGCCTCCTGAAATGCCACCAGGCTGGCCTGGTGATCTATACTAAGACGCACCGTCTGGCCAATTGCCTTGGATAAGGCATCCGAAAACTGAAGGCCTGCGAAGCTGGCAGAAACCATTCAGTTCCGGATCACAGAGCCGGGATCACCCGGAGAGTGTGTCTCAACCTCAAGAAACGCTCAATCCACGGGTCTACCCAATGCTCGATCTGAACACTGAGGAAGTAAGAGAGGGATCAAAACCAGGAAGGTCTACTGAAGTCTAAGACCTGATGACCCCCTATGTGGGGAGCTCCAGTACATGAGGGCTCATATCAGGAAGGCCGGCGAGGCCTGAAACCTGACGACCACAGCATGTGGAAGCTCATACTCAGGAAGGCCCATGAGGCCTGTAACCGGGCGACCACAGTATGTGGGAGCTCATATTCAGGAAGGCAGGTTAAGGCCTGTAACCTGGCGACCACAGTATGTGGGAGCTCACATTCAGGAAGGCCGGGAGAGGCCTGTAACCTGGCGACCACTTATTGTAGGTGGGAGCTCATATCAGGAAGGCCGGTGAGGCCTGAAACCTGAAGGCCACAGCATGTGGAAGTTCATACTCAGGAAGGCTGGGTGAGGCCTGTAACCTGACATGTAGAAGCCCATCACCAGGAAGGCCGGTGAGGCCTGTAACCTGGCGACCACAGTAGGTGGGAGCTCATTCTCAGGAAGGCAGGTGAGGCCTGAAACCTGGCAACCACAACCTGTGGGAGCTTACTTTCCGGAAGGCCTGATGAGGCCTGTAACCTGACAACAACACCATGTGGGGGCTACTTCCAGAAAGGCCATAAATATGGATTTTAGAAAGTGCATGAAACGAAAGTGCATGTACTTAGCCATTCTGAGTCCAGGAAGGCCTGGATCAAAAAGTGGAAGTTAGCTAGAGGAAGGCGTCTGTCGTAGCATACTTCGATGACAGGACGCATCTAGAGTGGGACCCAAGGTGAAAGACCTGGGTCTGGCCACATAGGAAGGGACCGAAGTGTACAGCGCTTCAAAAAAAATCAAAAATTGATTTTTAGAAAGTACACAAGACGTTCCGTCGTCTGACTTACCACAAGTATGGGTTTAAGAAGGTACGGAGCGTACAAAGTAAATAGATGAAGTAAAGGTACATGTACTTCATCACTCTATATTCAGGAGGTCAGTTTTGAGGCCTGTATTTTACCCATGATCAGGAAGGCCAGATGAAGCCTGTAACCCGATAGTCATAGTGGGTGGGAGCTCACATTCAGGAAGGCCTGATGAGGCCTGACATGTGAAAGCTCACAACTACACCCTAGCGACCACAGTGAGTGGGAGTTCACATTCAGGAAGGCCTGGTGAGGCCTGCAACCTGTCATGCGACAACTCATAACCAGGAAGGCCGTCTTTTTTTTTTCTTTTTTTTTAGGAGGCCTGAAGTCTGGTGACCACAGAAGGTGAGAGCTTAATACTCAGGAAGGCGGTGAGGCATGTAACCTGGCGACCACAGCATGTGGGAGCTCACACCCAGGAAGGCCTAAGAGGCCTAAAACCTGGTGACCACAGTATGTGGGAACCCACATTCAGGAAGGCCGGATGAGGCCTGTAACCTGACCTGTAGAAGCTCATAACCAGGAAGGCCTGGTGACCACGGTGTGTGAGAGCTCGTATCAGGAAGGCCAGAGAGGCCTATAACCTGGCGACCACAGTAGGTGAGAGCTCGTACTCAGGAAGGCCGGTGAGGCCTCAAACCTGGTGACCACAGTAGGTGAGAGCTCATATCAGGAAGGCCAGGGAGGCCTATAACCTGGCGACCACAGTAGGTGGGAGCTCGTACTCAGGAAGGCCGGTGAGGCGTGAAACCTGGTGACCACAGCATGTGGGAGCTCACATTCAGGAAGGCCGAGTGAGGCCTGAAACCTGACATGTAGAAGCCCATCACCTGGAATGCCGGTGAGGCCTGTAACCTGGTGACCACAGTATGTGGGAGTTCATAACCAGGAAGGCCGGTTGGGGCCTGTCACCTGGCGACCACAGTGTGTGGGAGCTCATAACCAGGAAGGCCGGATGAGGCCTGTAACCTGGCGACCACAGTATGTGGGATCTCGCATTCAGGAAGGCCGGGTGAGGCCTGAAACCTGACATGTAGAAGCCCATCACCAGGAAGGCCGGTGAGGCCTGTAACCTGGCGACCAAAGTATGTGGGAGCTCATAACCAGGAAGGCCGGCTGGGGCCTGTCACCTGGCGACCACAGTGTGTGGGAGCTCATGACCAGGAAGGCTGGATGAGGCCTGTAACCTGGCGACCACAGCATGTGGGAGCTCGCATTCAGGAAGGCCAGGTAAGGCCTGTAACCTGGCCACAGTCTGTGCCGGGCTACAGTATGTGGGAGCTCACATTCAGGAAGGCCGGTTGAGGCCTGTCACCTGGCGACCACAATATGTGGGAGCTTACATTCAGGAAGGCCGGGTGAGGCCTGTAACCTGGCGACCACAGTATGTGGGAGCTCACATTCAGGGAGCCCGGGAGAGGCCTGCAACCTGACATGTAGAAGCCCATCACCAGGAAGGCCGGTGAGGCCTGTAACCTGGCGACCACAATATGTGGGAGCTCATAACCAGGAAGGCCTGCTGGGGCCTGTCACCTGGCGACCACAGTGTGTGGGAGCTCATAACCAGGAAGGCCGGCTGGGGCCTGTCACCTGGCGACCACAGTGTGTGGGAGCTCATAACCAGGAAGGCCGGCTGGGGCCTGTCACCTGGCGACCACAGTATGTGGGAGCTCATATTCAGGAAGGCGTGATGAGGCCTGTAACCTGACAACAACACCATGTGGGGGCTACTTCCAGAAAGGCCATAAATATGGATTTTAGAAAGTGCATGAAACGAAAGTGCATGTACTTAGCCATTCTGAGTCCAGGAAGGCCTGGATCAAAAAGTGGAAGTTAGCTAGAGGAAGGCGTCTGTCGTAGCATACTTCGATGACAGGACGCATCTAGAGTGGGACCCAAGGTGAAAGACCTGGGTCTGGCCACATAGGAAGGGACCGAAGTGTACAGCGCTTCAAAAAAAATCAAAAATTGATTTTTAGAAAGTACACAAGACGTTCCGTCGTCTGACTTACCACAAGTATGGGTTTAAGAAGGTACGGTGCGTACAAAGTAAATAGATGAAGTAAAGGTACATGTACTTCATCACTCTATATTCAGGAGGTCAGTTTTGAGGCCTGTATTTTACCCATGATCAGGAAGGCCAGATGAAGCCTGTAACCCGATAGTCATAGTGGGTGGGAGCTCACATTCAGGAAGGCCTGATGAGGCCTGACATGTGAAAGCTCACAACTACACCCTAGCGACCACAGTGAGTGGGAGTTCACATTCAGGAAGGCCTGGTGAGGCCTGCAACCTGTCATGCGACAACTCATAACCAGGAAGGCCGTCTTTTTTTTTTCTTTTTTTTTAGGAGGCCTGAAGTCTGGTGACCACAGAAGGTGAGAGCTTAATACTCAGGAAGGCGGTGAGGCATGTAACCTGGCGACCACAGCATGTGGGAGCTCACACCCAGGAAGGCCTAAGAGGCCTAAAACCTGGTGACCACAGTATGTGGGAACCCACATTCAGGAAGGCCGGATGAGGCCTGTAACCTGACCTGTAGAAGCTCATAACCAGGAAGGCCTGGTGACCACGGTGTGTGAGAGCTCGTATCAGGAAGGCCAGAGAGGCCTATAACCTGGCGACCACAGTAGGTGAGAGCTCGTACTCAGGAAGGCCGGTGAGGCCTCAAACCTGGTGACCACAGTAGGTGAGAGCTCATATCAGGAAGGCCAGGGAGGCCTATAACCTGGCGACCACAGTAGGTGGGAGCTCGTACTCAGGAAGGCCGGTGAGGCGTGAAACCTGGTGACCACAGCATGTGGGAGCTCACATTCAGGAAGGCCGAGTGAGGCCTGAAACCTGACATGTAGAAGCCCATCACCTGGAATGCCGGTGAGGCCTGTAACCTGGTGACCACAGTATGTGGGAGTTCATAACCAGGAAGGCCGGTTGGGGCCTGTCACCTGGCGACCACAGTGTGTGGGAGCTCATAACCAGGAAGGCCGGATGAGGCCTGTAACCTGGCGACCACAGTATGTGGGATCTCGCATTCAGGAAGGCCGGGTGAGGCCTGAAACCTGACATGTAGAAGCCCATCACCAGGAAGGCCGGTGAGGCCTGTAACCTGGCGACCAAAGTATGTGGGAGCTCATAACCAGGAAGGCCGGCTGGGGCCTGTCACCTGGCGACCACAGTGTGTGGGAGCTCATGACCAGGAAGGCTGGATGAGGCCTGTAACCTGGCGACCACAGCATGTGGGAGCTCGCATTCAGGAAGGCCAGGTAAGGCCTGTAACCTGGCCACAGTCTGTGCCGGGCTACAGTATGTGGGAGCTCACATTCAGGAAGGCCGGTTGAGGCCTGTCACCTGGCGACCACAATATGTGGGAGCTTACATTCAGGAAGGCCGGGTGAGGCCTGTAACCTGGCGACCACAGTATGTGGGAGCTCACATTCAGGGAGCCCGGGAGAGGCCTGCAACCTGACATGTAGAAGCCCATCACCAGGAAGGCCGGTGAGGCCTGTAACCTGGCGACCACAATATGTGGGAGCTCATAACCAGGAAGGCCTGCTGGGGCCTGTCACCTGGCGACCACAGTGTGTGGGAGCTCATAACCAGGAAGGCCGGCTGGGGCCTGTCACCTGGCGACCACAGTGTGTGGGAGCTCATAACCAGGAAGGCCGGCTGGGGCCTGTCACCTGGCGACCACAGTATGTGGGAGCTCATATTCAGGAAGGCCTGATGAGGCCTGTAACCTGACAACAACACCATGTGGGGGCTACTTCCAGAAAGGCCATAAATATGGATTTTAGAAAGTGCATGAAACGAAAGTGCATGTACTTAGCCATTCTGAGTCCAGGAAGGCCTGGATCAAAAAGTGGAAGTTAGCTAGAGGAAGGCGTCTGTCGTAGCATACTTCGATGACAGGACGCATCTAGAGTGGGACCCAAGGTGAAAGACCTGGGTCTGGCCACATAGGAAGGGACCGAAGTGTACAGCGCTTCAAAAAAAATCAAAAATTGATTTTTAGAAAGTACACAAGACGTTCCGTCGTCTGACTTACCACAAGTATGGGTTTAAGAAGGTACGGAGCGTACAAAGTAAATAGATGAAGTAAAGGTACATGTACTTCATCACTCTATATTCAGGAGGTCAGTTTTGAGGCCTGTATTTTACCCATGATCAGGAAGGCCAGATGAAGCCTGTAACCCGATAGTCATAGTGGGTGGGAGCTCACATTCAGGAAGGCCTGATGAGGCCTGACATGTGAAAGCTCACAACTACACCCTAGCGACCACAGTGAGTGGGAGTTCACATTCAGGAAGGCCTGGTGAGGCCTGCAACCTGTCATGCGACAACTCATAACCAGGAAGGCCGTCTTTTTTTTTTCTTTTTTTTAGGAGGCCTGAAGTCTGGTGACCACAGAAGGTGAGAGCTTAATACTCAGGAAGGCGGTGAGGCATGTAACCTGGCGACCACAGCATGTGGGAGCTCACACCCAGGAAGGCCTAAGAGGCCTAAAACCTGGTGACCACAGTATGTGGGAACCCACATTCAGGAAGGCCGGATGAGGCCTGTAACCTGACCTGTAGAAGCTCATAACCAGGAAGGCCTGGTGACCACGGTGTGTGAGAGCTCGTATCAGGAAGGCCAGAGAGGCCTATAACCTGGCGACCACAGTAGGTGAGAGCTCGTACTCAGGAAGGCCGGTGAGGCCTCAAACCTGGTGACCACAGTAGGTGAGAGCTCATATCAGGAAGGCCGGGGAGGCCTATAACCTGGCGACCACAGTAGGTGGGAGCTCGTACTCAGGAAGGCCGGTGAGGCGTGAAACCTGGTGACCACAGCATGTGGGAGCTCACATTCAGGAAGGCCGAGTGAGGCCTGAAACCTGACATGTAGAAGCCCATCACCTGGAATGCCGGTGAGGCCTGTAACCTGGTGACCACAGTATGTGGGAGTTCATAACCAGGAAGGCCGGTTGGGGCCTGTCACCTGGCGACCACAGTGTGTGGGAGCTCATAACCAGGAAGGCCGAATGAGGCCTGTAACCTGGCGACCACAGTATGTGGGATCTCGCATTCAGGAAGGCCGGGTGAGGCCTGAAACCTGACATGTAGAAGCCCATCACCAGGAAGGCCGGTGAGGCCTGTAACCTGGCGACCAAAGTATGTGGGAGCTCATAACCAGGAAGGCCGGCTGGGGCCTGTCACCTGGCGACCACAGTGTGTGGGAGCTCATGACCAGGAAGGCTGGATGAGGCCTGTAACCTGGCGACCACAGCATGTGGGAGCTCGCATTCAGGAAGGCCAGGTAAGGCCTGTAACCTGGCCACAGTCTGTGCCGGGCTACAGTATGTGGGAGCTCACATTCAGGAAGGCCGGTTGAGGCCTGTCACCTGGCGACCACAATATGTGGGAGCTTACATTCAGGAAGGCCGGGTGAGGCCTGTAACCTGGCGACCACAGTATGTGGGAGCTCACATTCAGGGAGCCCGGGAGAGGCCTGCAACCTGACATGTAGAAGCCCATCACCAGGAAGGCCGGTGAGGCCTGTAACCTGGCGACCACAATATGTGGGAGCTCATAACCAGGAAGGCCTGCTGGGGCCTGTCACCTGGCGACCACAGTGTGTGGGAGCTCATAACCAGGAAGGCCGGCTGGGGCCTGTCACCTGGCGACCACAGTGTGTGGGAGCTCATAACCAGGAAGGCCGGCTGGGGCCTGTCACCTGGCGACCACAGTATGTGGGAGCTCATATTCAGGAAGGCCTGATGAGGCCTGTAACCTGACAACAACACCATGTGGGGGCTACTTCCAGAAAGGCCATAAATATGGATTTTAGAAAGTGCATGAAACAAAAGTGCATGTACTTAGCCATTCTGAGTCCAGGAAGGCCTGGATCAAAAAGTGGAAGTTAGCTAGAGGAAGGCGTCTGTCGTAGCATACTTCGATGACAGGACGCATCTAGAGTGGGACCCAAGGTGAAAGACCTGGGTCTGGCCACATAGGAAGGGACCGAAGTGTACAGCGCTTCAAAAAAAATCAAAAATTGATTTTTAGAAAGTACACAAGACGTTCCGTCGTCTGACTTACCACAAGTATGGGTTTAAGAAGGTACGGAGCGTACAAAGTAAATAGATGAAGTAAAGGTACATGTACTTCATCACTCTATATTCAGGAGGTCAGTTTTGAGGCCTGTATTTTACCCATGATCAGGAAGGCCAGATGAAGCCTGTAACCCGATAGTCATAGTGGGTGGGAGCTCACATTCAGGAAGGCCTGATGAGGCCTGACATGTGAAAGCTCACAACTACACCCTAGCGACCACAGTGAGTGGGAGTTCACATTCAGGAAGGCCTGGTGAGGCCTGCAACCTGTCATGCGACAACTCATAACCAGGAAGGCCGTCTTTTTTTTTCTTTTTTTTTAGGAGGCCTGAAGTCTGGTGACCACAGAAGGTGAGAGCTTAATACTCAGGAAGGCGGTGAGGCATGTAACCTGGCGACCACAGCATGTGGGAGCTCACACCCAGGAAGGCCTAAGAGGCCTAAAACCTGGTGACCACAGTATGTGGGAACCCACATTCAGGAAGGCCGGATGAGGCCTGTAACCTGACCTGTAGAAGCTCATAACCAGGAAGGCCTGGTGACCACGGTGTGTGAGAGCTCGTATCAGGAAGGCCAGAGAGGCCTATAACCTGGCGACCACAGTAGGTGAGAGCTCGTACTCAGGAAGGCCGGTGAGGCCTCAAACCTGGTGACCACAGTAGGTGAGAGCTCATATCAGGAAGGCCAGGGAGGCCTATAACCTGGCGACCACAGTAGGTGGGAGCTCGTACTCAGGAAGGCCGGTGAGGCGTGAAACCTGGTGACCACAGCATGTGGGAGCTCACATTCAGGAAGGCCGAGTGAGGCCTGAAACCTGACATGTAGAAGCCCATCACCTGGAATGCCGGTGAGGCCTGTAACCTGGTGACCACAGTATGTGGGAGTTCATAACCAGGAAGGCCGGTTGGGGCCTGTCACCTGGCGACCACAGTGTGTGGGAGCTCATAACCAGGAAGGCCGGATGAGGCCTGTAACCTGGCGACCACAGTATGTGGGATCTCGCATTCAGGAAGGCCGGGTGAGGCCTGAAACCTGACATGTAGAAGCCCATCACCAGGAAGGCCGGTGAGGCCTGTAACCTGGCGACCAAAGTATGTGGGAGCTCATAACCAGGAAGGCCGGCTGGGGCCTGTCACCTGGCGACCACAGTGTGTGGGAGCTCATGACCAGGAAGGCTGGATGAGGCCTGTAACCTGGCGACCACAGCATGTGGGAGCTCGCATTCAGGAAGGCCAGGTAAGGCCTGTAACCTGGCCACAGTCTGTGCCGGGCTACAGTATGTGGGAGCTCACATTCAGGAAGGCCGGTCGAGGCCTGTCACCTGGCGACCACAATATGTGGGAGCTTACATTCAGGAAGGCCGGGTGAGGCCTGTAACCTGGCGACCACAGTATGTGGGAGCTCACATTCAGGGAGCCCGGGAGAGGCCTGCAACCTGACATGTAGAAGCCCATCACCAGGAAGGCCGGTGAGGCCTGTAACCTGGCGACCACAATATGTGGGAGCTCATAACCAGGAAGGCCTGCTGGGGCCTGTCACCTGGCGACCACAGTGTGTGGGAGCTCATAACCAGGAAGGCCGGCTGGGGCCTGTCACCTGGCGACCACAGTGTGTGGGAGCTCATAACCAGGAAGGCCGGCTGGGGCCTGTCACCTGGCGACCACAGTATGTGGGAGCTCATATTCAGGAAGGCTGGGCGAGGCCTGTAACCTGGCGACCACAGTATGTTGGAGCTCACATTCAGGGAGGCCGGGTGAGGCCTGCAACCTGACAACCACAGTATGTGGGAGCTCACATTCAGGAAGGCCGGGTAAGGCCTGTAACCTGACATATGGAAGCTGTTTCACCAGTGAAAACATCAGTCCCAGTCCTCCTCACAGCATGCGTTTGCACTCATTGGTCAAACCTCTAGTTTGTGAGGCTCCTCGTTTTTCCTCTGAGAAGGGTAGCATCTAGCCCTCACAAAAACCTGCCGTTTAATACATTTGATACTGACATGCAAAAAAAAAACGCACATAAACAGACATTACCAGAGAAATATGTGACCCGTCACAGAAACCAGGGACACAAGTCGGCAGCACAACTTTCGAGCAAAATGAGAAAGAAGAGTTTTTTTTCAAAATTGGTGAATTTCATTTTTTTGCGGAATCTGTTAGTTGAAATCACGAAGAAGCCTCTCCATGTTTGAGATAGCAGTATTGGTATATTTAAAAGCTTACATTTTGAGGTTGAAATCGGCTTGTTTTCGGAGATTCTAGCACGCAGAAGGGGCGTGGCGTGTTATTGTCTGTGTGTATTTCCATACTGAATATGGTGCTTTTGTCCCCGCCCTCCAAGTGAACCGCATGGCTACTTATTATGCTGTGCTCTGGTAGGCTCTATCTGATATAAAAATTCAATGAAGATGGACGCCGCAAAGATTGTCGCAGACGAGCTGAACCGTGGCAGTTACACCGAAAATGTTTTCGCCGCTCGGGAAACTGAACCGGAGGGAATGGGCGCGGCGCGCGCGCCCTCGGTGTTGAATATGGCGGCTCGGCTCGCTGACAGCGGTGGCTGGCTGTTTCATATGTGACGTCCCGATTGCTTTGAATGGGGAAAGTTTTGTGAACTGAACAGACTTAATGGACTGGCAATAATCTCCATAGAACATGAACTGGCACAGAGAATCGAAATAGAGGATGCAGTTAAGACCTTTGCTGCGATGAAGGCTTGCCGTGCGCGTTTCTGAAACGTAAGTTAAGCTTCATCTGCTCTTTTCCACAGATTTCCACATGTTACACATCGTTGGAAAGCTTGGAGACTACACTTTCAGAATCTATGAATAACTCAAAATGCCCCAGAACCGACTTGTGTCCCTAGTTTCCGTGACTGGTCACATATGTTAACTGATGACGATAGTATTCGGCTAACATTATTGTTGCTACAGACAAGACGTTCACTTGGACAACCATAGGCAGTAATTGAATGTAATTGATACCATAATGCTTCATTAAAAGCAGACTATAATTTTTTAGTCAGGTAGTCTATAACAAGTGATTCTCAACCGGTTGGCCGCGGCCCTCTAGTGGGCCTCGGAGCGCCATCTGGTGGGCCGGGTAGGCAGTGGTAAACTACCCCCAAATTAATTTTTATTTGTTTTTTTAATTGATAAATCTTGATATTTTCTAATTATCTGATTGTTCTTATGAATTTATATGATCAAAAAAATTTAAGTCCAGTCATGAAGCATTATCTAAAAGCAAATTTATGTTTAACCTGTTAGCATTATCTAAAAGCAAATTTATGTTTAACCTGTTAGCCAGCAACCCCACTTTTGAAAAATACTCAGAAATGGCATACCCAAACTAAAACAGATACAGTTCATGAACCCTTTGCACTAAAAGCACAAGTATGGTCTCATTTGAAAGCTGACACTTGGCAGTTTATTGTTAATTTAGAATTAATTATTGTCATAATGAAAAAAAAAGTTATAAATAGCTTCAAAGTTTTGTAAAGTTATTAGAAATTTATTTTTATGAAATATCTTCATAAAAATAATATTGAACTAGGCATTGTATCAATCTAGAAATACACTGCTGCTAAAGCCACATGTCTGACCATGTTATATTTAAAATCTGAAGATGATAAGTCTAAAACTCTGAATTTAATTAAATGTTTTTAAAAATCAATATGACTTTATTTTGATTAGACTCTAAAATGCAAACTGATGTTTATTGTCATCTTCTAAGGATCCATTCAATCTATTGTCTCTATTGTTTTGTGGTGCAAACGAGCCCCATTCAGTCTCAGTCTCCCCTGCACACATTCACACCTCTCCGGCCTGGTTATGGCTCTAAATATGTTTTTCTTTTGTCTTCATTATAATTACTAACGACTGGCTATTCACACTGTTTCAATCCCTAATTTATTTTTTCAAAGTTCTCACTTCACATTTGAAACTGTATCAAATGCCCTTCTTGAAAAAGAAACATTTCATTAACAATAGAGAGTGTTTGCACAAGGTCACATTTTTACGGAAAATATTTGCATTAATTATTTGCACCAATGCCTGAGAAATTGTTCAGGAAGTTTCTTTAACAAATAGAGTGTTTGCACAAGATCACACTTTTACGGGAAATATTTGCATTAATTATTTGCACTAATGCCTGAGAAATTGTTCAGGAAGTTTCTTTTTTCTTTTTAACTTTCTTTTTATACATTTTTTAACAAATTACAACAACAAACTAAACGTTCCTTGCAGGGACGTGCACAGGAATTTTGAGGGGCAGTTGCTCTGACCTGAAAAAAGCCCCCACCCCCCCCCCCCCCAAAAAAAAAAAAAAACCTAGGTTATATGAAGGACTGAGAATAGCAGGGTCTTTATTAAAATATATATTCACAAAGTAAAAAACTGAAATACAGCACTCAATCACCTTAACTACTACTAATAATAACACAGAAAAACATGACTTGAGTCATGAAAATCCCTACATCAATATCCCTATCAATATCCTATCACTGATAGGTTTCACCAAATTTACAACTAAAGCATTGGCACAACATTTAATTGTCTTGCTACACTGCAGCATAATAAAATGGTTCTCACACTCCAGTAACATTTCTGTGAATTTAATTAATCTTGCACTTGTTCATAGTTTTTGTATTATGTCTGAATATATTCAGTTGAATTTTGCCCATACAAATTGCCTTATCTGACCGTGTTTATGTCCAAACTCAATGCCTCATATTATGGTTTTATTATTATTTATAAAGATTGCAAAACGTCAGAGATGACATGTTTATGATATACAACTTTGTAAACAGTATACAAAATGTATTAACAATATGTTAAATGTCACCAAAATACACATGAGAAAAAGAGTTCCTCATATTATTGTTTTTTTAATTATTATTTATTTATTTATTTTTAATTTGAAAAGAAATAATCTTGATTGAATTGATAGATGGGGAAAAACTTGCTTCTAATAAAAAAATAAAATAATAATAATAATAAACGCTTAGATTTCGGTACTTTTTTAACCTTTTGGCTTCCCTTACATTCAGTTGTGCTTCTTGCTCGTAATCAGTTCTGATGGTACGTATGGTAACTGGGCAACTACGCATGATTTGTAGTATGATTGCGTAAAGGGAACAGGAATTCCGGTAGGGAACAGAATCAACTGATTCACCGGTCGCGTGCAGCGCTGCAGCCACGTAAACACAGTTTGCCCTTCCCCTACTGACTTTCACTCTCGGTGCCGGAATGGAAGTGAATGAGGCTTTGCGATTTTTTTTATTTTTTTTATCTAGGCTTACGTGAAATTCTGCATCCATTGTACAATTTATTTATTTATTTCCCCCTCGGAAGGGCATATGGGCAGTTGCCCGGGCAACCTGAGCAACCCCCCTGTGCACGTCCCTGGTTCCTTGACACCACTGGTGGCCCAAATAAAAGAGATATAGAAATAGAAAAAGTGAAAAAGAAAATACATAAAACACTATACAATAGTAAAATGAAAGAAAGGAAAAATAAGAAGTTTTACACCAATCAGTTCACCCTCAGTGCCTCAATATATACAGTATACTAATAGGTGTCCACCTTTGTATGAAAATGTCCAGTTTCAGAATCAGAATCAGAAAGAGCTTTATTGCCAAGTGTGCTTGCACACACAGGGAATTTTCCTTGGTACTGAAGCTTCCAGTGCACATATACAAATGCAGATACAAGTAATAGTAATACAAATAGTAATACAAATTCTACAAATAAAATTATAAAAAATATGAAAATACTATAAAAATATATGGTCACAGTTGGGTTTTGTCAGAATAAACATTTACAGATTATGAACATATTTACAGTATTTTGTGTAGTATGAATAAATATAAATATCACCTGAATTTTTAAGATATTGCACTAAACAGTGGGAGTATTGCACTTACAGGCATATGCCTTGGGAGATATGTTAACTGTTCAGAAGGGAAATGGCCTGTGGGAAGAAACTGTTCCTGTGCCGAGATGTTCTTGTGGCCAGTGATCTGAGTCGCCGTCTTGACGGTAACAGTTCAAACAGGTGGTGTCCAGGGTGAGTGGAGTCTGTGATGATTTTACCTGCTCTCTTCTTCACTCTGGAAGAGTACAGGTCCTGGAGGGTTGGCAGGGGGGCACCAATAATCCTCTCCGCAGTCCGGACTGTCCGTTGTAGTCTCCTGATGTCTGATTTGGTAGCTGAACCAAACCAGACAGTGATGGAAGTGCATAAAACAGACTCAATGACGGCTGAGTAGAACTGAATCAGCAGCTCCTGTGGCAAGTTGAACTTCCTCAGCTGGCGAAGGAAGTACAGTCTCTGCTGGGCCTTTTTCACAGTGGAGTCAATGTGATTGTCCCACTTCAGGTCCTGAGAGATGATAGTACCCAGGAACCTGAATGACTCCACTGCTTCCACAGTGCTGTTCATGATGATGAGTGGGGGGAGTGCTGGGCTGTTCCTCCTGAAGTCCACGATCATCTCCACTGTTTTGAGCGTGTTCAGCTCAAGGTTGTTATAACTGCACCAGACAGCCAGCTGTTCAACCTCCAGTCTGTAAGCAGACTCGTCACCGTTTTGGATGAGACCGATCCAAAACGGTGTGACTGAATTTCAGGAGCTTGACAGTGGGGTCTTTAGAAGTGCAGTCATTAGAGTACAGGGAGAAGAGCAGTGGAGAGAGAACGCACCCTTGGGGGGCACCAGTGCTGGTGGTGAGAGTCCTGGATGTGTGTTTCCCCAGTCTCACTCGCTGCTGCCGGTCCGTCAGGAAGCTGGTGATCCACTGACAGATCGAGGATGGTATGGAGAGCTGGGTCAGTTTGGCTGTGAGAAGACCAGGCATGATGGTATTGAAGGCCGAACTGAAGTCCACAAAGAGGATCCTTGCATAAGTCCCTGGTCTGTCGAGATGTTGCAGGATATAATGCAGTCCCATGTTGACTGCATCATCCACAGACCTGTTTGCTCTGTAAGCAAACTGAAAGGGATCCAGTGATGTCCTTCAGGTGGGCCAACACCAGTCTTTCAAACGACTTCATGACCACAGACGTGAGAGCGACAGGTCTGTAGTCATTAAGTCCAGTGATTTTGGGTTTTTTGGGGACAGGAATGATAGTGGAGCGTTTGAAGCAGCAGGGAACTTCACACTGCTCCAATGATCTATTGAAGATCTGCGTGAAGACCGGGGCCAGTTGGTCAGCGCAGGCTTTTAAACAAGCAGATGAGATGCTGTCTGGGCCTGAGGCTTTCCTAGTCTTCTGTTTTTTGAAGACTCTTCTCACGTCCTCCACACAGACCTTAAGCTCAGGTAGGATGGCAGGAGGGGGGAGTAATGGGAGTGCAGGAGGTGATGGTGAATGTGTGAAGTGCAGATCAGACCGGGTGTGTGGTGTGAATGAGGGCTTTTCAAACCTGCAGTAAAATGAATTTAAATTGTCAGCCAGGTGTTGATTGTCCACAGATCGGGGGGATGGTGACTTGTAGTTGGTGATGTTCCTCAGGCCATTCCAGACTGATGATGGGTCGTTGGATGAAAACAGTTTTTTCAGTTTTTCAGAGTAGTTCCTTTTAGCAACTCTGATCTCCTTTGTCAATCTGTTTCTGGCCTGGTTATACAAGATTTTATCCCCACTTCTGTAAGCATCCTCTTTGGCATGACGAAGGTGTTTGAGTTTCCCAGTAAACCATGGTTTATCATTAGTAAATGATAAGAATGTCCTGGTAGGAATGCATGTATCCTCACAGAAACTTATATATGATGTTACAGTATCTGTGAGCTCATCCAGATCGTTGGTAGCAGCTTCAAAAACAGTCCAATCAGTGCAATCAAAGCAGGCCTGTAGATTCTGCTCTGCTTCATTAGTCCATCTTTTTACAGTCCTTATTACAGGTTTAGCTGATTTCAGTTTCTGCCTGTAGGTCGGTATGAGATGAACCAAACAGTGATCAGAGAGCCCCAAAGCTGCTCGTGAAACGGAGTGATACGCATCTTTTATTGTGGTGTAACAGTGGTCCAGTATATTAGTGTCTCTGGTGGGACATGTAACGTGCTGTCTGTATTTTGGTAGTTCACGGGAAAGATTTGCTTTGTTAAAATCCCCAAGAATGATTAAAAGAGAGTCTGGGTACCTTTGTTCTATTTCAGCTATTTGTTCAGCCAGCTGTTGTAGCGCCGCGCTCACGCACGCGTCTGGAGGGATGTAAACATTCACGAGAATCAAAGATGAAAACTCCCGAGGCGAGTAGAAGGGTTTACAGTTTATGAAATGTGCCTCTAAATTAGGAGAGCACATCTTCTTCAGTGTTGTTACATCTGAACACCAACTTTCGTTAATGTAGAAACACAATCCACCACCTCTTGTTTTCCCCGTTAGCTCCGCGATGCGATCCGCTCGGAACAGCTGGAAGCCCGGCAGATGTATTGCGTTGTCCGGTATGGCTTCACTCAGCCAGGTTTCAGTGAAGCACAGAGCAGCAGAGTTTAAAAAATCCTTGTTAGTGCGGGTGAGGAGAAGAAGTTCATCCGTTTTGTTAGGAAGGGATCGGAGATTCGCGAGATGAATACTGGGGAGTGCAGTGCGCAGGCCGCGCTCGCGGAGTTTAACCAGCGCGCCGGCTCGCTTCCCGCGTTTGCGTCTGACCGCGCGTTTGAACAACAACGCTGCCCCTCCGACGAGAATGTCCAGCAAAACGTCCGAATAATCAAAAACTGTAGAAAAGGTTTCTGGTGTGTGTTTCCTAATGTCCAGTAGTTTGTCTTTGGTGAAACTGATAGGAAAAGAATGACTAAACGCAGAACAAACGAACAAAAACAACACAATAGCTGGAGAGCTCCACACCGAGGCAGCCATCCGCGGCGCCATCTTGAGATGCTTTCAGTTGGAGTTGGGAGTCATATGTTCCGTTTTGTAAACAGATATAAGTTTTTCTCTCCATTGACTCATTTTTGGTGGGTGTAGCTTCATCCAATTAATTGTAATGGTTTTTCGAGTACATGCAGAATATTCCTGCAAGCAAAAAATACAAGGACGTAAAAGGCAGATCTACATACAACATTTTCATAATCTTATCCTTAACCCCTTGCCAAAATGTAACTAATGTTGGACATTCCCAAAATATGTGTGTGTGGTCTCCAACCTTCCCACACTCCCTCCAATATTTCTCTGCTTCTGGATTATCCACAAATTTTGATATCAACTGGTGTTCTAAAAAACCTGATTTTTGTTTTCCAGTCAAACTCTTTCCAATTATGACTGTTGATGCCTTTATGATATCCTGTGCAAATGTTTTCCCAAGTCTCATATGAAGTTTCTATAACAATAGGAAGTGTTTGCACAAGATCACATTCTTACACGGATGTATTTACGGTCACATATGTTTAGAGAGCAATCAATCTTATCTAAGCAATCAGACAACAGGCCATATAAATATGAATCAACTTATCAGAGACTACATGCACACCAACAGCAGAACCATGTTATCGCTCAGTGTCCTTCTGCTTATTTGTAAGTTTCTAAGTTGAATCAGATGCACAGTAAATTCTGAGCTGCACTTTGAGACATTTCAACAGCTCTGTTCTGGGTTAAATTTAGTATGGAGAATAGTGTGAATGGCTTCAAGATTAGCATTACACAGGTATTTTAATCATTGATCTTATGTTGTTGTCTAACAGTGGTGCTTCTAGACTCCAGATTGCTGATTTCTGCAGGTATGTCATTTAACCATGAACCACATCAACAATCACCAGTTAAGCAAAGATTATGTCTTAATTGTGTTGTTCAGTTTTAAATGTCATGTTTTTGTTTGTGTGTGGGGGTTGTGGCGTCAATATGTCACTATACAGTATTTTTTATTATTATTTAGTATTTTGCCAATTGCCTTGTTACAAATGACAAAAAATACCTTCAAGGGGAGCTCTTTAATTTTTCAGAGACAGTAGTTACGTGTGATGGGTTTGTCCAGCGTCTAAGTTGTGGTAAGGTGTTGTAGTTACAATCAACTAAGTTATTTATACTATTTTTGTAATTGTTTTAACAGTAATCCATTAATGATGCTTTTCTTATATTCAGACTCTGGTGTGATCAGTGTACAATCAGCAACATTTGGCCGCACAAGCAGACAAATTTGCAGCGTTGGACGACCACAAAGCGAAACATCTAACACTCAGTGTTCAATAGATGTTCCTGCGGTCTCTAAACAGTAAAGATCTTTTTCATTGTCTTTTTGCTTGTGACTCCAGAGAGAAGAATATAATTAGTCTCTTGCTTACTCTGTGGTTATTTAGATGATTTGTTAGTGATATTAAATTATTTATTATCCTTTAAAAGATGTGATGGACTGAGAGAGTGTGAGTTAAACACTCAAGGACTTGCAGGACAAGATCCATGTTATGGAACCTACAAGTACTACACTACCAACTACATTTGCATCCAAGCAGGTCTACTTCTCTCTCTCTCTCTCTCTCTCTCTCTCTCTCTCTCTCTCTCTCTGTCTCTCTCTCTCTCTCTCTCTCTCTCTCTCTCTCTCTCTCTCTCTCTCTCTCTCTCCTCCATTTACATCTCTGTGCAAGCCTGTAACCATCTTCTGTACTCTTAACTTTTTCCAGAAATAAGTGTGACTTGTCATGGTGGATACGGTTATTTGAAATGTGGTGAGGTATTTTTCCACAACTCTTATTTTGTTTCACGAAATCAGATCACATGGATTAATTTAAGAAATGCTATTATTATTTTTATCCCCATGTAGATAATGGTAAGATTCAGATAAATACTGCAAACTATGGACGTACAGATAAAATCACCTGCTCGGAAGGACGTCCATCCAGTGAGCTCCAAAACACCAAGTGCTATTTTCCCAATGCACTGGCTACTGTGTCGAAAAGGTAGATAGATCAAATTGCTTTAAATTTAATTAGTTAATTTTTAGGTACATTTATATTCTTGGTCTTCTTCAAATACCATCGCAGCTAACAAGGGACATTCTCAGAACATTCTGGCAAGGTTCTCACAAAGTTATGAACAAACGTTCTTCCAATAATGTTAATAGAAAGTTAATTGCTTGATTGTTTTCTGAAGCATTTAAATTTTTTTTATAAAAATCTCAAACCATGTCCAATCTCAGCTATTCTTGGGATATCTAGTAATTTCGAGAAGTTTGATACACGTGAAAGACAAGCTATATTATTTGGTATAATAATTGATTTCACAAATGTGGACTACTGATTTTGTGCCTAAGTTTAAAACATTCAAAAGTAATAATCCCATAATGTCTTGTCTAACATTTGCATAACATGTAAGAGAAAACATTTAAAAACATTGAGAGAACATTCAGAAATAATGTTTTTAAATGTTCTGCAAACATATTTTGTTAGTTGGTATATAAATGGAATGACTAATGTAAGCCTCCTTCTTTGACATGTAAAGCTGCAATGGCCTGAAAAGTTGTGAGATTTTTGCAACACATACAGTCTTTACTGATCCCTGTGTTGGCATTTACAAGTACCTTGCAATCTCATATTTTTGCCTCCCACATGAAATTCGTGAGTATTTCTTATCCTGTTGCTCCTGTTTTACCCTGTTTGAACATAATGTACTGTTTTTGGATACTTAATTGCATGTTAATTAAATATAATTAAATATTTAGTTGCAATTAAATAGCTTAAATTTATATTAAATTCAATTAACTGAACTTTATAATGCTTTTTGGCCCACTTAAGTAGGATTTAAGTACAGTTTTATATGTAAATTAATAATTTCTTCTGTTGTCTTTGAAATATGGTTAATGTTGAAAGTAAAACTGTTACAAGTGCATTTTCTTCCTTTTGTGTTGTGTGCTATAATAAAACACAGGCAAGTCATGCAAGTGTTCTCTCTTGTGTAGTTGCCTTTAGTTTAATTAATATTACATTATCTGCAAGTAGCTTAAAAAAATACATTTTAAGATTAAGTACACAAGTGCACATTCAGTACAGCTAAGCAACACTTCTTTTTCAGCACATAAACAGTCTCCATTTGATATGCTTTTAAAAGGCATGATCACAGTACACACAGCACACACAATAACTCAAAAAGACTGTTTTACTTTACTTTTATTTTACATTTACTTTTTATTTTATTTTATTGCTTTACAACATCTCTCTTTTTTCTGTAGGTTCAAGTTTGGTCTGTGAACATGAAACTAATTACCTGAAGTGTGGTGTGTATTCTGTTGTTCCTTAACTGTTGCTTATTTTTAATGTTTCAGCTGATTATCCGGAATTTATTTCTAAATGGTAAAAGTTATAGTATATAATGACTTTTTTCATCCAAGAGATTGTGAAAAGTTGAACTGTTGTTTTCAGAGGTTGGAACTGCCATACACATTCACAGCGCTAGCTATGGGCGAACTGATAGCGGGACGTGTTCTACTGGACGACCTGCTTCTCAGCTTGCCAAAACTGACTGCTACACCTTGAATTCACAGACAGTAGTCGCTAATGGGTCAGTTTACATGCACAATGTACAAATTTCCACAGATAATTCAGTCTTTGCCCTGATAAAAACAAACCAAATAAACAATCCAAACTATGCTGACCAGGCTGGGAAACCAGCTAAGACTAGCCTTTATGCTAGTTTAAGTGTTTCCTCCCAGCAGGGTAATAAAAAGATTTGAACAATAATTGAATCAAGCAACGTTTTTTTAATCAAGTTTTTGTTTTATCAATTGGTCTTTTTATGGTGTAGATGTGAAGGGAAAAACAGTTGCTCCATATTAGCCTCCAACGGTGTCTTCTCGGATCCATGTGTCGGCACATTCAAATACCTGTACATCTCATACTCATGTGCATCTAAGTGTAAGTGTTACTTGAGCTAGTTTAATCTGTTGATTAGTTTTGATTTGCTTTTAGGCCTACTCATGTACTCACCCATCAGGCTAGATTAATGTTGATTTTTTTTCTTGATGTTTTTTGATTTTTAATGTTTTTTTTTATTTCTTGCAGAATACGTTAGCTGTTCTTATGGATTTGGGCTCTTCGGTTCTCGATCAACATCTTTTCCACTTTTGCTGTGGTGAAGGGAGGGGAAGTTATTTTATTTAAAGATTAAGAAGGCACATTAATTAAAAAAATAATAATAATGTGCACGCATAGATCCTTTATAATATATTCTACAACAATCCATAACAATAAAAGAATTACCCATTTTGATTTAATGGTGACTCTTAAGCACAGTGTTTGTAAACACCAGCTTTATGTAATTTACCAAGTAATAAGAAATAGAAAATAAAAAGAATACATTGTTTATTTATGTGCCTCGACACTATATTATTCAATACGTTTATTGAGTTGACTGTATTGATGCTGTTGTATGAGAACTGAACCTAGCTGGATGGTGACAAACAAATGTTTTTTTGCTCAATGAACCAATTTATTAATTGATGATCTTTACAACGGAATTGAATTAACACTGAACTGACTTCAGCTGAACAACAGAAGAAAGGCATAATTTTCCTGTTATCAATCTTTGAAACAATCTGTATTGTTTAAAGCGCTATATAAATAAAGGTGACTTGATTTATATATACTACTGACATTGGAACAATATAAAGCTGGTTGAAATTCAGCCAACATATCCTTTAACACATGTAGTGGAAATCATTCACCATTCAAAACTATTTGCTAGCTGTAAGATGCAACCTTGTGAACTTTTTTATACAAAATTGGTTAAACTGTAATTCCCTTTTTGCTTACCTACTCTAAAAAAAAAAAAATCATACTGCCTCCAAATGGTAATGTTTTTGAAAGTCTAGTTTGCTCGCCAAGGCTGGATTTATTTGATGTGGTAAAATACTGTAATATTGTGAAATCTAACAATTTAATATAACTGTTTTCTATTTAAGATTTAATTTATTCATGTGATGGCAAAGCTGAGTTTTAAGCATCTTTACAATAAAGAAATCATTCTGTGAGGGGGAAAAAAAACATTTAAAACAATCAATGTTTAAAACAATTATTTAAAATAGAAATCTTTGGTAACAAATGTCTTTAACTGTCACATTTGACCAATTTAATGCATCAGTGTTGCATAGAAGTATTCATTTCCCTCAAAATAAAAAAAAATCTTACTCAACCAAACTTATGAACGGTAGTACGTATTTTCACCCGGTGGCAAAAAAATATGGGACTTTTCAAACATGCCATTCCAGCCACATATGTTAAACCTTGTTTAAATGTTTAACTTCTGTTGATTTATATTGACTTTCAGGTATTTTAAGAGTATCATATCAAAGCAGAAAATATTTAACATTTATGGCTTTGTTTGCGAGAGAACTTAAAAGCTGACTTTAACGTATTTCAAACTATTTCAATGGTAGTAACTTGAATGAGTAGGGGAAAGCAGGGGCGAAAGTACAATTTTTCAGGAAAACATAATTTTAAAAGATATTGTTTTAGACAGAGATATATTTTTGCTGTGGTTAATAACTCACAAGTGTGGTCTATCAATACCAGGTGGTATTTTGTACAAATGTTGAATGACTTCAGTATAATTTCACTTTGAACATAAGTTGCACATTGTTACTTTCGACCCCATCAGTTGGGACGAAAGTAACACACAGTTGGGTCAAAAGTAACAACAATACATTTACAACAATACATCTATTTTTTAATTTTGTGTTCCTCTGGTTTTCATTAACTATGACTCTGTTCATATAACTGCAAACATATTTTGTCATTTATCTTTGCAAAAAAATTAACATTACATTTTAATTTTAGATTTTAGTTTCATCAAATGTTTCAAAAATAACCAGACAGTACAAACTTGATTTGCTTAAACTATTTTTGTATTGTGAATGTCAATCCATTTTATAAAACATTCAACATAATGAACAATATGACAATTAAACTAAATAAGATAAATTCATGAATTATCAAAATAATCTAACTGTAGTCATGTTTCCATCCAGCTGTTTCTATGCATAAACATAGCAGCGGGACAAAAGTAACAAGTGTTACTTTCGTCCCGACTGGAACTCCTGACACTTAAACTCGAATTACTTGTACACCGAAAAACTCTGACAAGGCTAACTTTATCATGTGTTGCAGCACTAAATAACATGTAGATTGATCATTACTGTGACACATAAAATGAGAAACACAACTTGTAAATAGAAAAAAAGTACCGCTTCAGTAATTTACTTGCCGCACTCGAAAATAGCTTTCCGGACCTAACCGCGGGAAACGATGATGAAATCACGTGATATTTAGCAGCTCTGTCACTGGCTGCATGCTGAACATGCTGTCATAGCTTGAAACGCAAATGCAGTCAGGGCTCAGAGAAAATCGCTTTGTTACTTTCGTCCCGTGTTACTTTCGCCCCGGTTCTCCCCTAGTGTCCTCTCATCAATGTTAAAAAATGACATTGCCTGTGCTTATGAATATGAAAATAAAAATACAGCTTAATCATAACAGATTCAAACAAGAAAGCAGAGAAGTCAGAATTAGTATTTGGGGAAAATAAACTGCCAGATTAATAACCATACAATAAAACGTCTCAGGTTACGACTGTAACCTATGTTCCCTGAGAACAGAGAACTAGACAATACGTCTGTTGACCGGCGACAGCCCGTGCATCATCAGCTCGAATGATGAGCACGCAACCTGGATGTATAAAAAGGGCGCCTAGAGACCGTGACAACATCCTATCGTCTGAAAGGACTGTTGCAGGCAAGCCCCGAGGTATGGCAGGGAGACGTATTGTCTCGTTCCCTGCTCTCAGGGAACATAGGTTACAGTCGTAACCTGAGACGTTCCCTTTCGAAGGGAACTCAACAAAACGTCATCGACACTATGGGGAACGAAATACCCACTCCGCCATGCTGAGGGGAGTGCATGCCCAAGGGCAGTGACAACTGTCAGAACCAGTAATTCAAAATACACTGAAACCACTCACCCTAAGGTCACATTGGGCTGTCAGTGACAGCACTCCCTACTGGTCATAGCCCAAGCTAATGAGCCAAGAAAACTGCCAGAACATAGTTAATGGGGGGTATATCTGGGCCAGCTCAAAGGCTTAGGACCACAACTTCCTAATAGAAGGGGTCACTTCTAGGGAGTGTGGCTAGGGGACCCAAGGGACCCCAGCCAGTCACTATTCAGGAGAGCATGCCTCCTGAAATGCCACCAGGCTGGCCTGGTGATCTATACTAAGACGCACCGTCTGGCCAATTGCCTTGGATAAGGCATCCGAAAACCAAAGGCCTGCGAAGCTGGCAGAAACCATTCAGTTCCGGATCACAGAGACGGGATCACCCGGAGAGTGTGTCTCAACCTCAAGAAATGCTCAATCCACGGGTCTACCCAGTGCTTGATCTGAACACTGAGGAAGTAAGAGAGGGATCAAAACCAGGAAGGTCTACTGAAGCATAAGACCTGATGACCCCCTATGTGGGGAGCTCCAGTACATGAGGGCTCATATCAGGAAGGCCGGTGAGGCCTGAAACCTGACGACCACAGCATGTGGAAGCTCATACTCAGGAAGGCCCATGAGGCCTGTAACCTGGCGACCACTTATTGTAGGTGGGAGCTCATATGAGGAAGGCCGGTGAGGCCTGAAACCTGAAGGCCACAGCATGTGGAAGTTCATACTCAGGAAGGCCGAGTGAGGCCTGTAACCTGACATGTAGAAGCCCATCACCAGGAAGGCCGGTGAGGCCTGTAACCTGGCGACCACAGTAGGTGGGAGCTCATACTCAGGAAGGCAGGTGAGGCCTGAAACCTAGCAACCACAACCTGTGGGAGCTTACTTTCAGGAAGGCCTGATGAGGCCTGTAACCTGACAACCACACCATGTGGGGGCTACTTCCAGAAAGGCCATAAATATGGATTTTAGAAAGTGCATGAAACGAAAGTGCATGTACTTAGCCATTCTGAGTCCAGGAAGGCCTGGATCAAAAAGTGGAAGTTAGCTAGAGAAAGGCGTCTGTCGTGGCATACTTCGGAGACAAGACGCATCTAGAGTGGGACCCAAGGTGAAAGACCTGGGTCTGGCCACATAGGAAGGGACCGAAGTGTACAGCGCATGACCCTTACCATAAAAAATGGATTTTTAGAAAGTACACAAGACGTTCCGTCGTCTGACTTACCACAAGTATGGGTTTAAGAAGGTACGGAGCGTACAAAGTAAATAGATGAAGTAAAGGTACATGTACTTCATCACTCTATATTCAGGAGGTCGGTTTTGAGGCCTGTATTTTACCCATGATCAGGAAGGCCAGATGAGGCCTGTAACCCGATAGTCATAGTGGGTGGGAGCTCACATTCAGGAAGGCCCGATGAGGCCTGACATGTGAAAGCTCACAACTACACCCTAGCGACCACAGTGAGTGGGAGTTCACATTCAGGAAGGCCTGGTGAGGCCTGCAACCTGTCATGCGACAACTCATAACCAGGAAGGCCGTCTTTTTTTTTCTTTTTTTTTTAGGAGGCCTGAAGTCTGGTGACCACATAGGTGAGAGCTTAATACTCAGGAAGGCGGTGAGGCATGTAACCTGGCGACCACAGCATGTGGGAGCTCACACTCAGGAAGGCCTAAGAGGCCTAAAACCTGGTGACCACAGTATGTGGGAACCCACATTCAGGAAGGCCAGATGAGGCCTGTAACCTGACCTGTAGAAGCTCATAACCAGGAAGGCCTGGCGACCACGTGTGTGGGAGCTCATACTCAGGAAGGCCGGATGAGGCGTGTAACCTGGTGACCACAGTAGGTGAGAGCTCATATCAGGAAGGCCAGAGAGGCCTATAACCTGGCGACCACAGTAGGTGGGAGCTCGTACTCAGGAAGGCCGGTGAGGCCTGAAACCTGGTGACCACAGTAGGTGAGACCTCATATCAGGAAGGCCAGGGAGGCCTATAACCTGGTAACCACAGTAGGTGGGAGCTCGTACTCAGGAAGGCCGGTGAGGCGTGAAATCTGGTGACCACAGCATGTGGGAGCTCACATTCAGGAAGGCCGAGTGAGGCCTGAAACCTGACATGTAGAAGCCCATCACCTAGAATGCCGGTGTGGCCTGTAACCTGGCGACCACAGTATGTGGGAGTTCATAACCAGGAAGGCCGGTTGGGGCCTGTCACCTCGCGACCACAGTGTGTGGGAGCTCATAACCAGGAAGGCCGGATGAGGCCTGTAACCTGGCGACCACAGTATGTGGGATCTCGCATTCAGGAAGGCCGGGTGAGGCCTGAAACCTGACATGTAGAAGCCCATCACCAGGAAGGCCGGTGAGGCCTGTAACCTGGCGACCACAGTATGTGGGAGCTCATAACCAGGAAGGCCGGCTGGGGCCTGTCACCTGGCGACCACAGTGTGTGGGAGCTCATGACCAGGAAGGCTGGATGAGGCCTGTAACCTGGCGACCAAAGCATGTGGGAGCTCGCATTCAGGAAGGCCGGGTAAGGCCTGTAACCTGGCCACAGTCTGTGCCGGGCTACAGTATGTGGGAGCTCACATTCAGGAAGGCCGTGTGAAGCCTGTGACCTGACATGTAGAAGACCATCACCAGTAAGGCCGGTGAGGCCTGTAACCTGGCGACCACAATATGTGGGAGCTTACATTCAGGAAGGCCGGATGAGGCCTGTAACCTGGCGACCACAGTATGTGGGAGCTCACATTCAGGGAGCCCGGGAGAGGCCTGCAACCTTACATGTAGAAGCCCATCACCAGGAAGGCCGGTGAGGCCTGTAACCTGGCGACCACAATATGTGGGAGCTCATAACCAGGAAGGCCGGCTTGGGCCTGTCACCTGGCGACCACAGTGTGTGGGAGCTCATAACCAGGAAGGCCGGCTGGGGCCTGTCACCTGGCGACCACAGTGTGTGGGAGCTCATAACCAGGAAGGCCGGATGAGGCCTGTAACCTGGAGACCACAGTATGTGGGAGCTCATATTCAGGAAGGCCGGGTGAGGCCTGTAACCTGGCGACCACAGTATGTGGGAGCTCACATTCAGGGAGGCCGGGTGAGGCCTGCAACCTGACAACCACAGTATGTTGGAGCTCACATTCAGGAAGGCCGGGTAAGGCCTGTAACCTGACATATGGAAGCTCATAACCAGGACGGCCTGGTGAGGCCTTTAACCTGGCGACCACAGTATGTGGGAGCTCGGCTCACATCCTTGCTTACCAAACATGTCCCCGGCTCTGTACTGGAGGCGAGTTCTGAAAAAGAAGAGAAAAATGTTATTTGCGCAAAAGAACATCTTCACTCAACATAAAAACCTGCAGCATGCGGAATGAAGCACACCGGGACTCAGAAACTCAGTAACCCCCTTTTTTTTTTTTTTTTACTGTTTCACAAGTAAAGGTAAGGCGCTCCTATCAACCAAGCTGAAGCGGGAGCGATGGTGGTTAGGAGACAAGATCCAGGCAGGTGATATTTAACGTTTGGTCTGAGAACGTATGCTCTGGATCACCTCCCTGAGATCGTGCCTCCCGCGGGAGTTACGTCTCCTGCGCGCCCTGCTCCCTCTGCTAGGAGGAGGGGGTGCGCGGGAAGCGACACTGGCCTTCTGGGTCTGTCTGTGATCCTCAGACCACGACAGACCAGGCCCTCCCGCCTGCCTGGGCTGGGCGAGGACCTCCGCGGTATGCAGCTCTTAAACGCCCTCGCCTCCCTGAACTTATCGACCACCGTCTCGACGGAAGGTTCTGCGACCGCGTCAGGGGACAGACCGGCCCCCTGATCGAGGTCCCGCAGCAGGTCGGCCTGGTAGGCCTGAAGGACCACGAGAGTGTGCAGAACCACACCTGCCTGACCTGCTGCTGTGTACGCTCTGCCATTCAAGCATGAAGTAGTCCCTTGGATGGCAGGGACGGAGCTCCTAGTGACGAAGACCGACCAGAGGCAAGATAGTTGGCCAACGTCTCGTCCACTGGCGGCATCGACACATACCCATGCTCTGCGGCCCCATCCACAGCAGCGAAATTATTCCGCTGATGCAGATGAAGACGAGTAGAAAACAGGTTCTTCCATGCCTTCTCGATCTCAGAGTGGAGAGCGGGAAGGAATGGAAGGCTCGTCCGGGCTGGTGGCTTATGGGTAGGGAGGAACCGATCGTCCAAAATACCACGAGCAGGTTCCTCTCGGACGCACTGTAGCTGCAATCTGTTGGTGGCGCGCCCCATAACATCCACCAACTCGGCGTACACTGGGCAGGAGGGCTTCCCTCGAGAAGTGGGACAGACGAGAGCGGAGAGTTCTTAGAGAAAAACTCTCACAGTTTGCGCAGGGAGTTCCCTCGAGAACTTCCCGCGCGTGCTCCTCTCCCAGGCAGAAAACGCACAGATCGTGTGAGTCCACCGGTGTCAAATATCTGGGACACGGGTCGGCACACTTGCGGAAGGAATTTTTTCCCCTCTTCTCTGTACGCTTCATTTTTTGCTTTTGTTGAACTCTTCAAACAGACAAAACAGTCCCTGAAGACGAAAAGGAAGTTGTCACGGTCTCTAGGCGCCCTTTTTATACATCCAGGTTGCGTGCTCATCATTCGAGCTGATGATGCACGGGCCGTCGCCGATCAACATGATTGCTGTGAGTTGATACTTGATTTCAGACACCTGTCACGCCTGAGGCGTTCCCCATAGCGTCGATGATGTATTGTTGAGTTCCCTTCGAAAGGGAACCTGTAAATACCAATGAATTATACAAAAAAAATATGATCGTATCCAAAAAAAGATGATAAATGCACAACCAGCTAAAGTGGAATAAAGGGAATTTGGAACAAATGTGTGTGTAAACATGCATGGCCGTTTTTGGCGACTGTCCCTTTTCTCCATGTTTGGCAAGTTGAAAACAATCCAGCTTTTGTTAAACACAAGAACTTGTCCTGTGTGAACAGCCCCTAATGCTGCTAGTCATTTAGATACTAACTGTCTTGGCGAGGTGACAGGCATTCTCAGGAGAGTTGAGGATCTCGTAGTAAAAAACTGAAAAGTTGAGGGCAAGACCCAACCGTATGGGGTGCGTGGGCTGCATGTCCTTCTTGCTTATCTCAAAAGCATCCTGGTAAGCCTTTCTTAGAGCTCTCAACCTTGGCTGAGAACAACAAAAAGATACTTTTGTGTTGATCACATACATAAAAGCCAAATATACTTTATAATTAATTTTATATAATTGTCATACAGTTAGACAGATATTAGACATTTCCCAATATGAAGTAGGCCTAATACAATATAGCACGATAATGAACATGCACTGTATTGTTATCGTGGGCACTATAACGGATCACTATCATGGACATTACGAATAGTGGTCGAACGATATATCGCCAAGGCAGATATATCGGCCGATATTTGACATTTTTTAAATATCGGCATTGGCCGATACGTTCTGATTGGCCGATGTGTTGGAAGAGGGACTTTTATTTTGACGGGCGGCGCTGAGAACACCAGCGCCTGATCACACAGCGCTCACTCACATTCTCCGTCTTCATTAGTTTATGATCTCTGTCAGTGATATCTAATACTTTGTTTGACAGAACTGATATACAAAGAAAGTGAATGTTATGTGAAAAAGTAAAGCGTTTGCTTTTATATTATTTGTAACAGAAAAGGTAAACAATCAGCCTAAAATACTTGCGCATTTGCTCAATGTTGACGGTAAATTAGAATCTAACATTACATCATTTAAACAAATCTCTGAATATCTAATAAATAAACATTTAATTTCACAAACCTTGCAGATTTAATCAAATCCAGTTGTGATATCTTGTGAAGTGTGCATTTGTAGCCGGCATAAACGTGTTAGTGCGAGTGACGTTTGGTCTGTGCGAAGTGAGTAAATGCGAACAGAAGATCAGCTTCAGCTTTACCTTTTTCCTAATAATTTATTGAATATTGATTAAAATAAGTATAAAAAAAAAAAAAAAAATATATATATATATATATATATATATATATATATACTGTATATATATATAATATATATATATAGGCCTATATCGTCTTTATATCCGCAATTGGCTATCTAAGATATCGGCATTGGCCATCAAAAAAACAATTTCGGTTGACCACTAATTACGATTTATTCCGATTATTAGAACACAGTTCGGAAGCTTGCAGAACCAGTGGAGGTGCACTGAATGAAAATCCACAT
This sequence comes from Gila orcuttii, assembly GCA_026230005.1. Lineage (NCBI taxonomy): Eukaryota > Metazoa > Chordata > Actinopteri > Cypriniformes > Leuciscidae > Gila > Gila orcuttii. The sequence goes on along the minus strand of JAPDVR010000015.1, from coordinate 14,213,293 downwards.
CCACTCTCTGACAGTATATGGCACTTATGGAACAGCAGAAATGCAGCTTTTACCCCAGAAACCCCCATAAACAAAGCAGCTATGCTACACTGTGTTTCTGAACGGTATTTAAATTATTTAAACAGCCATTTGGATTTTTGTATTCGCAATGGTGTTCATCACAGCACCAAATTCTTTAAATTCTTAAAGATTTAATGTGAAATCCCAGGAAGTCCCTGACATAAACAAAGCTTCCAGAGATCAATGTAACATGTAGATAAAGATGTTTTGGAGACAATAAACATAATTGCAACGATATATGATTTATCTGTGTTCTTCGAGCCATGTCAGGTATTTTCATAATAATAAATTATATTTATGATGTAGGGCCTAATGCTAATCGATGTAGACTTTATCATTGTGTAGAATACTATAAAATAATATATTTTCTGTCTGATTTTTTTATCCGAAAGCCAAATCAGATCATAGAAGGTTATTTAAAATACTCGACTTGCGTTATAAAGTAAGTTTGGAGCAAATACATGGTTTTAATTTCACAAATTCTCATGATGGTGTGCTAAGCTAACATGCTACCTAGCCCTCAGATGCGCCATCTAGATGAACCTGTTATTTTTTTGAAAAATGTTAAATACGAATGCTTAAATATCGGCTCAAAATACGGCGTTAACAAAGCAAAATTGCCGTCATTATCTGCGTTTTTTTTTTCCATCTGTAAGACTGGAAAAACTAGAAGGACTTTAAGAGAGGACCACTCTCTGAGAAAACAAAGGAAATTAACATTTGAACTCCCCCTCATGCACTATTGAGACGAAGGTCTCACCTCCTTCATCCTAATCTACATTTCTCTCCCCATTCTTCATCCTGGCAGAGATCTCCCAAACTCACACAAGAATCGACATGGTTTAATGTGAATGATTATCATACATGTTTGGTATTATTTGAAATGTCTCGGTGCAACTAGTACAAATGTCTCATTCCCAAAGAAGTAAACCAAAAGATAATAAAGTTCTTAGGAAGTTTAGAAATATCTTCCACACTGGAGGGTGTGTCTTTGAGTTAACACCTTCTGACCATTTGACTGAATGCTAATTTTCCACTGCTAGCAAATGGTGACTTACAGGTAAATTTCCACTGTGGATGATGCTTAGATTTGAAATGAGGTCTGGGTATATAATGAAACGCAGCGAGAGCTCGGGGCTTTTCTGTATCTCAGATCAGCCCGTGAATGCTGAGGGACGCCGAGACTCAGCATTCATGTATGTCTTTGTCGGGTAAACATTTTTCCTCTTTGTTCTAGAGCATTTGATGTTTTGCATTGATTATCTTTGAATTGATTATGAAATTGTAATGATACATTTACCTGACATATTAAATTGTGATATTTGATGATTCTAATTGACTTTGACATTATTTTCATTCAAGAGTTTAAAAGAATAGTAAAACATTTGCTCACATTTAATGATGCACAGATATCATTAAAACTTTTTTCATTTATGGAGTCAGATGAAATAACGAGAAAATACATATGAGAAAATGTATTGCATTTAACCAAAAATACTTTGCCGCTGTAAGGCTGGTGCCAGTATGTCTAGTCGACCCCTCAATGTGACAAAAGGCCCTCCTGGGAATTAACACTTGAACTATCTCTTTGAATATGTAAACTCCCTCCTGCATATGTAACAGGAACTTTGGAGACGCAGCACACAGTGCAGTTCACACTTTCACCCACACTATCTCCCCCACATCCCCCTCGATCCTCCTCACCTGAAATACACTGAAACCTTATGCAATGTTATGTGTGTACAAAAATGTAACTACTCATGTTTGGTGTCTTTTAAAGTGTCACAGTGCGCCTGGTAGGATGGTCTCATTCTCCCAACTATGATGGAAAGCTAAAAGAAGTTATGAAATGTGAGAAAAGTGATGTGTCCCATAATAGCCTCATTCAAGCTACCTCCTGTATGTAAAATCATGCAGACCTCACTGTGTGAACCCCTGAATTGACAACCAAAATCTAATTATAATGACAGACATCACCATTTGGTAACAATTGAATTATCTGGGTATATAAGGAAAAAGGGCAGAAAAGTTCGGGGAGTCTGTAGGTTGACTGCCCACACAATCGCTGTGTGTAATTTTCATTGCCAGGTAATATTTTCTACGAATTCTTTGATTTCTGTTATGATATGATCAACTGATGATTTTATTCTCATGAATTGGATTTTAAATTGTAAACGTTTGATTTTACTCTGATTGACTCTGAGTTTGTTCTCCCAAGGAGATTATCGGATTCGTATGCTCCCGCAAGACTGCGTCAGATTGGCGACGGCTAATACTTTGTCACTAGTTCAAGTGTACTTGTTTTGTAGAGACGGGGCATTCCGTTTAGGGTAGCTAACGTGCTACTTGACACGTTCAATTAAGTAATTAAATTACTTAATTTAAAGTAACTTTAGATAAGTGTACGTGAGAAATCACGGGCTTGGCCAGTCTAAACTATTATGAGGGAAGTATTGTTGGTCAACTCATACCTATAATAGGGCCAAAACCTCTACTAAAGTATAACTATTGAATTAAGTTCAAGTGTATGCAATTCAAGGGGACTAAACGAAAAGTATCTCTGATTGTGTTTTGGGTGAATCCGACCGTCTGAGATATTAGTCAAAAACCTCTGTTTAGTGACGAAACTGACGAGATTGTGATCGTGAGACCCGCAGAAGATGCGAGGACCTCTAAGCGGCATAGTTTCCTAATCTGAACGGGTAAAACATAATTAAAGAGTTTCAAAAGAATAATCAAACATTCGCTCACTTTTAATGATACCCAGATATCATTAAAACCCTTTTCATTTATGGAGTCAGATGAAATAACGAGTCAATACATATGAGAAATGTGTTCCATTTAATCTTGTTGTGTTGCGTAAAAGGAAAGACAGTAACCCGCAGAGACCTTCACCTGTATTATTGGAAACCCTCATTGTACCAATAAACAGGCTTACACCGCGAGAAAATACAGTAACACGCAAAGAGCTTCACCGCAAATACCGCCATTGGATCGAGTTAGTCGGCCTTACACCAGCCAAAGACGCCGTTCCTGACGCCGCAGGCCATCCATAGTGCGCCGATATCTGCGGCGCTTCTGTCTGACAAAGACGGCGTAAAAAGCGGCATTCAAAGTTTAGCCCATCTAATGAAGTAGATGGAAAGACATATGTAGTAGATTGTCAATCTGAATGGCGATCATCTTAAGGCTTCTGTTTTTCTAATGTTGTTAGGACTAGTGTTTCGACTGTTATCGTGTCATATTTGTATTTCTTCATTGGGCACGTGTATCCCCCTTTTTCCTTTATCATATGTGGGTATATAGTATGAGTTTAGCCTCTGTTTACATTCATGTCTGTGAAATACATTAGATTACCAAGCAAACTTAATACCCTCAGTAGGGCATTGGTCTGCGTGCATGGAGAGCAGTGTCGTTTTGCTCTTAGTGACAGGAGTTCGAATCCAAGGTCCGACCGTATTTTTATCTCCGCTTCGTTTTTTTTGTATTGGTCTGTTGGTGTATGTCTTTTAAATTTCGGAAGACTACCCTATAGCTGACAACTAATTGAGTAGCAGGCTGTAGGCTACTTATTACGGAAATGACAGCAGCAACTGTTTTAAGTCCGCCCACAGTGGCTGCTGTGGGTCCCTTTATTGCTGATTATAATGATTTAAGGCGGGCGTACACGGTGCGATTTTTTGCTGTTTTACGAGCTCGCAGATGATTTTTTTCACTCGGGAGAAATCGCGTGTAAATCGGTTATGCTCGCATGTCGCGGCTCGTGTCGTGTGCAAGGAAGATACGAGCCGAGCCGAGCACCTCTCGACCTCCCGATAATTTTTAAGCATGTCGAAAAAGTTCGGGAGCTGTCGGCTTGCATTCGTGAGGTGTGTGCGGTTGAATGAGCCGATTTGTCGATCTATCTGAATTTGACCAATCAGGAGCTGAGGAAATCCACAGAAGAAAGACGAAAATGGTGTGGACTACTAGAAACACTGCTTTAATTAATGTTTTTATGATGACTTTGTGAAAGGTTAACTAAACAGCATCTGCCGTGTTCCTGCTGGCCAGTATTTGGCATATTTCATTCTGTAACATACAGATCTGTATTATGCTATTGTTTTTGATAGTGCTATACATTTCTTACAGATTCTTACACGTCACGATGATCATTGCGTTTGTATCTTCCTAACAGCAATTACAGTTTGTCTACAGCCTAATCTTTTTTTTTTTATTAATGCCGACAGAACAATGTTGCCATATATTGCTACGAAAAACAAGCAAAAACAAACAAAAACAAAGAAATTATAAAAATCCGAAATAAGTTCAAAGCTTGTGTTTTGGAAATAAGATTAATATATCACGAACCACTTTAATAACTTCCTAAAGTGTGACATTAATCCAAAAAAACAAGTCCAGAATACTACTGTCACCTTTCCATTATGTGGATCTGGCAACACGGGATCTGGCACCCGCGCCCTCACTCACAACGCGCTCAAGCTCACTCAAGCCCCGTTCACTGCGCTAGCTTCTCGCAGCAAAATGAATTGCAAACACTCACATGATGAGGTGGTTTAAACGGCTAATTAATCATTCAGAGAGCTTGAAATTTTATTTTTGAATGTGTAGCCTACGGTAACTAAGTTTTTTAACTCATTCACACACACACACACACACACACAAGGGTTGTGTATTTGCTTTGTCGTAACAACCTCGAAACCATAACCGAGAATGAACGAACGATAGCAAATATCCAAGAAATCGAAAGATTGCGATCTGACGAATTGCAAAAGTTAAGAAAACAAGTCGAAGCGTTCGCATACGAGCAACAAGGGTGGGCTAGTAATTACATATCTGCTCTTGAAGATTGCTGTGATAAATCAGGGTTTCCAGTAGCCGCAGTTAAACAAGCAGCACTGGATGAAACCTCTGATCTAGAGACTAAAAATGATAACGTTAGTGACGATGATGATGATGATGTCGCGTTAGGATACAGGCCGCGGAGAGAACGTCTCAGGTTACTATTGAGAACAGGGAACGAGACGATGCGTCCAACGACGCCATGGGAACGCCCCTAGCGTGACTGCGTCTGAAGCATCTATGTCAACTAGTCCAATGGAAAGAATGAGCGTCACGGGCGGGTGACGTCATGACCAGGATATGATAAAAGCACATCCGGTGCAAACCGGCATTAGCTTCGAAAATTGCCGAAGCAAGCCGATCGCAGGGATGCAGGAAGTATGGCAGGGTGACGCATCGTCTCGTTCCCTGTTCTCAGGGAACTATGGTTACAATAGTAACCTGAGACGTTCCCTTACGAAGGGAACTCAACGATGCGTCCAACGACGCCATGGGAACGAGAATACCCAAAGCGCCAGAATTCCAAGTACCTGAGTGTCAGTCTGTTGTAACTAAGCACTAAGCACCTGAGAACCTGGGGCAGCATCCAGGTCTAAACTGTAAAATCTAACGAATGTGAGCGGAGAGGACCAGCCCGCCGCATCACAGACGTCCCGAAGAGAAACCCCATATAGTAAGGCTTTAGAAGCCGCCATACTCCTAGTAGAGTGAGCTCGGACCACCAAAGGACATGGCTGGTCCGAGTACTCGTATGCAAGTGAAATAGCCTCAACTATCCACCTACTGACCGTCTGTTTAGAAGCAGGAAGACCCTTCTTAGGTGATCCGAAGCAAATCAGTAATTGGTCGGACTTCCTAAATGAAGAAGTCCGATGCACATAAGTGTCCAGTGCTCGCACTGGACACAAGAGGTTCAGTCTTTCCTGGTCTGCAGATGCAAAAGGAGGAGGACAGAAAGCCTGCAGCACAATAGGCCTCGGAGTCAAGGTCGGCACCTTAGGGACGTACCCCTGTTTTGGATATAAGAATGCCTTGACCATCCCCGGTGCAAACTCAAGGCAAGTGGGGGAAACCGAAAGGGCCTGAAGGTCTCCAACTCTCTTAAGGGACGAAATAGCTAGCAGAAAGATAGTCTTAAAGGTAAGAAACTTATCTGAAACCGAATCTAAGGGCTCAAATGGAGCCCTAGAAAGGCCTTCTAGTAGGCCTTCAAGATCCCAAGCTGGCACCCTAGTGCGAGTTGCAGGCCTCAGCCTTAAAGTGCCACGAAGGAAACGTGTAACCAGGGGGTCTCGACCCAACGATGTACCCCCCACCAGGGCGTGGTAAGCCGCAATGGCCGCCACGTAGACTTTGAGCGTGGAAGGACATAGGCCTGACGTAAAGCGCTCCTGCAGGAACTCGAGTACTGTGTTCACAGAACAGTTAACTGGATCCCACTGATGTTGGTAACACCATAAAGAGAAAACTCTCCATTTAAGCGCATATAGTTTCCTAGTAGCTGGGGCTCTGGAGCTTAGAATGGTCTCAGCAGCCTCGGCTGAAAGACCACTCTCTATGAGTTGGGCCCCCTCAGAGGCCAAACCCACAGGTTCCAAATCTCTGGTCGAGGGTGAAATATTGTGCCCCCGGCCTGAGACAGAAGGTCTCTCCTGATCGGGATCTCGAAGGGAGGACCGTCTAGGAGATGGATCAGGTCCGAAAACCAGATCCGACTTGGCCAGCGTGGTGCTAATAGCAGTAGGCTTATTCCATACCGGCGGACTCGCTCCAGAACTCCTGGGAGCAGAGCAACAGGGGGAAAGGCGTACAGACGTAGCCTCGGCCACGTCTGCACCATAGCATCCAGCCCCAGAGGGGCTGGGTGAGTAAGGGAGAACCACAGAGGACAGTGCGTCGTATTCTGAGACGCAAACAGATCCACTTGTGCTTGGCCGTAAAACTCCCAGATTTTCTCCACCACCTCGGGGTGGAGTCTCCAGTCCCCTGGCCTCAGCTCCTGCCTCGACAGGATGTCTGCTCCTATATTCTGGACCCCAGGAATATACACTGCCCTCAGAGAGAGTACCTTCCCCAGAGACCACAGGAGGATCTGGTGCGCCAGTTTGCAAAGCGGACGCGAACGCAGGCCCCCCTGACGGTTCAGATAAGAGACCACTGATGTGTTGTCTGTTCGTACGAGCACATGATGGCCCCTCAGGTCTGGGAGGAACTGCCTCAACGCATTGAAGACAGCCATCATCTCCAGGCAATTTATGTGCCACGAGAGATGATGACTCTTCCACAGACCCTGAACCGAGCGGCCTTCCATTACCGCTCCCCAGCCGGTGAGGGAAGCATCTGTCGAGATAGTAACTCGATGGCAAAGAGCTCCCAACACCGGACCTTGGGTTAAGAACCAGTGCTCCCTCCATATAACTAAGGCACGAAGGCAACGCCGCGTGACCTTGATCATACGAAGTGGGTTTCCCCTCGGGGAGAACCCTCTGGTCCTGAGCCACCACTGTAAAGGCCTCATGTACAGCAGGCCAAAAGGTATCACGTTGGACGCTGCTGCCAAAAGACCCAACAGTTTCTCGAACTGTTTTACAGTGCGTGACTGGCCTAGCTTCAGCTCTTTTGTGGCTGACAGGATAGCAGCTACACGAACGGGCGATAGGATGGCCCGCATTGTCACTGAATCCCATACCACACCAAGGAAAGTGGTTCTCTGTACTGGAGAAAGCACACTCTTCTTGGCATTGAGCCTCAACCCCAACATCTGCATATGAGCGAGAACGACACCTCGGTGCCGAACCGCCAACTGCTCTGATTCCGCTAGAATCAGCCAGTCGTCGATGTAGTTCAGAATACGTATGCCCTGAAGCCTGAGAGGGGCTAACGCTGCATCCACGCATTTCGTGAACGTGCGGGGTGATAAAGCTAGACCGAACGGAAGAACCCGATATTGGTATTCTTTGCCCCCGAAAGAAAACCTTAGGAACTTCCTGTGCTGAGGGAGGATGGAGATATGGAAGTAGGCGTCCTTCAGATCTATCGTGACAAACCAGTCCTCGGATCTGATTTGAGTCACGATCTGTTTGAGTGTCAGCATTTTGAACTTTAGTTTCTGAACTGACCGATTTAACAAACGAAGATCTAAAATAGGACGCAACCCTCCATCCTTTTTTGGAACAATGAAATAACGGCTGTAAAAACCCGACTCTTGGTCGGGTGAGTACACCTGTTCTATAGCTTCTTTCGCTAACAGGGCCTTTACCTCTTGCTCCATTACCAGAGCCTGCTCGGGATGCACCACTGTGGGCAACACCCCGTTGTAACGAGGAGGACGAGAACCAAACTGGATTCTGTATCCTTTCTCTACAATCTGCAGGACCCAACGAGAAATATTCAGCAGAAGCTTCCACGCTGCCAGAAAATTTACTAAGGGAACCAGCCTCTCGAGGCTGGTCTCTGGTGTTACTGAGACAGCTAATTCTGGAGCCTGAAACATCATGGCAGGAACTACCTGAACTGGCTGCTCTAACGCCCCCCTCAGAGGGCGCGGAACCGATGCTGTGCCGCAGCATAGCATCAGCGACTCGCTGGAGACCGCTGCGCCCTGAAGCACCAAGGGTGGCAGGGTTGGCAGAACGGTCTCGTGAGGACCCCGAAATGGAACGGGCACCGTATAATGAGGTGTACACCGCTCTACTTCGGTCGGGGCTGTCCTCACAGGCCTGACGCATGAACATCAGGACCTTTTTTTTTTTTCTGAGCCGAAGTCTTCTTCGCCTGAAGAACGGTCCTCAGATCCGGCTTCGACTTAGAAGACTTCGGCTGAGAGGGTTGCGTCTGTCTCCAGTGTCTACGTGGAGGTGCACGAGACGCAACACTCTCTTTCTGTTGCACATGATATGATGAGCTCGACGGCTGGGGCTGCTCACGCCCAGCAGCCCCAGGGGGCTGGACACGGCGAGGGATAAACTTTTTAAAAGCGTCAGCTTGCTTCTTAGACTCCTGAAATCGCTCGACGACCGCGTGGACTGCGTCGCCAAAGAGACCAGAAGGTTCAAGCGGAGCATCTAATAAAAAAGCTCGATCTTTTTCTTTAATCTCTGACAGATTTAACCATAAATGTCTCTCAGTAGCTACCAAGGCTGCCATAGACCGCCCAATTGCTCTGGCGGTCTCCTTAGTAGCCCTGAGAGAAAGATCGGTAGCACGACGAAGTTCTTGAATATCGTCATGAGTAATTCCCTCACTACTATCCAGCTCCCCCAGCAGGTCAGCTTGATACGCCTGTAGCACTGCCATTGTATGCAGACATGCTCCAGCTTGACCTGCTGCCGTGTAAGCTTTGCCCACTAAAACCGAGGTGGCTTTAAGCGGTCTAGTGGGCAAAGCCGAGGCTTTCAGGGACGATGCGGGACCAGGCGAAAGATAGCTAGCTAAATTCTGTTCCGCCTGGGGCATCGCCTCATAACCATACTCTTTTAGCCCTCTTATTCTCGAATAAGTTTTAACTTGAGGGCTAAAAAGTCGTGAAGAGTACGGTTTATTCCACGATTTCGATATTTCATTGTGGAGATCGGGAAAAAAGGGAAGCTCTCGTGGTGGAGATAATGTCGTGGACGATAAAAAGCGCTCATCTAATTTACTTTTAGGACGAGCGCTTTTATTCTCAGATGGCCATACAATATTTAATTTTTCTACAGCCCGTGACATAACATCCACCAGCTCATCATATGCTGGGGAAATAAATTGTGAATCTTTTTCCCCCATGTGTGTGCTTTCACTCTCCATACTCATAACATCGACCTCCTCGGAGGAAGAGCATTGAAGTAATGGAGTGCTCTCTCCCCGGGCGGAAGAAACCGCAGAGCGTGCTTCCGACACCGGGGGGAGAGCGCTGGATCTTCCGGGTAAGGAAGGAGAGAAGGCCAAGGGACCCGTCTCCAACCCCTCCGAAAGATCCTTCTGCGATCCCCAGGAATGCATTCTCCGCGCCGCCTCGGCAGACGCGGGTCCTGATCCCTGAGGATCGCGAGCCTGCCCACTCTTTACATCAAAGAGTGACAGGCGAGAGCGGAGCATGCGGAGCGGTAGCATTTCACAGTGTTGACACTCAGCCTCCTCGAAGGCTGAGACCGCATGCTCCACTCCCAAACAAATGACACAAAGCTCGTGTGTGTCCCCACCCGTTAAATAACGCGGGCAGGGAGGAACACACTGTTTGTACATTTGTTTCGCCATAACGTTTCCGAATAAATTGCAACAGACAACAATAAATAGACAGAGACAGTATAACACAGATCGCTTGCTGAGGCAACAGAAGCTAATGCCGGTTTGCACCGGATGTGCTTTTATCATATCCTGGTCATGACGTCACCCGCCCGTGACGCTCATTCTTTCCATTGGACTAGTTGACATAGATGCTTCAGACGCAGTCACGCTAGGGGCGTTCCCATGGCGTCGTTGGACGCATCGTTGAGTTCCCTTCGTAAGGGAACCTCGTAACCGAGCTCTTGTGAGCCTGTGGCCCGAAGAGCGAAACCTGCGAAGCCCAGTAAAGACTCGAACAAAATCGAATGACTTGCCAAAGAAATCAGTTAAAATGTCTGTGCTTAAAACTATGATGAATGCGGATGATGAAATCACAACAATCAGCCGCCCATTAACATGCGAAGAATGTTCTAGACATAAACAAGTCGTAGGAATTATGCCGAGAAAAGGGCCGTTTCAACCCTACTGGGAAACATTGATGTTACAGGCCACTGTATACAAATTAGAAATTTGAGATGTATGGCAAACAGCTCTCCTCACTATCCCTGAGGAGCTTAGACCGAAACTCACCGCAGATATGAAATCTGGCAACATAATGAACCGAAACGTTAATGAAACCGACGAAATAATCTACGAGCGTCTTAAACAGGCACTGTTAGACATGAGGGGACCGACGCATGCAGACTGGAGCAAAATATTAGAAATCAAACAAGCGAGTAATGAGTCATTTGAAACGTACGCTGAACGGTTATGGGTAACATACAGAGAACACTCAGGCATAGAGAATGTAGAGCGCAACCATGACGTGTTACTACAACTTGTTAAGAACAATGCTGGCATTCCAGTTCAAAAGGCTCTGTCAAATGGCGTCGACCCGGCGGAACGACTGAAAAATATCATAACCAATAGGGGTACGTGGCCTCCATCGCCGTAGGGAGCATAATTAAGAGTGGAAACCGAATAAAAATAAGGGCTAATTTAGGAGGCCAGTCAGCTAACGTACTTATTGATTCTGGCGCATCTTGCTCCTGGACATTCCCTTACCTTTAACCAACGAAACTATTCAGGTCACAGGCATCGGCGACACGTCAATGATTGCGACAAAAACACAGCCAATTGAACTCGATTTAGGCGTGACCGTATTGTAAGGACCCCTCTGGTATTTACCTAATAACAGTGAAGGGACTGTGCTGGGAATGGACATTATGCGAAAATATGGCTTTGTAATTCACTGCTTTGAAAAACAAATTGAATTGAAAACAGAAAATGCAGTGAAACAGTGCCCACCAAAAAACAGAACGAGCATTATGTCGATATCCACCCCAGATCCCATTCAACAGATGGTAAACAAACATGATTACATTTGGGCTACACATGAACATGACTGCGGTCTCATTGACTTTGTTGTGTGCATTGAGGGGGAGCCCCCTCCCCCACAAAAACAATACCGCATCAAACCAGAGGCCGAGTCAGCTGTTCATGAAATAGTACAATAACTTGAAATCAGAGGAATAGTCCGTCGATGTAGTTCAACCACGAACTCTCCGTGCTTACCAGTACCAAAATCGAACGGTAAATGGCGTCTTTGTATTGATTATCAGCGTCTCAACAAAGTTTTGCCCAAGGCTACACCTATAGTGGCAAATCCGTCGACATTATTATCACAGATTTCAACACAAGCGTCTTGGTTTACAGTGCTCGACGTAAAGAACGGTTTCTGGTCCATCCCAATCAAACGCGCTGATCAGTGGAAATTGGCCTTCACTGTGAATCAAATACAGTACACGTGGGAACGTATGCCACAAGGCCCCCATAACAGTCCTGCGATTTTTCACAGGGCATTAGAAGACGCGCTCAATCCACTGATAGCGACCGGAAACGTGATTCATTACGTTGACGATATACTTATCGCGACCGAGGGATCAATTGATGATAATTTGTTACTCGTTGATGAAGTATTGTTAACACTCGGCAAAACTGGCTTCAAATTAAACAAAGAAAAATCTCAAATCGCGCAAAGCGAGGTCCAGTACCTGGGTTACACAATAACGCAAAGCCACCGAGCATTAACAGATGATAGGCGAAAATGCATTGCTGAACTTCCCCGACCACACACGCTAAACGCGTTACAGAAAGTGCTGGGAACAGCAAACTACTTAAGAGACTTCATTCCAGACTTCGCAAACGTCGTCACGCCATTATATTCTCTCTTAAAAGGAAAATCAAAGCCCTCTGACGTCCTTGAATGGTCAGAGAAACACGAAAAAGCCTTTACGAGTCTAAAAGAAAACTTATGCTGTGCTCCAGCGCTCGGTCTGCCGAACCCCAAAAAATCCTTCCACCTACAAGTGGACGCGAATGAAAACACACTAAGTGGCGTTTTAGCTCAAGACCATGGGGGAAAATTGCGTCCGATCGCCTATTACAGCCGGAAAAAATCCACGGTCGAACAGGGATTCGACCCATGCACTCAGCACGTGCTGGCGGTTCACTGGATGTTGACAACAACTAAACCGATTATAGGTTTTCAACCTATCCTTGTCCATACAGTGCACACGCCAGTACAGATGCTGTTGCAGGGCCGAATAAAAGGTGTGTCGTCGCAAAGGTTAGCAAGATGGCTAGCAGACATACAGGCACGTGACATCACAACTGTTAACGACCGAATATTACCTCATTTATTGGGAGATGTAGAGGGTCACCCACACACATGCCAAACCAAACAGGAAGCACAGAGCCCAGTTCATGATCAAGAACTTCCAAATCAGACACTGGTGTACATTGATGGTTCCCGATACTGGCATGATGGCAAATTCCACACAGGATGTGCGGTGTGGACTCCTCACTCTCCCAATTCAGGCACTAACCAATTGCTAATCAAACTATCCAAAAACACATCTGCGCAAGAAGCTGAACTTATTGCATTACTCGAAGCAATCAGATCACATCACGAGCCGCTGTGTGTATACACTGATAGTCGATACGCTTTTGGTGCAGTCCATGATTTTATGGCACAGTGGCAGTTGAGAAAATTCCTCACATCTGCCGGAACGCCGATAAAACATTTTGACATCATAACTTCGATTTGGCAGGAGATTAAAAAACATGATTCCACACTTTCCGTCGTCAAAGTGTGCGCGCACATTAGCAAAAATCCAAATGAAAACGAACAAAACAACGACATTGCAGATCAATTAGCTAAATTAGCAGCACAAAAGGGGGATGAATGGAAGCCTGACAGACTGATTGTTCCTGCTGTGAGTGCGATTCAGACTGTTCCTATTGACTTGAAACAGTAACAACAAGAATTGTGGAGTTCTGATGGAGAGCTGACACCGCACCTGCAACAGGACCAATTAGTCAAGGTCACTGAAGGCATGATTTTAAGAGACGACAAATACATCGTTCCAGAAGCCCTGCAGAAACCAGTGATAAAGTTTTACCACGATTATGCACACGTATCAGCCCCCAAAACACAACAGCTGATACAAAAGAACTTTTGGTGGCCACAAATGGCATCAGACATTCAAAGATGGTGTGACACATGCATCGTATGTGCTACCATTAATCAAGGTAGGCCTGGCCGTACAAAGCTGTGTAGACCAGAGCCACCCAAAGGACCTTGGGAGTCACTTCAATTGGATTTTATAGGCCCACTACCCAGTGCCAAAGGGGGGTATCGTTATTGCCTTGTAATAATTGACAAATTCTCCAAATGGGTTGAAGCAATTCCTACTCGCAATAACAGTGCAAACACAGTGGCACGTGTGATAGCGAACCAAATTCTCCCACTCTGGGGAGCACCAATCCAAATTGAATCTGACCAGGGCATACACTTCACAGGTCAGGTGATGAAAAACATATGCCAGATGCTGAACATCAAACAAAGATTCCATGTTTCATACAGGCCGCAGAGCTCTGGTATGGTGGAACGTGTTAACCGCACCATAAAAGAAAGCATCTCAAAACAGGTTGCACAACACAAAAACCAATGGATTGATGCCCTACCCACAGTGCTAACTGTACTGCGGGCAACCCCTTCAAAAGCCACAGGTATCAGTCCATTCAAACTCATGACTGGAAGAGTCATGAAACTGCCCATTGACCCAGAAATTACCCCAGCAGACCTGGGGCCTCTCGTGATTGCAACTCAACAATCTGTGTTAAAGCAACTACGAGATAGGCTGGAACCTTGATTTTGTGAATCAAGGTGCGTTCACAACCAGAGGGCATGGCCCGTATGAAATTAAGGCTGTATGCAACAGCTGTGTGGCTACAACCATAAAAGGGAAACTGCGATGGTATTACATGTCTCGGTGCAAGTCATTTAAAGGTACACAGAATAAATGAATAACTGTCACTAACTTTTCTTCCCTGCCTTCCAGGTCGACTGCAGCGATCCCATGGAGGCCGGATGAAAGGAAATTGTCCGGGCCCACGTGCATCAGACTGGGCCAAAGGGTTTCACTCGCACACAACCTGAAATGTGGGAGGTGGGTGTGGAAATATTCCAAGGGGCCTTTCACACCAAAAATCACAGTCGCACCCAAAGAGACAGCTACATGGCCTCCCGGTATAGTACCGGATCCAAATTGCACACCAAAAATCTGCTGTAGTACAGGTAGCTGTACGATGTACGATCTCACATCATATACACCTAACAAGCCGAAGCCAAAAACTTTTGTGTGGACCAACCGAAAAGAAGGAACGTATTGTGTCGGAGAATGTACACATAGCATAGACAATTTCACCAATCCACACAACTGTTCTTGGACTGTTATGTATTGTTTTAATTTGACCACCTGCGGGTACACTAGACCCAAAATTTGTCCAGAATTACACCCAATTCCTCCTGGCGGACTGATTAGAGGAAACATCAACAAAACTTTGTTACATGACGTAAATTTGGTAATGACACACGTAACTTACAACATTTCCAACATACTTTCTGCCTATACTTTCTGCCTATACAAAACATTGTAATACTAATGATGAGTCACATGCTTTGAAGGCGACGGTTGCTCAACACTTGTCTCTGTTAATTGATCTTGGATGAGATGTCAAATTGTAAATTGTGTAAACAGATGCAGGGAGAGTATGGAGAACAGAGGGGATTTGATTAAAAATCAAATACCTAATGATTTCTTTGGAAAGATTATCTTTCTCTTTCTTTTGACTCGATTGATGGTTCTCCCAGGTATGTTCCCCACAAGTACGAAGAATGGGATGGAATAAAACAGGACAGCCCAGGAAAGATGTGAGAAGGGAAGGAGGGAAGGAGATTGGATCCACAAATGGCTGGAGCCTTTGTCGAAATTCGAAATTATTTCTAATTCAATTACAGAGCTCTGCAATTATACATATCTTTAATTTGTTTTTTTACTAGTAAGAATTGAATTAGAGAGCTCTGTAATTGCATTCTTACTAGTAAGAATTGAATTAGAGAGCTCTCTAATTGTAATTGTTACTAGTAAGAATTGGATTAGAGAGCTCTCTAATTGTAATTCTTACTAGTGAGAATTCAATTGTAGAGCTCTCTAATTGTAATTCTTACTAGTAACAATTCCGTTAGAGAGCTCTGTAATTAAAAATGAATGGAAGTCAATGGAGACATATGACTAGTAAAAATTCATTTGTAGAGCTCTCTAATTGGAATTTTTACTAGTAAGAATTGAATTAGAGAGCTCTGCAATTGTAATTCTTACTAGTAATAATTGAATTAGAGAGCTCTCCAGTTGTATTTTTACTAGTAAGAATTGAATTAGAGAGCTCTCTAATTGTAATTGTTACTAGTAAGAATTGAATTGTAGAGCTCTCCAATTGAATTCTTACTAGTAAAAATGCAATTACGACGAGTAAGGCTGGGTACAATTTAAGCTAAAACGGCTTGCCATACACGCAGTGTTTGCACGATAATTCATTGAACAGACAACCATACAAGCAAACATAGACAAACAGCTGTTTATTACTGGGATTGCAATGGAACACGCATTGACAATCAGATAAATATAACTGATTCTATGTTTATCACGGATCGCAGTGGAACACGCAATGTGAATCAGATAAATATAACGTTAGATGAGGAACACGCTCATCGCTCTGTGAGGAGAATATTCGTTCTTATATGGTTATTTTAATTACTGCAGTATAATTTCGTTAAGCTCTCTGGCTGATACACACACACGTATAGCTTTGAAAGACGCTGGAACACGCAGACGTCGGCAAGCTATAATCAAGGTATTTCAGAAATTGAGGAACACGCTCAATTCTTACCTTATTGTTGTGTGATATTTTATATCTTGGGTTATTTTACTGCAGTTGAAAATAAAAACTTAGAACTTAACTTAGAACCGAGACTTTTAACGAGAAAATAAAGAAAAACTTAGGAAAGAAAGAAAATTTAGACGAGAGTAGATGATGGCTTGATTAAAGCTGTTGAACCCGTTCTTCTGATCTTAATTTGGGTTCTTTGTCTCTACGCGTCTACATGGTTACTATAACCATCGTCTGCTCCACCCGACTTGTTGTTCTGCCGAGACCTTTTTCGAGAGAGAGAGCCCGCCCGACTTCTGTTCTATTGTTCTAGCGCATTATTCTACCAAAGTCCTGTTCGTGTCTAAGGTTTTAAACTCCAATGTTTTGTCCCGCCTCCTGGAGGAATTTGGAATTCGGACAATAAGATACTATATGGTTATTTGAGAAGGGGGTCTTTTCTACCCCCCCCCCCTCCCCCCGTCCCCCCTCACCCCCCCCTCCCCCTCCCCCCTCCCTCTCCCCCCCTCCCTCTCCCTGACCTCTTGTTAGGGCCTCTTGTTTTACCATTTCTGAACAGATCTGTTTTGCCAAATTAGAAAACATTGACAACGTTCTTCCTTTAGTTAAAAAGGTCCTTCCTGTTGCAGATTCTCCGGAGCCTATGGCTCTGGGTCTGGTGATTTGATTTGGAATGTGAATACTCTTTGTTATTGTTTGGATTATGTATGAACAGTCACCTAAAAGCTTCAATTGTGTTTGGTTCATTCTCGTTGTCGCTACAGCTCCCTGTGTTTTCATTCGCCATTCTGACACATTTCTCTCATGGGGGCGGGGCTGAAAAAATACTTATTTACCGTGAGTCCCCAGCATCTCCATTATCCTGATACCGAAGATAATGATGATATTATTCATCTGTGCTATTCCTAGGAACTCCTCTCAACAATGTAAGCAGCAGATAAATAAAGATAAAATGAAAAAACAAAACTCCTAACTTAATATCACTAAAATGAAATAGGAAGCCGCTTACAGACGCTCACATCCACACATGTAAACAACACTGACGTCTTCACTTTCAGGTCAAGAATCTGTCAATCAAAAACTCAGTAGCCAATGAGAAGGCATCTCGGTTAGCCCCGCCCCCATGAGAGAAATGTGTCAGAATGGCGAACGAAAACGACTCGGTTACTAACGTAACCTCGGTTCCCTGAGAGGAGGGAACGAGTATTGCGTAAGTAGCTTACGCTATGGGAAAACTCCTTTTCTCGAGAATATTGAAGTCTTTATGTAAAACGCATTGCAGCTGCACAGCTGACAGCAATGAACGAAGGAGCTCGGTCATTGGCTGTGCTGCGGCAACTTGCTCGAACCAATGACGGGGCGACTCTGAATGCGCGACCAGTGAGCGCGCTTCGCGCCCGCGCGCGTCAGAGCCCGCCAAGATGGGCGTGGCCAAGCTATATATTGGGCGCCCCGTCATGAGAGTTCTTTAGGTTAAAACGACTGAAGCGAACTAACCAAGCACAAGCACGGCAGCTTACGCAATACTCGTTCCCTCCTCTCAGGGAACCGAGGTTACGTTAGTAACCGAGTCGTTCCCTTTCGAGAGGTCTCTCCTATTGCGTAAGTAGCTTACGCTATGGGAACACTATGCAAAACGCCGTGCGTGCTGAACTTCGCCTTATGATAGCCAGAGGCAGGTGCCTGAGCTAAAAAGCAAAGTTATCATCCAACTAGCCGGCAGAGGCGAGCTTTATATGTGGGAAAAAATACAGAGCGGCTAGAAGGCGCTCAGTGTGACACAAGCACATACATAATCTAGATGCGAACTCGCAGTTCAACTAGCATCATGCTGATAGCACATTGGAATGCAATGTCGGGACCTGTAGGTTGTAGAACCTGATAAATGTGGACGGTGAGGCCCAGCCTGCCGCCGCACAAATATCCTCGATCGGTATCCCATATCCCAGGGGCATTGAAGTCCCTTAGCTTCGTAAGCCAGCGCTATAGCTTCAACTATCCAGTGAGAGATTCTCTGCTTTGAAACGGCGAAACCTTTCGTACGGTCGCCAAAGCATACAAACAGTTGTTCTGTCTGTCTGAATAGGGCAGGACGCTCCAAATACACTCTGAGAACCCTAACGGGGCAGAGTAGATTAGCGTCGTGTTCGTCTGCTGGAGACGAGAGCGCAGTTAGGGAGATAACCTGTGTTCTGAAGGGAGTGGTGAGCACTTTAGGAATATACCCCTGTTTCGGCCTAAGGACGACCCTGCAGTCGTTAGGACTGAATTCTAGGCAGGCAGCGCTTGTCGAAAGTGCGTGCAGGTCGCCCACTCTCTTGACCGAGGCGAGTGCCAGCAAGAGCGCAGTCTTGAGCGAGAGCTGTTTAGGGTGCACGGTTCGGAGTGGTTCGAACGGGGGCCCTTTAAGAGCGTCTAGGACAGTAGCTAGGTCCCAGATCGGCACTGAGGGGGGGCGTGAAGGGTTCATCCTCCTAGCGCCCTTTAGGAAACGAATAATTAGGTCGTTTCTTCCCAATGGACGTTCCATTACAGGGTCGTGTGACGCTGTGATGGTCGCCACATATACTTTGAGCGTGGAGGGGGTGCGGCCCGCCTCCAGAAGCCCTTGTAGAAAAACGAGTACATTCGTAATCTCGCATGTCTCAGGGTTCAGGCCCTTGGCATTACACCAGTCACTGAACACTTTCATTTCTGGGCATATAAGCGTCTCGTGGTGGAGGGCGCCCGCGCCTCAGCGATGGTTTTTAGTGCTCCGCTCGCGAGGTTCCTGGGAACCCGTTGAGGGGCCATGCATGAAGGGCCCACAGATCGGGGCGGGGATGAAATATCATCCCGCTGGCCTGACTGAGGAGGTCTGGCCTCAGTGGAATCGGCCGTGGTGCAGATTGCATTTGCATCAGATCTGGAAACCATGTTTGGTTCTTCCAGAGTGGGGCTATCAGCAGCACTGCGTTTTTATCCTCTCTGACCCGACTGATGACCTGTGGCAGCATCGCGATCGGGGGAAAGGCATATAAGGGGCGGCTCGGCCAGCTCTGGGCGAGCGCATCTGTGCTTTTCGTGAAGAAAAAGGAGCAGTGCACGTTCTCCTTGGAGGCGAAGAGGTCGATCTCCGCTTTGCCAAAGGTTTTCCATAACCACTGAATCGTCAGCGGGTTGAGAGAGCCCATTCTCCTGGGAGAATCTTGTCTCTGGATAGCATGTCTGCCCCCTGGTTCAGGGCGCCTGGCACATGCGCTGCTCTCAGCGAGCGCAAGTTGTGCTGGGACCATAAAATGAGTCTCCTGGCCATTGAATGCATGGAGCTCGACCTGAGTCCACCCTGGCGATTTATGTACGACACTACCGTCATGTTGTCCGTTCGGACCAGGACGTGTTCGTTTTTAGATGTGGGAGCAGGGCTCTCAGAGCCAAAGCGACCGCTTTCATTTCCAGACAGTTTATGTGTAGGCGCTTCTCCGGGTTTGACCAAAAGCCGGAGACAGGCCTGCCCTCGTAAAGGGCCCGCCAACCTATTTTGGAGGCATCTGTCATTATCATCTTTCTCCTTGTGTTCACACCCAGACTCACGCCTGACTGGTACCAGTCGGCGGCTTTCCAGTGCGTCAGGGCTTTTATACAGCCGTGGTTCGCTCTGATTAAAAAGTGGCCCGAACGCCACGCGTGAGTAGGGACGCGGCTGTTTGAGCCAGCGTTGGAGAGGGCGCATATGCAACAATCCTAGCTGGAGTACGGCCGATGCTGAGGCCATGAGACCGAGCATCCTCTGAAACCGTTTGACGGGGGCGCGCGTGCCCGCCCTGAATGATGTTGCAAGGCGCCGGATGGTAAGCGCGCGCTCTGATGAGAGACGCGCTGTCATTTGCATCGAGTCTAGAACTATTCCCAGGAAAGAAATCCTCTGGCTGGGAGATAGTATGCTTTTTGCAAAATTGATTCTTAGACCCAGGCATTCTAAATGGCTGATAATCCAAGATCTGTGTGTTATTAACTGACTCTCTGATTGTGCTAGAACCAGCCAATCGTCGAGATAATTCAGTATTCGCACTCCCCTTCGTCTTAGGGGGGAAAGTGCTGCATCCATACATTTCGTGAATGTACGGGGAGCCAGGGACAGGCCGAACGGAAGTACTGTGTACTGGTATGACTGTCCCTCGAAAGCGAATCTCAGAAACGGCCTGTGATGAGGCTATATTGGAATGTGAAAGTAAGCATCTTTCAGATCCACTGAGAGAAACCAATCTCCTGGGCGTACTTGCGCGAGGATATGCTTGGTTGTTAACATTCTGAACGAGCGAATCATTAGTGCTCTGTTCAGGTGTCTGAGATCTAGGATGGGGCGGAGACCGCCATCCTTTTTCGGGACGAGAAAATAGCGGCTGTAAAAACCTGTCCCGCTCAGAGAGGGGGAAAACAGTTTCCACAGCGCCCTTTTCTATTAGTTTGCGCACCTCGGTGCGTAGAACATGTGAACACTCCTTTCTCACTTTTGTCTCGACCACAGTCGTAAAACGTGGTGGTCTGCGAGCGAACTGGAGCGAGTATCCGTGCTTTACTATATTCAATACCCATTTCGGCATATCTGGAATGTTTTCCCATGCCGCTGCGTGTACAGATATGGGCTGAATACAGGCTAGGGGCGGGCCGCTGTGACGTAGGGACCTGGCCAGCGAATCGCCTGAGCTCGTAGCTCTCAGAGGCGCGGGCGCGCGCTGAGCAGCTGAGTGAATGGGCGCGTGTGTGATTACAACAGCGCGCGCTGTGTTTGTAAAACTCGCAGCCTGAGCTGAGGTTGTGTTTGACACTGTAAGGACAGTGTTTATAAGTGGGGGTGCATAAACAGTGTTAGGCACACGCGTCACCTTTATAATGTTTCCCGCTTTTACTGGGGATGAATTTATAACTGTGTGAACAGTGCTTGTGTGTAGTGGTGTGTACATGGCCGTAGGCACGTGATCTACATTCATGGGAAGCGCAGCCTGAGCTGGGAATGAATTTGGCACTGTTTTGACAGTATCTGGGAATGCACACTTTGTGGACATGTTAACCCTTAGTGACGCAGGCAGAAAAAGACTATTTTTTGTGTTTTCTGTGCGTCGCCGTAAAAACGGCATTTGTTTGCAGATGAGCGAGCTCTGTGACTGGCCCATTGACTGCTGTATGGACATATCCAGCCGCCTGTAAGGGGACTGGGTAATGTTTGAGCTTTTGCAGAGAGGGTGGTCCGGCTTTTGCGAGACACGCACTCTCTCTTCTCATTTCTGTGGCTAGGACGGCTTTTGAGAGCGCGAGCGGCGTCGAGCGTCAGCCTGAGGCGCGGGCTGAGAGGCGGTGGGAGCTGTTCTAGCCCGCTGCGGCTGTGGCGGTCTCTGTCTGCTCTGCGATGAGCTGGAGCGCTTTGGCAGGAAATGACGCATAGCTTGTGAAGCGTTCTGGGCCTCAGTGAAGCGTTCGGCGAAACCTTTAACCGCCGGTCCAAACAGCCCGCTGGTGGAGATAGGCGCGTCGAGAAATGGCGCCTTATCCGCGTCCTTCATCTCAGTCAGAGTCAGCCACAGATGGCGCTCGAGAACAGTCAAATTAGCCATAGCACGGCCAATAGACTGGGCGGTGGCCTTCGTGGCTCGCAGAGCTATAACAGTTGCGCTGCGTAGGTCCCTGAAGGATTCGGGTTCGGGGCCAGACTCGTCCATAGAGCGGAGAAGCTTGGCTTGGAACACTTGAAGTACCGCCATTGAGTGAAACCCTGATGCAGCTTGGCCGGCGGCGGCGTAGGCGCGACCGGCGAGAGCAGAGGTAGTGCGTCAGGGCTTCGAGGGGTGGGAAGCTTTGGCTTTCCATCCGGTGGTGGAGGGCGGGCAGAGATGATTGGCCACGGCCTCCTCGAGGGGCGGCGTTCCCTCGTAGCCTCTTTCCTTCGCGCCGTCCACTGAGGAGAGCGAAGAAGAAAAAGAAGGCTTTAGGCGCGCAGAGTGGGGGGCTTTCCATGACTTGGCGGAGAACACAAATCGAGCCCGAGGTCCTCCACGGCCTTCGAGAGGGTGTGGATAATCTCCGTATCCATGGTGGAGCCCGCACTCGTGCTAGCTAGCGTCGACGGGGCGGGGTCGAAAGTGGAGCCCGGCCAGTCGTCAGATGCAGCGTCGATGGACAGGCTGTCATCCACTCCCCCGTCGTCCTCGGACGCGCCGAAAGTCACAAGGCCCACCGCTCTGCTAGAGGGGAACCGGCGGTGGGGAAGGCAAGAGCGGCGGTGAAGCACGCAGAGACTGGCTCGGCGTGACGTCACTGAGCTCAGGTTCAGGAAGCCTCTGTGAGCGGCGTTTTTTTTTTTTTTTTTTTTTAAAGCGCGGCTCAAACAGAGGGGTGGCGGCAATGGGCTCACTCGCGGCGAAAGCGGCGAAGCGAGTCCGCAGTGTGGAGAGACCCAGGTCGTCACATTCCGGGCATCCGCCCTTGGTCAAAGCAGCTTCTGCGTGGTTCCGGCCCAGGCAGCGAGCGCAGATGATGTGACGATCCCCGTCCGGGAGAAGGTCTCTGCACGACGCGCAGGAAGGCATTTGAAACAACGCCTCAGAAAAATTGCTCTTTTACAAATGTCGCGGGGCGAACAGATGTAAAATACTTGCGTGTGTGGCGCGCCGGATGGCTCAGTAGGATGGTGTTCGAAGGCGGCTGAAGGTGCCGACGTCCTCGTAGCAATCCCGCTGGTATGCTTTTCCACGGCGGCGAAGGCTTTCAATAATCCTGAGGATCCAGCGAAGAAGGTGTTCGCTGAAGGAGAATAAATCTAAAGAACTCTCATGACGGGGCGCCCAATATATAGCTTGGCCACGGCCATCTTGGCGGGCCCTGACGCGCGCGGGCGCGAAGCGCGCTCATTGGTCGCGCATTCCGAGTCGCCCCGTCATTGGTTCGAGCGAGTTGCCGCAGCACAGCCAATGACCGAGCTCCTTCGTTCATTGCTGTCAGCTGTGCAGCTGCAATGCGTTTTACATAAAGACTTCAATATTCTCGAGAAAAGGAGTTTTCCCATAGCGTAAGCTACTTACGCAATAGGAGAGACCTCTCGAAAGGGAACTCAGGGAGCGCAAACGAAAACTCAGGGAGCGCAAACGAAAACTTCAGAAGCGTAAATGAAAACTCTGGAAGCGCATTTGTAAGTACAGATCAGCGAAAGAAAAAGGAGAAAACAGTTAGCAAAACATGCAGTTTATTAAAAACAGTGCCTGCTATTTATTTTTTTCCAGTTTGAAAGACATTTTATTCAGTGAAAATGTATATTTTCATTCGTTTCTTGAAAAGTTACGTTCAATATTAAAGGCACAAAAATAATCTCATAGATGATGCTCAGCTGCTCTCATCTGCGGCGATTCGTAGCCCACTTCAGTAGCTCCGTCATATCTGATTATAACATGAAATGTATAGGCCTAGCCTATAATACGCTCTCACATGTTTATTTTTTAGCATTGTTGGGAGGAGTAACATTTACATATGTGGTTTCAACCAGAGCCATAGAGAGAAAGAGTTGCGACACGCTTTGATGTCGCCGCTATGGCTGTCACGTGGTTCATGTAAGTCCCAATAGTTCCAAAACATACGCTGGCTGTCATGTTCTTCTATGGGACAGACAGCAGCGATTACATTATTGAACGGTAAATATAAAATAAAACACACACCCAAGTACTTTTTCAGCTGTTACTGCATTATTGCATTTAGTTAATGTCAGTTTTGCATTTGGAGAGGCAGGGTGACAACAGAATACTGTATATTACTTAGATAAGTTTTAGGGTTTTTTTGGAGGGAAAAGCTTAGTGTTCATGTTCGCATGGGTAGTAGCACTGGCTTTAGCGGCTTTCATCTGATGATGGACGTCTCATGATATTTATTTTAGCACAACTGGGCTGTATTAGGTTATTGATCCGTGATCTTGCTTATAAATTCCGATTCAGCCATTAGCCTACCTTCGTGATCACGCAAAGAGGTCTGCAGTGGCGGTCCGTTCAGAATTCCAACCAACATAAAATAATTACGCTGTGCATGTACAAATGAATGATTTAGGAGGGAAATGGACTGCTCCCATAACGTAGAAAGCAACGACTATATTTGCAGCAATGTTCGGTAAATATTAACTTCATAAAATGAAACCGGAGAGATAGTTAATGAGTGAATTAACTATGTTCCTAAATACGTAGCTAAATAACTAACGGGATTCATTTCAGTATGCCTAATGTACCCCTTCATCCTACCATAATCATAGACTAAACCATTCATCAGAAAACACACACAAATACATGTATACGATGTACTGTGTACAGTACACATGTATATATATTTCAATCACATAACTAACCCTAACCCATACACATAATATATTAATTGTGTATGTGTATATACAGGTCCTTCTCAAAAAATTAGCATATTGTGATAAAGTTCATTATTTTCCATAATGTAATGATAAAAATTAAACTTTCATATATTTTAGATTCATTGCACACCAACTGAAATATTTCAGGTCTTTTATTGTTTTAATACGGATGATTTTGGCATACAGCTCATGAAAACCCCAAATTCCTATCTCAAAAAATTAGCATATCATGAAAATTGTCTCTAAACGAGCTATTAACCTAATCATCTGAATCAACTAATTAACTCTAAACTAGTGCTGGGCAACGATTAAAATTTTTAATCGCGATTAATCGCATGATTTTCTTGCGATTAATCGCGATTAATCGCATTGTTCCTGTTACGGGGAGTGAACAGAGGAGACAAGTGCAAGTAAAACTGGGCTTTATTGAACAATCAGATAAGCCAGCCACAGAGACGTGGAGAAATAAGACAGGAACAAAGTCTCAGTCCGATGCAATCGATCTCACGAACTCACAGACCCAACAGGAATCAGTGCAGGAACAGAAGCGTTGGCAGCGCAGGCTTGCGTGGACAACTCAGCGAAGCACGGTCAGTGTGTGGGAGGCAAATCCTCCGTGAAGACGAGACATGAGACGATGAGACGAACCGGACATCCACGAAGAACAGACTGGGACCCAAGGAACAGGAACAGGCAATACACATCCACAAAACAACGATCTGACAAACACAAGACGCATGAGGTGAGTATAAATAGGCACTGGAAATGAGTATCACCTGTCGCTGATCTCCAGGAGGATAATCAGCGACCACGCCCACACACGTGCATACACAAACATAAACACAGCGCAAGGAACAGTCAGTGAATTTCTCAACCGTGACAGTACCCCTCCCCCTAGGAGCGCCTCCTGGAGCTCTCAGGAGAACCTACCCGTTGATTGTAATCATCAATAAGGGACTGATCCAGGATGTCCCTAGCAGGGACCCAACTTCTCTCCTCCGGACCGTAACCTTCCCAGTCCACCAGATACTGAAATCCGCGTCCCCTCTGCCTTGAGTCCAGAATACGATTTACCGAATAAGTAGGTTCCCCATCTACGAGTCGCGGCGGTGGGGGAACCGGGACCGGCGGATTAATGGGAGAATAAAATACGGGCTTTAATTTGGACACATGGAACACGGGATGAATTCTCCTGTACGCAGGATGCAGTTTGAGTCGAACTGTCACCGGACTAATGACTTTGGTGACAGGAAATGGGCCAATGAATTTAGGAGCTAATTTATTCGACACGGAGCGGAGAGGAATATTCTTAGTAGAAAGCCACACTTTGGAACCGACGACGTAGACGGGAGGTCTTGACCGGTGGCGATCGGCCTTAACCTTGGTGCGCGCCCTTACCTGGAGCAGAGTCTCACGGGCTCTGGTCCATGTACGGTGACACCTCTGGACGAAGGCGTGAGCGGAGGGGACCGCGACTTCGGATTCCAGGCTGGGAAAAATAGGTGGCTGGTACCCTAAACTACACTCAAACGGTGATAGGCCCGTAGATGACACTGGTAACGAGTTGTGTGCGTACTCCACCATGGAAAGCTGTTGACCCCAGGAGGAAGGATTCTTGGATACCACACATCGCAACATTCTCTCCAAATCTTGGTTGGCTCTCTCGGTCTGACCATTGCTCTGGGGGTGGTAACCCGAGGACAGACTAACAGTGGCCCCCAGTAATTTACAAAATTCTTGCCAGAATTTGGACACAAATTGAGACCCCCTGTCAGAGACCACGTCCGTCGGGAGGCCATGTAGACGAAAGACGTGATCAATGACAGTCACCGCTGTCTCCTTGGCAGAAGGTAATTTGGCCAAGGGAATGAAATGAGCCGCCTTCGAGAACCGGTCCACTACGGTCAAAACAACCGTCTTACCTTGGGAGGGCGGGAGGGCGGTGATAAAATCTAGCGAAATATGGGACCAGGGTCTCGAAGGGACAGACAGCGGTTGGAGTAACCCATCTGGGGGTCGATTGGAAGTCTTACCAGTGGCACAGATCGAACAAGCCAAAACAAAATCTCGAATGTCGCGAGCCATCAATGGCCACCAAAATCGTTGCTTGACCAAAAAACTAGTGCGGTTTACTCCTGGGTGGCATGCCACGTTGGAACAATGACCCCACTGGATCACGTCGGACCGCAACCCCTCCGGCACAAATAAACGATTCGGTGGGCCTCCGGGCGGAGGCGTTACCCCTTCTAAGGCCGTCTTGACCTTCGACTCGACCTCCCATGTGAGTGTGGAGATGAATAGAGTCTCGGGTAAAATGCACTCGGGAGTAGACGGGCGTGCGGATGGGTCAAAAATACGAGATAAAGAATCGGGTTTGATGTTTTTGGAACCCGGGCGGTACGAGAGAGTAAAATCAAAACGACCGAAAAAAAGGGCCCACCGAGCCTGCCTGGAGTTGAGTCTTTTAGCAGATTGAATGTATTCCAGATTCTTGTGGTCAGTCCAGACTATAAAAGGTACCCCCGACCCTTCTAACCAATGTCGCCATTCCTCCAACGCTAGCTTGACCGCCAACAACTCCCTGTTACCAATGTCATAGTTGCGTTCGGTAGGCGACAAGCGATGAGAAAAAAACGCGCAAGGGTGCATCTTGTCGTCTGAGGAAGAGCGTTGGGAGAGTACCGCACCTACCCCCACCTCTGACGCGTCGACCTCCACCACGAACTGACGTGAAGGATCAGGGGCTATCAAAATGGGAGCGGAAATAAAGCGGCTCTTGAGGTTAGCGAATGCAGTCTCGGCTGCATCGGACCACCTGAACGTCGTCTTGGAGGAGGTCAAAGCTGTCAGAGGCGCGGCTAGTTGGCCGAAATTACGAATGAAACGTCGGTAAAAATTGGCAAACCCCAGAAACCTCAGTAGGGCCTTACGGGAATCTGGACTTGGCCAATCTACCACGGCCTTAATCTTGTCGGGATCCATACGCATTCCCTCAGACGAGACGATGTGACCTAAGAAAGGAACAGACTGTGCATGAAACGCGCATTTCTCCGCCTTGACAAAAAGCCCATTCTCTAACAACCTCTGAAGCACTCGTCTGACGTGCTGAACGTGTTCCTGGAGAGACGAAGAAAAAATCAATATGTCATCCAGGTAGACATATATGAACTGGTCTACCATGTCTCTCAGCACATCATTGACGAGTGCCTGAAAAACCGCTGGGGAGTTGGACAGCCCAAAAGGCATGACCAAATATTCAAAATGCCCCCTGGGGGTGTTAAAAGCGGTTTTCCATTCATCTCCCTTCCTGATGCGGACCAAATGATAAGCATTACGTAGATCCAATTTAGTGAAGACCGAGGCTCCCTGCAACCGCTCGAAGGCTGAAGACATCAACGGCAAAGGATAGGTATTCTTTACCGTGATGTTGTTCAGCCCCCGGTAATCAATACACGGTCGCAGGGAGCCGTCCTTCTTCCCCACAAAAAAGAACCCCGCCCCCGCAGGAGAAGAGGAAGGTCGAATGAACCTGGATGTCAGAGAATCAGAAATGTATTTCTCCATGGCCTCCCTCTCGGGAATGGAAAGAGAGTATAACTTGCCCTTAGGCGGAGACGTACCTGGCAGAAGATCTATAGCACAGTCATAGGGACGATGCGGAGGAAGAGAAGCAGCTCTGGACTTACTGAACACTTCCTTCAGGTCGAGGTACTCAGCGGGCACGTTTGACAAATTCACCGGCTCCTCCTGCAAGACAGAACTGGACAGAGACGAACCAGCAGACATTAAACAAGACGCATAACACTCAGTACTCCAGGCGGAAATGGAGTTATGTCCCCAGTTAACCCTGGGGTTATGCTGCACGAGCCAGGGATGACCGAGGACAATAGGGATGGTAGGGGAGTCAAGGAGCAGAAAAGATAGATCTTCGGAATGATTGCCGGAAGTGATGAGTGTTATCTGAACCGTGGAGTGAGATATAGTGGGTAATTCTTGTCCATTGAGTGCGTTGACAGAAATCTTATTGGTGAGGGGTATGGTGGGTATCTGAAGTCTGTGTGCTAAGGTGTAGTCCATAAAGTTACCTTCCGCTCCGGAGTCGATAAGGGCTTGGCAGTGATGAGTCTGAGTTGCCCACTGCAATCTCACCGGAAGGAGGGTGGAAGAGGGTTTCTGGATGGAGACCCCGCCCGACAGAATCCTCTTCTCTACTGCCGGGCTCGCTCTTTTACGGGGCAGTTATTGACGAAGTGCCCCGAACCTCCGCAATAGAGGCATAATCCCTGGGATCTCCTTCTCTCCCTCTCCTCCCGGGAGAGCCGGGCTCGACCCACCTGCATGGGCTCCGGATCGTAGGCGGGGCTGACCGCATCACGACCACTTGTTTGGTGGAAACCATAATCTCTGGGAATCGGAATGGAACGGTTGCGCTGCTCCAGACGATGCAGGCGCGCGTCCACTTGCAGAGCCAAGTCAATTAATCCGTTGAGACTTACGGGAAGATCCAGGGAGTAAATCTCGCGTTGGATGCGGTCAGCCAGCCCATGCAGGAAGACATCCCACTGCGCCTCCTCGTTCCAGCGGCACTCTGCGGCAAGGGTACGAAACTGGATGGAATAATCAGCAACAGATCCTTCTCCCTGAGTGAGGTCCACGAGCCGACGAGACGCTTCTCTCCCTGTGACAGCTCGGTCGAATACCCTCCTCATCTCTTCCGAGAGTGCCGCGAACGAGGAACAGCATGTTCGTTGGTTTTCCCACACCGCCGTCCCCCACAAAGCCGCACGTCCAGACAGCAGCGTAAGTACGAACGCCACTCTTGACTGTTCCGTACTAAATGTCTGAGGCTGTAGGGCAAAAAACATGGAGCATTTAGTCAAAAAGGCTCTGCAGTGGTTAGGCTCACCCGAATAATTCTCCGGCGTCGGTAAACGGGGCTCGTGTGGACGGTTAGGTGCGGGAGGAGCGGAGGGTGGGGGCGGCGGTGGGTTTGGCGCAGTGGGTATGGCCAGTTGTTGAATTTGTTGGGTGAGCCCAGACACCTGCGCTACCAACGCCTGGACAGCTCGGCTTGTGGTGGTGAGATTCTCCTCCTGCCGATCCATCCGGGCCGTGCTGTGAGCGAGATAATCCGTGAGTTCGGACGTACCTGCTGCCTCCATAGCGGTCAGATCGTTCTGTTACGGGGAGTGAACAGAGGAGACAAGTGCAAGTAAAACTGGGCTTTATTGAACAATCAGATAAGCCAGCCACAGAGACGTGGAGAAATAAGACAGGAACAAAGTCTCAGTCCGATGCAATCGATCTCACGAACTCACAGACCCAACAGGAATCAGTGCAGGAACAGAAGCGTTGGCAGCGCAGGCTTGCGTGGACAACTCAGCGAATCACGGTCAGTGTGTGGGAGGCAAATCCTCCGTGAAGACGAGACATGAGACGATGAGACGAACCGGACATCCACGAAGAACAGACTGGGACCCAAGGAACAGGAACAGGCAATACACATCCACAAAACAACGATCTGACAAACACAAGACGCATGAGGTGAGTATAAATAGGCACTGGAAATGAGTATCACCTGTCGCTGATCTCCAGGAGGATAATCAGCGACCACGCCCACACACGTGCATACACAAACATAAACACAGCGCAAGGAACAGTCAGTGAATTTCTCAACCGTGACAGTTCTGCGCAAAATTGAATAATGACTTCTAAAGTAGTGTATTGCGCACTTTTGATTTAAATGTACTGCTATATTCAC
Source organism: Gila orcuttii (assembly GCA_026230005.1). NCBI lineage: Eukaryota > Metazoa > Chordata > Actinopteri > Cypriniformes > Leuciscidae > Gila > Gila orcuttii. The sequence continues at coordinate 14,182,721 of JAPDVR010000015.1, read as the reverse complement.
AAAAGTGCAATAACTTTAAACAAATAAGGTGCTTTTATACCAGCAGTATTCCCTTTACACAGTAATCTCAAATCTCAACTTAAACATTAATGTAATCAAATCAAATATTTAAACAAAGCTATTTGCCACTGCCAGGGCATTACCTTTTATCTAGTTTGTTAAAACGAGTCCAGTTTTCTTGTTTTTTTTTCTGAACAGGTATCAACAGGTATCTTTTATCAGGGAGCAGCAGAAACAGTCTTAGTAGTAGTCAGAGGTCATGATCACTACTACAGATATAAGTCGACCAACGTTACTTATAGTAGCTTAGGTTTGGTTATGCCATGGTTTCCCACGTAAGATTACATTAAACAGAGTAAAAAAACAATGTATACTTTATACTCACGCCGTGGCTGTGTAGCGCGCGTACACTTCGGCGTACCCTGACGTGCACCTCTCCAAAAATGTAACGTCAATTCTACGCGTACCGCAAGCGCTGTGATTGCTAGAACCGTTCCCCGGGTTTCACATGCTCCCTGTGCATGTGTAATTGCGCGTCAACGCGGACAACGACGCAGAGATATAAATGAAAACCAACGCATAGTCTATAGCGTAGCCTATAGTCTTCGGCGTAAGTCCGACGCAGAAGTATAAATCAGCCAAGAGTGAGGTGAAGTGGTCGAGCACAAGGTGCAGCGACAAGCGGGTGCGTTCCTGTGAAACTGTTGCGGTCATGCTCGCCTCACGAACGCGCCCGCGCACGCGCCCGCTCGTTGCCGAAGTTGAATTGTCTATAACTTTTTATAAAGGACGCGCAGCACAAATCATTAGAAGAGAGACTGATCCTCGGCTCGCTGTTAGTGAGTTTCCAGAATCTAAATAGTTATTATCTAGGCTATAGGTTTTATAGGTACTATCCATAGAGCGCCTGTCATTCACTCGCGGAGCGCAACCCTTTAACTGTTCACCAGAGAGAACCTGCCTCTCTCCACTGCTTGTTTGGGTGGGTTATTTGCTGGCTGACCAACATCCCACCCCTCCTGTGATCATGGTTTGACTGTAGGCCTATGTTTATTCAGAGCCAGTGAGCAACGGACTTTCAAAATAATAATAAAAAAACTGCGTTAACGTGCGATAAAAAAATTGTCGGCATTAATTAATAAATGCGTTAACGCGATAATAACGCGTTAACTTGCCCAGCCCTACTCTAAACACCTGCAAAAGATTCCTGAGGTTTTAAAAACTCCCAGCCTGTTTCATTACTCAAAACCGCAATCATGGGTAAGACTGCCAACCTGACTGCTGTCCAGAAGGCCATCATTGACACCCTCAAGCAAGAGGGTAAGACACAGAAAGAAATTTCTGAACAAATAGGCTGTTCCCAGAGTGCTGTATCAAGGCACCTCAGTGGGAAGTCTGTGGGAAGGAAAAAGTGTGGCAAAAAACGATACTCGGTTACTAACGTAACCTCGGTTCTCTCTAGAGAGGGAACGAGTATTGCGTAAGTTTAGCTTACGCTACGGGAAAGATTCATCTTCTCGAGATACTGAAGCCAAAAAATTATCCTTAATTTTTGTATACCTTGTCAACGCAGTGCAGCAGCTAGCAGACCTAGAGCAGGCTATCTTGCGTGCTCATTGGCTGCCCTGCGGGCAACTGCTGCAGCCTACCAGTGAGCCGGGCGTGACATCACGCCCAATGAAGGGCGCCCGCGCCTTCATAGCGTCACAGCCCGCCAGAATGGGCGTGGCTTTAGCCTATAAAGGAATGGGCTGTAGGCTGCTTCCCTGGTTTTTGTCGACTGAAGCGAAGTCGCGAAGTTACGCAATACTCGTTCCCTCTCTAGAGAGAAACGAGGTTACGTTAGTAACCGAGTATCGTTCTCTTACGAGAGGTTCTCTCGTATTGCGTAAGTTTAGCTTACGCTACGGGAACACTTTGTCAACGCCGTGCGCGCCAAGAATCCACATGAGACCCCGAACTTAGGGGGAACCCCAAAGATAGACGGGGAGCTCCAGCCCGCCGCTACGCATATGTCGTGGATAGAAATCCCTCTGGACCATGCCCACGAAGAGGCCACGCCTCTCGTGGAATGAGCCCTGATGCCCAGAGGGCATTGCAGATCCTTCGACGCATAAGCGGCCGCTATAGCGTCTACTATCCATCTGGACCTTTAGAAAGGGAACTCTCACTGCGTCCATGACGCTTTTGGGGAACGATATACCCACGCCACCATGCTGAGGGTAGTGCATGACAATTATGGCTTGACAAAAACGTCCGAAATTTCAGTTTCATTGAAATGCCAAACACTCCCCCTTCGGGTCACATACAGGCTGTCAGTGACAGTATTCCCAACGGCCACTACCCAAGCTCTAAGCCTCAAAGAGGCCTCCGAAACAACGAAAGGCCTACCGAGGCCGCTCAAAGGCTTGGAACCAACAACTTCCATGGAAGGGGTTCCTTTAAGGCAGGGGTAGGCAAGTTCGGTCCTAGAGAGCCGCTGTCCTGCAGAATTTAGTTCCAACCCTAATCAAACACACCTGAACAAGCTAATCAATGTCTTCAAGATTACTAAGGCTATAGGCAGGTGAGGATTTTTTTTCATTTTTTTCAGGAGTTTGTTGGAGCCAAACTCTGCAGGACAGCGGGTCTCTAGGACCGAACTTGCCTGTCCCCGCTTTAAGGGAATATGGCTAGGGAGTCCAAAAAGGAGTCCAGTCCACTCACTTTCTGAGGGGGACATATAGTCAACCCCACATGCCAGCAGGGAGGCTCTCCTAGTCTAATTTACTGACCTAGTCTTGCCAACAACCTATCTGTTTCATAAACATTCTCTGACATTATTTGCCTCAACTTGTGGAGGCATCCAATAGGGAGGACTGCAGATAGTGGCAGTAATCACTCATTGACCGAATCATAGAGACGGGCATCCTGGAGAGTAGAACTCAGCATAGCGCTTTCTAACCCTTGCAAACAGGGGGAGTTACTCTACTCGATCCTGGATCTACACAGTGCTTCAAAGCACTGTGGAGGCTGGGCACTCTAAAGGGACCATAATAAGGGTAGCACCTCCAGCTCTAGGGCTGATCTAACAGGGAGGCCTTGTGAGAGTCCTTCGACCTTCCCATCAGACTTAGGGAGCTAAGTATTCATACAGAGCAATTCTCAGATAGATTCTGGAACACTATGTTCAACCTAATAACTATTGACCAGGCTCTGGGCTAGAATCAGGGAGGCTCCATGGGGGGCCTGTGCAGTGTTTTTATTCTAAGGGAGCATACTCAACCATCCCAAATGGGAGAGAGTAGCTAATCTGTCTCTACCTGAGCCTGGGTGATGAAGGGCGAAGACATACGAGCTAAGAGTAGCAAAGTACAATAAATAATGACCCTATAAAGGGGAGTATTATCAGCATGTCCCTGAGAAATGTATCAGGGTCGAGGCCTATTATCTTGTATATTTTACAAGACAGGTTTTATGTTCTCTACAAAACCCAAGGGAATGGATGTCACGATCCACACACGGGGAAACAAGGGTAAGTTCCAAAAGCAGTAGTTTTATTATGGATAATCCAAAATCATAAACCAGTCCAAAGCAAGGGTCAAAATCCAACAGGAACAGGAACAGGAACAGGAACAGGAACAGGAACCAAGGAAACTGGATGACAGAAGTAGCGTGATACATACAAGGACTCCGTGACACATACTGAAACAGACCGGGTTATATACACAGGGAATCGACAATGATAATGGGGAATTGGCTGAGTGCAATGATCAGTGATAAGGAACAGCTGAGTGCAATGATGAGACAAAGGATCGTGGGAAATGTAGTTCATAAGTGAAGGACACCTTGGGAAAGGAGGACATCTAGTGGACCTCAGGGGAACACAAACCCAACACTGTGACAATGGAGGCCTCAGTAAGTGGCTATGGCATTCAACCTTATGACTTGAATTATTTTATTCAATGGGCTCAGAAGAAAAACGTAAGGCCTATCTGAGTAGACTAGCTACTATACTCAGCTCTAAAGGGCGGAGGCCTGAACATACTGCTTCTTACTTTCTAGAGAGAAAGGCCTGACAACGACCTTGAGATATCTGCATGGGAGGCTTTTTGAAGATAGTTAGTTATTTGATTTAGGAGCCACTTACATGACACTGTTTTCAACTGAAAACAGAAAACTTTTAATGCATTCTGGCATTTTGGTGGCCTGAGACAGAAAAACTTTGAAATAGGTTTCAAAGTGCAAGTTTTTGAAAACACGTTTTGAAAGTGATACCGTTATCATCTCTGTGTAAACTTGAAAAATGTGAATCTTGTGTTTAGTCTATAGGCATGCGTGTTTGAATTTGTATGTGCGTGGGCAGGGGCGCAACTACCCCAGTGTTAGAGGGGTATGCAGCAACAATTTTGGGCCCCCCCTCCCACTTATAAATAAATCAGTGTGCCGGACATCATCATGTATGGGGTTAAAATAATAAAGGTTTATTTTAAAGTATATCAGACAGTCACTGTAGGCCTACCATAATTATACGGTAATATATATATATATATATATATATATATATATATATATATATATATATATATATATATATATATATATTATAAACAATGTTAACAAATAATAAAAAGTTACAAACAGAATAAACGGTTACAAACATACACATATACACATACATATATAGTACAGATCTTTAAAGAGAGAGAGAGATGTGACCCTAAATACAGCTTCCATGTCACCCAGCAGATGTAACTATAGCCTGTATGTCTGACAGCACAGCTAACATGAACAGCTAATATCAGAATCAGAAGAAGAAAGAGCTTTATTGCCAAGTGTGCTTGCACACACAAGGAATTTTCCTTGGTACTGAAGCTTCCAGTGCACATATACAAATACAGATACAACAAGTAATAGTAATACAAATAGTAATACAAATTCTACAAATAAAATGATAAAAAATATGAAAATACTATAAAAATATATGGTCACAGTTGGGTTTTGTCAGAATAAACATTTACAGATTATGAACATATTTACAGTATCAGTTCAAACAGGAGGTGTCCAGGGTGAGTGGAGTCTGTGATGATTTTACTTGCTCTCTTCCTCACTCTGGAAGAGTACAGGTCCTGGAGGGTTGGCAGGGGGGCACCAATAATCCTCTCCGCAGTCCGGACTGTCCGTTGTAGTCTCCTGATGTCTGATTTGGTAGCTGAGCCAAACCAGACAGTGATGGAAGTGCATAAGACAGACTCAATGACCACTGAGTAGAACTGAATCAGCAGCTCCTGTGGCAAGTTGAACTTCCTCAGCTGGCGAAGGAAGTACAGTCTCTGCTGGGCCTTTTTCACAGTGGAGTCAATGTGATTGTCCCACTTCAGGTCCTGAGAGATGATAGTGCCCAGGAATCTGAATGACTCCACTGCTTCCACAGTGCTGTTCATGATGATGAGTGGGGGGAGTGCTGGGCTGTTCCTCCTGAAGTCCACGATCATCTCCACTGTTTTGAGCGTGTTCAGCTCAAGGTTGTTATAATAACTGCACCAGACAGCCAGCTGTTCAACCTCCAGTCTGTAAGCAGACTCGTCACCGTTTTGGATGAGACCGATGACAGTGGTGTCGTCTGCAAATTTCAGGAGCTTGACAGTGAGGTATCCAATGCCCCTTGCCCACTGGTTCGTGTGTGCCAGGAAGGTCAGAGACACCGGGTTGCCACCCGTCCCTTAAAATACGGAATCGTCCCGTATTTGTGAAATAAACAGCGCGTCCCGTTTTGAATCAATAGCTGATAGTATTCAATAGCTGACATATTTCTGATAGTGTTACCACCCATCCCGTTTTTCCCGGGATTGTTCTTCTTTTTAACAACCTGTCCCGGGAAATTTATACACTCTCCCGGTTTTCGAAAGGCTAAGAGGAATATGAATGTTCAAACAGCGCGCACGGTAGAGAGGTAGAGAGCGCGAGAGCTTGCGTGCGTGTGTGCCTCACGAAGCGCATGTAAGCCCCATACACCCCCGCGCCCCACAAATCCTGCTGCTGGCCTACGGCGCGATCGCAGCGTAAACACGTGGTTCTCAAATGCACTCAGTTATACTAAGCGCAATTCACTGCAAAAACAGGAGGAAACTCGTGCTGAAGACGAGAGCGAAGAACGGTCCGGAGGATGAGAGAGAAGACCCACGCCTGAAGGAAGCGAGATGTTACTAATGCTCTTTTACTACAATTTCCATCCATCTTACATAACACTTACCACAAGAAAATATTTCTCACATATAATTCCCTCTGGCTACTGTTTACAGCAATCATCAAGACCGCCGATTAACTGGGGTACAGGAAGCAACACATTAATAGTAACATAGCGACCCACTATTACCGCACCCTAGTACTCAATACAGAGACAGAACATACCTGAAGGGTGAACAGACACTCACTCCGAACTGATAACGTGCACCGTCGGAAAAGTGCTTATTGACAGCTACAATTTGAAGGGATGACAACACATCAGTAGTGTTCTAAACACCTGATTTAAACCAGACGCTATCAACACATACCTGAGACTCGAGTGAATGACGCACGTATCAAGACGTGACGTATCTCCGGATACAGCCAACCCGCATTAAATAGATCATACTCTCCCCTGATAGGACACCACAACTGTCAATCACTTAACTGATTATGTCACATACACAACACTGACAACGCTTGGGAGACATTCTCGTCAGTGCAGCAATGGCGGATGTGTACAACTCTCAACTCGCTGTGAACTCGATCCGGGCGGTTCAATGTTAGAACGGCAGTGTCTGTCAACACTCGTGGGCGAGGCCTGTGGCTTTAGTGATGTCACTAAAGCCACATTCTGAAAACAGGTCGTTGGGAGACACTGCTTATGATTTATGGGGATTTAAAAAAAAGGAGTGGGTGGATTTTATCACTGCTGGGTGGTTGCGTACACACACTGCCATCACACATTTATGTCCAAACACCATGCAAAAGTGAATTTTGCATAATAGGTCCCCTTTAAAACTCAACGAGCGAGTGTGTCGTTGCTGACTCTCCTGGTGCTGTTGGTTTCTACCGCGCGAGTACAGCGGTGATCGCGAGCTTCTGTGCTCTCAACGGCTGTTTTAACAGTATTCTTTTTGTGTGTGTTTGTTCTGACGGTTGGTTAGAGGGCAAAGAAGTGAGTGCTTCACTGTTACAGGCTGCACCGTCTCCTGTCAGTGTTGCCGCGGTCATTTCCCTGCAGGGACGTGCAGAGAGTTCCTCAGGGGCAGGGGCTCAAATGTAAAAAAAAAGGGCATGTATATATATATATATATATATATATATATATATATATATATATATATATATTAGTATTATAAGTATAAACTACTATTTTTAATGTTTTTTAAAGAAGCCTTTTATGCTCACCAAGGCTGCATTTATTTGATCTAAAATACAGAAAAAAACAGTAATATTGTGAAATATCACTACAATTTGAAATAATTGTTTTCTATTATAATATACTTTATACTATTATAATATACTAACCTTTGATACTTTTTTCAGAATTCTTAGTTAAAAAAAGAACAGCATCTTAAAGTAGAAATATTTTGTACCAATATACACTACCGTTCAAAAGTTTGGGGTCAGTCATTTTCTTTCTTTTTTTTAATAAAATAAATTAATACTTTTATTCAGCAAGGATGTGCTAAATTGATATAAAAAAGTGACAATTAAGACTTATAAAAGAATTTCTATTTTAATTTAATGTTGTTCTATTTAACTTTTTATTCATCAATGAATCCTGATCCTGAAAGTATCAGGTTCAATAAAAAAACTGTTTCCAACATTGATAATAAATCAGCATATTAGAATGATTTCTGAAGAATCATGTGACACTAAAGACTTGAGTTATGGCTGTTGAAAATCCAGCTTTGCATCACAGAAATAAATTATATATATTTTTAAAGTATATTAAAATAGAAAACTATTATTTTAAATGTAATATTTTTTAAATTGAAGTAATTTTTACTACTTACCATTAATGCTACTTTTGGTGCTGTTTTGTGCAGTGCTTTGTTAGCATCCACTGTTTCAACGACGCAGATTTAGATCGCTTCATAAATGTAATTTTCAAACGATTTATGAATGACCAGAAAATTACTGCTCCACTTCACATTGTCCAATGAAATTTGAACTTCTTGTGCCCTGCATGTGCCAGATGACGATTGGTCGGTGTATTATACATGACAAACAGGCTTCAATGAATTATGTAATATTTTAAAATATCTGATATGTTGATTTTTAATTGAATTGACACACTACCTTTTATTATTGAAAAAAAAGTTAAAAAATTGCCTTCGAGCCATATAGGCCTACTCACTGAAAGAACCATATTTGCCTCGAGAGCATCAGTTCCCGAGCAGTCTTTTACACCAGTGCATTTTCATTTTAAAACGCATAACCTTCACTACGGTTGCGCCTGCTGTCCACACACACTACTCCGGAGTTTTCGACCCCCGAAGGGAGACTGACCTCTTCGGTCGAGTCCGAAGCAAGACAGTCACACGCAAGTGATGCAACCCATAGCAACGCGTTATGGCAACGACACCTCAGACTGACAGAAACGTAAAAATATTCGAGGGCGCCGCTGCACAGAGACGCAGAGGGGGAGAGAGAGAGAGAGGGAGCGCTTCAGAACTCCTGACCTGATATTTAGATACACTATTAATATTAATATAAATATATTTGTTTGACCGGGAAGCTGTGCGCAAACAGGAATATATATTAATTTTCAAAAATAAAAAAAAGCACCCCAGAAAAAAGGGCACTTTCTCTCCAGGAATAAAAAGGGCAGGTGCTCAAGCCCCTTTTGATGTCTATGTGTGCACGTGCCTGTTCCCCTGTGTGCTCTGGCACTGGTAAGAGTACTATTTCCTGAAGGAGCAACACGGGTGTGGCTGAGGCTTTTTCAAAACGCCATTCCACATGTGCGTTTATGGATGCGGTCATTCCCTGTCCCCAGCTGACAGTCATGGGACACGTGCATCACAATTGCTCACGTGCTTGGGCATTAAGCACACTGAAGCAGCTTTTGTGGATGGTTCATGTTCTCACTGCGGGAACATGACTATCTTGGCGTTGAGATCAAGACTCGCCTTCATCTGTAAAGGTGGAGTCCCCATTCCAATGCCCCGCTCTAGCGCCTCTTCTGGCCAACCCCAGAAGAAAGCTACTGTGCCATGTGGAATGGATGATCTGAGGATCACAGTGAGGGCTTCCCCATCTGGTAACGAGTCCCCGTGGGTCCCTCAATCCTCTGTCACGCCGCAGCCGGTGGAGCTTCCGACTGGTCCCTCTGTAGTGGACCGACCAGTCGTTTCATTCGGGGCTTCTCCTGAGGACAGGATGTCGATCGCTGCATCGAAAGGGGAGTTGGACTTGGAAAGATGACGACTCGGCTGCGCTACCTCCTTCTGGGAGAGTAGCATTGCCAGAGCCGGATCCCGAAATGTCAGCTATGCTGAAACGGGCCACTAAGACGCCATCTCTGGCTCAACCTGGCCTGAGGGAGACTGACAAGTCTCGGTTCCTGGACTCCCCCATTTCCCAGGTTAGGCTCTTCGGCGACGCAGTGGAGAAATTCGCCCAACAGTTCTCCGTCGCCCAGAAGCAGACGGAGGCGATCCAGCACATCCTGACAGGTAAGTGTTACACCACACACTCAGACCCTGCTTCGGGCCACCTCCGGGCCTTCCGAACTGGGTCCCTGTCTTTCACCTCGCTGCCCCACCCTGGGTACGTCTTTGGTGCCCCTGGTCCCTCTGGCTCAGTTTGCGGAAGTCTGGAAATTGCTTCCCAGTCCTCCGTACCATCAGACTCGGCTATACGATTCAGTTCCTCCGGCACCCGCCCAGGTACAGGGGTGTTCACTTCACTTCAGTGTTAATTGAACGGGCCCCTATCATGCGTGCAGCGATTGCAGTCCTATTGGCGAAGGGTGCAATAGAGCCAATACGTAGACCGGCTTCTACCGCCCGTACTTCATTGTACCCAAGAAAGGAAGTAGGTTACGGCCAATCTTGGACCTACATGTCTTGAATCGGGCTCTTTTCAAGCTTCCATTCAAGATGCTAACACAGAAACGCATTTTCCAGTGCACCCGTCCTCGAGATTAGTTTGCAGCGATCGACCTGAAGGACGCGTACTTTCATGTCTCCATCCTCCTGCGACACAGGCCATTCCTGCACTTCGCGTACGAGGGTCGAGTGTATCAGTACTAAGTCCTACCCTTCGGGCTGGCCCTGACGCCCCGCGTCTTCACGAAGGTTGCGGAGGCGGCCATTGCTCCCATGACAGGGCGTGGTGTTCGCATCCTCAACTATCTTGATGCACTGGCTCGTTTTATCAATACTCGAATATGACAGGCTCCCTAAGTATGATCCCAATCAGTACGGTACGTCCGACTCACGTCTCCGTTCCCTCCTTCAGGGAACGAGGGTTACATACGTATCCAAGGCATTTCTGATGCAACATCGAGTTCTTCAAAGCTATGTGGTATGCTGAGGAGATTAAACTCATTTAAAGTAATGTAATTGTCTGGTTTTAGCCAGGTTTCTTTCAGACACAACACATCTGTAATCATATAATTTACAATAAATGCTTTTGAAGAAAGGGATCGTATATTCAGCAACCCCAGCTTTATTATTTGTTCATCTGTATTATATCTGTTTTTTATTTGTTGAATATTTGTATATTTTGTATTTACTAATTCGGGGAACCGACACTGTAACGGAGCAGGCACCGCTCCCTCTCCGCCACCAGAGGGATCCTTCCCCGGAATATTAACCACCTTCAGGAACTCAATATCCCATCATGCCTCTTACCTGGGACTGATTGCACGACACACCTGCACTCACTGATTGCACACACACCTGCACTTCATTTACACACACATAAAAGCCACTTCCACACACCACTTCTCTGCGAAGTATTGCATTGCCCCGGCTTTCAATTCCAAGCGTTTATCTCTGTGGTTGCTGATCTGATTACTGACCTAGGCCTGTGTACCCCGACCTCTGATCTTTCTCTGCCTGTCTTTACCCGGATTGCTCTTTGGACTTTGTCTTTTGCTGCCTGCTCTGACCTTTGCCTGTGACCTCGTCTTGCTCTTTGCTCTCTTCGTTGATTTTGTCTGCTGTTGATTTACCCTGTCTGTTGACCATTCTCAATAAAGCTGCAAATGGATTCCTCTGCGTCTGCGCCATCAGTACAGAATACTTCGCCACTCGCCGATCCAGCAGCTGTCTTGCAGTTATCCACGGAACTCACGAACCAAGCCTCACGCCTTGATGTGTAGCATCATCAACTGAACCATCTGACTTCTCTCACTGAGAAACTAATACTGGGTCTGCAAGAACTTCGTACGGTGATTGGGAACGCACCCCCTGCTCCCACCGCACCACCGCAAGATGTTTCGCCATCTACATCAAGCCCGAGCCCTTCAGTCAATCCTCGGCTTGCCTTTCCAGAGAATTTTGATGGTAACACAGCTAAATGCAAAGGCTTCTTGCTTCAATGCACCCTCTTCGTTGATCAGCAACCCTCACTCTATACAACTCATGCGAGCCGTATAGTGTTGGTCTGCTCGCTGCTCATGGGTCGGGCATTGGAATGGGCCACCGCGGTCTGGAGAACAGACGGGGCATCATTCTCCTCCTTCAGGGAGTTCCTCCAGCAGTTTCGTCACGTTTTCGAACACCCCACTGAAGGGGTAAGTGCTGGAGAACAACTGTTAACTCTCACATAGGGAAGAAGAACGACGGCTGAATATGCTCTCACCTTCCGTACACTCAAACCAACTGGGCGGAGGATACCTTGAAAACTCTCTTCAGGAAGGGATTGACCGCCGAACTCCAGTCTGAGTTAGCCTGCCGGGATGAGGGAAGAGACCTGAACGAATACATCGATCTAGCCATCCAAGTTGATAACTTAATCCGTTCCAGACGTTCAGTTCGAGTCCCACCACGCTATCATCAGGAAGCGCCCACCATTCACAAACCCATGCAGATCGGATTCACACACCTCACACCCGAGTAACGAGAATGCAGGAGGCAGAACCGTTTATGCTTGTATTGCGGTCAATCCGGACACCTGAGGTTTGCTTGCCCAACTCGCCCCTCTTCTAGCACTCCATCGGTGAGTAACTGTTCTAAAACCAACTCAAATACATCCAGTCTCACTTTACCAGTTCGTCTAGTTGTTCGGGATGAAGTTATCAGTACCACCGCTCTGATAGACTCAGGAGCTGCTGGGAACTTCATTTCTCACAAATTCGCTGTGCAGGGCAAACTCAAATTACATCCTTGTCCTTCTTCTTTGGCAGTGGAGGCGCTAGATGGTCGACCCCTCGGAGAGGGGAAAATTCACAGCATCACCGAAGATGGCAAACTGCACATCGGATCACTACATTCAGAGAATATCAAATTCTACGTCATCCAATCACTCCGTCATCCTGGGTCTCCCCTGGTTACGCAATCACAATCCACACATCTCCTGGAGGGAGGGTCAGATCACTCAATGGGACGCCACCTGCCAAAACAGCTGTTTATCCAGAGTCACTCGAATTTCCACTCACCGTCCGGATACCTCCACGTCAGACCCAGAAGAACCGAAAATACCACCCGACTATGCAGATCTCATCGAAGCCTTCAATAAGGAGAAAGCCTCCCAACTGCCGGAACATCGCTCCAGTGACTGTGCCATAGATCTTCTTCCCGGGGCTGCTCCTCCCCAAGGAAGAATATTTCCTCTGTCCCGGCCTGAGTCCAAGGTCATGAAACGCTACATTGACGAGGAGTTAGCAAAAGGGTTCATTAGACCCTCAACCTAACCAGCAACCACCGGATTCTTCTTCGTGAAGAAGAAAGATGTAGGGTTACGACCCTGTATTGACTACCGAGGGTTGAACGACAACAACGTGAAGTTCAGGTATCCCTTACCTCTTGTACCTGCCGCTCTAGAACAGTTTCGCCAAGCCAAGTATTTCACCAAGCTAGATCTGCGCAACGCGTACAATCTGATTCGCATCCGAGAGGGGGACGAGTGGAAGACTGCCTTCTCTACCACTAATGGGCACTACGAATACTTGGTCATGCCTTTCGGGCTGTCTAACAGTCCTTCAGTTTTCCAGGCTTTCATGAACGACATCTTCCGTGACATGCTGGATAAATGGTTAATTGTATATATCGATGACATCCTGATTTACTCAAACTCCATGGAGGAACACATCCAACAGGTCAGGCTGGTCTTGGAGCGTCTGATTCAATACCAACTTCACGCCAAGGCTGAGAAATGCGAGTTTCATCAGACAAGCACATCATTCCTGGGATACATCATCAGCCAGGAGGGGGCAGCCATGGACGAGAGGAAGGTTAAGGGAGTTCTAAACTGGCCTTTACCTCAAACCATCAAGGAACTTCAACGATTCTTGGGCTTCACCAATTTCTACAGGAGGTTTATAAGAAATTTAAGCATAATCGCAGCTCCATTAACCGCCATGACTAAACGTAACTCTGCTCGTCTGAAATGGTCCACCGAAGCTCATCAAGCATTCCAGGAGAATACTAAAGACTTGTTTCACGTCCGCACCCATTCTCCGTCATCCAGATCCAGAACACCCATTCATTGTGGAGGTAGATGCCTCCAACACAGGGGTAGGGACCATATTATTTCAACGACAGGGCAACCCAGCCAAGATGTACTCTTGTGCTTTCTTCTCCCGCAAACTCACCTCGGCCGAACGTAACTACGGTGTGGGTAATCGCAAACTACTAGCCATGAAATTAGCACTGGAGGAGTGGTGCCACTGGCTGGAGGGAGCAAGTCAACCCTTCACAATTCTCACTGACCACAAAAACCTTGAATATCTCCGCTCAGCCAAACGTCTGAATCCCTGGCAAGCTAGGTGGGCTCTATTCTTTACCAGATTTCAGTTGACGTATCGGCCTAGCACCAAGAACACCAAAGCCGACGCCCTCTCACGTCAAAAGAGAAGAGACAGCTCAAAACCCCAATCCCGAGAATGTCATTCACGCTAACCTACTGGTAGCTCCCGTTCAATGGGATATTATCACGGAGATCCAACAAGCCAACCTTCAAGTAAGACCACCTCTCGAATGCCCAACTAGCCTTCTCTTTGTTCCAGATCCTCTTCGTCTTCGACTCCTCAAGCAAGTTCACTCCACACCCAGTTCTGGTCACCCAGGGATCACTGCTACCATCCACTTGCTCCAAAATCGCTTCTGGTGGCCCACTTTGTTGACTGATGCCACCAAATACGTTCAGGACGTTACCAACTGTAGCACATCCAAATCACTCAGACAATTGCCTTCTGGACTCTTAACACCACTTCCTACACCACAGCGTCCCTGGTCCCACATCGCCATTGACATTATGACCGATCTGCCCAACTCCCAAGGACACACCACCATACTCACCATCGTTGATCGATTCTCCAAGGCCTGTCGTCTAATCCCTCTACTCAAACTTCCTACCGCACTCGAAACAGCTGAACTCCTCTGCAATCAAGTATTCCGCTTTTATGGTCTGCCCGAAGATATAGTTTCAGACCGGGGACCTCAGTTCACCTCCAGGGTTTCAACCGCATTCTTCAAACATCTCAATATCAACATCAGTCTCACCTCCGGGTACCATCCCCAATTCAACGGGCAAACCGAACATCTGAATCAGGACGTCATTCGCTTCCTTCGTTCCTACTGTCAGAAACAGCAAGCAGAATAGAGTAGATACTTGTTTTGGGCTGAATACGCCCAGAATTCACTGGTCAAACCCGCCACGGGAATCACTCCCTTCAAGTGTATCCTTGGCTTTCAACCTCCACTGTTTCCCTGGTCAGGTGAACCCACTGAATTACCATCAGTCACGGAGTGGCTACACAAGAGCGAGGAGGTTTGGGACCAGGCTCACACTCACCTACTTCACGCTGTCAGACAACAAGAGCAGCAGGCTAACCGCCACCGTCGCCCGGGCCCTGAGTATAACATCGGTCAGTGGGTTTGGTTATCTACCAGAGACCTCAGACTCCGACTTCCATGCCGCAAACTCAGTCCCAGGTATGTTGGTCCATTTCAAATTGTAAGACAGATTTCACCGGTATCATTTCGATTAGACCTGCCCACTAATTATCGCATTTCTCCCACGTTCCATGTATCTCTTCTGAAACCTGCTGGTGGCCCGAGAGGAGAGCCGGAGGAGGGAGCCACACCTCAAACTCCTCCACCCTTCCTGGTTGACGGCGAGGAGGCGTATCGTGTGCACAAGTTGCTTGACTCCAGACGCCGGGGCAACGTCCTTCAGTATTTGGTCGACTGGGAGGGGTTCGGGCCAGAGGAGCAATCCTGGGTCAACTCTGGAGATATCCTTAATCCCATTCTAACTGAGGAGTTTCACCAGATGCACCCGGAAAATCCGGCCCCTCAACCTCGTGGTAGACCCCGGCATCATTTGCCTCCCCGCGTCAGGAGCCGCTCGCAGGGGGAGGGCTCTGTAACGGAGTAGGCTCCCGCACCGCTCCCTCTCTGCCACCAGAGGGATCCTTCCCCGGAATATTAACCAGTTTCAGGAACTCAATATCCCATCATGCCTCTTACCTGGGACTGATTGCGCGACACACCTGCACTCACTGATTGCACACACACCTGCACTTCATTTACACACACATAAAAGCCACTTCCACAGACCACTTCCCTGCGAAGTATTGCGTTGCCCCGGCTTTCAATTCCAAGCGTTTATCTCTGTTCTTGCTGATCTGATTACTGACCTAGGACTGTGTACCCCGACCTCTGATCGTTCTCTGCCTGTCTTGACCCGGATTGCCCTTTGGACTTTGTCTTTTGCTGCCTGCCCTGACCTTTGCCTGTGACCTCGTCTTGCTCTTTGCTCTCTTCGTTGATTCTGTCTGCTGTTGATTTACCCTGCCTGTTGACCATTTTCAATAAAGCTGCAAATGGATTCCTCTGCGTCAGCACCATCATTACAGACAGTCTCTATATGATGATATCTAAGTGAAAGAGTCTCTATGTGTTGGGATTTATCTGACTTCTGTGAAGAATTAATTTACAAATTATAACTTGCATTACAAAAATAAACAATGTAGGCCTATAGAACAACTTTGTTTAATTGTTCACTTGCATTACAAAAAATAACAATGGACAGAAATTACTTTGGTTAATTTACAAAGAACTTATAGAATATATATAAATAACTATAGAACAACTTCTTTTCATTTTACATTACAAAATAAACAGTGTACAGAAATTACTTCATTTTATTTACAAATTGTAAATGACATTTAAAAAAGATCTATAGAAAAATAGTTTCATTTACCAATTTTCAATTACATAAATTTTATTTCTCAACCATTCTCTCAAGAATAGAAAAACAGCCTGTCCATTCTCTCCCTGCTCTCCTGTGATCTCTAAATTGCAGATAATACAAATGCAACAACATAGCGATTGCAATATAGGAATATGCAGTATTCATAGCTCTGTCTATCTGTGAATAAACACTGAATGAATCAGCTGTATATATAATAGACTAATTTATACTATTCTTTCATAATCACAGGATGGGAGCGATGCAAGCTCAAACTCTTCAACCTCCACTGCTTGGGTTGTTGTGAGACCTCCAGCCAACAACTACAATGACCATCAACAAGTAGCCCCTATCACCAGCCAGGTCCTCCAGCAATCTCTTCCATCCCCCAGCCCAAGGATGGCACAGAAAAGGAAGAGGAAGGAACAAGATGACTGGATCCAAATGCAGGTTGCTTGGTTGGAGGCTCAGTTGGAGGAACGACCACGAAGGGTCCATCTTGTTCCACTCCAAATTTTCATGCCCTTCACTCGCTAACTTCCCTCTGTCTTGTGGACTCGAATGTCTGTCATTGCTTAGGTTGTAGGCTACGAGTGCCCACTACTGGCAGAACTTGTGCATACGGTTGAAATGAAACACACTTGTCTTTGATCCAAATTCTTGATCACTTGGAATTCACTATGGAGCTGATTGATTTTATTTAAACCCCTTTTATTTATGAATTTGTTTTATGCACCATTCTATAAGTTGTTGGAGAAAAATATATAAAATCCTATGATATGAGCTCTTGCTCATTTTTCTCTTGGAGAAAAATAAAATTAAATATCAATAGTATAAACTTTGACTGTGAACATAAGATAGCTACAAGTATTGTGCGATTAAATCTCAACATAATTCATGTATTTATACACTATTATGCGATTAATTATCAAAATAATTAATATACACTTAAGGAAAGCGCGATCTGCTGTGATGTCACAATTAAGTTGAATTGTGAGATATAGAGCTGCTCGAAGTGTATATCGGAGTCGACTTGCTCCCTCTGTCAAAATGAGGGTCTTTCCATTTAAACTTCACATGTCCACTACATGAAGTGTAACGCACTTCAAGTGGAGTGGAACGCAGCCGTATTATTCATTGCCTGAGAAACTGAGGGTGCATTTGAAGGCACTTTTTAATTGGAGCACAGTCTGCCTTCGACAGATAGGATTCAGATGGGTGCTCCCAAATGTGCCCCCTTTGCGGTCGATATGCGTCCTCAATGCGCACTTTTGCTGTGCCCGCAGTGGTACGAGCTCCACAGCAGACTTCTTCCCGACAGTCAGCGCCAGCTGTGTTATGTCGCGAAAGTGCAGACTCGTAGGAAGACAGCGAGTGTTTAGGGTAGGCTACCATTTGTGACAGGGCAGAAGTGTGCCATTTGCTTGAGTAGGTAGCCTACTTATTTTGAATAACTTGAATAACTTTTTAACAAAAAAAAGTGTAGGGTAGAGTGGGGGACCCCCCCCCCCCCCTCAAGGAAAATGTGACATTTCTGTGAAACAAAAAATAAATGTAACTAGAATAACCATCCCAGTTTTGAGTGACTATGGCAGGAGTTATTTACCAAATAATAAAATTGCTCAGCCTTCATGATTAATTAGTATTTTGACTGAAAATATTTTTGTACAAAGGGGGCGTTTTGCCCCAGTGGTGGGGTAAAATGCCCCCTTTCGTAACAGCCAGTTTGCTTCATAGATCAGCAGCAAAATTAACAGACTATTGTTTTTAATCTCTAAAAGTAAAAGGCAAGTAATGTATTAACATGTATATATTTATTTCAGGAATATTTTTTTACATTTTATATTTATACATATAACATATAACTAAGACATACAAACAATTATGTTGTAATAAATAAATAAACAAACAAACATCAATTCATTGTTCAGATATGCAAATTTCGCAGATGAATTCCCCTCGAATCTCATTGGAGTAATCTACACCCAGACAGCAACATAGTGTCGGCCCAGATACGGCCCACATCTGGTACGCGTGCAATCCACATATACCAGACGTGGCCCGGATCTGGGCCGACATTATGTTGCTGTATGGGCATGTGCCCAATTTTGGCACCCCTCACACCTTATCCAGTCCCCCCCCCCACTAATTGAAAATAACTCCCCACCGTAGAGGCATTCTGTGTCATCTTCTTTCTTATATCTCCACATCTAAAAGGAGAGAAAATATATATATGAGGTTGAAATTTCAACAATAGGCCCACATGGGGTTGATAATTTGTATTTGTTCACCACTATCATCAAAACAAGCAGAAAACCCTAAATAAATATTAAACTTATAAATTAGTATATTTATGTAGTGAAATATATTCAATAAATGCATTAAAAGCCACTTTGTTTTATCCTTGTGTCACCTAACCACCTTCCATCAGCTGACTGTGCTAGCAAGCTAGCTAGCTTATGCTCACTTGAGGTAATTTTTTCATGTTTTGTTCAAATATTTTGATTTTACCACAGTTATCCTGCATTAAGTGTAAAACAAAGGATTTGATAGACAGAAATATGTTATTATAGTAATTATGATAGAGAGAAACCATGCCCCCTGGGGGCGTTTTACCCCTCAGCGTACACCACAAGTTATGACTTTTTAAAAAATGGTTTAATTTTTAAAATATAATTATATTCCTTATAAATAACATATGCTCTCAAACTACAGACTTCACTGTTCATCTATCATACATCACTGCGATATCCTGCAGAACAATATTCTCTTAAAAACTTGTTTACTAATATCTGAAAATTATAGTGCTTACCATGTAACGTTAATTCTCTTCTCTTCAAATACGTGGCTGGTGTCAGCTTCTCCATAGACCAACGCTACATTTGCGTCATCGAAGGGTAACGCCCCTTTTTTGGGGAAAACGAATCGTTACCTAACGTAACCTCGGTTCTCTCTAGAAGAGGGAACGAGTATTGCGTAAGCTAGCTTACGCTACGGGAAAGATTCATCTTTGCTGAGAGTTTGAAGCCAAAAATTATTTCATAATTTGTATCCATTGACAACGCAGTTCCTCTGCGGCAGACCTAGAGCGGGCTAGCTAGCAGCTCATTGGTTTGCTCAGAGAGAACTGCTTAAGCCTATGGGAGAGCGTGGCTGAACCCGCTACCAATGGGAAGCGCCCGCGCGCTCATTGCATCATAGCCCGCCAGAGTGGGCGTGGCTATGGTGTATAAAACAGTCTCTCCCAGGCTTATATGTTGATTTATTTCAGCGTGAAGCGAAACGCTAGTAGCGCAAGCACGGCCGGGAACGCAATACTCGTTCCCTCTTCTAGAGAGAACCGAGGTTACGTTAGGTAACCGATTCGTTCTCTTACGAGAGGTTCTCTCGTATTGCGTAAGCTAGCTTACGCTACGGGAACACCTGGTCAACGCCGTGCGCGCTAAGAAAAACACTCATGAATCCCAGGGTGATACCGGGGGAATAATGAAATGTGGAGTGAATGTACAATGAAGCCGGCAGAGCGGGCACATAGTGTATACATAAGGATCTTAGGGGAACACAAGGGGCGAACCGGTTGTGTGAGGGATTCCCAGTGATGCAGCTTCTTAGGGAGCTGGTTTTTAGACAGCTAGTAGTTTTGCCTGCAAGGCGGGAACTTCCAAATTGTAAAATCTGACAAAAGTGGACGGGGAGGCCCATCCCGCGGCCACACAAATGTCATGAATGGAAACTCCACAGGACCATGC
Organism: Gila orcuttii; assembly: GCA_026230005.1. Taxonomy (NCBI): domain Eukaryota; kingdom Metazoa; phylum Chordata; class Actinopteri; order Cypriniformes; family Leuciscidae; genus Gila; species Gila orcuttii. The sequence goes on along the minus strand of JAPDVR010000015.1, from coordinate 14,162,610 downwards.
CCACGATGAGGCCATGCCTCTGGTGGAGTGCGCCCTGATGCCCAAAGGGCAGGGCAGGCATTTTGATGCGTAAGCAGAGGCGATCGCGTCCACTATCCATCTAGACAGTGTCTGTTTAGAGGCGGCCAGACCTTTGGTGCGCCCCCCAAACGACACGAAAAGCTGCTCAGCGCGTCTGAACGCGGCAGCGCGCGTAGTGTATAATCTCAGAGCCCGAACCGGGCAGAGGAGATTAGCGTCGCGCTCACTATCGGATGGAGGCAGAGCCGATAGAGAAATAATCTGAGCCCTGAACGGGGTACCAATCGCCTTCGGGACATAGCCATGCCTAGGTTTGAGAATGACGACTGAATCATTCGGTCCAAACTCGAGACACGCGGCGCTGGATGAGAGCGCGTGAAGATCCCCCACGCGTTTTACTGAGGACAGAGCCGTCAGAAAAACGGTTTTGAGCGAGAGGTATTTTAGGTCCACAGACTCGAGCGTTTCGAACGGGGGTGCTTTCATAGCTTCGAGGACTATAGAAAGATCCCAGATAGGAACCGACGGGGGCCGCGGAGGATTCATCCTTTTAGCTCCCCTGAGGAAGCGGATGACTAACTCGTCTTTGCCCAGGGACTGAGCGCGCCGTGGTTCAGAGAACGCCGCGACGGCCGCCACGTAAACCTTGAGAGTGGAGGGGGACCTGCCCTTGTCCAGCATCTCTTGAAGGAAAGTTAGCAAAGACGGTACCTCGCATGACCGTGGGTCCAGATGTTTTTCGGTGCACCATTTTGAGAACACAGACCATTTAGACGCATAGAGCCTTCTCGTGGAAGGTGCTCTAGCCTGTATGATAGTGTTTCTTACTCCCTCTGGCAAATCGACGAATAGTCGTTGATCACCCATGGATGAAGCGCCCAGCGCTGTGGATGGGGGTGCCAGATCGTGCCGCGAGCCTGAGAGAGGAGATCTGCTCTGACTGGGATGGGCCACGGGGCTGTCTGTGACAGCTGAGTGAGCTCCGGAACCCAGCTTTGACTCTCCCAACGCGGAGCTATGAGGAGCACCGAGTGGCGTGTGTCCCTGATCCTCTGAATTACCTGATGTAACAGAGCGATCGGAGGGAATGCATAGAGCGGGCGGCGAGGCCATTCCTGGGCTAGCGCGTCCTCGCTCCTCGTAAAATATATTGGGCAGTGAGCGTTCTCTTCTGACGCGAAGAGGTCTACTTCTGCTCTGCCGAATAGCCGCCACAGTATTTGGACCGTCTGTGTGTTCAGGGACCATGCGTCGCTCTGAGCGAAAGCAGGCGGCTCTGGGACCAAACTAGAATGCGGTGCGTCAGAAGAAAGAGATTCTTGGATCTGACACCGCCCTGACGGTTGATATAGGAGACCACAGCCATGTTGTCTGAACGGATCAGGACGTGGTGTCCCCTAATGAGCGGGAGGAAGCGTGAGAGCGCGTTCTCGACCGCGAGCATTTCCAGACAGTTTATGTGTAAGGGGCTTTCCTGAGTCGACCAGAGGCCGAAGGCCGGTGAGCCCTCGCAGACTGCACCCCAACCCCTGTTGGATGCATCTGTCGAGATGACTTTTCGGCGGGAAAAGGTCCCCATCGTGACGCCCTGCCGAAACCATTCTGCTACTGTCCATGGCTGCAGTGCCGTGAGACATGTCTGCGTAACCCTGACCAGCTGGCGGCCTGTGTTCCACGCGTGGTGGGGTACACGGCTGTTTAACCAGAGCTGAAGCGGGCGCATGTGCAGAAGGCCCAGCTGAAGCACAGCGGAGGCTGAGGCCATGTAACCCAGCATCCTCTGAAAGGTTTTCAGGGGTATGCGGGTGCCCATCTGAAACGAAGCGGCTAGACGCTGAATACTGCGTGCGCGCTGTGAGGACAGGCGAGCCGTCATTGAAACCGAGTTCAAATCTATTCCTAGGAAGGAAATCGATTGACTGGGTTGAAGGGAGCTCTTTGTCCAGTTGACAGAGAGGCCCAGTGTTTTCAGATGGTCGAGGAGAACTGCGCGGTGCGACAGAAGCTCCGTCTGTGATTGAGCCAAAATCAGCCAGTCGTCCAGATAATTCAGTATACGCAGCCCCTGACTCCGCAGGGGGGCGAGCGCCGTATCCATGCACTTCGTGAATGTACGGGGCGCCAGGGATAAGCCGAACGGGAGAACGGCATATTGATATACATGACCCTCGAAGGCGAAACGTAAGAATGGCCTGTGACGGGGATTTATCTGGATCTGAAAATAGGCGTCTTTCAGGTCTAGAGAGATGAACCAGTCCCCCTGGCGCACTTGCGCGAGGAGTTTCCTGGTAGTGAGCATCTTGAACGGTCTCTTCATGAGCGCTTTGTTCAAAGACCTGAGATCTAAAATCGGTCTGAGGCCGCCGTCTTTCTTGGGAACCAGAAAATAACGGCCGTAAAATCCCGACTCGGTCATAGATGGCGGGACTCTCTCTATAGCGCCTTTTTGTAGCAACGTCGCTATTTCTGAGCGAAGCGTGCCGGCGGCCAGCGGGCTGACAGTGGATTCGAGCCGAGCGCGTGCACGAGGCGGGCGGCGGCGAAACTGTAACAGATAGCCGTTCTTTATAATGCTTAGCACCCACGGGGAAATGCCTGGAATGGCTTCTCACGCTTTGGAGCATGCGGCTAGTGGCCGAGTGGTTATCACGCCCTGATTGCTGTACATAGCGGGCTGAACACAGAGTGTGGGCGCGCTTTGAATGTGTGTTGCAACGGGACTTGCACTCAGAGAGGAGTCTATGGGCCGTGAAACAGAGCGAGCAGAGAGGGGACACGTGCATGAATTCATGGGCGTGTTTATTTTCTCTGATGTTAGAGCGGGCTGTGCCCGTCTCATGTGAAGGGGCTCTGAGAGAGACACGGGATATGTTATGCTGTGTGTATGGGCAGGGGCGTCGGACTGGGGGTAAAACCAGTACTGATTACCAGGGCCCCAAGGGGATGAAGGGCCCTTGAAAAGTCTGGAATACAGACATCCCAATTCTCCCGGAAGTTTGATAGCGTCTCCCTGATGCCCGCAAATTAGTTAAAATCTCCCGGAATCTAGAAGGCGAATGCGAGACAGAACATCTGTGCGCATAACATACATAGCGCGTGCGCAATCCAACCCCCCCCCCCCCCCCCCCCCCCTCAACAATCCAAAAAGTATTTTATTTGGAACATAGGGGCCCATCAGGACTGACTATACATAGGGCCCGGGATCTTGTGCTACGCCCCTGTGTATGGGTGAACACATGTTTGTGGGCACATTTTCTACACAACCGGCAAATTTTCTCTTTTTGAGATTTTTCTGGGTAGCCGTAAAAACGGCTTTTTGTCGCTCGCAAGCGGGTAGGGACTCCGGCTTGTTTATGGCGGTAAACACTACAGCAGTCGGCGAAACAACGGGGACTGGCAGAGGGCGAAGCTTTGACGGCGGTCCGGCCGCAGCGGGAGAACGCCGTCGTTTTCTTAACTTTGCTAGGCAGACTTCTGATGATCAGGCTTCAGCGTGATTTTGGGTCGCGGACCCCTTGGGGGCGGCGGTCTGCGGCGGCTGTCAGAGCGAGAGCGAGGGCGGCCGCCCTGTCTGCGCTGGGCTGTTTGAGTCTGCTGAGAAGGGCGCTGCGGTGGGGCTCTGACAGGAGGAGAAGAGCTAGCACGGCGGGGCAGAAACAAGTTCATGGCCTGGGTAGCTTTCTGGACTTCGGAAAAGCGATCAACAATTCCCGTGACAGCAGATCCAAAAAGACCCGTCGGGGAGAGAGGCGCGTTAAGAAACGCGGCGCGCTCGGAATCTCCCATGTCCGCGAGTGTTAGCCATAAATGTCTTTCAGCTACACACAGACTAGCCATGCATCTCCCCAGAGCTTGTGCGGCGGCTTTAGTGGCGCGAAGGGCGAGGTCCGTAGCACTTCTTAGATCCGTGACAGCGGGGGAGGGGTTCCTACCGCTCTCAGCCCATTCACGGAGAATATCGCTCTGTAGTACTTGGAGGACAGACATAGAGTGAAGCGCTGCGGCGGCTTGACCAGCGGCGGCATAAGCGCGGGCGTGAAAACTCGAGGTCGCTCTGCAAGCTTTCGAAGGAAGCGTGGGAGAAGAACGCCATCTAGCAGAGGGCGGGCAGAGGTGTGCGGCGACCAAGTCCTCGACAGGTGGCATGGAAGAGTAGCCCTTTTCAGCGGCTCCGTCCACTGAGCGCAGCGAGGCGGAAATGTCGGAGCGGTTTCTAGCCGAAAGTGGAGCATTCCAGGACTTCGTCAGTTCTGCGTGAAGTTCAGGCAGAAATGGGGCGGCCCGGTTGCATGCGGGAGTCGAGCGCCGGTGAAAGAAGCTGCCGTCCATCCGGTTCGGGGGCTGCTCGGGTGGAGGAGCCCACTCGAGACCGAGGCGTTCAACGGCCTGTGAGAGGAGGCGCATTAGTTCTTCCTCTATGCCAGCGCGAGTCCCCGCTGACTCTCTCGTGGAACCGAGAGATGACCAGTCTTCACTGTCTGAAGCGAGCAGTGAACATGAGTCCTTCTCCTCCGCGGCGTCATCGCTTCCCATTGGTAGCGGGTTCAGCCCCGCTCTCCCATAGGCTTAAGCAGTTCTCTCTGAGCGAACCAATGAGCTGCTAGCTAGCCCGCTCTAGGTCTGCCGCAGAGGAACTGCGTTGTCAATGGATACAAATTATGAAATAATTTTTGGCTTCAAACTCTCAGCAAAGATGAATCTTTCCCGTAGCGTAAGCTAGCTTACGCAATACGAGAGAACCTCTCGTAAGAGAACAAACGTTTTCAGAATTGCGAGTGTGATTAATCTGGATTGATCTCGTAGGTGTCTATTCAGTGTAATTTTTCAGGCATCGTGCACTAATCAACATCAGCTTGTTTTGTACACCGTGAAAGTATTTTATCTCCAAGCTATCATTTGGAGCTGATATAGCCTATTTTTATTTTTTTGGTTGTAGTTTCAGTTCTACAATGCCCATTAGAGTAAAAACACAAGGGTTCACACAAATACACCGTTTAAAGGTTAAAAGGCCACATATTTAGTAAATAAAAAAAGTTCCTTACTATATAATTAACGTATGATATTTTATGACATGTTATAAGTCCACCTGCACCACATATGATCATATTTAGTTATGATTTATTTTATTTTTGTTTTTCCACAGCGTTTTCAGTCTCGTGGGTTTGCAATGCATGCTGGTAAATGTAGTCAACAAAGGCGTCAAAATGGTGGATTTTCAACAACCTCCTTTCAGAACCCTGGACGATTTTCTGCTGGGTTCGGCTCGATTGTCTGTGCCTGATGTTCGTAACTTGGATCGGTGGAATAACCGAATCATTAACAACCTTCTGTATTACCAGTCGAACTATTTTGCTTTCGCCACGGCATTTTTGGTTCTAGTCGGGTAAGGAAACACCAGTGACGTGTACGTTCATTCAGTCCTATTCACTGTTCTTTTAAAACCCTTAACCAGGTAACCCCATTTGTGTTATGTTCTGTATTGAATGCGTTTTGTTAAAAAAAAATGCGGTCAATTAATCAATTTGTAGTGTGACCTAAATTAAAAAAACTGTTAGGCCAACATGTTCACTTCTCTATTTGGAGTGATCTGATAAATGGCATTTGACAGGTTTATTAAGACGTTGTTTTGTTGGCATCACCAAGACAGTTATAAAGCAGTATTCAGATGTTTTAAAACAGCTCTCATATAACATACTCATGCTAGGTCAAGATAAGTATATCCCTTTGCTTTCAGTGGCCCATAGCCTATTGTTTCTTCACTTCACCAACATTTCCCTTTTAGTTTAACTTGATGTACTAAAATAACTAAAACTGACATAAAAAAAAAATATATATATATATATATATATATATATAGAGAGAGAGAGAGACATAGGTCTATTAAAAATACAAAACGTTTATCTAAAATTAAAATAATTGTAATAGTATCTTAACTATACTACAATAACAATTTATTTTGTGTTTGTGTGTGTAATTGTGCCACAGATATTTCCAACCACTCCAGCTGATCCTTGGGGCAACAATTGTGATCCTTCTGTTTTTGGGGTTTGTCTGGGCAGCTGAAAACAAGTCGGTAATCCGACGATTCCGAAGGAATCATCCATCGCTCTCCCTGGCTGCAATTTTGGGCTCCAGCTACCTCCTTCTGTCCGTTTTAGGAGGAGTAGCTGTTTTCCTCTTTGGCATTGCCTTCCCCATATTAAGTTAGTATTCTTTGTTGCCTACGTCTTTTTTTTTTCTAACACTAAAAACTACTAGTATCACATTAATGCATTGAAATATTTTCAGTTGTTTTTGTCCCCTCTGATGCTTTCTCTTTGCAGTGATCCTAATCCATGCTTCAGTAAGACTCAGAAGCCTTAAGAACAAACTAGAGAATAAGTTGGAGAGTATAGGATTGAAGAGGACACCCATGGGCCTGCTACTGGAAGCGCTGGGACAGGAACAAGAGGCTGGATCATAGCTGTGCTAACTATTAACTAACTGTGCTATCGCTCACCCCTTCTTTCCTATGAGCTTCTTACATGTCCTTAAAATATGTATGAAAACAGATATTGGCAAAACATATATGGCATTTGCTAAAGTTTCTCAGATATGCAAGAAGGGCCCAATGGACAGGATTAGATTTTATGATGTAGTTTATGAAAGATAGCCAAAAGTAAGATAACAGGATCAGGTGTTAATAACTATTAGGTGTCCAAAAAAAGGCAATATAATGCCTTGTAAATAGGGTGTAGGTTAAGTGTTATTAAATATACATTTATTATTTGAGTAACAGTCTGTTATTGCTTCATTCTGTGGATTTAATTGTTCCAACACTTTTATTCTGTCCCTAAATTTGTTTTCTGTGACGCAATCGGCCTTCAGATGAGGCCTTGGAAGGGTGCAGCCCCAAACGCCACACTTCATGTGCACTTTCGGTCTTATAATGGCTGCCGTGTGCGCATGTCCGTTAAGTCCATGAGACCATGCCCAGATAGCACAGGTACATCTGTAAGATGTCTGCTTAAGATCTGGAAAACAGCTCCTGTGTAAATACATCTGATAAACAACTTAGAAAGAGCAGTTTTACATACATTCTAAACCATAAACATCTTATAGACATATATTCTAGATGTCTATATGACATCTGACAGGAGACGTCTCAGAGATGTATTGCAGATGCGCAATAGATCTCTGTATGAAAATCTATTTGAGTAACAGTCTGTTATTACTTCATTCTTATGGATTTAATTGTGCCAACACTTTTATTCCGTCCCTAAATATGTTTTCTGTAAGTAACACTTGATTTTGTGAATTGTGTTGAAGGATATTTGAAGAGATTGTCTTTTTTGCCAGTGCATTACATGACCAAATATTATTTTTACAGTTTGTTTTGAGTTTTATTGTATTTTATTTTAAACAAAGTTGTGCCATATGTGGCCTGCCATGAATTGTGTTTGCAGTCTTACAAAGTGCCAAGGGTTTTCTGCGACCCAAATTAGTGACCAAGTATATTCACTCTCTATGTTTCCATTTATGTGAATTGTGCAACACAAACTGACATTGTTGGTGAAAATGTCTAATCTCATTTGAAGGAGAGATAAAAACATATCACAAAGAAACAAATAAATCAGTAGTGTAACACTATAGATGTTTATTCTTTCTTTTAGTTATTTAATATGTTTGAGAGAAAAAAAAGAGTCATTTGTATTTTCTGCATAATTAATGTTTACAACATCAGTTGCCTTGTATTTTCAGGAAATGCTCATTCATTGCTGTGCATAATAAATAAACTTTCATATACAGTATCTGCAGCCTTTGTCTTTTCATTTGACACCACTTAGGGATGCTGTGATCGTTAAAATTAATGTATTGTAGTAATGAGTAAGATACGATAGCCTATTGTTTCGATTCTTGTTAATTCAATAAATCATTGTGTAACATGTTTCTGATTTGTTTGCGTTTACCTGAACGATTATAGACCTTCATTAAGTAGGTAGCGTTGGAATACAGCAAAGTGAGGAAGACGAAAATAAAAAACTACACAACTACAATAAAAGCCCTTAACATATTTCTCCAAATTTCTCCCAAATTAGCTGTTGTTGGAATTCTGTGACTGCAACTTTCACAAGAATGACTGAAATTACAGTTTTTTTTATTCGCTTTGGTACTATTTTCACAAGTAAGGTGTACATTTTCAAAACTCTTAGTGCTAATATCACAACAGATCATCAAAAGTGCACTTTTTTCAAACATTTCATCATGTTTTCAATTGTGTTAGTACAATTCACAAAATCACAAAGTATACTTTTCACAACACAAAATAAGTGTTTCATCTACATAAATGTTTCATTCACAGTAACTGCCTTTCATAAAGCTCTTCCTTTCAAACTTTTTCAATCTCTTTTTGTTCAGTTTAATACATTTGTCTATTATTTAATCCAACTGATCTTAATGGTTAATCAATGAATCATTTGGTACACCTATAGATTTCTATACAAGTGAAACTCGAAAAATTTGAATATTAAGTTTATGTATTTCAGTAATTCAAATAAAAAGGTGAAACTACAGTAATACATTTAGTATATAGAACTGTATACACATGCATGATTATACTTTTCAGAGGGATGACATTTCTGTATTTACAGTACAGTAAAATTATTTTCTTATTGATTTCATGTAATATTCTAATTTTCAGAGATTTTGAATTTGTTTTTTCATAAGCTGTAAGCCATAATCATCAAAATGATAACTTTTGCACGATATTCTAATTTTTCGAGTTTCACCTGTAGATATTGATTCTATATACAGTTTCTATAGAACTTGTTTGCAATTTCCGATATGGATAACCAAATGTAATTAATTATTTTTACATAAGTGATTTATAGATAATAACCACCACTATGTTCAAAGTGTGTGCACTCGCATGTGTGTGTGTGAGAGGGAGATACAGAGAAATTTGCCATTTGTGAAAACACTGTAAAGCAGAATAGAGTATAAGGGAGAGGAAACGGTCAGTGACTGTAAAACGTTAGATTGATTAGAGATGCATTAGTAGAAGGGAGACAGATGGCATCAAATACAGCATTTTACATTTCAGTATGTATGTCATACATACAGTGATACTGTAAACAGATGACCATGGACAGCCACATTACTGTAACTCAACCTAAAGTGTAAAGGTCCACTACAGTAGATTCAGTCAAATGGTATAGAGTGAAATCATTTACTGTATTGCCAGCAAACTCTGTTCTAGCACAGATCCTCATGGCTGTGTTATACTTCATCACAGCTTTTGATAACTCACTGCAGATACTATTACAAACATTATGGATTCAATTACATAGGTTAGGTAATGCACATGTTTTTTCTAATGTGGCAACTGTAGCCTGTATTACTGTAATTATTTCAGCAACAAGAGTGATTTGAAACACGTGTCTTGCATTGTTTGCTGTTGAATGAACTGATTGTTAAAAGTACTAAATTGAAAGAAGATCATACTGTTGTGTTTCTGTGATTAAACCAAACGTTCTCATTACATATTACAATAATCTTGTGTTTGAAACAATTATTATGTAGACTGAAAAATGTATAACTGCAATGAAAGCATGGGATCATGTTTTGAAAGAATGACTAGCTGCGTTACAAGTGTGATCAGTTTGGATTTTTGTACTAAGAGTTTTGAAAATGTACACCTTACTTGTGAAAATAGTACCAAAGCAAATAAAAAAAACTGTAAGGTTTTTAAATGTAAAGGCTTGCTTTTTTAAATGTTTACAATAATATTCTTGTGTTATTATTCTGCATCTCCCAAGGTCATCTGCAATATTATGAAAATAGCTTTTAAATTATAGGCGAATGACTCAAGACCACACAAGAACTTGGGGTTGCATGTGCTTTGAATCTGTTCTGTACACCAAACTGAAAATCATTTTGATACACAAAATATACCTTCAATATCAAAGGCTTTCATAAATGTTAATTTGCATCAACAATTGTTTTCTGCAGCAATGCTTTAGAATGTTGGTCAAATCAAATGTAGGCTATTGATGTCTAACCTCAAAACAAATTAAAGCTCATCCTTCTGTCATCCTTCTCAAGTGAACACAAAGACTTTGTACAAAGCAAGGTTCAACTAAATAGTGATGTTATACTTAGTTACCATTCCAAAAATAAGTGCACCAAATTGTCTTAAAACACTCTTGAAAACAGATTCAGCATTTAGTTTTGTTTTTATTGGGCACACAGTCAACGTTCTGACAGTGAACTGACTTACAGCATACTGTACATGGGAGAACCAAATAAAAAAATAATAAAAATAAACAGGGCCATGGCAAATGAAAACCACTTTAATATTTGGCTGCTTCACGCATTCCCAGTGGTACCAGCCATAGCAGCTCTCACATTCAATCTGAAAGAGACAATGTAAATTAGAAAAAAGAAGAGGATAAAATACCCAAGAGTCAATGCTGTCCTGTGTGTGAGGATATTTGTCCAGGCTATAATATTAGGTTATAAGGCCCAGTGCCCTCTGAAACATTCTGAGGGGTCTGAAAGAGACGTGTAATAGAGTGGGTGCGGTCTGGCGTGAGCCAAGCTCTCATTTGGACATTTGTAGTCGATTACTGTCCCCTGGAAGGTTACATGCTGGCTGGGGAGCAGCATGCTCTTGGAAACATTGATCCTGAGCCCGAGACATTCTAGATGGCCAAGAAGCCAGGATCTGTGGGTTATTAATTCGGCCTCCGACTGAGCTAGAATGAGTCAGTCGTTGAGGTAATTCAAGATGCGCATTCCCCACTCTCAGGGGGGAAAGAGCTGCGTCTATGCACGTTGTGAACGTGTGAGGAGCCAGGGACAGTCTGAATGGCAGGACCGTGTATTGATAAGCCTGCCCCTCAAAGTCGAATCTCAAGAATGGCCTGTGATGGGGGGCTATTTGGATGTGAAAGTAAGCGTCTTTCAGATCCACTGAGAAAAACCAATCCCCTGGGCAAAATTGTGCGAGGATTTGTTAATAAAAGACTAGCCTACCAAATAATCTGAGAACATGAAAATTTCTTACATGGCATTGCAGCATCAGGATTTGTATTTTTTACCCTTTTCAGTGAACTGGCCTTCCTGTTCCAAATATTTGTTCCTTGATATGAATCCAGAATAAACACCCTGCCTGCATAATTTTTGACAAGGTAGATCGTATTGATGACCTGTGGTCGAGAATGATTACAGACTTTCAAGGTAGAACTGTATGCATACAGAATATTTAAAAGAGTACAGTCAGCAACAACATGACAATGAACTATAAGAAATCTTATGAATGTGCATATTAACTGCATCACAAACCTCCCTTTCAAGTTTCTCCCCAGGTTTGAGGCATTCCAAATCCCATGTAAAGATCTTGTATGGGTCAACTTTAAGCCTTTAAAGTTTACACTGCAAGCTACAAAAAACAAAAGTAGCATTGCATCAAAAGCATTTAGCTACCAAAGCATGCTACAAAATAAAAGGCTAAAGTAGCAATGCATTGCAAACAAAGGCAGTCCAGTGCCATCCCGATTGAGCCCCCAATTTATATTACGACCCAGATTAGGGACCAGAGGGGTTAATAAAGGTCTAATGAAGTGAAGCGATGAGTTTGTGTAAGGAAAATATCCATTTTTAAAACTTTATTGACTAAAATAACTAGCTTCCGGCAGACAGCCGTATGCAAGTCGACCTATGCCAAAAGAGTAACACTTGACGATGTATGAAGTACAGTAGGAGTGGCGTAAGCTTTGATGCCTCTCGTAGTTCAAACCATAGTCTGTAAAACAAAAGGATGGGCAACCGCGTTCGTCATTACGTTGTGGGGCAAGTTCAAGGGTTACTCTTTTGGCGTAAGTCGACTTGCATACAGCCGTCTGCCGGAAGCTAGTGATTTAAGTCGATACATTTTTAAATATGGATATTTTTCTTACACAAACATATTGCTTCACTTCAGAAGTTCCTTTATTAACCTCCCAGAGCTGTTTTGAGCACTCATCACGGGATAGATGCACTTTGATGGACTTCCAAAAAGATATACCCATTGACTCCCATTATAAAGTTTGGAAGAGCCAGGGCATTTTTTAATATAACTCCAATTGTATTCGTCTGAAAGAAGAATGTCATATACACGGATGGTTTCAGGGTGGGTAAGGTAAATCATAGGCTAATTTTCATCTTTGGGTGAACTATCCCTTTAATTTGACCAACATTATAAAGCATTGCTATACTGAAAACTATGGTGGCCCAGTAGTGCACAACACAACAAAATTTAAAAAAATAAAAATAATTTCACAACATAAAGAAATTAAGCCACAACTTCTTCGTTCTACTTTATTACTTCGAAATAATCCGTAAGACAAAACGAAGACAAATGCCTACTTAGTTGTCCATGCCCACGATAAATTTTTTTAATGAATATTCATGGAGCGCCACCCATTGGAACCAAATATTTCAGGAACTGATAACTGAATATATTGTAGCTAACTGTTCTCGGCTCCGTACTCAAGAAATAACGGACTTTAACAACGGACTAATTTTAGGATTGTGTTCTCTGATTTATTTATTTTTAATCTAAACAACTTTAAACATATTTGTTTAACACGATTCAAGCTATCCAGAATTTCCCTCGTGTCTCCACCTCCCCTTTAAAAGGTTTCAGCACAATCATCCCCGTTAACCGGCTCACATTAGTTAATCCAGCATTCACAGCTTAGGCTACTACACCCAAGACCTGCGGTCACACGAGGATAGATTTATACATCTGTTTTCCTTTATGATTGATAGCCTACATATTAAACTATCCACGTGTTTTCAGATAAATATATTTACGAAAATGCTTTGGTCTGTGGACCCGTCTTTTAAATTAGATATTGGAGTTCATTATTTGTAGGGCAGCGCGCGTGAGCCATTTCACCTGCGCGCGACACCTTTTCCGCTAACTGCTCGCGACGCGGTAATCCCGATAAATATTATCAATAGATATGAAAGGTGTAGTGAGGTGTTATTTCATGTAAATTCATAGGAATAAGCAGTAGACTGTGCTGAAGTCGTGGACATGGATGTGACACAGAAAGGTGAGTGATATGCCACATAGCCTACACCTGCACTGAAACGGTCAACTCTCTTGTAAAGACATAGGCCATGCATAACTGACATTTGTCAGCTGCCTATTTCATTAAATTAATAAACGAGTTATTGACCAATTTAAATTTGTTTTACCAACAAAGATTTTAAGATAAAAGAGAGAGAGAACGTATATAGGCTATTTTAGGTGCGGTAACCATTTCATAAAATAAAACATTTTTAATTGCATGTTTGCTTTTTGCAGTTCACAACCTTGCAGTTCCTGGAACTTAAAGATAAATAGATAGGTCGCTCTTGGAGAGTTGAATAGGCTACTAGCTATTGTTTTCTCTTAGAACTAGGTCACTTATGTCCGATCCCTATAAGGCTGCTTAAGTGTAGGCTACTTCGGTATCTGTTATCCACATCTGGCCTCTTTCTTTGCTTTAAACAGTTTAAAATTTAAAGGCTCTGCTGAGTAGGAAATGTCAAATATAACACTTATATGAGTAGCTCTAGATGCAGGTCAACTTAAATGCAAGTTACTGATTTTGGAGAGGCTGTCAGAAGACTATTTTCAAATGCAAATTTTTATAAAACATTAAACAAGATTATTCAGATCATTGGCATTAGAAACTGATCTCATTCATTCTACTGGATGCTAATTTACCTTTGCTCTTAATGTCTTTATAGTTTAGCTTGACTACTTATATTCACCATTAACTCTCATGTTGTTCCAAAACCGTATGAACACAATAGGATAATTTTTGAATAATGCGCTGGTTTGTTGCTTGTCAGCTGTAGCCTACACCCCATTCACTTTCACTTTGCAAAAAAAAAAAACCATGGAGGTTTTTTTTTCATTGTTCATAAGAAAGAAAGTCATATGGATTTGGAGTGACCATTTTGATTGGAATTTTGGTTCTCTCAATTTTGATTCTCTCAAAGTGAACTTATATTTTAATATTCATATTAGATGCAGATAATTTGTCACAGGCATAGATTTAATAAGAAACCCCTTTACTTCAGAAGGGGCCGGCTTGGCCGGGTCTGACCCCAGCAAGACAGACACACTCAACTCAACAGGTTCTGCAGGGCAAAAGAGAGCTGGAGGAGCCAAGAAGCACACGCAAGCTAACAAATCTGCCCTGCGTGCTCCTAGAGCTCTGTGCTGCCTCACTCTTAGCAATCCTATACGCATGGCAGCACTGGCCCTAGTGGAGTGGAAATATCCTTTTGCCCAATGTGTGTGTATGCAGTCCTTGTGCATTCTTTTCTTTTGTATGTTTTCAAGATGATTGTTTCCTTGACCTTAGACGTTTAAGCCCTTTGATATATTCATTTTACTGGCCATATTTGCAAATTGTGTTGCCCTTGGTGTGTCCAAACCATTTCCTGAAGATGATTCCAATGCCACCAACCACAATCTGGTGAGTCTACTATGCCATTCAAAAAAACTGAAAACTGATTCCACACCCAAAATAAATCAAAACACATAATATAACTCCATCCAATAGAACTCCATCCATAATGCTCCATCCAAGCACATTCATTGTTTTAGTCATTGTAATTGATCACCTGCATGGTGTGCAGCTTAAGCCATCTATAAATAAAAAGCAAGAGTCCCCTAATATGTTTATATACTGTGTGCAACCCCTTGTAAGTGGTTAAATGTACTTGCATCTCATGCTTTTATGACAAAATGAATGTAAGGGATTAAGGGAAACAGGACTAATCGCGTATTATATTTAGATCTGTTCATTAGTGTAAATGCAGTTTATTAGGTCTCTCACTGTCTATGATGTAAAGCTGAGAAAGAGAAAAATTCCTAACAGCTCTTGAATGGAAAACATTCAGATATACTCTTAAATACCGAAAGCACTCTTTATTTATTGCCTTTAATGTGTTTATTTGTCCCTCCTCATTATTTACTACTTGCTTTAATGTTTTGAAGCTATATATATATATATATATATATATATATATATATATATATATATATTTATTTAACATTCTTAATATACAATTGTTTTAATATAATTTCATTTGTAATTATTTTAAAAAGTATTAAAAAAAAAGATTTTAAGATTTTCAAGTCGGTTAACTAATTTTTGGAATCAGAATCGGACCGTGAGGTGCCTAAAGATTCCCACCCCTACAATTTAATACATTTTGATCTACAGTGTATAGTCTGGTTCTTCAACTACCGGCACTTTTGGCCTTGTGAACTTGAGGGGGGAAAAAAGTGTTCAAATCAAAATTGTCACAGTCTAACAGTTAACTATAACTAGTCTAGTTTAATGATCCATAAGAGATCGCACTTACATTATAAGACAAATTGATGTTTTTGACATATTTTCCGATCCGCACTGAACAATTGTCATTTCCATCACATGTAAATATTTGATTATTATTTTAAAATATTATGATATAGATCATTTCTTAACAGTGTAAGACCACTTTCACGCATAGTATTACCAGTTTATACCTATATTGCAATTACCATAGATTTGTGGATTAAGTAAATTAATTGTCATGAGGCCCAAACACAAAGCGTACATCCACCACAACCTGAAATATAATATTGGATTGGTTAGATACATATAAGAAAAATAACTACTTGTGTTATTACATTAAGTGGATCATTATCTCATAAACTATGCAGAAGTTTTTAATGAGTGATTAGAATTTTGTAAATATTTTTTAAAAAGTTATGAGGGGGTGGAAATGACTGGGTGTTGTGGAAATGACAATGAATGGACGTCCATGTAGAAAAACAGAAGACATTTATTTGAAACTTTCTGAAACAGACAATTCCATTTAACAAATCATTGATCTCATTAGTCAGGTTCTGTTTTTGTATAGGACTGAGACCTTTCTGCAGTTGACTTCTGCGGCATCTTAAAAATAGATGAAAAGGCATTTCAACAATATATATTTGAATAAATACATTAGCATTGTGTCACGGTACTGGTGTGGCTGAAGAAGACTCACAGGCAAGAGATCCACTAGTAACAGTTTACTTGGAAATATGATACACAGGAACAGACAAGCAGGCTGGGAGACAGGTAGGCACACACACTAACATTACCATCTAGGATGCATGAAGCTGACAACTAGATTAACGACTAACAATCGACAAGGGAAGGCTAGACAGGAGGGAACTAAATACAAGAACAATCAGAGTGAAGACAGGTGATACAGATCATAAGGACGCTAAACAGGAGAATGATTAAGGGAGTGAGTTCAGGTGAGGAGAACAGGAGGATTCTGGGGAGTGTAGTTCGGACGCAGACAGGCAGGTGACGACGAGTACTCTGACATTATCCCCCCCTCCCCCTAGGAGCGTCCCGCGCCGTATAATACAGAATACGGGAGGGAGGGTGGGCATCCTGAAGTCCGTGCCAGGAAGGAGGACCGGGTACAGCAAGCCGGACTCCAGGAAGGTCCAGACGGCCATGGCGGAGCAGGCCAAGGGCGTGGCCGGGGCGGAGCAGGACCAGGGCGCGGCCAGGGCGGAGCAGGGCATGGACGAGGCGGAGCAGGACCTGGGCGTGGCCAGGGCGGAGCAGGACATGGGCGTGACGGAGCAGGACATGGGTGTGGCCAGGGCGGAGCAGGACATGGGCGTGGCAGAGCAGGACATGGGTGTGGCCAGGGTGGAGCAGGACATGGGCGTGGCGGAGCAGGTGAACCCTCGGGCGTCCAGGGCGGAGCTGTAGGGCCCTCGGGCGTCCAGGGCGGAGCAGGCTGTGGAACTGACCACGGTGGAGCAGTAGGACCCTCAGGCGGCCGCGGCAGTGATGACCCTTCGGGCGGCCACGGCGGTGAGGATCCTTCAGGTGGCCACGATGGGGAGGATCTTTTGGGCGGCCGTGGACCCTTAGGCGCCCACGGCGAGGGCATTGGGCCCCCCCAAAAAATTTTAATGGGAAAAATAACAGGGCCAATACAAAGTTCAGGGCTGGATTGAACCAGTGGTGGCGGAGTCTCTGAATTGGAAGGAACCACGAGGAAAGGGTCTCTGGGCTGTACGAAAACAGCGGTGAAAGGGGCTCTGTGCTGCACGGCGTCAGCGGTGAGGGCTCTGGGCTGAACGGCGTCAGTATTGAGGGCTCGGGGCTGCACGGCATCAGTGGCGAGGGCTCTGGACTGCAAGGCGTCAGCGGCGAGGGCTCTAGACTGCACGACGTCAGAAGTGAGGGCTCGGGACTGCACGGCGTCAGTGGCGAGGGTTCTGGGCTGAACGGAGTCAGCAGTGAGGGCTCGGGGCTTGGATCAACGGGCTCAGGCACAGGAACAACGGGCTCTGGCGTAGGATCAATAGGCTCAGTGCCGGATTGAACCAGCGGTGTAGGCGGTATACTGGACGGGGCCAGTGGTGAAAGCTCTGTGAAAACGTCTATTAAATCAGTCCGGAACAGGGACTGAGGTGAAGTCTCTGTGCTGGACGGGACCAGCGGTGAAGGCTCAGCGCTGGGCGGAACCAGCGGTGGAAGTTCAGTGAAAACGTCTATTAAATCAGTGCTGAACAGGGACTGAGGTGAAGTCTCTGTGCTGGACGGGACCAGCGGTGAAGGCTCAGTGCTGGGCGGAACCAGCGGCGGAAGTTCAGTGAAAACGTCTATTAAATCAGTGCTGAACAGGGACTGTGGTGAAGACTCTGTGCTGGACGTGACCAGCGGCGAAGGCTCTGTGCTGGACGGGATTAGCGGGGGAAGATCAGCGAAAACATCTATTATATCAGTGCTAAACAGGAACTGTGGTGACGAGGGCCTTGAGCTGGATGGAGCCAGCGGAGACGAGGGCTTCAAGCTGGGCGGAACCAGCGTAGAAGAGGGCTTTGAGCTGGGCGGAACCAGCGGAGACGAGGGCTTCGAGCTGGGCGGAACCATCGGAGACGAGGGCTTCGAGCTGGGCGGAACCAGCGGAGACGAGGGATTTGAGCTGGGCGGAACTAGCGGAGACGAGGGCTTCGAGCTGGGCGGACCAGCGGAGACGAGGGCTTTGAGCTGGGCGGAACCAGCGGAGAAGAGGGCTTAGAGCTGGGCGGAAGTGTTCCGGATCTGGGGTCGACGCTCTCCAGACACCGGAGAACGGTTTCCCTCCAATTCAAACCGGTGGTGTCTGGGAGGTCGATCCGGTGATGAAGCGTGGCTCCGATCCGGAACAGGACACACAACCTTTCGTAATTGAGGGTGCTGTGGAGGGCGATCCGGAGGAACCCCTCGACGAAAGAAAGGAAGTGGTGGCATCTTTCAGCCAGGGCGATAATTATTACCCCATCGTCCATCTTGGGGCGGTCGATTGTTCTGTCACGGTACTGGTGTGGCTGAAGAAGACTCACAGGCAAGAGATCCACTTGTAACAGTTTACTTGGAAATATGATACACAGGAACAGACAAGCAGGCTGGGAGACAGGTAGGCGCGCACACACACTAACATTACCATCTAGGATGCATGAAGCTGACAACTAGATTAACGACTAACAATCGACAAGGGAAGGCTAGACAGGAGGGAACTAAATACAAGAACAATCAGAGTGAAGACAGGTGATACAGATCATAAGGACGCTAAACAGGAGAATGATTAAGGGAGTGAGTTCAGGTGAGGAGAACAGGAGGATTCTGGGGAGTGTAGTTCGGACGCAGACAGGCAGGTGACGACGAGTACTCTGACACATTGTACATTTCAATAAATAAAATATACATATGTAGCCACACAATCTATGAATTGCACCTTGTAAGCATGAATGTCATTTCCACCTCACCTTTGTCATTTCCACCCAAGAAGGAATGTGTTGGAAATGACGGTGGTGGAAATGATAATCCTGCAGTATTTTGTAAAAAAATCCAAACTAGTACAGATTAGCTATGAATTGGTAGCTAGCATTGCATGCATGCAAAATACATCTATGTATGTTAAAAAATCAATTTATTTACAAACTCAATTGATCTTACGCCATGTTTGGAAATGACATACAATAAAAATATTTTCATTTCAAGCAATATTTACCTTGAGTTTTCTTCTCCAAGTTGGTGAAGAAATTAAAAATCTCCTCCATGTCAGACATGTGCTGTGATGTCATTGTTCATTTCCATAGAAACTACCCAAACAATCTTTCAAAAAAACCTTTTAAAAGGGACATTACAGCGTTGTGGTGGAAATGACGGCAATACTGTGGGACAACTACATTTTGTATATAAAATCACATTAATAGTTGTCTGACCTTAAATACCACAATTATGTTTTGATTATTTTACTGATACTGTATACAGTCATATTAAAATAAAATAGATAAATAATTTTTTTACACTTCTTTTTCATTATTGAAGATCAGAAGTCTGGGTGTGGGACAAGCACAAAACAGCAATATTTGCATCTATAAGGATGTTTAAAAATGTGAAAAAATCATCGTAGACTATCGGTAAAAAGTTTCAAAAGTACTTTCATTGTAAAGTTAAATATGAAAGTGTGAATTTTTCAAAATTAAATGTTTTTTATAAAATATGATCAAAGGACATGAAAGTGCCCATAGTCTAAGATGACATGGAAAACACTGTTTTATATGTAATGTTTTGTGTGTATGTAGATTCTACCATTTGTGCATATGCTAACTTTCACACTAAAGCATAAAGTCTGACTATTGACAGGACATTTTGTCGAACACTTGAATTCTACTACTGCGACTTCATACTGGTTAGTCCATTCAATTGTGAAATCTCATTGGTATAAAGTCTTGCACCACATAAACTGCATGTTGTCCAGTGGTTTCACGTTCAGTTAGACTTTTCACATTGCACCAGGTCAGGACACAGTGTTAATGGAAAGTACTTAAAAGGTTTGTGCATTTGGCCCCTGGCTGAACAACTTGCCCTTGAGAGTTTTTTTTTAAATGATCTGCATGTTAAATTGAATGTATCCAATAGAAGGAAATGTACAGTTCTTCAGACCTCATAGTGTTCGGTGCAACACTATAATTGCATTAGGCTTGAAGTTTGACTGACAGCTCTGAATACCAAACGGGATAAGAGTATTGACCATCTGTTCTCTATCTATGGCAGCTCGCTTGCTGCCCTTACAGAAGACACGTGATATACTCTCTGACTGATATTAATGATTGCAACAAACCGTTAGTGCTTTATTTAATAGATTCACCTCTCCATGCTTCTCTGTTTCTCTTTTGTCTGTCTTTTCTTTTTCTTACACAACACCATCCATTTGGATTTAAGTTAATACACTTGCACTATCACCCCTATATAGAACTCTTACAGTTTGCTCATACTGTCATTTTCAGGTTAGCTAAGACTTTGTACTGATGTCTGTTGAGTTAGTAGTGCATTCAGCATATGGATGACTAGCTGGTATTAACGTGTGGTAGCATTTAGCTTTAGCTTCATACTGAGTAGGTCAAGAGGGCAGAAAGCTAATGAGCTCAGCAATGTGTGTTATAGGGGGAAGCAGGTGAAAGTGTGTGTGTGTGTGTGTGTGTGTGTGTGTGTGTGTGTGTGTGTGTGTGTGTGTGTGTGTGTGTGTGTGTGTGTGTGTGTGTGTGTGTGTGTGTGTGTGTGTGTGTGTGTGTGTGTGTGTGTGTGTGTCTGTCTGTCTGTCTGTCTGTCTGTCTGTCGACCAAATTGCTTCTCAATCATAAAGCTTGTATATTGAAATATCACGCAACTTAATTATAACAGACACATTTTTATAGTGCCATTTAAAATTCACTTGGACATATGAACATATCTAAATTTATTGGATATTTGCTGCTCAATATTTTTGTGAAAACAAAACATTTGAACAGCATTTATTGCACAGAAATTTAGACAAATGTCTTTACTGTAACTTCTGATAAATTTAATGCATCCTTGCTGAATAATTTTTTTTAAATCTTACAAACTTTAGAATTGTGTGTGTGTGGATATTGCATCACTTCTACTTACTTCCTTAATTACTTCCTAGGAACAAGTGGAGTATGTGTTTCTGGTCATTTTCACCATCGAAACATTCACAAAGATTCTGGCATACGGTCTGGTCATGCATCCTAGCGCCTACATCCGCAGTGGGTGGAACTTGCTGGATTTTATCATTGTCATTGTAGGGTATGTGTGTGGTTTTCAAGTTGAATATGCTTTCTTTCTTTCTTTCTTTCTTTCTTTCTTTCTTTCCTTCTTTTCTTTCTTGGTTTCACGAAGACCAAGTTTGGCTACATAAACCTACTTAATTGACAGTAGAGTCAACAGCAGGTTACCAGATTTGTGTGTTCAGCAGGTTACCAGGTTTGTGTGTTCCATTTGCAGTCTTTTCAGTGTGATAGCTGAAATGGGAGAGCACAAACCAGGAGAGGCTCATCACGGAGCTGGCAAACCAGGTGGTCTTGATGTCAAAGCCCTGAGAGCTTTCAGAGTACTGCGACCCCTGCGCCTGGTTTCTGGTGTGCCGAGTAAGTGTGTGCATGCTTTCTTCTGTAGTTTTGAGTAGAAAAGTGTATACTGTATAATTCCGATGTGTACAGTGATTGTGAATCAGGCTGTGATTTGTGAAGGTCTGCAGATTGTCTTGAACTCCATCATGAAGGCCATGGTGCCTCTGCTCCACATCGGTCTGCTGGTCATGTTTGTCATCATTATTTATGCCATCATTGGGCTGGAGCTCTTCATAGGCAGAATGCACAAGACCTGCTACTATGTAGGGACAGGTGAGAAATGCAAGCACAAGCTCTTACAAAGCTGGCTGCAATGCCACTCCGCATAAAAAAAAAAAAAAATAGTTGCTAGCCCTCGCCAGCATTTTTGATCAACTTTCATGGCCCCCAGAATATATTGTTGCATGAATACAGTATGTGAACATACAATATTTCAAACAAAGAACAGAGCCACTGCTATTATTAAGCTAGAATGTTTTTTTATTCTAGCTTAATGCATACTTTATCAACACTTGAATGTGGGTACGTTTCATAAAAAAGCAACATTTTGAACAAAAAGCTTGGTAAATCATGTAGATCAAGTCCATCAACACCCCCAAAGCTTGGACAGTCCTATACCTCTCGATCGACATTTCATTCTGTAATGTTAGGCATTTTTGATTTATATGCTGTTTAATGTTTGATGATTGTGTTAGCTTACATGTGCATAATCAATGCTTCTATCGTTTGTTTCTGCTTCTTCTTTGCTTGTTTTTGGGTCCAAAGATTCTTTACTATTTCAGAAGGTGTGTAGTGATTCGCCCCCTATCGTATAAAGCCGGGTGCATGCTGTACAATTTAGCCATGATTTGGTAGACAAATTTTGTGAATCCTTAAAGATTCCTCTGACCATTGGCCAAAATTTGTAGTCTTTGATCACTAGTTTGACATGTTCTCCGACAGCCGGAAGCCAATTCAAATTTTCAGAAGTGTCAGAAGTTTTGAGGCACAGTCCTGCTGTGTGGCTTTTCCTACAACAACCATCAAATCAAAAACTAATAGGACACAGAACCTGATGACGCAAATAGTGAGACAACAACAAACAACCGCTTGCTCCACAAACACCTCTTCGTTTTCTTTTTCCAGTTTCCCATTATCAAAATTAACTCTTTAAGATTGTTTTTGTTTGCTAGTCACCATTTCTATCCGGAACGTGTCACAGATTGATGTTGTTAAACTGCAGACGATCTTTTTGTGTGTGTCCGTTTTTAACACATCTTGACTGCTGTATAGTCTGACATTAAAGACTATTGAGATCCTACAGTGTGACATGGCTTATAGCGGGGATCATGTTCGTACAGCCTGACAAGCAACAATCGTAAAGGACTATTATAAATTGTACAGTGTGCCCGGCAGTAAAACAGTGAAAACATGGATTGCCGGAAAATTTCGCCGATGGCGTGGAAGCGTTGTATCATAAATGATGGAAAATTCTGTCAATGATGGGGAACGAGTTAAATTGGTTGCTTGTTGTCGACTATAAATAATTTTAAAGCCTACAAAATTGTGTTTTTTTTCATGTGAAAAGAGCTAATGGTGGACGATGATCCTACACCATGTGCTTTTGCCGGTAACGGTCGCTTCTGCGTGGGGAATAACACAGTGTGTCAGGGAGGATGGGAGGGACCCAATGGAGGCATCACCAACTTTGACAATATCTTCTTCGCCATGCTCACTGTGTTCCAATGCATTACAATGGAGGGCTGGACTGATGTGCTCTACTGGGTATGACCTCTCCCCCATCTTTTTCACTCTTCATTTTTTATCTTTTTATTTAGCTATAGTTACTAATTTTACACGAACAGCATACTTTATTGGAATGTTAATGAAAATAGAAGATTATTTGAGCTATTTGAGTTTAAGCAATGTTTTTTTATACAATTTAAAAAACAGCTCAATAATGCAAAAATCACAGAAAATAATAATCAATATATAAAAAATAATAAAAATAATTTCAACTCCTCTCTCAGTTTTTTAATTAAAAGCAAACTGTTTATAGCCTCAAGTCTTGTATACATATATGTTAACATAGGACTACTGTGATAGTTTTGGGTAACAATAACGACACTGGATATAATCACTTACTAACCTGGTTGCACTTTATTTTGCAACACGTGTACTTGCGTGTACTTTACAGTGTACATACCCAAGAAAGTAAAGGTTAGGTTTAGGGGTAGGTTTAGTTAAGTTATTACCCAGTTATTGTAATTACTATTATATGTACAAAGTATGTACATGGGGAAAAGAAATGTAAAATAAAGAGCTACCTTGTCTGTTTAAAGTTATATCCAATCTATGACACTCAAAAAACACTTGACAGCTCATAAGCAACTTTATATAACATCTGTTTTTTTTCTCTCTCGTCTGTAATGTTTTACTCAGATGAATGATTCCATCGGGTTTGAACTGCCTTGGGTTTATTTTGTGTCTCTGGTCATTTTTGGGTCTTTCTTTGTCCTCAATCTCGTGTTGGGTGTTTTGAGCGGGTGAGTGACTCAAGCCCTGGTCCCTTATAAGCCTTTTAGATTATATATATATATATGTGTGTTAGTATGGTAAATAGTTTTGGAAATAACGATTTTGTGTTGTACCTTCAGCTCTGCCCCCCATTGCAAATGAAATTTTATTGGCAGATACATACTGTAAGGATATGGAGGTCTTGTGATGACATTTGTTGGGCATCTTGTGAAGGTTTACATTGCATGTGTCTCTTGCACATCACAGTGAGTTCTCTAAAGAGAGAGAGAAGGCTGTGTGTCGTGGTGAACTGCAGATGGCCCAGGAGAAACAACAGATGGAGGAGGACATGATCGGCTACATGGACTGGCTAATTGAAGCAGAGGACATGGATGAGGATGGAAATAAACGTAATATAAGCTTTATTTAGCGTTCCTTTCACAAATATACAGTAGGCAGTGCTGTATATGAAATGAGCAGTTTTGCCTAATGAAGATGACAGAATGTCACATGATTGATGAGAAAATGCCCACGCTTGTGAAAAAGAAGAACATACTGTTGCCAGGGATGTGGATGAGGGATGAAGCGAGTACTCAAGTGCAGGACAATAGGGTTTTAATGATAATACAATAAAACAAAATACAAACAAAATTTACCCCAAGGGGGAAAACAAGACAGACTTGACTTGACTTGACTTGACTTGACTTGACTTGACTTGACCTGACAACACACACAGGAGGAACATAGATGAGTAGAATAACGACAACGAACCAGCACAGGACTGCAAACACAAGGAGAATAAAATAGGAAGCAAAGCAAACCAAAGAGGGTAAGGAGGGTGGACAGGTGGGGCAAATGAATCAATAATCAGGTAACAAGATGAGCGGGGCTAAACAATTGACAGGAGAGCACATGGCATAAGGAAACACATGACAAGCCATGTGCTCACACCAAACATGACAAAAAACACAAGCACATGGCCAGCAAAGCAAATCACAAGCCATGATCTCACACAAAATGAGACTAGCTTATGAAAACACTCATAAGCCACGTGCTCACACAAAACATGACAACATGAAAGCACGCAGCCAGTGAAAAACACAAGCTGCATGCAACACAGCTCAAGACAAAACTTGACATGAAAGCACATGAAACAAGGCACACAGACAAGACAAAACAGGAGTGTCAGGGCTCTGTCACAAAACCAAGAAATAGACTAGACAGAAGTGATAGAACCCTGCCAACTGTACATTTAAAAAGAGTAGGCTACTTATGGGAACAATAATACTTTAAAAGAAGTGTAAACTGAATTGAATACTTTTGGACACTTAATTGCATGTTAATTACAATTAAATGAAAATGATTTATAGTTCATATTTATATCCAGTGTAACTTTAGAGTGTTTTTTTTAGGACATAAATTAACTACATCTTTAAATGTAATTTTTTACATTAATTATAATTGCTTCTATTGAAATATGGTTATATTTTTGGTAAGCATTTTTGGTAAACTAAAATGTACTCTAAAGTCATTTCTGTTAAAAGTATTTAAATGTGTACTTAAAAAGTACTAAAACGTGTTAAGAAGCAGTGTAGTGCTGGGTGAATCTGTATGTGTCCATTGTTTGTTTGTTTTTCAGTCAATGGAGAACTTTTCTTCTTTTTTTGTGGTGTAAATGGCAGGTGCTGTGGTGGCCAAGAAAAAAATGATGAAGAAATACGGCTGGTACAAACACAGTGAAGATGGAGGTATACTGAAGTTTCACTCAGATTTGTGTGTATTATAAATTAAGACATTTTATCTTGACACTTATCATTTTTGAAGTACACATTTAGTCCCTTTTCTTTTATACAGAATCAGATTCAGACTCTGAGTTTGAAGCATTCCTGGATGATGACAGTGGTTTATGTTCATCTATAATGTAAGTACAACATTAATATTGTTGTTTCATATATAATAAATGATTAAATACCAGAGATTTCATTAACCTAAACTCTTTTATTTTCCTTAGGGCACGACTGATGGCTATAAGTTTTTGGTAAGTGTTTTTTTGTTGAGTAACGTTTACCAGAAGCCCAAAAAATGTTTACTCTACCTTTCTAAGGAATCATTTTAAAGTGACATATTTTACATATTTTTTTAAAGTTTTAAATTGAATCTCTACTTATATTTGCTACCGACTCTTCTCTTTCTCAGTGAGCAGCTGTACCACTTGAATGTGGTCATTAGGAAGAACTGCCGTGTGGCTGTCAAATCCACCAATTTCTACTGGCTGGTGCTACTGCTGGTGTTCCTCAACACTGCCGCCAGCGCCTCTGAACACTACGGCCAGCCCAAGTGGCTCACTGATATACAGGGTTTGTGTGACTGAAGTGTTGCCAAAGTTTGCCTTTAATGAGATGATTTGACCCTGTCTTAAATACGGTCTCTTTAATGTCCCAGATCGAGCAAATAAGATCCTTCTGGCTCTGTTTACACTTGAGATGCTGATGAAACTCTACAGCTTCGGCTTTCAAATCTACTTCATGGCACTCTTTAATCGTTTTGATTGTTTCGTGGTGTGTGGTGGAATCCTGGAGACGGTGCTGGTGGAGATGGAACTGATCCCGCCCATCGGAATCTCTGTGCTGCGCTGCGTCCGTCTGATCCGTATCTTCAAAGTCACAAGGTGATTTAGCTCATAAGTGTTTCCAGCTCTTTGAGAATCATTGTGAAACAGTGTAGTATTAATGACTTTGCTGTATCATTTGATTTCAAATGAGTTATGAGGGCAACAGTGTCAGTTTGAGTCATTTAGATACTGTTATAGTATTTATTACTAATTTTAATTAGTTTTTATTTTTTATATTTTCATAGTTTTAGTCATTTTCAAGTTTTAGTCATTTTGTTGTGTGTTTGTGTCATTTTTATTAGTGTTTTTTTATGTCTATAATAACCCTGTAATTCATTTTAGATTTTAGAAAAAAAGCAAACTCATTAAAATAATCAATAAGACTCAAGTCCCTTTAAAGGAAAATCGGTAACATTTTACAATAAGGTTTATTACTAACTTAGTTAACATGAACTAAGAATGAACAATACTTCTACAGCATTAATTAATCTACAAACATTTACTAATACTGTACATCATTAAAAGCAAAGGTGTATTTGTTAACATTAGTTAATGCACCGTGAACTAACATGAACAAACAATGAACAGCTGGATTTTTATTAACTAACATTAACAAAGATTAATAAATACTGTAACTGTAATACTGTATTTCTCATTGTTAGGTCATTTTAGTTAATACATTAATGTTAACTAATGAACCTTATTGTAAAGTGTTACAGGAAAATCTGTTCACTCTGCGGTCATATTTGCTACGTTTCCGGGAAGCTATTTTGGGCACCCAAAACCAATCTATTTGAATGGGGGTATCCTGAAATCCCCTAAACTTCTTGTTGAGCTCACAATTAAATAACATATTTCAAATTGGCAACAAAATCTGTTTTTCAGGCTAGATCAGCCAATGTGCATGTGCAGTCCTAAGAAGAAACTGAAACTGAGCTTCTAACAGCAGCTGCAGTGATAATGTCTTTACCAATCAGCGATTAGCTCTTTTATTTAGAAGGCGGGACGTATTCCGCCATATTGCGCATTGTAATTTCTCCCATTCATAATTAATAGGAGTACACTGTCTTTGTATATAGTCTTTGATAAGAGTCATGCTGATTTTCAAGATTCATTGAACATGCTGAATGTCTCTCTTTAGACACTGGGCTGCTCTCTCAGACCTGGTGGGCTCTTTGCTGAATTCAATGAAAGCCATTTGCTCCCTTCTGCTGCTGCTCTTCCTCTTCCTCATCATCTTCGCCCTCCTGGGCATGCAGCTCTTTGGTGGAAAGTTCAACTTTGATGAAACTCAAATGAAAAGAAGCACCTTTGACACTTTTCCATCTGCCCTGCTCACCTGTTTCCAGGTTATTAAGCTAAAATTTGCAGTTTTTTTTTTTTTTTTCAGTGTTTGCAAATGTCATGTTTATGCAGCCTGTGAGTTCAAGTACATACACGAATCATCACCGAAACTCCTAAAATCTGTGAAAAATAAAGGTATCCCTTGTTAAAAAGAAGTACACTTTAGCATAGTTTTAAAATGAGTACTTATTACGGAAAAAATATACTTAGGTGTGACACTAAGTGTGGAATGAATGGAATTGTTTGAGCACTTAATTGCATGTTAATTGCAATTTAAATTAAAAATTTGTCACGGAATGGTGTAGAAAAGGAAAGCGAGAACTCAATAGCAGAGAATGAAGGTTTAATAAAAATAGAAAATAAATCCAGGTACAAACTGAAAACAAAAGCAGGCAAACAGATAAGCAGGTCTAAAGGCAGGAACACTAGGAAACATAATATAACGAAACAGCACAGGACTGCAAACACAGGGAGACTAAATAGGGAAACAAACAAGGAGGGTAACGAACAGGGCAGGTGGGGAAGATTAACAGTTATCAGGTAACGACATAGGAGGGGCTAGACAATTGGCTGGAGAGCACATGGCACCAAGAATACAAGAAGCCATGTGCTCACAATAAACATGACTAGAACACAAGAACCTGACAAACCGGGAATGTCAGAGCTCTGTCACCAAACTAAGAATTAAACCAGACAGACAGTGACAGAACCCTGACAAATGTATTTTAGATTAAACTTATATTAAACATAATTGGCAATTATGCAAATTGCACATTCAGTACAATTAAAGTTGGCATGGAACAGAAGATGCGATAGTCTGTTCTTCCCTATTGTGACAGCTTCTCAAAAAATAAAAAATGTTGGGTGGGACTTGATTTTGTCCACTGGGAATTGATTGGATTGTTGTAGCTTTGGTCATTTTGATTTCAGGGTGACTTTAAGGACACTTCTTCACAAGGGAATATAGGCCTATGTATATCTTTAAATAGAATAAAGTAGCTTGACGCCTTTAAAAAATGTTTTTGTCATCCTACTGCCAAAACAATGATTGTTTTATTTGCAATAGCTTTAAGGGGGTTCTTTACAGTACATCTCAAAGGGATAGTTGACCCAAAAATGAAAATTCTGTCATCATTTACTCACCCTCAAGTTGTTCCAAACATGTATGAATTTTTTCTTCTATTAAACACAAAAGAAGATATTTTGAAGATTGTCGGTAACCAAACAGTTTCTGGTCCCCATTGACTTCCATAGTATGAAAAAAAAAAAAAAAAAATATGGAAGTCAATGGAGCCCATCAAGTGTTTGGTTACTGACATTCTTCAAAATATCTTCTTTTGTGTTCAGCAGATGAAAGAATGTCATACAGGTTTCGAAAGGGGGAGTATATGATGACAGAATTTTCATTTTTGGGTGAACTATCCCTTTAACTGGAACATATTATAAGATTCTGAATACAATAATTTCACATACAAATGTGTACAGAACTGGGAGGTGTAGACTAAGAACTCTTTCTTATATAGATCCTAACAGGGGAGGACTGGAATTCTGTCATGTATGATGGCATCATGGCGTATGGTGGACCAGTGTTTCCCAATATGATTGTCTGTATTTACTTTGTCATTCTTTTCGTCTGTGGTAACTGTATCCTTTCGATATATCAAAGTTCTTTCTATTTCTAAGTTCCATATTTTCATATCCATTATCCTGTCCATATGGCTATTCTTATATCTGGAGTCTTGTTTCTGGTCCTTGACTTACTTTGTCTACCAGACATCTTGCTGAATGTCTTCTTGGCTATCGCTGTGGACAACTTAGCCGGAGATGGTGGCAAAAAGAAAAAAGAGTAGGCGACACTCACATATTGTTATTGTTGTGCACTCATAGGCATATAACTCAATTTGGTTGTTCTGTTTTATAGAGAGAAAAAAGAAGAGGATGAGGAATGGGAAGATGATGACGAAAGAGAGGAAGATGCTGGTGTAAGAACCCTGCTCTCTCACATTCTCTTTTAAAGGCATGCGAGACATATTTAATTTCTGTAATGTGATTTAGAATTTCTGAGTATAACAGAAAATCAGCAGGTGATATTATGGGGTGGGATTTGATTTTTAATTTTTTACCCATCATTATTTGATTGGGTTGTGAAAAACAGGCTAAGATAGTATTGGTTAATATGAATGTTTTTTTGTTTTTTTCAGTGGGTTAGTAATCACATTTTGATAAATATTATCAAAGTATTATTATATCAAAGTTAGCACATTTTGATAAATATAAAATATGACTTTATATAATGTGCAGTGATTAATTGTGCATTTTATCAAAGCATTTATTAAGCAAGTTTCTATGATCATTCTCTTGTCATCTTTTTCTTAATTTATTTTTCTCTGTTCAGAATGAAATGGATGATTGGGAAGAAAATGAGGAGTTTAGAGCAATTGAAGGGCTTGAGGGTAAATACTGTCCAGTCCCAAACTTTATAGTCACACTGATTATAAATGTATGTGAATTTATTTCATGACATTTTTTCCGAAGGTATAGGCACTCCCATGAAAGTCGAAAGTTTTCAACCCAAGGAGAAAATTGTACCTATTCCTGATGGAAGTTCCTTTTTCATCCTTGGAAAGAAAAACTGGTATGTTAAAAAATAAATAAAAAATAGCACAAATGATGGTTGCTAATAATTATCATTTTTCGGATCTCCGACCTGAAGTTAACCTTGCCAATGTTCACTTAGTCTCAGAGTTGCCTGCCACAACCTCATTCATCATCATTACTTCACCAACATCATCCTCGTCTTCATCATACTGAGTAGTTTTTCATTGGCCGCTGAAGACCCAATCAAAACTCATTCTGTCAGGAACGTTGTAAGTTCTAGTGTCTAGAATAGAGGATAAGACCCAGAACGCTTGAGGGCCAGTCTGTGTCCAGATCTTTCACTTTTTTTCCATTGTTCACATTCCCAAAGTGAGTCAAATTATTAATACTGTATACCATTTTAAAATACGAAATCGTCAGGTACACTAACTGGCCCTGCAAATTAGCATTTGATAGTCTTTAGATAGTAATAGATCTCATGTCCCTGCTAGATGGCATTTCTCAAGTACACTGTGGTACCCATGATTCCCAAACACCATCCCTTGTGCTCAATAGAGATTCATAAAATGGCTAAATCCCTTGAAGACTTTCATATTTCACCCACAGACAATGTTTTACATAAAAAGTGATTTTTATTTACATTGTGACATAATGTTTGTAACATTTATCTATTAATGGTCCTTAAATCGTTTTTTTCTACACTGTAAAAAGTTGAAATTATGGTTGGTTCAGTTATGGCAAAAAATATTTTTGACTTGAATAAAATTGACTTCAATAAATGTAGATGTTATCATATGCTGTAAATCAGATCTAAAGACAATAGTAAATAGTCATTTTTCAGTTGAAATCAATTCAGTGTTGATTCAGTTTGGTTCAATGACTGTAAAGTTCATCAGTTATGAAATGAGTTCAATTCAGCTATAATTCAGCCCTGGAGAAAAGCCCTGTCATCATCCAGCTCAGTTCAGCTCTCATCCAATAGTGTCAGTGCAGTCAAGGTAATCATATTGCTGAATATTAAGTGTCCCCAACTAAGCAAGCAAAAAAGTTGTGTACATCTTCTTTTTTGAGGTGAAATATGACCTGGACTCATGAGATTGACCCTGGTACCAAAGACAATGACTGTACTTTTGATTGCTGTCTTTATGTCCTATTATAGATGCTGGGCTATGCTGATTATGTCTTTACCACCGTCTTCACTATTGAGATCATGTTGAAGGTAAACTATTGATCATCCCGTGCACTGTTAAAATCTCTCTTGCTCCAAACCGATTTGGATCTATTCTATATGTCTAGTAGTGGGATACATCTGTAGCCAGTGCTGGGTTTATTTACAAATTGTAGTCTGTTACAGATTGCAAATTACACTATGAAAATTCCAGTTAGTAACGTAATCTGTTACATTACACAAAATTAGGTATTAGGTAATGTATACCCAATTAATTTATCATATTGATTTGAATTGGACAATTTTATTGATACCATATTGATATAAAAATATAAAGAGAAAGAAAATATATTCCACAATATGAAGGGCATTACATTTTATGTCAGGGCTTCCCAAACTGTTGTTAGTGAGTTCTTGAAAAATTAATAATTAAATCCTTAGACAAATTAAATAGACAAATCCTTCTAAGGACATAGTAATAAATTGTTGTGTTAATTCAAATAATAATTTAAATGTGTTCATCAGCAGTTGATTGGATATGCAATATTGAGAAAACACTCCTTAAAATTAAAATGATTTCTGTAAATTTAGTGGTCAAGTGCTATTGCCTCTCACATGGGGGCAGTCATGGCCTAATGGTAACAGAGTTGGACTGGTGACCCAAAGGTTGCTGGTTCGATTCCAGTACCGGCAGGAATATGACTGAGGCGTCCTTGAGCAAGGCACCTAACCCCCAACCGCTCCCCTGGCGCCACTCAAGGCTGCCCGCTGCTCTGGGTGTGTGTATCCACGTTTGCTGTGTGTGTGTTCACTACTCACCACTCTGCTCCTAATGTGTGTGCACTTACTTGGATGGGTTAAATGCAGAGGGATGGGTTAAGTCCATCACGTGTCACTTTCACTTTCACTTGACTAGTGGCTGGTGTGTGCATTTCCACAAATCGAGAAGAGTTTACAAACATATATAAGTGATAGGCTTTTTTTAAAGGAAAATTATAAAGATAAAAAAGAATATTTGGGGAGAATCAATGAATATGTAATCATGTTATCAAAAAAAATGAACTGTAGTCTGATTATGAGATTTTTTAACCGTTATATAATCCAATTACAAGTACTTTATTTTTTTAATCTGACCCAGATTACATGTTATCAGTTACTACCTACTACTGTCTGTATCCTTCTGTGGTTTTGAGCTCTGACAAAGGGTTGGCCATGTGCAAAATCATCAGATGCTTAATTGTGTTAAAAAAGCATTGAGTTTGAACATTCAGGTGAACCTTCATTTTGAGTGTATACATTAATGACAATGTGTGACTGTGTTGCTCAGATGACTGTGTATGGAGCTTTCCTTCATCAAGGGTCCTTCTGCAGAAACGCCTTTAACCTTCTTGACCTTCTGGTCGTCAGTGTGTCCCTCATCTCTTTCTTCTTGCAGTAAGTTTTCATTCATTCATTCATTCATTCATTCATTCATTCATTCATTTATTCATTCATTCATTCATTCATTCATTCATTCATTCATTCATTCATTCATGCATTCATTTCTACACTTAGTTCGAGTGCCATTTCTGTGGTAAAGATTCTCAGAGTATTGCGAGTGCTCAGGCCTCTTCGAGCTATCAACAGGGCAAAGGGACTCAAGGTACAATTTTACAATATTTCTCAATGTTAAAATGCTGCTCTGAGATGCAGATACACTGTATCATGAGCTGCACGCATGTAAATAAACACAGTGCTGTGCATATCTCTGAAATACTGCGCATTTATTAAAAACTAAATCCTGATGGGTTAACATTTAAAAAAAAATGAAGAAATTAAGATGTGTTGTAATTTTACAGTTATACTACAAAATACAGTATAATACAGTATTACAATATATTTTTACTATTTTGTTTAATATTGTTATTTAGTAATAATCACAATAAAAATCATAACAATAATTTTAAAAAATTAGAACTTTTTAATTTATTGTTACTGAAAGAGGTATGATTTATTGTAATTTATATAACCAAGATTTGCCCAAATCGTCCAGGGGTGCGTTTCCCGTACAGCGACGTAACTCACTGCTTAACTACTATAGTACGTTGCATCGTTGAAGAAATCAACTAGCTAATCACGACTGTTTCCCGAAACCGCATTGTCGCAAAATGGTCGTTCAACCACGTTCGTTAATGATGCCATGCAGGTGGAGGAGTAATAACTTCTTTTAATTAATCTGTTTGAGATCGAATTAATGCTAGATGTTTTGCTATAAATTACGGACATGGCATCTGAGGATTATCTAATATTTTTCTCAGTTATTTGCTTTATTTCCAGATACAATCATAGGCTCGTTCTTACAGTACGTAGTAGAGCACATTCGCAAATGCGAATAATATTATTAAACGATGCTTTAAATCTCTTGACAAACTAAAAGACGTAAATTACATTTGTATGTATTCTAAATAAAAGATACTGATTGTACTGAATGTCAGCTTGCTTATTTTGCTCAAGATAAGGATTTATTATCTTACCTTCGGATTTATGTGAGTCCACATGTCATGCAAACAAGAAACTATGCTTCTAACCACAACTGTCATTCCAACCACTCAACTTTGCGATGCTGTTTGCGAATGTTTCAGAAAACACCGACTCGTTGAACTATGATGATGACGACGGAAGTTGCAACCATAGTTGGCTAACGATGCTTTTGCGAAACGCACTCATGGATAGTTCCCACTCAAAAAAAAGAGTAAAAGTCATTTTCCAGCTTTTTATTTTATTTTATATAAATTATTTTTACTTCCCTACCAAATCATTCTAGAATAATTAATTAATTCATTCCAAATGGAGCTATTCAAGTCATCTGGTGAAAATTCTTGCATTTTTTCATATTGCAGTACTGCAGATTAAAAAAAATATCACAATGTCAGTTTTTTTTATATCATCCAGCCCTAAATGCCATGATGTTTATTATTTCCAGTTATGTTAATTCATAACTTTCAATGATTGTTGTCCGTTTGTCTTCAGAGCGTGATTCAGTGTGTGTTCGTGGCCATCCGTACTATTGGCAACATCCTCATCGTCACCACTCTCCTCCAGTTTATGTTCGCTTGTATTGGTGTGCAGCTTTTTAAGGTACTTAAAACCAACATAGAATTAAAATGGACATTTATTACCTTCTTAATGCATGTTCCTGGTGTTATTTTATATGATTGATCGGTTCCTAAGAAAAGAGTTTCAGTCAGTCTGTCTTTTATCAAAATGTAATAACTTGGTTTGTTCCTGAAACAATTTTCCTTTTAGGTTGACATTATGTGCAGGCTACTAGTTAATGTTAATCAGCAGCCCTATGTTCAATAGTGAAATCAGTATTCATTTTGGTTAACATTAATGTAATACCTTTTGCAGGGCCGGTTCTACAGATGCACTGATGAAGCAAAACATACACCTGAAGAGTGCAAGTATGTTGTTCAGTCATAAATTGTTTTATTTGCCCTTACAATGACTCACTGGGTTGTTTTCTGAGACTTGTGTGTGTGATTTTTTTCAGGGGCACTTTTGTGGTGTTCAAAGATGGTGATATGAACCATCCAATGGTGAGGGAGAGAGTTTGGGAGAACAGCGACTTTAACTTCGACAATGTGCTGATGGGCATGCTTGCACTATTCACCGTCTCTACGTTTGAGGGCTGGCCACTGTGAGCGAGGAAACCGTTTAACTTAACAATGATTTTGAATCCTCCAAACTTTAAATGTCTTTTTTATTTTTTGGTATTTCGCAGGCTGTTGTACAAAGCCATTGATGCTAATGCAGAGAACAGAGGACCCATCTATAACTACCGTGTAGAGATTTCCTTCTTCTTTGTCATCTACATCATCATCATCGCCTTCTTCATGATGAACATCTTTGTGGGTTTTGTCATCATCACCTTCCGTGAACAAGGAGAGGCTGAGTTCAAAAACTGCGAGCTAAACAAAAATCAGGTAAGTCTGGATTCAAGACCGTCTTATTGGATATTAATTAGGTGATGCTAAGTTATATTTCTCTTGATCGTCCAGTCTACTCAATTTATTTTATTTTTTTGTCTTCCTTGTATTGTTCTTGTTGTCTAATGGTTTCTCTCATGGTATTTCTCTTTTGCTCACAGCGACAATGTGTGTATTACGCGTTGAAAGCACAGCCAATAAAGATTTACATACCCAAAAACCCTTCTCAACTCAAATTTTGGAAGATCATCAATTCCTCTCAGTTTGAGTACATCATGTTTGTGCTCATTCTGCTCAACACGCTCGCACTGGCTGTACAGGTATAAACACACACACACACACACACATTTACTTTGCTATCTAAATACAGGTATCTAAATAGAGGTATTCAATATATGTTCATTGTTTTATATACAGCTTGTAGTACTGTAAATATCCCTTGTGAATTAGAAGTGTGCTAATTGTATTGAATGTCCACTTGTAGTGTGCTTTCAATCTTGAAAGTATACTTTTAAAAAAACTTTACTTGCAGATAATATAATATTTATAAAATAAAATGCCAGTTAATTGTACTTAAAGAGAGTACACTTTCATGGCTGTTTCTTAACACACTTAAGTACACTTATAAAAAAGTCAAAATTATAATGATGTCAAATGAAGAGATTTACTTCAAATCAATGTTTTAATATTCTTTTGTCGTGCTTTTTGTCAAAGTATATGTGAAAGTAAAAGATACATGACGTGAAGGCTAAGTATGGTAACCCATACTAAGAATTTGTCCTCTGCATTTAGCCCATCCAAGTTAGTGCACACAAATTAGGAGTAGTGAGTAGTGACACACACACACACACACACACACTTTAAACCGAAATGCTATATATTTTTATTATCAGAATTGGAAAAACTAACTGATCCTACAATATATCTCATATCAGTGTAAAGCTTCTTTGAAGAGGTTCTGCATAAAAATGCAGCCAATCATGTGTAGTCTAGTCCACTAATAAGATTATGTTACTATGACCCCACAGCACTATGAGCAGTCCAAACTCTTCAACTCTGTGATGGACATCCTAAACATGGTCTTCACTCTGCTATTTACTATTGAGATGATCATCAAACTTCTGGCTCTGAGACCTTATGTGAGACTTGCTGCACACTTTCTTTCCTCAGTCACTTCACTTTTCACTTTGCTCCAATGGTGTGATAACACGTCGACACATGTTAGTGCCTTTACATTTGTGCTTTTTGTTCTCTCTCTCCCTCTTGCTCTCTCTTTGTTGTGGATTACACAGCATTATTTTATAGATGCCTGGAACTCTTTTGATGCGCTGATAGTGGTGGGCAGTTTGGTGGACATCATGATTGCAGAGTTCAGTGTATGTATTATTTTAAAACTATTTCTGAACTATGAGGGATTAACATGCATGTGATTTTTTTGGTGTCACAATGATTAAAGTACTATAGCATTTGTTATCTTAGACACATACTCACTTATCAACTTCTATCATGTCACATATCTTCTGTTTCCTGCTCCACTGTGTGCTTTTGGAACGTCCTGTTACTGGCTCAGGGTGGAGGAGGCCATGGTGAGGTAAGAATATGCCACAGAATGAAGAATGAAGGGAAATGCAGTTCAATCACCTTATAAATCAGCTAAATAAGTATTCATATCTTGCAAGCTTATCTATTGTTTATCAATAGTACACAAAATATATACATAAATTGTACATTCAAAATGTGCAATTAAACATTAATTGTCATCAATAAGAATTTGCTGGTGATTTGCCTCCATAATTTTCAGTTAATACACCCACAAATCAGAAAATCTGTGAAAATGGTACTTTCCCTCTGGTAAATAAGTCACTGTGGTGTTGTTTATGCGCACTTATTTTGTAAATACGATCATTCCGACAAAAAATGGTGCTGTTACGTTGACATTGTATAGAAATTTGCAGAAAGAAACTTTGGTCCTGTTTTATGTGGCGACACATAGAAGGTTCTAGAACTGCACTAATAGTGCAGTTCTAGAACCTTCGGGTTGCCACCTTCAATACAAAAAAATAAGGGACGCCTGCCGGCGGCCGCAGCGGCGGCCAAAGCCCTCGGGGCCACAATGACCACAGGCCCGACGGTATGCCAATGGTGGTATATCATAACTCAAAACATATTTTCAGGAAAGTAATAAGATCAGTACCAATGGACATTATAATCAGCTATCTGCTATTGAAATCAGTGTGAATATATGCAATCACTCTCTATCACAAACAACGTTAACAAAGTGTGACAATGAGACAAAAAAAAATTTGCCTTTCGTCTGAGTTGTATGTGAGATGTTAACCATACTTTATTAACTTATTAAATTAACAGATCTATAACTTATTCACTATAAATTAAACAAATGCATTGATACTCAAACAAATACTAAATTTGATTGGAAAAAACTTTGACTTTAGCAAAGGATGTTGAACATCAAAAACATCATTAGACCAGTACTGTGCAGTATTGGACTATGTTAGGCGTTAAGTGTACTTCTTGTCACTCCGTGCAGCACTGAGTAACTGTTTCTTTCAAACATGTAACACCATCCAAACAGTGATACCACACATAAATAACCTATAATCTACAAACATTTCTAAATTTAATTATAACACTATTTTTATTATTGGTAAGAAAATCTATTTATGTATTTATTTATTTATGTATTCAGACCTATTGTTAATT
Organism: Gila orcuttii; assembly: GCA_026230005.1. Lineage (NCBI taxonomy): Eukaryota > Metazoa > Chordata > Actinopteri > Cypriniformes > Leuciscidae > Gila > Gila orcuttii. The sequence continues at coordinate 14,124,193 of JAPDVR010000015.1, read as the reverse complement.
ATATAGTATTAAAGGATGAAATTCTCTAGATTTGTTAAGCATAAGTCATTTTCTTCACACATGCACATTTTTATTATTAAATATGTATTAAATATATCTCTCTCTTATTTAAAAAATGCATGTGTCTGACTGTGTACCTTAACCATAATAAACAAATCATACCATAATGTATGGATATAATTCATTTACATTGTAACATTATTTCTTAACAAATGGGCATAGGCAGGTTATGAAAACGTAATCAATCAGAACATTATTGAGCTGATTAAAAAACTGTCATTAGGCTACACTATCTGATTCGGGAGATGCTTGAGGTATGAAGAACTGTGAGACGGTGCTTTGATTTCTCTGAGCTCTAGCATTGCTATAATCAACTCTCTGCCAAAAGACCCGCCCTCCTCTGACTCTGATTGGCCCTGAACCTGATGGTATTAAACAAACCAATCAAACCAACAGTGGCAGCGAGTATTACCCAATCAAGGGTAGAATAGGACGAGTCTTCACAGAATGCGGGTGGAATGATTTTGGATGATGCGTTTAAGACAACTCGGAAATACGGGACAAACCGCGTCCCGTATTGATTCAAAACGGGACGCGCTGTTTATTTCACAAATACGGGACGATTCCGTATTTTAAGGGACGGGTGGCAACCCTATGCACTATAGTATTTATATTTAATATTATATTATGTCTATATCAAAATTAAATTGGCTTTGTATATTTTTATAGTTCATTATTTAAATGTTAGGCTTTTATGACTTTTATTAGTGTGAGTTCTTGAGCTTTTATGATCTTTAAAGGACATGTTTAATTTAATCATTTGATTGTCTTTGGAATTAAATTTGTCTTGACCATTTCCCAGTTTTCCACATTTTCTGACCCTTACTCTTAAACAGGCTGTTTGCTGTCAGGTCTAATGTAGTTTTCACTGCCTTTCTCTTAGCAAAACGTGCATTATATTGTGACTGCTTCCACTGTGAAATGTGCCACTGGCATGATCAAGGACCTTTGTTAACTGGAATTTTTAAAATTATACATTAATATTTGGTATGTCGTTCTGTTTTCCCACTTCACAAGGGGAAAGATGGGGAGAGCGCCAAAGTGTCCATCACTTTCTTCCGTCTTTTCCGAGTTATGCGACTAGTCAAGCTGCTCAGTAAGGGTGAAGGCATTCGAACCCTCCTTTGGACCTTCCTTAAATCTCTACAGGTGAGAAATTTAGGAAACAAACAAGCTCACTAGACTCTCATTCTCAACTCTCTTTTTTACATAATTTCTACCTGTCTCTCTGCTTACCTTCAGGCACTACCATACGTCGGCCTACTCATTGCTATGATCTTTTTCATCTATGGTGTGATTGGAATGCAGGTGGGTTCATCTTTATACGTTTGTATATGTTCCTCTCCCTCTCCTCATTTGAAAAACATTCCAGATTGGGAAGTTTAAACTCTTTGATGTGGTTGCAGTCATTTGGGAAGATAGCTATTGACGACAATACTGAACTCAGTCGGAACAACAATTTCCAAACCTTTTTCATGGCTGTACTTCTGCTTTTCAGGTAAAAGTACAGTAGCCTTAGGTTGACATTTGACTTGAGTTTGGATAATGATCTGCTTTTTTATCTGGTTAGTAAATGGTTTCACGTAAAAGTTTGTTGCATGCCTTCAAACCCAGATGTGCAACGGGTGAACAGTGGCAGGAGATCATGCTTGCGGCACTGCCAGGACGTCGGTGTGACCCAGAGTCTGACATTGAGCCTGGGGAGGAGTACAGCTGTGGAAGCAACCTGGCATACCTCTATTTCATCAGTTTCTTTGCACTCTGTGCCTTCCTGGTAAGGGACAAAACATCCACAACAACATTATCTCCCAAAAGTTTTACATTCCTCCCCAGAAACACTGCATTCCACTCCCAAAACATTTCAATTTTCATGCAAAAGTTTTGCACCCTCTTGCAAAAGTTTTGTGTTAACTTGCATACGTTTTGCATTCTCTTGCAGACATTTTGTGTTAACTCACAAACGTATTGACGTATTGTAGCTGTAGGGGGCGTATACACTCATGATGGGGGAGGAGAGAGAGTGAATAAGAGGGATATTTGAAGAGAGACTGCAGAAAAAGAGATTGTTGTTGTAATGTTTGCTATAGTAAAGGGATAGTTTTGAGTTTCATTGTTTGTCTGGAGCTGGTGTGCTGCTGGCGACTAACAATGAACTTGAATACTTGTATATTGTATGTTAATTTTTTGTTCTTCCTCTTCGTCCGTTTGTCATCTTCGCTTTATTTTTTATGATTAGCTTCAGCTTTGATAAAGAAACATCCACTCTTGCATTGCCTGTTTGTGCTTTTTGATTTCAAATATCAACAGTGTTTCTCAGAAATCGCTTACTGCACCTTTAACTCGCAAAAGTTTTGCACTCTCTTGCAAAAGTTTTGTTGATGTAAAATGGAAAACCTAGTGTTTGAAATAATATGAAGTTGCTTTTTGAAGTTTCTTCAATATTTTTGTTAGCAATATTTTTGTTAGCAAATGCACAGTTTCTCTGGGAATGCAATAGTTTTGAGAGAGAATGCAAAAGTTTTGAGCGAACATACATTTTCTTGGGGAAATATATAACTTTCAAAAATCCATCTCTGAAAATAATAAACAAATTTGTTTATTGATTAATCTGCATTTTCTCAGATCATTAACTTGTTCATCGCTGTCATCATGGATAACTTTGAGTATCTGACCAGAGACTGGACTGTGCTGGGCACTCATCACCTCGATGAGTTTAAACGAGTCTGGTCAGATTACGACCCAGAAGCCACGTAAGTGATTTCACACAAACTGGATGTCTTTTTTAATGAGAGCATAATTAAATCCCAGTCTTAAATGAGTATGTTAATTAAATTAATAAATACTGTTGCATTTCTTTGCATCAGGGGAAGGATTAAACATCTAGATGTAGTCACCATGTTGCGCAGAATTCAGCCTCCGCTGGGCTTTGGGAAACTCTGTCCACATCGAGTAGCGTGTAGGGTAAGGACATTTGGATTTATACAGTCACTGGTGGACAATGAAATGGGTGAAAAGTCCTGTAGACTTGCATTTTAGGAGGAACCCAAGTCTCCAGTCTTCAGTGTCACATGATCCTTCAGAAATCATGCTGATTTGATGCTCAAGAAACATTTTGGTTGCACTTTATTTTACAGTACGTGCACTTTCAATTTACTTAGTGTTCTTACCCACTTACAGTGTAAGGTAACTACATGGGGTCAGTTACAGTTTTTTTTCGATTGCTAAACGACAGTGAGCACAACTGGAGCTACATGTGCAAAACTCTAACTACAGTCTGCACAGCAACAGTCACCTAAGCTAAACAGTTCACATCACCTGCAAAACTCATTCCAAGCAACACAACTCTTAAAGGTGCAATGTGTAAAAATTTTGAGTATCTATTAACAGAAATGCAATATGACATCCATAACTATGTTTTCAGTGGTGTATAAAGAACTTACTTAATAAACAGTAATGTTTTTATTACCTTAGAATGAGACATTTATATCTACATAACCGCGGGCACCCCCTTCTATGAAGGTCGACATATCTTGGAAGCATTTTAAGTCGATCGCGAAGAGTTTTCAAAATCAGAGAAAAAAAGCCTATTGTAGTAAATAGCGTGTAGGGGATGTGGAGGCTCGCGCGCTGTTACAATTATGCCATTTTTGCCGCGCGCACCTTTGGTCTCATGCGGACGCGTCGAGTTTAAACAAGGCTTTACGCTTTAACCAGCTCAGCCACAGTAACAGCTCATATTTAGCCAGCTAAACTTTTACTACCCTGTTAGAAAAGATATATAGTTGCATGTGGTTCTTCTCCCTCACTGTATTATGGGTTTGCTATGTGGGGGAAATGTGCTGGTTACGTTTGTGAGACAATCAGCTGATTACTATTATTATATTATATATTAAGACCCTTGATCCTCACCTGACTATGGCTTTGTAAACTTTATCCATGATGTGGGTTATAATGGACTGTGGTACAGAAACAGTGACAATGTTACACACTCTTGGCTTACTCTGGCTATTCTCTGCTCTCTCAGACGACGATATGTTTGTCCCATGTTAGACACCGTAGCTTCTTCGAAAGGGAGGGGTGAGCAGTGGGCTGAGCCCTCAGTGCAACTCGCAGCCGAACCGCTAGATGTCGCTAAAAATCACACACTGCACCTTTAACACATGGCTCAAAACAGGCTCAGTGCAGCCAAACACTATGCACAACCCTCACTGAGATAACACACACTGTCACTCAGAACACACTGAGGGTAAAAACACTAGCATCAAACACCAATTCCAGTAAGCAACCACCCAGAACACACTAGCAGGCCCATTTCAACATGCTCCACATAGCAGTGTCCTGGCAACCATTCATATATAAGCCCTTCTGTTTCTCTCTGCCCATCTCTCTCTTTCTCTTTGGCAGAGACTGGTTGCTATGAATGTGCCTCTCTATCCTGATGGCACTGTGTCCTTCAACGCCACCCTGTTTGCTCTCGTCAGAACTTCACTCAAGATTAAAACAGACGGTTTTACTCCTGCACACACACACACACACACACACACACACACACACACACACACACACACACACACACACACACACACACACACACACACACACACACACACACACACACACACACACACACACACACACACACACACACACACACAAACTCACTAACATACTATTAAAACACTTCTGTCAATTCTGACATGTACAAGTGAGGACGTTTGTAATTGCTTCCATAAATTAAACTTTTCTATGGAAAATTATGATGCTTATAGATTTAAATAATCTGTTGTATGCTTTTTGACAAAAACTACAGCAAAAATTAAGCATTTTTTCTGTCCTAAATACAGTAATACAGTACCTTTCCGTTCAACACAGGCCCCATTGACCAGCAGAACGAGGAGCTGAGAGCTATTATTAAGAAGATCTGGAAACGTACCAAACCCAAGCTGCTGGATGAAGTTATACCTCCCCCTGCAGGTAGAGTATGTTACAATAATATCTTCTTATAGGCTTTCTGTGCTTAATGTGGACAACCAACACCCTATACAAGTTTGACCTTACAAACAGACAATGAAGGACATGCAGTGTTCTCTGAGGCTTAGCGCTAACATTGTGTTGAATCAGAAATGCCTCAATCAATGCCCAACAAGTCCTTCCCTTGCCACCCAAAAAAGTTACCTCTTCGGACAACTGAAGATCTGCTTTTTTTGTCTTTTTTAAAAATCCATCTCTCTACATTTTTAGGGAATGAGGTGACTGCAGGAAAGTTCTATGCCAGCTTCCTAATTCAGGACTACTTTAAAAAGTTTCGTAAGCGAAAGGAGAAAGAGAGGAAGAAGAAAGGCAAGGACAAGTCGGCCTCTCTCCAGGTAATGAATTATGACAGGTGTGTGTGTGTGTGTTTGTGTGTGTGTCTGTGTGTGTGTGTGTGTCTGTGTGTGTGTGTGTCTGTGTGTGTCTGTCTTTTCTTAACTTTTCATTTTTCAGTGACATCATGTCTAGCCCACACAGGACAAATGGCTGTTTACGTCATGAGTCATAGAATTAGAACTATTTCCGTGCATAAACATAACATATTTGAGCAAGAAAATAACAACAATTAAATTAATTTGCTCAAATGGACAAATTTAAATAAATTAAAGCTGAATTGGGCAGCATGAACCTTGTTATTTCTTATTTAAAATGAATCTTTTCACGCTCATTCAGACTAACTATGTAATACATTGATTTGTGTTACTATAAACACATCAATTAATCAATCATGTCTACTGTATCATATTTAATATGCAAATTTCTAAGGCCTCTAAATTATCAACATGATCAAAACTTTGCTGAAAAACATGTTGTACACAATTTACTACATGCCTTCTGTTTTCTGATTGTTTACACTTTTTAGCAAATAAAATGCCTTTTTTGTATTATTCAAGTCTTCGTACATATTTTTTTTCATAACATAAACATAAGAATAACTGTAACCAGCCTTACTTGAGCTGCTCTGAGCGGGATTCGAACCTGTGTCTCCGGCATGGGAGACAGGTGCTAACAAGGACACGCTAAAGACTACAGCTTCTAATGCCAGTCGCTAGCACACTATCTTGAGGCCAGGGGAGTGAGGTTTACAAGCACAGCTCTTACTAATTTGTCTCCGTTACACTCACCCCCTTAAACCTCACTCCCATCCGGGTCACGGCACCATTGTAACCCCTCAAGTCCTACTCGCTCCACTTAGTGGACTCTTACTGGACTAAAGAAGCTCAGGTTTACTTGATTATCCATACATTATTTTTTAGAAAAATCATGTTAAAATGTAAGCATCAAAAATAATACAACAGGCTTTTTGAGAGTTTATTTGAATATCTCTGAACGATCATTGTGTTGCATTGCATTATATTTTTTGCTCCCCACAATTAAAAATACAGAGCATCTGTAAACTAAGAATTTGAACAATCTTACTAAGACATATTATTGGTGATATAAAGTGACATTTATATGCATTTTATACAAGCTGTCTGCTATACGCTTATAAAGGATCTCATTGATTTACACAACAAGCTATTGGAATTTCATCTTAATTTTTGGCCATATAAATGTATGGAAATTGCATATTTTTGCTCAGTTTGGGCCTTTTTCCCTCCTTGAGTATGAGCTCCATTTTCTCATTCTACATACTTTTTGCACTGTTATTCTGTGCAACCCTAGTGCAGCATCACTGGATTACAGCCTGTCTTTGACATGACTCTCATCTTGTGTGGTCCAGGCTGGGTTACGCACACTACAGGATCTGGCCCCAGAGATGCGTCTGGCTATGGCGATGGAGGATGAGGAAGGGCTGGAAGGGCTGGAGGGGGAGATGATGGAAGAAGACTTCTTCAGGGTGAGAACACTCAGCAGTAAAAATCCAATGTGAATAGTAAAATGAGAGTGCTTTAAACTAACTGACAGCATGCCAGATGCTGTCAATAAACCTTAACCAAAAGTCCCCCTATTATGCTATTATGCTATTATGCTATGCAAAAGTGCCCCTATTAAAGTCTCCTACAGTAGGATTTTATGCATCCAAGTTCAAGGAACACTTTAATTTTCTCATAGTTTACATAGCAGTAACGATAGCATCGGTTTTACTGTATCAATCGAGCCAGAGTCCTCATCTTTTGGAAGTGCATGCAAACTGGATTTGTTTTCGAGAAGCACAGAAGCGTCTTCCCCACATCTTCCCCAAAAGCTACAACTAGTGTTTAAAGGTGGTTAAAAGTAGATGTTGTTCGTGGGCAGCCAATGAAGAGCATTATGCAAATGTATTACAATCCTACAAAGGTTCATGCAGCAAGTAAGACTGGAATTACTGACGACTCATTTCAGGCAGTTGAGAATCGTTCCTTCTTTTGGAAGACAATAACTCCATTTATCATGTACTTTGATCTTTGAAACTTTGCAGACCTTTACATTCACAAACAGCTATATCACACACTATATGAAAGTTAATATCCACAAAAAGCATTATGGGGCACTTTAAATTGTAAATGTAAAATAATGTGTGTCCTTGTCACACATTAGATGTACTTACTATAGTAATAACAGAAAATCATGCATAATTCTAACCCTAAACCAAACGCTAATCTAAACCCTATAGTAAGTACAATTTGTTAATTAATATTATTCAGTGCTTAATTGTATAATTATACTATAACAAGGACACTTAAAATAAAGTGTATTACAACTGTATTAGTTACAACTGTAATTTAAAGGTTTCCTTTGCATTATAAAACTATATATAGACAAGTCTCACTGGAACGACAGTTAATTCTGTTTCCCTGGTCAACTGCAGAGTGACAGCGTCTTCAGTGATGCTCCTCCCACACCGGTCATGTCCACCCCCAGAAGCACCCCTATGCCCCCCCATCTGGACGAGACCTCAGTGAGCATTGAGCTTCCTCCTAGAATACGCAATGGGAGCTTAATGCTGGAGGAGGCCCTGTTGGACTCCCGTCCGACCTCCGCTCTATCCGAAAACGAAGTGATAATTGATCAGCCTCAGAGGTTGTCTCCCCTTCCCAGTAGGTGGGCCTCCAGTCACAGCAAACTCACCCCATTTTCGATGCTGAAAACCAACCAAAGGTAAGGAGCACACTAAGATAAGAGACAAAAGAATAGAATTATACCTGTATAATTAGAAGCTACTACACTGAATTTAGAGAACTCTAATGACTTGGTTTGGAGTATCAGGACCTGAAAAGCTGTCTTGAGCAATTTTTACTGGATGGGGTATTTGGTTAGATTTTAGTCCAAGAAAAAACGTATTGTTTTTATCTGTTGTAAAGAGCCTGTAATTTCATAACTGTCAGTTCACTAATCGCTTTACAGATTTGAGATGCTCCAAAAACAAGATTTTCTTTGCAATTTAACATGTTGGAAACTGGAAATACGCTAAGTAGTCTGAATTTTGGGGAGTTGTAATGCTTGCCAAGCTTGACAGACATGCTGTGTAGATGTCATGCTCTCTAGTGTGTTCTAAAATGGGAAAAGGGGAGGTTTTCAACCTTTACCTACCCAACAACCTTTCAGCAAATCTGCTTCAGCTAAATGAATGAATGAATGACAAGCCAGACCCACATCAAGATGTTGGGTCTGGGAACACACCATTGGCAGGGCTCAATCCGAGGGGTGGGATAAACAGTTGTCTTTCAAATTCCCTCTGCACGCAATAGGATAGCGCTACAACAAATAAGATGACGTAGTCAGAGCGATGGACTCGAGTGCCGTTATTTGTTCTTTTCCCAAAGAAAAGCTTAACTCCAAGTCTTCCAGTCACGGCCAAAGCCGATTTGAAAGACCGCTGTTCGCCAGCAGAAGCGGTCATCTTCTTTGTTTTCAAGTAGCAGTGAATTCACGCGGAACCGTCGCAACTCTGCTGTCATTATGTTAAGCCCGCCCACCGACTCTATGCAAGATGTAATTGGCCTGACTAGAGTTTGGTTTTTCCAGCTCGCAAGCCAACGGAGAGTTGCAGACGACACTGGCTGCAAAATAAAATTTGCTGCCGCTGGGGTGTGTCAGCGTCTAGATTTCCAGGCTAACAATAAGCCTAGGGCTAAGTAATAGGTTACAATTCAATGGGATAGTTTGCCCAAAAATGAAAATTCTGTCATCCTTACTCACCCTCATGTTGAACCAAACCAGTATGATACTTTATTCACAAAAGAAAATATGATAATACATTATTTCGATTGATCACTTTAGACATTCAACTAACTATAAGTAACTGTGCAACTACATGTCTACTACAGTAACTCTCGTTAGAGTATTGGTAGACTATCTGCTTACACTTTATTTTTATGCTCCCCCAACAGACATTCTACTGACTATGAGTTACTTTGCAACTACGTCAACTTATTCTACCAACCCGAACCCTGACAACTAACTCTAACCTAACAGTCTACTAACAGTCTAAGTTAGTTGAAATGTAGTTGCAAAGTTATAATTAGTAGAATGTCTACAGTGGAACATCAAAATAAAGTGTAACCGAAGATATTTTGTAAAGATTCCTGAAAATATAGAAAGTACACCACTGTTCAAAAGTCTGGGATCAGTCAGATTTTGCAGTGAGAGTAAAGACATATAAATGTCAAATAAATGCTGTTCTTTTAAACTTTCTATTCATCAAAAAATCCTGAAAAATATGCATCATGGTTTCCACAAACATATTAAGCAGAGCAACTGTTTCCAACATTGATAAAAAGAAATGTTTCCTGAGCACCAAATCAGCATATTATAATGATTTCTGAAGGATCATGTGACACGGAAGACTGGGGTAATGATGCTGAAAATTCATTTTTGCCATCACAGGAATAAAATATATTTAAAAAAATATTACAATAGAAAACAGTTCATTTTTAAATTCTAATAATATTTCTGTAGTATGTTTTTTTTTATGTAGTATGAGTATGAAAGACTTCTTTCAAAAACATTAAAACAATCTCAGCAACCCCAAAACTTATGAACAGTAGTGTAAGTGAGACAGGTTTGGAACATCAGGAGGGCGAGTAAATGATGACAGAATTTACAGTTTTTGGAGAACTATCACTTTAAGGCACGTTCACACCAAGTGCAAAGAGACAATAAAACTATGTGTTAATTCTCATGGAATGGCATAATGTAAGTAAAACACACTCCCAATTTGTCATTAACTGCTTTGTTTAGCTCCACTTGCTTGTTGCTGCTGCTGTGGCTTTTTAATGTTTCCTTTAACTCAGACTTAGAGATTTAGCTCTGAATATATCTAGAATGCCAGTACTGGACACCTGGTTCAGTTGTCTTTTTCATGGCAAAATATGTGGTGTAAATTCAAGCCCAGTGTAAGCTTTTAGGAAGCATATTGTAACATTTGCTGTCAAAAGTATGTTGCATCGTAAGGCTGGAATACGTTTAACAACTTTCGCCCAGATTTCTGCCCTGATTTGTCTGAATGAGTTGATGTGAGGTGCCGAGTCAGTCTGCAGATTTTTGGGCAGTCGGAGTTGACAGATTTTGCAGAAAATCACGTAGTGTATGATGGGCATAGACTCTGATTCTATCCAGTTGGAGGATTTTAAATATGTTTGATATTTTCAGCTAATTTTAAAACACATATTGTTTTCATTTGTTGTGCGTAACCTAGCATGTTTCTGCACGAGCTTGTTGTATTCAGAATGACTTTAAAAGACTGAGGATCGTACACATCAGACCTTTGTGTAGTGTATTCCAGCCTTTAGATAAACGTTGACTTTAAAATCTTAAAAGAATATAATTGTGGAGCATTATCAGCCATTGTAGCATTAGCTTATTGCAGTTAGCTGGAAGAAATGCAGGTGACTGGAATGTTTTTCATGCTTTCATAAGGTATTTGAAGAATTGTTTTTGTATATCATCTTACTGTGTTTCTTATTAAACTCTCATATTCAGGAATGATGCAACTAGTGCTTGTGAATATATTCCTCCCGCATCTCCGGATGGAGGAATGCAAAATGGAGGAGTCACAGGAGGGGTCGTCATCCCAGGAGGAAATGGAGAAGCAATCACTGGAGGAGCCATGCAAGTAGGAGGTGGAGGTGAAGGAGTGATGGGAGGAGCAGTCACAGGAGGAGGAGTTACAGTCACAGGAGGAGGAGTTACAGAGATGCCATACCCTCCAGAGCTAAGTGCTGTCAGCAGGGAGGACCCTCATAGTGCTGTCTCACATGATAGGTTAGTAGGAAATGTTTGACTACCCATAATGCACCAAAATAATTCAAGGCCCTGATATACTTCAAACGAATTTAGATTTGGCCTGATTTTGTTTAGAGTTTGTTTACTTTACGAAATAGCTTGGCAAAGTGAACTTTCCGGAAAGGTTCGCGCGCAAATATCAAAATAAATTATCGCCATCCGCCAAATCCGCCATTTTTGTCCGACAAAGCAGTCAGGAGAGTTAGTAGATTAACTAACTGACTAACTGATTAAGAGTGTACTGACGTCTTTCCGCGGTTAAAACAACATTACTTCTTTCATGTTTATTTGATGCTATAAATGAACTAGAAGGAAGAGATGATCGGTTTTAAGAGGCTCTACAGTGATCTGTCAAGACACATTAAAGAGCCACAAAACGGTATTTAAATTTCTTTAAAAAAAGACCAAATTTGAAAGTTGAGACTTTGTTTCATATCAAAAGTAACCTGGTCTGTCCTGTCTGTCAGCGCGTTGTCTGTGTCCTCTCTGCTCCGCGATGTATTTTTCACTGCGAGAACATGGTGGGGCTGAGAGCGGCGTGGCTTGGACATAGCAACAGTAACTAAAGGGAGCGGGTCTTTGCGAACGGTCAATTGAAAGCCACACTGAAACTGTTTTTTATGTTGAATACTACAAAGCTGCTTTAAAGTAATCTATTGTATAAAGTGCTATATATATAATTTCGATGTAACTTGATTTGATTAGAGTGCCAGAATGCAGAGCTGTTGTAAACATATCCTCCACATCTTAACCGCTGTTTTATCACCTCTGTCAGTTGTGGTGTTTATTTTGATATTGAGAGGAAAGTGTGTTGCACATACTTGCATATTCATCTAAACGCCACTCCCAGAAGCACGGCTGGCATTGGGATGTTCATTAACAGTACATCGCTGCAAAGGTTTTTCAAAAAAAGAAAAATGTGAAAAATGAAACAGAACATTGTTGTGATTATATCGGGACCTATACATGACTCAAACAACAGTCTGTCTGAATTTTACAAGCTTTTCTCACAAATTAATATATCTGTCTGATTTTGTGATAATGCCTGAACAGACAGTGGTTTCCTGAGGTTCCTCCGGCACAAACTGCAGCACCCAATGGGAGCAGTGAATGTGTGGCCCCAGTTCAGCCCATTGACAATATCAGCAATAGTTACCAAGGCAACAGCCAAGATGTTGGTGGCTATAATGGCAATGGTTACCCTGGAAATGGCTACAATGGCAATGGTTACCCTGGAAATGGCTACAATGGGAATGGTACCAATGGGTCTGATTATCCAGGGAATCGTCACTCCAGCAATGGCTATAGCAGCAATGGCTACAATGGTAATGGTTATCATAGTAATGGATACAATGGTAACGGATACAACAACAATGAATACAATGGCACTGGTTTCGCTGCACGGCGACGCATGCTTCCCCCAACTCCCTTAGGTAAATCCAACTGTAATCTTTCTGCACTGCAAAAAAATAATGTGTTAAACCTTTCAGTGAACCTAACATTGATTACTTTTTTTCATGCATCTGTCAGGCCGAAAGCCAAACTTTAACATCCAGTGTTTTAGAAGGCAGGCCAGCAATGAGGATCTCCCAATCCCAGGCACTTACCGCCAAAATTCCCCTCCCTGTAGGGCACGACTACAGGTAACTTTTCTCCAGATTTGGAATTGTTTCTTTATAGGCTGCACAAAAGGACACCAACCAACACTGACTATCACCAGAAGACAGTACGTCACTTCTCAGATATGACCCAATCAGAGATTTAACATGTTAAATTGGCATAAACAAGTGCTGACCAACGCCAACAGGGATAACCCACTGACCCGATAAAACCTGACGAAGTGTCTGTTGGCGTTTGTCTCGTGCAGTGAGAATTGGTCTTAAAACTCACATTTGAAAGGCCTCAACAACATGATCAGTACTTTCCTGAAAAACTCTACTACATGTCTTCTGGTGGATTATCCAAGAAGATATGCACACATCTTTTTATTGAGAAATCTTTGATGATTTGAATAAAGTACTCTACACTAAGAATAACTGTTTTTGATATTTCAAAATTAATATTTAGTGAATTCAAGCAACTCATATTTAATATCGAATGAAAAATTGTTGAAAATGTATCAAACATGATACAGCAAGCTTTTTAAGTATATTAATCATTAAATGAAATGAATTAAAATCAGTATTAGAGTGAGAGCTAAGTTATATCAAATTTGTTTTTATAAATGCAGCATGCTCTACCTTGTTGATTTGCACTATAACATTATTTATATAAATGTGAATAATAATAATTAATATAGATTAAATAATCTATATATAATATAAATATTACATATAATATACATTTATATTTACAATATATTTATCTTGTCACTGCTCTATTTAATTTTTTGACTACCACATAGCAAAATAGATTTCTTTATGATTATAAAATCAATAAAAATACATTTCCATTATTTTTAATTAAAAAAACATTTTTAAAAATACATTACATTTTAAAATTGTACAAATTAGATAAATGTTCTGACATATTTCTTTATATCTCAGGCTTTACAGGGTTCAAAATAATTTTTTGAGGTATTATAATGAAGTATCATATACACTCACCTAAAGGATTATTAGGAACACCTGTTCAATTTCTCATTAATGCAATTATCTAATCAACCAATCACATGGCAGTTGCTTCAATGCATTTAGGGGTGTGGTCCTGGTCAAGACAATCTCCTGAACTCCAAACTGAATGTCAGAATGGGAAAGAAAGGTGATTTAAGCAATTTTGAGCGTGGCATGGTTGTTGGTCCCAGACGGGCCGGTCTGAGTATTTCACAATCTGCTCAGTTACTGGGATTTTCACGCACAACCATTTCTAGGGTTTACAAAGAATGGTGTGAAAAGGGAAAAACATCCAGTATGTGGCAGTCCTGTGGGCGAAAATGCCTTGTTGATGCTAGAGGTCAGAGGAGAATGGGCCGACTGATTCAAGCTGATAGAAGAGCAACTTTGACTTTGAAGTAACCACTCGTTACAACCGAGGTATGCAGCAAAGCATTTGTGAAGCCACAACACGCACAACCTTGAGGCGGATGGGCTACAACAGCAGAAGACCCAACCGGGTACCACTTATCTCCACTACAAATAGGAAAAAGAGGCTACAATTTGCAAGAGCTCACCAAAATTGGACAGTTGAAGACTGGAAAAATGTTGCCTGGTCTGATGAGTCTCGATTTCTGTTGAGACATTCAGATGGTAGAGTCAGAATTTGGCGTAAACAGAATGAGAACATGGATCCATCATGCCTTGTTACCACTGTGCAGGCTGGTGGTGCTGGTGTAATGGTGTGGGGGATGTTTTCTTGGCACACTTTAGTCCCCTTAGTGCCAATTGGGCATCGTTTAAATGCCATGGCCTACCTGAGCATTGTTTCTGACCATGTCCATCCCTTTATGGCCACCATGTACCCATCCTCTGATGGCTACTTCCAGCAGGATAATGCACCATGTCACAAAGCTCGAATCATTTCAAATTGGTTTCTTGAACATGACAATGAGTTCACTGTACTAAAATGGCCCCCACAGTCACCAGATCTCAACCCAATAGAGCATCTTTGGGATGTGGTGGAACGGGAGCTTCGTGCCCTGGATGTGCATCCCACAAATCTCCATCAACTGCAAGATGCTATCCTATCAATATTGGCCAACATTTCTAAAGAATGCTTTCAGCACCTTGTTGAATCAGTGCCACGTAGAATTAAGGCAGTTCTGAAGGCGAAAGGGGGTCAAACACAGTATTATTATGGTGTTCCTAATAATCCTTTAGGTGAGTGTATATAGAATAAGATATATCATAATTTGGAGAATATGCCAGCAATTTACCATTAACACAAAATCAACATTGTGCAAAAAATAAAATAATAAACCATTAAATTCTGCTAATGACAAATTTCTGTTTCACTGTTTCCACACCAATAATGAAAATAATGTATGTGCTCCCATAGACACAAAACAGTTTAGACTCACGGCGGAGCAGCATTTCATCTGCGGTTTCTTCGGCCTCTTGGGTGAACAACCAGGCCAGACGGGGTCGTCTCCTCTATGCCCCTCTTATTCTAATGAACGAGATTGGGGGCACTCAGGCAATGTGGGGTGATGCCAATGGCAGCGCCAGCCTGCCGGCTTCGGCCCGTCCCGGGTGGATTGGCAGAGGAATGGCAGGTGTAGCCCAGCAGCCTCGGGCGTACACCACTCTCAGAGTGCCCTCCCAACACAGTGCCGGATACATCGAGAAGGGAAGCGCTGACAGCCTCGTGGAATCGGTAAATAAGCGTCCTGAATGGTGTATCAAGTAACCCCAAGTAATAAGGATAGTTGTTATTTATGCAGATTCAATGGCTATAAAAACAATTCAACTTGGACTTTGTTTTTGGTACAGCAGTGAATCATAGACTTTATTTTTTGACTGTGATCCACAGAAAAAGAAACTTTAGATGGGTCATGAAATGGAAAATCTTGAAATGGGTATTTACACATATAAAAGGTTGCTCTAAAATAAAAACATGCAAGTTTCATACCTCAAAGCTAACTCCCCTGTCCATAAATATGAGTTTTTTGTTTTCCATCCTTCTGAAATCCCAGGCTTTGAAATTCACATTTGAAGTTGTGATGTCACAATTTTCTTCTACACCCCTTGACGTGCATTTTTAAATCAGAGCGGCTTGCTCTTAACATGACTTAACATCTTAACATAGCATCAAAAGAGAGGTACAGAGAAAGACAGCCAGACTCCCTTCCAAAAGATCAAACTATTAGAAATACGTGGATGGTTTATTTATAATATACAGGTCCTTCTCAAAAAATTAGCATATTGTGATAAAGTTCATTATTTTCCATAATGTAATGATAAAAATTAAACTTTCATATATTTTAGATTCATTGCACACCAACTGAAATATTTCAGGTATTTTATTGTTTTAATACTGATGATTTTGGCATACAGCTCATGAAAACCCAAAATTCCTATCTCAAAAAAATTGCATATTTCATCCGACCAATAAAATAAGTGTTTTTAATACAAAAAAGTCAACCTTCAAATACTTATGTTCAGTTATGCACTCAATACTTGCTCGGGAATCCTTTTGCAGAAATGACTGCTTCAATGCGGCGTGGCATGGAGGCAATCAGCCTGTGGCACTGCTGAGGTGTTATGGAGGCCCAGGATCATGCTTCGATAGCTGCCTTAAGCTCATCCAGAGTGTTGGGTCTTGCGTCTCTCAACTTTCTCTTCACAATATCCCACAGATTCTCTATGGGGTTCAGGTCAGGAGAGTTGGCAGGCCAATTGAGCACAGTAATACCATGGTCAGTAAACCATTTACCAGTGGTTTTGGCACTGTGAGCAGGTGCCAGGTCGTGCTGAAAAATGAAATCTTCATCTCCATAAAGCTTTTCAGCAGATGGAAGCATGAAGTGCTCCAAAATCTCCTGATAGCTAGCTGCATTGACCCTGCCCTTGATAAAACACAGTGGACCAACACCAGCAGCTGACATGGCACCCTAGACCATCACTGACTGTGGGTACTTGACACTGGACTTCAGGCATTTTGGCATTTCCTTCTCCCCAGTCTTCCTCCAGACTCTGGCACCTTGATTTCCGAATGACATGCAAAATTTGCTTTCAAATGAGCAAACAGTCCAGTGCTGTTCTCTGTAGCCTAGGTCAGGCGCTTCTGCTGCTGTTTCTGGTTCAAAAGTGGCTTGACCTGGGGAATGCGGCACCTGTAGCCCATTTCCTGCACACGCCTGTGCACGGTGGCTCTGGATGTTTCTACTCCAGACTCAGTCCACTGCTTCCGCAGGTCCCCCAAGGTCTGGAATCGGTCCTTCTCCACAATCTTCCTCAGGGTCCGGTCACCTCTTCTCGTTGTGCAGCGTTTTTTGCCACACTTTTTCCTTCCCACAGACTTCCCACTGAGGTGCCTTGATACAGCACTCTGGGAACAGCCTATTTGTTCAGAAATTTCTTTCTGTCTTACCCTCTTGCTTGAGGGTGTCAATGATGGCCTTCTGGACAGCAGTCAGGTCGGCAGTCTTACCCATGATGGCGGTTTTGAGTAATGAAACAGGCTGGGAGTTTTTAAAAGCCTCAGGAATCTTTTGCAGGTGTTTAGAGTTAATTAGTTGATTCAGATGATTAGGTTAATAGCTCGTTTAGAGAACCTTTTCATGATATGCTAATTTTTTGAGATAGGAATTTTGGGTTTTCATGAGCTGTATGCCAAAATCATCAGTATTAAAAGAATAAAAGACCTGAAATATTTCAGTTGGTGTGCAATGAATCTAAACTATATGAAAGTTTAATTTTTATCATTACATTATGGAAAATAATTAACTTTATCACAATATGCTAATTTTTTTAGAAGGACCTGTAGTTACAAGTTTATTTTTAACAAGTGCCTGAGCAATTGAACAAGAATGTTTTCGTTTGTTCATCTAATTTCACAATGGACTTTTTGATCATCATAAAATCATCTATTACAAATATTTGAACATTTTGATGCAAAAACAGCTTCATAAGCGAACCTCCAGAAATTTAAAGATGTGAATGCATTTCATGACCCCTTTAAAGGGAAAAAAAATGATCTTCAATAATTCTGAATACAAAACTAAACCCAATTTAATATGACACACCTTAATTACCAGTGCAACTAACTGCTTTCAGCAGACACATAAATAGTGTAGTCAGTGGATTTCAGCTGGTTGTAGTGTAAATTAACCTGATCCAACTTCTGTGAATGACTTCTCAATCTTTTTTTGTATCTTTTAGATCCTGATCTCTGAAGGCTTGGGTCTATATGCAAAAGACCCCAAATTTGTTGACTTTGCAAAACGGGAAATTGCAGGTGCCTGTCACATGACTATTGATGAAATGGAGAGCGCTGCAACTGACCTTCTAAGTCAAGGGAGGACAGGGCAACCAATAGGGCGCCTCGAGGAGGATCTGTCTGATGAGATGAACTGTGTTATAACATACTAAATGGGTTTTAATTTGTTGGGGGAAGCGGAACATATTGTCAGTGTGATCGAGTTAGTGATGCAGAGAATATCAAAAATACATTCACCTCTGAATATAGCTCTGCTCAAATGAGCTGAATATGAAATTCATTCAGTAGATATAAGGAACTTGTGACCACAATGACCTGTATATCCCAATTGCTTTGCACATAAGTTAAGAAGAGCCTAACCAGACCGCAAGATGAGCCTATACTCTGTGATTATTAATCCTGAAGCAATTTCTGAAAAGATATCTAGACAGACTTTGTGATCATAAAGGCAGCCTCTAAATTTGATAAAATAATTGAGATTTGATAAAACTTGCCCATTTATGTTGAATGTATTTGTGCTTGTGGAAGTTTTCATTTTTCATAAGATTAATTAGCCTAATAAAAAGACAATAAAGAGCATATATCTTTCAAATGACTGGATCTCACAAACCTACAGGGAAATGTTACTATTATAAATGTATGGGCTAATGTACTTCTCTCATTCAGCACAAATTTAAATGTTTCCATGGTTGTGATGTAACATTAAATTGCTAACCGATTATTTATTTTGAAAAAGCTGTGTGCTTCACTCGTGTGGTAATGTTCATATAAAACATCATTCACATACGAAAATATATTTTGGTGTACCACGACCAGTGGTTAAGTTGACCGGCACAGCCCCTATTTTAAGTTTTCCATGGAAAGAGAACTTTAGGATGACCATGACCCTCTTTAAATTTAAAAAGCCTTTATTGTCAGATGGCTACATACAAAAAATCTAAAAACTCTCCAACATGTTTCGGCCCATGCCTTCCTCAGGGAGAGCAACACAACAATCTCAATCACAGGTGCAAGCAGTTTCATTCATTAAGACATCTGATTAGTTAACAGTTGTCATGTGATCAACATCTCTTTGCAGCATTAAACATTCATTAAGACATCGGATTAGTTAACAGTTGTCATGTGATCAGCTTCTCTTTACAGCATTAAACATTCACCAATACATTTTCAAAAACACCATTTCATAAATAAAAAATAAAAAGGACATCACAAGAAAGGAGTAAAAGTCTTCGTTCAATCCTGGATATGACTACAATATGATATGATATGATATTGGCCTTTAATTTATAAATCCAAAATGTCTCCCTCCGATTCAGTTTAAGTTCTCTATTCCCTTTCCTAATAGTCCTGTTCAAATTATAAATACATAATATTCTCAGGATAGAAGGGTTACTGTTATGCATTAATTTAAAATGTCTTGCCATATGATATTCTTCATTGCATATTTATGTTCAGCCAATCAATCCAATAGACTTTATTCACATCAACGCCATCTTTGATTTTTAACGGGAATGGAAGCGAGGCTGTGAGGGATAGATGTAGCCTATATCTCCTCGGTGGGTTGTTGTACTGTTATTTAATCTGTGTGTTTGGATTGTTTTGTTGACGAAACACTGCAAAATATCTTTCCAGGAAATTTCAGTTGACAAAAAAACTCCCGACAGTTTGAGCTGTGGAAAAGTTTAAGTGATCTAAGAGCTTTATACAGCTTTTAAAATAATTTACATCGAGGACATTACAGTCTATGAATTACATGAGTGGTTTGACAATTAATAAAATGTTTAATAGAATAGAACTTGTTTGTTTATCGTGTACAACATTATCACAATGATTAGTGATGACATTTAAAGCAACCGTTAGGTTTAACCCCTGACCAGGAGCTTCCATGAGTGGGTGGGGAATAGCTATGAACTCATTTGTCCCCTAAGGTTGAACTTTTTTTTTTTTTAACTTATCATTGGAGTATCTGGAAATACATTTCTCAAAAATTAATCACTTTGCAAAATTCCCCAATTTTTTTTCATGCCGTACCATGAGTGCAGCAGGCACAATGATATGACGCAGCGCCTGAAAATAGGCTACCTTCCGTCAACTGCGCTGCGTCATATCATTACGCCTGCTGCACTCATGGTACGGCAGTAAAGTTTCTTGATTATTAGCAGGAATGAGAGTATAGTTCCTAGCCATATCAACCTAGAAAATCGCAACTTTACATTTTCCGTCGGTCTTAGTGCACGATTAACTACAGAAGAGTCAAGTTTTAAATAGGAAAAATACCGAAACACTTTGGAAATTTTTTTCTAGAAATGCTAATGGTCTTGTCCTGACATCGCTAGCTTCTATCTTGATTGTTGCTAGCACAACAAGCTACTAATTCGCTAGCCTGTTAGCGTGTCATCCGTGCGCTCTTTATTTATTTATTTATTCGCGCCTTTTACAAATCCATCAAAGCTGTGGTAAGCAGAATCAGTCAACAAACACGGTAAGTCATGTCATCTCCTCTTATTGTGACTTGCACTTCATGTAACATGTATAATATAGCCTTCTCCGTCTGCACAGGATTTACATGTGATAAATGCAGGGAGATAGTCAGGCTGACGGAGAAGAAGATTTCAGAACTAGATACACGCATCCAAACTTTAATTGAGGTTAATTGTAAGAGTGCAAGGGTGCGACTAGTTTAAAGAACACTGTAAATTGTTCGGTTCCGGCTGAAGTAGAGCCCGTGCAGGAGGGCAGTTGGGTGACGGTGAGGCGCTGTAGGGGCAAAACACCGCTCTTCCGTTCTGATTACAACATTAAACAGATTCTCCCCACTGTAGCGCCTGGATCAATCATGGGTCGTTAATATGAACACAAATAATGCATACTCCTGAAATCCAAAGCTTTTACACTCTGAACTCTGAATGTAAATAAGGACTCTTGGCAATCTAGATTACCGGCATGGTGCCAACATGTCTCGGGTGAGATTGCTTTCTGACATCATTTACGACCCTGCGATACTCTCTAGAGACCATCGTACCCTCCTCTCTACTCACTTTGGCTGCATCAAAGGAATTCCAAGCCAGAAATATATATAAGCATACAGTAAAATGTGTGAATATATGTTTTCCATTCTCATGAGTAGAAATGACGAATTCTGACACCCATCATAACTTATGCAAATGAACCTTTGACAAGACAAAGGAACCGTTTTCCCGCTCACAGAACTCCAAGTCGATTGGTCAGTTCGCCCATGAAGGTGAGAACTCGGACCCTCTTTAAAGTCATTGACCAGCAGTTTCACCCTGCTCTCCAGTCCGGTCTTCAGTCCGTCTTGTTTTGTCTTCAGTTTGTGTCTTTTTGTTTTCTCTTCAGTTTCTTTTAGTTTTCATTTTCCCTTTTCGTATTCTCCTTTGTTCATTTCCACTGACGAGTGAAATGAACTTAGCCTGAATTATCTGGCAAACTTTACTTTCAATGGACATTTAAACTTCCTGTGACGACGCGCGCTCCGAAGAACCGAGCAGCTCCCAAGGACCGCCACACACATGCCTTCTTGACAACACAAGACAGCCATAGGTGCAAGTATTCATTTATTGAGCTTTCAAAGCATTAAGATTTGTTTGCCCCCATTTAGGGTGATTGTGATTCCTTGTTGTCTCTCAAAGGTTAATTGTCCAGCTAATTTGCCATTCTGTGACCCCTCCGTGATCTCTCTCATCTTCCTCTTCCTATCACTCTCTGATTCTCATTCTCTTTCATTGTTTGCTGCTTTATTTTGTTGTATACACATTTATTCCATGTAATTTTAGTCACCGGTATACGTAGTTTTCCTTTATTAAATCCATTGCATTCATTTATTGACTCTGTCTCTTGCTCATATTACGAAGTCCCTTTAATGTTCGGTCAAAGCTACAGCTTTACAACTGTTGATACTTTAAATAGTATTTTCTTTTATAGAACGAGAAAGCTGTTTCTCATGGCCGGAGAAACAGTCTTTCTTGAAAGTCTATAAGAAGGATAACTCCTCTTGAGATTTGATAAAAGATCTTACGGTCAGTTTGCTGGACAAACAGATTATTCGATAACAAATTAATTCCATTAAGAGTTATCCTGAGAATCGATCTATTCTAGACAATTGATATATTAATATTTAATTATAACACGTTGTGATTGATTGTTGATATAGAAATTGATCTATTTTTGCCTCCCTGTATAGATAATTGATTATAATCTGTTGTATTTAGTTGTCCATACAGATACATTGGCAGAATATTCCCTTTAAGGGTAATATTATAATTTGTAGGCGATTCACGATCATATTCATGATCAGTTATTAAAATTATATTCCCTTTATTTGAGCTAGAATCCCTACACCACTCAGTGAAACACCCACTGAGAATCCTGTTGAATGTGCCCTAGTTATTGGTGATTCTACACGGAATGTGAACATAGAGACACCAGCCACCATAGTCACATGTTTGCCAGGAGCCAGAGCGCCTGACTTGAAAGCAAATTTAAAAGTGCTGGCTAATGCTAATCGTAAATTTTCTAAGATTATTATTCACGTCGGCACTAATGATGTTCGACTTCGCCAGTCAGAGATCACTAAAATTAATGTTAAAGACGTGTGTGAACTCGCAAGTACGATGTCAGGCACTGTAATTTGCTCTGGCCCCCTTCCTGTTCCCAGGAGTGATGAGATAGTTAGCAGATTGTCATCACTCAATGGCTGGCTGTCTAAGTGGTCCCCTCAAAATAATATAGGGTTTATAGACAATTGGAAAAGTTTTTGGGGCAGACCTGACCTGTTGAAAAGAGATGGTATTCATCCCACCTGGGATGGTGCTGCTCTTCTCTCTAGTAATATGGCACATAGTCTTAGAGCTCAAACATGACAACATGATATTCAGGATATCCGGATCTGGTAGGTATTGAAGGATGGCGGAGCACGGAGCTGACACGCAGCAGAGCCGATCCGCAGCCGTCCCGCAGTTGGTGGAAATCCGGGGTCAGACATTCCTGGTGGGACCAGGAAGACTTGTCTTCAAGGGTACCATTTAAACAATTATTCAACAAATATTTTGGAGAAGTCGTTTACTCCGTGTGCGGAAGATCCGTGTAAATCTGCTCTGACGGACAACAGTCGCACCCTAATTGGGAGCACTGAAGCCATATATGGCAGGCAGTGAATTGGTGCGAAAACACTCCCACGAGAGTTAAGAGACATTAAAATGAGCATGTCTAGTGTAAAATTGCAAACCTGACTCAATTTCTTCCATTCCAGATGGGCTTAAATACTATTGGATTTTTTATTTATTTCTTATGCGGATTACTTTAATTCCTTTTCTATAAAGCACTTTGAATTACCATTGTGTATGAAATGTGCTATATAAATAATTTTGCTCATAAGCAAACTACACCATTAACAGGGTTCCTACACATTTTCCATTTCAAAATTCCACACTTTTCCAGACTCAAATTTCCAAACCTCTCAGTAGATTTTCAGACCATATTCAAAGTGCACCTATTATGCTTTTTTGAATATTCCCTTTCATGCAATGTGTAATATAGCTATCTGCAAAGTTATGAAGATGAAAGAGCATGCGATAAAGTTATTGTTTCTCAAAAGAAAGAATCGACTCTGAACAGCCTAATGTTTCTGTGACAGCTACACGTTACTGGGTAACACATTTGCCTAATGCCCACCTATGTGCTACGCTGTCCGCCGGCGAACAACTTGACCCACCCTCAAACGCTATAGCTGGTTGTTGTTGTGTATGTCGAGAAGACGCTGTTTTCTGCTCTGCAAATGCAAATTCTCTTTGTAAACATTTCCAAAGGATGAGGATGTGAAGAGTCTGGTAAAAATTACTACAGCAATACAAGCTTTTGAAGAATGCTTCTCAAATCTCCATGAGGTATAAATGAGGTTTACAAAACGCTTATCCATTAAAGACGGGACAGTACCCACTATATCAGTAAGTATGATTATTTATTGATGTATATATTTTCTACTGGGTGTTCTACTAGTGCATCACTGAGAAACGTCCTGCTCAAGTCATGCTTGCGATTGAGGTTCAGGTTGAATAACTAGTTCTTCCGATGTTACATCATCTGATTCGAGCTCGGATTGATATGGTAAAATTGACAACATCGTTACTGTCTTTACAGTGTGTACAATCGCTATAGGGCGTAATATGGGCGTTTAGATTCCGACAAGCACTGTAAGTGGTAGACCAATCACAGCAGACTGGCCCATCTGGCAAATCAGAGCAGAGTAGGCTCGCGACAAGGAGGAATTTAAAGCTCCAGTAGGTAGCTTTTGTAAACAAATATTTGTTAAAACTGTCATTATGTCCTGACAGTAGAATATGAGACAGATAATCTGTGGAAAAAATCGAGCTCCTCTGGCTCCTCCCTGTGGTCCTATTGCCATTTGCAGAAATACACCGCTCCCGGTCAGAAACAACCAATCAGAGCCAGGAGGAATGTCTTAGCAGTGTCAATCACGCTCGTGTACGCGCTGATCACCCCTCTCTTGCACAGCGCGAGCGCGTACTGTCGTTCGTGAGTCTCCTGTTCGAACTCGTTCATCCAAATGAACGAATCTTTTTTCGAGTCATTTCGTTCATTCAACGAACGAAATGACTCGAAAAAAGATTTGTTCATTTTGAACGAGTCTTTTTTCGAGTCATTTCGTTCATTCAACGAATGAAATGACTCGAAAAAAGATTTGTTCATTTTGATGAACGAGTTCGAACAGGATCACGAACGTGCATCACAGAACAGAGCAAGGCGAGCATTTGTGCTTATAAAACTTAAAGTTTTGTATTTATTTTTGAAATAACCGATCGTTTCGCTAGATAAGACCCTTATTCATCGTCTGGTATCGTTTAAAGCCCTTTGAAGCTGCACTGAAACTGTCATTTGGTCCTTGAAACGTTTGTGTCCTATTGAAGTCCATTATATGGAGAAAAAGCCTGGAATATTTTCATCAAAAACCTTAATTTCTTTTCGACTGAAGAAAGAAAGACATGGACATCTTGGATGACATGGGGGTGAGTAAATTATCAGCAAAAGTTTTTTTTAAAGTGAACTAATCCTTTAACGTTATCTTACTAACGTTAGCTATTTATAACTTATAGAAAGAGTGCAACGTTATAAAGTTAAATGTATTGCAAAATACATAATGATTTGAGGACCAAGTTTGTAGTCAAACTATGGGCAGGCCATAGTCAATGTAAAGCATATTGTTGATGTTTCGTCCCTATTAGTGAATGTTCCATAACTGTTTATAATCCGCCGTCATCGGTGGTCCTGCTTACTAGTCTGCGCGTTCACGGCAGGCTCCGCTGTGGGGGAGGAGCTGTGGAGGGAGGGCTGTAGAGCAGCAGAGAGCAAGGGGGTTGGACCTGGAAGTTGTGCTTGTTCAAATTTTCAGGCTAAGTCAACATTCTCAAAACTCCCTACTGCAACTTTAAAGAGAATGAATCATGGGACCTGCGTTTGAGAATCAAAATGTGGTGATATGCAATGTATATTATGAGAAAATTATGGTGATATGCAATGTATATTATGAGAAAATTAAAGTGTTTTTTTGTAGTAGACCTCCAAAGCAAAAATAGTATTTTCAGCACCCCAAAAAATGTTTTTAAGCCAGTTATTTATATCTTTTGCTGTAGTGTCAGTAGACATAGGTTGTAGCATATATAAAACTAGAAATTGTAATGAGTAAGCATGCAAAAAATTCCCGTGCCCATGTGAATAGTTTCTCGAGAGCACGAAAAAGTTTCTCGTGTGCATGTAATGCAAAAGTCTGTATTTATACAGTACTGTGCAAAAGTCTTAGGCACGTTAGTATTTTCACCCCAAAAAGTTAAGCTAATTATTTATATATTTTGCTTTAGTGTGTCAGTAGGAAATATCAGCTTACATTACCTAACATTGATTTTGCCATTAATTGTAAA
The DNA here is from genome assembly GCA_026230005.1 of Gila orcuttii. NCBI lineage: Eukaryota > Metazoa > Chordata > Actinopteri > Cypriniformes > Leuciscidae > Gila > Gila orcuttii. The sequence goes on along the minus strand of JAPDVR010000015.1, from coordinate 14,098,067 downwards.
TATTTTTGTATGCACAAGGAGTGACATTTACAGTAGTGTATATAGACTTGTGCATGCACAAGAAACTTTTTCGTGCCCTCGAGAAACGTTCAGGTACTCAACCAGTCAGCACAAGAGGAAGCCGGTATAACCTGTTTCATGACAGTTTCACAGCATCCCTCCACCACCTCTCTCTAGGCTGGTTTTCTATCCGAGACAAAGGGGGGATAAATTACTATATTGCATAAAATACTATATCTGATTTCATGAACATGTGAACACAGGAATTTTTTGCATGTGTTTTTGCAATTTTTTCTAAATTGCATTACAATTTCTAGTTTTATATATACTATAACCTATCTCTTTTGTGTGTCCCTGTCATCTTACTATGAATAAAAAGAGCATTTATGCACATGAATTAAAAGAAATCTAGGCCTTTTTGCTCAAGATTGGCTTTCCTTAGGGTGGTACCTCTCAGAGGTGGAAAGTAACGAATTACATTTACTCGCGTTACTGTAATTGAGTAGTTTTTTTGTGTACTTCTACTTTAAGTAGTTTTTAAAATCTGTAATTTTACTTTTACTTAAGTATGTTTTGTTTGAAGTATTGTAATTCGCTACATTCTTACTGAGTTCAGTTACTGAGTAAAAAAAAATACAAAAAAAATGTTTTGGGTGAAAACATCGCGCTCCGGAAACTACAGCATTGATTGATTGAAGGGCGGGAGAACAGACGCGCTAAAATCACAAAACCATATGGAGAAGGTGACGGACAACTTAGACAGACAGTGATGCAGACCCAGCTGAACGCGAAATGCTGTCGAAATCTCACTCGCACACATACCGGTGTGTGAATACTTTGGATATAGAAAAAAAAAAAAAAAGGAACTTACAGTATAATGCAGATGTCACGTAAAACACGCAAACTGGTAGATGTATGGATGAATAAATCGAAAGTAAAGCTGTACAATAAATCCAATCGCGACATGATCTGTGAATATTAAAGCACAAAAGACTGCTATGTAAATATATAATCTGCTTGTTCTGCGTGTCTCTGTGAATGAGCTCTTGCTGTCTACTTACAACTCCAATACGGGACACGCTCATGCTGTTTTCAGCGTCTCACAAATACGAGGACATGAATACATGAACATTTCCAGAGCTGCACTGAGAGAACGCCTAATGAGCATTTTCATAATTTGAGAAAAACCATTGTCAAATACACTCTGAAACAGGACTTAACCCGTCAAAATAAAAGTTCGGTTTTAATAGAAGAAATGACAGATATATTACTATTTTAGGCCTACAATATAATGTACTTCTCATAATAATATTAACAACAATACAATTTATTTAAACATTATTTAAGGAATATATATTATTTGTCCATGGTTTGAGTAAATCTGTTTTGTAGCACTTTGTCAAAAACTAAAAGGATAAAACGTTTGCTAAACTTTTATTTCATTACTACCGTTTTTAATAAAATATTTGTATTAAATCATAAAAAGAAAAAAAATCTGAATAAGAAACATTTCATATAACTATTTTTAAACATTTTAATAAGTTATTAATGATAAAAATAAGTTGTTAATCTAATTCATAATCAATTATTGAAATTAGTTGATTAGATATGTTTTATTGAACAAATGTTTCATTTAACTGTCATTTTAACTGATGATAATAACCATAATTTAATAATACAGTTTATATAAACCATGATATTTTCTGAGAGGGTTATCATACTATGAAACTCACATACACCCCACCCCAATGTTAAAAAGTTACTCGGCAACTTTTACTCTGAGTAAAAGTTAAACGAGCTACTTTTTACTTTTACTGGAGTAGACTTTTAGACCGGTACTTCTACTTGAAATTAAGTAAAATTTTATTGAAGTAATGGTACTTTTACTGGAGTAGAAAATTTTTGTACTCTTTCCACCTCTGGTACCTCTAATAATCAAGGCCTAATGTCTGATTTAATGCATCCTCTGTGGCTGTGGAGGAAACATGACATGAAATGAGCTGATGGCATAATATTGTCTATGCTGAGTTTAATGATTTCTAGTGCGCACACGAAAGTCTGTACATTTTATTTTTTCAAAGTTCCTTTTGGAGGCTCTGTAATACGGTGCTAAGAATATCATGAGAAGAAACTCACAACGCTTATAACCTGCCACAATCATTCAGTTGTGTTTGACAATCATTAAACAGCTGCCATGAAAACACTTCTTGTATGATATAACTTAAGGAAAATATATTAAATTAAATTGATTAAATTCAGGTTTTTTTTTATAGAAAACTAAAATGGGGGCAATAGTCCGGAAATGCAAATATTTTTCCATACTCTGCTTTCTTTCCATACTTTTCCAGACCTGGAAATAACTCAAATCTAATTCCATACTTTTCCAAACTGCGTAGGAACCCTGCATTAAGCTTCTGAACTCGGTCTTTAAAATACATTCAAAAAGACATCCATGCCTCTGATTTCAACTGATCAGTTTATAAATAGCTTGTAACATGGCACAATTTGAATAGGAACAGTTTCCCACACACAACAATCAGTTAGTTTAACCATCTATGGTGCAAAAAATAATAATTTAGGCTAGTTATAAGGGTTATATTTTTATTGCCATTTGTTTTTCTTTCAGTATAACTGATGGTGTACGTGATGATTTGTGATATGATCAAACTACTAGAAAGCACTCCAAGAACAAATGTCTTCTAGGCATTTATTGCAAAACAACTTTGAAATGTTTGAAGCTAAACTCCACAAGTCCAGATGCTGTATTCTGCAAGAAAGCAAAGAAAGGCACCATGAACAGAGCTATCAATCTAGTGTCTTGAATAATCCTAAAAACAAGGTTGTACAAAAATATAAAAATTTTCACTTACAGTTAAATTCACAGCTGTAAGAGACGTACAGAAACTTGAAAGTGCCGACACATGGATCTGAGAACACACCATTGGAGGCTACTAGGACACAGCTATTGATTCCTTCACACCTATAAAAGGAGAAATAAAGAGAACTTGACTGACTTCTTTCTATGATAAAAAAAAAAAAAACAAAAAAAAAAAACATTTAAACTGATTTTATATAAAAAAAAAAATAAAAAAAAACTCACTCATCAGTAACTATTGCCTGAGAGTTTGAAGAGTAGCAGTCAGTTTTAACAATCTGAGAAGCAGGTCGTCTGATAGAACATGTGCTGCGATCAGTTCGCCCATAGTTAGCAGTGTGAATGTTAATGACAGTCCCTTGCTCTAAAAACAAGGGCAATTGAGCTTCAAATCAACTTGCTCTAAAAACAACAACTCAACTTTAAGCAACATTCATGTAGCATTATACACACCACATATCAGAGTATTATTTGCATTTTCGCAGATCACACTTGAACCTACAGAAAACAGAGGATGTTAGATCATTTCAGTAAAGTGAATTGTAGTCCTTCAAATAAAAAGCTTGAGCTTGTGTAAAGTGATCATGCTTTTAAAAAGCATGCCTGGTGGGGACTGGTTTGTGCACCGCTGATGAACAGGAGACAAATAACGCTGATCCAGGAAGTGTTTAAAGTTTCACCATTCAAAGCTCAAAGTGAATTGGTAGTAGATATGTTAAGATACTCACGGAGTACAGTTGGGATGCAAAAATAGGAGACTGAGAGGTACTTATATATGCCAATGCAGGGATCAGTAAAGATTGTTTGTGTTGCAAACAACTCACAACTTCCCAAGCCATTGCAGCTTCAGACAAAAAAAAAAAAAAGCTTACATTTGTCATTACTAAAGACAACGAGGTACAGCAGAAGTTACATACAGTATTCAACTTTTTTCATCTGACCTTTTCGACACAGGAGCCAGTGCATTGGGAGAATAGCAGTTGGAGTTTTGGAGCTCACTCGATGGACGTCCTTCAGAGCAGGTGAATTTATCTGTACGTCCATAGTTTGCGGTATTTATCTGAATCTTACCACTTTCTACAGAGATTTAAAAAAAAAAATATATATATATATATATATGAACATGTGGAAAGGTTCGAGATAACCTACATTTCCCAAATTAAACAGAAAAAATAGCTCACCACATTTCAAGTAAGCGTATCCACCATGACAAGTTACACTTTTTTCTGGAAGACGAAGACCATTACAGGCTTGCACAGAAAGTTAATGAGGAAATGGAGGAAGAGAAAAGCAAAATCCAAACCTGCAGTGATGCACATGTAGTTGGTAGTGTAGTACTTGTAGGTGCCATCACAAGGATCTCGTGCTGCAAGTCCTTGGGTGTTTAACTCGCACACGCTCAGTCCATCACACCTGTTTAAAAGAACAAAGATGCAGTCCTGACAGGACACTTGGAAACCTTAAATATATATAACTAACCTGTTCAAAAGACAAAGTATGATGCTAAAGGCACCTGTAGATACACTGAGGTTCAATACAGCTTGAGAGACGACTGAAGTAAAGGGGTGTCAAATTTAAACATTTGTAAACCCAGGCAGTCTAAATCAAAATGAAACTGTTCAAACTGCAATATTTAACATACTGGATGCTTTGCAGTCGTTACACATGTAAACATACATTTCATTAAATGCAGCAGAAACACATGCACAATCAGCATATTTCTAAAAGCTCATGACAAATAGCCGAAGAAATGCATATATATATATATATATATATATATATATATATATTTCTTTTTTATTTACTTGCATTTGAAAAAAAAAATTATATATAATATAAATATTGCAAAGTGCATTAAAAACAGACCAGAAAGTAAACATTTAGCAATGGTCCATTTTTAAAACATCTTGTACTTTTCACTTTTTAATTTTACTTATTGAATCTGGGAAAAAAAAAGAAAAAAAAATAGGGAAAAAAAGCTTTTGATAGACCTTTTTGGTCTGATTGCATTTTGTGTGTGTGTGCGGGCAACTTCGGCTAATTGGTTAAATTTTGTTCTACGCACCTGAGAACTGACTGGCTTTTTTTGAGTGCATACAATTCCCTTGGATAAATGCTCGACAAACATCTCTACATGGACCTGACCGCGATTGGCTGCCACCTTGGCTCCTGTAGGACTGAATTAAACATCCGCTTCTTATCTGTGCGTAGTTAACAGTGACAAGGCGATTGATTGACCATGCTGTGGTTGACCACTTCAGAGTGGTAATCTGGTGCCGCTGCTCTGTAGGCGATGGGGACAAATGTGCTGCAGCATACTTTAATCGTGATTAATACGTTTTTGTTTTGGTGCCACTCCTGCCATTGTTGATCCGGTGTAGTGCGCGCTCCCTGAGGAATAATATGGACTAACTCAAACTTTACATCAGAATCTGCTGAGTACTGAGAGTCATGGTTTTTGCTGAAACTTTGCTGCATCTGGATATTTCTAGCTTACTCATTGAGTTGGACGGCTTTCCCCGGTTTGTCCTGATAGGAGCCTGGAGTCGGGTAAGGCAAGGGGGGGGGCAGACTTTGTGTTTATTAATAGTGGTGCAGGCAATATACCACACAAGAGATGCTGTAACCTGCATATTGAGCTATTATGCTCAAGTCTCATGGCGTTCTTCCTTCTGAGGGAGTTTGGGAACATTGTTATGCCTTTGTGCCCACAAGTGGAAATGCAAGGAGAGCTGCGGCCCTAGTGGCGGACTGTGTACATAGACATCTGCAACATATACTAGATGCTCCCATGCTCATTGTAGGGGATTTCAATCATGCCAAACTTGAAATGTCTTTATCTGGGTCACCTTCATTTATAAAGCGCTTTTAACAGTATGGATTGTTTCAAAGCAGCTTTACAGTGATAACAGAAATTTCCGTAGCAAATTGTTTAGGCTTTACCACAGCTCTAGGATAGAGTTATTGACCAGCAAAAGATAGTCTTGATGGATTCACTTCCGTTGCGAAGATCATTAGTTATTAACGTTGTAACAGAAAAAAAGCCCTAACGTGCTCCGGCCGCCCATCCGCACAAAACAGTGCCCGAGTCGAGAACGCACTCCCCGAAATGGGTTCGAAGGTGAAAACGATTATCCGTAACAGGACAGTACATGTGACACTAGTAACAGTAAAACACTTGATAAAATGCTATAGAAACATCCAGAACGCATTTACAGCTAGAGCTAAACCACCATCATAACAATGTTCATTCTCATCTATCATTCAGCTCTTAAGAACAAACATCTTGTAAAAACTGTTCAAGTCTAGTCCACTGCCAGTATTGAAACTTTAAAGGGGTGTTACTTGAGCACAGACTGGGACATCTTCCATGAGCCAGACATCTTCCAACACCGCCTTTGTGGATGCTGTGATACCCCAAAAGACAATAAAACTATCCCAACAACAAGTCCTACATTACTAAGGACATCAAGGACCGCATCAAGTGCAAGAGGCTTGCCTTCAGGAATCAGGACCAAGTACAACAAAGATCAGCGCAGAGGAAGCTGAAAAACTCAACATAGCTAAAAATCAATGCAAGGAATCCATAGAGAAGGACTTGTGCAAATACAAAGAAACAAACAATAGGGGCACTGATGATGCTATACTAATCATAATACACCATTTAGCAACACCTTGAAACACCCAAGGCCTACACCAGACAGCTATTTGTAGACTTCAGCTCTGCTTTTAATACTCTGCAGCCACAGAACGTTAACAGATGTCGGTTAACCAGTACATCATCTGAGGCCTGTTGCATGAAGCTAGTTGAACAAACTAAGTTTCAGAGTAGGTTTAGAGTTGACAGATCCATATAAGTCCAACCTGGTTTAGATTAGGTTCACAATGCTCGGTATCAACTGGTTTTGGTGGCGGTTAACTGCACTATAACTATTTTTATGTGGCAGCCTTTCTGTCCAAGACAAATAAAGTAACCTCTTGAATCTCGAGAACGAGATGAAACCAAGCCACAGACTCAATTCTACCCATAACTGTTCTGTCTGAAGTCACAAAGAAAGAGATCCTTACTTTTTAGAGACTTCAGGAACACCCATTGAACACTGAGTATTAACGGTTTGGCCTTGTGGTCGTCCAACACTGCAAATGTTGCTGTTTGTGCGCCCAAAGGTTGCCGAGTCCACACGGATCACACCAGAGTCTAAACGGAAGAAAAGCATTAGGACACCATAAATTACCTACTCTGAAGATAAAAGTAATAAAATATTGTAGCTGAATGCGTGACATAACATCTTACCACAACTGAGACGCTGGACAAACCCATCACATGTGACAACAGTCTCTGAAAAGATAAGATTTCAGCTTCAGGTTTCATCCATCATTAGTAGTAAGGTGAGACTAACAAACTATGAGGGAAGAAAAACTCCAGATACTAAATCAGCAAAATACTGTGAGACAACCTTCTACAGTAATGTGGGTTTTAGAGTGTGGTAATCCAATAACATTCCTTGTTACGTGTATCATTCAATGCATCATTTACAGTATCTTTGGCCATCACTTAATTCTGGGTTTCAGTAAAAAAAAAAAAAAAAAAAAAAAGTTGCAGTTAAGAGTGAGCATATCTTACTTTAAGCAAAACTGCTTTATGCCTTCAGCACAATATGCATTGACTGATTTAAAGGGGTGGTTTACTGCTTTTTTTTCTTTGCATGACTGTGTTTATGGGGTGCAATATAACATGTCTTCGTGTTTTGTTTTTTTAAAGCCTTATTTTTCATAAATTTCACCTTTGTTGTAAGCCGCTTTCTCCTCTGTCATTTGAACGACCGGTTGACTTCCTGATTCTATGAAACCACTCCCTCAGAAACAGGCAATGGGCTCAGATTGGTTAGTTGGGCCGCTGTGTTGCAATTGGCTAAACTGCGTGGCGGAAACTTCATGCCCATTACCTTTACGGGCGAAAGCTGCATGTGCTCCGGTCAAATGTAAATAATGGTGTCAATACTGCGTATCAGCTTGAGCCAGAATCAGACCCAGAAAGCGGCAATGAAGAGAGTCAAGCAGAACCTCCCCAAACACGGCTCTTACAAAACGTTTCTGAATGGTACATTTTTGAATCATTATTCTATTCTACTATTATTATATAAGAATTTTGAAATGCTGTTACTTGAAAATGCTTTTGAGATACGGTTTTCTCCTGATTAAATGTTTAATATAACTTAATATAACAAAAAAAACGGTATTACTCAGTCATTTATTCAAAGTTATTGTTTTGTCTATAATGAACAACCATTTATCTATTCACAAACCTTAGTTTACTCGGTGTATCGTTTTCTTTAGGTGTACATGTGGCAACTGTTAAAATGCCAACAGAACGTGAAAACATCTGATAACAGCAGCTGAAGTTTGCGGTTGCAATTACACTTAATTTTTTAACTTTATACACGTTTGTCTTATACACACAAAATAGAAAAGAACTAACTAGCTACAAACAGCGTTGGCATTGGTTTACGTTCTTGATCAAATCGAAAAATTACGTCATAAAGTATACATGGAAAATACATTTACAAAATTAGTACATAATTACAAATTCAGGTCCAAAATGTTTGTACGCGTTTGTCATAGACACACGAAATAGCATAACTAAGTGGCTACTAAAGCCAGCACTGGTATTTGTTTACGTCCTTGATAAAAACTAAAGCATTAGCCTACGTCTAAAATTACACATGCAAATACATTTAAAATAATTAAGTCTTACTTACTGGCTGTGGCCCAACAACTGCTGCCTCTGGTTTTAAAGTTGGAACTGCTTCATGCTTTAGTAACAGTTTCTAGTTGAATCCGACATTGAATTTGTGGAGATTCTGGAAGCTGTTTTCCGTAAAATGCGCAGCACAGAGAGCTAAATTACGATTGTAATTTTCAGGAACATAATCAAACATAAATTGTAGCCATTGTTGACGAACTACAGCGTCCGTAGGAAGCCCGAACACAGAAGACCTGACAGCTGGGTGAAAATAACACTTTCGACGGCATGGCTATAGCTCTCTACTATAACTCTTCCTCTTTGACAAAGCAGCAGAAATTTGGCCGTGCCCCCTTTTTTGAATATTCCGGAGGGAGGGTTGGTTATGGGTTAGTTACGTATAAAACCCGGGAGTATCTCGTAGTCCCATTCGAGTCGTTTTTGTAGGCATTAAACTTCCTGATTTTTCAAAGACGATATCTCAGCTTACGTTGAACTTTCAGCGCAGAAACTTTGCACATACTGTTCATTCAGCAACATTACACTATTTAAAATGAAAAAAGTGAAAATCGCAATCAACCACCCCTTTAAGCTTAGGGATTTCACATACGATTACAGCAGAGCACTATAGTGTGAGGATCTTAAAGATGCTGAGCCCCAACCGTTTTTTATATACAGGGTTCGAATGCCTTGCTGACAGATCTTTGACCAGTCTCAGCACCAGCCAAAGCGCAAAAGCAGACTTGATGTTTGGCTCGAGATCATGGTGCAAAGGACCCTGGGTTGAAATTACTCCGAACCATCCCTTTAATTACAGCAAGCTATGTACACATAAGAAATGGTGGTGTAACTGCTGATTGGTAACTGGACTGAAGTACCGGCAGATATCAGCAACCTGGAGTTTAGAAGCACTGTAAAAGAAAACAAAAAAGACAAGTCACTAAATTAATGACAACTCAGGTTACATTTCATTACCCATAAATGTACAAGTTACATTCCAGAAGAGATGAAAGTGCTTCTTTAAAATTTAAAAACGAAACACACACACACAAAAAAAAACGTTATGGTACGAGTACGATAACAAAGACGACTTGTATATTGATTAGTAGGGAAGAGAGGCAATGGTACCATATAGTTTGTTTCACTTTAAATTTTTCGAAAGCTTGTGTGCAGATAATTATTTGTCAGGCTACACGTGCAAATAGACGAGGGCGGATACAAATTCTGAAGCATTTTTTTAGGTCCAAAAGAGAACATGTCCGGGCGAAAGAGGACTTGGTCAACAAGCTATATCAAAGAAACTGAAATTTATGGCGCTTTACCTGTGCGCACGGATTGAAGGCCGTTATTGGACCTAGGCTATAGGCTACCAAACAAAAGAGATCTGCTAACGTGGACTTTAAGTTCTAATTTAACCATGAACTTTTCGAACACTTATATTTTTAAAACACGAAAGGAATTGAATCGAGAATAAACACTTACAGGTAAATACGATGACACTCAAATAAACCATGTTGATGATGATAAAAGAAGAAATTCTACCTCTGCTTAGTTGGTAACAGTTGAGAAGCTCTACTTGTACAAGTTCGTTCCGACGTCACGACCAATTTGGTCCTTCAAACGCAGGTGATGCTGTTTGTAATTTAATTTAATTTAATTTAATTTAATTAGCTCAAGAAGTAGCCTACGTGGGGAGAATTCCAATCGGAATGCCCCAGGGTCATTCCTGGGATTCGGTAATAATTCAGTCCCCCAGACTTTTTAAAGTGGAGGTTACCTAAATGAAATATTTAAAGCTTTTCACAATACTTTGGTATGTCTATTATAATGAATAATTTTTATCATAAATAATGTCTTATTTCTATTGTAGGCTACACTAAGAATTTTGTCATGTCCCTGAGGCACTTCACTGAATTTGTACTTAGAAAATATAAAAAATGTGCACAGTGTCAATTTTTTTTGGCAATGTTGTAAGTATTTATTTGTTACTTTCTTGTGAAAAATATTTTTCAAAAAAAAAATGCAAGATATTTTATTTAATAATAAAAAAAACAGACTATAAAGTGATGTCCTAACCTGAGGTCGTCATACTCAGATTCTAGTCAGAATATGAGTCTGATATCTACCCTACTCTTTCTTTGCATGTGGACAAGACAATTTGTGTAGAGGTTGATAAAATGCTTTTGGATTTTTTGAGGGAGTTCTCGAATGATTCTGATTCCATATGGAATGCTATTCCCAATTATATTTTTTCTAAAGTTGGTGGCCGGTCTCCCCTTTCTGTTAGTATGTAATTATAATATCTCTAAATTGCCCATCAAATTGTCAAATTTCCATAAGCAGGTGCTTATGGCCTGGCATTTAATTTACAAACATAATTTTAGTCCCCACAGGTATTTTATTTGGAATAACTATGATATCACACTTTTCTTTTCAAATTGGTTTAATAATAATATTCTTTTGGTTTCTCAACTTGTAAATTCAAATGGTCATTTGTTTTCTTATCCTGAATTCTTAACTAAATATTGTCTTCCTGTCACCCCACGAGACTTTGCCATAGTGATGGATGCCATCCCTAGTGGAGCTATTGCACTTTTAAAAAACTCATCTGATTCTTTATTTTCTTCTACCTCTTGGATACATTCTAGCGAGACAGCAATAGTGAAGATCTGTTTTTTTTATCTAATCCCTCTCTTGGGAATAGAAAGATTAGACATCTTTTTTCTAATGATATTGTATACTGTCCCTTCTGTAATATCGTATTGGAGTAATTGTTTTAATGATATCCTTGTTACTAAATGAGCATTGTGCCACTGTTCGTCTAACTGTTTGTATTTTACTTTCTTTTTTATTCTAAACGGTTTTAAATATTCTTATTTCTTTGAATTGTATGAAATTTGCTATATAAATAAACTTGCCTTGTCTTGGTAACTAGCGACATAAGGAGGTAAGAAATGCAAACAAAACATTTTTTAAAAAACGTTTTCTTGGTGGGGCAGTTAAAGGGTTGAACCAATTTCATTTTGTACGTTACGGGGTTAAGAATAAAAGGTGTTTAAATCTTTTGGGGAAAGGTGGGACATTTTTTTTATTTTTTTATTTTTTTATTAAAATATTACGTAATCCCAGGAATGACCCAATGGCAGCGGACATTCCCCAGAGGAGAAGTTTATATATATATTTACATTTACATTTATGCATTTGGCAGACGCTTTTATCCAAAGCGACTTACATTGCATTCAAGGTACACATTTTACATTTTACAAAGAATGAAGAAATGTCAATGTACAGTATAGTACAACCCAGATAACAAGTATATAATAGTGTTGACTAACAAAACACTCCCTGCATGTCTCAAGTCATGTTTTGATGTTTGAGTTATTCACATTTCAACGCTGAATAGATATTTTAAAACTGATAAAAAACCTGGTGACTGTAAATGCGTGTAATAAGTTCTGTTTGAATGATTCACATCAGCGCTGAAGAAACATTTTAAAACAACACACTAGCTCGACAGCTTACTGAGCATCGATTTCAAACATTACTTCTGGTAATACTAACTGAAAATACTGGCAAGGAATGTGAAAATATTTTAATTACCGTGTAATTTGAATGTGCAGATGCAGGACTTCGGATGGCGAATGACAATGTAAAGCAGATGTCCTCGAACGTGTGTCCTCTTCAAGTAAAAAAAGTGCTTTACAAATGACATTTGTGAAATATTTTCAAGTACCTGACTGAAAATGATTTTGGATGCTCGAAAATTTTATATTAACCTAACTGACAAAACAGTATGCACTTTGACCAAACTCGAATTTAGCACTCCAACACCAAATAAAAAAAATATTTAATACAGCCCACAATGCAATGCCAACAGTAAAAAAAACAGTATTACTTAAATGCAGTAGACTAACTGTTAAAAATTGACTGTATAAATTAACAGCAATTTCTCAAATGGCAAAATATTGCCCAGAATGCTATGTTTTCTACAGTATTTTACTGTTTTAATGTAAAACAGTATTTTACTGTCAGATTTTGGCAGTTTTTTAACAGCAATTTTTTTACAGTTTAGACATAAGAGAGAAACAGGCATAGAAGAATAAGGCTACATAGGGTCGTCTTCATCTCAAATGTCTCTGTTCCCTCACCCCATCATGCCTCTATGTTTCTCCTTCCTCTCACCCCCTCATGCCTTTATGTTTCTCTGGGGTGGTACAGTAAAATTGAGTTTATATACACCACTGAGCAACTTTCAACTTTCAACCACCTAGTTGTCTTCGTCCTTGTCATTATCACTGTCATCATCACTGTTTATCCCTGTCTGCACTACAGCTCCCAACATCCTCCTCGGTCCACACCTGCACCCCATTCCCCATTACCGGCACCAGCAACCCATTATCACCTGGGCTCTGTTAATCTGTGTTCATTAGGGTGTGTATTTAAGTTCCTCTCAGTTCTGTGTTGGGTGTTGGTTATTGTTTGTGTTATGAGCAGAGCACACTGTTTTACGTCTTTGGAATAAATCCTTGTTTCATTTTGTATCCTTTGTTGCCTTCATCGTCCTTTTGAGAACCTAAGCGTTACGCTTGTAAGGTAGAATAACATGTTGCTTATGTTTAAAAATTGAACTTATACCTCATGCTAACACATGGCACAATCCACTTTCCATATTAAGAAACTATCCTTTGGTGTATACATTTGTGGTACATTTGCATCAGTTGAAACATTCCTTTCCTTTTAAAGAATATGCTAACATTTGAAGTACACATCATCATTGGAAAACCTATCATCCTATGCTCAGTGAACATTGCATTGTATACATACCTCTAAGCAAAATATAGCAGAAGATCAGGCAAGCTTTGGGACGTACTACCATGTCATAAATGTGCATAGTTGGATAGTTATGTGTATTCTGTCACCGTAACCCGACCTGTTAATCATCCTCGGTACATCCGAAATTGCATAGTGAGCACATTTGAATTTGAACTTACTTCACAACCATTAAAATGTATGTTGTATACAGTAGTATGCAAATGGGTAGTATGAATGAAATTCAGACATACTATATCCGCCATGTTGTTACGGGTCACATGATCTACCAGTGTCAATTGCATCGCTTCACTAACATTCCCAAATCCTCTTCTGTGGCCTCATGGAATAGTAAAGTATCCATCGAATGTGTACTCAACCAGAATCTCGATAGGGGGTAGTACTGTAGGTCATCTGTTTAATTTACCCCTACTGTTTTTTGAATACTATGTATTCGGACATATTACTCATTTGGCATACTGTTTTTTGCATACTATATAGTAGGGGAGTGTGGCAAGATAGTGTGGTTCAAGGAATGTCTGTTCACTGACGGCCATCCAATACCAAGTCCTATCTACTTGAATCAAAAACTGCCCGCCGAACTCACAAGTAAATAACATATTTTAAATAAGCAACAAAATCTGACATGAACTGTTCCATACATGACGTTACTTATGCTCAAATAGTGTTAAAAAAGCTTATATTTCAGCCTAGATCAGCCACTACACATGTGCAGTCCTAAGCACTTGTCTCAGAACACCGTTTCTATAGCAACCAGAGCTCTTAACGCAGTGACGCTGCGTTAGTGTACTTTAACCAGCGTCTTAACGCAGTGATGCTGCGTTAGTGTACTTTAACCAGCATCTTAACGCAGTGACGCTGCGCTCTTAACGCAGTGACGCTAAAGTACACAATGATGATGTGTACTTTACCAGTCAGCAATTGGCTCTTTTATTTAGAAAGCGAGACTTATTCTGCCATATTGCAAGTAGTGTATTCCTGCAATACCAGCGGCTTCAGTTTCAGGACCTCAGTCCTATGACCACATTTCTAGGACCTTTTTTTTTTTTTTTATGTACCAGCAAATTTACTATTTTTAGAGCTCGTCTGGTGTGTGACTGACTTGTGCAGTAAATAGTAAGATTGTTTGTGCTACAAACTAGTGTTTACTAGTACATTGATGAATTAAAACAACATGAAAATAAATATCAGTTTACAACATCAATCACCATAATGGACTGTTTTTTGCACAGCTAAAATAGTCTTTGCACACTTTGTATCTGTTTGTTTTAGGCTTAATTCAGGGCTCCTCTGTTGGAGTAGAATTGGCTAGGTGGCGCTGTCACAAAAAAACAGGATCCTAGAAATGCGGTCCTCAAACAGCAGCCTCCGGTAATTAACATGGCTCTCTGCTTCATCCACAATATTCCAAATATTTATCGGTTCACTCTCACTTGATCCTTTATTTGTTGGTGCATGCTATAATACATATTGTAAACATCTCTCTGGTATAGTTCATTCCGATTAATTCAAATGTTATATAGTTTATATTATATATTAATTATTTGTAATATTGTATAAAATATTACATGCAATTAGTGCATTAGTTAACATGAACAAGAGGTCCTTTTCCACCACGGTGTCCTTCACTCAGACTACATTTCCCATCATCCTGTTTGTCACTTATTGATTATTGCACACAGCTGTTTCCCATCACCTTGTTAGTTTCTGTGTGTATTTATACCCTGTCTGTTTCTGTGTTCATTGTGGATTCCTTGTTTATTGTCACCGCACTTCGGAGGTCTGTTTCATGTTTGTTTCTTGTTTTGGATTGCTTTTTTATGGACTTTGACCTTTTGCCTGCCTGGATTTACGTTTACGGATTGCCCAATAAATGCACTTGGATCTTACCTGTTTGTGTGTGCGTATCGTGACAGAAGGAATCCACCAATATAAAGATCCAGCATTATGGGGTTTTGTATCCTTACCCCTAACACGGAGAGGGAGAGGAGGGGACGAGTCCAAAATTTGATGGACCTACGCCAGCAGGGCCAGACGGTGGGTTGTCTGGCTCAGACTTTTTGGACTCTCTCTAGAGGTATGGACTACAATGATGCAGCATTGAAAGATTTTTTTAATGTCTGTCTTGATGACCCATTACCTGAGTGGGAGATGAAGGGGCTGGAGGTTCTGGACTTTTGGGGGTTCACCAGATACCTTCATCATCGGAGCCAGTGGGATACACCAGTCACGCCTGTGTCTCCTAACAGGAGGACAGAGCCTTCGCCGCTGGTCCCGCCCAGCCCAGAGCCTTCGCCGCTGGTCCCGCCCAGCCCAGAGCCTTCGCCGCTGGTCCCGCCCAGCCCAGAGCCTTCGCCGCTGGTCCCGCCCAGCCCAGAGCCTTCGCCGCTGGTCCCGCCCAGCCCAGAGCCTTCGCCGCTGGTCCCGCCCAGCCCAGAGCCTTCGCCGCTGGTCCCGCCCAGCCCAGAGCCTTCGCCGCTGGTCCCGCCCAGCCCAGAGCCTTCGCCGCTGGTCCCGCCCAGCCCAGAGCCTTCGCCGCTGGTCCCGCCCAGCCCAGAGCCTTCGCCGCTGGTCCCGCCCAGCCCAGAGCCTTCGCCGCTGGTCCCGCCCAGCCCAGAGCCTTCGCCGCTGGTCCCGCCCAGCCCAGAGCCTTCGCCGCTGGTCCCGCCCAGCCCAGAGCCTTCGCCGCGGGTCCCGCCCAGCCCAGTGCCTTCGCCGCGGGTCCCGCCCAGCCCAGAGCCTTCGCCGCGGGTCCCGCCCAGCCCAGTGCCTTCGCCGCTGGTCCCGCCCAGCCCAGAGCCTTCGCCGCTGGTCCCGCCCAGCCCAGAGCCTTCGCCGCTGGTCCCGCCCAGCCCAGAGCCTTCGCCGCTGGTCCCGCCCAGCCCAGAGCCTTCGCCGCTGGTCCCGCCCAGCCCAGAGCCTTCGCCGCTGGTCCCGCCCAGCCCAGAGCCTTCGCCGCTGGTCCCGCCCAGCCCAGAGCCTTCGCCGCTGGTCCCGCCCAGCCCAGAGCCTTCGCCGCTGGTCCCGCCCAGCCCAGAGCCTTCGCCGCTGGTCCCGCCCAGCCCAGAGCCTTCGCCGCTGGTCCCGCCCAGCCCAGAGCCTTCGCCGCTGGTCCCGCCCAGCCCAGAGCCTTCGCCGCTGGTCCCGCCCAGCCCAGAGCCTTCGCCGCTGGTCCCGCCCAGCCCAGAGCCTTCGCCGCTGCTGGTCCCGTCCAGCCCTGCGCCCACTCGCTCTCGGAAACGGAGAAGAAGGAAGAGGACTTCCTGCACCCCACAGTGCCCGGAGGTCAGCCCAGAGGCCGTCTCCAAGCTCCTGGCCCTGCCGGCGCCCCCAAGCTCCTGGCCCTGCCGGCGCCACCCAAGCGTCTCGCCCTAACGGCGCCACCCAAGCGTCTCGCCCTAACGGCACCACCCAACCGTCTCGCCCTTTCGGCGCAGCCCAAGCTCCTTGCCTTGCCTTCACCGCCCAAGCTAGTCACATCTACCGTTCCAGAAACCGTTCACGTCACGTCTGCCGATCCTGAAACCGTTCACCTCGCGTCTGCCGATCCAGAGACTGTTCACGTCATCTCTTCGGAGCCGGTGTCTGTTCCTGTGCCTGAGCCGGTGTCTGTTCCTGAGCCGGTGTCTGTGCCTGTTCCTGAGCCAGGGTCTGTTCCTGTTCTACCGCCACGGTCGCCCGAAGGGTCTTCACCTCCGCCCTGGCCGCCCGAAGGGTCTTCACCGCCGCCCTGGCCGCCCGAAGGGTCTTCACCTCCGCCCTGGCCGCCCGAAGGGTCTTCACCTCCGCCCTGGCCGCCCGAAGGGTCTTCACCTCCGCCCTGGCCGCCCAAAGGGTCTTCACCTCCGCCCTGGCCGCCCGAAGGGTCTTCACCTCCGCCCTGGCCGCCCCCAAGGGTCTTCACCTCCGCCCTGGCCGCCCGAAGGGTCTTCACCTCCGCCCTGGCCGCCCGAAGGGTCTTCACCTCCGCCCTGGCCGCCCGAAGGGTCTTCACCTCCGCCCTGGCCGCCCGAAGGACTGTCGTCCGCTCCGCCCTGGCCGCCCGAAGGACTGTCGTCCGCTCCGCCCTGGCCGCCCGATGGACTGTCGTCCGCTCCGCCCTGGCCGCCCGATGGACTGTCGTCCGCTCCGCCCTGGCCGCCCGATGGACTCTCTGTTTCGCCCTGGCCGCCAGCTAAGCCGTCAACCCTTGTTCCTGTTCCCCTTCATGGACCTGGCCCACCATCCCTCCCCCTGGTCCTCCACCATTCCACCTCCCTCCTGGACTCTTGTTTTGTTTGTAGTGGTGTTTTGGAGCGTCTCGTAGCCGCTCCGTAGAGGGGGGGGGGTATGTCACAGTGTCTGGTTTGTGTTTCCCTGGGTTTCCACAAGAGGTCCTTTTCCACCACGGTGTCCTTCACTCAGACTACATTTCCCATCATCCTGTTTGTCACTTATTGATTATTGCACACAGCTGTTTCCAGTCACCTTGTTAGTTTCTGTGTATTTATACCCTGTCTGTTTCTGTGTTCATTGTGGATTCCTTGTTTATTGTCACCGCACTTCGGAG
Organism: Gila orcuttii; assembly: GCA_026230005.1. NCBI lineage: Eukaryota > Metazoa > Chordata > Actinopteri > Cypriniformes > Leuciscidae > Gila > Gila orcuttii. The sequence continues at coordinate 14,080,070 of JAPDVR010000015.1, read as the reverse complement.
GTCTGTTTCATGTTTGTTTCTTGTTTTGGATTGCTTTTTATGGACTTTGACCTTTTGCCTGCCTGGATTTACGTTTACGGATTGCCCAATAAATGCACTTGGATCTTACCTGTTTGTGTGTGCGTATCGTGACCGATGCATTCTTAACATGAGCCGCGTTTCCCCAGGAACTAGGGACTTTGGGGTTGTCTGGGTCAATATTTCCCCCTCCGAAAGTCCCTGGTTGCGAGGTAGTACTTATTCAAAGTTCAGGAACTTTCAGTGGTTGGACTTGGGTGCTGAACATGCTGATTGGTTGAGTTTGTGTTGCATTTTGATTGGTTGACTCCACGCAGAATTTTATTTCAACCACCACAGCAACAGGTCTGGGGGAAAAAAGTTCCTGGGACAAATTGTTCTGGGTAATTTCTGTGGAAACGCGGCTATGTACTTTAATTTCTTAAAATTGCTGTTAATTTATGATACCTGATTTACTAATGTCAATGAATTAAATCTTATTGTGAAGTGTTACCATTTTCTAGTATTTTAATCTATTCCTTATTAGCCTTTCTGTATTCATTTGAATGAATAGAGCTGCTTTAAGGTTTTATACTTCTACCATGCGTACTTCAGTCAACATGCACTACCAACCAATAAATACACATCACAGATGACTAAAAGTGTGTTTAGTACTTGAATAAATATGCTACAAAAGGCTGTACTACACTGTGAATACATTCACCCTTAATGTGTACTGTTAGGACTAATGGGCTCAGCATCAGACAGGGTTTGAAGGTAGTGACTTGGGGCCTCATTTATAAAATGTTGCGTAGAAACCGTCCTACCTTGATTTAAGATCCTTTCTCAATTGTGTGTGCATATAATTCAAAGACCATTTTTATAAATCTGAACATTGTGGATTTTAGTGTATAGACACTCTAAAATCCAATCTGTGCATTGGCACGTTTAATAAATGAGGCCCTTGATGTGCACATGACACTAATGCAGATAAAACAAAAACAGTGTGAATATGAAAACAAGGCTTTATTTACTGGTAAGAAAATGTCCTTTAGCACAGGGCATTGAACCTGGTGGAACTTTTAGGGAAAATCTCCCATGTACACTTGCCCTATACAAACAAAGACTGACTGTTTATTGTGAGAAAGAAATTGTAATACAGCCCCTTCTTTAGTATTAAAACATTCTAATTTCCTCTCAGTGGATATGATGGTCATATGAGAAGTTTTCATATTACATTTTGATAGTATACTGTAGTATACAGTAGATGTGTAGCCAGGAATGCACAACAGAATTATTCTTACTACTTTCAGGCTTTACAAGCCATTGGGTGCTGCTTTCAACATACTTTGCAACCAGACCATTGAGTGTTATTAATTATCAAGGTCAACTTTCATATTCTGGAATAAAAGTCTTTTGTGTAATGACCTATACAGTCCAAAACAATCACTCTGTGGAGCAAAAGTTTGATCTGTAGTTTGCTCTTAATAATCATCTATCTTGTAACTGTAGTTGTAGTCCAGTGCATCTGTCAACTCAATCTCTTCTGGTGGGGTTGTTTTCTCTTCAAAGGTTTCCCCAAGGGGCCAGGAGTCATACCAGGGGCTTCTACTCTCTGTGGTAGATGGAAGTGAAGTTGTGGTGGTCATGATTGTGGTAGGGGGTGTCGTTTTGCTGTCCAGAAGTCTTTGCTGCCGTAGGCGGCGGATTCTCATTAGCCGTAATCGACGGAGACGAGCCCTGTTCATGTCCCCACCATTACCGACAGGAATTTGGTTACTGAATTTAGAATTTGGGATTTGGTTACTGCCGTGTGACAAGTGCCGCCCACCGCCCCTGTTGCCACTGCTCAGCAACCGGATGGGCCTATTGCCGTGGAGAGCCATGATCTGTTTGATGCGGTCCCAGTTAGACTTGTTGAGGTCAAAGTTGCACAGGGTAGCACCTGGGTCAAACCCCACCACACATAGACGGGTGAAGGAAGAGTAGCCGTCTGCTCTGGCAGTTACACGGTACTCACCAGGGTTTAGAAGTCGCCAGTAATCTCCAGATTCACCTATGAGTAGAAGTCTTTATTGATACTCTTTAGTACACAAAAAACAGTACAATTTCCAGAACTACAGAAAATATCTCACTTGTCCTGACATCATGGTTGACTCCCTCCACAGAGACAGTGGCGTTGGGAATAGGGTTTCCCTCTTTATCCCTCACAACTCCCTTAATGCCACGATGCACCTGGGAAAGAGACCATGGTTAATGTAAGGTTGCGCAGGGCAGTGTTGTTGTACTCGAGTTTGGAAAAGACAGCACTTAGAAGTCTCAAGTCAGAGTCCAAGACCACATTTTAAGCCTTTGGACTTGGCCTGGACTTGAATTAGATTGTCTTGACTAGTAATAGAAAATATGGTCCTGGACTCGGTCTCAAGACTGACTCAAGTACTGCAACACTGGTGCAGAGTTCTCAAAGTCCTACCTACAAGGTTCCCTTTCGAGGGAACTTGACACTGCATCATGGCATTGACACTATGGGATCGCCTTCAGCATGTGCTGGTGTCTGAATCATGTGTGAAATCACTGCAATCCTATTGGCCGACGGAGGTCAGGTGATGAAGTATAGCACGTCATCAAGACCATAAAAGGGCACCTATGTCACGGAATCCCCAGCTCTTTATCTTTACATTTACATTTATTCATTTAGCACACGCTTTTATCCAAAGCGACTTACAAATGAGAACAATAGAAGCAGTTAAACTAACAGTAGGACAACAATACGTAAGTGCTATAACCCCTCTCAGTTTAACTTTAGTGCAGTTTTTTTTTTTTAAATAGAATAGAAGAGAAAAGAAGAGAAAGTGTTAGTACTACTGAATCAAGTGCTGCCGAAAAAGATACGTCTTCAGCAGTCTTTAGAAGCAGCATGTCTGTTTCAGTACGATTCTCAAAATTGTAAGTCCTGCTCGACTGATTTTGTTTAGATACTAATAGTACTAAAACAATACAAGCAAGCAATTTAGGAGATGTGTGCAGGGGCGGACTGGCCATCTGTGTGATCTGGAGAATCACAGAACGGCCGGTACTCCAGGACGGCCGGCGGGCCGGCCTACCACCCGCCACACACTCAGTCATCACCTGTTTTTTTCCCCCACTAATCTGTTTTACACTCCAGTACTTTGGGTGGCAGCAATGCACCTTTAAGTTGGATGCCAGCTGCACTGGCCATGGCCGCCAAGTAAGGAGAAGAAGAAGTGGAAGCGGAGGAAGAAACCAACAGCAAAGACGTTAGATAGAAGCATAGAAACAAACAAACAATGTGCATAACGCGGCCGCGGGTAAAAAACGGAAAGAAAAGGGTGGGGCTGAAAAGGCGAGAGAAAAAAAATTGCGGAATTTAGATACTGAAGCCACTAAATGTCGCAAACTAACTGAAATATTTAGCAGCACAGCCAGCAGCAGCACCTCACAGTTAAATATTAGCAGCAGACCCAGCAGTGAAGAAGTGAGCCAGACAGCTATGCAGCAACATGCCACCAGTGATGATGAGGGACAGAAAGATGAGCTGGTTCCACAGGCAGATACAGGGCAAGTAAGTATGGAACATGAGAGGAGAAAGAGAGTTACTTGCTAGGGATGATGTTAGGAAGTGATATTCAGCTTGCTACATTAATGATTACAGTAGTTAAAACAGCTAAACTACAACATTTTAGCTGTAAAATGCCACATGCTAATATTAAGATACTCATGCCAGGCGGCAGGCGTTATTGTTGTTGTTGTCGAGTTTCCGTGCGCCGATTGCTTTGGGCCGGGCCTAGTCAAAGTCCAGAGCCGTTTTTTAGTCCCAGTCCTTCCCTGGATGTGTGTCAATGTGACCACTTTCTTATGGGTGATGACTGACAGGATCTCTGCTTATTTAGGAGTGGAGCACGCAGTCATTTCTCGAGGGGGCACAATAAGAAAGCTCTACTCCTGACTGGCTCTCTTCTCGAGGGATGAGGGTTAGACATCTGCTTGCCACTGATTCAAAACCTGCAACGAGGCAGCCTTTGATCATAAGGATTGCAGGTTGAGTTGGTATTTGAGACAGATGTTTCCCTTTCTCTTTCTCCCAACCTTTGTCCCATTTTGGATCTGGAAGCTTGCTCTGCTCCTGATGCTCTCAGGAGATTTTTTTGCCAACCCTGACACTTCGGTATTTCTCGGAGTAGCAGTCCCCAGCTGGCTTTTTCACCGTATCTATTATAGGTTGTCAGGGCAGTTGGCCCCTCTGGACAGTGTGGGGGACTCCCCTTGCAACTAGTCCCCTCAGTCAATATGTTCAGTTGTTCCCTGCCAGCAAGCTGTTTCGGGGCACTGAAAATGAGACCATTTTCACCTGAAGAGAATGACTGGAATCATGGTAACTTCTGCCAATTGTATCTCTGTGGAATGAGGTTATAGGACTCATTTCAGCAGGTTTGCTTTGGGGGCAGTATGGAGTTGTCCTCTCGGCCTGACCTTATCACCTCGTACCTTCAATCAGTTTGCGATTCAACATTGAGATGCCATTCTCACTCATTTAAGGTGTTTAGGTTTGACATTGAACTTTCAGAAAGGTATGCTTTCTCCAATTAAGTGATCTACCTTTCTGGGGGTATTATGGGGATTCGATCACAATTCAGACGTGCTACTTCCTGGACATATGAATAAATCCTTGCTTTTATATATGGAAGATATATGCAGACTTTCTTTGGTGAGCAGAGGTTTCCCCTTAGGCAACTCTCTGTGAGTTACAAGGGTTATGCACAGATGCATTCAAACCATTTCTCTGTGGAAGACCCCGGCGTTGCGGTCCCGGCTGTTGTCTTAAAGTGTTCATGGCTGCTAAGAGGCATCCATGTGTTGGTCTGGCGGACAACACTGGGATAGTCTTCTATATATTCTAGATTCCAGATATGAGATCTTTTCAATGGTATCTTAAGAGGAGGGGTTTCACTCTTGTGACATTAGGGTCTCTTCAAGCCTTTAGGGTCACTCGCAGATGTTTAGTACCCTTTCTCTGTGGCATTGCCTAGGGTCCCACTCTTTGGGAGGGTTGTCATCGCAGGATTATCACGATGGACACCTCCTTCGTAGACTGAGGTGCAGTCTTGGATGGTCATCGAGCCCTTAGTCTCACAGTCTCTAAAAAGCACTGTCCTTCAATGACACGTTAAACAAAGGTCTTGACTCATTTTTATAAGTCATTTAAAATGCCATGGCACTCCTTGTAAAGAGTAGGGGTGTAACCCCAATGTCCTGGCTAAATTCCCTCCATTGGCCCTCATCAATCATGGTCTCCTAATAATCCCCATCCATTGAATTGGCTCTATCACTTTACTCTCCTTTCCACCTATAGCTGGTGTGTGATGAGTGAACTGGCGCCGTTGCACTGTGGCTGACGTTAACATCGCTTAAAGAGTAGGAGATTTGCAGGCCCTCTCAGTTGCATCCTCTTGCTTAGATTGTGCCTCTGGAAGTTATATTGTACCTGAGGCCAGGTTACGTTCCAAAGGTGCCTTTTTTGACTGTTCATCTGTCGTTCTTCAAGCCTTGTTCCCTCCGCCGTTTGACTTGCCAGAGCAGGAGAGACTTCACCTCTTATATTTAGTCAGGGCACAAGGGATTCATATTGACCACTTAGGAAGTGTGGTCTAAATCTGATCAACTGTTCCTGCCACCAAGCAGGGCTTGTCGCATTGCATTGTTGATGGAATTTATTTTGCCTATGAGGTGCACAGTACGGCTTCGCCTCTAGGCACCAAAGCCCACTTCACTAGGAGTGTGGCCTCTTCTAAGGTGCTAGCTAAGGGTGCCTCTTTACAAGATGTTTGTGCTCTTGAGCTGCAGAGGCATGCGTGAAGAATGGCAAACCGACTTCTCGCGGTTGGCAAAGCAGGTGGTTTTCTCTGCACACATTCATAGGGTCAACAGTTTGAATATGGATTCAACCCCAGGATCTCAGGTCCTTCTGGGTTAATTGTTCTTCAGTGGCCATAAGGTGTGTATCTATGCATACTCTCACAACCTTGCTGGCATTTTTTACTTAGCCTATGAGGTGCACGGTCTTCTAAGATGCTCATATAAGAGGTTTGTGTTGCTGCAGGCTGGTCCTTTCCACACACATTCATATGGGTTACAGTTTGGACATGGATTCGTCAACAGGATCTCAAGTCCATCAGGGTCAATTAATTTAGTCGGCCACAAGGCTTGTGCATCTGCATTCTTCACAACCTTGTTGGTCAGGCATTTTTTCAATATGGCGGCATGGGTATTAAAGCTGCAATCGGCAAGTCTGGCAGATAAAGTGTATTTAGGCAAAATTTTGAATGTTTACAACTCTCATGTCCCTCCCCCACTATCAACGAATACCCTCCCACCGTGTTCGTGCTTGTCAGTGCGTGTGCAACAGATTTTCTGTGAAATTGCCCGTCTCATCAGCATCCATCAACACCGTGGAGTATTTGGAGCTAGTCAGATAGCACATACAATAACAGTAGCTTTACTACTTGTAACGTGCGCGAAGGGTGGCGTGTGCACGACCTGTGATTGACAGTCAGATCTCACACCCCCCTGCGCTGATTGGACCCGATGATCCGGGAGCGGTGGATTTTTGCAAAACAAATAACACGCTCCAGGTGGAGTTAGAAGCTCGTTTTTTTTTTCTAAAACCACTTTATTTATGTTGTTCTGTCGGATTATAGTGTCGATTTCACTGAATATGATCAAAAAAACTTTGCCGACGGGAGCTTTAATATTCCCATAGCTTCAACACCACGACGGAGCTTTTGAGTTCCCTCAAAAGAGGGTCTCTGGGTTACCCGATTCCTCACAATATGCTGCGTCACTTTGCCATACTTCCTGCATGCCTTTGCAGCTTCTACAGACAATTAGAATCTGGTGATTCTGTGAATTAGGTACCCTTTTATAGTCTTGATGGATTGCTACGCTTTGTCACCTGACCTTCATCAGCCAATAGGATTGATGTGATTCAGAAACCGGTGCTTGCTGAATAGCATCAAGGCCATGACGCAACATCTCGTTCCCTTCTCAGGGAACAGTGTTATATGCATAACAGAGACGGGCTTCTCTGTTTTTAAACAATTGTTATGGTCCATTCTCATGATGTGAATGTGAACAGCTCACCTGAGCCATGAAGGTCAGCAGGGCCTCTCTGTTATGCTCCCATTCTCTTAAAAGTTCACTCTGATGAGGGAACTTATCACATCCCAAGAAAATTGACAGTTCAAAACAGTTAGTGTGAAGGTAGCTGAAGTCATTCATACCTACAAGAGAAGAAATCAAGCAGCTTTACAATATTAAAGATGTGACAGAGTGACAGTGACAAAGTCGATTAGAATTACAAATTAATTTTCTACTATAAAGCTGCTCTCCAGTGTGTTCATGTTTTTACTTGTGGATGTCAAACTTGACGTACTAAACAGAAGAAATCAACCAGAGAAGATTTATACATCAAAGGTAGAGCCTCAACGCACACTAGGGCTGCACAATTAATCGCGATGAAACCACACGTGATTTGGCAAAGGCTGCGATTATTTTAGGTGCAGCTTAGCTTGTCAGTGCAGTGCAAGATCAGTAGTAAATGCTGCTCCATCTGAACGCCAGAGGGCGCTCTCACGCAGACACACCAAATATGCCCCGCGCAAAAGTACAATAACACACGTCATTCCAGGAAATCCCTATCGGGCATCATACTATCTGTAGCTAAATAAACAGAAGATTGAAATGCTTTGATTGATTAAACATTACTAATAAACACAACTGCCTTATTACAACTGTAAGAAGCCACATCATCTCACAGAAGTGAGATTGGTGAGTTTCTGGTGACAGAAAGTAGAGTTTGGAGTAAAAGCATATTATTAAATGTCTTTTGTTGGACAAGAGGTTCATAAATGCTTCTCATGTTTGGAACGATGTTTGATGCTTGTTGCTTATTCAAAAGTGACTCAAACTCACAGTGCTTCCAGATCAGAGCGTTTACAGAGCCTTAAATCAATGACAAGCTGCGCATAAAAAATAATCGCAACCTTTGCGATTTCAAAATTGCGATAAGCCAAATCGGTTTAAGTGCGATTACATGTAAATTGCAATTAATCATGCAGCCCTAACGCACACCTACATATTATGTAATTGCCATGGACCAATGGTAGTAAGAAGGTGTTTACCAGTCGGAGTGAACTTTAATTTAGTTTTGACCTGATTTTGTTCAAAATAGTCACACTAGTTCATTCTTATATATAGGTATATTGGTGCCTTGACATGTCAAAGCAGATTCGATTTGATCTGAATAAGATCCTTATAAATCAGGAGTGTGATTTAGAATCCAGCACCTGGAAGGGTACCTTCCTGGAGAATTTAGCTTCAACACTAATTAAACACGCCTGAACAAGCTAATCAAGGTCTTCCGGATTTTTAGAAACTTCCAGGCATGAGTAGGCTGAAGCAAACCATTGCAGGAATATGGCCCTCCAGTAGCAGGATTGGACAGCCCTGTTCTAAATTATCATTCCACACAAATTCCTAATGCTTACTTCCAGGGATGGGCTTCCATTTGGCACGGTTGACAATTCCCAGCCCACCTGTTGGGTCATCACTATGGCATCCTCCCTGATAGGTTTGAGTCATGGTGCGGTGAGTAGAGGCATAAGAAATGGCCAACCAGCGAAACAAAGACTGGTCCTCAACTACTCTGATCTCTTCCCCTGGTTCACCCTCTCCATATCCCTCTGGGTATCCTTCTTGATAGCCCTCATGATACCCTTCAGAGTGACCCTCATGATGGTACCTTTGATTCTCATCATGGTACCCTTGGGTCTCATCGTGATACCCTTGGGTCTCATCGTGATACCCTTGGTTCTCCTCATGGTATCCTTGGTTCTGATGGTGGTACCCATAACTTTCTTGATGGTATCCATAGTTTTCTTGATGATATGCATGGTTTTCTTCGGGGCCACTGTAGGTCTCCTGATGGTATCCAATGTGAAGGTAAGGGTTGGGCTCTTCTTCCTCTTCCTCGTACTGTCGCTTCCGTCTGTTTGCTCTGGAGTTTAGCTTTTTCTCCATATCCTCAGACTCCTTGGTGAGGCGGTGCATGTCGAAGGGGTATGTCACCAGTCTCTCGCCACCCTGCAGGTTGGCACCAAGCACAAATGGATGACTCTCCATCCAGGAGATAAGGGCAAGAGTCTCCACTGCAACCTGAAATGAAGAACATAAAGAAAAAAAAAAACATTAATACTGGTCCTCTTGTCTAATTGGTCAAGCTCAAGGCGTTCAAGACTAGAGTATGTGAGTGGTGCTATGATTCATTAACCAAACACATTTCACATAGCATTATTTCCTTACTGAACCATTGCTTGACAGAAGACCCTCAGGTATGGGCACATGGTGATTTGGTGTCAATTTGGGCACCATGCCCTTATCCTCTGCATCCCAAAGAATGTTATTTATGTCTGGAAAGTTCTGGAAGATGTCACGGCCATCTTCAGTCCAGTGTCCTAGTGTCCAGCTGCCCAACTCTGAGCCCTGTGAAACAGTTATGTTACTTATATACTTTTAGTGAGATTAAGATGTCACAACACCATTTATATTTGTACATTTGGCAGATTGTTTATCCACATTGATTTGTCTATTATTAGTCAGTTTGCATGTTCCCTGGGAATTTAACCTGTCTGGTTGATAAAGTTGATGTTTCCAAGTCCAAACGCTAAGATCAGATCATATCCCAAAATCAAACAAAAAATGGTGCTAATGCCACATGCTGTAGTGCTACTGAAAAATCTTAATCCTATGGATTATCTCCATAGCGAAATCGATGGCTAGACTGTAGCTATTCACTTTTTTTCTGAATCTGTTTAAAAGCAGTAATTATTTGATCAATTCTTGCCTAGTGATGCAGAAATTACATCGTTCTATACATTTTTAAACGCACCTTCTCAAAAGCTCTCACGTGGCCATCAGGATTAATTGATGGTACCAGATGAATTCGTGTCTCATCCACAAGGTGGCGCACTCGAGGGTTGCCATCTTTATACTCCCTACACAGGTACTGCATGAGCATCAGAAGAAGCTCTCGTCCCAAAGCTTCATTACCATGATAACCTGCTGTGTACCTGAACTCTGGCTCTCCTGAGGAAAGATAAATGGATAATGAACACACTCACATTGTTTGTTTCTCCTCCTCGTTTATGTTAAAATTTCAAATCTGATAACAAATTATTTAATGACCAGTACCTGTAATATAACCAAAATGGAATAATAATACTGTTTCTTCCATACCAACTCTGATATCCCTCACCTGTTTCGTGCATCCCAGGGTTATCAGTTATTTCCATGGCATAAATTTCCAGCCCTTTAAAGCTCTTGCCCAAACTGTAGAATCTGGTGATGTTGGGACACTCATCAGAAATGGATTTCATGAGCTGTAACAATAGGAAAAGTAAAATTTAAGCGATTACCGCACATTTAGTCATTTGTTGAAATCCATAAGCCTAATAACTTCTCTGTGTAACTCATCCCACATGGTTTGTGCTACAAATGTGTGCTACACCTTGAATCTTATAGCTTAGAAACATAAATTCTCCTATCATAAAGACGAGTTTTACATTTTCTTAAATTGTAATTTATTCTGATATATTTTTTTGCCATTCATGAACTTTTAAGGCTCCAGGCTTTTGGCGCTCTCCCATCACCTTCTCCATGTCTAGGTAGTTGTGATGGGTGTAGTCCAGGTCATCTCGATGCATCACTTCATTCTGACTCTGGTGCTGGCTGAGAGGATCTGAGTAAAGAATAAATGCAAAATGTTGATTAGTATACTATACTTAAACTGTTGATGCTAAAAATGTGCCCGAAGCCGAATACCTTATTCTGAAAGGCACGGATGATGGCTTCAAAGGTAAAAATGAATAATTTTGCCTAATAATAGAAAAAATATTTGGCTGACACAGTCATTACTTGCTGAATAACATGTGTGCCAGGGGATAACACAAAATTATACTTAAAGGGTTAGTTCACCCAAAAATGAAAATTCTGTCAGTAATTACTCACCCTCATGTTCCCCGAAAAGTTATTAAAGACATTGTTAAAATAGTCCAAGTGACTACAGTGGCTCAATCTTAAGTTTATCAAACGACGAGAATACTTTTTGTGCGCAAAAACCCCCAAAAATAACGACTTTATTCAACTATTAATTCCCTTCTCTGTGGGCCTTGAGTCAGTTCACTAGTGTAATAGCGTAAGCTTCTGTGTTGTAGGTCACACGCATCACACACATGACCAGCGTCGGCCAATAGTGAGCCTATGTGTGACATAGCACTATGCTATCACACTACGTTAACTGACTAGAGGCCCACAGAGAAGGAAATGAATAGTTGAAATAGTTATTTTTGTTTGTTTTTGCGCACAAAAAGTATTCTCGTCGCTTGATAAACTTAAGATTGAGCCACTGTAGTCACTTGGACTATTTTAACGATGTCTTTAATAACTTTTCGGGGCTGGCAAGTTTTAATCCCTTAGAAGCCTATGGAGGAGTGATCCAGCTCTCAAATTTAATCAAAAATATTTTAATTCGAGTTCCAAAGATGAACGAAGGTCTTACGGGGTTGGAACAACATGAGGGTGAGTAATTACTGACAGAATTTTCATTTTTGGGTGAACTATCCCTTTAAACAAATCACAAATCAAATAGCCATGTTGCTGTCTCTGTGCATCTCTCATAAATCGATATGATACACGAATGAATGAAACAACCATAGCTTGATCGCAATCGCAATTTTCAACACTGAACATTTTCTTTCAACTTCCATGTTTACTAATCAACTAGAGTCCGACTCCTCTTGTTTATGGGTGATTGTCAAGCGGCCAGCAACCTTCTGGTCTCTCTCTTGAATCCAACACGGAAGTGACTTAAACTGCAATTCATCGACTGGCCGCTAGAGACAGACTCCAAAAGAGAGTCAATCCCATAGATCCCCCATGTTAATATGCCTAACTTTACAGCAGAAAAAAATGTTTACAGCCTGGTACTAAAAGTGGTTTTGGTCTAATTTTGCCCTTCATGACAACTGTGAGAATTTTTATATAACGCATCCGTTTAAATTATATTAAGCCTTAAAGCTCTGCATAATTAGTGGCGTGGCCACTTGAGTGACAGGTGGATTGCCGCTGCTGTCACTACTAGCTGTTTGTCTGCTGTCTGTTAGCCGTCACGTCACCTCAGCTAATCCCACCTCTTTGCCCATTTTCGGTTATCGGGGAGTGACGCGTGGTGACGCGCTGCCAAGAGGGCGACGGCCGGCTCTGCCCACTTTGGGCTTCAAAAATGTTCTTCAGAAACCTGCGGGTGATGTCACGGAAACAGTGTCCATATTTTTTTACAGTCTATGGTGATTGCCCTAACATAACTCTGTACATAAAGTAGTTGTCTTAGTTTTTAACCTAATTTTTTTTACTTTGTTTTATGAAGCATTATTTATTATTGATTAATAAATAATACATTTATTAATTTATTAATTTAATAATTTATTATTGTTTTAATTAGAAGATATTTAAATATTTATTTATCGGGCTCAAACTCAGGTCACCCAAAGCACAATCGAATTACATTTCGAAGTACTGCCTACAAGGCTATCACCTCTAACAGTTAGAAGATATTTACATAAATGTTATAATCATAATTAAAAAAGTATTATTTTTTATACACCCCTAGTCAGCACGCAATGCACAAAAAAACAACATCTATGTTTGAATTTGATGCTTCCCATCAATGCCTGTGTTGAGTCTAATCCAACGCCCTGAGTCTCTCACCTGGTACTGGGCAGCCCAAAACCTCCATTCTCATACACATCGTGCCATTCCAGCTCTGTGGCAAGATGCGGATGTAACGTGCCACTACCGGCTCCATAAACTGAGACAAAACTGGGGTGCTTTTATCTGAGTTGCCAAAGAATAACTGAGAGCAGAGAGAAGGGGGGAAAAAGTGACTCAATGACTAAATACCTTTAGTTGAATAGTTTTTTTAATTACATAATTCGTGCTGCAAGTGCTGCACTTTAAGCCTGGCCTATAGCATGGGTATAGAACCATATTAGTGTATTTGCAGACTTTGGTATGATGCTTTATTGCAAAACCATTCATATAATCATAATTGATGTACAATGTCATATACTTGTACATTAATTCTACTTAGTATATTTTAATTTTAAAGCAACTATGAAATATTTAGCTGACCTTCAGCTTTGGTTGAAGTTAAATTAAACAGTGGTGGTCAGAATTAATTTACCCCTGGTAAATATGATCAAAAATGCCTGTAAAAAATAAATCTACATAGTTTATCCTTTTGATCTTTCATTCAAAAAATGTATTTTCATTTTTTACGTGTAAAATATCTCTGAAGTATATTCCCATTAATATTTACCTTTTTTTTAGCACACCAGGGTGACTAGGAACATGAAATTATCTAGCTATGACTTCTTGTTTCACAGGAGTTTAAATATGAGGAATCACAAAGGCCAAATTACCTTAATCATCCATCACAATGAGTAAAACCAAAGAATATAGTTCTGATGTGCATCAAAAGATTGTTGGGCATTACAAAATAGAAAGTGGCTGTAAGAAAATAGCTAAAGAATTGAAAATCCCCATTTTGACCATCAGGGCAATAATTAAGAAGTTCCAATCAACTAAAGATGTTACGAATCTGCCAGGAAGAGTACGTGTGTCTATATTGTCTTAATGCACGGTAAGGAGGAATGTTTGAGTGGCCAAAGACTCTCCAAGGATCACAAATGGAGAATTGCAGAGATTACTTGAGTCTTGGGGGTCAGAAAGCCTAAAATATATATATCAAACAAACCCTACATCACCACATGTTGTTTGGGAGGGTTTCAAGAAAAATCCTCCTCGCTCCTCCAAAAATAAACTCCAGCATATTCAGTTGTCAGACATGACTGGAACTTCAAAAGGGACTGGGTTCAATGGTCAGATGAAACAAAAAAAGGGCATTTTGGCAGCAAAACCATCTGATGTGTTTGGTGTAAACAGGGATAAAAAGTACCCCGTGTCTACAGTTAAATAAACTGCTGGATCTTATATGTTGTGGGCCTATTTTTTTTTTGCTGGAGGTCCTGGACATCTTGTCCAGATACATCGTATTATGGATTCTAGCAAAAACAGATAAAAAATCTAAACCCGACTGCCTCTGCTAGAAATCATATAATGGGCAGTTGGGCAGTTACATCAGGACAACGGTCCAAAACAAACATCAAAATCAATACAAAAATGGGTAACTGAGCACAAAATGAAGCTTCTGCCATGACCGTCTCAGTCGCCTAGACTGAACCCTATAGAAAACGAGTGGGCTAAACTGAGGAGAAGAAGCACCAACATGAACTTGTGAATCTGAAGGATCTGGAGAGATTCTGTATGGAGGAATGGTCTCTGATCTCTTGTCAGGTGTTCTCAAACTCATCAGGCATTATAGAAGAAAATTCAGAGCTGTTATCTTGGCAAAAGGAGGTTGCAAGAAGTATTTAATAACAGGGAGCCAATAATTATGGCCAGCGTGTTTTGGAGAAAATCATTTATTTCATAATGTGTTTTACCCGCCACTTTCAATTCTTTTACTCCAATGAAAGGTTCGATTTTTGCGAATTTTTTTAATGAAAGATCAAAAGGATAAACAATGCAGATTTATTTTTTACAGCCATTTTTGATCATATTTATTTTAATTCTGACCACCACTGTATTGTTTAACTACAAAAAGTAGTTTGAGATCAAATAATAACTGGGTCTTCTTGAAATATCAGGTTCACGGACCCCCAGTTGAAACAGTCTAGTTAATGAGTTATGACCTCCAAGCAACACAGAAAGATTTGGATACCAAAAGGAGAAGAGAAAATGACGGCAATCTGGCAACTTACCCATTCAGCATATCCGTCATGAAGAACAGTCCATTCTCTGCTGTCGTTACTAAATGCCACATAATAGGAAGAAACATAGTCGCTCCTGAAACAACAAAACAATAACAAGGACTGTAGATGTATACTGTTTAGATAGTTTGGTAGTTCTTAAACACAATTAACCACATGGCTCGTAAGTTTTTAATATCTGTCTTACTCTAGGGGGTCATCTCGTCCTTGGGTGATAACACCAGTGAACTCTGTTAGTGTACGTGCGTCCAGTTCAATCCAGTGGTTCTTCTCTTCAGGGTTAGCACACCATGCCCCACCATTCATATCATCTTCATCACCAGACGCCTGTTACATGAACCAATATGCTTACATTGACAACACATCTATTTCTATATACGTATATTTCTTATACATTTCAGTGTTCCGTATATACATTAGAGTATCTGTGCATATGTTTATACCTGAATATTAAGACGAGCTCTGTGTGAGCCATAGCGGTGTTGAAAAACAGAGGAAGTCAGCAGCTGGTCATTGTCTATGCGATGAGACTCCATACCCAGAGGAGGACAAACTGATACAGCAAGACACAGCAAACCAGAGAAAAAAAAAACATATGGATGAATGTGTTCTTATCCTAACACATGATTTGAATAAAAGCATCTGCTAAATTAATAAATGTAAATGTGATTGACACAATATGTTCTAATCTAGACTGAAATCAGTTTATCTGTGCTTTCTCACTAAGCACTGTGCTAACCTTTCCTGATGGCACTTCATTATTTTATTTCAATTTATGTCCTTTAATTTATACTTTTTCTTTTGTTAGGGTTCTAAAATGTGTGCCAAGTAAATATCAATTAATTTATATATATCCTTATTATTTTATGTATTACTTTATTCATTTGTATTTTTTTATAATTGTAAAATTTACATTTTGATGTCAACATATATAAATATGTAAATATGTACATATATTATATATTCAATATTAGTTTGAACTATCGAGGTTAGTTATATAGCCTATAGACAAGACTATGCAGATACACAATAAACTCAAATATATAATGAAACAACAATAGATTAATAACATATTTTTCTTTCTTTTTTTTTAATTCAAAACAATAAGTTTTTAATATAAGTGCTCTGCCACTTATTGTCTTCATTTAAAGTAATGTGAATTAAGATGAAGGACTACATCCATGCATCTGCGCAGGGAGGACATTTGGAATTTTCTTTGAAAAGAACCAGCTGTTGAAATAAAGCAGGATTTGGCTGGATTCAGCATCTGTAATGACTTAAAAACAGCTGAAGTCTTCCAAAAGTGTTTTAAGGTATCTACTCACTTGAACTTAATGAATGCTTCATCAAGATCTCACCATTTCAATTATATTTATGTTAACATTATGTCTAAGTCACTGAACTGAATGCCAAAATGTTGCTTTTGTTTGGTAAGATCTGCGGCCAGAACTGAGAGCTGGGAATGCTCTTACATAAGTTTGTTGTTCAAAAGTATTTTATTATTCATTCACAGTCATTTTGTGCTAAGTGTATTTTTTGTCTTATGTTATCTATTAAGTGATGAAGCTATTGGCAAGCATCTCATATGGCTAAATGCCCAAACTGAGTCCTACCACTCACTTTTAGGCTCTCTGTAAACGCGTGGTGGAGGTTTCTGAATCCTGCGTTCTCTCTCCTCCTCTTCTTCATGCCTCTTCTCTTCTCTTTCTGAGACGACAAATTATTGAGAAAAACACAAAGTTCATCATTAATGCTATGGATTCATGAGCAAAACATGAAGATAAAGCTGGTGGTTAACTGCTGGTAGTCAGTGTTGTTACTGTTATCTAAATAAAACTGTTAAAAATCTTTTTTGGTTTAATTAAACTTAAAAACCACTTGAAATAAATAAGTGAATAAATAGAAATAAAAATAAATAAATAAATAAATAATGACAAAAGCACATAAAGTTACTAAAAAATAAGCTAAAATTACTATGAAAAGAAAAAGCTAATTCAAATTATCAATAAATACTATAATAGCACAAATTAATACTTAAACAACACACTGTAAGGATGCACCAAAATTTCAGCTACCTAAAAGTTTCGGCTGAAACAGCTATTTTCGGTTTTGGGCCAAAATGTTTTTGGAGGGCTGAAATCAGTGACATTTAATTACCCCTTCTCCAATGGCATGTCAGTCACACTTTAGATTAGGTTCCAATTTCACTAACTTACTATTAACTATGATTTTTGCCTCAATAAACTCCTAATTACTGCTTATTAATAGTTAGTAAGCTAGTTGTTAAATTCAGGTATTGGGTAGGATTAAGGGATGTAGAATATGGTCATGCAGAATAAAGCCTGTTTTATGCTTCTGCGTCAAATCGACGGCGTACCCCCGCAGACCCCTCTGCGTCGACGCGAACCCCTCTCCGACCCCTCCGCCGTAGCTCGACGTGCACCTCCAAAAAATTGTAACTACACGTCGAGGCGACGCAGACCGCAAGGGATGTGATTGGTCAGATGCACCGCGATGCAACGCAACCTGACGCAGAACCATAAAACGGCCACGACGCCGTAGGAGTGACGGCGTAGCTACGCCGTGGAGTTGACGCAGAAGCATAATGAGGCCTTAAGGCTTTAATATGTGCTCTATAGTGGTGTGAATAAGTTATTACCCCCATGCTAAAGTTGCCTAAAAAGAGGAATAAAAAATCATCTTTTGGAAATTGATCTTAATGCCTTAATTAGAAAAACAGGAAAAATTCAACCTTTAAGGACACCAATTTTCTTTGTGTATGAATAATGTATCATAAATAAATAAATGTTCTTCCTTAAAATACAGGGTGCATAAGTCAGGCCCCCCTTATGTTAAATTCCCATAGAGTCAGGCAGATTTTTATTTTTAAAGGCCAGTTATTTCATGGATCCAGGATAATATGCATCCTGATAAAGTTCCCTTGGCCTTTGGAATTAAAATAGACCCACATCATCACATTCCCTTCACCATACCTAGAGATTGGCATGGTGTTATTTCAGTTAGCCTAATAGCTTGTTTGATTTGCATTGAAAGATGATCTTATGGAAAGTACCCCATGCCAATCTCTAGGTATGGTGAAGGGAATGTGATGATGTGGGTCTATTTTAATTCCAAAGGCCAAGGGAACTTTATCAGGATGCATATTATCCTGGATCCATGAAATAACTGGCCGTTAAAAATAAAAATCTGCCTGACTCTATGGGAATTTAACATAGGGGTGTCCTGACTTATGCACCCTGTATTTTAAGGAAGAACATTTATTTATTTATGATACATTATTCATACACAAAGAAAATTGGTGTCCTTAAAGGTTGGATTTTTCCTCATTATTTTTAATTAAGGCATTAAGATCAATTTCCAAAAGATGATTTTTTATTCCTCTTTTTAGGCAACTTTAGCATGGGGGTAATAACTTATTCACACCACTGTATAAGAACTAATAAACAGCCAATATGCATGCTAATAAGCAACTAGTTTATAGTGAGAATTGGACCCTAAACTAAAGTGTTACCAACATGTCAGCTGTGTGGACACTAGCTCTGGACTGATAATATAAATTTTTCGATTATAAATCTGTAATGATATGGTTCCTTAAATCTAAAATCTTTTAGTCTGTACTGTTTTCTGTTGATGCGTGAACAAAACTTCACTAAACATTTGTAGCACGCCTGCCATCCGATAATCACAAAAAGCTATATTAAAGCAAAGTCTCAACTTTAAAATTCTGTCGATTTATTTTACAAAATTCAAACAATAAATGTCGTTCTGCCGCTCTTTAATATGGCAGGACAGATCACTGTAGCCATACATGAACCAATCATCTCATCTCTTCTTTACTACTAGTTACAGCACGAAATAAACATGGGTGAACACCAGAAGGTATGTTGAAAGATACATTACAACATTCCGAAATGAATCCTGTCTCATATTACAATGTCTCACCCAATCACTGTTTCAACTGGGAAATACATCAATAAAACAGCTTGTAGGCTATACAAATGTTACTTAACGTTATATTTTCCTCAAGAAATCTATTCAATGTCCACAAACTCATTAGTTAGCTAGAAAAAATAACTCAAGAAAAGAGCATTTTGCTAAATATATGTATTACATGTTCATTATATTTTTACTTAACCTGTTAGTGATGTCTTCATTATTTAATGTAAATTTGAATAAATCTGTCATGAAAACAATTTATCACAGTATATTGTCATTTAAAGGTTTATATTTGAACAACAAACTGGAGTAGAAACAATTCTGCTATTAAAAAGTTTAAATAAAAACTGCCTCATGTGCAATTTAAATGTTTGTAAAGTTAGTTTTAGCTTCTTTTTGAATGTTAATTAATAAATAAGTTTGATTAATTGATTATTTATTTATTTTTGATTTCAGTTTTCAGCCAAGTGCATTCTGAATCTTCAATAGTCTCTGTACATTGGAATGGGATAGGAGAAAATATATTTTTTTTAAATATACACATGAAAACAAAACACTTTAGCTTTTACAAAAAAAAAAAAAACGAATGAACTTGAGTGAACCTGGCACCAAATATCTTGATAAACATTTGACAAACAGTTCACATCCTCTGGAATGGTCTGGATCTTCATTTCCAAGAAACATTCATCCTTACAATCAAGAGATGGGAGGATGTAGAGTAATACAGATCAGTGCCCCGTTAATCTGAAGATTATAGTTCTTAACAAGCTCAAAGACCTGCCATAGTAACATAATCTGAAGCAAAACCAGTTAAGAAGCCCTGATCTAGAACATCGGTACACACTCACACCCCAAACGTTCTTATCTAGTTACTTATTAGAAACATACATTTTTTAAAATAAAAATAACAGCTTCAAAATTTGAGTTTTCAATATAGATGTGTGTAATTTACGTTGTAGAGCAACATTTTCAAGCATGGTCAAGTTATCTTTACCTTATAGACCTTATTTAACTCATAAATTGAAAACCCTAATATAATACCCCATTGGAAAATCTCAAGGGAACCAGTGCTAAATTAGTCTTCCAGGTTTTGACATCATCCTTGCACCCCTTTATAACTATACTGTGGCATAGACCGTGTGTAGTATTATTATTTTACATCAGGTTTAAATATATTGCAGATGAATTCTGATTGCAGATAATGTTAGAAGAGTTTAACTTTCGTTGAACCTGGAACGTTTCTCTCAAGATCTCTCAAACTCTCTTTCTCAACTCGCTTACTTATTTTGGTTAATATTCAACAATATTCTGCATATAAAAATTGGTTTAATTCCTGCTCCAGTCAGTGCGAAGGATTTTGTTCAGTCTGTTAGAAACTAGAACTGAACATCAGAGTTCATGGGAACAGGGTCAGAATTCACAGGTGTTAATGAATGCTTGTCATTCGGTAATTTCACACAACTGTCAAAGTCAATAATCATGTGTAAGCAGAATGTAGAGTAGCTGGAAGACAAAACAGAGGTGATTGTCATGCTAACTGTGTTATTTAAATAACTAGAAACAGAATTTGGAAACGGATAGTTAGAAAGGCCTGTTGAAGACTGAGACAGTGTTGGCCAAACACGTTGATGTTTTTGAACAATAAAACATTTTTTCCACCTCAAGACAAAACAAACAAATGGAATGAACAAATATTTAAAAATGTAAATAAAATGTCATTTAAAAAATATGTGATCTTACTCATGTATTGTATATCCAAATATCTGATTGAAACCAACCTACACTGGAATAAACAACACCATAACTACACTATTGTTGTGTTAAACTAAAAAAGTAGTTATGGTTTTCTAAATTGTATTATTGTTCAGATTATCAGCCTACATCCTAATCATGTTCAGTACAACTGCCCTCATAAATATAAAGTTTTAGTTGAGAGCACAGCAAAATTATATAAACTCTCTTTATATGAGGATAAAACACTGTACCTCTTTCCTCTTGTTCTTTTCTCTCTCTTTCCCTCTCCTCTTCCAGTTTCTTTTCTGATGACAAAACAGAAAGCAAGGGTGTAAGTGAGAGCACAACATAACAGAGTCAGTGTCACACATTAAGCAAGTACAGCCGGATTCAAAGAAGTTGAAAGGTGTTTAAAAAAAGAAATTGTATAATGAATATGTAATGAATAAGAAATTCATTGAGCTTTTAGGTCATAAATCAGAAAATATATTTGTGACATGGATCATGTGAACACATTAGTAGGTCAGATTGAAGCAGAAGATGCTCTTTGGATCATTCTTAAATCATGCTGGAAATCACGATCGTGACGTTTTACAGAAATTGTGGAGATCATTAGAGCAAAAGAGGACAAACCAAATACTAAATTCAAAATATGTAAGAAAATATTGTCTGAAAGTCAGATTTCCAACTTAAGTGAATTAGATATAAAACTGAATCAGATAATCAAATCAAAATTGTTCCTGCCACATTTTCCTTAAGGCTACAATTGTTTCCTGCACGAAATTCTGTTTTTATACCCTAATAATAACAGACACTGTCTGTTTTGTTTTACTCCTGGGCAGAGTTTTGTTTCCTAATGAAAATTCCCTTTATCTAAAAAAAAAGGGCTCCATGCACGCACATCCTGATTTTGCTGAGTTAGACGCGTTCCTGGGTCAACATATTTTGTTGATCCTGGAAAAACATTCCTGTCCAAAATTGTAATCCTAACCATATCCCTACCCCTAGACCTAACCCTTTCCTATAAGTTATCCCTAAAATCTGAGGGAAATGATAGGTGAATAACACTGATGTAGAAGCGCCTAAACCTGTTTGTAAGTCTAAACTTGACATAAACTGTGTCCCTCAAATCTGATTGGTAATGTTGTTACAGGATCAACAAAGGTGTTGATCCAGGAACATGCTGCACTTGGCAAAATCAAGTTCTGCCTCCATGCATGCACCCCATATCATATTGCCTCTTAAAACCTGCTAACAAGGTACACTGTACCGTACATAAGGGATTTTATGCATATATGTTTTTTTGTTTGTTTTTGTTTTTGTTTCTTGAGTAAGATTTAGTTGGGGAGGAGACGAAGGACATTATAGTATTCTGGTTGGAAAAAAAAAACATCTCCACTGACATTTTCATTTAACGGCAACATGATTTAAAATGATCAGCTTCATCTTAAGCGGCACCTCTGTGTCTCTGCAAGTGTTTATTTAAGGTCAGAAATGACAGGTCACACTTTCTGTACTCTCATTAAGACAAGAGGGAGGCCAACACCTCTCATGCATGTCTCACTGTATGTTTGTTTTCTTTTCAAAATGGAGTATCAAAGTAGTATGTACTGTACCATGTCCATATTCATATTCTTCATACCAGTTGTTTTCAAATGGAGGGATGGTGGGCTCCTCTGTGACAAAAGAAAAGAAATGTAGTTTAAATTTGCAAGATTTACTGAGAGTACAATAGAGAAACTTTAATGACTCATAAAATGTTTGCTAATTGTCTGTCGCTGTTGGTTTGCTGTCTTTTGTAAGACATTGTGGATTTTTAATGGTGTAAAAACAAGATCTTTCATGAGATGGGTGTATATTGTGGTAAGAGTTTTATTTGATTCACACATAAATTTATAGGGTGCTTAAATTCACTCCTTTGTAATAACAGATTTTATTTAAAAAAAAAAAGAAAATACAAGTCTGAGACAGCAGAAAGCCAAACTGCCAATTAAACCTACTTTTTTGTCTGTTTTTATTATGTTTTGGAGCTATAGTTAAAATTACAAAATGTGAACTTAATGTAATTTTAAGACATAGTAAGAAGGACCATTCTGCAATAATAGTTAAACAGAGAAGTGTATTTAGAATTGCATAAATCATAGTTTATAATGTGATGTTATTTTGAGGAGGACACAGCATTTAGAAAGGAATGATCGGTTTACCTGTGGTAGTGTACTGCCAGTCATTGTCGGTAGAGCTGATCTCTTTGCCATCAGGGAAAGGCAGGTTTTCTGCCACCTCATCTGTTGATATGAAAAGACATTTTAATAACTTTATTAAAGTGTGTCCAAACTGAACAATAGGTCATTTGTGACTCCTGCTAACTAGTTTCAGGTCTTAATTCATGTGAAAACATTAATTTTTGGAAGACTCACATCTGGCATCCCAATAATCATCCTCATTAGTTGGACGGCCAGCAATCACAGAAGTTGTGGGTGTGGGCTCATCCACCTTCCAATAGTCATCGTCTTCAAATAAGTTAAAGGAAATATTGATCGTAATAATGTACTTATTTAAATAATGTTTATTTACACAGACATGAGTGATATTATGCTCACATGAGTCAGGATAAGGTTGGGAATACTCATCAGTGTCAGGAGGAAAATCTGTTGGGAAATCTGTGGTTCTCTCTGTCGGAGGGTATGTCGGTTTTGCCGCTGTTGTTGTCTCCCCAGGAAATTCTATGTATACAAACAGTCTTTGTGAGTGCAAGTCAATTCCAGCCATATTCCAGGTCATGGAATAAAATCATTCTACATGATCTTATTCCAGACACAGCATGTGCTACAATGATATATGTTTCTGTAGAAGCCACAATTCACTTTATTTTATGAATTTTTTCGTAAATCATGTTTCATAGGTGATTTCTGGGTGAAGTAATATACTACCCATAATTCCTAAAGAGAGATCCACCAAACAGAGAAGTTGCTGTTACCATGCAACCATAAATTGTGACAAAAGAGCTCATCAGCAACTACTCCTGTAAATCATTGGGAATGAGTCTCACAATATTTATAACAGTATATAACAATATAACAGTTTTATACAGCATAGTTAATTTGTTTATTTGATTATGTCATTCATAATGCTTCATGGTATCAGCAGTTAATTCATTTGTAAAAGAATTTAAGTACTCAGTCTTGTACTTTTGTCTTTGACTTTGATTTTCTTATGGCATTTTGCTTCAGTTCAAATGTGTAATGTTGTCATTCATCTCTGAACTGGTTGGTTTGGTTGAGGAATCTTTATAAAGAATGTTTTAAAGTCCCCAAGGAGAAAATGAGTGGAGACAATACTTCTACAGAACCAAGGCAGTCAATGTTCTGCTCCAATCACACCAAAATGCACAGATCTAATTGAGTGAGTCATTTAATAAGAAGGGCTTTTCTGACCTTCATCCCAGTATTGGTCAGGTTCAGGGTCATAAAAATCCTCATCGTACTCAATGGGCACAGTGGTTGTGGGTGCCACTGTGGTGGTGGTGATGGTGGTGGTCTCCTCCCTATTCTTCTTGCCTTTCTTCTTCCCACCCTTCTCTCCTTTGGCTTTCTTCTCACCCTTGGGTTTCTTGGTAGGCTTGGGAACTTTGGGCTTCTTGGTGGGCTTGGGCTCTTTCTGTCGTTTTCCTCTTCCCTCCCTCTCAGTGTCTCTACGCATTCTCTTTACTTAAAGGACACAGAGAGAAGGAAAGAGAAGGAAAGAAACCAATTTGGCAAAAGTAACCA
Source organism: Gila orcuttii (assembly GCA_026230005.1). Lineage (NCBI taxonomy): Eukaryota > Metazoa > Chordata > Actinopteri > Cypriniformes > Leuciscidae > Gila > Gila orcuttii. The sequence goes on along the minus strand of JAPDVR010000015.1, from coordinate 14,055,652 downwards.
TCTTGAATTTTGGAGTTTAGAAAACTGTAGTTTATAGCTCAATCATATACTATAGCCACACATGTTGAAGTTGAAGGTTACTTTGTGGTTAGTCTCAGACTGTCTGATGCATATCGAACACAGAACTGTAATTTTCTGAAAACAGCAAGCTAATCTGATTGGCTGAACTTATGCAATTTCCATTCCAGGATGTGCAGGTCGTGTTTACAAAGTACTGTTCTGATACAATAGCCTCTTTTGGTTGACACATGCCTATGTAGCCAGATCTTGTCTAAACAAGTTGCAAAGTGGATCATACTTTATGCCGATTCAAAAGTTTATGCAAGAAAACAAAAAGTTAATTTACATTATTTAATTCATTTGTATTATCTCATCATAAATTGCTTAAAAGTAAAAACATTTCGCAAGTTTATTATAGTCTTATTTTGAAGCAATAATTTACAAGAGTAAATTCAATAACTGCCATGTCTTTAAGACCATGGTATGAGGTTTTATCTGAGGTGAAGTACCTTCATGGCGTGTTCACAGCAAAACCAGAGAATATCCATTTTAGGATCACCAAAGAACCTTTCAGTGAACACTTCTTAAAAGTAAAAAAAATTTCTTAATGTGAAGACATATTAATAATATGAAAAACCGTAAGGAGCCTTTTGTGCAATTGAAATATTCCATGCAAGTATTCATTTTTGTGAATGTAGAGATATTTCACAGCTGAGACAAAAAAGTAACATTATCATCCACGAAAACAGTCTGTCATAACCAATACCCTGCCAAGCTTAACTTGTTTGAGCAGCTTGATCAAATGAAAAAGCACACTTTTGCACACAAGTTTCGGGAAACCAATCAGCCAATTCTGGCTTTTCTTAAAGTCTGATTTTGTGATTTTCTCCACTGCAACACTGACTCCCTCAGTCAACCCACGCTTCTTGGACACTTGTAACAGGAACGTGCAAAGAAAAAGGAATGCATCTGTCTACCAGGATGTCTGGCTACACTTTGATAATTCTCTCCAAATTTCCAACACATTGTTCTGGATGACTGACTAATTCAAGTATGATTCAAACAGCCCTTCTAGTTACTTCTGCCCCAGATCTGGAAACAGGAAAAAAAGTTCTATAAATACTATAAATATTAAAAGTGACTTAATAACATACACAATACAAATCTTTGAGCAAAAATAAATGTTTGTTTAATATAGCAAAATGGTGGAAGTTAGTAAAATGCTAATCCCTTACAAAACATTTAAAAAAAACACACATTTTAACAATTTGAAATACTGAATATATTCAAAGTGTTTCAGTATACTGACAAAACACTGAACCCAGAATGTTAAATGAATCAGAAATGCACAGGATGGACTGTCATAATAGTGATAATGTTGACTGATAATATTAAGGTAAATACTTACAAAGGATGTCCAGCTTGACCATGGCTTGTGATTCCTTGTCTCTGTTTCTGGCCACACATTTGTACATCCCAGCATTGTTCAAATTGGCATTGAGAACAATGAGGGAGGACAAGGAATTGCCATGACTGCGCACCTCAAGATTGTCATGTTTTGTTAGAATCTTCTCACCATAAGGAGAAAACCAGTAAATCTCCTCTGCATCCCCAACAACTAGGAAATAACATAGAAAAAATACTGAATTAATACTATAGCTTTAGCATCTGAGTTAGTTCAACAACAAATGCATATCCAGCCACTGCAAATATATTTCAAGAGTATTTAATAAATAATAAAACCATAATTTTATTATTTATTAAATACTCTTGAAATATATTTCAAGCCATATGATAGCTCTGTGTGAAGAACAGACCGCAATTGATATAATTCAATAAAAAAAATTACTTCTTGCACTCTCAAATCAAATATGGTGTCATTAATGTTTGCTGTCCAGTTGAGAAATTTATTTGGCTAGTTTATTTAGTGAATGACGACTTGCATTTGACGTCTGTCCCTCACACAAAGCTATATGACTTCAAAAGGCTTATATACAGGTCCTTCTAAAAAAATTAGCATATTGTGATAAAGTTAATTATTTTCCATAATGTAATGATAAAAATTAAACTTTCATATATTTTAGATTCATTGCACACCAACTGAAATATTTCAGGTCTTTTATTGTTTTAATACTGATGATTTTGGCATACAGCTCATGAAAACCCAAAATTCCTGTCTCAAAAAATTAGCATATTTCATCTGACCAATAAAATAAGTGTTTTTAATACAAAAAAAAAGTCAACCTTCAAATAATTATGTTCAGTTATGCACTCAATACTTGGTCGGGAATCCTTTTGCAGAAATGACTACTTCAATGCGGCGTGGCATGGAGGCAATCAGCCTGTGGCACTGCTGAGGTGTTATGGAGGCCCAGGATGCTTCGATAGCGGCCTTAAGCTCATCCAGAGTGTTGGGTCTTGCGTCTCTCAACTTTCTCTTCACAATATCCCACAGATTCTCTATGGGGTTCAGGTCAGGAGAGTTGGCAGGCCAATTGAGCACAGTAATACCATGGTCAGTAAACCATTTACCAGTGGTTTTGGCACTGTGAGCAGGTGCCAGGTCGTGCTGAAAAATGAAATCAGATGGAAGCATGAAGTGCTCCAAAATCTCCTGATAGCTAGCTGCATTGACCCTGCCCTTGATAAAACACAGTGCACCAACACCAGCAGCTGACATGGCACCCCAGACCATCACTGACTGTGGGTACTTGACACTGGACTTCTCCCCAGTCTTCCTCCAGACTCTGGCACCTTAAATTCCGAATGACATGCAAAATTTGCTTTCATCCGAAAAAAGTACTTTGGACCACCGAGCAACTGTCCAGTGCTGCTTCTCTGTAGCCCAGGTCAGGCGAACTTCCTGGTTCAAAAGTGGCTTGACCTGGGGAATGCGGCACCTGTAGCCCATTTCCTGCACACGCCTGTGCACGGTGGCTCTGGATGTTTCTACTCCAGACTCAGTCCACTGCTTCCGCAGGTCCCCCAAGGTCTGGAATCGGTCCTTCTCCACAATCTTCCTCAGGGTCCGGTCACCTCTTCTCGTTGTGCAGCGTTTTTTGTCACACTTTTTCCTTCCCACAGACTTCCCACTGAGGTGCCTTGATACAGCACTCTGGGAACAGCCTATTTGTTCAGAAATTTCTTTCTGTGTCTTACCCTCTTGCTTGAGGGTGTCAATGATGGCCTTCTGGACAGCAGTCAGTTCGGCAGTCTTACCCATGATTGCGGTTTTGAGTAATGAAACAGGCTGGGAGTTTTTAAAAGCCTCAGGAATCTTTTGCAGGTGTTTAGAGTTAATTAGTTGATTCAGATGATTAGGTTAATAGCTCGTTTAGAGAACCTTTTCATGATATGCTAATTTTTTGAGATAGGAATTTTGGGTTTTCATGAGCTGTATGCCAAAATCATCAGTATTAAAACAATAAAAGACCTGAAATATTTCAGTTGGTGTGCAATGAATCTAAAATATATGAAAGTTTAATTTGTATCATTACATTATGGAAAATAATTAACTTTATCACAATATGCTAATTTTTTTAGAAGGACCTGTATTTATGTCTATATACTTATATACTAATATATTATTATTATTATTATTATTTGTCAGTTTGTAATTTGACAGATTCAATCCGCTTTTAATTTCATTGTAATAAAAAGAGTAGCCACAATGTTCTCCAAAAATTCATCTTTTGTTATCCACAAAAGAAAAGTTTTTTTTTTTTTTTAGTTTGGAATGACAGGAGGGTGGATAAATTATGACAAAATTATTATTTTATGTTTAAACTGGCCTCTCACCTTTGCACAGCAATCGTTTGTACTGTCCAACTTCAATCTTTGCATAGGGTGGGATTATCTTCACTTGTAGAACATCTAGAAAAACAAAAATTATTCTTGGCTCTTCATTTCCATATTGTCAACTCATCTTTAATTGAAGCTACACTCTAAAACACACACACACACACACACACACACACACACACACACACACACACACACACACACACACACACACACACACACACACACACACACACACACACACACACACAAACACACACACACACACACACACACACACACACACACACACACACACATACACACACACACCCAGAAGGCCCAATTTTAGAGTTCATAGCCTCATATGTTGACACAGACGCTTTGACCCTTGAAATTCATCCTGTCCTGTGTCCCAAGGGCAGTTTCATCCCTGCTGGGAAAGTTTTAAGTAACATTCTTCCCTGTTGCTGTGAAGTCATTACCCACAGAGCTAGTCCACAACGCCAGTTCTTGGGAGTCTCTGACAAAAGTTTACTTAGCTGTTGATCAACACTAGCTTGCAATGAAGGGGGTTTCAGCACTGGTCCTTTTTGCCATTTTTACTGCCAGAGAGAACACATAATTATTATGAGAAAAGCAGGAACAGGATTGTTCTGTTGGAGTCAAACTCTTAATGTCAACGTGAACACTGTGGCAACAGAGCATTTGCACCAACTACTACGCCAGTTTAGGCCGAAACAAGACAAATGACAGCTTTTGATGGATTTCACCATTTCTTCCCATATGCGTATTTGTAAAACCCTTTTTTTTTACTGTTCAGAAATTTCAAAACATATTACTAGTGTTTTTCCAAGTGTTTAATGAAGAACAGTTTGCTCATTTAACTTCAGATGGGTTCCTAAATATTAGATTTTACAGATTGTATCAAGTATCATTTGATCCTTTTCAGTCTGACAGTCTAAGAGTACTAAATCATCTAACAGACAGGAGCACCAGGGTAAAGCCTGGGCTTGTGTGTTTGAAGTCTGTTCTACCAGAGCATCTTCAGAATGAAGAACCACAGCTAGGCCAAAACTGATCCAAGAAGCCAAAGGTCTTGAAGTCGATGTGAAACCCTCATTTTGCTTGGTTAATGTGACATATTTCTAAATAAAACAAGATTCAACAAGTAAAAATGTACGGCAGCACTTGATTTTGTTCACTCGTTTGTGAAAAGTTGGCATTAAATACCAAGAGCCTGCTAAAATAATGCCTAAAATAGCAATTGGTTGACAACATCAAATAGCCTGTGAGGCCATAGTGACATCAGTGGAAAAAGAAAGGTCGTTTCAGAGAAAAGATAAGTTATTACATTTTGATAAAACTCTTCATCTTTGAAATTACATGCATTAATGAATCATTCACAACCAGGCAAGGAGCAAGTATTAAGCAAGTGAATAAGGTCAATATGGATTTCATGTTGACTTTAAGCCCTAAAAAGCAACCAAAAGGCTCTTACTCTCCCACCATGGCAGAAACCTTTATAAAACTCTTGTGAGAGGCTACTCTAGGCTACTTTAGGGAGTGACCAATAACACTACAGATATTCCTGCCTAAGACATGTAAATACATACATTCCTATTGGGTTCTTCTCATTACTCTTTGTAATTTCACCGATCTCTCTAGTTTGTAAAAGTGAGTCTGCGTTCCAGCGAAATGCGGTGTAAATGAATACCAGAAGCCTGCCAGTAACCATATTTTCCAAACCTCACCAACAGTGCTGCTATTAACTCTTAAATTAACTCCTTAATCCGAGTTGCAAGAATAATGAAGCCATCACATTCTTTTGAAACACAAGGATGAAAATCTGTCTTCAACGTATAGAGCGCTAGTTGATCTTCTCCATTTGTCACATCACGTCAGGTAAATATTCAACTCAGCATTTTCCTTCCTCAGTGAGTTCTCTTCTTAGACGTGGCTGCTCTAAGCGCAGATGCAAGTATTGCTTTTGTCACCAAGAGCTTTGGTCACGTAACTGCAAAAACTCTGGCATCCTTCAAGAAGAATCCCTGTCTTTCATAAAGTACCACTCAAAATGTGCTGTAAACTATGTGCAAAATATAAGCTGTCAAAGTAAATGCAGTGTGCTGTTGGAAAACTGAACATTAATTAGCAAGTGCTTTCTTTCCAAATCCCCAAAAATTTGTACTTGGTTAAAGGTTATTTTCGTTTCTTATACATTTGGGATCCTAGAGACCCCCAATGTCCCCTCTAACCTAATTAAAACCCAATTGACAGATATTATTGAAGCTTTCAGGGATTATTACCAAAAGTCAAGATCAACATGATACTTTTATAGAACATAAGGGTTAAACAGAACTTTAGACAAAAGTCTTGTGTCATTTGTACCTGCTCCAGATGTTGCCTTTCTGCCCTCCACATGTTGCTCTGGAGCTGTGTGGCTGATCTCTGATTCGCTGTGTTCTGTCAGTCCGTTTACAGTCCAGAAGTAAACCAGCAGGGACAGATAGAGAACTGATAGTGGCGCCTGGTCCCTTAGTCCCGGCATGGTGCCTTATTCACGGCTGCAAACAGAAGAAGAGATCCACGGACAGTTTTTAGGAAGAGATAAGTGAGTGCTGGAGAGGGAGAAAGAGAATGTGAGAGAGCGAGACAGATGGGTGTGAGGCAAAGGGGAGGGGGGAGAGACACATGAGGAGCTACAGAGGAGTGTAAAAACAGACTTAAAGAGAGGGGGTAGGAAGGAAAGAAAAACAGAAAGAAACAAAGAAAGAAAAGAAACAAAACTGTTTAAGATCCTTTTTTCTGAGGGTGTATTTCTGTAGTTTTAAAGAGAAATGTATGCAGTCAGCTGTATAGAGTCGTTCAATGAAGACGAATTAAGAGATCCAATAGGTGTGGCAAGATCCAAATGCCATACATAGACATTTAAAGACAAGTTGTAATCAGAGTCTGTAATTACATTATGGCATGTAATATTAAGTGCTGGGTTTTTAATGTTATGTTAAAGAAATAGTGTTCAAGCGATTAGACATTTAAATTGATTGCTTTGTCAAAGCTGTATAGTCTTGTGGGCAATGCTTTGAAATATGGAACAGCTGTGCTTTGGTTGACCTAAGTTCAAGTCCCATCAAAGTCCTTTCCTGTTCAACTCAATTCTTCCCAATGCTTCTGGTCTCTTTATATATATATATGTATTGTATTGTGAAAATCACTATACAAATAAACTGAACTCAGTCTGGCAAACGCAATTGGCAATCAAACCATCAAAGAAATGTTGAAAATGCGAAAAGAATCACAGTGCTTATACTTTTACACTTACTGATAGTTTACTTCTCGTTGTCTCCACATTCTAAGCAGGGACAGAAGAAAGTATGTGAATATAAATCAAAATATACCCACAGCAGCTTTAAAAACACTGTTTTGAGTAGGTGCCATTCAACACACTCTCAAAATCATAGTAAAGGGGTAAATTGTTTCAGATTTCAGACCTACAATTGGCGTCAAATAAAAGAGGAATGAGATTTTTTTGGTTTTTAAATATTATTTAAAATTTGTTGACCCATTTTTCCAGTTTGGCTGTTGTTCCTGCACCACATGTTTCAACAAAACAAACATCTGTCATAAAAATGCTCTAGCTAGAATTGATCCTTTACCTACAGCTTTTACTTATCATTTAGGAGACTTGCTTTTTACAGTGTTGGAGCTATAGTAATGTATTACAAGTAACATGAATTACATAATTAGATTACTTTTAAGTAAAGTACTTTTAAATTTACAAGAAAATATCTTTCTTTTTCAAATATGTAACACGTTACTTTATTTTCCCTTTTATTGTTTTATTTGTTTTATTCCCATGTCCCCATGTTAAGAGAAATTGGGAGTAAGTGCAGAGGCGTTGTGTGTGAACATGATGGTTGTTGTAGTTCTAGACTAAATGTGAACATGCATTTACTCTTCTCACTTGCACATAAACAGATTCAGTATTCTTCAAAATGAATAAAAACTGTGAAATCCAAACTCAGAATATTATGCAAACCTGTAATTATTAAAAATGATAAATTCACAAATATACTTAATGTATTTTAATCTCACTTTATTAACCAATGTCTTTGGTCAAATTCAAATTCGGTCTAAATCCTGACTGAAAATCCTTGCAGATACCATTTCTTTCTAGAAAGGAACATAGTTGTGAGGATACTGCCTTTTCTAGTATCTTTGACAGAAAAGGTAGATTCGAGATCGGCCTGTAATTGACTAATTCTGTAGGATCAAGTTGCGTTTTTTTAATAAGCGGTTTAATCATAGCCAGCTTAAAAGTTTTTGGTACATATCCTAATGACATAGATGAATTAATGATATTAAGAAGAGGATCTATGACCTCTGGAAGCATCTCTTTCAGTAGTTTAGTCAGTATAGGGTCTAAGATGATTTAACAAGTTTATAAAATTCACCCTCTCCTATAGCAGTGAATGAATCGAATTTTTCTTCAGGGAGACTACAATGCACTGTCTGATTTTCTACTGTAGTAGACGGTTGCATAGTTATTATTTTCTCCCTGATATTATCCACTTTAGCCACTGTTTCAAATAAATGGGTTTAGTTTATTTTCTTCTAATAGGGTTGAAAAATAACCAGCTCTAGCAGCTTTTAAGGCCTCTCTGTACGCAATCATGCTCTCTTTCCATGAAATGCGAAAAAACTGAGTGTGCTCATTGTACCTCAGCGTTGGATTATTTTCTTTAATCTTCTTTAAGTGCAAAGGAGAAACTGTGTCTAAAGTGCTGGAAAAGAGAGAGTTAAAAGTTTCTGTCACAATATCAAGTTCTTCTAAGCCATCTGGGATGCTGAGATGATGAAACTGATCAGGAATATTATTAATAAAGCAATCTTAAGTGGCAGAAGTGATAGGTCTAACATATTTGTAACACGGAGTCGACTTTGCAGCCTTAGCTAATTGAAGTTTACACGAGACTAGATAATGATCTGAGATGTCATCGCTTTGCTGCAGAATTTCAATGGCATCAACGTTGATTCCATGTGATAATATTAGATCTAGAGCAGTATGGGTAAGACTTTCAGAAAACTTTGGAGAATTCATTTTCATCATAATTTGGAAAATATGCTTCCATAGAAAATCTTGTGTGCGTTCCATAGAATAAAGAAAGTCATTCCATTTTGAAATGACGCGTGCATGAGTAAATTATTCTTTTTTTGGTTGAACCCTGTCAGCAATATGAAACCAGCTCCAACATATATTATTGTTAGGTTATTATTTATATTCTCAGCCCCTTCAGTCAGGAATGCACAGTCACGGGAAGAAACACAGAGGTTCTTCAGAGGCTTATTGTTCAGCTAGGGTATATAAACTCAATGCCAAGTATACTTTGCCATATAAAATGAGCTAGGATGAAAGGAATGTTCAAGGATCCAAGGTACCAAGAACAGGGACAGATAACAAGGGACATCGCCAGGCAGTGATGTCTTCAGCAAAGATAAGGAGCAAGGAGGTATGTGCAATGGCATGCACAATACACACAGCCAATACTTCTCCTCATAACTGAGAACTGGAAGTAGATTTAAACAAAGATCTCACAATTATGCTAAAGTTGAGTGATTTATGCAGTAGTCTAATTTTTTAACTAAAGAACTTACATTAAACTAGTTAGAAAACATGACATTGAAAATAAAGTGTTCCAAATCCCACTGTACAAGAATTACAAACACAGAATAGAATAAAAATAAGCAAAACATTTATTTGATAGAAAACTAGTCAATAAAGTAATTTTAGAAAGATTCTTAAATCACTATCACACATAGTGACTTCAGTTAGAAAATTCCTCCCAAGTCCTCGAATGGAATTACTGTTGGCCTTTAGTGTCACTGACTAATGTAATATCCCCATGGCAAGAAAATCTGAGCAATATGGAAAAGACAACTCATATCATCCCCCAACACACACACACACCGCGCACAAATGTTTTTTGAATGACAGACAGATACTAAATGACAGAGAGACGATGGCAGGATTTCAAGTGAAACGCACCTCTTTTGTGTATTTTGTGAGCAGTCCACACCACAAACAGTCCATACTCAAAGGAGAGCTGCATATTTGTGCTTATATGTACACATATGACTGAATTGTGCTGAAGGAAACACACATGAACTGAACTGTTCGACCAACCACAAAATGACCTTGCAGACCCTAGCGAGGACTGTCAAGAGCAAAGAGGAAAAAAGGCTTTAAGGCGAGGAGGGAGAGGTTGGTATAAAAGTAATGAAAGTAGGAAAATTGTGCATTAAGGAGGGAGGGGGAGGGAAAGAACCAGAATATACAGCAGAGAGAGAGAGAGAGAGAGAGGGGGGGGGGGGGAGGGGGATATCAGCCAGAAGGCTCCCAAGATTCAGATGGGGAGCAGGTTGAAAGAATGACACAAGAATCACACACAGTCTACAGTCTATTCAACTAGCACAAAGCTCTTGTATGCACACTCTAAAAAGTTTTTCTGGAAGAAACACTTTCATCTCAGTCATGGAAAGACCAGTGTGCTTCTTTGACTCACGATGTTGACAGAGGTTTAGCACAAACCACTGAGCCTGTGATGAAGGGGAAAGAGGGTCTGCCCCAGCTGGCCACAACATTTGAAGTAGGAAGGGGTGAGGGAAACTGTGGCTAGCATGCTTATGTGTGAAAGATGTAGCCTTCTGTCTTAAAACAGTCTGATTACATTCAGATGAGCATTTGCAAGACAATCTCTCCCTTTCTGTTGCTTTTTTGAATCGTAACCCTTCTCACAGTGAATATTGAGTTGAACAAAGAACAAGAACTATCACACAAAATGACAGCATTATTTAAAGGGACAGTTCCCCCAAAAATTTACTCACCCTCATGTCATTGCAAACCTGTACAGCTTTGTTTCTTCAGCGGAGCATGAAGGAGATGTTTAGCAGAAAGCCTACCTTTGTGTGAAAAAACTACAACATTCATTGAAATTATATTCCTTCACCGTATACCTCAAATCTCACAGGTTAAATCCTAATACATGTGAAACGGTGTCAGATCTGGCATCATGCAGTGCAGCAGTGACATGCATTATTTGAATGTACACCATCCCCAATCCCCTTTATTGTCAAGTCAGGTTAAGTCACCTTTATTTATATAGCGCCTTTTACAATAAAGATTGTTTCAAAGCAGCTTTACAGTGATAACAGGAAAATAACGCAACAAAGTTTGATTCTGCTGTACAGCAGCGCTAGAAGAAAATAACGTCATAGTCCAGCTTAAGTAAGTTCAGCGATGGTTCATTTTTGTTGTAAAAAGTTATGCATTTAGTTTATATATATATATATATATATATATATATATATATATATATATATAGCCGCTCTGGAGAAAACAGTGATGTCATCATCCAGCTTAGCTCAGTTCTGATGTCAATGCAGGCAGATCAATAATATTGTTAAATATTAAATGATTGTATGAAAAAGAGCAGCCAGGACATTCTGCAAAATAACACCCTAATTAAATCGGTCTTATTATCGATTTTAGAGTCTGTGTGCATACTGTACATTATTATATTAATATTTGAGAAACAAAAGCTTAAGAACACAAAGTTGTCTCCTCCATTAATTTTTATTGTTTCATTGTTTACAGGTCAATGTGGTGCAGACTCCCAACATAACCTGCCGTCTTTCCCTTTTTAATGTCCCCTTACTATTTAAAATGGTGAATTATGCTTTTAAAACTTAATATGTAAACTTTTTATTACAGAGAAGTGAAAGCTTTCCTTCTAAGTACTAGAACGGAGACAAATACAACAGTGCTGTTCTCTGTTCCAAGCATGTGTCTATAAACACAAACTCCTTGGCCATCATTTGTGTCCTTCATCCAGACAGGATGTCATCTGGCATAAGCATTTCCAGCAGAGAGCGGCTCCTCAGCCTAGCCAGATTCAGATATCAGCCAGGACTATTCTGGAACTAAAGGAGACGTGAAAGCCAATAATTAAAATATTGCATTTATTATAATAAATGTTGAGGATACATTGAAAACATCTATTTATTGGATACTTTGTTTTTGTCCTTGCCTCATATGTGCCTTTTTCTTTGTTCTTTGGCTCTAAACAAAGCAGGCCAGATGTTTGTCCTCCTTGATTCAGAAATTCCTGGAAGAATCACAGTCTCTCTAAATTGAGCACGGAGAGAGCAGTCTGGATCTGTTACCCTGAATAAGGGACAGAAAAAACAGTCTTATAATGAATACAAATGTACTTCTGGATTACCATATTAAGGAGAAAAGCACTTCAAAATGGTGTATTTAAATAAAAAAAATACTATGCTAACAAAGTATTAAAGGCATAAGAAAAAAATAACACTTTACAAGGTTCACTTTGTTAATATTAATGAATTAGATATGATCAATTCTTTTTAGAAAACTTAATATACGGCAATGGTCATTTTTCAATATACTTTTGTTCAGTGTTCATTATAATGAATTAAAAAAAGAACAATTCATGTTCATTTAACATGTTAATGTATACAACTTGCAATGAAATCTATTAGTATATGTAGAAATTATATATAAAGATGAATAAAAAAAACTGTTCATTGTTATTCAATGGAAAAAAAATGCACTTCCATCAAATCTGTGGAGCTTCCTGTAGAGTTCAACAGCACAGATTTCATGTGGGTCTTCTTGCTAGAAACAAGATGACAAAGGAGTCTACACCATGTTCATTTACACTATACATAACTCAATGTAATTCCTGTGTCTTGTGGATAACCAGACATTTGAAACTTTATAAAGCAACAAAGATTCCTGATGCAAACCACAGTTGTTATTCATAAACAGATGAGAAAACATTCAGTACAGGAAGGCATATGCTAGTATTCAGACTGCATCAGCCATTACAGTAGACTGACCCCTAATGGTCAATACACATTATTACAATGCAAGAACGATAACTAAGATGATAGAGACATTTTCCATTTGGTTTAAACAAAGGCACATGCAAGGAATTACGATGTAACACAATTTAACATTGTTTTTAAAGTTGCATTTATTTATTACTCTTCATACGATACATCACTGTACCACCGCATATATTCTGGAATATATTTTCATTATAAAATAGGGATTCTACAATCAAGGTTCAGATATAATAAAATGCTCTGAAGGATCATAACAGACAATAATGATGCATCTTTAAATTAAGTGCAGGATATTTTGGACTTACTGTAATTTGATAAAGGGCGACTAAATGAATCAATTTGGGTTCGTATCTTCTCAACAAATAAATTTCATCTCTGTGGACCAGACAGATGAAGTATTGTGGAATGCTTTTTTCTAAAACACACTAGGAAGAAATCTAACATTTAGGAGAGATTCTAACATTTAGGATGGCAAGATTTCTCATTAAAAGAGCTTGACCTCCAAACCAGCTTCAAACCCACAAATGTTCCTTTTGGTCCAAACAAATATTGTTTCATTGTGCCATAGTAGAGTGAATCGTTTTTGACATATTGTAACGCTGCAAAAAAATATTCACAAAAGCACAGTAAATACCAAAGGCCACAAAATCGTCTGATTTGTTTCGACGTCAAACCATTAAGATTGTTAAAAACATCCTCCAGCAAAGGTTCAGTTGCGTTTCAGCGTGTAAGACTACGGTTTTCACAAACATGGGCTATAGAAATATATACTGTAGAAGTCAATATTTTGCAGTGCTGCATTAGTGTACATACATATACATACAGTACATTCTCAAGCTAGGTAGATTACTGCAAGAGACACCACACCATTTTGTGCTACGACATGGGATCATGGCTGTCCTCAATAAAATGTCTGCCCAGAAGAGATTTGTCTGAAGCCTGAGGTATGCATAATATGCCCCGGTAACAATCATAATATGTTACAATCATATAATTTTGTTATATATATATATATATATATATATATATATATATATATATGTATTATATCTCCTTTTCTTCTATGCAGGATAAACGCTAAAGAAGAAAAGAAGATATATACATTAATAGTCATCTCACAGACCACCCTCTCCTTAAAAAAAAAAAAAAAAAAAAAAAAACAACGACTAAACTAATTGTGCACACATATACAAGAAAATGTGCCAAACCAGGCTCACATCATGATCATTTGCAGGTTTGATTGTTCATAAGGAGTTTTGAGCTACTGTAGTATGCAAGATAGAAGCACACTTTTGAGGAGTAGTAACCGGCTAGTAACTGCACGCGACAGCTTGAAATATCCTAAAACAGAAGGAAATGTACATGTGCTTTCCATCGTTTTTTGGCCAATACTCTCACTTGACAATATTTGTGTCTCCTCTTAACCGCTTGAAACTGAAATTAGCTGACATAGTATTACGCAACATCATAAAATTCACTCTTGCTTTCAGCAGGTCAGTGTGGAAAACAAATCATTGGGTTTGAAATACAATGCTTGCCGTGGAGTTTACAACAGCACTGAATTCACTCGGATATATAGGATTATGAAAGTGTTGAACCTGCTTATATAAACTAATACAAACCAGCCAGACTACATTAAATAACCCAGGAAAGGGTGATTTGCCTTTGTATATAAACATTCTTTTTCCCCATCATGCCTTTGCTCTTATTCAAGTTTATAAAATACTACTCTGCTTTATATAAAATTAAACTGGCTTAAGTGACAGGACTTCTAATATACATCCACTGAGTATTTATATTCATGTTTAAGAAAGAAAAAAAAAAACACTACACAATAAAATAAGAGCGTAACAAATAAACCTGAAACATACAGAACGCACTGTACTCATATCATACAACAACACTTTGGACTAGGTAACTTAGACAAACATATGCAACCATACCAAGTTAGATTAACAAGCTTTTTTAACAAGGAATTTAAAACAACTATTCCTGGATGCTACATCTCTAACGCTACCTGACATGCTTACAAGACGAGAGTGCAGGATAGGATTGCAAAGGGAGGAAAGACTTTCCCCATCAAGTTTTTTTCCCAAAATGTAAAGTACATCACTGTTAATTTACATGACTGTTGTAACCCTCACATCTTTAATGGACTTGGACTAAGGAGAACAAGACGCAAATTACAAAAATACATCAAATTCTCAACTATTTTCTGCACTAACTTGAAGTGGCTCAACAGTAAATAAGGTATTCTACTTTTTTCGTGTTTAAATCAACAAGTCTCACGGTGTCCTTGACTATACTATAGACAGGTCTCACATGTCTACTTGAATGCTGTTTGTTAGATGCAAGAAGTTCAATAGAGTGATTCACTTTTAGATATTGAAGTTTTCGACGCGTCTCATGCAACTCTGAAGGAAATAATCGTTAGCTTACGTATAACATACAGCTTAAATGACCTGCAGCTTCCTGGCTAATGTTTTTTTTTAAGCCATGTCTTATAGACACGAGTAGCCCTATTAAGCCCTATTTACACACTTTCATTGCTAAGTGCTGTAACAATTGAATCACTGTCCAACAGTTTAAAAACACATCTATTCTCTCAGGACAAGCTAGTAGACAGCTTGAGAAAGCTGTACCGGATGAGAAATGTCAGAAGTAACCGATAACAACTATTTTAGGATTATTTCTGGCATAACAGGGATTGACAACATAAACTGGGGGCTCGTCCAGGATACTAGAAATGACCCAGCACAAGTTATTTGCCATGGGATCATCCTCACTCTCGTCCACATGTTCACAGTCACGTTATGACTACTTAAAACTGGAATGTACCTGCTAGAAACATGTAGGCCTTTGCTTCATGCAAACAAGCATAACACCTCCAA
Organism: Gila orcuttii; assembly: GCA_026230005.1. Classification (NCBI taxonomy): domain Eukaryota; kingdom Metazoa; phylum Chordata; class Actinopteri; order Cypriniformes; family Leuciscidae; genus Gila; species Gila orcuttii. The sequence goes on along the minus strand of JAPDVR010000015.1, from coordinate 14,040,047 downwards.
ATATCACATTCAACTTTGATTACTATCCTCAATTGTAGCTCAAAGCGCAAACAGAATTTAGCTGATAAGGAAAATTCTGTTAATAGTGATCAGTCTGCAAGGGTCAATGTTAGCTTTGTAACGGAACTACAAAATAAGATACTCTCATTCATACATTTTGGTCTACAGGTCACTAAAATGCACTTTCCCATCAAAAAGATGTCCTGACTTTACCATTTCAGGCTCTTGTGTTGAAGAGCTCCTGCCAACAGAAACATGCCATAAAATCTCTGAATCATATTGTGACATTTATCTCTCTAAAGGGATTTAAAAAAATAAAAAAACTTTGGCCTATTGAGGCTATTTCCATCCAATGGTTTGATACCTTATTCCATTTTTCAACAGTGAAGAGTAAAGAGCCAACATTTGTTTTTATTCGCTATATAAATAAATCGTCTTCTTCAACATCAATATAAACTCTGCCAACGTTCTTGAACATTGACTCGGTCACAGTAAACATGTTCAAATGAACATGAGGACCACAAAGCTTTCACTCAATCAAATACATGCCTAATAGTCAGGCCTTCACACAGGAAGTCTTTCTCACTCAATACCACAGTCGTGGGTAAGGTGCTTGCTTCTGCAGGCCACTCTGCAACTGCACACCAATGAGGCCTGTAAGCCTCTTTCTTCCTGACAGGTTCAGAACAACCTGCTGCCACTGAGGCAGGTCATTCTAAGATTATCCTTTTAAACTGATAGTTGGCAACTAAATCTACTGGTCTTTTTCATAGAAGGCATTAAAGAGCCAATATGTACTATAAGAGAACAGATGACAGTAAAGAGTTTTATAGCAACTACAGTTACAACATAGACTTGTTTCTGAGTGCACTTAAGCAAGAAAGGACAGAAAGGAAACAAAGAAACAGAGAAAGACCAAGTTAGAGTATGAGAGATAGTCGAGACTGTACAAATCAAATGCCTCTATGTCTCTCAGATTAGTCTCGCCTCTCCCTCCATTTCAGGTGGCAGCTCACACACTCCAGTGAAATTTATCTCTTTCCCCTCCTTCCCGCCTTGACTCCCTGCTTGAGACCCAGTGTCACAAGGTGAAGGGTTGCTATGTGATAGTGTGTCTGGTGATGTCCGGTGTCCTGTCCCAGCACGTCGCTCCTTCAGGTAGCCCTCGAGACGTTTGAGAATCTGCTTGGGGTTCTTCTTAGCAAAAAGCTCCACTTCTGTGCATCACAGAACAGACAAAGACGTGGTCAGACTTTTTCCTTTTCTTTTTTTTAAGTAGATAAGCTTAAATTTTCAGCATCCAGGCTACCTTGACCAAAGGTGTTCAATCCTGCTCCTGGAGGGCCACCTTTCATCAGAATTTAGTCCTAGTCCTAATTAAACACACCTAAACCAGCTAATTATGGTCTTCAGGATCACTGAAAACATCCAGCCAGGTGTGTTGGAGCAAAACTCAGCAGGAAAGTGGCTCTCCAGACTACTCTATAAACTACAAAGGGCAATATACACGTAAAACTCACAAAAGTCACAGTAACAAGGTTCAGTGAGAGTAAAACATGTTTTTGGAGCAAACCTTTACTATCATGAGTGGACTTTATGGGGGAAAATAAAAGTAAATTATGGCCCCTTCAAATGATATTGACCAAATGACACCGTGTTAATTAAAATCTCTGCTGAATGTCAGTAAATGATACCAAGAACAAATACTACACTGTTCATTTGTAACTGAAAAGTCACCTTTGAGTACATGGCCAGAATCCAAGATAGTTTTCTGCTGGTTCTTCCACAGCTGGTAGAGGTGGAGGAATGTTGCAACATAGAAATCATTCAGCACAGCTACAACCTGTTGCCTTCGGTTACACTCCCTAGGTGACATCACAAAGCAACAAAATGTTTTATTGCCATGAAAACAACTGAAGAGGTTATGTTAGGCTACAGCAAAAACACAACCAGATGATTTCAAAGCTTTAAAAAACACGTAATTAATATTGCTCTAAATAACCATCAGTTAATGTTCAGGTAATCTTGTGACAAATGACGACTTACTTGGACAGCACTTCCTCTCTAAGAGCATGGAGGGCGATTCGGGTCATGTTGATTGACATCACACTGAACGGAAAATTCTGTAGGTGTTAAAAATTAAAATAAGTATTTTTATAATAATTGTATGATAAGTTTGTAGTTTTTAAGGCATGATACGTGAGCAAGTGTATGTTTCTTTGTGTTTTGCATCACCTGGACTGGATGCTGAGAGAGTTTGTAGATGTCTCTAGCAAGTGGTAGTATCTCTGGGTCCATGACGAAGTAGAGAATGTGCATCAGACCTAGAAAACCAGTTCCCCTTAGATCTGTAGCAGGGTCTGAACCTAGGAGTATGAAAGTGTAAAGAGAAAACAAAGTTTACAAAACTTTGTTTTCTCACAAAAACAAAACTTTGTTTTCTCACAAAAACAAAGTTTACAAACAGGTGACTTCTATTTTATGGGATCATGAATAATTAAATAATCGATGATTGTGGTTAAACGGTTGATCTTGATTTTTTAACACAGGTGCCTTAAATTTTTGACGTACCTTGAAAGCCCACATTCTCCCAGTGTGGTCCATAGCGAGGGCAGTCTGCTCGAGTGCAAGTCAATTTCCTGTAGACGGTCTGGAGTACACGCATGTGCACTGACTGTCCATTATCCAGAGAACCTACAGAATCACAAACATTTCTCTCTGCATTTCTCCTCTTCACTAGCCTGCTTCCTAATCGAGTTGTCTAATAAACATGGCATACACAATGCGCATTACAAATATTGTTGGCTCTTTGACAAATTGCTTTAATTCCTCTTTTGCAAACCGCTTGGGATAAAAGCGTCTGCTAAATGCATGAATGTAAATGTAATGTAAGCAAATACATCACACGTTTAAGACATTTAAGCTAGAGTTGCACCAAATATGGCTACAAATATTTATCTGCCCATTTTTTATGAATTTTAAAACATCAGCATTTTGGCAATACCATGAAAAAGGCATGAAAAAAATAAACTGACAGTTTATAAATTAAATGCATGCAAGCACAGTTGTTTAATGTTTGTTGCATAATCCAGTGTTCTTCTCTGAGTAAATAATTAAATGCTCGCCCAAACAAAATCGGTACAAAATATAGCAGGGGTCGACGATAGCATCGTCACGAAAGTTTATCATTTGCACATGTTTTTAAGCTTTGCCAATTTAAATATTCAAGCGTAATAAGACACTAAAGAGAACTCAATTTGGTACTTGAGCGCGGTGTGAGAAGGTTTGCACCCAGAAAGCCACTCAATTGAGTAGGGGTCGACCGATTATCGGCGCCAATATTAAGCATTTTTATGGTTATCGGTCATTTTCAAAACCGATTTGCCGATAAAATAATTTAATTTTGAAATGCGCTATATTTGGCTCTGACGCAGCCACCTCTGTCGGAACTCACCACTCTGTAGACTAGACCAATGTCCCCGCCCATCTGATTTGTTGGGAGTCACGAGTCCGGCCAATCAACGCTGAAAGCTGAAGGCACTGAAAGTTTTGCACTCTCACACCGAAAGCACTTGCAGACTGGAGCTGCTTCACTGATCACGCATCAGTTGTCTCTCAAAGTTAAGGCAGCAGCAGACTTTGCTGAAGTAGCAATAATTACAACACTGAAGTTGCAAAACACCTCAATATAATAGGGCCCTGTGATTTCCGCGATGCAGAAAACACGGACGGAAAAATCCAGTCATAAAAACGGAATTTACTAGCCTGACATCGTCATACTCAGATTCTAGTCAGAATGTGAGTCTGATACTGCTCCATTGGGCTGTGATTATGGGGCGTGTGTCAACCGAACCAGGAAATAAAAGGCCTCTGCACTCAATTGGATAGACCTAGAACCAATCAGAGCAAAGGAGTAAGTGACGTATGTTGAGCGATGGATTAAAGTTGATAGATTAAACTTTTTCCGAATCCCGTAGGAAGGACGGCAAAAACATCTTTCCCATCGACAAATGCCTTGATCGCGGTTCTCTGTTCCTCTTTTAAAATTAATGCGCTGTCTATATCTTCTATAACACACGCGATAGCAGAATATCCACAACTCAATTCTCCAGCGGCAGCCATGAATTTAACCCAAGCGCTCTTTGGTGACGTGGATGGTTACGTTACCATTGCTCCGGAATGTCACTGAATTTGTCAACTTTTTGATGAATTAATAAAAAGCAGGTCAGTACAAATTAAATTGAATTTCAAACCACAAAAAGACTATTTAACCTGTTAACCGTTGCCAGAGCGCCGGCGCACTGAAACGTTTTTTTGGTTAAATAGTTCAAAGTTACTATCAGATTTAAAGTTATTACCTTGACAAACTATACATCATTAAAAAGATATAAGACTTAAGTTTCAGTATTTGATCACTATTGTATTCTGAGAAACATATAGTGACAGTTATGTCTTAATTTGTGTCAGGAGTTATGTAATCAAAAAATGAGTCGATACCTTTAATAGGAATTATGCGCGTCAGCCGCTCTCATTCAGAAAAAAAACTCCTGTGAGGTCGTCATGACAGCGCTTCACAAAACCACGTCCCTCAGGACTTTTAGCTCAAAAATGTGCAGACTTGGTGAAATATTGATAGATTCTCATAGGTTTACATCAGATTTATATAGACAGGAATTATATTTATTGAATTTGTACCCAAATTGGCCGATGTAATCATTATGAGCGCTGAATACTCTGATGTACTGTGTTTTCAATCCATACTGGCAGCCTGAGGGCGCCGTGTGCACATGCAGTCCATATATGGAACACAAGTGCCATATGGAACACAGAAGTGCCATAATCATGTGACATCCCAGGAACTCCCTGACACACATACAAAGCTTCCAGAGATCGCTGTAACATGCAGATAAAGACGTTTTGAAGACAATAAACATGATTGCAATGATATTTGATTTACCTGTGTTCTTCGAGCCATGTCAGGTATTTTCATAATAATAGATTATATTTATAATGTAATGCTAATCGATATAGACTTTATCATTGTGCAGAATACTATAAAATAATATATTTACTGTCTGATTTTTTTATCTGAAGCCAAATCAGATCACAGAAGGTTATTCAAAACACTCGACTTGCCCTATAAAGTAAGTTTGGAGAACAAACATGGTTTTAATCTCATAAATTGTCGTGTATTGATGGTGTGCTAAGCTAACATGCTAGCTAGCCCTCAGATGCACCTGCCACCTAGCTGTTATTTTTATGAATTTTTCTAAATAGGAATGCTAACTGAAATGTTTCTTTTTTCAAGAAGGTCATTTGATACAGTTTCAAATGTGAACTGAGAACTTTGAAAAAAGAAGTTAGGGATTGAATAGCCAGTCGTTAGTAATTATAATGAAGACAAAAGAAAAACATATTTAGAGCCATAACCAGGCCGGAGAGGTGTGAATGTGTGCAGGGGAGACTGAGACTGAATGGGGCTCGTTTGCACCACAAAACAATAGAGACAATAGACTGAATAGATGCTTAGAACATGACAATAAACATCAGTTTGCATTTTAGTGTCTAATCAAAATAAAGTCATATGACATGATCTTGAAAAACATTTAACTAAATACAGAGTTTTAGACTTGTCATCTTCATATTTTAAGTATAACATGGTCAGACATGTGGCTTCAGCTGCAGTGCATTTCTAGATTGCTACAATGCCTACTTTCAATTTTATTTTCATGAAGATGTTTCATAAAAAAACATTTCTAATAACTTTACAAAACTTTGAAGCTATTTATAAAAAATTTTTTTCATTATGACAGTAATTAATTCTACATTGACAACCAACTGCCAGGTGTTAGCTTTCAAATGAGACCATACTTGTGCTTTTAATTCAAAGGGTTCATGAACTGTATCTGTTTCAGTTTGGGTATGCCATTCCTGGGGATTTTTCAAAAGTGGGGTTGCAGGCTAACAGGTTAAATATGAATCCTGCGTGTCTCTAAATGAATGGCGCAGACACGTGATTTCATTTACCACACACACACACACACACTGTAAGACTGGAAAATCTGGAAAGACTTCAAGAGAGGGCCACTCTCTGAGAAAAAGGAAATTACCATTAGCACAAGCTAATCTACATCTCTTTCCCTCTCCCCCCACTCTCCCTCACTCGTGGTGAGATCTCCCAAACTCTCACAAGAATCAATATGGTTTTAATGTGAACAATTATCATACAGTTTATACATGTTTGATATCATTTTAAATGTCTCAGTGCCACTGGTACAAATGTCTCATTTCCAAATAAGTAAAACAAAAGGTAATAAGGTTTTTAAGAGTTTAGAGATAACATGCACATAAAGGAGGGTGGGATGGTCAAGCCCATCTGTTCTCAAAAGGTGTTACCTCTGAATGCAAATATCCATTGTCTATATAATGAAATGCAGCGAGAGCTCGCTGCCTTTTTTCTGTATCTGAGATCGGCCCGTGAGGTCGAGAGCCGAGTACCTCGGCCTCACGCATTTCTAATGTCGGGTAAACTTTTCCTCTTTGTTCTAGAGCATTTGATGTTTTGCATTGATTATCTTTGATTATGAAATTGTAATGATACATTTACCTGACATATTAAATTGTTATATTTGATTATTCTAATTGACTTTGACATTATTTTCATTCAAGATTTTAAAAGAATAGTAAAACATTCGCTCACATTTAATGATGCACAGATATCATTAAAGTCTTTTCATTTATGGAGTCAGATGAAACAACGAGTAAATACATATGACAAAATGTACTGAATTTAACCAAAAATACTTTGCAGCGAGAAAATACAGTAACACGCAGAGACCTTCCGTGCTGATCAGACGACCCCCATTGGCCTGATCGAGCGCGACTTACACGAGCACGTGTGACGCTTGCACTCTTTTCAGCCTCAGCCGCATCATTATATAAGGACATGATAGCATAAACACCTCCAGAGCCGCTTAGTCACTTCATGAGCTTTTTAATGCTTCAACTGAGAAAAGTTATCGTCATATCATAAACACACAGAAACTCAAAGATCTCCATGGCAACCCATCAAAATAAGAGTTTGGGTTTTCATAGGGCCCTAAAAATGTATTTTTTTGTTAAACTGTAAATAAATTTATATAAAAAAATAAGTTTGATGACTTCAATTAATTAGAAATGCTTTTTGATTACTAAAATTTAATTTAACCATTAAAATACAGTCTTTAATTTTTACTAAATGTTTACAGAATCCTGCTGGGTGCTCCCTGCACTTTTTAAGTTATTATTATTATTATTATTATTATTATTATTAATAATGTTATTATTAACAGTTCTCAGATTTAAAGATATGTTTAAAATCATTTAAAGAAAGTATTTGTCAAAACCCTTTGTTATTCTTAATTTTGACATTAACTTACATTTTTACACCAGACATAGGCTATATATCGGTTCAAAATATCGGTTATCGGTCTACTTAATCTGTAATAATCGGTATCGGCCCTGAAAATCACATATCGGTCGACACCTACAATTGAGTTCTCTTTCATGTCTTCTTGCACTTGAATGTACCAGTGCACAAAATTACCTCAAAATGACTGTCTTGGCAAGTATTCTAGTAAATATAGTCAGTTATGCCTTAGATAAACATATGTTTACAGTATCCATGCATTGGGTCTTAAAGTGAAAGCAGCTTAATATATCACTGCTGTCTGTTTTTAATGTTAATCAAACAACAAAAGACAAAGGAAATTGCTCACTGCTCGTTTGAATAACTTTTGCAACTTTAATATATATTTAATATACATTTAATTTACAAAGTGAATATGCTGTGTTGTTTAACATTGTATTACTTTATTCAATTTCTGTACCTGAAAACTACTGTTAGACCAACCAACCACTTATTGTATTTGTGTAGGCCTGTTGAATGTTTAATGGATCCAATCCATATTCAATGAAAATAATACATACGTTTTTGAACTTTGCTAATATTAAACATGATTAAAACCGTGATATATTTTAATGACAAAAGTTAAAATAAGTAAGCAAGTGATAAATGTCGGTATCAGCCAATAGTTCTTCATTAAAATGGATATTTGTATTGGCCAAAAAATCCAATTCTATGCATCCCTAATTTAATCAGATACTCTGGTAGTGTCTAAACAACTTAAAATAGGTCATGAAATAGAAAATAAAAATGTCCTTTATATTTAAATTTATAAAAGTGTACTCTACAAAAAAAAAAAAAAAAACACTCAAGAGTTTTATAACTCAAAGCTAACTCCCCATTTTCAAATATGAATTTTTGTTTTCCACCTTTCTGAAATGACAGGATTAAAAATCGCCTTGGTCGTAATGTCACGATTTTCCTCTACACGCCCCTTAACATTTGTATGTAAATCAAGGAAGTGTGCTCTCTGCAAAATTAATAAGCTAAACTCCAGAAAAGATCTCAAAATGCATTTCACCACCTCTTTAACTGATTCTTCAACACTATAAAACAAATTATTAGTGCTGTCAATCAATTAAAAAAATAATTATTAATCAAACATTTTTCTGTAATTAATCGCACCTAACATTAAGATTAACATTTGTTTTTACTATATTTTTATATTGTAATAATTTCACATTTATCCTCCAGTAGAAACAACATAAATACAGTATATTTTTTGTGTAATGTTCAAGAGCAGTGAGTGATTTTCTTTTTTTCTTTGATTAACATTAATGAGACATTACATCAGCAGGTTTATTAGGCTGGGAGATTCAAATATACTGTCAGTACTGCACTGCTGCACTGCATTCTCTTTTGTGTCTTATCACGCTTGAATGGCTTAAAAGTATTTGCATGAACAAGAGCGTGATCATATACTGTAACGCTAGCCAATGATTGATGGAAAAATTGCTGTGTTAATTACGTTAAATATTTTTAACGCAATAAACTAAATACAATTAGATTGCATGCATTAACACAATAATTTTGACAGTCCTACAAATTATCCATTGGAATATATTAGTAAAACGATGTATGTAGTCATTAAAACAAAGCATGCTACCTGACTTGTTAAGTCATATGTTCTACTCACATTGTGCGATGGCAAACACTAAGTCTCTCTCTTCTACAAGGTCTTTGTGTAGCCGTGGAGGTCCGAACAGGAAATGGGTGATGGCAGCCAATCCAGTCCTGTGAATGGTAGGCTGAATATTCTTCTGATAGAGAAGAAGAGCAAGTATATAAATAAAGAAAAAAGAAAGAGAATGGTCTCAATAGTCATGACAATCATAGTGTCATTATGCATATTCACTTGAAACAAACTCACAAGCAGGTCTCCAAGATCAGTGGTCTGAAAATGCTGCAGAGCCTCATTGAAGGAGATCAGTGGTGATGGAGTGAGATCCTCAGGAAGAACTATAAAAGACACATTGTTTTTTTCTGACAGATGACCACACAATGCATCCCTTCATCATAAACATGGTTCAGTCTAGAAAATCAGAATACATAAAGCATATTCTATCACTTAAAAATTATTTAAATATGGAGGATGAACCAAGAGAAATGTGGATTATAAAAAATATTGCATACATTTCAAATATTTTACATTTATATAAGTTTTAAACATATACATTTTAAACTTAAAATTAATTGTATTGTCACTGAATACATTTATTTAGAATTTTCTATTTTTAAAATAATGGCAAAATTTCCTATCCAGTATAATAATGTTTGTTATATTATAAAATTATGTGATAAGTGATAACATACTACATGATGAGAAAAACCTAAAACGGTTTGATAGTATCAGTATACAGGGGGAAACGAGAGGCGATTAATCTCTCCCAAAAAAGCAATCGGATGGTCGGATGAATTTCTGACATGACGGCTTAAAAAAAAAACCTTAAGCAGACCTGCCAACCTTGTAATTGTTGTCATTTTTTGAGACAATGCAAGACACACACAAACACATGCCTATCTTCATAATTTTGACTTCTAAAGTTTTAGCTAGCAATTTAGCTATTGCAGTGGAAGTCCAAAAATTCAATATACTGCTCAAAACCATTTTTTATTCATGATTAATATTGCATTGCAATATTGCATTGCATAAAAAAGCATGTAATGTGTAATGTGTGCTGGTCAACAACTAGTCTAAAATAAAAATAAAAAAACTAGAAAACAGTAAAAAAAAAAAAAAAAAAAAGATTGTGTACATTTAAGATAGGCTACTTAATTTATTATTCCAATATCCAAATATGATACTAAATCACACAGAAAAAAGGACTTTTCTTTATGACGTGCTGTCTTTGCATTTGAACATTGCACATTTTAAACAGGACACGCATTAGCTGAATAAACGTTAGCCAATACAAACATATTTATAGAAAATAGTTGACAATAGACAGGAGTCCTGTCACATGACCAATAATAGCAAAACGAATCACTTATTCTAAAAAGAATGATCAAGTAGAATATAAGTTTAGATGAATCCGAAATATGGGGCTGTGTTAACAGTAAAACGTCTGTCTTTTAACGAATTTTAAAAACACGGATGGATAATACAAAATGCTTTCAGTCATTTTGACAGAAAAAACACAACCAAAACAAAATTTAAACTTAGCCTGTCAATTTACAACTATCTTCTCTCTCTGTGTGCGCGCGGTCCGTGTTTGTGAGAGAGAGCTCGCGCAGTATGGAGGACCAACTCTACCATATTTAAAAATAAATACATAAATAAATAAATGCTCAATATATAAATAAGCATACAATTAATTGCCCCAAAAAATACAATAAACAAATAAATGTAGGTAGAAATTAAATTATACAGTGAGACATAAATGTATATATCTCTTTTAATTAGTTTATTTATTTATTCACCTTTGTAATAATTACCTAATTTATTTATTGTCCGTTATAATCTTCAACTTTATTTATTAATTACTTATTTTTTTAAGTATTTGTTTATGTGCATGTTATAATATTTTTGTCTGTTTTATTCTTCCTTTGTATTTTTTTACCCTATTTATTTCGTTTTTACATTTCTGTATGCATTTCTGCCTCATTATGCAAATGAGGAGGGGCTGTGTCTTAAGGGGTCAACTTCTGCCCATTGGTTGGTTAGCATTTTACTGCATCGGTCGAATCTACATGCCACCGGCCACAGTCACAACAAAGATGGCTACCTACGATGAAGTTGTCAGGCATTTAGCAACTGTTTTTGAAAACAATGCTAACGTTTGTATTGATTTTATTATTTTTCGTGTGGACGCTCTGACAGAACGTGTGTTTCAGTTAGCGGCACACATGGACACAGATGTCGACAATGTAGTTTTTCAGAATCTGGAGGAAGCGGCCCATCTTCTTAACTCGGTCGCTAACGTTAATCACACACCTGGGATAGCTGGTCGCCCTGCCTATATGCTGCCTGTGGACGCCTTGGAAGGACTTTTACATGCGGGTTTGCCTGTTGGTGCCATTGCAAGGCTTTTTGGAGTCAGCGAAACAACAGTTCGTCGTCGGATGGCAGAGAATGACATAAGGTTAGTGTACCATTACATGTGATGCCAATAGAACCAGTGTGTGTAACGTTACCAAATCACAAGAATGACACAGGAGAAAGACAAACCCTTCCTAGCTTGTGTTAATTTACAAAGTTATGGAACTAAACAAGAATGCATAGAAAGTAACGTTAAGTAGCACACACAGTGACTTCAGACTCCACTTTAGACTCTCCTCAAAAGACTTCAGACTCGACTCGGACTCGAGGTGCGGGACTCGTGAACAATGTTTATTTTTAGGAAGCGTCTGATGAGCTTCCTCCGTTACCTATAACCTGCCTACGTAACACGTAGTATCTGCTGCGCGCGGCTGCACGTGAGTGAGAGTTGACAACAAACACCGGCAGCTGTTCCACCATTCATCATAAACGTTGGCTTTTAAACTTCACACAACAAGACCCAAACAAAGAAACGCTGAACGCAAAATAGGTTAGTAACCTGTGGTGAGTAACGTTAAACATGTTTAGCTCAGCATTGCTCATCTGCCATCTGGAGTCTGAAGTCTTTTGAGGAGAGTCTAAAGTGGAGTCTGAAGTCACTGTATGTGCGACTTAACGTTACTTTCTATGCATTCTTGTTTAGTTCCATAACTTTGTAAATTAACACAAGCTAGGAAGGGTTTGTCTTTCTCCTGTGTCATTCTTGTGATTTGGTAACGTTACACACACTGGTTCTATTGGCATCACATGTAATGGTACACTAACCTTATGTCATTCTCTGCCATCCGACGACGAACTGTTGTTTCGCTGACTCCAAAAAGCCTTGCAATGGCACCAACAGGCAAACCCGCATGTAAAAGTCCTTCCACGGCGTCCACAGGCAGCATATAGGCAGGGCGACCAGCTATCCCAGGTGTGTGATTAACGTTAGCGACCGAGTTAAGAAGATGGGCCGCTTCCTCCAGATTCTGAAAAACTACATTGTCGACATCTGTGTCCATGTGTGCCGCTAACTGAAACACACGTTCTGTCAGAGCGTCCACACGAAAAATAATAAAATCAATACAAACGTTAGCATTGTTTTCAAAAACAGTTGCTAAATGCCTCAGCTCACTGACAACTTCATCGTAGGTAGCCATCTTTGTTGTGACTGTGGCCGGTGGCATGTAGATTCGACCGATGCAGTAAAATGCTAACCAACCAATGGGCAGAAGTTGACCCCTTAAGACACAGCCCCTCCTCATTTGCATAATGAGGCAGAAATGCATACAGAAATGTAAAAACGACAGGCAGAAATAAATAGCATTGAAGAAATAAATAGGGTAAAAAAATACAAAGGAAGAATAAAACAGACAAAAATATTATAACATGCACATAAATAAATACTTAAAAAAATAAGTAATTAATAAATAAAGTTGAAGATTATAACGGACAATAAATAAATGAGGTAATTATTACAAAGGTGAATAAATAAAGAAGCTAATTAAAAGAGATATATACATTTATGTCTCACTGTATAATTTAATTTCTACCTACATTTATTTGTTTATTGTATTTTTGGGGGCAATTAATTGTATGCTTATTTATTGAGCATTTATTTATTTCTGTATTTATTTTTAAATATGGTAGAGTTGGTCCTCCATAGCGCAGCACTGATACAACGGTACTTTTTAATCCATAAGTAACTAATACGCTAGTTTTCATACAAAATAATTATGTAACATAATAAGGTAGGCTACTTTAGTTATTATTAACACATTAACATAACATGCAGACTACGTTTCTCAACACTGAGAATGAATAAATAAACGCCTGTTTCTCCAGGTTTATCAGTAATCCACAATTTATCACAGAACTTTCATAATCACTAAGCCACAGCGATTTTAATTTTATTTAGATTTATTGTTCATCAATACTTAAGCATTTTATAATTTGCATGGCTGAATGACGTTTTCCTCTAATCTGAGTGACCATGAATGACGGAGTATTTTATAACAGGGCTCTCAAGTCTTACACATTGGGCGTGAGACACACGCATTTCAACCCGTTCACACGCTCACACGCCACACCTTGTATTTCTCATGCTGAGGAGTAAGGGAATTTGTCCCGCTTTACAATTAATGGACGAGGCGCAGGCAAACAGAGGGAAGTTCTCTGCCGAGTTCATAGCATCTGTCTCGAGTTATACAGAGTTATATGCTAGCTACCAGCCAATCAGAAATTAGAATTAGTTGTTTCCGGGTAAATTATGTGTTCCCGCTGCAAGCACGTTCGTTACTAGACAACACGCGCACACACGGAGTGGAAGTTGAAAGAGCACGATCTGATGAATGCGGTTTGTGGACATCTTCATTTATTTTTTTAAGCATTTTGATTTTACGATTCCTGGACGATATCTCTTGCCTGTGATCAAAGACAGTGAGAGCTGATGTTGAGGAGTATAGCCAAATTCGTGCTAAATTATTTTTGATGCATTCAAAAACTCTCCAACTGCTTTTAAAGGGGTCATCGGATGCAAAATACACTTTTATATGGTATTTGCAAATAAATGTGTCTTTGCAGTGTGTGGACACAATCACCATGCAATGAAAAAAATCCATTCACTTTTTTTTAATCCTCAAAAACCCAAAAAGTTGTTGCTCATTATTTAAAGAGACATGCACCGAAACGGGTCACTGTTAACAGAGCTGTTTTTGAAGAGGTAAAAAGGTTGTTGTTTTACACAACCATTGAGAAATTTTAACCAAAGTATGTTACAAACTTTACATGAAGACCCAAAAGAATCATACCAACTTGTGGAAAATGGCCACCCGATGACTCCTGTAAAGGTGACCGGTTTGGGTCTTGTCATGCATGCTCAGGGCAAGTTGTTATGACACAATGTTATGTACATTGAGCACTGATGTTCAGTTGGCTTGTTTGGGGTCAAATTTATTTTTATTTTTCAATAAATTTGTATTTTTTAAATATAACTATTTATTTTATTTGGATGAATTTGTCTTTTTATCAGATTTAACAATTGTTATAATTTCCATTTGTGCTGGTCAATTATGAACAATAGGCAAAATTGAACTGCTAGCAAAAATTGAAGCGAATTTGGTTGGGTTGAGGGACCGCTGCTGCAAATATTTGGGTGGCTCCTCCCCTAAATCTCACTCTAAACTTTTGATAAAACTTGTGAGCCCTGTTATAATAATCCATGCGATCACTCCCGCGTGATCATTGAATCCAGATTAAGTTAACTAAAAACAATATTTCAACTTTCCACATCCACCCCAGCCCGTTTACCTTCAGGAGTCAGAAGTGCTGTGACTACTGTCCTCACTTATGAACTCAATCAGACGTTGGGCCGCGGGAGTGGAAGAGGATCGAGCGGGATTCTTTATTGCTGTCGATTTTTTTTTTTTCAGTCTCTTTTTAATTTGATAGGCCTTACGCATCTGTCAATCATCCCCGCTTGCTATTTGGGGAATGAACCCAGCGCTATGATTGGTCGAACTCCGCTTCTTTTGCTGTTGGTTGATTTGAGGACTGCGCGTGCACAGAAGCTTCACCAGGTTTTTGCGTAGTTTAGAGTGACAAATCGTACCACCGTACTTTGAGGTCAAAATGCGTATCCGCTACGCAAAATGCGTACAGGTTGGCAGGTCTGCTTAAGTCATTCAACCCCTAGTCTTCAGTGTCACATGATCCTTCAGAAATCATTCTTATATGCTGATTTGATCCTTTAAAAAAATAATTCTTATTATTATCACTGTTGAAAACAGTTGTGTTCCTTAATATTTTTGTGGACACCATAAAACATCTCTTTCAAAAAAAAAAAAAAATAGCTGATCCCATAATTTTGAACAGTAGTTTGAACAGTCACTTATGAGGATCCATATCTGTAAGAATGCCTATCGGGATTAGACAGCAAGTCAGATCACTGGATCTGGGATTACAGAGTTTGAAAGGCACCCCCGTATTGGTTTCTTCTAAACCTTTAACTCCAATTATCAAACTTTTTAATTATTAATTCATTCTAAATCACCTAACATACAAACTCTACTTAAACTTAGCTAAAAGTCTTTAGATTGGATTAAAGAATCCAAGAAAGTCACATTTTGAGAGTTTCAGAGCAGTTTATGTTTCAGTTTACAGAGCCTAAACAAGTCTGATATTTATATCAGGGGACAGATATTTTGCTAAAATTATATAAAAATTTCTCATGTCAAGAAAAGATTTTGGTCATATCACCCACTCCTGTCTAAATATAGTTATTGTGCTGTAAAATAATTGCCCATTTGTTGTCCACACATATCTCACCAAGAGATGCTAATGCTCCAGATTGTATCTGACAGCGATCAGGTTTCGTAACGCATCTATTTTAGCCAAGGAAGTGATGCCATCTCTCCAGGATAGGGGCGTATGCTTAGTCATGGTGACGTAATATGCTCAGTATCCAGGCTGACAGGACGTTGTTTCCATGGTGACAAGGTAATTGGTCTCACCTGGTTGGATGCTCTCCAGGGCATCCCACTCCTCTTGTGCTCGCTCCACCTCCAAGCTCACCTCTAGACAGACAAAATCACACACATATAGAGTAAAGGATGTCGTTGAACTACTGACATCATTCTGTGTGTAAAATGTTTCTGAGTGATGAAGTCTTTACCTTCTGTTTCAGTCTGATTGCCTCCTGCTGCCAGAGACTGTAAGAGTCCATTCTGTTTTAGTGCTGAGATCTACACAACCACAAGTTCACACCGTTAACATTGCTATTCAAACCAGTAACATCATGTGACTATGTTTAAGTGAAATACTCACTGGGACAGTTTTGAGATAAGGGTTGCCATTCAAGTTGCCATTCTCTTTGATGCAATTACCTGGAGACAATCCATTTAGGATCTAAAAAAAAAATCCAAAGCACAGCAACAGAAAGCAACTGTGATCACGCAGATAGTGACAAGACCTGGTTTCACTGAATAAATTTTAGCAGCGTGTTCTCACAGTTGTGCATTTGGAGTGCCCATTGGTTAGGTCCTCTGTCTGTTTACATTCTTGTGGAAAACCATTCAAGCCCTAAAAGGAAGAAAAATTAAAATACATTTAAAAAAAATTAATTAAAAACAATCAGTAATATTTTACAATAAGGTTCATTAGTTAACTACCTTAGTTAACATGAACTAAGAACTTCTAAAGCATTTATTATTCTTAGTTAATATTAATTTCAACATTTACTAATACATTATTAAAACCAATGGTTGTATTTGTTAACATTAGTTAATGCACTGTGAACTAACATGCACAAACAATGAACAGCTGTATTTGTATTAACTATAGCAAAGACTAATAAATATTGTAACAAATGTATTGCTCATAGTTAGTTCATGTTAGTTAATACATTAACTAATGTTAACTAATGAACCTTATTGTAAAGTGTTAACAAAAAATCTGTATTGGTAATGTTATTCCTTTCCCAAAAATTTTCAGAAAAGCTGCCACAAATGTTTGAAATTCAACTACATTTAAAATGTAAGTATGTCTGAAATTAATTCTATCAAAGCATTTCCAATTGACAATTTTAAAAGGAATCGCAATGTCCATTTGAACCTGCACTGATAAAGTCTAAATTATGAGCAATTACGATTACATTTGAACAGTGCTTTTAATTTACAATATATAATCTCCCTTGTCAGTGTAGTTTCCATGTTGTGAAATTCCCCCGTATTGTCTGCTCTCAGAGTAAAACAAATAGACGAGGTGTAAATGATGGCATGCATCACCTGTTAAGAAATTTTAAATGCAGCATCAACTGGACATCTGTGTATATGCATGCCCCAATATTACAAAATCAGTCCTGAGCTAGTATAGTATAGTACAGTATAGTTCGGCTTTTTCATAGATTAGCAGACTAAACGGACTTCTATGTTTTATTTCAGTTCTCAGTTTCGTTTAATGATCTTTGACTCAGATGTTTCTCCAAAAATACATTAGTAAACCAAATAAACTGTTTAAAAATAAAATTAACAAAAAATAAAAATTCCTTATTCCCAAATAAACAGTGCAAAATTAGCAGTTCAGATTAGGGATGTCTTAATATACTGGTATTAAAAATATAACCATATTATTAAAGGAATAAATATTGATTTCATGTTAACACAACAGATACGATAATATTGTAAATAACCCAGAGCCAGTATCTATCTATTTGCTCTCTACCGAATATTTTGCGTTCGCTCGCAAAAATGTTTTCCGTTCCCCCAAGAAACCAGAACACAAAGTTTCTCGGTGGAACGTTTAAGTTTTTATCTCTTGATTTGTGCTTATAGGTGAAAGTGCAATAATTCTGATGAAATGTAAAAATTAATTTCTCAAATGATATTGTGATTATAATTTTGAGCAAAATAATTGTGATCATCAATTTAACCATTATGCAGCATGAGGAAAATGTGAAAAGTTTTCACTGACTAAAACTAGACTACAAATCCCATTATTGGAGTGCATCTTAAAACAAAACAATGGCAATGACATATTTTAAAATATGCCAGTAGAAAATTGCTTTCAATTAAAACAGCTCAAACATACGTTTTAACCTGGGACTAGGAATAAGCCTTGTCTGTGAAACCAGGGGTTAGTCGGCTAAAACTTTGCCAAACAAAAACAGGACAAGGTTGACTAATTATAATAAAAGCTAAAAAGTACATTTAACACAAGACTAAGAATAGCAGACAAAACTAACACCAGTTAGTAGAGACACTGTAGGCACAGGTAATTCACACTCACACACACACCTCTCTCTTTCTCTCTCTTGATAGGCTAATTAATTCAAATAAATGTTATAATTCAATCAAATAAATATAACCTTTCCGCACTACTTTATTCGTCTGATTTAAAGCAGGCAGACTGCTAGATCTAACAAGTCGTAGCTGATGAAAATAACTGTCATTTTAACCCTTGCCATGTAACAGCTTTAATAAGCGGGATAATTTATGGCTAGCTCTGCACGATTTTAATGCATGACGTGGATGCAAAGAACCAGCTAAACAATTTTTAAAATAGAGTTTTAAAATAAAAAACTATCACAATAAAACACTGACTTACTAAAAAATATATATTTAAATATCATGTAACCATTAACCATGAACATGCATTTGTGTCGTAAAATTGTTGAAATATTAAATTAAAATCTATATTCAGTAAACATTTTACATCTAGGAAGTTCTACTGGGAAACTTTTGGGAACCCAACTCTAGCAGAGACAAATGGGCGTTTTTCTTATGAAAAATATATATTTTGCTGTCTAATACTAACAGCTGAAATAATAAACAGATCTGAATTGTTTTATTTTTTGTTTTTTTTACCTGTGGAAGTATAAAAAACTTCCAGTGTAGTGGCTTGTAGTACACTAGGTAAGGATGTCATACATACCTCTGTATGTACTGCGATTGCAAGAACCCCTTCCATGACATGAGTCCACGGTCTCGCTGTCCCCCTACTGTCCACCCATCCTGTGGACTAGGCCAATTGTAAACACTGCCCACTGGACACACATGGTTCTAGAGCACTTTTAACGCTTTCAGAAGCACCTGCTCCTTGTCCTACAAGTGTAGATTAAGACTGAAACAGCAGAAGAGCTTTCAGTAGTGCATTGTTTAACCGTGCCACTTCTTGAGATTCAAAGAGGGGCTGGTAGAAACAGAGTTGGGCCAAGGAGCAGAAGCATAATTTCAGTAGTAACAGGCCTAAGGTTTTGTTCTAGTGGGACTGTGCAGCGAGTTGTGAATCGTGATGGCCTTGTTGGAGATGGATTTCTCAAGTCCGTCAAGTGCTAATTGTACCGGGTCTCTGGAACGTTAACAGGTGAACGTTAGGCTTGTTATAAGTCCACGTATGTGAGACTGGAGTGTTGCAAAAGGAGCAGAAATCAGACATTGATTGGGTACAGCAGTGATGAAGCTGTATTTGACAGTGCCTGTGTTGATGACTCTGATGAAATTCTACTTGGAGGATTCAAGGCTTATTATGGGGATGTGTCGCTAAAAAGGGAGTTTAACGATGGATTGGAGGGTAACTAAGGGTCTCTTCAGAATCCTCCTTCAGAAGCCTTCTGATGTCAGCAACAGGATACAGTCTCTGTAGGATACAATAATAAATATTAGAATACGCAAATTGTATAATAACATATTTCAAAAGGTATATGCAACGCAAATATCACCGTGTACAGAATATATAGGCATGGTACACTCTCCAGTTTTCATTATAGAACAATGTAAAGGAGCGCTGCACAGAAAATAGGCATCCAAACGGGATGACGTCATCTTATCAAAACTGTATTCCTATGAAATCGAAATAGATGGAGTAATACGATCATCAATTACCACAGGTGAAATTTCAAACGGTTATTTTCGTTTTGCTATGTCTTTAATGTGCAGACGGGCTTTTATTTGGCGGATAACTGAATCTATTGCATTCATAAAAAATAAAACGGATGAGAGGTGACGTCATCTATATCCTGACTCACAAAACCTGAACTAACTTAACATTATAATAAACATGAACGACAGACAACTCAGAAGCCAAAGTATTAATCGATAATTAACGTTAATTTGGATATCAGCGACATCAGATATGATGCATCAGTTCCAAATGCGGCACAGCATGAATGTAACGTTATGACAGCATCCAGTGAACTGTCAAACACCTTTACAAAAGATACATTAACCATTATAAAGATACATGACGGTATTACTTTACACGTATTTTACTTCAGCAATCACTAATCTAGCAACATATATTGAACATGAAAGATTTATCAGACGGCTAATAATGATAAAGACCAACAAAAAAAAACTGACCAACTTACTCGCACAACAGTTAGGCTATTTCTGCCACAAATAACGGTACATTTCAGCCGCCTCCTCATTCTCTTCAAGTTAAATGAGCAACACGAAACACTCACATTTACCTTAGCACTCAAAACCTGCCGTTACTTATTTCAGTTTAAAAATTTGTTATTTACTGTCACATTTCAGTCAGCGACTGGTAAAGCGTCTGTCTCGCGACCTGCTCGAGCTAACGTTAAACTGCCTCAATCTTTTTGTACTCTCGCTTCTAGCTTAGCTAACTTGCCTATAATTAGTCTTTTACGAGACAATGTACACCAAACCGTGCGAACAATGTAGCGTTGTCTTTCTTAGCTGCTAATTACGCAATTATACCCTTGCTAGAATGATAGGTATTAAATATTAGTTTTATTTTTACCTCAGTTTCTCTCCCTCCAATCTCGGCTTCCCTTCCCCCTTTTCACAGTAACTGAAAACCCCGACGCCTTGTGGGAATTGTGGTTCTTCTACTGTAAATAGACTTCCGGTGCTGTAGGAGTGCTTAAAATCACGCAGTAAAGTTAGTTTTTTTTTTTCTCAGAATTTCAGCAAAAACAGTGACTGCAGTGCTTAATCTAAAAATATATAAAATCATGTATATGCCATTTTATGATTTTTTTTATTATATATGGAATATATTTGTATTTTCACAATAACAACAATAATAATAGTAAATAATGGCAGATTTTATGCTTAAATTAAAATTTTTTGTAATTTAGTAATTTTTAGTCATTAAATGCTTTTGGCTCAACAGTCCTTAAAGTAACAGAGAAGTTCTGAAAACTATGCAAATGGCAAAACATCAAAAATCCACGCTTTTGTTTCTTTGGGTATTTTTTAGTGCTGGGCAACGATAAAAATTTTTAATCGCGATTAATCACATGGTTTTCTTGCGATTAATCGCGATTAATCGCATTGTTATGCGCAAAATTGAATAATGACTTCTAAAGTAGTGTATTGCGCACTTTTGATTTAAATGTACTGCTATATACACAAAAGTGCAATAACTTTAAACAAATAAGGTGCTTTTATACCAGCAGTTTTCCCTTTACACAGTAATCTCAACTTAAACATTAATGTAATCAAATCAAATATTTAAACAAAGCTATTTGCCACTGCCAGGGCATTACCTTTTATCTAGTTTGTTAAAACGAGTCCAGTTTTCTTGTTTTTTTTCTGAACAGGTATCAACAGGTATCTTTTATCAGGGAGCAGCAGAAACAGTCTATGTAGTAGTCAGAGGTCATGATCACTACTATATAAGTCGACCAACGTTACTTATAGTAGCTTAGGTTTGGTCATGCCATGGTAAGATTACATTAAACAGAGTAAAAAAAACAATTTATACTTTATACTTACGCTGTTGCTGTGTAGCGCGCGTACACTTCGGCGTACCCTGACGTGCACCTCTCCAAAAATGTAACGTCAATTCTACGTGTACCGCAAGCGCTGTGATTGCTACAACCGCTCCCCGGGTTTCACATGCTCCCTCTGCATGTGTAATTGCGCGTCAACGCGGACAACGACGCAGAGATATAAATGAAAACCAACGCGTAGTCTATAGCGTATTGTCTTCGGCGTAAGTCCGACGCATTAGTATAAATCAGCCAAGAGTGAGGTGAAGTGGTCGAGCGCAAGGTGCAGCAACAAGCGGGTGCGTTCCTGTGAAACCTTTGCGGTCATGCTCGCCTCAAGCACGCGCCCGCGCCCGCTCGTTGCCGAAGTTGAATTGTCTATAACTTTTTATAAAGGACGCGCAGCACAAATCATTAGAAGAGAGACTGATCCTCGGCTCGCTGTTAGTGAGTTTCCAGAATCTAAATAGTTATTATCTATAGGTTTTATAGGTAATATCCATAGAGCGCCTGTCATTCACTCGCGGAGCGCAACCCTTTAACTGTTCATCAGAGAGAACCTGCCTCTCTCCACTGCTTGTTTGGGTGCGTTATTTGCTGGCTGACCAACATCCCACCCCTCCTGTGATCATGGTTTGACTGTAGGCCTATGTGTATTCAGAGCCAGTGAGCAACGGACTTTCAAAATAATAATAATAAAAAAAAACTGCGTTAAGGTGCGATAAAAAAATTGTCGGCATTAATTAATAAATGCGTTAACGCGATAATAACGCGTTAACTTGCCCAGCCCTAGTATTTTTCCTTTGTTTATTTCAAAGAGACAGAAGTCCGCTACTTAATCTGAAAGGATTCTTGTATAATTAAGTATAATCAATAACGTCTCGGTTACTAACGTAACCTCGGTTCCCTGGGATAAGGGAATGAGTATTGCGTAGCTATACGCTATGGGAAAACTCCTTTTCTCCGAAATACTGAAGCCTTTTATAAAATAACGCAGTGCTACTGCACAGCCATAACAGTTCTGAGGCTTACTCTAACACTATTGGCTGGTCAGTGGGAACAGCACGAACCAACGGCAGAGCGGCGTAACTGCGTGAACCAATCAGTGTGAAGCCCGCCGAGCTGAGTGCAGAGCCCGCCAGAAGGGGCGGGGCATCTGTCTATAAAAGATGCTCGATTTTGCCATGGATTCAGGTGTAATCGACTGAAGCGACGAATTGTCGTGTGCGGCATAGCACGACCATATTCAGTCAATCCAATCACGCCATGCTATGATAAACGCAACGACACGTACTGGACTCAAGTTGGATGCCCACATAAGGGTCCAAGCAGGAGCTTATGTCATGTCATGATAAACGGGCCAAGGGCCCTCACTCACACAGAGGGACCTGCACCTGCAGTGCAGGGATTTCACATCATAAAGACAGGCGGCCCGTGGCCTAGCCTCATTCATACAGAAAGGACATGTGCCTGCAGTACAGGGACTTCCAGGTTATAAAATCTGGCAAATGTGGACGGCGAGGACCAGCCGGCCGCGCTGCATATACCGCCAATAGAAACCCCACTGGACCATGCCCAGGAGGAGGCCATGCCTCTCGTGGAGTGAGCTCTAATGCCTATGGGGCATTGCAGGCCCATAGTAGCATTTGCCAGGGCGATAGCGTCCACCAACCATCTGGACAATCTCTGCTTCGTGACCGGAAGCCCTTTAGTGCAGCCACCGAAGCTCACAAAGAGCTGCTCCGACTGTCTGTACTGGGCGGAGTGCTCCACATATGTTCTCAGAGCCCGAACCTGACATAGTAAGTGTAACTGCTGCTCGTCTTCCGATGCGGGAAGAGCAGAGAGCGTGATCACTTGTGCTTTGAACGGGATTGAAAGCACTTTGGGCACATAGCTGTGTCTTGGTTTGAGGATGACTTTTGAGTCAGCCGGGCCAAACTCCAGACAGGAAGCGCTGACAGAGAGTGCTTGCAGGTCCCCCACTCGCTTAACTGATGCTAAAGCTAACAGTAGTGCAGTTTTGACTGAGAATGGTTTCAATTCAGCCTTTAGTAGCGACTCAAATGGAGGTCCCTTAAGGGCCCGAAGGACCATAGATAGACCCCATGAGGGCACCGTAGGAGGTCGTGGAGGGTTGAGCCTTCTAGCTCCACTCAGGAAGCGGACAATCATGTTGCTCCTCCCGACCGACTGGCCAGCCACCAGCGCATGAAAGGCTGTGATGGCTGCCACATAAACCTTGAGCGTGGAAGGAGTACGGCCTGCATCCAGCCGTTCCTGGAGAAAAGAAAGTATCAGTGATACTTCACACGAGACTGGGTCCTGGTTCCTGGTTGAACACCAGTCAGAGAACACAGAGACCATAGAGGCGTCTCGTAGACGGAGCTCTTCCCTCGCTGATTGTGTTTAGGACACTCGGCGGGAGCTCCGTAAACTCCATGGAGGGCCCACAGTTTGGGACAGGGGTGCCAAATCGTCCTGTTCGCCTGGGAAAGGAGGTCTTTCCTTAAGGGTATCAGCCATGGGGCTGCTGTGAGCAGCTGAATCAACTCGGGGAACCAAGGTTGGGTCCGCCAGAGAGGGGCCACTAGTAGGACTGAATGTCCGCCCTCCCTGATCCTTTTTATGACCTGAGGGAGGAGCGAGACCAGAGGAAAAGCGTAAAGGGGAAAGCTGGGCCAGTCGTGGGCCAGCGCGTTCCTGCTCTTTGAAAAATATGTTGGGCAATGACAGTTGTCTTCGGAGGCGAAGAGGTCTACCTTTGCCTTCCCGAAAACACTCCAGATCATTTTAACCATTTAGGGATGGAGGGTCCATTCCCCTGGAGACACTTTGCCCCAGGACAGCATATCTGCTCCCTGGTTCAGTCTACCCGGCACATGCGTTGCTCTCAGCGAGTGCAGGTTGCTTTGTGCCCATAAGAGGAGACTTCTGGCCATTTCGTACAGCCATCTCGACCTGAGCCCGCCTTGGCGGTTTATATAGGACACAACTGTCGTGTTGTCCGTTCGGACCAGGACATGCTGGCCCTTTAGATGAGGCAGGAAGGATTTTATGGCCAGCAAAACCGCCAGCATTTCTAGGCAGTTGATATGCAGCCGCAAAACCTCAAACTCCATCAGGTGACAGAATGGAGAAAAAAACCTTAGGAGAAACCAGGCTCAGTCGGGGGGACAGTTCTCCACTGGCCAACAAATGAACAATGTATGATTATGATTCAGGCTGCATTACAGGTCAGAAGTCAGATTGGATCGGAACATTAAATTATGCAGTTCATCTGGATGAGTCATCACGCGCCTATGGGGACGAGTTTGTTGAGGATCAGTGCCGATGGCTGTCAGCACAGGCGAGACATATCTCTGTGGAGACTGTGAGGCACGTGGGGTCTGAGCCGGCGTGAGCTCACAAGTCTCTGTATACTCTGTATACTGAGCCCTCTGACTCCGCCGTTTTTTACGCAGAGAATCGGACGGAAAAGGAAACGGGAGAGCCCAAGGGCTGGAGTCCGTAGGCGCAGATAGGAGAACGGCATACTCTCGCATAGAGAGCAGCTGGACTCAGCTTGCCCACTGAGCACCCTTGCCCAGGCAGGCGACGCACTCGCTGTGAGTGTCCTCATCATGCAGAGGGGCTCTGCATTTGCCACAGTTGTGGTGCGGCATTTGAATCGTCGCTGCTGCTCTTTTACAATGAGTTAGCTGTGAAAAAAGGATACGCCGGAGAGCGCAGGGGAAGCAACGCGACAGCTGGCTTAGAGTAAGGATGGCTGGCTCGAAACAGACGTTCCGAAGCTTTGCGAGATCCCGAAGCAAAGATGATTCGAAACACTGATCCGAAGCGTGATTCAAAACACCCACGTCACGTGACAACGGCTAAATGAAGCGTCTAAGTGTTTCATCAGGTGGAGTGCTCCGCCGAATCAGGGTTTCATTGATTGGTCGGTTCGGGAACAAATCACACAATCACACAGTATAAAAGTTTTGTCAACGCATTTTCATATCGTGGGTTTTTGTGAGAGGAGTTTGGTTTTGAGATAGCGGATTTTTGGTGATATAGTGACATTTATAGTGCGATTTGTTTAGTTATATTTAGGATTTAATTTACATTTACACATTGACTTAGAGACACACAGAGTACATATAGTGACACATTAATAGATGCATTGATAGAAATATATATATATATATATATATATATATATATATATATATATATAGATTAATAGATAGATACACAGACACATATAGATTATTAGATAGATAGGCTACATATAAAATAGATAGATAGATAGATAGATAGATAGATAGATAGATAGATAGATAGATAGATAGATAGATAGATAGATAGATAGATAGATAGATAGATAGATAGATAGATAGATAGATAGATAGATAGATAGATAGATAGATAGATAGATAGATAGATAGATAGATAGATAGAGAGATAGAAATGGAGACTCCACAGAAGAGATGCCGTACATCTGTGGTGTGGGAGCATTTCCATTTGGAAACCCCAAATAAAGTGAGATGTGTGTATTGTGATCGGCAGCTAGCCTACTGCAACAATACATCATCCATGATGCGCCATTTGAGGAGCATTCATCCTGCCATTCTGCAGGGTGCAGAGGATGGTAGTGTTCCCCCTGTACCAAGGCCTGCTACTGACACTGCTGGGCCATCTAAGCAAGGTATGCATTGTTTTATGATTTGTTACTAATTGCCGTTTTCTTTTAATTCAGAACCACAAATGTCAACATCAGGCCCATCATCATCAACACCAGTTGAAACACAAGACAGTTTATGGGAACATTTTGACAATCGTATCCGTGAGACCCAGATGATACACAATCCTACAGCTGATGCCACAGTGGAAGTGAAAAAATACCTCAGCGATGCGTTTTTGCCCAGAACTCATGATCCTCTAACTTACTGGAAAGAGAGAGCAGTAATCTTTCCTCATTTGTATGTCCTAGCTAAAAAATATCTTTGTATGCCAGCAACAAGTGTCCCTTGTGAGAGAATTTTTTCAAAGGCTGGAGAAATTATCTGTAAAAAAAGAAGTAGGCTGAGTCCTTCAACAGCAGAGAAATTAATATTTTTTAATAAAAATCTATAAGAAAGGAAACATTGTGGCTTGATTTATTTTTATTAATATTCATTTTTCATGACCAAAATCACATTATGCAATGTGAAGAGACTACAGGTTACAAGCTTCATATATTACAAAAATACAATAATAAAAAATAAAAAAACACATTTTTTTATTAGCTCTTTGTAAAGGTTGTTTCAGATCAACACCTGCAAGTGACCACTAGGTGTCACCGTGGAGACGGGTTTCGGATTGATTCGAAGCCTCGAAACAAAATGGCACATTTGCTTCGACTGTTTCATTGCTTCACGAAGCCTCGATCTGCCCATCACTAGCTTAGAGATCACTGGCGGGAGAGCGTGCTGGATCAAGCGCTGACTCGCTGTTCCGCTACAGGCTCATCTGGTTACGGCGAAGAAGGTGCAGGCTTCGTAAGTCGTCAGTGAAGAATAGGATTCGTCGCTGAAGAAGATTTAATCAAGATTTAATCAAAATTAAGCGTTTTTAATAGGTAGATGCCCCGCCCCTTCTGGCGGGCTCTGCGCTCAGCTCGGCGGGCTTCGCACCGATTGGTTTGCGCAGTTACGCTGCTCTGCCATTGGTTTGTGCAGTTCCCACTGACCAGCCAATAACATGTGAGTAAGCCTCAGCACTGTTATGGCTGTGCAGTAGCACTGCTTTATTTTATAAAAGGCTTCAAATTTCGGAGAAAAGGAGTTTTCCCATAGCATATAGCTACGCAATACAACTGAACGTTCGAAAGGGAACTAAGATTCAATCAGTCCATACAAAAGTGCATAACATCCAGTGAGTAGATGCAAACCAGATAAAATGAAGGCAGAAAAAAGGATCCAGACACAAAACTGTAGGCAAAAGCTATACATTTTCTTCCATCAAGGTGCCATACATGTGCCATACAATTCCAGTACACCTATGCATGTCATTTAATTTCTAGGACATTACCGTAATACAACAAATAAGGACGTTTATATATTTGTCATATGTTCAAGTGCATATTTACAATCCATTTTCTACATTCTTATCACAAGTAAACCTTTATACCTTACATAACATTTTAAGTTAATTAACAACACCTTTGGCGAGTTTATATATCATGCCACAAAAATATTTTACAGAAAACAAATCATGGACAATTCCTCATTCATTGGCTAGTCTACTGTCTAGCCAATAAACATACCATGAAAGGGCGTATTGATCAATGCGACATGGTGCTAAAACTTAAAACTACTTTCAGCGCACTTAAAAAACACAATTGCCAAAGTGCAATTTATCTTCCTCTATTTAACAGTAGTGCAGGCTGATGACATTTTATTCCAACTTGTGTCGTAGCCTACGATTCAATAGGTGTCAACATCGTACAGTCTACCTACATGTCGAACCCAAGTTTATTAGATCCATGTCTAGCTCTGTAACAGGGGTTAGCCACTTTGGCCATCAAGATCCACTTTCCTGCAGAGCTTAGCTCCAACACTAATCAAACACACCTAAACAAGCTAATCAAGGTCTTCAGGATAACCAGAAAGCAGGCATGGTCAGGGTTGGAAGAAATCTCTGCAGGAAAGTGCGGTAATATATCTTCCATTGTGTTCAGCAGAAGAAAGAAATTCATACAGGTTTGAAACAACTTGAGGGTGAGATAATGATGACAGAATTTTGAAAAAGTGAACAATTCCTTTAAATGTGGAAATTAGTAATAAAGAAGAAAGTGCGTCCAAACTTGGTTGAAACAAAATTAAAAAATAAAATATTCATACAACTACCCATTTATCAGTACCAGCAGTAATGAAGCCAGACTTATAAATTACTTTTAAGTGGAAATAAAATTAGCATAAATAATTTTGGGTTTTGGATTTTGACACTCTTTCTGTTCCAACTGCTCATCCTTTTAAGGTTTAATTTCTGAATCCTATTTGCATACACATCTTTTCTTGATTACTCTACAGTTACATTATGATGGCAAATGAGATCAAATGGTTTAACTATGCAAAGAACAAACTGAGCTTGTAAAATGTCTAAGATCATAAGGGTGTTAGTGGAACCAAAAGTGTTCTGATCACGCCTGGATAACGAATACTAATAATAACTTACTTATTTAAAGTCCCCGTCAATAATTTTATCCCTTAAAACTCATCTTTGATTACCAAAATTACATATTTAAGCATTTTTTTCTTTGAATAAAATTTCCTAATGCCTTAAAATAGCTTGAATGTAACTCTACACCCTTGCCCCATTTAGCATACGGTTCTATGAATATGCAAATTGGCCCTGCCTCCACTCACTCCACTCCTTGATGATCACACGTTGATGTGATTGGTTACATGGTAGTTTGTGACATCAGAAACGATTTCAAACCCCATCTTTTAGACAGTCTTCGGTTCACTGCAGTTTTAAAGAGAAAATACTCAGCAATAGTGTTGACTTATGAATTTGTACATGGTTTGTCTCAAAGCATATTAAAAAAAAACACATAGGCATAACACAAACAACATATTCAACATGTGTCTTTCAGAAATCTCCCAACACCGTGAGTGCAGAAGGGTCATTTACACAACTTTTGCTTTGAAATTGATTTAATATAATCAGAAATGGCCAACTGCATCGGAAAAAATTAAAAACATAAGAGAGACAAATGTGGCCTGCCTTTGGCCAGGACATCAGTGTTTCTCATTTCCTGCTTTGTGCAATGTTGGCTCAAACAGACCTTCAAGGAGCCGAGAAGTTCCTAAAACACATGTGAATGACCAAACACCTCCTTGCTTTGGCAAGCTCATGCTAATTCTGTCCAGACGACAAGACATTTTTATGGACTGAATATTCTGGCTGTAATACGAGTCACATTCCCTTTCCGGGGGCAATTTGCTTGAACATCACTGAGACGCTAATGGGCATAACTGACTCAAAATGTTGTTTATGTAACTGAGTGGCTTGCCAAAGTATGTTGATGGAGCTATTTCCTGTATTTCCTTACTCAGTCTGCAAAATGAGGCTTCAGTCATAATTTTTGCTCCTCTTGTGATACAACCGTGAACAAAAAAGACTGATATTGAAGTTTGTCATTTTAATAGGTTTATTAAATATTCATTTAGCAGACATCCTTTTCCAGGGTGATGCAATAATAATATTAACTTAAAATAAATACTTTTTTTACACAAACAATGATAAAACATGAACTAATAAACCCATAAATTGATAGTCAGTGGTGTTCTGCAGAAGTATGTGAGTCAATCAAAGGAAGTTAAAGCCACAAAATGGAGGTGACGGAGGAAGTCAGCTGAGTTTACCAGGTTGAAATCGAAACTTACTAAACCTCCAATGACCCAGTAACCTACAGCATAAATGTTTTAGTTATTATAGTTCTGTGCATGCAATGTGAAAACATTTTAAATTGTGTGGCTTGAAGAAAGAGCAGCATATTGCTTCGATAGACAATTTAACTTTTGTATTTGTGTGAAATGTTTAGGCCCACAAGTGTAGGCTGGAATGGGTGTGACAGCTTTGGGTGGGAGGAGCTTGACCCTGAAAAGAATCTGCTTTTGTTGTGACATCTATGTTTTTAGGGTATAAATGTGGACATCAGCAGGCAATGGCTGCTTCCACACTACCACTGGATGCCATTCTGTGCCTGAGGTGATTTGCGAAATCCACCTGGGTTTGCGAAAGTACCCGGTTGATGACAGTTTTCGGGATCCATCCCTGGAGAACAGGGACAAACCATAGATTAGAACACTTATTAAGCTTATTTGGAAGCATAGAGTGATACTACATTGAGAGTGACTTCACTTTTGTAGATCTTCCTTATAAAAGACCATGCTATTGGTTGAATCAAAAACAGAGCAATGCTTTGATTGCACCAACAGTGCAACTTTTCAGGAGAATCAGCCTAGTAATTGCTTATACATATTAATCTGGAATACGAGAAAGTAGGCTATTTAACATCCAATAAATTGCATACTTCACTTCACCTTTTAACTGAGAGGGCAGTTGACTTACCTTAAGGTCTAAACTGAGCAACCAGGTAAACTTTGTCTTATTGGGATCATCTGCACTTGGTCGCATCACAATACAGGTGGGTCCATTCTCAGCCCTTAGAAAATAAGAATTAATTTAATACATTGCAAGAGGTTTGAATTTTATTTTCTGGTGGGTAGTGGGGGGAGTGATTCACATTTTCACTTACCTTACAAACCCTTTCTTCTCAGGCATTCCAGGGTGCTGAGTGGACATTCCGGCCAGGAAGCATGTAGATCCCCTGCGCTTGGCACAGCGGACACTTACAAAATCTCGTGGGCCAACCACATTTCCAGGTGTTTCACCTGAAACCTCATGTGTGATCATAGTATCCTGACCGATCTTCTGAAGAATCTGAGAGGGACCAAAACTGTATTGAATAACAAATATCTCTACGCAACAGTAGCTGTATGTTTTGTTACATTGTGATGGAGGCCTGTGAGTAAGATATGAGAAGATAGGCAGTCCTTCATAGTGCAGTGACTAAAAATGCACACAGACCTGCAGGATATGAATCTGGCAGTCAGTAGATCTATTTCTACCCACCTTGACTTGTTTGACATTGGGGTTCCACTCCCCCATTTGTTCCATGTTATCCACCAGCTCCTCATAAAGGTCATCTGTTTGCTGTTCAAGCATCACTTCCAACTTAAAAATCTTCCCAATGTCTGGTAATACTTTACTCATCACCTTATCTCCATTGACCTGGGGGAGAAAAACCCACATAAAAAACACAGTTTTAATTATTATTATTACAGTATATATATATGAGCAAAAAAATAAAAGGTTTGCAGCTCTAAAGGCCTTGGACACCAAAGGGCTGTATAAAACTGTATAATAAAATATGCATGCATAAAAGGCATCTATACATGGCCTAATCAGAATGAATGATGAAATATGATGATTATTATTATTACATTCTCAATCTCAGTTTGCCAGCCGTCCTGGTCACTGAGGATGCTGATAGACTTCTGCAGAGCTTCCTGTCCCTGCTGCACATAGCACTGCTCAGCTTCACTGTACGTCTCTTCTGCAATCCGACTACCTGTGCAAAGAAACACACTCATAAACATGATCATCACCGTAAAGAAACAAGAAATACATAGATTTATGAAGAAAATGTGCATTTCTGTGAAAATGGTGGAGAATTTTGATTCACCTCTTCTGCAAATTACATTGTTATGCCAGTAGGTGGCAATAAGTGACCGTCTTTATACGTTACTGAATCATTTATTCAAAAACACTGAATTATTTAGGAATCAAATAAGTGATAGTAAGAGTCCATCACTTGTGCATTTCGGAATCCTGTTGGCAGTAGTAGGTTTAATTCGAACACATGACTCATACTGTCAAATACTGTTTTTCGCCTACAATATGGGAAGTCGTAATATTGTGATGCAGAGACTCATTATCATGTCATTATGAATGAGTCATTTAATCATTCACTCAACCAATTCGTTACAAACACTGAATCATTGAATCATCATCAGTGTCCGAAATCACATAGGGGGAAATTTAAGTGAATTGGGACATTTTTCCCAGTCATCTCAATAGCAAAAAGAGTTCCAATTTACTTTAAATCACCTGAGTAGGTACTACATTTTATAAAGACCTTTAAAAAAGTACCACCGTAACCACTGTTAAAAAAGTACATTCTTAATGGTTGTAGTATGAATGAAATCCAGACATAGTAGGCTACATCCACCATGTTGTCATTGTCATGTGATCTATGACATCCACTGAGTTGCTTCTTTGCAATTCACATCTACTACGTGGCCTCATGGGATAGTAAAGTGTCCATCAGATAAACACTTCATAATCTTGCCAGAAGTATTAGGTCATCCGGGTACAATTTTTTTCACCTACTGTACTGTATAGGGAAGTATGCGATTTCAGATTCAGGGATTGTCTTTATGTCTTTATATTCACCAAACCAATTCATTAAAATATACTCATTTGTTTAAGAACAAAACAAGTGATTGTCTTTATGAGTAAGTAATTGAATCATTCACACAGTCAAAATGCTAATTCATTTAAAACCATTACTGTGTTGCTCACAGATGCACAATTCTGCTGTGGCTTTGTTCATAACTATTTTAGTGACTGAAGCAAAAATAGATTAATAGTTGCAAATGCTGTCTAAATTGAAAGTTACTCACCAATAACCTTTTGTTTATATATCTTTTGTACAAAAGCAATATCACACTCACTAATATTCAAAACAACAGCACACTGCTCCTGTAATATTGCTTAAATTATATATACAGTATATTGAGCAGACAATTAAACAGGACAATACCTGAGTAAATCATTTTAAGAATTTAGTTGGCTAATATTATTAGCTATTAGAGTCTACAGCATCCATATTTCTGTAATATAAATGTTCAAGTTGTGAGGAAGTTATCTTACTGAGAAGTGAGCTCCTTCTTCGGACGTGGTTAATCCAAGCACTAGGTCCAGGTCCAGAAAGCTTTTTCAGCTCATGATGGATTGCGATCATTGCATTCTTCCTCAAACCTGATTGTGAAAAAAAAAGAAAAAAAAAAGATATATAGATATATATATATAAACTTGAATAAATACTAGCATATTATAAAAATATTTCAGAAAACCTGGATACATGAAACAGCTTCTTACCTGTCATGTTTCTCACATGCCTGTAGGAAATGCCAGCACACAGTTTGACCGTTGCAGGCAACATTATACAATTTTTCTTAACCGATGAATGAATGACTACACTTGAAATGTGGGCACGGTGAGTTAGAAGTGGAATCTGAGGAACAGCTGCCTGCTTCGCTCCCTTTATAGCCCCGTCAGACAAGGCTGCGTTCTCGTCACCTCGCAGATAAAACAGCACCATCACTCAAAGCACGGGGGTGACCCTGTGTGTCAAGGATGTGCAGTGAACACGACGGCCTATCTGTTACCACTATAAACACGTTGTTACAGATAACAGCCAGTGCCTGAAGACTACCCACACAGAACACTGGTTTGTACACTTATGTTGTCTATCTTTTTCAAGTCACAACAAACAGTGTTACTTATCTACAGATATATTTTAGCATACTGTATAAGCCGGAAACTCTCAAAATGTCACGCACGACTTGCTCTCCTGAGTCCTGGTTCCATTACAGCATTAGTTCAGGAGGACAAGTTTATAATGACAAATCATCAACCAAAAATGTTCAAAATCATCATCATCCTAACTCCAAGGGGTCAAATAAAATGACAGCATCCCCCCAAAAAAGAAGGTAGGCCTAATTAGTGGCTTTTCCAAAAATAAACCTGGGTGACAACTTGTGTGTACTTTTAATATGACTAATTATAGCTTTCAATAATACCAGAGATGTAAGCTGGGGTGTATTCTGCAAAAGCAGGTTACATCTTATTACACGCTGTGCTACACAAACCCATATCAAAGCTGCAATGAATCAATTCTCCATCACTGACAACAATAAAAGGCCGATCTGGCAGCCTTGGACTCCACGGCAATGGAAACTTTCCTAGTTCTATGAAAATATTTGTTTAATGACTTGTGGTTTTCAGTTTGACGTAAAATCAACTTGTTCAAGAACATTGAAGAAATATATTGTGGGGGAAAAGTGTCTTTATGAGTGAAAGCACCTTAACCCACAACCTTGTGTCCCTCAAGAGTAATTTATACTTTAAGCCTTAACCTTTATCAGACAAACTTCTAATCAGGAGGTATGGAACAGCCATGGACTGTTGAAATGATGCTGGAACAGGTGCAAACCATAGCTGTCAATGGATTACAAACTTGATTTGAATTAATTACACGATATGACTTTTTTTGGTAACACTTTATTTTACAGTGTCCATGTTACATGTAATTACCATAGTAATAACATTAAATTATGCATAATAACAACATGCAACTACCCCTCAACCAAATCCTAATCCTACCCTAACCCTATAGTAAGGACATGTACTGTAGTTAATTAATATTACTCAGTACTTAAACGTATAATTACATTGTAACAATGACACCTTCAAATAAAGTGTAACCCTTTTTTCCAAGTTACTTATATTTTATCAATATTTCTATTAATTATATAAATTAATGACAATAATTAAATGTAATTTGTCTATAATCTCGTTAATCTAAAATGTTAAATTGACAGTCTTTTTAAAAAGTAAAACCATTTAAACCAAAATAATTCAGTTTTCCTTGCCATTTATTATAAAAAGTTCTACGTTTATTTATAGCTCATGATAATCACTTATGTTATCATAATACAAACACATTCACATTTCTAAATGAACTACACAGTTGTGTTCAGGCCAGCACAGGTTTTATTCAGAAGGACTCTGTCAGGTTTGGCTTCACATGCAGTCAGCGTAGTACAACACCTTTCTTTAAAACGTGTGTGTGTGTGTGTTTACATTGTGTGAATGACTGAAGTGACACACAAAGTTCAAACCGTATCATGAGCACTAACCTGGACTAGACCACTAAAAAGGAGGCACTTCATTGGGTGTTTCTATATATCTCCAGAATGACCTATACAGAAAATTAATCCAGAAGGAGCCAGAATGTCCTCAAAACCTCATCTTCTCTAATTTCAGCTTTTACTTGGCAAATAAATATCACTTCAGTTCCCTTTTAGTTTGGTCATTGTTTTAAAGGCAAAGTTCCCTTTTATGCAGAAATTACATATGTCACCACCAGTTCATTCATCACACTGTTGTACGTATGGAGGACATACATGAAGTATACATAAGCAAACTAGCAAAGCATTAACTCTTAGTCTGGGAAAGGTTCATTTTTCTAAACTTTACAGCTGTTAAATTAGTTCAGAGGATACTGTTGAAATATAAACCAATAAGTTTGAAGTTTAAACCACCAGGCCTTCAATTTACAACCCTTTTGTTTAAATTAAAAACAAAATGGCAAACCTTACCTTTATGTTTCCATTGACCAAATTAACATTTACTTGCCGATATAGCATTAATATCAGATTAAATCAGTCCCTATTGATGATATAGAGTGCTAGAAACACTTAATGAACTATTACAAAAATAATATGCAGTTTATCAATGCATACTTGGGGGAAATTCTGCTTCAAATTCCCTGTAAAA
This sequence comes from Gila orcuttii, assembly GCA_026230005.1. NCBI lineage: Eukaryota > Metazoa > Chordata > Actinopteri > Cypriniformes > Leuciscidae > Gila > Gila orcuttii. The sequence goes on along the minus strand of JAPDVR010000015.1, from coordinate 14,004,128 downwards.
TCAGTAACACGACTCTCAGATTCCAGAGCATCAAGTTTTATAGCAATTAACCAACTGTGGTTAGAAGATTCCCCAATTTAGATGCGCAACAAAGCGGCAAAAGTGAAGAATATTCCCTGTAATGGTAAATTAAGTACTTCCAAACAAACTGTCAACATTGGCCACACATTTTTAAAATAGGAGAAATGCATTAACATAAATCTTTTCTAAATTTCACCTGAAAGTGACCATGAATCATCACAAGTATGTGGCGTATAAAGTCTCACCACAGAGAACAACAGCATGGCACTAGTATACACAGAGATCAGACCCCTAAACCATTAACCTTCTAACAGACACATTGGTCCCGCTCGATGAATAGTTGATTGACCATGCAGTGTGCAGTGCAATTTATGTAACATGTCATATAACACAGTGCAATAACCAGTTATTACACACACTTCAGATGAGAAGTTTAAAATGTTAGAACCTACACTACGTATACACTTTTTCGCTTTAAACCCTTCAGAGGAAATTTCTAGCACTGTAAATTAATGGCATAACTGATACATAATTTGGTAAACACACATCAGTTTAATGATTGTAAATTACATGGCACTTAGCATACGTACGCGTGAAATAGCTTCAAGTCATAATTTTAATACACTTGATTTGTCTTGAGATTCTCTATTGAACTTTGAGGTGTAAAAAAAAAACTTGGAATGGTATTGTAAATGCAAGATTATGAGATTGAGATTCATATTCTATTCCTTCTTGAGTCGCTCCATTTGATTACTTATAAATTATCACTTTTTTTAAAGAAACATTTGAACACTCCAAAACTATCATGTATTCTCTATGCACGGGATATAAATGTATTTTTAGGGGTGTGTGTTCTGGATTCCCATGATGTCTATACAACTGAAATCCTGGACACTTTAAATGAGTACATTTACAGTTGGGGAAAATGAATGAAATGTCTTTCTACCAGTTGGTATCTGACTGCATAAATATGAGAAAACAGCTGCTGAGGTATGAAACTTCATGAGTCTGCTGTAATTGTGTGTGTGTGTGCGTGTATGTGTATAAAGGCTGAAGTGAAGTGCTGCCAGTTTCAGTCTATTAGTGGTTGAAATGTGATTAAATTAAGGCATATTTACACACTGAATCTGGAAAAAAAGCTGTTTTGTTGTCCTAGAAGGTGAAAATGCTTGACTGTGTAGATGTATTATTAGATGGTCAAGTCTATCTCCTCTTGGAGCTGCCGTGATACAAATTCAGCTCATTTTTAAACTTTTCCACATCAGCAAAATCTCACAGTAGCTCAGATTGAAGAGTCCAGCAATATCCTTCGATTCAATGCCAAATTGCCTCTGAAAAGCTGAAGTATTATTATTTATTTTCTGTAAATCGGGTAAATAAGCCACTTATGAATAATCCGATGAAATGAGAAGAACTCCCTGACTGATTTGTTGTGCTGTGATTGGCTACCTACCCAAAGACCACGCCCACTGAGATGGCTCCGCCTTTCACTACGGTCAACGGTCTTTATGCACAAAGGAACTGATACTTCTAGCTTATGTTTGTAGACCACGTAGTGTCTGGCGAATGGAGCAGATGAGATTTTAGAGTGGAATGGAATAGGCGGAAGCTGCCAAATTGAGTTTGTTTTTCAGTGATATCACAAAATTTGTAGATGACACAGGAAGGAAAGAATATACAGCTCCAACGAGCTCCTATTTCCTTGTGCTTTTAGGCCTTTCGTCACTCTCTGCAGCGAAACATGGCAACGTCACTCAAATACACTCAAAAAACGTCACTCAAGTCTTCCTGTAATAAGCACTATCTTTGGCCTGAGAGTATGCAAGGCAATGCACATTTTGGGTTGAGATTGGAGGTGTTACATGTAGATGGAAAGATAAAAGGGGTGGGTAGGTAGAACGAGAGTGATGGAGGAGGAAACAAGAGTGTGCGTGTGTTTGTGAGTGTGTGCGCAAGTCTCTTAAGTTAACTATATTAGCTTTCCTTTGCAAAAGAAAAATTAAAAAGCCCCCTTCCCATTCCCTGTGGAGGCCTCTCTTTGTCAATAAAATCCCCTGAATAATATGAGTTAATATTCTGTCATTGTCAGTGGCTCTTTAATGTTCCAGCAATCCTGAGGGAGCGTGAGGTGAAGGAATAAATGTTCTCCTTTCTGTCACAAAACGGATAAATAAAGGTCTTTAAACAGGAGTTTTGTTTTGTCTCCTGTCCTCTCGGCGGGGCCGTGGATGGATAGTGTGGGCCAAGGCAAGGAAAACGGACTCTTCCACGCTCTGTCGACTGGTCTTTAAAGGGCAGGAGGAGTTCCTCACTCTTATTCTTTCCTCTCTTTATCGCTCACTTGCTTTTGTCCCCTGCACTCCCGCAGCGATCTGTCCACTAGGGGGCAGAGTGTGACATGGAGTCAACAGAGTTGACACTGGAAGACGAGACCCGGCTTTGAGCGATGGTCACCTCTGGATGCTGAAGGATGAGAGAAAATGACAGATAAAAATAATTCATGTTAGTTATGATTTATAAATTCTATCTCACATATAGACATGTACACTCAGGGTCCAAAAGTAACACTCACCAGCAGTGTTGGGGGTAATGCACATTACTACACTGTAAAAAATTATTTTCATGATTTGTTATCACAACTTTTAATCTTTTGTCAAATCAACTTAGATAATTAATGTGGCTCAGATAACATAATATTTTGAGTTTCTATTTATTAAACCAATCTCTTTGTTGTATTAACTCCATTTTCTAAATTTCATTTACTCAAAATTTTAAGGCAACGAGGTAACTAAGTTAAACCAACAATAATTTTTTACAGTAGTTATTTTTTCCTGAATCAATTGAAAAACTCTTTCTTCTCCATTTTCTCCAGAAATGGGTGCTGAATGAAAATAAATGAGTGTGCTTAAAGGTGCATTGCGCAACTTTTCATGTTAAAAATACCCGTTTTTCTAACCCATACATGCTTAAACAATTGCCTGATGGGCTGAACGAGCCCTTCTTTAAATGCCGGCGTTCGTACTCCGTTATTAAGGTCCCGGCAAAGCAGAACAGGAACGTTCCGATAGCTTCCTCCATGCTGGTTTGTTGTTGTTGTATGTGGCGCCGCCGCCGCCGTGTTTGCGTCACTCCCTTACCCCTCGGTTGCTATGGCCACTTGGCCAGTGCGACCGCAAACAGCAAAACCGAGTTTGGGGGAGAGTAGTTCTTAGAACTGTTTAGAAGTGGACACGACAGTTCCTATAACTAATTTCCTGTAACTCTTGGTCAGAAAGCGGCTATAGTGTCATTTGATTGTTTATTACCTTGAGACATTTGAGTGTAGGCTACTTTGTTGACCAACTGTAGATAGCATGATTATTATTTTGAGCTTTTACAAAGTAATAACTTATATTGTTCATGAACGTGTTTCCATAATAATACAATCATAAGTGGATACAGCACCTTTAAGTTCAGTTCAGTTAAATATTCATTAATGTTCCGGAATTAAATAGTTAAAATAGAACACTGTTCCTTTAAATTGTAATAACATATGCAGAATGCAAAAAGAGACTTATTTCAAAAACAAAACAAACACTTTATGATCCCAAAATATTTGTGTAGTGCTTGTAGTGTATTTCTCACAGTAAAACAAAAAAGTGTGTGTGTGTGTGTGTGTGTGATACATCTTTATGGCCAGTATGAAATCAAGTGAAATTTGAAAAATAACTGAAAATAAGAACCAAAAATCTAATTTAAACCCGGAAATAAAAAAAACTTTTTAAGGATTTAAATACCACAAAGAAACATTTTAATGTATAATGAAGAAGAGACATAAAAAAAACTTCACACTTTCTAGGACATTAATCACATAAGTAAATTTGTGAAACTGATTATGTGAATTCCTGTGTAGAGACTGAAAACCCCCCATTACATTTTCTAAATTAAAGTGGCAAAGTTATTTTTGGCCCCTGGGTACAATGCTTCAGTGTGATCGTTGCTGTTCTGCTCTACGTGTGTGAGCGTGTGGTGTCCTGATGGGGTGTTTGACCTGGTCTGTAGTTAACTATTGTGTTCTCTGGGGTGTTCCTCTGTGGTGGAGGTGGAGGGGATCCTCACATGTCTCCTAAAGATCCTGTCCAGCAGGCTACGCCGAGGAGGCTCAGGAGGCTGGTTCCAATCCAGGTCAGGGGGCCGTGTCCCCTGAGGCCCGAATACATTAAGGTCGCTGAAGCACTCTGTCTCGATCATCTGCAGGACAGAAACCAGACGAAATCGCAAGAGACAGACAGACAAATACAGATAAACAAAAAGAGAGAAATGATGATAAGAAGGTCAAATCATCCTTATTTTCTAACATCTTCACATAAAGGATAATTATAGTTCTGGATGCTGATTGGTCAATACAGCCTTCCAGTCACGCTAATATACATTATTAACAGCTATACACCTAGGGGTCAGCAACCTTTTAATTTTTTTCTTGTTCATTACTGTGCCAAATGAAATGTTAAAGATGATGCCAGGTTGAATGATTCATTATCGTGTTATCTGATTTTTTTTTTTTTTTTTGCCATATGGCATTACGTTGGCAGAAGATTTTAGCACAACTTTATACCTCATTTTGCCATGGGATGGAGACGCTGCCAGTGGCAAACTTGGAGTAGAAATCATTGTCTGTTTGGTCCAGGTTGACACCCTTAACGGTGGAGAACTGCTCAATGTCCAGAACATCTTTACAGTAGACCGCCCGGGGCTATGAAATAAGCAAAGAAGGGAAACAAAAGTGAAAAACAGAGTAATAAGAGAATTCGACCCTATGCAAATTTCTAAAGCCTTGGAATATTTAACATTAACGTTCCTTAAAAACCTGTTATCTGATTGATAGTTTATAGTTTTTTGTAAGTAAAAGGCCTTGTAGAATAATTGTAAAAACACCTTCCCCCTTCAAGTTGTGGTTCACGTGTCTTTCTGCTGTGAAATCTTAACTGATTTTTAAATGTAAATGTAAGAATAACTTTAATAGCGTTGGTAATGTTTCAAGGTGAACATTTGATTGGTTTACTTTATTATCCATGCATCATTTGTTATAAAAATCATGTATCAAATATGGTACATCAGGATTTTGAGGAAGGTTTATTTGAACATCTCTCAATCATCATTATATTGCATTGCATCATATGTTTTGCCCTCAACAACTACAGAGCTTTAATCATAAAACAAGGCATTTTAATCCCACCTTACTAAGACATATTATTGAGCTATACAGAGTAAAAACTGATATTTATATGCATTTTATACAAGTAGTCTGCAATAATCTCACTGATTTACATCACAAGCTATCAGAATTTCATTTTGGCCATATAAATATGAGCAACTACACTAAATTTCATTTTTGGGTCGTCTGAGCTTCTGAATAAAGCTGAGGTGTTTTTACCTCCATGAGAATGAGCTCCATACCCTCCTATATGAGACATTAAAGACTGATGTATCAAATGTGATACTCAATAATAAAAAAAAAAGGTAAGCCAACTTTATATAAATAAAAATGTCTAAAAGTTTTTATGACTAATATTTCATTTGTCAGGCTTTACAGTGTTAACATCAAGTACATGAGAACAGGAACTCACATCAGGCAAAAAGGAAGGTTCCAGAATGCCGGCCTCCAGCCTCTTGAAGTTGATGTTCTTAAAGAATGGGTGGGCTTTGACTCCAGTACCTTCATCCGCCTGGCAGCCGAGCCTCTGCTTGGGATCTTTGGCTAACAGCTGTGGGACAAGGAGCGAAGAGCAGCCAGCCAGACATTAGGAACACAGGTTTATACATTCTTTAAGAGTGGAATGTAAGAGGCGAAGCTGGTCAATGGCTTCGAAACACTAGGAAAAAGAGCTTGTGTGCCAAATGAAGACATTTAAATGGGGCAAACATCCTAAAACTAGGGTCAGCAATCACAAACCAGACATCACAAAACCACACACAGGAACGAGTTAGGCTGGGAACTTTTGTGAGCTAAGATGTGGATGTGGCCATTTGCATGACGCACGCAACATAGAATTTCAAATTAAAATTGAAAATTGTAATCATTCACTAATCTTCATGTCATTCTCCAACAAAACAAGTACTCCATTCGATTCATTAGCTATTATTAACCTGTAATTTAAGTACGTTTTGCATGAAGACCAAAAGTCTCGAATCAGATGAGGGCCTTAGCTTCTTCAAAAAACTTTAGTTGGGTCACAGTCAGTTAACAGAAGATTTCAAGCTTCTTTTTTTGCCAAGGACTCCCAAATATAATGATACATTTTTGAGGGATCTCCTTTTAAAAGCAGAGCACTACCGTTCAAAATGTTAGGGTCTGTAAGATTTTTTCATATTTTTGAAAGAAGATTCTTTTGCTCACCAAGGCTGCATTTATCTGATAGTAAAAACAGCAATATTGTGAAATTACTGTGAAATTACAATATTTCACAATATTGTGAAAATTCTGCAATATTTTATTGCAGTATAAAATATATATTTTCTATTTTAATATACTTTAAAATGTAATTTATTCCTGTGATTTTCGCCATCATTACTCCAGTCTTTAGTGTCACATGATCCTTCAGAAATTATTTTAATATGGTGATTTGATGCTTGAGAAACATTTTTTATTATTATTAATGTTGAAAACAGTTGTGCCGCTTAATGCCTTTGTGGAAACTGTGATACTTTTTTCCAGGATCCTTTGATGAATAGAAAGTTCAAAAGTACAGCATTTATTTGAAATAGAAATATTTTGTAACATTATAAATGACTTTACAGTCACTTTTGATCAAATTAATGCATCCTTGCTGAATAAAAGTATACAGTATGAATTGTAGTGTATACTTTCATGTAAAAAAATGACCAAAAACATTTAAATTATACAAGTATAATATCAAGTGTGATATTGTAAAATTACTGTACGAAAAATTAGGCTTTTAAATTATAATTGTACAAAAGCAAATTGTTAAAATATTCTCTGGACATAAGTCTTATAGAGCAAAATAATTTTATCAAATTTGGTGAATGTATAAAATATAAACATCTTAGTACTTGCTGACTTTCAAATCCCTAAAAATATATTTAGTAAAATCTGGTTTAAAGCAACGTACATATAATATGACATGCATTTCTTTTTTGGGTGAAATGTCCCTTTAAGACTAACAGAAAGCCAGTCGCATGACACAGCTCTAATAAAAGACAGCTGAGGTTCTTTACAATACATTTAGAGTATTAAACAATACTGAACTGAGCTGTTCTCAGAGAGCTCATTATCAGCTTCTTCCCCAGCCGAAAACATGCAATAGCAGCCAGAAAAATGAGCCAAACGTACAGAATGGACTCGATTTGACCAGTTTTGTGCACTCAATCAATGGACTCTTAATCAGCTTCTACGGCGTGTTTGACTGAGGAGATAATGTAGCTTCGGATACAAGCTCTTAGTTGTACTCGACTGTGTCATCTTGGATTTTGACCAGCATAGAAACTTCATTCTTTGTGCGTGTGTGTGTGTGTGTGTGTGGCCTCACCATCCTGCAGATGGCTTTGGTGTCTTCTGAAAACTTGTCGCTGTACTCCTCTTCCTCCTCCTGCACCCTCTTCTCCACTTCTTCCCTCTTCACTCGCTCTTTGCGAGCACGGAAAGGCGATCGTCCAGCGGTCATCTCGTAGATCAGGCAACCCAACCCCCACCAGTCCGGACTCATGCTATAGCGCTCATTATTGATCACCTCTGGAGCTGTCCATCAAAACAGATTCAGTTCATCAATCAATAAATAACATTTCAATGCTTCATATTGCCATGAATAGATATCTAGTAGGACTGAGATGTGCAGCTAAAAACAAAACCTGACATTTTTTAGCCTTTTGATTATATTTGGTATTTACACCAGCGTTCAAAATTTTGGGGTCTGTACGTTTTTTTCATGTTTTTGAAAAAAGTCTCTTATGTTCACAGAGGCTGCATTTATTTGATCAAAAACAGTAATATTGTGAAGTTGTATTACAATACAAAATAATTTGCATGAATTATTATCAAACATTTCAGAAATCATTCTAATATGCTGTTTGCTGCGCAAGAAACATTATTAATAGCAATGTTGAAAACTTGTGCTGCTTAATATTTTTGTGGAAACCATGATGATTTTTTTTTTTCAGGATTCTTTGATGAATAGAAAGTTCAAAAGTACAGCATTTATTTGAAATAGAAATATTTTGTAACATTATAAATGACTTTACAGTCACTTTTGACCAATTTAATGCATCCTTGCCTTAAAAATGTATGAATTTCTTAGGAAAAAAAAAACGTTTGAATGGTACTGCAAATCAATACATTTGATGCTCGTTAATTAGATTTTTTTTAAAAAACAATATAAAAGAGTTATGATTTATTTATAAATGAAAGATGCTGTTTTGCTTAAATTGATATAGCTAAAGATCATTACCCATGTAGCCCACAGTCCCCACTCGACCACGGATCTGTTCTCCATCAGGCACTTTAATGGCCAGTCCCAGGTCTGAGATCCGGATATGACCTGTGGGGATAGAGAGGGAGTAGTAGCAAACAAACTAGAACAAAACAAGTTAAATGTAAAATTAATTTATTGTTGCATTTCACAATTTATTACACTTTCACTGACTTAATAATACATTTATTTATATATACTTTATATTTAGAAATAATGTAATTTATTTATATATTTTTACATTGGTGCTTTAAATGAAATATTTATTAATATAGCAAACTTAGTCCTCAAAATCAATAAAATAAATGGAAATGTATCCATAAATAAAAAAGATTTAAATAAATGTATGCATTTTTTGTATGCATAATATTTTTCATTTTGTCTTTTACAACAAATAAACTTTGTTATTTAGATGGAAGCCAGTTTCAACCAGTATCGGTACATCCCTAGACCAAATCCCAGTACATCCCTAGACCAAATCCCAGTACATCCCTAGACCAAATCCCAGTACATCCCCAGACCAAATCCCAGTACATCCCTAGACCAAATCCAATTTAATGTAATGTCATATTTAGCTCATTTGAATGAAAACCTGATCTTCTTGACTTACCATTATCATCTAAAAGTATATTCTCTGGTTTTAAATCCCTAGAATGAAAGAAAGCAAGATAGAAATGTTTCAACCATAGAATTTCATTATCATTTTATGAGGATTGGGTGCATTTGAGGATGGTGTAGAGTCACACGTTGGTTCCTGCCCACCTGTAGACGATAGACTCTCTGTGCAGGTGTTCTAGACCACAGCAGATCTCGGCCCCATAGAACTGCACACGCTCCTTCTCGAAGCCTGGGGTTCCCATGTTATAGATGTGAAACTTCAGATCGCCACCGTTCATTATGGTCAGCACCAGACACAGGGCATCTTTGGTCTCATACGCGTACGCTAAACTAACCTGAGAGACAGAGAGAAAAGGATGCCGATTCTCAAAAATACATTCTTTCCCCCCTTTTAGAAGTATACAAGCTGTTAGCAAGCCTTTATTGGACAAAAAATTTAACAGAGACAGAAATGTACTGAGGAATACAGATTTGAGGCTTTAATGCCTGGCCACTTGTGACTGGATCACCCAAGATGATGTTTAAACCAGGTGTAAACATGACATGAGTAAAGAGAGGAAAAGAGGTGAAAGAACAGAATAAATGAATGAATCCGCTTACCACAAACCTGCTGTTGACCTTCTCCAGAATCTGTTTCTCATTTAGAGCCATGGCCTCCCCCTTTCTCTTCTTTATCCTTTTCTTCTCAAGCTTTTTACAAGCATACATTTTACCTGTGGCTCTCACCTGGCAGGCACACACCTGGGCAGGGATGTACAATATATTATCACCACATATATTTACGGTACACACACACACACACACACACATACGAGAAGTTACATGCTGCCTTAAGGTTGGGTCACAAGGTTTGGCAGGCAAGAAAATTGTGAGTTGTCCATTGTCAATAGTGTGCACAGTTCACACAATTCACTTTAAAACCAAGAAGCTTTTGATGGTCAAAGCGGTGAATTCGCATGAACGATATCTGCTTATACCAACTTAATCGTGAAATTTCACAGGCAGCATCTCTGCACAACACACAAATAATGCTCTTTATGTAAGTTAGACAGTAGACTTGACTCAAAAAACTGATTCCAAAAGAATTTGATGTTTGCAAGTGGCTAAGGTGATAGCAACAACTAAATCAACAATTTTGGTTACTGAGTGGATTACAATGTTTTAATCATCAACTATTCTCCTACAAATACGATTATACCGTTGCTATCGGGTGGAAAACTTGTATCTCTATATTTTGTCATTTTTGTTTTATCTTTTTAAAAAATGTATGTCATCCTTTACATGGGTTTTACAAATAGTTAACCAATGAAAAGCATTTAAAAGAGGTTGTGACTTAGCCTTGTAACTGATGCGTTGTCTTACATTAAACCAGTTGTCACCATAATTCCTCTGAAATGAAACACCGATTGTGTGATGCAATTCTTTGTAATGATTTGCATTTTATTACTTTCTGAATAACTCTCACACTCACTCAGATGTTTGCTTGTGGCATTTTTTGTCAAAGCTAACATGCAGTATTTATAGACACAGACAGGCTAAACTAGGCTGAGTTTACTTTTTCCCGACGAGGGAAGGGCGTTAAAGGGCCAAGGTTCGAGAGTGACGGTTCGCTACTGATATAAATACATTTAGAACAATTAACTTAGTGATTGCTATCAGGATATGTAGAGATTTACAACCAGAATAACAAAAATTGTTCCTGGAACAAATCACCTACCTCTCCTTTAAAGAGTGGAGAATAGTCTAGTCTGGCATTTGCTGTCTAGTTGAAGCAAATATACTGTTTTAAATATCCTGTGCATAGTGCTTCATCTTTTATATCATTAGATTGTATTCAACAACAAGAAAAACTGAGTGCCCATATTATATAGCTACAATAAACCTCATAACCTTCTATAAGTTGATGAAAACAGATACAGCGATGCACTTACTGCGTCAGATGCAGCTGTTCCAGCAACTGACAAAATATCTGTCATTCGCTGGTCAAAAACCTTGTATAAATCTTCATAAAATGTTAAAATTATAATGACATGCAAGTGTCTGACCATATATAAAGCCACAATACCAACTTTTGTTGGTATTGTTTAAAAAATAAGACGTTTCCACCTGATAGCGACAATATGTACATTTGTTGTATTATCATCCTACAACAATATCTATATAATTTTACCTATATAATTTTCACTTTAACTGGGAGTACTACTTTTAATATTATATTCAGTTTTAATATGGGATTTAAAGTAATGCATTATTACACAATTTAGTTATATTTTAATGCTAAGTGGCATGTCGTGGGATTTTTTACTTATCAAAACAGCCGTGGCACCAAAAAAAAAAAGGTTTGCAAAACACTGATCTAATGTAGGCAGCTCACTAGTTTTTTATACAGAGCAATTGAGGAAATATTCCGTACACACACAGTGCAGATCATCACTTTTTACAATACCTCTCCAAAGCCTCCTTTCCCCAGAACTCTATACTGCCGAAATGTGTCTTTTGTGATGGACTGTCTGAAATCGAAACCACAAAATCTGATATCAAAATCAGCGCAGACAGGAACCTGACATTTTAACATTCAGATCCATTAACAAAGATACAAGCTTGGTTGTCTTACAAGCTTGATAACCAAGTAAGTACAAGCTACATTACAAGTTATACACAACATTACAATTATAAAACACAGTCAATAAGAAACACATTTTCCACATCATCTATGGAAAAAAGCCTTCACAGAATTGTGTTTGCAGAAAAAAAAAATGGGAAGGAAATTTTTTGGTAACACTTTAGTTCATGGTCCAGTTCTAACTATTAATTAGTTGCTTATTAACATGCATATTACTAGGATATCGGACGTTTATAAGTTATTATAAAGCACATATTAATGCCCCCATAATGACCACATTCTACGTCCTTAATCCTACCCAATACCTTAACTTCACTACTACCTAACTATTCATAAGCAGGAATTAGGAGTTTATTAAGGCAAAAGTCATAATTAATAGTTAATTAATAGTGAGAATTGGATCCTAATCTGAAGTGTGATCAATTGTTCATAACTTTTTTTATGGGCCACTTAAATGTAAAGTTGTTCAAAACAGTTTATATCTAGCATAGGCTTGGACACTGCAAAGTAACTTGAACGTTTCATGACCCAAAACATAACTGTTTGCTTTCATGTGTTGAGCTGTTAACAATTACAATAACAAATAATTTAAACGGATTAGTGTCTGTACTGCCATAACAGCTGAATATGATTTAGCCAAATGAAACAAAAGCAGGATGTCTGGTTTAAGCAGAGCAAAGAACTTCCTCCAGCAAACTAAAAGAATGAAATACACAACTTTTAAAGTAGATTATAAAAGGTAAAAGACAGAGGAAAGGGAGATAAAGCGTGTAACCAACCTTTCCAGCATTTTCCATTGGAGGAAGCGGTCAAAGTACATGCTGTTCTGATAGTCAGAGAATGGAGCACCACTTAAGTAGTCATGAAGAGTTCTGTGAAATTTAAAACAGCATGGAGACTGTTAGACCGTAAGCAGCACTGTTAGTGCAGTTGACTTACTTTAGCTGAACAATGACACCATTTTCTTTTACAGCTGCTGTACAGCAGAAATGTCCCCCGTTTGCATCATTGAATCATTTTCCTGTTATCACTGTAAAACTGCCTTGAAACAATCTGTATTGTATAAAGTGCTATATAAATAAAGGTGACTTGACTAGTACACAAGACAAAATATGCAATGTTTGCTTCTTTAGGGACAAAAATGTGTTAAATGATCAATATCCCAGAAAAACTAGATAACCCTTAATTCTGCATACTGCCTTTTCTATATAGTATCCAATATTAGGTTACGTTTTAAAAAAAGTACAGTATGTGAAAGGTGCCCAGATTGCATACAATTTTCAGAGGATATTTTGAAGTATTTTGGACTAATTTTGCCCTAAATGATTGTTGCAGCCTGTCCCAATTATGGCCATGCTTACTACATACTATTCATTTCTTACTCAAAATCATACTGACCCCAAACCTTTTAACTGTAGGGTATTACTTAAAATGTTTGGGGTCAGTACGATTTTGAGTAAGAAATGAATAGTTTTACTTAGCAAGAACATATGTAAATTGATCAAAAGTTAAAGTAAAGACATTTACAATGCTACAAAAGATTTCCATTTCAACTAAATGATGTTCTTTTGAACTTTCTATTCATCAAAGAATCCTGAAAAAGATGCATCATGGTTTTCACAAAAATATTAAGCAGTACAACTGTTTTCAACATTGATAATAATAAGAAATGTTTCTGAATGATGATTTCTGATGATTTCTGACACTGAAGACTGGAGTAAATATACAGCTTTGCCATCTCAGGAATTAATTACATTTTAAAACATATTAAAGTAGAAAACATTTATTTTAAATTGTAATAGTATTTCATAATATTATTGTTTTAGTTGTATTGTTGATCAAATAAATGCAGCTTTGGTGAGAATTAGAAATGTCTGAACGGTAGTGTACTTCCCATCACTGGTGGAGAACATATCTTTAGCATATAGTGCAAGTATAAAAACTAATATTAAACCATAGTAAAATCTTTACTTAAAAACTTTTTAACTTTTTTTTATATATATTATTTAATCAATATAAATAACACTTTAATATAAATTTAAAAACACCACAATATATGTGTTGGTTAAAGTATTTGAATTTGCTTAAGTTTAAGAGCAACAGAAGTCCAGGTGTTTACAAGCGTATTTGAATTTGTCTTACTGGCGACAGTCACTGAAGATCTCCTTGCAGGGGCTCAGTTCTAGATTTTCTCTGCAACTTTCAGCAAGACCTTCAGCAACATCCACACACTCAGAGGACTGTCAAAGAAACAACATGCTCTGATTACTGACGCCCACTAGGACATTCAAGATCCAAAATATACAGACACAGACACACACACACACACACAGAGTAAAGTTAAACCAAATCACACCTGCTTGGTGAGAAACTTCTTGATGATCTCATCTCCTCGACTCTTCCTCTTCTCATCTGGTGCCACCTCGTAGTCCTCCTAAATGACCAGATACAAACAAATGACTAGTTTTAACTGAACATTGAGACAAACAAGGTATAACATAATCCAAAATATAAATTACACCTTATAACACAAGGCACTTAATTTAGAAATGTATGAAATAGTAACCAGCCTCAGAAGCCAGTCTGATTTATATTGCACATAAAAATGTCAAATTGCAGTTTCTGGGAGTTAGGGAGAACAGGTTTTTAATCAGTCGTCCACTGAGAAACAAAATTTGGTTTACAAGTTCCCAGCCCTTCCTGAGCTCCCAAGGTTCATACCACGCAAGGGAGAGGTCACCCAAAAAAGAAAATTTGTTTCAAATGAAGCAACAGTAAAATACATTTTAGATGAAATATTTCAACTTATTTTCATTTTGGTTAGTTGCCACCAAGACAACATTTCTAATTTCTGTTCAATTTTAAGTACTAAAATTCCTAAAGCTAAAACTGAAATAATTAAAAATTAAAGTTGATGCTTACTAGGGGTGCAGCAACCCAATTTTTCAGGGGTATCCAATACAAAATGCAGTGCTATTATTTAATTTCTTTTTACACCACTCTATTATTATTGTATAATCCATTTCAGAACTCAAAGCATGTAAAAACAACTGTGGTAACTCAAATTATAATACCGGCGAAACAATCTCTTCCTGTCAAAGGAGGTTTTTATGGTCATTATTAGCTGCAACATGGACCAGACTTTATGTATTAGTCAAAGATCTAGTCACATGAGACTAATGTGGATCAGACTTTGTGCCGATACTCAAAAATCTTGAGCCTTATGAAACAGAGACAGAGAGTATTAAGTGAACTCGTATCACTTGTTCAACACTGGAAAAAAGAAACTACGTCCAGTGACTTCACCATTACTGATGGTATCCATTTCTATATGCTGAATGAGGAATCATGTAATTGAGTCTGCGAGTGATTACACAATGAATGAGCTCCACAGTCTGGCACGTCCTTTCCCTAAGGGCCTAAGATGTGCCTGTGTGTGTGTGTGTGTTTGTGTGTGTGTGTGTGTGTGTTTGTGTGTGTGTGTGTGTGTGTGTGTGTGTGTGTGTGTGTGTGTGTTCGGGGGGTAATACTTGATGACACCCTAATCAACACTCTCTCCAGCTCTCCTGCTCTGTGGATCCCATTACGCAAGACTCTCCATGACCACCTGCCCCCCTCTCGGTTCCATCCCGAATGATGTAAACACATACACACAAGATCTCGCGCCCACAACGAAGCATATGTTCCCACAAATAGGTTTTTGCACAAATCACGTGTCTGCACCCGCGTCACACGGCCCGGCTGTAGAGTACAAAAAGCACATACACACATGCTTCATGAAGCCCACCGTGTGTGACTTCAGGTTGCTTGGTAACCAGCCAGTCAACACGGCAGGATTCCATAAGGTCCTGGAGCGCCACAGCACGGCCCAGCAGCGTCACTAAATATATTGAACGTCATTACATAGTGGGGGATGTGTGTGTGTGTGTGTTTGTGCATACAGCGCATCGACACATACAGAATGATTTCCATTTTCCTTAACACATTTGGCAACTCATCCATTGGAAGATTGCCGTGAGTAGTGGAGGAAAAGAATGTTACATGGAATGTTCAGAGTTCAATAGAAGTCAAGTTCTTTTGAAATAATTTCAACTAGTCCCTTAGTTAAAGGGATAGTTCACCCATAAATTAAAGATCTGTCATACTCATTGTGGAAGCTCAAACATGCTTGCGTGGCATGAGAGAACAAACCTCATTGGTTCTCCTGCATCAACCAAGCAAGTTTGAGCTTCCATTGACCATATTTGATGGGCTCCATGTATGTGCATTGATCAATGTTTATTTAAGAGTAAGAGACTAAATTAAATCTGTTCATCATATAAAGAGATCATGTCTTCAAATCTAGATCAAACTTCTTAATTCATATAGATTACATTTATGATGTCTTTATGACTTTTTGAAGTGTAAACATTTTGGTGGAATGGACGATTAATCATATCGCAATCGTGATGTCAAGCTTATGCGATTATATGACGCAAAATGCTGCGATTTTATATAAAATAGCCTAAACAAATTAGGGCTATTAACGCAACATCTGTTAATTATTGTCATCATTTGGCTAGTGTTACATGATCCCGCTCTTATTCATGCAAATGCTTTTAAACCATTCATGCGCGACAAGACAAAAAAAAAAAAGCGCGCTGCCTGTGAATGTCCTGACTGTGACTCACAGAATGACGCGTGCCAGTATCATGCGTGCGCACAAGACAGCACGCCAGAGTACAGTTCTCTTTCGCACTTGAACGAACATTAACACACACAATTATGCCAAAATGTCTTTTTGTCGAGTATCTTCATAACATAAGAGCAGTCTTATGATGAACGTAAAGAGTTGTGACTCTGTGAGAGAATGAGGCGCGTGTGAAACCCGCGTCTCTGTCAGCAGCGGCTGCTCTTAAAGGGACAGTACACAGTAGCCACTAATTATCTCTGTCGTTAAAGTTAATCAAAGAACAAAGGGAACAGAGAAAACACTCACTGCTCTTGACTAAAGAACTTTTGTAACTTTAATAAGGATTAGTTTATATATAATTTAAAATGTATGCAGCACAGACTGTTTGATAACTTTATTCAATTTCTGTATATGTCCTACCTGTTAGACAGGAAGTTGTTATTTTTTTTAAGCCTAATAAATGTTTTTAAAAAATTGATGGCTTTCAATTGTAATGACGGAATCACTGTAATGTTGGATGGCTATGATTAATGTTCAAAATTGTGGAGGGTGGGCATTTTTATCCAGACATCAATGGCTTATTGATCATTATAGATGTTATCAATCATTTAGTTGTTGCTAGTTTGAGTTGAGAAATACACATTTCGGCATTATCACTAATCTGTGTGTGCATTTTCCTTGAGAACCAAGCAAGTTGACTCATGAAACCATTTGCTTATTATATCGAAATCGCAATATTGACCTCAATAATCGCAATATGACATTTTCCCCAAATCGTGCAGCCCTACTTACAATAGAGAAACAGAAATCTTTTGTCTTTCAAGGATGAACGAAAGTTTTAAAGTCCCCCTGTAGTCAATAATTTTATCCCTTAAAACTCATCTTTGATCACCAAAATTACACATTCTTCGTGCTTAACAGCTTGAACTCTACACCCTTACCTCATTTAGTATACGCTTTTCTATGAATATGCAAATTAAATCCGCCTCCACTCACTGAAACACCAGCGATTTCAAAACCGCGTTTTTGAGACTGTCTTTGGTTCACTGCAGTTTTAAGGAGAAGATACTCAGCAATGGTGTTGACTTATGAATTTACACATGGTTTGTCTTAAAGCATATTAAAAACACCACATAGACATTTAAACAATATTAAAAGCTTGATTTTCACCTCAGGGGGACTTTAAGTCTGGGACAGCGTCGGCTGCATCTGGACCAAAAAGCTGCACTTGAACACACAGCACAGACTACAGACGACTGCAAACTAGCATGTACGTTCTGCGCCTGCCTGTAAGGAATTAACTGTCTATATCAGCAGGTATCAATAGTCTATATTCGTGATTCAAAACGAGAAACCGAAACAAGGATATATAAGATATACGCATATATACGAAAGGTAAACAAGCAGCACTTGCTTACCATTTGGAATATCAGTTATGTTGATAGCTTCATTCATTTTATGCGTTTTATGCGTTATGCGTAACTCATGTTGTTATGAAAATATTGACGTTTTGGAATGCTTGGGTAGGATAACATAACATAACATTAAACCAGCCTACTGTCTGTGACATCTTGAATTACTTGCTCTCTTTCATCACTTTCGCTTTAATTCTTGGGAACTGACTCGTTCTCTAAACTGAACATCCAATTAGAGTTACTACTCTCACCAACGGCCCGACGCCATCAGCCAACATAAACTTTGATGTTGTTAGTTACTTTAGTATGTCCTGTGGGTGGAATTTACATGTGATGTAAAAAACGGTAAAGCACTGTTTACATCACTTTCTGCCGATCTTGACTTTACCAGCATAAATTAGTTCCCACCCTCATATGTTGATGAATGAGTTATTTTAAATAAGAGAGTGTGTGACCACATTTAATAAGTAACAAGGACAAGTTATGTTTGCCATTTCTCAACCAGCTGAATCAAATTACTTAAAGGTCTGCATTTTAAAGGTATTTTTTCAAAATAACTTGAAATCCTATTCCTAACCCACTTACAGCCACTGAGTTAGAAGCACTGAAATGAAAATTAAGCAATTTAATCATCTGTGGAACGGACAGGACTCGAAAAACTGGACATTGGACAGTAAGTTCGTCAATCAAACGGTTGTACCACACCTCCCTCCCCCCAGCGCACGTGACCCCCTTCGTGCGCATACTCAAAGCTTGTGACGCATGCGCATCTCATCAGTAAAGCCGGTTCCATGATCAGTAGTAAATCGTCATTACAATCTCTCGCGCATCTGAGTTTTCGCTCGTGCATGATTGCAGTAAGTGCAATCTTCATGTTCTTCGAATGGGTGGAGTCAGGGCCAGCGTTGGAGGAAAGAAGGTAGGACCATTTGAATTGTGTATTTTCAAAATCTGCCGGTCGTTTTCCAAATCACATACCCCACCTTTAATGCAGAAATGATCTCAGATCAAGCTATGATGTGCATACAAAAGATCAAAAGTTTGGGGTCAAGAGAAAAAAAAAGTAATCACTGCACAAAAATATTAAGCAGTACAACTGTTTTCAACATTGCTAATGCTTCTTGAGCAGCAAATCAGCATATTGAAATGATTTCTGAAGGATCATGTGACTGAACACTGATGTAATGATGCTGAAAATAAAAACATCACAGGAATAAATTAAACACAGGAACAGTTATATAATGGAAAAGTTATTTTAAATTGTACAGTTACTTTACAGTTTTTACTTTATTTTTGATTAAATAAATCCAGCCTTGGTGAGCATCAGAGACTTGCTTAAACAATAAAACTTCTACTGACCACAAACTTTTGAATGGTAGTGTAATTTTTGTTCTATTTTTGTAATAATAATTGTATCATTTCATAATAATAATGTAATATATGTAATATAGATGTAATATATGCACAGTGCTGTGTATAAAAACTAATTGATTATTACATTATTTGCATATGTAATATGTTTAGAACAAATGTTCTAATGTTTACAACATTTAAATCGATATTTCCTTATAACCAATAAAGGTTATAAATGTTATTCTAATAACCATGCATATATAACTTTTTTTCACACAAAGGGTTTATGCATAAATACACGTCTACACCGTTAATGAATGTACAATGTTTAGGTCTTATGGCCAGAGCTTGGGCGTCAGGTCTTAAAGTTACAGCAGCCTAATATACGTGCTACCAAATTATGAGATAATATTAAAAGTATCTATATGGCAGTTTTCCCCCATGGTATCGATGTCAAAATTGTGGCCAGTGACTAGTATCTTTGGAAAACTACTAGTCACAGCGGCTGGTGAGCAAAAAGTTAATGTCAAGCCCTGGTTGTGGTTATACTTGTAAAACAATGTTTATTGTCATGTTTATTCCCTGGCTCCACATACTTCCATTGTAAGCACTTTACTGGAACAGTAATTTTTGCTGGGTACGTGCCAAAGTTATTTTTTGCAGTTATCCTACCACAAATGCTGTTGATTGAAGTTAATCTGTACTGAACCCAGAAAACATTGTACTGACATGTTTTTATATTTTATACTGCCGTAGGTGATAGTGACATTAGGGAAGTGACCAGGCTAAAACAAATGGCGGGCTGCCTCTGACACAGGGGAACTGGGCCAATCTGATGTGTGAGATAACATCAGACCATTCCGCCTCCACCGAGATGGAAAAACAAAACCCGGACCAAGAAGGTCAGCCGCATACACATTTCATTTGTCTTTGTGTACACTCAAACCTAAATAATGTGTGAGGAGGTTTCTCACAATAAAGTTCTTGCGTTTCTTTCCTTCTGTCACACACACAGAGATCGCACACAGAGCAGACACAGACAGTGCCGTCTAACTCGCCACAACAATTGAGATCCCGCTACTTTCTGACGTCAAAGCAGGCCTCAACCCCCCCCCGGGCTCTTTCCTTATGGTGGCTTACACAAATACCCACATGCACACTTGCTGCCGGCAGAACATATGCGGACATACAATCAAACACATTCAAGTCTTTCCAGTTCAATGCCTCTCTGTGTTTACATTCAATTCGTTATTCAAAGCTGAATCCAGAACTCATTTTGATGCATGTCAGATCATAAAGGGCACTTTTTCTTCTTCTTCTTGACTTTAGAATACAGGTTAATTGGGTGAATCTCACAAAGCCAAGAGTATGCAGAGTATTTCACCCTATAAATCAAAACACATATTGAAAAAAAAAACATATTTTGCATAAAGACAATGAACTTTTTAGGAGCATTGGGATTTATTTTTTATCTGCATTGTTTTTATGAGAATTAGTTCAATTTTACCCTGATTCTCCTTACCATAATGTGTCTGGGTGTTTTATTTTTTAGTTTGTTATAGTTCTTTTCATTCCTTCCCATGTTCTCAGTTTCATGCAGT
Organism: Gila orcuttii; assembly: GCA_026230005.1. Taxonomy (NCBI): domain Eukaryota; kingdom Metazoa; phylum Chordata; class Actinopteri; order Cypriniformes; family Leuciscidae; genus Gila; species Gila orcuttii. Next base: position 13,983,363 of record JAPDVR010000015.1, on the reverse strand, counting down.
AATGCAAGTTATTCTCTTCTCATACAGTGATTTTTTATTATTTTTTATTGAAATCAGCATACTACAATAGATACATGTACTATCATGAAGAAATTTAGATGATATGCAGTACTGTTAAAAAGTCTGGGGTCAGTAAAATTTTTGTGAGAGTAAAGACATTTATTTATTAAAAAATACTTATATTATTACAAACATATGCTGTTATTTAAACTTACAATTCATCAAAGACTCCAGAAAAAACATTTTCAACCTAAAAGCATAAGAGACTTCTTTCAAAACATAAAAAAAAAAATTGTTACAGACCCCGTACTTTTGAATGATATTGTTTATATCATAAACAATGATGTCTTTAACAAGCTCATTTCTTCTGCCTAAACGAATACATGATGTTAGCTAAATGCATGATTGTATTATCTTAGAACTGTGCATTTCTGATATATGGACATTATTTTGATATACTTCTGATAATGGATTACTCTAAAATGTAATGTAGAAACTTGCATTTCCTGTAAAGCAGTTTTGAAACGACGCATTGTGAAAAGCGCTATACAAATAAAAGTGGAATGAAAATGAAATGAAATGCAGGGAAGGAGAGCAGAGCCATTTTTGTAATGGATACTTTTGTGGAAAACCAGCTTATCTAATGAATCAACAGCCTATTGGCTAAAGTTTGCTATTAAACATTTGTTTTGGATTGATCTATTTCTAGAGTTTACACAGGAAAAATGCTGATTCATAAGAGAAGTCACAGACAATTTTGTAACATGTAGGATTCAGTTTACAGCACTTCACATTCATTTTTATGGTACCCGCAAACAGTGATTGACTGTCGCACAACTATTATTCAAGATATTCAATGACGTCAAGGCTATAATGTGATTGATTATCAAAGCACACGTGATCCTAGTTGGCCATTACACTTTCTCCAATGGTAGAGCCACTTTTTTTAAGTACTTTTTTTAGAACCCTAAAAAAAAGAAAGAAAGTTCTATGTAGTACGAATGTAATCCAGACGTACTACATTTGCCATGTTGTCATTGTCATGTGACCTACTATCACTTCACTACTATCCCATGAGGCCACAGGACTGGATTTAAGAATGGCAAAGTGTCCATCGTATGCACACTTCAGAATCTCGCCTGGAAGTAGTAGGTCATCCGGGTGCTTTTTGCATACTCTTTTATAAATACGGGGAATTTGGACATACTGGTTTTCGCCTACTATATAGTAGGGAAGTACGCGATTTCGGATGCAGCCCATCTCTGGTAACCCAGATTGTATGATGCTTTTATGTTTAGGACATTTTTGTTTTTTCATTTGACTTTCAGACATTCGCACGAGTCTCTATAACACATCAGTAAAGCTTCCGCTATTCAGCTATACGGCACAAAGGGTTTTTGTTAAAAAGAGGCGGCAAAAGTTCCAAGATGAACACCTTTTCCATGTCCTAAAAAACACAAATATGCTGCCCCATGTTTTATGATGGTGACTTCCTGTCATGGGTTCAGGTTCCTGGGGTTCAGACTGTTTGGGGTCTATAGTGGTGTTAGAGACCAGACAATGGCCTCATTCAGTGACCAGATGCCGGTACTGATATTTTGGGCTTTATTCCATGCTAGCCAAGCTAGTCTTGTTGGAAGCATGTTGTCCAGGCCAGTGGAACAATGGTGGAGGGGTTAACAAGAATCCTGAGAGAGTTTGAGCAGGCAAGAGATTTTGAGAGAAGATGAACTGCTTAAAAGAACCAGCAATTAGTGACTAAAAGCAGTTTTGATGATCTTAAACTATTTCTGTTTTCATTAGAACATAAAGCAGGTGCATTGAGCGTTGGAGACGTGTGTATGTGTGCATTGACATACCATGGAGTCCAGAAGTTGGATACATCGCTGCATCTCCGGTCGGGTCTCACAGTAAAGACGGAACAGAAGTCTCCCGATGGGCTGCTTCTCACACAGGCTGAAGTAGTCCCGCTCTGAGACACCAAACAAAAGGGAAACTTTACAAAAATGTGCTTTAGTGGCATCATGGTACAGTGATTGATGGTGACTCTCAAACCTGTAATACCGTCTCCTGTGCAAGATTATGACATTTTGTCCATACAATGAAAGCTAGCAAGGTCCAGTGTTGTTTTGAAAACCATTGACTTTTATTGCATTGACAAAACAGTTAATAATATTAAATGCAGAAGAAGAAAATAGTCATACAGGGTTGGAACAATCTGAGGGTGAGTAAAATTACATTATTTTATTTTCATTATTGGGTGAACTGTTAAGACTAAGTATTGAAAAAAAAAAATCACACATGGACACCGCAGACCACTTTTTCTGCCAGAATTTGCATGTTAGTGTTAGCATCTTGCTAAATTAATTATTAAAACATTTCTCAATACTTAACTTTATACATTTATAATTCTGATTTATAATATGCACAACAGTTTAAAAGTTTGGGGTCAGTTAGATTTTTGTTTTTAATAATTAATACCTTTATTCAGCAAGGATGTATTAAATTGATCAAAAGTGACAGTAAAGGCACTTATAATGTTACAAAAGATTTACATTTCAAATAAATGCTGTTCTTTAGAACTTTCTATTTATCAAAGAATCCTGAAAAAATGTATCATGGTTTACACAAAAATATTATGCAGCACAACTGTTTTCAACATTGATTATAATCAGAAATGTTTTTTTCAACAGCAAATCAGCATATTAAAATGATTTCTGAAGGATCATGTGACAGTGAAGATTGGAGTAATAATGCTGAAAATTCAGCTTTGGCATCACAGGAATAAATTACAATTAAACATTTTAAACAGAAAACAGTTCTTTTAAATTGTAATAATATTTCACAATTTTTAAAAATGTGAAAACTAAGTCTTGAATTGGTTGTTACTGTTAAACAATTGAAAAGTTGATGGATGTAAGTCACTTCTTCTCATCTGTAGCTCAAGAAATTATGCACAATTAGATCAAAAACATGCAAGGTTGGATATTGTGCAAATCTACTGGGACAAGTAGGACCTCCAGGCACCTCTGACATACTCGTCTCCATACCGGCGTGATAACTCCGACTTCCAACCAGACGGAACTGTCACAAGTCTGTCCTGTCATATGTAGCACAAGTGGTGTTCTGTGTTCCTGTCTCTGTCTTGACTCCTCCTTCCTTGTTATCTGATTATTGGTTAATTTGTCTCACCTGTTTTTCTCGTTACCTTCCTTGTTTGCTCCCCTATTTAGTCTCCCTGTGTTTGTAGTCCGCTGCTGGTTCGTTGTTATCATGTTCCTCGTGTTTCCTGCTGGACCGGAGTTATTCTTTGTCTGTTTTTGTTTGTTAGTTTTTGTATTTATATTTACTTTATTAAATCCTCTTCCTGCACTTGAGTCCTCGATCCTTTCCACTACCCAGCCGTGACAGAACGAACCAGCCATGATGAGGACTCAGCGGAAGACTTCGGGTCAACCACCAGTCGTGCCGATTGACTGCCCGCACTATGACCGGATCATGAAGGTCTCTGCATTGGTTTCCTTGCACCAGGAGGGGAGGAACGTGAGAGACTTTGCCCGGGAATTTTTCTCCGCCAGTGAGGGTTTAGGGTTGGGAAAGACGGCTCTTAAGGACCTCTTTAATTATGCCCTGGATAAGCCATTTTATGTGTTGGAGATGGAAGTGCTGAGAGCTTTTGACTTTTGGGCTTTTATTAACGTTTTAGACCCACAAGGGAAACCACCGTTGTGGCAACAGGCAGCACCTCCGGAGGCAGTTCATCCCACACCGTCTCACATTTGTCGGCGAAGGAAGAAACCCTCCGTACCAGTTCCGGTGGTCCCAGTTCCGGTGGTCCCGAGTCCGGTGGTCCCAGTTCCAGTGGTCCCGAATCCGGTGGTCCCAGTTCCGGTGGTCCCGAGTCCGGTGGTCCGAAGACGGAGGAGGAGGAGAAAGGTCTCCTCAACGACTTGTCTGGTGGCTCCTGACCCAGAGACCATCCCAGAGGTGACTGCCATCCCTGACGCGCCGCCCAGGCGCCTTGCTCTGCCTGCGCCGCCCAGGCGCCCTGCTCTGCCTGCGCCGCCCAGGCGCCCTGCTCTGCCTGCGCCGCCCAGGCGCCCTGCTCTGCCTGCGCCGCCCAGGCGCCCTGCTCTGCCTGCGCCGCCCAGGCGCCCTGCTCTGCCTGCGCCGCCCAGGCGCCCTGCTCTGCCTGCGCCGCCCAGGCGCCCTGCTCTGCCGGCCCCACTCAAGCTGCTCGCCCTATCAGCGCCACCTCCGCGACTCGTCACGTCAGCTGTTCCTGAGCCGGAGCCAGTGTCTGCTGTTCCTGGGCCGGAGCCAGTGTCTGCTGTTCCTGGGCCGGAGCCAGTGTCTGCTGTTCCTGGGCCGGAGCCAGTGTCTGCTGTTCCTGGGCCGGAGCCAGTGTCTGCTGTTCCTGGGCCGGAGCCAGTGTCTGCTGTTCCTGGGCCGGAGCCAGTGTCTGCTGTTCCTGGGCCGGAGCCAGTGTCTGCTGTTCCTGGGCCGGAGCCAGTGTCTGCTGTTCCTGGGCCGGAGCCAGTGTCTGCTGTTCCTGGGCCGGAGCCAGTGTCTGCTGTTCCTGGGCCGGAGCCAGTGTCTGCTGTTCCTGGGCCGGAGCCAGTGTCTGCTGTTCCTGGGCCGGAGCCAGTGTCTGCTGTTCCTGGGCCGGAGCCAGTGTCTGCTGTTCCTGGGCCGGAGCCAGTGTCTGCTGTTCCTGGGCCGGAGCCAGTGTCTGCTGTTCCTGGGCCGGAGCCAGTGTCTGCTGTTCCTGGGCCGGAGCCAGTGTCTGCTGTTCCTGGGCCGGAGCCAGTGTCTGCTGTTCCTGGGCCGGAGCCAGTGTCTGCTGTTCCTGGGCCGGAGCCAGTGTCTGCTGTTCCTGGGCCGGAGCCAGTGTCTGCTGTTCCTGGGCCGGAGCCAGTGTCTGCTGTTCCTGGGCCGGAGCCAGTGTCTGCTGTTCCTGGGCCGGAGCCAGTGTCTGCTGTTCCTGGGCCGGAGCCAGTGTCTGCTGTTCCTGGGCCGGAGCCAGTGTCTGTTCCAGAACCAGCGCCTGTTCCAGCGCCAGAGCCAGTGTTTGTTTCTGTGTTTGTGTCTGAACAGACACAAACACAGAAACAAACACTGGCTCTGGCGCTGGAAGCCAGTGTCTGTCTGCTGTTTCTGCGCCTGAGTCACTGCCCTGGCCGCCCGAAGGGTCTTCACCGCCCTGGCCGCCCGAGGGGTCGTCTCCGCCCTGGCCGCCCAAGGGGTCGTCTCCGCCCTGGCCGCCCGAGGGGTCGTCTCCGCCCTGGCCGCCCGAGGGGTCGTCTCCGCCCTGGCCGCCCGAGGGGTCGTCTGCTCGGTCGTGTTCCGGGGCTGGAGCCAATGTCTGTTCCAGAACCAGCGCCTGTTCCAGCGCCAGAGCCAGTGTTTGTTTCTGTGTTTGTGTCTGTTCTTGTGACTGTTACAGTTCTTGTGTCTGCTGTGCCTGAGCCGGTGTCTGCTGTGCCTGAGCCGGTGTCTGCTGTGCCTGAGCCGGTGTCTGCTGTGCCTGAGCCGGTGTCTGCTGTGCCTGAGCCGGTGTCTGCTGTTCCTGAGCCGGTGTCTGCTGTTCCTGAGCCGGTGTCTGCTGTTCCTGAGCCGGTGTCTGCTGTTCCTGCGCCTGAGTCACTGCCCTGGCCGCCCGAAGGGTCTTCACCGCCCTGGCCGCCCGAGGGGTCGTCTCCGCCCTGGCCGCCCGAGGGGTCGTCTCCGCCCTGGCCGCCCGAGGGGTCGTCTGCTCGGGTCGTCTGCGCCGGTTAAACCATCACCCCCTGTCTCTGTTCCCTTCCATGGACCTGGCCCCCCATACCTCCCCCTGATCCTCCACCGTGCCACCTCCCGCCTGGACTCTTGTTTTGTATGTTACGTCTTGGAGCGTCTGGTAGCCGCTCCTTAAGGAGGGGGTAATGTCACAAGTCTGTCCTGTCATATGTAGCACATGTGGTGTTCTGTGTTCCTGTCTGTCTTGACTCCTCCTTCCTTGTTATCTGATTATTGGTTAATTTCTCACCTGTTTTTCTCGTTACCTTCCTTGTTTGCTCCCCTATTTAGTCTCCCTGTATTTGTAGTCTGGTGCTGTTTCGTTGTTATCATGTTCCTCGTGTTTCCTGCTGGACCGGAGTTATTCTTTGTCCGTTTTTGTTTGTTAGTTTTTGTATTTATATTTACTTTATTAAATCCTCTTCCTGCACTTGAGTCCTCGATCCTTTCCACTACCCAGCCATGACAGGAACTGGATAAGTATTCAGAATGTTTTTATCTAGGGCTGCACGATATTGAAGAAAAGTGCGATATGCGATAACTCATTAAATAATGCTTAAAGTGTGTCAAATAAACTTAAATTACTATCTTAAACTTAAATCTATTTTAAATGATATAACCTACATACGTGTTTCACAGGGGAGGCGCTAGGGGTGTGCTAAGGGGGCTGGAGCCCCGAATGTTTTCAGTAAAGCCCCGAATGTTTTTATTACCATGCATTGTACGCACCATCACTGAGTTTTCATGCGCATTAAAATATTTTTTATTAGAATTTAATTAATTAAATGTATATCTCTCGACTCTCACATCTACAGTGTCCGTCAATGTACGCGTTGTCATTCACAACCGACAAGAACCGCCCACTCAGGCTAGTGCTTCTGACTGACATGTAAACTGGCCAACCATCGATGAGAAGTTCAGCGTCTGTACGATCATCCAGCCAATGAAATTAGATATTTTGGAGCCAGGCAGTTTGTTGATGTGTAAGTTAGTAAAATGGGTACATCAAAATTCTTCAAAAAAAGGAAGTAAAACACCCCCAGCCAGCACTAAAACAAGATACAACAGCTTCAGCTGGTATCTGTAACTTTTAATTATAGTATTATATTTCTTATTCGGTTTTAAATTGTGTCTGATTTACATTTTGATCGTCTCATCTAATGGTTGCGCAGCACAGTCTATAGGACACACACGCGCGCGCACACACACACACACAAAATTAGAGCGTTATATGTTTGGTTAGCATGGCCTGCCTGTGTCAGGGCAACAATTAAATAAAAAAGATAATAAAAGTAAAGAAAATATTTCGCTAACGAAAATGGTTTCAAACAAAGCATCACAGTGTTTACTGAATGAATTTGCTTGTAAGCAATCACTGACCCCGCAATTCAAAAAACATTTCTTACTTTTTTTCTAAATGAATAATCTGTTTTGAACGAATCGATTGAATAAACCGACTCACTAATTAAGGCAGTGGCTTGCCGCCATCTAGTGGCAAAGTACCATTCTAATTTTTTCAATATTTCATATTTCTGTATTCCAAATTTGATATTTGATACATTAGTCTCGTACGATTATTCATGCAAATTGTAAGTGCTGTGTAATCGGTATCAATTGCTATTGAATTGCACTTGACCTGATGTTGAACTTGACCTGTTCTGTTCCCTTTGTTTGTAAATAGCATCTTGTAATGTTTGGTATTCTTACTTTGGAATGCATTAGCCAATTGCATTTTTGTTGATGAGGGTGGATTTATGTTTCAGTTTAACTCTGTGGCATTGTGACTTTTAATTTTAATAAGCCAGAAAGATTTACCTTGTTAAAAAAAAAAAAAAAAAATTAAAGAAAAACAAAAAAACAAATATTAAACATTTTATTTAAAGTTTATTCCTTGTATCCTGACACATACATGAATTTCTCTGGGCTAAGCCCCGGATATCCACTCACCCTAGAACCGCCCCTGGTGTTTCACATTCTTTTTGTGACAAGAAAACATCCCTACAAATTCTGAAAGTGAAGAGCAGTGTTTTACTGTAGCATAAAGTGTTATTTTAACATCAGTGTAAACCACGGGGTACGTTAAGCCTACGTTAGGTTTATTTAACAACAGAAACTGAATAATCAAATGTAAAAATAAAACATTGCTTGGTTTTCACTGAATGAATTAAATGTATACTGATTCGTATTAAAGCTACAAAAGTTACTTAGCCAAGAGCATTTTCTCTTTGTCTTTTGTTCATGACCACAGTTATTGCAAGCTGTTGCGATATGCATATTGCGATATATACACATTTGCAATATTTCGATATATTGTGCAGCCCTATTCTGATCCAATCTGACTTCTGACCTGTAATGCTGCCTGAATCATGATCATACACTGTTCGTTCGTTGACGAGAGGAGAACTGGCCCCCCGACTGAGCCTGGTTTCTCCCAAGGTTTTTTTTCTCCATTCTGTCACTGATGGAGTTTTGGTTCCTTGCCACTGTTGCCTTGGCTTTTGGCTTGCTTAGTTGAGGACATTTAGTATTCAACAATATTATTGATCTGCCTTATGGATGATGATGCAATTTTCTTCTAGAAACAAACTTTGTTGTATTATTTTCATGTTATCACTGTGAAGATGCTTTGAAACAATCTGTATTGTAAAAAGCGCTATATAAATAAATAAAGGTGACTTGACTACTGGAATTTGAGACGCACCAATGCTTATCGCACATACTATTTCTCAGATAGTAAGCAAACTGGGATTCAGACAATGACCATGTAAACTCAGAGATGACTAAACAATGCTTAACTGCAAAATGACATCACCGTTAGGGACATTTGGCCAGGAGAACACCACAGCTGACAAGGAGCATGACAATAACAGGAAGTTCATGAACAAGACAAGTCGAGTGTTGATACTTTACCGATGGTTTTGCTCAATTCTGTGCACTGACTGATATGAGGAAAACGAAGAATCTCCCTCCATTTTTTACTTCTTCCTTTCCGTTTTCCTCCTCCACCTAGATAGTGAAAAAAAGACAAAATTAGTCATTAAAAAAATTCTAATCAACATCAATGTAAACAAAGAAAAACAACCTTTAAATTATTAACTCTATAAAGCCTGTTGTACCATATTTGAGATGCAAGTTGTTTCTAAGGCCTCTAAATTATCAACATGATCAAAACTTTGCTGTTGTACACAATCTTCTTCATGCCTTCTGCCCTCTGATTGATAGTTCATACTTATTTAGCAGGTAAAAGAACTTTTAGTATAATTCTAAAAATGTCCCCCTTAAAAGTCGTGGTTCACGTTCAGAGAAATCTTTACTGATTTTTATAAACTAAATTTAAGAACAACTAATTTTGTTATTTATTTTTATACATACATACCATACATAATATTAAATTGTTATTAAACCATAATATTAAACCATACATTTTTAATATTAAAATGTATATATATATATATATATATATATATATATATATACACATACACATACAAACACACACATTTTAACATGACTTTTCTTTTCTTAAAAAAAAAATTGGTTTCAATCAAATATCAGGATTTCAATCAGGATTTTATGTTTTGCACCCACTATTAAACCTACTGAGCTTTGATCACAAAACTAAACATTAAAATGATATTTAAATAAGACATAAATATCAGTCACTCTATCTCCTAATATAATATATCTTCTCTTTACGTATAAATATATAATATATTTTAATATATAATAGAACAGCAATCAGACAGCTATTACAAGCTTTCAGAAGTTTATCATAATTTTTGGCCATATATAAATAACATCGGCACCATATTGCATATCGCCTATTTCATACTATATGTCATCATGAGCTATAAAAGCCTGATGTGTCAAATATAATACTAAACATAAAACGCAGGTTTAATAAACTGTTCCATTTTTTAGAAAAAAAAATTAGACTAGTATTTAATTTGTCAGGCTTAACAGGGTTAATAACTGTGCATGAGAAAGGAAAAATAATATGAACCAATAATAAAATATCACAAATCCCAATCAATAAGATACAATTTTACAGGACAATGCGTTGCGAATACAGTTTCATGCTGACTTTAAATGCCAGGATATTTTGTGACCGCTAATTAGCTTTGAACCTCATGAAATCTCCTTGTGACTTTGAACATGTGCAGTGTAATAAAACATGTCAGCATCTGGTCTCTCAGCCTGAGAGTAAGTAAGCTCTAGTTAAAATGAGTATGTCATTTCTGACGTCAACACAGGTCAAAAATATGCATTCCCTCCCAAGAGAAAAGAGGAGCTTTTACAACAAACTATGTCACGCTCTGCAATAACGGTTTCCTTTTGAAACATTCAAACTCATAGAGGCCAATAAAACAGAGCAGCTTCTGCTACTTCTGCTTCTGTTAGATACAGTTACTTACAAAAGGGCTCTTTATCACTTCTTTCACTCACTCTGGATTTGAATTTAAGGAGAATTTGCTGTATGGTGCTCCCACTCTGGAATTGAAACATTTAGTCATTTTTGACTAAACATGAAGCATTTGACAATTTCAGCATTGTGAATAGTGCTGAATGTTTCCAAACACAAACAACCAGGGTAGTTAAAGCCCAAGACCGGTCCTTAAAGACATTCATCTCACGTACATGACAGGCCTTGCTAATTAGCCACAAATCAAATCCTTTCCCACCAAACGGCAGAATTTTTGAAGGGATGTTAGTACTAGCCAGATTCAGCCACCTTAAATAAATATGAGAGGAATGTTACAGTAAGTTGTTCATACTTGGCAGGGTGATTTCAGTGTGTGTGTGTGTGTGTGTGTGTTAACAATTATTTTAACATGACAACAACCAATCTAAGACATTACAAGGAATCTGCAAATATTATAAAGCATTTTAACTTTGGTTAAAATTATTTATGTAAATACATAATGCATTTTAATGTACATTATGCATACATGTTTTACATTCCCTTCCAATCTTATTTATTTGCAGGAAATTCAGTTTAGTATATGCTCTTGCAAGTCACTGGCTGTAAATGCACATCAAGTGCGGCGTTTGGGACAGGACACTTCAACTATGGGCAATTTTAGCCACACTGTATCACAGGACAATTCTGTCATTTTTCAGTGCTGTCATATTTTGGAATACTATCGTAACCTCGGTTCCCTGAGAGTAGCGAACGAGTATTGCGTAGCCTGCCGCACTGTAGTAACATGGCAAGTTGTCGCTTCAGTCGATTTAAACCTCCTATAATGGCGAATTCGGGTTCCCTTTATAGAGGCGCCTTCGCCATTGGATGTGCAGTTGCCGTAGCACAGCCAATGAGTGAGCCGTCACTCACTGTGCTCGCTGTGCAGTTGCAATGCGTTTTACAAGCTTCAATAAATCTGAGGAAAGGAGTTTCCCCCAATTTATTATTGCAAATGTTTATTATTGCAAATGTTTTTCATTTACAATGTTTAATAAATCTCATAATGATGGCACATCACTATATCGTAGTCATAGCTTTTATTTCTATTTCAAATGATTGGGGCCGATCAGGGGGTACTTGGCTGAGAAAAAATTTGATAGGGGGTACGTTATTGAAAAAAGATTGAGAAGCACTGCTTGAGAAGCACGTTTAAAGTATTGTCAAACAAAACTGAGGCTAGCTAGACCTCCAAATCCTTCTTGTCGGTTATTGGCTGGAACAGTTTGTTATGTTTCGTGGTGCGGGTTAGCCCAGTTTGTTTTTGTTGCCGTTTTTGGAGCCTGGGGTGTCTGCAGAGACTATGTTTTTTTTACAGTGTGTTCAGGGGACAGGCAGCTAGCGGTTAGTGAGGAGATGTTTGCAGTATGTGACAAAACATTTTTTGGCCTAAAAAACGTGTGACATCGCTCAGAGCACCTTTAACTCTTTGGGGTCGCCGATCACGCCGGTGTGATCAAGTTACATGACCAGTTTAAGACTTCAACAGAAGTGCTGACTTGAAATTCTATTTTACTTTTTGTTTTGTGTTGATAGACCAAGTAAAAATGGAGATATGATCATTTAAACTTTATATAAAAAAATACAGTTTGATTGTGTTAATTTTACCTTGTGTATGGTATATTTGCACTATTGAGGAACCCCTCTTACTCAAGGAATGAAAGCCCTGTATTGTAGCTATCGGTGTAATTGTACATGAAGTGTTTTGTAGAGTTTCTAAGCAAAAAAGAAAAGAAAAAATGCCTATTGCCACACCTGCCTTTTGCTGTATATAGTTTAATTTTATCTCAATTTTACATTTTTTATGTTGTATTTGCACTATTTGTGAACCCTCATACTCTGGGAATGCAAGGCCTTAAATATAGCTCTCTGTATAATTGTGTGCACAACATTTTTTAAAAAGTGGCTAAGCTAAAAAGAAAGGAAAAAAAGCCTATGGCTACACCCGCATTTTTTTGTAAATCATATTTTTTTGTATATAGCTTGATTATATCTGAATTGTACCTGTATATGTTGACATTTACGACTTGTGTTTACATTTTAAACCTTTTAACATGCTTTGTTGAGCATGTTTGTGTTTTTTGTAGTAGAAAAGCTATAATTTTTCTATTCGGATTTTGTGTTTTTTGTGTGATTTTGGGTCCAGTATGTTGATACAGTACATTAAAGTGAAAAACTAATTGTCTGGTCATATAGGTGATGTTGTACTGAAAAAAATTATATGGTATGGTAAACATTTGTTTATGTTACAAAATAAAAAAAAAATAAAAGTACTCAAAAACGGCCAAAATAGCCCAAGACTCCGAAGGGTTAAAGAGCGCGTTAGTAATATGCGCCTATAGACGGGTCCACAACGCATGTACACTTTGTCCCGTAGATGGTCTGCTTGCGCTCTTTAACCTCGCGCACGAGCAGATCCGTTTCCTGATGTAAATAGCGAATCCGCCATGGCACGAGCACAACTGGCTTTTAAACGGAATGGGAGATGAGACTCCAATTGTTTATTGCATATTATGCCCAAAACACACCCATTACTCATTAAGAGATGAGTAATGAGTAAAGGCAACCCTTTTAATCGCTCCCCGGGCGCCACTCAAGGCTGCCCGCTGCTCCGGGTGTGTGTATCCACGTTTGCAGTGTGTGTGTGTTCACTACTCACTACTCTGCTCCTAATGTGTGTGCACTTACTTGGATGGGTTAAATGCAGAGGTAAAATTCCAAGTATGGGTTACCATCACGTGTCACTTTCACTTTAAGTGGATTCGGACACGCCCTAAGTGCACTCGCACCGTGCGCTTTAGGACCATGCGCTAAAATAGGGCCCTAAAGGTATGGTAAAACTGATGAAATTTTCCAAACAAAAATGCTTTCTTTATGCAGCGAATGTTTGACTAACCCAATTCTCCCTCAAGTGAAATTCCCAAAAACGTGGATTCCTATTGAAATGCCGGGCTTTTGGAGAAAATAACCTTTAAAAATAATACGTTACAATTTTGTAATTGTTTAATAATTGTATAATTAGTTCATTTTTATGGAAGTAATGTGTTGCGTTACTTTTGCAATACTATTTCTCATGTGGACTGGGCTTGCTTGTTTTTTAATTAAAAAAATGTTATATGATTGCAAATGTAAAAGACTTTTCACAACAAAAGTGAAATGAATAAGCCTCAGGCTAAAGGAAATGCAAATAGTACATTTAAAAGTAATGCGTTACTTTACTAGTTACGTGCAAAAAGTAATCTGATTATGTAACTCGCGTTACTTCTAATGCGTTACCCTCAACACTGCTTAACACACACACACACACACGTGCACACACACACACACACAAACAGTAAGTAATGTTTTTCATTTTACAAACCTTTAGATTATAACTGAACCCCAAAACACTGTGCTGAGGTCGAAAATAGAAAAAGACGAAAAATACTGTAGACCATCCGCAAAAACCATAATGATCTGATCATAAGAATTTCCACAAAATTTGCAGCTTACATAATCCTTAATGCATGTGTGTTTGTAACAGATTAAGGGAAAGTGACGGCAGGAGTAATGGTGACCATACTGCCACAGAAAAAAAACAGACGCCAATCACACCAGAGAAGAATGTTTGCTTTATCTTCCTGCCAGAGGTCTGTTCAAGTCAGAGCACGCATCACGGGCCAGCTGTGAAGTCAATGCATCAAACAACGTAAAACACCTGGAAGAAAGTGGGTAAAAAAAACAGAGATGTAATTAACCTTCTTCCTTTCAGTCTATCTCAGAGCCAACTAGAAGAGTCAGATTGACAGCGAAGGTCAGGAGGCTTGATGCTCACTCATCCGAGTAATATAAACAAGAATCGAATTTGCTGAGAATGACATTTAGAGAGCTTGATGGAGCTCTTGCTGATTATTACAGCTGGAAAAGCGAAGTCAAAGCACAACCCTTATGACTGAAGCGGGATAGGGATCCGGTCTCAATATTTGGAGAGGTTTAGGTGGACGCAAGGCATACACGGCTTTATGTAAATGTATTGTACATGTGTGCTCAGATCAGCTCGACATGCATCAGATCAGAGGAACTGCAGTAACCATTTACTTTGTCTTTATTTTTAAATGATTGGGTCTCTGATGTGCTTGACATGAGATGATGAAAGAGAGCATTGGTGAAATCTGCAGTGCTTCATCCACTTACATTCCACAACAACAACTACTCTCATATGTCTCCCTATGGCAAAACTATTGAAAACACTGTCTGAACAAACAGATTTAATAATTTACGAAATGACAGTGCAGATATTCAGTCTTAACAAATCAGACAGTTAGTCAAATCTTTCATCTTTATCATTCATTAGTGATGACAACAGAATTACTCCTCAAAAGTCAACAACAGGTCACATAAACACACAGCTTAGATGAAAATATTATGAGGGAACGCAGATCCCAGCGTTTAGCATTTACGAGTGCTTGGCAAACTCACTGTGTTGTTTTCATATTCAAAATGAGTGAGGATTCGGTCCAGGAATTCCAGTCATGGCACTGTGTGTGGGCCACAGCACGGTCAGGTGCTTGTGTGTATCTTTATTTTGGAATGGTATAAGCACCCTTTTGTATTGTGCATTTTTCAGTTTCTCAAAACCAGCTTCAATAATATTTTACAATATTTCCTCTAAATGAGTTAAAATTTGGACATACGTTTGAATAAAAAAAGTTTCTCATCTTAAAAAAAGCATGCTCGAATGCTGAAAAAAAAAAAAAAAGTATACACTACCGTTCAATAAATTTACTTGGGTCGCCTTATTTCATGGTTTTTGTGACTTAATTACTATTATTTTTTGACGATAATTGGTAACCTGTTAGATATAGATAGATATCACAATTTGGGCAGCATTTATAAAGTACCCTCGATGTACAGAGTGATCAATACACTAAAACAAACACACTATAGAGAGAGAATGACAGGAAATCAATTATTTGTCTCTCCGTGTCCTTACATAGACACAAATGTATTTCATGTCAGAGACCAGCTTTAAAAAAAAGAAAAGGAGGCCATATTATGTTGAAGAATTAGTGAGCCTGTTTTAATTTGTTCCACAAGACTCAGACTACACCCTTTTGTTTCATGTTCGTTTTTATAGATATGACCTAATGTGCACAATATAAAAATATGCTTCACAAGGGTATGCCATTGCATCTGTCAGACACATGGAGAGCAACGGCAGACACATGCATGACGGTAACATGTCGTCATTTACTGCATTGCAACTTTAGGCCGTTTTACAGTTGATTGTTTTACTTGGTGATTCAGAGGTGTAAGTCTTTAGAGAGCACATTAACTACAGTTATATAACAATTCAAATAATGGGAAACAGTTGTTATAGGAACGACAACTGTAAAATAAAACACTACAATAAATTGTAGAACCTGTTCAAGTACTAATGTTCACTATATAGTCTGTGAGCGTCACATTAAGGATTTGTTTATTGACCGCAATCCACAAACTGAAGTACAACCCATTTACAACAATTTTACACCACCTCAGTATGTAAAATCCAGGCTGCTGAAATATCAGTGTAGCTGCAACTTAAAAATATTTACCATGAATAATACTGGATCTCCAATGCTCTGTATTTCATATAACACCTCAAATTACATTCTCAATGATTCTCAAATTAATTTTGTGGAAATTCGGTACTTGGTGCACTTCAACTTCACATTACGACATCCATTCTCCTGATCCTGTGGATTGAGTGTCTATTTTCTTTTTCTGCAACCAGAGTGCTGGTGTTTTAGATGGTGGTGTGGTGAGACTATAACAGGTATTGACTCGACAGACACGGTGTCATGGAAAAACGAGTAGCCTAAGCGATTGCATGCAACACCTAGTCGACTTGATAAACAATCCATGTCCAACATCAGTTGAGGGTCTAAAATTAGCAATGAATTGATAATGGATTATGATTAATTATTAACCTTAAGCCTTTACTATTCCATCATTTACTCTCTATCATGTTGTTCCAAACCCAAGGAAAACAAAAGCAGTATTGTTAAAAATTCAAACACAGCAAATTGTTAAACAGAAAACTTTATGCTCTTTATGTGTCTGAAAGAATAGTTAATATTAGTCCAAGTACGACGAGAATCTAGTATTTTTTTAGTATTATTTGGCATAACTGACATTTTGGACAATCTGCAGAATCTTGTAGAAGTTACTTATGTTCACTTATACTTTGTTTTAAATTATTTAATTTAGTCAAAAATTATGACAAGACCAAAAACTAAAACATTACAATTATAGATAATAAACACACAATTTAAATATTATGGTTTTAATTAACATTGTAATTTAAATTCACAGTTGAGAGAAAAATATTAACATAAAAACAGTTCAAGACATTAACAAATGCACTAACAACATTTTTAGAACGTTTTAAGAACTTATTCAAATAAAACCAATCCAAACATTTTGCATATTAAAATGTTATTTTTGTTAATTCAAATTGTGTGCCACAGCCATTTACTATTTTTATTTTAAAATTTACTAAAACAAAAATCTGCAAAAGTTAACATGACACAGCACGTCCATCATAAACATTTGGCTACACCTGTGCAAAACTAAACTAAAAGACACACAGTGAATTTAACGCCTGCCGTCAGCCATCATAGTTTTTTCCAAACCCCATAAAGCATTTAAAAGGTTTGATAAACCACACTTTTATCATGACAGACTTGGTTAGAAGAGCTGCTTAAAAAATATTAAGGTGTGATAACACAAAGAGGAAAAGAAACAACCGACCGGCCACAACCTAGTTTCACTTTCTGAGAACAAAACGGCGCTTTTTTACTTACTCTGTGTATGTGACGTGTGTATTATACCTCTGGCTAAATATATATGTGACTGTGTGAACCGAAGAGGAACCTGGAAACCGCACTTTGATTGACGAGAAATCTGCAACGGAGCAGCACTGCTGTTTCCTTGTATGGTTATAGAATCGATCTTTTGGGGAGAGGTTTTTCAATGATGTCTAGGCCAGCTCACGTCTACCGCTACATCAGATATGGCGGAGGTTACCAAGCCTGACAGATAAATGAAGAAGGCCTAAATATTTACCTAAAAGGACAGTTGACCCAAAAAATAAATATGTCGTTGTATGATATTTACTCATCCTAATGTCATTCTGCACGATATTTTTAAAGACTTTTTTTATTCCATTAGAAAATAAATTGCATACAAGTTTGGAATGAAAATTGGGCAAGTAAAAATTTTTTTTATTAATAATCATCAATAATTTGTTTATATATTTATAAAATAATTTATATAAAATAACATTTAAAAATGTTATATTTTAATTCCCTACTATTACATCACATAATTGATATAGTAATTTATACTACATTTAATTGAACTAAAATAGATGCATAATATTGCTAATACAATTCTGTTTAGTGGCAGAAGGTGATCTCACTGTCACACACAGTAATAGCAAACGACAACGATCCAACAAATCAACCATTTCTGATGGACAAAACCAAGTCCCGCCCTACATTTTTTCTCGTTCAAGAAGTCGTTTTACTTGGATATAGTAAGTTTTACAAGTAAAAAAAAAAAAAAAAAAAAGACTACCACAACTTCCGTTTCATGCCAACTTTGTATGTGCAGGAATACTGCAGATCTTTATCTCTGACAGATCACTTATGTTGTGTGTTTTTTTTCTTCTCATGCGAGCTGCAGAGCTCAGATACACAAGTGCATGCTTTTGCTGACTGCATTCTCTTGCTTAATTGTTCATCCACACAGACTGTTCACCAGTAAACCACATCCTGAGGAAGGGAACAAATCAGATGAAAAATAGCAGGCCCATATCAACCAGACTGAAAAAAAAACCAACTAAACGTGCACTGTATTGTTGCAAACATAAGGTAGCAGGTAGATTTTTTACAGCAAGGGCGTTTTCTCTGAGGAGGCAAGAGACGTAGCCTACATGAAAAAGAAAAAAACGTAGATGCAAAGACAATATACAAAAAACTAAAATATTTATAAGTAATAAGAGATTAAATAGGTGTAAAAAAAATAAATAAAATTAGTTACACTTTTTTTATGGTCCACTTTAGACTTTAAACTTTGCAACTACATGTCAACCAACTCTCATCAGAGTATTAGTAGACTTTAGTAGATTGTTATAGGGTTAGTTCACCCAAAAATTAAAATAATCCCATAATTTGCCATCCTAGGTGTATACTATTATAGCCAGTCATTACATTATAGGTTATAAAGTTATAAATATGGATATTTATGTTTCTTACAAAATCACATTGCTTTCCTGCAGAAGGCATTTATTAAACCACTGGAGAGGTATGGATCACTTTTATGATGGATGGATCATGGATGGATGGATGCACTTTTTTGGGCTTCAAAAGCCAAGGTACCTTTTACCTTTCTATAAAGCTTGGAAGAGCCAGGATATTGTTTAATATAACTCCAATTGTGTTTGGCTGAAAGAAGAAAGTCATATAAACCTAGGATGGCTTGATTATTATGGGATAATTTTTATTTCTGGATGAACTAACCCTTTAAGGTTAGGTGTTAGGGTACGGGTGAGTAGAACAAGTTGACATGCAGTTGCAAAGTAGTAGAATGTCTGTTGGGGGATCATTTAAATAAAGTGTTAACAGATATTAAGCAGACCGTCTACTAATACTGTAATGAAAGTTAGTTGACAACCACACCAAGTTGCTTCATTTGGCCAGTGGAGAACTGGCCCCCCGACTGAGCCTGGTTTCTCCCAAGGTTTTTTTCTCCATTCTGTCACTGATGGAGTTTGGGTTCCCTGTCACTGTCGCCTCTGGCTTGCTTATTTGGGGACACTTAATGTTTAACAATATTATTGATCTAACTGCACTGACACTATTGTATGAGAACTGAACTGAGCTGGACGATGACATCACTGTTTTCTGCAGAGCTGCTTTATAGCCAAACTTAACTTATTTAATAATTGATTATTTTTACAAAGAAACTGAATAAACACTGAACTGATTTCAGCTGAACAACAGAGGCACTTTTTTTTTATTTTATTTTTTTACTTTTTAGACCTTCTTCACAGCCAAATTGAACTATGTTTGCATTATTGAATCATTATTTTCCTGTTATCACTGTAAAGCTGCTTTGAAACAATCTGTATTGTATAAAGTGCTATATAAATTAAAGGGTTAGTTCACCCAAAAATGAAAATTCTGTCAGTATTGACTCACCCTCATGTTGTTCCAACCCCGTAAGACCTTCGTTCATCTTCGGAAAAAAAACAAAAAAACCACAAAAATAACGACTTTATTTCAACTATTCATTTCCTTCTCTGTGGGCCTCGAGTCAGTTCACTAGTGTAATACAAGGGGGTAATCCATCAGCCGGAAGTTGAAGCCTCGCGGGAGCCGACGTTGTAGCAGAACTTCACCTGCTGTTAGCATTCCATTGACTCCCATTCATTTTGGCGTCACTTTGACAGCGAATAACTTTACATCTGAGGCGTCCAAAGACTTCATTTGTCCATTATTTATTTCTAAATAAACACGAAAATGTATAAAAGGCTCCATTACTTTGTATCTTACGTTATGGCCCCGTAGAAGCCGTTTTTGTTAAAAAACAGGCTAACGATTGCGTCATAACCACGCGACTATGTCGCACAATAGAGACATTACCGTATAGACAGGAGGAGAAGCTCGCAGGCAATCGGGGGGACGTTCCGTCAAGGGAGAAGCCCATAGATAATGAGTCCATAAAAGCAACGGGACAAAATATTTCAACAACGTTTTTGGGGAATTGGAAATAATTCGGTATGTGGCAAGTGAATACATATGAAGTGATTAACGTTGGCAATTTTCACGCACAGCTACTAGAAGATGTACGTCTGTCAGACAGGTTGCTCACGTCATCAAGCTTAGTTTGAGTCGGTTTGAGTCTGCGCGTCAGGAACGGAAGTGCTCAAAAATCGCTAAAAATGGGCTTCAACTGTCTCAACTGAGTTCCAATGAGATGGCTCTGTCCACTTCTTATACTGTCTATGGTGTAATAGCGTAAGCTTCTGTTGTTGTACGTCACACGCATCACCCACATGACCAGCGTCGGCCAATAGTGAGCCTACGTGTGAAGTAGCTCTACGCTATCACACTATGTTAACTGACTAGAGGCCCACAGAGAAGGAAATTAATAGTTGAAAAAGTCGTTATTTTTGTTTGTTTTTGCGCACAAAAAGTATTCTCGTCGTTTGATAAACTTAAGATTGAGCCACTGTAGTCACTTGGACTATTTTAACGATGTCTTTAATGACTTTTCGGGGCTGGCAAGTTTCAATCCCTGAAGAAGCCTATGGAGGAGTGATCCAGCTCTCAGATTTAATCAAAAATATCTTAATTCGTGTTCCGAAGATGAACGAAGGTCTTACGGGGTTGGAACAACATGAGGGTGAGTAAATACTGACAGAATTTTCATTTTTGGGTGAACAGCCGGAACAGCCTTTAAGGTGCCTTTACAATCAATTGTTAAGTACTTTATTTAGTAGATTATCTAAAATGGACCATCGAAATAAAGTGTTACCCATTTTATTCTGAGTAACCAGCAGCTCTTTTGCCTCACTTTGAACTGAGAATGTAAGAGGAGAAATACAGGTGAAAAGTCTCATATGAGAAGGCAGTGTTTCCATGGCTGTGATTGGCTAATTTCTTCAAAAATATGATATTGCATATCAATCATGGTTGCAAATGGTCTACAAATAGGCCCGAAAGGGTCACACTGGTGCTATAGTGATAGAAAGTGATTCTTTTCTGCTAACTGGTTCTTTAGGAAAGAAATCTTTAAAAAAAACAATCCCCAAAAAACATAATACTAATATCCTGGCGGATGAAAATACATGCTCAAACTAAATGATCAGTGAGGGGGGAAGTTTGGGGAACATTCAGCCCTGTTAAAATTCAAAACTGACTTTCATGACTCCTGCAAGTGTTTACAGAGCATCTGAAGACAAATTATCATTTATCATGTCATCAAATTATTATTTATATTTATTTATTAATAAAAGAACATTAAAACTAAAGAACAGTTAATAATAGGCTAACTAAATAGCTACACAAAGTACACTTTTCATTTTGAAGCAATTTAAACGTGTAAAAGGCTTTTACTATCTTTATAAACATTACTAAATGTTACAGTATTAGTTGCTTGTTGACAGTGTATCAAACATCACAGTCTTATCTAGCATCTCTTGTGCTCTGATGGCTGACAGCAGATGTCAAACAGGAAACACTGGTAACATTCAAACACACTATACCACAATAATACACTCTATGACATCAAAAACACACATAAGAAAAATGGTTCCCATTTGGTTTGCATGCACACAATGTCAGAAAGACTACCACATAATCAATGAATTGAAAGGTGACGTTGATCACCAATAAGCTGCATGCAAACGCAAAGGTGAATGAAGAGAAAACAGGCTTCTCGTGACGACACCATGTCAGTTTCTGGAAACCGATTTGCATTTATGCCACACAGTCAAATAGTGCAAAATGCAAACCTCAGTGGCATGTAATCATGCAAAAGCTTAGGGTTTTAATTTGTAGTGCTTGTTTGAATAGCATTATTTTATTTACTTCAATGTCAACCCACCTTCTACAAAACTAATTGATAGCACCCAAATGCAGACAAAATCTGATAGCACAACAACTACATTTTCAAGACTAATGACAATGTGTTTTGGACTGGTATTCTGTTATAGAGTAACAGTTTCTTCAATTGTAAGCACTTTTGCCCCATGTTTTTTTTTTATTTAATTATTCGTCATTAAAATGTATATATATATATATATATATATATTTGTTTTAAATTGTTCAGTGGAAATGGACTCCCTTGGTCTGGGATGAGGGTAAATAAAATCTATACATAAAAATTACATTGAAAAAGTAGCATAAACTAAATTAAGGCATGAAAAAAAATCAAATAGTATGACATAAAAATGTGCTAATGGTTGAAGACAAAACCATAAATGTGTCAAAATTACGACAACACTCTGTTCTGATGCTATGTTTTGCCATTTGTGTTCACTTACTTTCATGTTTTAAGAATGAAACTACAGTCACTGAATTTGCAAAGCTAGCACTAGCAGAATGGTTTGCAAAGCATTCACAGACTTGAACAAGACACACACAAAAAAAGAAAAAACTAAGAAAGGAAAACCTGCCTTATATCAAGTAAAGAGGATCTTCCTGGAAGACAAGAGAGAATGCTGTTTATACTTATAATTATAGCATGCCCATTAAAAAGAAACAGTTTTTTACAACGCCATGTGTGTTTAACCGTCTGTGTAGCACTTTTACAATAATGTCAAACAACTCAAATAGCCATTATAGGTAACACAGTGGTAGCATCACTATATATACCAATGTTCTCTCAATTGGTATTTTAGAAAAAACAAAACAAAAACCTAGTTTGTAGACCGTTTT
Organism: Gila orcuttii; assembly: GCA_026230005.1. Lineage (NCBI taxonomy): Eukaryota > Metazoa > Chordata > Actinopteri > Cypriniformes > Leuciscidae > Gila > Gila orcuttii. The sequence goes on along the minus strand of JAPDVR010000015.1, from coordinate 13,960,653 downwards.
TGGGTAAGAAGACCATTTTTGGTGACCCGTGTAAGATATTAACCAGGCCTTGGGGCAAAAATGCCCAAGACATATAAAATGTGGGGATGAAAATGCCCTCTCAATGAACTTCTCTGTTTTTCATCCATTATCAATGTTTCCTAATAATGTATTCCAGGTGTTTCTACCTAACTGCTGCTGGTGCTCATGCTGGAGCCATTTAGGTGGATCTGTGAACCACTATCAAAAACGTGACTTCCCATAAATACAAATACTGCTTTAGTCTTTTTTCGTAAATATTTGAATATCCAAAGTAATTAATTAACCAGCAAGGGCATTTAGTGTGTTGATGTACTGACGCTGTTGTATGAGAACTGAACTGAGCTGGACGACGACAACATCATTTTTTTGCAGAACTACTTTATAGATAAAATTAACTTATTTAATAATTGATCATCTTTACAACTGAACTGAATCAACACTGAACTGACTTCAGCTGAACAGGCAAAATGCATAATTTTGCTGTTATTTGCTGTTTATCACTGTAAAGCTGTTTTGAAACAATATATCGTATAAAGCGCCATTTAAAAAAAGGTGACTTGACTTGTAATGATTTCTTTTTCATTGATTTGATAGTTAAAAGTCATAGTTGTTTAAAGCTGAGAATTTATTTAAAAGTGATAATTCACTAGTGGTCGACCGATATGGGTTTTTTGATGGCCGATGCCGATATCTTAGAGAGCAGGGTGGCCGATGGCCGATATAAAGCCGAAATTTATATTTATATATCAAACATATATATATATATATATATATACACACACACACACATATTATATATATATATATATATATATATATATATATATATATATATATACTGTATATATATATATTATGTACATATTATATAGCCTATATATATATTATATATATATATACACACACACACATATATATATATATATATATATATATATATATATATATATATATATATATATATATACACACACAGTTTAGATTTATATAAATCAATATTTAATAAATTAGATAAATTTAATAAATATTTAAAAATCTTTAAAATAAACATGCTTAGGCCCTATACTTTAGATGGCAACTTCTTGAATCTGCAATCCTATTACAGTATTTTTCACAAATAAAGTAATTGTTTAAAAATATATGAATATGTGAATAAAAAGGAAGTAAACACTGTAACAGGGCACTCAGTAATCTGGTAATTTCATGCACACTGATAATCATATTTTTTTTACTTTGGCTTTTGACAAGGTAACGCTAATTTTACATACAGCACACAGTGAAACAGACATGAATATGACACAGTGGGCAACTGGATATAGCACAGCATATTTTAAAATGAAGGATTTAAAGTTTTTCGATCGCGTCTCCTGTGAAGCTGATCTTCATTTCGCACGGACCGACCGTCACTCGCAGGAACACGTTTATGCAGGCTACAAATGCACACTTCACAAGATATCACAGCTGGATTCGATTCAATCAGCAAGGTTTGTGAAATTAAATTTTTATTAGATATTCAGAGATTTGTTTAAATTATGTAGATGCCCATTTGCTGAATGTTGACGGTAAATGAGAAAGTATTTTAGCCTGATTGTTTGCCTTTTCGGTTACAAATAATATAAAAGCAAACGCATTACTTTTTCGCATACCATTTACTTTCTTTGATTACCAGTTCTGTAGCCACCGGTTCTGTCTAATAAAGTATTAGATATGACTGACAGAGAGACGGAGAATGTGAGTGAGCGCTGTGTGATCAGATTCAGGCGCTGCCGTTCTCTTCTCAGGTGCTGGTGTTCTCAGCGCCGCCCATCAAAATAAAAGTCTGCAGCGCCGTCAAAATAAAAGTCCCGCTTCCAACACATCGGCCAATCAGAAAAACTGATCGGCCGATGCCGATATTTAAAAAAAGCCAAATATCGGCCGTGGCGATATATCGGTCGACCACTATAATTCACCCAAATATGGAAATTATGTCATCATTTACTCACCCTCAAGTTGTTCCAAACTTGTATGAATTTCTTTCTTCTGCTGAACACAAAAGATGATATTTTGAAGAATGTTGGTAACCAAACAGTTTCTGGGCCCCATTGACTACCATAGTATGGGGAAATATGGAAGTCAATGGGGACCATCACTGTTTGGTTACCAACATTCTTCAAAATATATTTTTTTGTGTTCAGCAGAAGAAAGAAATTCATTCAAGTTTGGAACAACTTGAGGGTGAGTAAATGATGACAGATTTTTAAATTTTAGATGAACTATCACTTTAAATTTATTGTACATTTGTACATTTAAAAAAAAAAAGTATTTGATATATACCGTTAAAGAGTTTAGGGTCAATACGATTAAAAAAAATATATATATTTTTACACAGCAAAGACACATTAGGTAGATCAAAAGTGACAGTAAAGATTGTTACAGAAAAATAAATGCTGTTTTTTTGATATTTCTATCACATTCCCTCGTCACAGGAACAAATGACTATTTAAAATATATTAAAATATAAAATAGTTATTTTAAATTCTTATACTATTTCAAAATTTTACTGTAATTCTGATCCAATAAATGCAACCTTGGTGTGCATAAGAGATTTCTTTCGAAAACATAAAAAAAAAACGTACCTTTCGAACAGTAGTCTAAATTGACTCAAGCTGTGTGTTTTTACACGTCTAGGAAAAAATGCCCTTGAAAATCAATTTCGGGGCAAATATTGTGTATCAATAAAAAAAATACATTTTTGAACCTGGTTGTTACCAGCATATATAGAGTGATATTAAGGCACCAAATTTTAAAATATGTGATAATTAACAGCGTGAAATTATGTTAAAGTCATGGCTTTATCAGGTTTTACGTCAGTCCATGTCAACATAAGTGAGAACACACAACTGGTTTCCAAAAGACGCCCAACCAACGTGTTAGAAACTATCAAACAAAACCTCAGCATAGCTGGTGTTTATTTAACTCTGCTTTGCCATGGCGCGGGCTACTAACGGTAGCCAACACAGTCTGGGTACAGAAAATAAAAGTGACACGACTACCTGTGTTAAGTGAAAACAAACCTGCTCTATACATAGTTGATCTTCAAGTCCATGTGCTTATGTGTTTAAGGACTTCTCCAAGGTGTGGCCCCTCAAACTACAACAGAAGCCTTTGTGCCACAGGATGTAAAAAAGTGCCGCCTTTTCCAAAGGTGAAGTCCAGGACTATTGGAGGAAGAGGCCTTTTGTTGAAATGTTCCAGTGTGATGCGGTCATTTGTCTTTTTATTATCGCTTTAAAGGCACTGGCTTCAAGCAGCTTTTCAAAGAACTCAAGGAGTCATGACCAAGAGAAACTTAGCAATCAGGCCATGCTCACTTTGGCTCAACTTAACAGTGCTTGCTTTGTAAAAGATTCAACATAAAGTCTGCGCCATTTAAAGGGACAGTTCACCCAAAAATAGAAATTTTGTCATTATTTTACTCACCCAAATCTGTAGGAATTTCTTCACAAAAGGTAATTTTTGGAAGAATGTACGCTGAGGACAGTAAAGCTTCAAACATGACAAAAAGCACCATAAAAGTATTATAAAAGCAGTCCATACAATTGCTTTGCTTCCATGACTTCTGAAGTCATATGATAGCTGTATGTAAGGAACAGTTTAAAATTTGAAACATTTTCACAAAGAATCTTGACATAGGTACAAGCTCTTTTTGGCACATTCATGATGTACAATTAGAGATGTACGAATCATGAACAAATCTTTTTTTTGAGTCATATCTGATAATAAATATGTTGATCAAGTCAGCAAAACCTGTTGTAAGATGCATTTACGAATCAGACGACCCACTTCTTAAAACTTAGTGATCCAGATTATCTGTGACTAACAAAATTTTAGTCTGTTCATCAAACAAAATGTTTCTATGGCTTAAAAAGTTACAGAAATATAGAAGAAACAGATTTTATGGTATACTGAAGAGTACTTTTTGAAGGCTAGTCTTCAAAAGTGGCCAGAATATTCTTTAAAAATTATATTTTGTGTTCCGCAGATTAAATGAAACAGGTAGCACTTTTACAAGAAGGTTAATTTTTTAACATTAGTTTACTACATTAGTTAGCAAAATCTTGCTAACATTAGTTAATGCACTGTGAACTAACATTAACAAAGAATGAACAGCTGTATTTTTATTAACTAACGTTTACAAAGATTTACAAATAGAGTAACAAATGTATTGCTCATGGTTAGTTCATGTTAGTTAATACATTAACTAATGTTAACTAATTAACCTTATTGTAAAGTGTCATCATAAAATCATATGGGTTTAAAACAATGTGAAGACAAGTAAATAATGACAGAATTTTCCTTTTTGAGTCAATGACAGTCAAACATGACAGTCAAACATGAAACAGGATTCTTCTTGTACTCTGATAAATACAAATGGTGTCTTCCCTTTTCTACAGCTGTACAAAGATTTCAAATATTGGTAATATTAATCTTTGATATCTAGAGCATCCTCGATGTCTTTATATCAGATTATAGAGCAACAGAAAGGCAGTTATCTATTTTACAGGCTGTGCATCATCAAATATGTTTTTTATTGAAAGTTAAAAAATATTCAACATAAATAACTAGCTTGGTCATAGTAATGAGGGTTATGAGGTCACTATTCTTTTGTCTGCCAGTATCTCAACACATGCTCAAGACTTTAACTACAACTAAGATAAGCATCACTATTACGATTACTTGTATTAAGGGTAAGAGGTTTAGAACAAATTGTTGAGGATAGGTAGGCTAAACCTTTTCTAAGGGATCAGGCTTTTGCATTAAAACCCAAACCATATCTAGGGACCAGAATATTATAGAGAACATCACTGCTTCTGAATATGCCTACTTCCCTTCTGTTTAGTATGTCAAAGCAGCAAGTCAAATGGGCAGAATTCATTAAACAGCTGGTGAAAAATATCCATCCCAGAATCTTATATGTGCACATGTAAGCCATTATGTTAACGCCTTAGCAATGCCATTAAAAAACAACACCCAGACTATCTTAGCAACTGCACTGCAATGCCCTGCCAACCACCCCTAACAATCTAGCATCATTTTGGCCTTAGAAAATTCCATCTGAAAAACCGAGCTGCTGTTTTGTTGCTGGAAACCTGAATGCAAACTTTATGAATGCAAACATAATGCAAATTTTGAATTGTCTTAGTTTACATAATGCATGACTTTAACAAATGATCTTTCTTGCATTCTCTTAACACATGTACGTTTAAACGGCAGACTTATCCAGCAAGAGCTCATTTCTAGATTCTAGGTCCAATTTATAAGTAAAAACTGGTGTCAGAATAATTCACTTGATTGGGCATTAATTTATTACAAAACTAACATAGATGACAATACATCAGTGGGGTTTTTTTTTAAACAATAATTCAAATTTTTTACAAACACCAAAGAAGAACAGCTTGTGGCAAACAGCTGATATACATTCAATTGGTCCTCCTGAAGCCATGCATACTAATTGTGACATTTGATAATTACCAGAATTAAAAATAGCTTTTGAGCTCGGGGGCAAAATCTGTTGGTACACACACACACACAAGTCAGATGGGGTCTGTTGCAAGTACGTCGAGTGGGAACACAGTCGGTCTAGTGTGACCTTAGAGCAACTGTGTGAATCAGGTTCAGTCTTATTGTACAAAAGCCAAACAAAACATTCTGCTGGCCCAATGAGACCAGTGGTTCACAGTACTTCCCCCATCATAAATAAATATAATAAATACTAATATTCATATACATAAATTCAAAAATCTTAATTATTCCAAATCAGCATATTACAATGATTTCTGAAGGATCATGTGACACTAGAGACTGGAGTAATGATGCAGAAAATTCCGTTTTGCCATCACAGGAATAAATTACACTTTAATTTGTTTAAATATAGAAAACAGTTTTTTTAAATAATATTTCACAATATTACTGTTTTTACTATATTTGTATTCAAATAAATGCAGCCTTGGTGAGCATAAGAGACTTCTTTCAAAAAAATCTTAATTCTTCCAAACTTTTTTACCAGTAATGTATACTAATATTTTTCATTAAATTTTCATTTTTTCTTAATAAAAATTTAATCTACATAAAATATTGTAAAATTATCTAAATAAAATATTGTAAAAAATCAAATATATAGAAACAGGTACTATAATTGCTTTTTGAGTTGTCTGACATTCTTTTTTGTTTTTATCTATTATGTGTATACGTTACATATGCAAAATATTTTAAATATATATATATAGCATGTACAATAAATCATTAAAATACATTTTTGCTGGAAAATTATGCCATATGGTGCAAATAATGTGCCTCATTTATCAATTTAACATAGAAACGAGTGCAGATCCAAGCACAGAAATCATCTTACGACAAGGTTCACGTGTGATTAATGAAACAAACATTCGCATGCTGCCACAATTCCATCGTACGTTGATAAATGTGGTGGCAGAAAACAATCGTCATTTAAACATCACTCCCCTAAAAATACACGGTTTAGAAGCCTTGTCCCTAGAGTTTACGGCTTGAAGAAACGTAACCCCGCCAAGAAGATGCAGTAACTCATTAAAGAGAATACTCATATCGACAAGTAGTATGTGATGATACATTGGGTCATGATGGTCGACTAGTCAAAAAGTTGACCCTGCATTCAACTCTATTTTGCAGTGCTTGCGTAGCTGAACGCACCAAAAACTATGTACATTAGGGCTGCACGATTAATCGCAATGAAACCGCACGCAATTTGGCAAAGGCTGAGATTTTATGCGCTCTCACGCAGAGACGCCAAATATGCCCCGCCGCAGAAGTACAATAACACACGTCATTCCGGGAAATCGCTATCGGGCATCATACTATCTGTAGCTGAATAAACAGAAGATTGAAACGCTTTGATTGATTAAACATGACTAATAAACACACGACTGCCTTATTCTGTGTAAGAAGCCACATCATCTCACAGAAGGATGCTCAACTGTCGTTATGAAGTGAGTTGGGAGTAAAAGCATGTTATTAAATGTTGTCTTTTGTTGGACAAGAGGTTCGTAAATGCTTCTCATGTTTGGAAAGATGTTTGATGCGTTTTGCTTTTTCAAATGCACGTTAAGTGACTCAAACTCACAGTGTTTTCAGATGGAGCGGCGTTTACAGAGCCATACACCAATGACAAGTGGCGTGTAAAAAAAAAAAAAAAAAAAAAAAAAAAAAAAAAAAAATCGCAGCCTTTGCGATTTAAAATTAAATTGCGATTAATCGTAAAGCCCTAATGTACACCACTAAGAAACACATCTGATTGGTCAGATGAACTTAAAACCAGCATCATTGTTCAGGAATTCTTGAATTAAAAAATTCTAGTTAAGTTTTCTGTTTTGGAGGTCTCCAACAATAGGTTTACATGCATCCAAGGACAAAAAAACGCTTAAATTTTCTCAATATCCATTGCAGCATCACCATAAAGAATTCAGTCTCTCTAAAGCCCTCCTTCCGAAAGCCAACTCTGCTCTGATTGGTCACATGTCCAAGTCTGTTGTGATTGCATCTGAAATGAAATGCCCATTACCATATTTGAATTTCAGCTCTGTAGGATTTCACAGCTTTTCTATACACAGTGATAGGTTGGTTTACCGCATCAATTCGATTCCGAGTCCTCATCTTTTGGAATTGTGCGCAAAAAAATAAAACAATAAAACGTCTTCTCGATAAAACGTCAAACTCTTCCAGGCCTCAGCTACAACTATATGTTTCAAAGTAGATCCTGTTCACAGACAGCCAGTGAAAAAGAAATTTGTTACAAACCAAAGTAGGAAAGACTGGAATTACTGAAGACTCGTTTCAGGCAGTTCAGAATCTTTTTTTTCTTTTGGGGGACAATAACAACATTTATCATGCAATTTGACCTTTTACAATCCCAAACAGCTATATTACATGCTACATGAAATGAATATCCAAAACGTATAATAGGTGCAGTTTAATCAACTAGTTATTCAGGCAACCCACCAATAAGTCGATTTTGATAACATAGTTTTGCTCATTCCTAATTAAAACACATGTACAAGATAACCAAATGGTGACAAGGGGACATTAACACAGAATGTGTTTCTGTGTTTAAAAATGCAGGGTAGAGGCCCCTAACAGTTTTTTTGTAATATATCTGTGTGTATGAAAGATATGCATTTCAAATTAGCGTGTGTGTGTGTGGGTATGTGAGCATGTTAATCTGTCTATGTTTAATCCGTGTAGGACCTGTACCACAAAGGAATCATTAAACTCTTCCTGAGACTTAAGCCAGGTGTCGTATCTCTCCTTGGCACTATATATAGTGACAGTGTGGAATGTGAGAAAGCATGCCGGTCTGACTGCCATCATGGATGCTTTGTGCTACAATTACATAATGCACAAGCATCACATAGCATTTGCACTCAAAGTGTGCCGCACAATGCTGTCACCAAGGCATCTCAAAGTCCACAGGAAAAGAATAGATAGCCATGGAGAGGGAAAAAAAAGTGGAGGAGAGGCCAGTTACAGTACCTCTCAATACCTGCCTCAACACAAAAAATCAGGGAGAGGCATATGGCATTTGATTATCTCTTATTCTTTCTTTTACACACAGGTCATTCAGAGAAACATAAAATGCCTGTTGTAATCAGGGATGTTGCCTTAAATGGTTGCATGGAATGCCATCAAGAAATCTGACAATGGTTACGTTATAGAACTTCAAAGCGGCAAAGCGGAAATACGTTCGCAGTAGTTGTTTTGGACAAGGGGTCAAAGTGGTTTCGCTATTCCTCGTAGAGCCCCAAGCTTCCTCGCCAGCTGTTCTTGATTTCCTCTACACCACTGCCGCTCCCTCTCTTCCCCCTCAAGCTCCTCTTATTCCACCCATGGACTCTTCTTACGAGTTCAGGGTTTTCTTGGCACATCATCACTGTCCAATAAGAACATTCTGAGCAAAAACATAGCCAAGTATAGTGCTGCATTCATTATGATCGGAGCAAAATCCAATTAGTTTCATGCTATTGATCTTTTTCCTAACTGAAACCAAACAAAAGAGAGAAAAAAAAAAAAGTGTTCTTCTGAATTAGAACAGCTGTTATTCAGCTCTAACCAAGCCTAATATGATCGGCTATTAAATATTTAGGAGAATTTGCTTGTTTTTTCAACTACCAAAAGGAGTGCAGTCCTTCTGCTCAATGCAACATTTTGCGATCTATTCCACAACATATTAGGATGACATCATGTGACTTATCAAAAGAGAGCTTTAGAATTTGCATTTCTCTGTAATAAACACCAATCATGTCCCATCCATTTATGAGGGATGTTGCTGTTTGAAGAATTTTATAGGGGAAAGTGGCGTAAGTTGAGCCACTTTTAGTTCATTTGTCCTTTTTAAAAAAAATTTTTTTATAAAGAGACCATGTACAATTTTTAATTAAATGTTTCCATTTCATGCATTGTACCGGATAGAGGTATTAATAATACTCCTTATATGAGGACTGTTATCAGTTGAAATTACAAGAAAACATCTACAGTATATGGCCATAGAAATAAAATTTCTCCTCTGAAAAAGTCCCCCACATTAGGGGTGAGCGGTGTCATCATACTTTGGGTTTTCACAGTGATGCCATAGAAGAACCATTTTTGGATTCCCAAAGAACCTTGGGACCAAAGAACCCAAAGAACCTTCCCAAAGAATCCTCAGTGATCTTTACCTAAAATGACCATTATTTTCTTCCACTATAAAGAACCTTTTGTGTAATGGAAAGATTCCATGGATGTTCCAATATTCCAAATAACATAAAAATATTCCAATGTCTTATTTTGCTGCACATTATTAGCCCTGTAAAACCTGACATATGAAATTCAAATTTCTTGAAATGCAAGTTTATTGAACCATTTTTACAATTATATTAAAGGGTATACTAAACTATCAATCCGACGACAGAAGGCATGTAGATTGTGTACAACAGGTTTTTCAGGGAAGTTGGTCATGTTGATCATTTAGAGGCATTAGAAATTTGCGTATCATATATGATACAGTGGGCTTATAGGCTTATTATCTGCATAAACCAATAGAGCCACTGGCACAGCTTACCCCAAGGCATCTGGCACACTTTACCCTCACAGCTACCAAAAATGCTTAATTGATTAATTTTAGGGATGCTCCGATTGATCGGACGCCGATCATGATCGGCCGATATTGGCTAAAAATAGATTGATCGGCGAACCCCAAAAGCGCCGATCAAAAAAGCCGATCACGTGACGTAAATTACTCGTGCGACTTTTTCCCACCTGCATGCGTGGCGCACGGGCACACAACAGCAGAGTGGAGCTTGGCAGTGGCAACATGAGTTCTTCTTCACCGGAACGAATAGGGAGTCGCCCAACGGATTGAAGCGCGCGTCCGAGTGAAGACCGTGCACCGCGCGAGCCACAAGAGAACACAGTATCCGCGCCACTGATCGCTGCGGCAAGGAGCACTTTGATCACTTGATAAAAAAAAAAAAACATTTCAGCGCTAGATCGCCTCTTATTTAACAAATGAACAAAATGAATGCTCTGAGTTAACTGGAGATGTTTTTATTTATTTGCATTGGTACATTCGTGCCGCAAGATGTTTCAAAAGTGGTGGTGGTATTTTATTTTTTTTGATCTGACGTAGTTGGTTCCTCAACTACATCAGATTCAGATTATTTTATTTAATGCCATGTCAGCATTCAAAGCAATTTTCATGACAAAAATTCAATTATAAAAATACAAATATCATATAAATACAATAAAACGAAACAAATATAAACAAGAAGTCATTTTATACAATATATATTTTTAAATGAACATATGATAAAAAATCCAAAACCTTTTCAGGAATAATCTCATTAAATATGTCCTTTAATGAAGTAACTTCATAAAAGAGCATTCTGCTCAACTACATCAGACGTTCATAATAATAACAGAAAAAAACTTGCCATAGTTTTGTCCTTTTATCACTAGCCAGTTTTGGTGTAACAGGCTGTACATTTTGTTGACAATTAGTAAATGTAGTGGGTGTATTAAGAGGCTACAATTTCCAAATATGCCTAAGTGTAACTTGATCCCCTCCCATTAGGCTGATCTGATGTGTGTTGGTCTGCCTGACCCCTCTTTGTTTGGAATAATTTAATGTTACTCTGCCTTATTTGGGAAAGCTGGCCTACAGTAGCCTTAAGACATCTCCTTTTCTAAATACAATTAAATAAACACATTTCTACAAATGGTGCAAACTCTGCTAGATTATAGATAAAAGATTCCCATTCCCCTGCCATTCTGTGATCGGCAGTGATCGGCAGATCATGATTTTGGTGATCGGTAATCGGTGATCGGCCCCAAAAATGCTGATCGGAGCATCTCTAATTAATTTATAACATATTTTTAGCAATGAATTTATAGTCAATTCATAAAAATGATTTTACCTGCTATGTAAAAAAAATACTAAACAAATTAGCCTTAATGCTTTTCATTTTTCTCATGTGCATCTTCACGTCACGTACTGCTCAGTATGATGAAACCATTCTAAAGAAATACAGCAGGAAATACACAGTGTGCAAGATTAAGGATGCCACATGATCTTATCCTACTTTCCTCTATACTGTAATATTAGAGATTATTTAAATTTTGCATCAATAGGACACATTGTATTCATTCGGACAATGCAATATGCAAAGCATGGCAAGTACTCATGGTTCGTAATATGCAAAGCAGAATTTCAGACATGTAATGAGATATTCTACCAGTCACCTGTCCTAAATGACATTCAAGGTTGACAGGCCGGGGTAATGGGGTAAAATCTTTTAAAACCTCTAAAAGATTTTTTGTTTTTTTAAAGCTGCTGATGAACACATAGGGTGATGCATGTTTTTTTTTTTTTTTACAGCCAGTCCAAATTAAGACTAAATATTTCACAGTTGGCTCTACTCTCACTCTCACATAAACACAAGCAGGCTCTAATGGAGAGTGAGTGGGCTGAAGGCGAGGTTAAGACTTCATGATGATGGACCTTCCCTTCCATTAGAGTCTCTCCACTCAGAAGAGCTTTTAAAACTTTACTGCATTACGTCACAAAAAAATGAGAGCAAGAGACTGCATTTAAGGACAGGCAATAAAGCCTGTAAAAAACCTTTAGAGGAAAATGTGGCAGATGAAAATGAAAGAAAACTCTCCTGCACTTCAGCAGAACAGAATGTGGTTAAAAGTTCAGCTGTTCTGACTCGAGCATTCTTAGCTTCATGTCAATGCCCTCACTGATGATGCAACGCTGAGCTGCTCTTCATGGTGGAACATCAACTACAAGCATGTTGCAACATGCTTTAGTTTTATCAAAAGTTGTTAATTCTGTATTTTGATGTGAAAATGCAATGGAACTCTATTTTACACCTTTACAAGCCACCATCTAATTAGTCTCAAGTCCCAATTCTCTCCACTGTAACACTAACCTTTACAGGAAACATTATTCAGCTTTTCTCTACAATGACAGACAAATAAACCGCAGGTGAACCTCAAATATTCACTATATTAATTTCTTAGGATTAAAAAATAAAGGAGCAAATCAATGTCTAAATTTCACCATTATTTGTCTTATTTAAATAATTTCAAAGAACCATTCAGTGAACTGTTTATAAGAAAATCTTTTGTGCAATGGAAAGGTTCCATGGACGTTAAAGGTTCTTCATAGAACCATAGATGCCAATAAGTAGACATTTAAGAGTGTACATTCATTAATATAGACCTTAAATTGAGATCAGATGGATTATTTCCCCCCTATTTACCCAAATTGCATCTTGGCCCAGTACTTCTAGGGCTGTCAAAACTCAGTTCATGCCAACAATTATTGAATCATTCAGCAATGTATTCTATGAGTACCAAGACAGCTCAAGGTCACACTATCTTGACAGTTCCTTATGTTGAAACTCTGTTCTAGCACATCTTCACCACTTAAGTGAGCAGTTCTTAAAGTTCTTATTTACTTACATTGACATGGCTTATTTCTATACAAAAACTGTTTGTAGTAACCAAGTCAATCAATATCCAAAAAAGACCACAAAGCACTATATTCCGACTCTTTTGAACCCATATAGCTTCATGAAAGGCCAGAAGCCAGAGCTATGTCTTAAATACTGGTTTGGAGGAGGGGTGTAATAATGACATTTACAGGAATTAAACAATTAAAGGAAAATTATATATTTTACTATATACGTATACTATAGAAGACAATGGGACCCATCAACTTTTTGGATGAACTAGGCCTATCCCTTTAACCAAATTCCTAATATGTTGAAAACAGCTGTTAATGTTTCTTGCCTTGTAACAGAACATGCAATTATGAATAACATGAATCACTTAAATTCAAAATGGCAAAATTACACAAAAAAGTCAAGTAGTTTGTCTGACTGGATATTACTTTTGTTGGTCATTTAACATTTCTATCATAAAAGAGATGTCAAATATTAAAGGGGTGGTAAAACACGATTTCACTTTCTAACTTTAGCTATTGTGTAATGTTGCTGTTTGAGCATAAACAACATCTGCAAAGTTACAGCGCTCAAAGTTCAAAGCAAAGGAAGATATTTGCTTTTAAAGAAATCAATTTCTAAGGACTACAGCAAACAGCCAGTAGGGACTACACGACATTCCTCCAGGGTTGCTGACATCACTAACCCCTAAACCCCTCCTCCAAGAATACGAAATAAGGGGGGCGAGGCCATTTTATATTGTGTTGGAGAAGAGTTGTTGTGGTATAGGAGTGTTGTTGCCGCCGCAATGCCGTCGAAACGCTGTTATTTTCATCCGGATTGCAGGTCCACTTTGTTCAGCCTTCCTAGGGACGGGGGAGTTAGGGATCAATGGTTAATTGATTTCGGAGGAAAGCTTCCAAAATCTTCGCGAGTTCAATGCAGGATTCGCACAACGGCTTGTCCTGAAAGATGGATCAGTTCCAACTTTAAGAACAGAAGCTTTTGTTTACGGGCCACAACCTGTAAGTATGATTTATTTTTCGTCTATGTGTTTTCCTGTAATAGTTCGTATTGTTAATTGTACGTTGTAGCAAGTAAGTAAACAAATGACAACGCTGTTTGGCTCTGCAAACTAGTTTGTTAAATGCTCATTCATACTTAACGTTATCCGACAAACACCTAACGTTACAAACTTTTTTTAATCTCAACAGCGAACTTGGAATTAATGTAAATAATTCTTTGATTAGAGCTTTTATGTATAGTTTATCTACATGCTTGTTTATCTACTGGCATGCTAAACATGGTTCTGTGTTTGATTTGGCTATTGTAGTAAACCCAGTGTTTAGTGTTCGTTTTGGGTTAATAGTTCTGTCGACAGATATTTGGCTACAATCGTTCTAAAAATACAAAAGTAACCGTGCCATACAGTCAGTAACGATCACCATCCGCAGTCTTTACTCAAAAAAATCCCTTTGAGGACTGTAGTAGAATTTGTTAGAACGATTATATGAAATTCTTGTTTATGAAGCTTCGCCTATTTTTTGTAAGACTATAATAATTAGTACAATTACTGGCTTCATAGAACCCGGAAACCATCAGACCGTTTTTACAAGGAGGGGCAGAGCAGTGTAGAATAAAGGTAAAATACATGAAAAATAATGCAATTTTTTAAAAACGAAGCATGAACACATGTTACAGTGCATCCCACAAACACAATCAAGCCTTTGAAAAAATGTATTTTACCACCCCTTTAATGTTTAGCTAAATGTCTACAGTAGCTGATCTTCTCATTCTTTCACTGCTAAAACTGCAGCGTCACACTGGAATTCATGTTTGCCTTCTGGGAACAATAAAGGCCACCTTCAAACATTTTAACATTGAGCATGTTTACATACACACCGATATGATGAAAAACTCCTAAAATCATCTAATTGCATTAACCCGTCGTCCTGGTTCACAAGCAAACAAATAATCCATCAACGCAAGTAAACTGTGTTTCCAACACATTTTTATAATATCTTGGGTCAAGAATTTCTTGAGTCGGAGCTTGCCATATATTTCCTCCTCCCTTACCGTGACCCGCTCGCACTGTGTGGATGTTACATATCACACATGCGCACTTCAATAAGCCGATAGATGGCAGGTTAATGTGTTTACAAGCCGGGCAAAATCGTGGTAAGAGGCAAAAATGTTGATTGGTTTATGCTTAAGCCATTTATGACCTTGAGGGTTGATGTTTTTATATAACCACATGCAGGGGTTAAATTGGGATTTATTATGTGGGGGTGCTCTCCTCTCCCTAGGGGGGTCCCATACAATGTGCCAAACATAATGTGCCACATGAAGAGACAGTGCAGCATATGACAGTAGCAACAGCTGAGAAGATTTGGGTCTGTGGTGACCAGGTCCACCTCACACACACTTCCTTCTCCCATTCTCTCTCTTTACTACTACAACACACACACACTCATCCTACTCTGCATCATTTCTCATCAAGATATGCACAAGTCACAAAAATAAAATCAATCTATCCTTGTGGAAAGGTTGCTTTATAGCTAAATGTAGGTCTAGCAAGTCTTTCTGCAATTCACACAGATCAAATACAAATATGCTGGCTGAATATATTGCTAGTTTATTTTGAGTAGCCAGCTAGCAGTTCTCTTGGCAGTTTGCTGATAATCCGGTGTCTGAAGTAAAATGTTCAAAACCTCTCCTGAGAAAAATCACATGGTCAACCTAGTCTTGGTTATTTAATTTTGATTTAGTCTTATTTTCCTTACTTTGTCATTCAAGGCCAGGGCACTTTTTGTACATTTCTGGAACTTTTGCGCGCTTCCACGGCATACATTCATCCGTGTCACCCAGATGCGTATGCGCGAGCGGTGCGCGATCATGGTCGACTGACAACGAGACGAGATTAAGCAGCTGAACAAGAATACGGCCGTGTTCCGATTGTTCTCAGCTCCGCCGAGACAAAATAGACATCCCATTTCAAAAATCTTTAATTTATTGTCAGAAATGTTTTCAAAAGCATCACTTTCATCAAATTTTATGTGACATAATTTCCAGTAGGCAACTGAAACGAGCAGGTTGAGCCCCGGAGAGCCCCGGCCCAATTTAACCACTGACCACATGCATTATTAGATTAGTCAGAATATTAAGCATAATCGGGTTAAGAACATGCATGTAAACACTCATTGACGAACGCTGTTTAGACTACTGAGGTAGACCATCCTAAAAATTGACTTTTTGTCATTCTAACAATATACAGAGTGGTGCATAATAGAGTGCACAAGAGCAGCATCAAGAATATCAAATATTGTGGAGTGTCAATTTGGGCCATATCTCATAACTAGGATAGGGACACGTCCTTGACAGCGGAGTTCATACTTTTTCTAGATTGTAACATGTGCACCCTGCTCTCTTCTTTTGATACATCCACATTTGAATAAAAAACATTAAAGTCTGACTTCAAACATAACCCAGGCATTTCAGTAGCACACGCGACTTTCCCTCCACCACTTCTAAATGTAACCAACGCCACAAGTCAGTCAACAAGTTAGTATGGATATTGACCGTGTGGAATTAGATCAGACAGAAATGACATCAGCTAAGGCAACAGACGTCCGCTGGCAAACCAACTGGCCATTTACAGCAAGTCAAATTCAATTTTCACGCCTATCAGTCTCAGCCCAACACAAGCTTCAGCACTTCTGCTACATATTTGTGCTGCTTGTACCACAACACATCCATCTAATGCGGCAGTCATAGCTAGACTGGGTGTGGATAAAGCAAAATGTTATGCGAGAATGATGTATGCCTGGCCTACTCAAAGTAGCAATAATAAATAATTACAAATTTTAGCCTTTTGAAGACAGTTAATAAAATATATCCCATTGTTATTGTTATATTCATATAACATTGTTATGAACCAACATAAAACGATTGTTTTTTTATTTAGAGAAATTAAAGATTTGTTTGATCAAGCAGTACAGTAAATACAGTATCTATTTTTATCAAAAATCTAATTTAGTCTAAAATAATCATGGTATATTTACAGTTTTTCACTGAATGAACACTGCCAAGGATTATGTTTAATAATTTCAGTTATGCTATATGCACCAATATATCAATAGGGCCTACATTGTACTTGGTACTACTAACTAAAAATAATGAAATATTCATTAACTACAAATAATGGCACACTGACACTTCTATGATTCATTTCTGTGAATTACCTTGAATTATTCAAAAGAATAATGTATTCACACAAAAACTTCAGTGTGCTGCAGCTAATGAAGATTAAATCATAAATTTACAATCACATTTACGCATTTGACAGACATTTTTATCCAAAGCAACTAACACAGTATTCAAAGTACACGTTTTTATGCATTCTTTGAGAATCAGACCAATGCCTCTGTGTTGCAACATGGTCTACTGTTTCTTTCTTTATTTTAATTTCTTTAAATATCTTTTTAATTAATAATAATTAGTTACATTTATTAACGATAAATGTTGATTGATTGATATATATATATCTCAAGAATGTTTTTATGCATTCTTTGAGAATCAGACCAATGCCTCTGTGTTGCAACATGGTCTACTGTTTCTTTCTTTATTTTAATTTCTTTAAATATCTTTTTAATTAATAATAATTCGTTACATTTATTAACGATAAATGTTGATTGATTGATTGAGATATATATCTCAATCAATCAATCAATATTTATTTCTAAAGCGCTTTACAACAACCGTCAGGTAACCAAAGTGCTTCACATCATAGAACAAAATAAAACATATCATACAATAAATACATATAACAGTAAAATCAAAAAAGAAAAGTAAAATTGAAAAGAAACAAAAACAAGGAAATTGTCACACCACTACTGTATATGTATATATATATGTATAATATATATATATAAAATATTTATTGGTGGTGGTTGAGGAGATCCCCCCCCCTCTATGTAAATAAATGTAACGAATTATTATTAATTAAAAAGATATATATATATATATATTATATTCAGTATCTTAACAGTATGCTGCCAGCAAAATCATTACCCATACCTAGTAGATGCTTCCTTTAGCAAGAATCACATATGATAGTGTAATTACATAAGAAGACGCTTCTATGACAGAGGGCATTTTAACACTGGAAGCTGTGTATTAACAACACAAGAATGTAATTTCTCAACGCAGTGGCGCAACTTTTTAGCATCTGGCCAAAGCAGCAGCAGCAGATTTCCCCCCTTGTTATGTGTGTGAGACAATATTTCTTTTTCTCTCTTAGTTTTCTCCTTTCATTCACTGCCTTGCATTCTCTATCACTCTTTTTTTGCTCTCTGTACTTCAGTCTCCTCATTTGCCTCTGACTACCTTTTTACATGGGTCTGGAATGGATGATGTTTATTCTTCAGGATTTCACACGGCAGTTTCCAGCAAAGAGGAGCAGTCTGCCAGATCCAGAGTTCTTGAATGGGGAGGAGAGCCCCCTCGTCCGCCGTCGTCATGGGTTACGACATGCACTCCACATCGCCTATGCTGTCTGAGGAGGCCAGGGTCAGATTACAGCCTTGCTTAGGAATTCACCCCCCACCATCTCAGACACGGTCACTCACTCACTCATTATTTGAAAAGAAACCAATTCAATGGTACTTCCATGAGAGAATGCCAAAAAAAAAAATTACCTAAGGCACTGGTTAACAGGGCTGCTCTTAGTTACTGTCCCATGGTGCATTTACTGTAATTCTGTCAGATTAACAATGGAACAATCTTCAAATTGGGATGGGTCAGAGGATTAGTGTTGTCAAAAGTTTTAAAAATATGCCGAGACCAGCATTTTCCTCTAGCATTTTGAGTGATGCTGAACGGATTCTTAAACTCCTCTGGTTGGCCATTGCATTCACGTGCTCAACATATAGGTCTCTGATTGGTTATTGTGTTCACACACTCAAAATATATGTCTCTGAATGGCCATTGTGTTTACATAAATATGTCATTTTTGTGTATTGGTTTGTAGTATTTATATGTTGAGTTCTTTTTGTTATAAGAAAAAAGGTTATTAAACCTATTATAGTATGACAACACTTTTTTATCGTGATAATAATGTATACCTTGATAAAAGCTTAAGCAATTATCGCAACATGAAAATTTGATTTTTGATTTTTTTTGGGGGGGGGGGTTGATGTTGCGATGTTCGTCTCTGTTTTTATAGGACAACTTAGTTTGAATAAACAAGCAGACACTGATTAGCTACTTGCTCTACGTTTATTTAAAATTAACATCAAGACGACTAGAAGTGAGTGTGCTTTCCATTAAATGAAACACACACAGTAAACAAATCCTTAACAAACAAAAAAACTTTGCAATGAACGTGCTTTGTTTTAAATAAATCACACACAGTAAACAAAACCTTAACAACAAAAAACTTTGCAATGAACTGCAATTTAGACGCGCAAACTGCGTGCCGGTGCGGTGAGACGTACATGCTCGGGAAGATTCGGCTTGAAGTCGTTCATCCTCGGATGCGGCGCCGCGCGCGCTGTTACAAAAAAAAGCCTCGCACACAGCCAAGCGAATTGGGGTCTTGCTGGTCTGCGCACCCAACGCTTCATTTTTGCCGCGCGCACCTTCGCTCATTCGGACCATAGACAGTAAAAGAAATGGATGCGTCGAGTATAAACAAGGCTTTACTCCGTGTTAGCGCGCACGCTCTGATCGGTAAAGGGGCATCGAATCTTCTCCAGCAGTAGCAGCCTCCGAAGCACCACTAACTCCGCCTCCGTTTCCCTCCTAAGCTGATATTAGAATTTAAACATTCTCTATGATAAAAAATGTTTGTAAAAAATATTTTAATAACACGGTTTTGGCGGTTATAGAGTTCTAATGACGGTGTTCAACTATAACCGTCGGTCTCACGGTTATATAATAACCGTCACACGCCTAACCATGACATTCCTACTCTGCCCCCATCATGAGTGTACATGCCTCCTACTGCTGATTGGCTACAAGTGTGTTGTGCTTGGTCCGATAGACTTTCAACAGAGTTTTTCAGAAATCGCTTACTGCACCTTTAAGACTGACCAGTTGTCCAGAAAATGCACTGACAAAAATCAATTGTCAAAGTTATGAAAACATGGGAATATAATAGTTTTTACACTGCATCACAATGCGGATGTGAACAATTCTGCCTAAAAACGAACCAATCGATTATTTTAAAAATGAAATGGGCCTATCATACATATTAATGTAATGTTTTATTGTGAAATTAAGTACTCTTACCAATACCATACATTAATAAAAAAAATGCACAGGTCCTTCGCCTATGCACTATGCACATCACATTATAACTAACTTCTTGAAAGCAGATATTTGGGCACATTTCGGTTTTTACGAAAAAGAACATGCATTAAAAGAGAAAATAAAGTGCTTGATAAAAAGAGCCACAAAAAAAATCGTGCACTGCCTGAGCCACAAAAAAAATCGTGCACTGCCTGACACACACCCGAAGCGCGTGCACAGAAAGACACCTCTCTCAGACACAATTTGATCCCAAATTCAGTTCTCTTTAGCAGCGTATTGTGCTTGACCTGTCAGATACACAGAATTATTTCAGAATACCTGCCTATTTCGAGTATTCACGTAAACATAGTCAGTTATGTCTTAAGTGAACAAACAGCTGGGGGGAAAAATCTAATGTGTAACATTAAATTAGATCCATGCATTAGGTCTTAATATAATAAACCTGCTACTATCTGCATCATTAATGTTAATCAAACAACAAAAGAAAAGAGGGAATCACTCACTGCTCTTAACTGAATAACTTTTGCAGCTTTATATAATAACTAATTTATTTGTAATTAATGCACTAAAGACTATTCAGTGATTATTTCTACAATTAATTATTCAATTTCTGTATTATTTCATACTTCAAGCTTCAGTTAAATAGATCTAAAATAAAAAACAATGTAAAGCACTTACAAACGTTAAAGCACACGTTTATTTCTTGTATTTGTTCTACTGGTTGTTATTTGCAGCTTTGCTCCTATTTTTAATAGCAAAGATAAAAAAAACTAAAATAACTATATTGTGATTATTAATGTAGTAATTATTATTAGAAAAAATAATTGGATGAAGCTCCAACGTGATATATTGAGCATCATTTTATAATCAAATCATTACCCTCTGAATTGTAATCAAATAGAATCGTGAGGCAGGATAAGATTCACAACTATACTGAGATTTGATACTACAAATGATAGTAATTACTTTCCTCATAGATATTTTACTGTTATTTGATTTACTGTCTATTCCACCTCCAGGAAGAGTACATTAATACAATTAAGGATTATGAAGAAAAACATATTTCTTTGGTTCATTGGTGGATGTTATTCCATTCACGTTGCATAAAAAAACTAAACGGGGTCAGATTTGATTTCATGTTGACTTTACATCCTACTCTGAGCTGACCCTGGACTGAAGACAATGAGGCTATTTTTTATGACCTCTCTGCCTGTATTGTCTGTCTATAATAATCACACCCGATATCTGAGGTCATGAACTTGACTGATAAGTTTGCCTTATGTAATCTTGATATTTCTCCATTTGCAAATTAACTTCCCTCATAAATCTAATCAATTCTTTCAGCTCATGTTTGTGGAAATTTACTAGGCTTAAAGAACTGCATAATGTACACACATGATGCAGCAAGTTGCGCCGCAACAGCTAGAGGCTGTCTGTGTCTACACTGGACATGACAACACAACCATTGCAAATCTATTTGTTTGGAATATGGAATATGTCAGAAATAGAACCAGGCATCATGTCGAATGCAAATACTTCAATCCTAGCTCAGTTTAATGTGTCTGCATTCCAAAATGTTAGAGCGCAATTCATGATGTGACAAGAAGTCCCTATAATGCAGAAGTCCATGCCTTTAAATCTCACAATTTTTTTTCTCATCTTTTTTTGTAAACTCTCATAATAAACACTTTTTATCTTTTACTGGGCTTCCATCCATATTATAATGTGCATTAGTGCAACATGTTTTCTGAGCTCTGACTACGTCAAAGTGGGCTGACAGTTCAAAGAGAAAGTCAAACTGTCATAGGCTTATTGGCAGGCTACATGAATAATTAAGAATAAATGAAACATTCAAATTCAGTACAAATTAAGACTACACACAAGGTGCCTACCTTTTTCTGTTCCTGAGTATCTCCAAGCAGAATATCATAGCAGACGTAGATGGGATTTCTGTTTAGTTTGGGGCTGCCTGGCTCTGGCCGGACTCTCTAATGATTTCGGAAGCATGGCTTCAGCCATGTAAACAGACTGTGGCCTGTAAACTCTGCTTTTCCTGTTATCTGCTTCTAGTCGAACATTTGGACGAGAGTCTGCGTGCCTTGCGCTTCATTTTCTGCTCCAAACACAGCGTGATAAACAAATGGGGGGGGGGGGGGAGTCACACACATGGCCATAGAACAAACAAAGCAGACCGTCACTGAACAAGTGCCCTCTCGCACACATGCACACACACAGACGGCTGCACACATCAATAAACACAAGACCACTTTAAAAAGACTGATTTCCTGATGTTCACTGTATGTTCAGAAGGGTTTCAACTTGAATAAGAGCAGTAGCATGACGAGAAACATGTTTGTAAAAAGGCTTTTTTCAATATTTGTACAAAGTGTTGTGAAATGTTCCTTTAACTATTAAACTATGTACACTCACCCACATTACCGTTCACACAAACACTGTGCAAACCCTGCTGTCCATTGAGAGAAACTATTTTGTCTACTATCTGAAGTGTGGAAAAGCTAAATAAACCAAGCTTCATCATTTTTAAAAATTCTCTACATTATTTGTCTATAGATCAGCTAACATTACTGGACTAGGCTAGTGCTCTCTGTTCAACAACATAGTGAGGGTACACTGTAAATCTTACACGTCAAAACCTGGTCATTTATGGTCAACTCTGGGCTAAGGGCAACAATGAACACAGGAACTGAATGTTTGGGCTTGTGCATTCAGTCCACAAGAGAATTTGAGTAATTAATGGAGCCAATGGTGCAAGACGTTTGTGGAAGCTATTGCTAACAAGGTTCACCAGCTCCATATTTTGCAATTTTTGCTGAACGAATGCCGGATGGCAAGAAGCACAAGATGAATGAAAGCACTGAGATGTAACTGGAGATCACAACAAACTGCAAGAAGCCAATTTTGAATGACTGATTGAATAGTAACTATAGATTGGGATTCAAGAGTTAGCAAATCACTTCAGATTCACTTTCTAAGCAAAAAAGAGAAGTATGAAATGTAAATGGAATCTTGTTTAATATGTTCCTTTGACATGGACAGCCGGTTCCATGTCTAAAGCAGGTTCTCAAGACCCATGAGGACTCCATTATAATTTTCCATGATGCACACAGGTTCAAGAGAGCAGCTTAGCTAAAATGATTTCTCACACTGATTGTCAAAATGGGGAATGTGTCAAATTAAAAACGTTGCTTTATTTTATGCTAGCCTTTATCATCTGTCATATGATAATTCAATTCTCGTTCTACCCTAGGATTGTGGACCAGGTTTACATTTGGTTCACTTTGAATCTAAATCAATTCCAGCTTCAGTGTAATAACGATCGTCTGGCGAGGACTTATATCAAAACCCGAGCAAAGAAAGTAGCGGTTATTGTGGTATTCGCAGTAACGAAGACAAGCCTTATCGACTGCTGACAGTGGCGGACCTACCGAGATAACATCAGTAGTGCGTATTTTTGTGGAAAAACGTTAAAAAGGTGGCAGCTGTAGCATACCATTTCCTTACACAGTGACACAGCTCACGTTATAGCCATACCTCACTGGAGATGTAGCCTAAAGAAAATACCACCAAAACGGGCAATTCAACGCGAGAAGTTTGTAGTATATCCACATTTCCACATCCACTCGCTTTTCAGCTCATTAAACGGATGTGGGAAGCTGATGTTTTCGGGCGTTCAATCCGTTACACGCACCGACTGTCAAACGATACAATGTTATGGCAATATGACGCTTGGCGTTATGACGTCGATTACAGATGAAAGAACCACCGGAGGTGTTCGAAACAATGTTGCATGTCGTACTGGATAAATTCACACAGCATCTGTTTAAGATTACATCATCACAAAAGCAGCACGAGCAGCGGTTTCAGGGCTTTTCATGGCTGTAAAAACTAGCAAACTACATACGATTAAAATAATTACAATAAATCACATTTTCATTTTCCGTACTCACCCTCTCTTGCCTTTAAGAGTACCGTGTTTGCAACAATATTCTCCAGCTCCATCAAAAAAACACCGTGATATTGCCGTGGAAGCCGAATAGTAGATAGTGCTCCAATTGCTCCTCCCAGCAGAATACGCTATTTTCCGTCCTTATTAAAAGTATTTAAATCAAAACCTAGGCATTTTAAATGATCAACACACGTATGCACACGTAAAACAACGAATCGCTGACACACGCGTGTGGTTGTTGTAGTTTGCGCCACAAAAGGCGTAAGGAAGGCATTGCCTGTTGAAACAGCGTTGTCGAGCCACTGGCGACAAGTCACGTTAAAACGTACATGCCAAAGACAGCAGGCCGAGGTCTACATCCTTTGAGGGTGCACGGCAGAAAACGGATCAAGTAGAGTACGGTCGATCATACAGGAGTTGTTGAAGTGCCGCTGTCACTATCAGCGTGCTCCCTCTCTCGGTGCGTAATCGAAGCAGGGTTGGGTTTCTGCTTTCAGTTGTAATTTTTGGCTGGGTCCCAAGCGGCTTTCCCCGTGGCTCTGTTCAGATTTACAGCGGTAGAGCGGTGTTCAAATGGCTTTGCGATGCGAAAGGTTGAGGACGCACGCAGTTATAACGGTGTACGAGATTCATCTTTAGCGCTTGTCATGTTTCCTTGTCATTCCTATTCAACAAGCGTTTGAAAGGGGCGTGTTCAAATGCAGCTGTGACGCACGAGCCTTGAAGAACAAGCATGCATGGCTGTCAAAGGATATTTGATAGCAGCACATTCAAGCCGCTCCCGCTCTTTCAGTCGGCACTGGGCGCAATAATAGAAAGTGGGATAGCCCGGGATTGAAAGTCAAGGCCAATAAATAACAAAGGCGAATTACACTTTTTTTTTTTTCATCTAAGTGGGGCCATTTCAAGTCCATTTAATAAGAACACAAGTTTTGTGTTAAGACTAATGGACCATTTGATGATGACTTATCAGAGATATCAATTTGATTCAATATGACATTCAAGAATTCTTTTGAACACATGTTATTCAGCTGCTGAGTTAATCACAGCCATGCTGATAATTAGACCGACCGACACAAATGCGCAATGTGGTATTGCTTTTATAAAACAATTCAAGATATTAAAGGGATAGTTCACCCAAAAATTAAAATTAGCCCATGATTTACTCACCCTCAAGTTATATACCCTCAATGTATTTTTCAGACGAGTACAATCGGAGTTATATTAAAAAATGTCCCGGCTCTTCCAAGCTTTATAATGGCAGTGAATGGCTGTTTCTGTTAAAAGTCCATAAAAGTTCATCTATCCATCATAAAAGTGCTCCACACGGCTCCGAGGGGTTAATAAAGGCCTTCTGAAGGGAAGCGATGAGTTTGTGTAAGAAAAATATTCATATTCCACACATTACAAAGTAAAATTCTACTTGCACCTAATGCGCAACTTGTGGCATCGTAAGTAGCGGCTTAGCGTGGCTTAGTGCTTAGCGTAAATATCAGCAGTACGTCGCATTACTCGCATAGGTTGCTTTTAGACTTAAGTGGAATCTGTATGTTAATTTGGCCGGATGCTAGTTATTTTACTTTATAAAGTTTTAGATATGGATATTTTTCTTACACAAACGCATCGCTTCTCTTCAGAAGGCCATTATTAACCCCCGGAGAAGCGTGGAGCACTTTAATCATGAATAGATGCGCTTTTTCAAAACAGAAACAGCCATTCACTGCCATAATGCTTGGAAGAGCCACAACATTTTTTAATATAACTCCGATTGTATTCGTCTGAAAGAAGAATGTCATATACACCTAGGATGACTTGAGGGTGAGTAAATCATGGGCTAATTTTAATTTTTGGGTGAACTATCCCTTTGATAGCCTACTCAATAAATTGTGTTTCAGACAAAATCTGACAAGGTAGTTTGTATATTTTTTCTTCTTTTTTGACAAAGTATCAAGTTTTGTGTGTCGCCAAACAACGGTATCCGGACTGGAAATTTCAAAAGATTTCACCTCCCTAAGTTCCACTCCGGGTTTTCTGTTTCTCATTTACACTTATTGTAGTGAAACTTGCTGGGAGAGTGAAACTCAACAAACATTAGCTGTTGTACAGTCCCCTGTATCATTGTGCTTTGTTATAGTTATTATTTTAAGTAATATATTAATAATTAACACTTTTAAATCCAATAAAGTGAAATTTAGGGCATTTCTTCCCTTTTGTACGAGGCATTCTCAAATACCCTACTCTTAGCTTATTAATATGAAACATTTATTAAGAGCATATAAACTTCAACAGCAAGATTTGTCATCAAGATAAATTATAATCACTGTAATAAATTTAGTCTAATATATTCACTGTAGCCATGACATGTCATCTTCTCACTATGTGAAAAAGTATTGTTGTCTAACACAAGCTTTAAACTTTGATGTCTTTCTCTCCATGAGCTAATGCCTCAAAACAGAACAAATGCAAAACCACCCCCTAGCTACCGGTTAATGCAAGGACACGTTTCACATGAAAAGCCCCTTATAACCCTATTGAGCAATACAGGCACAATAGAAGCATATAATAAATGTATGTATATGTGGACATTTTTTAAATTAATTATAAAATCAATTTAAATAATTCTATTATTCACATATTAAAAAATATATTTTTTATATAATAATCATAATCTAGTGTAAATAGTTACACCCTAATGTTTCAAAACACCAGCCCTCTGTGTTGATTAGCTACTAAGAACATTTCTGGAAATTAGTAATCAAAAAACATAATACATCAAAATTATGTTTGGTTTCTCAGAATCAAGTAGAGTGACAATGAATTAAAAGCCTGTCATCAGTATAAAACAGGTTTAATAGAACAAAAATATTTTCAGTATTGTTGCGTTTTACATTATACAGTACACCAACTTAACCATAGCGTCATATCCATAACATAGTGAACACTGAAATAAACTTTTCTTGTATACATTTACAGTTGTTTAATTTTTAACTAAACATCAACAAGTGCTTCAGTTTGGTCCATCCTTCATTTCACTATGGCATCAGCCATTAAAAAACAAAGATGGTGGGCAATTCTCAAAACGTGCCTTTACAAGCAACTAGTGAAACAAAATCTTGAAGTCATAATCTTGTCCACTCACTCTATCAATGGACAGAATGATTTCAAAGTCAAGACAGACTGTCGTCTCATACCAAACAAAACCATCCAATAAAACAGAAATAAAATCATCCAAAAAAGAACCAAATGTTGTTTCAGAAATCATCTAACGTGTCAGCTTTAGGGATCGATAAACCTCGCTCTTTCACTGCCTGTAGCTTCAATCTCTCGGACTCCTGCTTGGCTTGCTGTTCTGTCCGCTGTTCCTCCAGAATTTCCTCAATGGAAACTCGCTGAAGAATTTGATCACATTCTTTATCCAGATCCTGGAAGGGGAAAATAAAAAAAAAATGTAATAAAAGTGAGTTGTGGCAAACTTTCTGATTTGTTACCCTCATGAAATGTTGTCTCATCATACACCACATGCCTTGCAAATATTACACAAAGTCATAAAATCATCCCAAGGGTATCAGGACGATGAACACATGTACTTACTACTTCCCCAAGCAAGACGACATTTTCTCCTCTCACGACAAATATTCCACGAGGTATGTCACCAAATTTTTTACCTACGTGGATTCGTTCAACTGTTTGATGCAAAACTAAATTGGCTGTGGAAGAAAAAAGAAATCATGCAGGTTCAAATATAATGGCACATTTTACAATAAAAAAATAAACATTCATACTGAGCAATGTCTGTTTTTCTTTTCACATTACTACTAGTCTTAAATACATAATTCAACCAAAAATTTATATTCTGTCACCTTCATGTCATTCCAAACCTGCATGACTTTCTTTTGTGGAACACAAAAGAGATTTAAAAAAACGTGGGGGTCCAAATAGCATTGACTTTACGGTGTGGACAAAATAAAGAGACATTTTTCTACATTTTTAGTGTGTTCATTGAATTGCATACAAGTATAGACCTTCATGAGAGAGCATAAATGATGAAAAATCTAAATATATTTTTAATGATTGAGACCTCCACCTAAACACCAAACAGCAGGATATATTGAAATAAAAAGTGGCCAGGCCACTTTACATACCAAACTGATCTATGCTTCTAAGGATCCCAATCAATGTTCTTCCATCGCGAAGGAGAACAAGGTGTTTTTCTAAAAAAAAAAAAAAAAATAATAATAATAAAAAAAAAAAAAGGAGGGGAAATTAAAACATCGTGAGTCACATGTATACTGTTGGACTTTGAGATTTCTGTCATTAATTCATGTTATCACACGAACACCTGTATGGAAGCAATTATTATTCACGTGAACTCTGGATTATTTGATTAATCAGACTAGCTCAGCTTGCAGAACAATAGCAAAGAGCACTAGATTTATATTTTGAGCTAAAACATGTAACAACAACGTGACTTTTATAAATTCTTTTTATAAAAGCGTCTAAGCGAAGATCATTACACAACGCCAACTGTGTGAGTGTGTGTCTCGCCGGAGTGAATCCAATATATTGAATTATTTCGCAATTAACTTACTATCAATGTCCTCGATGAGGCTCGCAGTCCCTGGCATGTAATTCATTTTGCTGACATTTGGGAGTTTTTAAACGTAAAGTATCAAGCCATGCATTTCAAAAGTGTATCCTTAGTCCACAGGATGTAACACAGAAACAAGTGCTTCCGGTTCAATTTAACCCTTTAAACCCCCACTCTTTATTGCTCGTTCCAAAGGTCCCAAGCGTTGCTTTAAATTGTCTATTTACCTAAAATGACAACCAAATGGCGCTAAAGTTATTACTTTGTA
The DNA here is from genome assembly GCA_026230005.1 of Gila orcuttii. Taxonomy (NCBI): domain Eukaryota; kingdom Metazoa; phylum Chordata; class Actinopteri; order Cypriniformes; family Leuciscidae; genus Gila; species Gila orcuttii. The sequence continues at coordinate 13,931,497 of JAPDVR010000015.1, read as the reverse complement.
TTTTTAGTTAGATTCACTGATAAGTGGTTAGAATCTAACAGTTGCTATATCCGATTTATGAAAAAAAGCTTTCGTTAGAGTCGAATCTTGTTAATGAATGAATGAATTGGACTGAAACCTAAAATATTTTCAGTCAAGAGATGTAAATGGATTTAAGTATTATTTAATGTAACTGAAACGTATATCTAGGTTCTAAATTATTATGGTTTCATGAGTTCTAACCTTTTTACAGTCTATGGTTCTAACCAATTGAACCGTGACATGTGAAATTACAATAAAAACACTTTTTTAAATGAAAGAATCAAGTGTTGACGTTATTACGTTGTGAAGTAAAATAATCACTGGAACGGTCGTTTAACATTTTAGAAAGAACCGATTAGCTTCCCATAGAAACTTTTAACTTTGTCACATGGGTGTGTCGTCACCATTGTACTCGTCTCCTATTGGCCAGTTGAGTTGTCTCTCAAGCCGCGTCTGCTGGCGAGTTGAACTGAATGACAGCGCCGTGCCTCAGCAGTGAATGTACCAAACAAAATGGGAAATATATCCAATTGACGCATTCTCTAGCTACAGCATTTTGTGAAACGTGGTGGCAGATAATTAAAGGCCAGTTTTCAGAAGACAAGTTTCATTCTAAACCAAGCTGTGATAGACAGAAGTGAACTTAAGACAAAAAGAGTTCGTGGTTTAGTCACGAATGGCTTTCGATTCAGTTGGCAGCGACAGAGTCGGAGGTGAGGCTGCGTGGATCATGCATCAGCAGATGCAGTCTGATCCCAAGTCATCTTGGCCTTCCAGCTACAACTCGGAGAACAATAACTGGAACAACGGAATGGTGAGTCTTTTGTCAACTGATACTGGTAGAGGTCGCTAGGAGAAATAACATTGAAGCCGTTCTAGCATTTCTAACGATTTCTATCGCTCACACTGCAAAGCAACGAGCTGTACGCCGCCGATCAACATTACGGCCCGCGGGGTTTGTTAGTAACGTTAAATCATCAGGCAAAACCATATGCTTTCTGTCTTGCATGCTCTGGTTTGAATGGACACTGGATATTATTGTTTACCAGCGCAAATAAGTATGACTGCTATAGAAACGCTCATTTAACGTGAAACTGTTGCAACATGGATTTCATTTACAGCTTGTGTAATCCCTCTTTAAGTAACCGGGGTTTAAATACCTTAAAAGGGCAGTGTTGATAAAGCTGGACAGTGTTCTCAGTAACTCTTGTTTATTTCCTTGATAACTTCTACTTGAGCCTGAGCATGAACAGTTACCACTCACTGGTTCGGACAAAATGTGTTTCAATATCACTCAGTATGGATCATTCTCATCAGAGGGTAATAAAATGGACGCGGCAAAAATATTGATTAAATACTGCGAATGAAGGAATTTAGACTACAGGGTGGTTTCCAAATTGTTTTTAAAACGTTTTTCCATCAGAAAATCTCACTGTGCTGAGTCTGACTGCATGATTCTGCACATCACACGTGTTAAATGTAGCTATTTGTTGTCTATGTTTTTTTCCTGGTGTTGCTATAGTTACTCAGGGATGGAAAGTGTACTGAAAAAATTTGTTCGAGTAAAAGTAACATTACTTTCCACAAAATTTAGTCTGAGTAAAGTTAAAAGTACTTGAATAAGCGTAAAAACTAAGCCGCGGATTCTACTCCTTATAATAAACACTGTTCACTGCAATTTAAAAATGTATTAAAACACTGATACTGTAATTCAGTGGTTCTCAAACCTGGTCCTAGTATATATAGGGACCCACTGCTCTGCACATTTTATATGTCTCCTTTATTTGACACATTTTATATGTCTCCTTTATTTGACACAGCCAGTTCAGTTCATAGAGCTCTTTCCTTACGAGCTGATGATCTGAATCAGGTGTGTTAAATGAGGGAGACATACAAGGTGTGCAGAGCTGTGTGTCCCCAGGACCAGGATTGAGAACCACTGCTGTAATTCACATTATCTTTTGCTGTTTGTCAGAAAGAATGAAGCATATCTATATCCTCGAACTGCTTTAATTTTGACTGACAACTTTTTCAAATACATCACTTATCTCTGATAAAATTTATATTTTTCCCAAACAATACTGAAATACCATTACAGAGATGAAAAGATTAAAAAGTTATTTTCAGTACACTCATCATCATTTTGAATCATTAATGCATGAAAAAAGATGTAAGGCCTTGATGGACACAGAGCAAGCTATTGTTCCTCATAAAATACCAATGTTCAGAACAGTGCAAAGAATACAAAAACCCTCATGTGAGAGTTTACCATCACACACCAGAGATGGGTTAAAAAAGAGAGAGATAGGCAATTTCTCTCCAGAACAGCATCAGTTTTAGCATTTTGTGATTAAATGAGATTCACTAATATTATCAAACAGTTCACCTCACCTAATGCACTAAATTAGGCAAAGATAGGGGGGGCATGCATCTCCGGAAGAATTTCTTTTAAAATAACCCCTTAAACCATGACTTCTGGCAAGTTTTGTTGATAAAAATGGACATTTTGAGACAAACAAATATGACATACCATCAACAGATTCAAGGCATGATTATTGCAGCACGTACCTTGAACTGGTCACAAACAGAAACCTTCATTTTATAATTTTAGACAGGATTATTCATGTTTTTCTTTTGTGTTAATTTTCAGCTATAAGGTAGAAATTGATAGGGGAAAAATGATGGTCTCTCCCTCGAGGTCTCTTTCCTCCCTCACCTGCACTACTGATCTTTTTTTCTGTAACACACTTTAACACTTAGATACATCATGTAACCAGTACTTTCATTTACTTTATCCTGTAGACATTTTGAACATTAAAATCCAAATGAAACTTTTCATTAGTTTATAAGGCAACTAGCTTACATAGCCTATTTTACTTCACTGCCCTCCAGGGATGTGCAGAGAGTTCAAGAAGTCTTATGCTCATCTAGACTGCATTTATTTAATCAAAAATACAGAAAAACCAGTAGCCTAATATTGTGAAATATTATTACATGATGTTCTTTTTAACTTTTTATTAATCAAAGAATCTTTAAAAAAAAAAAAAAAAAAAAAAGAGTATCACATATCATCATATTAGAATGATTTCTGAAGGATCATGTGACACTGAAACCCCACAAAGTGACAAAGCCCCCCCTTGGTCCCTATCCGCCTTTCTCTTCACCAACCAGTTTAGTAGACTCATCTAAAAAATTAAATATGATTTAACTACAGGACTATGAGCAGTAGCTGATACTTCCTCGTCCTCATGGAGAGCGCAGTTCGTACCGCTTTCTCCTTTCCACCTATTTTTTTTACAGTCTATGCTTTCCACGAGCGCTTGCGCTCCCGCGGCGTCTGTCGTTGCTATGCAACCATGAACAGAGGCGCGCTTGGAAAAACGAGCGCGCCTTGTCGCTTCTATTATGAGCACGCTTGCCGCATTTGAAATAGCGAATATGCACGCACAAAAAAACGCGCTATGTGAACGGCCCCTTATGGCAACGTGACATTAGCCTAATCGAAAATATTTCCATATGTGGCTCTTTCCTCCTTTCTTGTTACCAAGTGGATTCAGAGCCACCGCATGCAGCGCCGCCAGTCGCCATGTGACAGTGTTTTTAGGAGTGTAATGCTGCGTCCCAATTCGCCTACTTATATTACGCCCTAAAAGTATGTACTCTTTTTGTGAAGAAAAAGTACATACTTTTGAGTGTGTAGCAAAAGAGTAGGCAAGCTTCGGGACATACTACTTCGTCATCTTTAACGGACAGCTCTGTCGCGTGCATCACCGTAAACTGCCCTGTCAATCATCTCGTCACAGTTAAAATCCTCCATTCAATCTAATATAATTTCTTACCGTTTCGGAGAGAAATGTTGTGGCTCGTTCATCTGCCAGTCGTGGGTCTTTCATGCGGAGACTCTCCTCATGTGTTTGCAATTTGAATGTAGTGATGCATTTCAAAAATTAATGTCTATAAACGTATCTTTACAAAAGTTCACAATGCTGCTGCAGATGCAATATAACGTAGCCAACATTGAATAAATACATTTTCGTCAGGTTAGATAATGATAATTAATCACTCAAACCCCTTTATCTAAACCTCTCTCTACACAACCGCCGGACTCGCGCGCGTTTTCCATGTCTGTAGTTTTTTAACACTTTTCACTCGTGTTTGTAGTTCTAACCGAATCCTCGTCCAACGCGCGATGGGTTGTGGGCAATATCAGAGAGGGGGTATTAACATTAAGTGACATGTCCAATGGCACATGTCACTATGCATATTGGCACATCCGGTGGCACATCCGGTCTCCACTGGCATGTGCCAGTGGATAGTGACATGTGTCACTGACATTATTGGCATGTGCCAGTGGATAGTGACATGTGTCACTGACATTATTGGCATGTGCCAGTGGATAGTGACATGTGTCACTGACATTATTGGCATGTGCCAGTGGATAGTGACATGTGTCACTGACATTATTGGCATGTGCCAGTGGATAGTGACATGTGTCACTGACATTATTGGCATGTGCCAGTGGATAGTGACATGTGTCACTGACATTATTGGCATGTGCCAGTGGATAGTGACATGTGTCACTGACATTATTGGCATGTGCCAGTGGATAGTGACATGTGTCACTGACATTGCGGAACACTGACACTGTCGCGGACAGGTTCTGTGACTGACAGATGAGCTGAGCAGCTATACTGATGTAATTGTGAAACATACGCCTATAAATAGCCTATTTTTTTTCTCAAACATGTCAGTTTGTGACATGTTGCGACAGTTGAAGAACATCTACGGGTGGTGTACTTGTCATTTGTTTGAGTAGCAAGTACAGTAAGACGGTAGCAAAAATTAAATAAATAAAAACAAGTAGCCTAATCAGAGTGTGATGGCGATATAATTAGTGGATAATTTATAATATATATATATAATATATCAATATTATTGAGCTATAATTTATGTAGGCTAAGTAAATTATTTACTAATTAATTTATAAAATATAAAAAAAGTATTTACTAATTTATAAAATATAAATAAATGATTTACTAATTATTTATATTGATTTCAGACTCTGATTACTTTATGTTTTTGCTTATACTCATCTTTTACAAATACATTTAAGGAATTATGTAATAAGAAATAAACCAATTTTTATAAATCTGAACATGTATTCCTTCTGTAGATGTCATAATGTCACATCTACATAATGCTCCGGTATACAGCGTCTACGCTACTGGAGTGTCATAACATACGGCGACATGTACCGCTACAATGTCACATGAAGCATCCATCGACAATTCACAAGTTTTATTGGCACATGCCACTATTCACTGACACATGTCACAAGTTTTAGAGACTCTGATTACTCGTTTATTTAAAATTAATTTTTGCTAACTTCTTACTGTACAGTTGCTACTCAAACAAATGACAAAATAATAGCCTACACATAGCAAATACACCACCCGTAGATTATCCTCAACTGTCGCAAGTTTTAGGTTATTTTGCGCTGCCCAGTGTGGACTTACTGACACCTACTGGCGTGCATGCAGCATCATGCAAAAATAAAGGTTACAATAACGGATGCGACTGTTAATGCGCTATTCGTAGTAACTTCTGATTTATTCGTTGTGTTTCCTAGGATGGGCAGTTTGCGTGATCAACAACATTGGCATTACATATTTAACATTCAGTGGCTTATGCCACTCAGATAGGCTACTGATGTGTCACACAGACATGTTTGAGAAAAAAAATACTGACTTTAAAACGTTAAATTGACATATATTTAAAAAAGATCACTTATATAGGCGTTTGTTTCACAATTACGTCAGTATAGCTGCTCAGCTCGTCTGTCAATCACTACTGTGGTGTCACAAGACGGCAAACTGTTCCGCGACAGTGTCAGTGTTCCGCGATGTCAGTGACACATATCAATATCCACTGGCACATGCCAATAATGTCAGTGACACATGTCACTATCCACTGGCACATGCCAATAATGTCAGTGACGCATGTCACTATCCACTGGCACATGATGGATATTTTTTTTAAAGCAAGCATGTGACAACCACAAAAGGTCTGCAAAGTTTTAACCCTTTCATGCATTAAAGGTGCTCTAAGCGATGTCGGTGACGTCACTTCTTTTTGACGTTTAAAGTATTGTCAAACAAAACTGAGGCTAGCTAGACCCTCCCTCCTCCTCATCGCACACTAACCCCCCCAAACCCCACCCCCAAATCCTTCTTGTCGGTTATTGGCTGGAACAGTTTTAAGTTTCGTGGTGCGGGTTTGCCCAGTTTGTTTTTGTTGCCTTTTGTGGAGCCTGGGGTGTCTGCAGAGACCGCGTTTTTTCACAGTGTGTTCAGGGGACAGGCAGCTAGCGGATAGTGAGGAGATGTTTGCTGTATGTGACAAAAAATGTTTTGGCCTAAAAAACATGTGACATCGCTTAGAGCACCTTTAATTATGATAACCTCAGTCAGGATTTTTTTCCTATGTGTTTAATGCTCTTAGGACATGTAAAACAAGATAAATTATTATTTAATTTTTTTCTACATATTTTTCAAAGACATTTTCAGATGTCCACTACTCCACTTGAGTGGACAGCATGCGTTTATGGTTTAAACTGAAGAGATAGTGTATTAAATATAATACAGTAATACCACAGCAATATTGTGTGTATTTAACAAACCAATGGATACAATTATATAAATTCATGTAAAAACTATAAAATATATACAAAAAATATAAATGCAATATTGCAAAGGCAATTGAACTTCATACAAGTTGAACTTGGCTTATCTTTGATATCAGAACATGAGGACGTGATTCCACCAGAAATCTTTACAGCCTGTCAAGGTACAACTGTGGAAACCACTCAGATGCTCCCTCCAGTGTACTAGAGTATTTCAATTTACCCTTATTAGCTGATAATTCTGATTACGTTGAAGATGGACACATTTTTAGCATAGCTCTCCTCCAATATCATTTGAAATGAGCAGTGTTGGGAGTAACGCATTGCAAGTAACATGCATAACGCAATCTGATTACTTTTTTGATGTTACGAATAAAGTAATGCGTTACCAATAACTTGTATTACGTAATCCGATTTTTTTTGTTACGAGTAATGTATTACATGCAACATGCATTACGTAATCAGATTACTTTTTTGATGTTAATGCAAATTACATTCTAATAACACAAATACATTTATTTACAGTCAAAAAAAGTTACTGCAGATTAAGTATTTTCAAAAACAGTCACAGTAATAGTTAGCCTGGTAATACTAAACTCTGCTACTTCGCTTTGCTTCGTAGACAGAGTCTGGAATGGCATAATTGAAAAGTGTTTTCTTTCTCGCGGGGGGCGCTTGTCTGAAGTATAAAATCATTGGTTACCCGTAAGCCAATCACATAACGCAATCACCTCTCTCGCCAACTTAAACATCACCTCCATTCAAAATGTTTAACAAACACTCTCCTTGTTCGGGCTTCAGTTTGCAAATGCCAGGAATATTCTCCACAACAGAGCGAATTGCATCCCGTGTCTCCATATCCGCGGTCGTTTTCCATTTCCCTAACCTAAAATACAATCTTAAACTCGGCGCTTAGCGTCTACGTCACGGCTCTCAGCCCGCCCTCTGTTCGTTGATTGGCCGGCTGTTTTCAGGCCGGAGGAAAACTGAGAGATAGGTCGCTATCTCAGACTGAGTACAGAAGCGAACTGGAATTGAGCGGAAGTACGAAGTCTGACGTAGTCAGGCTAAGTAATAGTATGAATTGTAGCTGAAATATAGCCATTGATGCATGAGGTCCACTATAGTGGACAGATGATTAATCAGAATTTTATCAATCATCTAAATCTTTTATCTAAAATCAATACTTGGAAAATTTAACTGTGATATGACTCATTAGATATTGCTTGATGCTACAAAAAATGTTTTACCTGCAAGTGTCTCCTAGGATAGAAGGAATGTGTGGATATTCCAGAGCAACTTTCTGACTGGCCATTGACCATCTTGGTTTGAAGGGAAAATATATCAACACGCGAGTGCTTGCCACTTGGTGGCAATGTATAGGATGATGCACCAGGGTCCACTGTAGAGGTTGATGTGCAATTACGCCTTAAAAACCCATGCAAATGCAAGAAAATGCTTTTTGAACAGTTGTCCACTGTAGTGACCTCTATGCATGAAAAAGTGTGCTGTAAATAAAGTTTTAATAAAGTACATAGGTTTGTAGCAAATTTGCATTATACCAACCTATGGTCTTCATTGATTGCCCGCAAACAACTACTTTGACCTGTAAGCTGAATTGTACAGCCTACTCAGACACTGTATTGCCAGGTTCAGACTACACGACATTATCCCGATTTTGGCACGATCCGTTTGACGTGGGTGTCGTGGTGATTCGTAAACGATAAATGGCGACGGGATGCAAGAATTGATCATTTCATCTCGTATATAGTGTGTCATAGTGGACAACAACTGATGCCGCGTCTGCTATTCTTTTTATTCCGGGTCCTCCACGACAGGTTCTGTCACATCTGTGAAGTTGACCAATAGTAGCACAGAAGCTCTTCCGTACACCACTTTCAAACATGACGAAACGAAAGAGAGGCGACGGTATTGGTGCTGTTAAATGGAATTATGCAATGGAGGAAAGGTTCGTGGAGCTATGGCAACAATACTCCTGCTTTTATGACATTTCTTCAAGTGACTACCATGACAGAGTGAAAAAAACATAAATGCTGGCGAATGATAGTGGAGGCGCTTCAGCAACACGGTAAGTACTGGATTTAGCATTAAAGTAACACTATGTAGTTTTTCAACCTTCATAATATATTTCCAAGACCCTTGAGATGGTACATCGACTTACAATAGGTTAAATGACACGTCTGCCATAGCCTGACGTGGTCTGTATCGCTTTTACTGGCACTATGTTACTTGGGGTTTCGGGTAGTAACCGGAGCACAAAAAGAACTACAAAATTCGACTGCTTTACGGCATACATAGTTTTTCTTCGTTTGTGATGTCTTTCATAAAATCATGCATCATACTCTACCTTGTCTGTGGCCATTTTTGATTCCAAAGCCGGTGCTGGATAAACAGCGAGCGTGCGCGTGCGACAGTAGGCTGCGGTAGGCTAAGTTATTTACGACAGCGGTAATGGACAATTCCGCTTCCAACCTACAGGGCGACTGCAGAGGAAAAGTTCCTTGGTGTTGCTTTAAGTTAACATGCCGCTTCTGTAGTTTGTTTACACTCTTGTTTCTGGAAGTCAGTCACTAGTTCCGCCTACTCGATGACATCATGCACGTCATTAAAGACGGTAAGCGATGATTAGTTGGGAAGCAACGTGTAGTCTGACATTTTTCTTGTCCATGACACGACAAGAATTTAGAAGTCAAAATTGCATAATCTTGACACAGTGACTATCATAACTAGACACAAATATTGTGCAGTCTGAACCTGGCATAAGACTGCATTTAACTCCACTTTTAGACATATACTCGCAAATTTCCACTTGGGAAAATCCCCACTGCCATTTTAAAATGGACAGACCCTAGACCCCTTGATTTTGACCGAGGGAGCAAGTCTACTCATATGTACACTTCAGACAGATCCAAAGACCACAATGCAAAACGATCGTGACATCACAACAGCAACTCGCATTAAAGGTAAAGTTGTGTACAGCTGTATATTAAGTTAGGTAAATTAAGCAGTTAAGAAGAGTAATACTGATATAAAACCGCATGGCTCCATAGCAGATTCAAAGTGATCAAGGGCTTAAAGCATTCCATTTTAACCAATTGCAAGGATTTATTTAGTTATTTAAAAAAAAAATGCAATTTGTTCCAGAATAATTTGAATACACTTCTTCTGTGTAGTGGTGTGCACAAATTGTAGAATTTACGAATATTTGATCTGTAGTAATTATTCGAAAAATAAAAATACTTTTCAAATTTTGCTGCATGTTGCTTTGCTGGCCGTAAATGCAGTGATTGATTGATAAATCCTAAGCACTTTTAGTTGTTTTTTTTTTGTTTTTTTCTCTACTTGAGCATAAATGCTTTTGTTTTGTATATTTTTTGTTTACACACATTGTTTAATGTTTTCAGCTAAAAGACACAAAAGCTTGTTGTGTATGGCCAAATTATAAACTTGTTCAAAAATGTTGACAAAAACTTAATTAACTTGTTAACCTTCATTTAAATAAACAGATAATTGAATATTTGTTTTTCTAAGAGCCCAAATATTGGAATACAATATTTGGAAAAATGTCAATCCCTAGTTCCGTCAGTAGTGGGCACTCGTTGAATGTAAGCAATGACATACATCCGAATGAACGAGACGGAGGGAAGTTAGCGAGGGAAGGGGATAAAAAAAAGTGGACTCAGTTAATAGTAGCTTGAGGCCTGGCGTAGTTTGTTTTGTGTTGTCGACGACACAACAAGAAGATGCTGTTTTCTGCGCTGCGAATCCACCTTGCATGCACTTCAAAAGGATTAGGGCTCAGGCTTGAATTGATACGGTAGAACTGACGTTACTGTTCGTATCACTGTGTATAAAAGTGCTGAGGGAGCTCTGGAGCTGAAATTCAGATATGGTAATAGGCGTTTTGTTTCCGACATACGCTGTAAGTGGTAGACCAATCAAAACAGACTGGGCCATCAGAGCAGAGTTGGCTCGCGGAAAGGAGGGATTTAGAGAACGAATTTTGAACATTTTCTGACTCTTTGACAAATGAAATGATGTGCAATGTATATTATGAGAGAATTGTGTTCTTTGATGTTAGATACATGTAAACCTATTGTAGGAGATCTCAAAAACAAAATGAGGAACCTTTTAAAGTAGCATAATAGGGGCACACTAATATTTTGTCTGACCACATCTATAACTGTATCTGCATGTACTCGTTTTTATTTTAGGAATCTCAGTATCCTTGCTACTCAAATTATTGGTACCCCCAGTCACACACAGCTGGACCTTACAGCAACTCGTACCCCCCTGGAACAGAGGTCAACGGACAGGCATCATATAATCACCAGGTACTCCTGCCAGTTCACTCTTATGCAACACCCTCTGTCAGTCGAATACACAGCAAACTTATCCCACTTTACTCTGCTGTGCCCTTTTCAGGCAATGTCAGCCTATCCCAATGGGGTTTACAATCCAGGACAATACTCCACGAGTATGCTACATCCTTCCAATCCATTCTACTGCAGTGACCAGGTTGCTTCAAGACCACCTCAGTATCACAGCCAGACCTGCCCTGAACAAAATGCGAGGGGCTCAGCTCCTCCCCCTTACCCTGTACCTCACTGCCAAGGGGTAAATTCAGTTAAATATAAACATAATGTATGAATGTAAGTTTGGTTTTGCACCAAGCACATTTCTGAAACGATTGCAATTTGCAAATAATAGTTTCCATGATAAAGAAAAATCGAGTAAAGGGAACACGTGTGCAAAGTTCTTAGCATTTAAAATACACAAATAACATTTTTAAATTACATCTTTCTAAATAAATAAAGTAATTTTTATTTAGTTATAACTGGCCTAAGGAGAACTCAGAACTCAAAGACAAAAAGAAAAATAACTTCTTGCTCAGTTTGTTTTGCATGACAAATACCAAATGCATAATAGCATGAAGTTGAAAGACATCTTTATAAATTAAGGAAATTAACTTCTCAGAACCTAATGTCAATTCAGAAAAAGAAACATCAGACTTTGTGAACAAAATAAGCCTATTTTATTCAAGACATTTTCTTCAACAGTTCTCGTCACGAAACAAAATTAATTTCAAACACAAATTCGATAAGAACAGAGTGGAAATTATTAGCAACATCAACATAACAGCAAAGCTAATGTTTTCTGTTAGTTTAAGCACAAACTAATAAAAGAAAAACAAACTTCTAACGTTTCAATAATTATAATAAAATAAGAGAATCACAAGCTATTATTAGATAAAGTTCAGTCAAACTGAACATGGTGTGTGTGTTTATGGTGTATATTGGCAGTGTTGTCTCTACTTGGGTAGACGAAATAATCGGATATCGCAGTATTTTTGTAAGGTGATTATTATTATTTTTTACATATCACCCCTACCAGCTATGTTATTGTTGACTAAAACTATTAAAAATGCATTTTTGGTATTATTTGGCTTATTATTATTATTATTATTACATTAAATGAAAAACTTAATGTAAACAAAAATGAGAAATGTTGCCTTGGTAACTAACTGAAAATCTGAAATAAAAATAAATGAAAGATAAATAGAAAGATTAAAAAACACATTACTTAAACTTAAACTAAAATTAAAATGAAAAAAGCTAAATTCGAAATATTGATAAATACAGTTAATAATACTAAAATAACACGGGTGTACACATTTTGATCATTATTTTCAAATTGTTTTTAGATATAATTTTTAGTTAAGTATTTTTAACAAATATTGTGAATTAATTCATAAATGTAAGTTTTTGGGAGTCACACCCATTTTACAAAATGAACTAACTATCTCATATCATCTAATATTTTAAGAGACTTATTGACCTCTAAAGAAAATCTCTCGGTTTTGATTGCACCACCTGAAAAATTATCTCTCATTCTCATAGTTCTTTCTGGTCTTCTTTTTCCTCTTAGGCTTCTGGCTACCCAGCAGGATCTTACCCACACTATGGAGAAGGATGCCCTCCGAATGCCCCCTACCCCAACCAGCAGCCCATGCTCTCAAGAGCCCAGCATGAGGCCTGGTCCCACTCTGGAGGGTATGGGCCTACACCGCCCCAACAGCAGTGGCCGTCCAATACCCAGACCCCCCATGGCCCCTATGGCAATCATGTACGACCACCTCACCCCCCGCCGTGGCAAGGACCCGCACCGCCTCCATATGAACACAAGGTATTTGTGATGTTTTACAAACATGTATTCATGTTCACTTTAGTAGTAGTATAAAAGTTATATCACAAATTTTCTGCCGCTGAATAAGGTTTCCAAATTTGGACAGCCAAAGCAAATGTAATAATATTTAATGCTTTTTCGTTAAGATGATTGGGACTCTTTTAAGTAAAATGAAATGGAGCACTTCCTCCTGCCTCTTCCCTTTGTTGTTTGCTAGGCAACTAGCACTGGTGTTAAAGGTCATAAGTCAAAATATATTAAACTTTGATGTGGAGGTGTTGAGGAAAAATGATTGAAAAGTGTTTTAAAAATGGTTGTGTCTGAAATGTGCTTTACATAAATATTTTTAGAATATAGAAAAAAATACTATGGGGGTATAAACAATGGTAAATTGAGTCCTGGGAACAACATCACTGTAATTTTTTTTCAATCGTCATAAAATGGAAATTCATCCAATTTATACGTATAATTTTTTTTATAATAATGTCATAACTCGATTTTCCAGTGACGAAGACTTCTCCAGGCATTTAGTCTGCTTACTCCTGCCCGTTTTTGTTGTTGTTGTTTTTACAATTGACTGCAAGGTTGCATTTAGATCTTTTTCTTTTTGCATTTATCCGTTAAACTCGGATGTACGTCACAGTGCAGGACAAAAGACATCTTGCTATTTCCGCTCCATCACATCTTTAAATCATAGGATTATTCTTTATTTAGGAATAGGTCACCCAAAACTGAAAATTGTGTTTCACTGGAAAAATAAAACGGCAAGTTTTTGCGTTGTCGAACTGCAGTTCATCTATATGTCCATCTATATGTACATGATAGTGTGTATTTAAATATTGAATGATTATTACACATTGCGCGTCAACTCTGTCTTTCAGAGCAAGCGCAACACCAAGGCCATGGTGAGGCTAAAATCACATCTAAATTTGTTACTCAGATTTTAGTTGGACAAAAACGCTTACATGATATTTTATAAAGACAAATGATTGCTTCAGCCTGCCAGATATTCTTCTAAAGTGCAGGTAAATGTACTGACTGGCACTTTGGCAAACACGAAGTGGGAAGGCTTATTTAACAGTTAAGAGACTGCTGGCTTCACCTCATGTAACCCCTCCTCTCCCAAAGCTGATTACATAAGACAGCTCAACTCTCCCACTATCAGAATATGTTATTGCACATCACAACACTTTGATTTCCTATTTTCAACTCACAAACATAGATGGTAGCATATTTAATACTCGTCGCGTGGGATTATGTTTGTTGTGTAGTCTTATTTTAAAAGCAGTTGCCTTTTTCCTGCAAGGAATGAAAGTGTACAAATCTTAATTTCAGACTTTTAGTTGTTCAAAAAAAGACTACCCTTTTGAATTTCCTGACCAAAAACCCAAAGTATACTTCAGTATACTTGAGTATACTTGAAGCGAATGCTTAACTTACGTGGACAGCGAAAGTTTTAGACGCATGTGCACTAGAAGGTTTTATCCTTGTCCAGGGTCTGTGCTATTTCTCTTGCCAACTCAGGAGTCTATTGTTGTTGTCCACTAAGTTGTTTGTTGTTGTTCCATCCCTTTTTCGACTGTAAAACAACGGCCCAGACCAGTGTTGCCGCTTTGTGGACCAACTCAGCAAAACAAAAAAGAATAATCAATGTGCATGTGTGAGTTGAGCATTCAGAGTATGCACGGTTAGAAAAAGACGGGTTGTGATTTTCAGACTTAACACGTACAAAACCCGCTTTGTGGTTTTGGAATTGGTATATTGTGTATTATTGAGAATTTATTTATATCTAAATGAATATCTGTCTCTTAGGATCCACCATATCACAGCCAGCCTCATATGCACCCTCGAAACCAGCCTCCAGGCTCCAAACCACGTGCCAGCACTCCAAACCCAACTCCACCACCACCCAAACCAGCCCAGTTCAGCGCTCCACCTCAAATCTACAACAAGGGTCCCTCTGGAGTCGGAGGACCTGAGACCAAACCAGCCCAGAATGAACAACCTCCAATGTCTTCCCGCCCCACTCCAGCCCCGTTCAGTGATAATCCCGGCCTGGCTCGAGTTCAGCTGGTTATGGCCAGAGTTCAGCTCCTCCAAGAGGACGTGGACGAGTTTGTGGGGAAAAAGACGGAAAAGAGCTACCGGTTCCTGGAGGAACTTTTGACAAAAGAGCTGCTGGAATTGGACTCGGTAGAGACCAACGGGCAGGAAGTCGTTCGACAGGCTCGCAAAGAGGCCGTTAAGAGGATCCAGGCCATCTTAGAGCGCCTTGAGAGAAAGGCTTTTTAATAACAGGGTGGATTGATGATGGTTCTGGATGTTCTTTTGTTGCTTTTTTTTTAATGATCTTTTCTCATGATCATAGAATATGATTTTCACAATTTGACAGTTAATTGCATTAAATATGTGGTGTTTTTGGGTCATGAATCTTAATGACGGTAATGTATTAGTCGAAATACAGGCGCAAAATGTCCTAATCATTGCAGTGCCATACTCGAACCAGCCTTCTGCCATCCAGCAGTCTAACATCTGCTCATGTCAGATTAAGCTCAATTAAACACAAGTCTCATTGCATAACACAGACTTAAGATTTTTTTTTTTTTTTTTTTGTCTATTTAGATAGAAAGGATTAAACGGATAAATCAACCACTTTTTTTTTTTCAGGGCTTTTTGGTAGCACAACTTTTCATAAAAAAAAAAAAGCCTCCATTGCTCATTTTGTACTTGAAATATTGTTTAGCATTGCTATTATACCAATACATTCATGATTTTATTGTAATATAATTGATTAATAAACTGAAAGAAGGTCAGTTTTTGGTAACTCGCTCTTAATCCATGTAATTTCACCCATTTTCTTTTTCTTTTGTATTAGTTTCTTCATTTGTTTCATTGTCACCTTCTTCGTGAAAATGTGTTCTTCAGCAAAAAAGGTCCATTTTCAATTGTTAAAAGTGTAGCGATGCACGAAACACCACTCACACAGTCAACCTGGTAAATGTGTGTGGAAAATGTTGCGGGGGGAAATGTTCCGCCCTTATGCAAAACTCCCGATTGTGTGGATTCCAATTGAAATGGTTTGATGTCACTGGCAAAATTTTGCAGAGCAACTGTAAATGTGACCTTATCTGATTATACAGGCTAGTTTTTGTACACAATCATTGGTCTATCTTGTCCAAACTGAGTGTTACAAACCCACAACCTGGATGGATTTTAGACCAGCTTTCACTGCCATCACTGCTTAGTTCCCCTCTATTTTTCCATACTTCTGAAGTTTAAAGAGCCTTTTAAATTAAAATGGCCATTTTGTGGGTTTTACACATCAGTTAGCTTTGAGACCATATGCTAATGTACTGCTAAAAGTTGACAACCCTTCAGTATCATCTGCCTCTAACAAGCAATATCGAGTAGCAAATCATGATTTTCCAAGGCTGTGATGTAAACTAGGCCATTTTATAAAAAAGACAAGCCCTTTGAACTTGTTTTAGTATGATAAAAAATTCTTTCATCAAACCATTTCATGGGGTTTCTAAAATGTTCAATGGACCTGCATCTAACTGCACCTGTTCAACGCGCCTGCGTCTCAGTTCACCTTTTAGTACAGGCTGTGTTAACATTATTGCTTACATCCTGCAGTTCGGAGGACTTTTGGTTTGTTTCTTTCTTTTTCTTTGAGACTATTGATTTGTAACTGATTCAATGGATACATCTACGTCAGTGTTCATTTGGCAGCAGCCATTGACATGGCTGATCTAAAGGCCTGTTTACAATCAAACAGGAGACCTTTTTTAAAAAGACAAAGGAATAATATACAGTTTCTATTTGAAAGACTGCAGTGGTGATGCAGACTATGGACAGACCATCAGGACTTCTCTATGGAATAAAAGTTCCCTTTAAATTCACTACATTTAATACTTTGCACCAAAGTCACTGACATCACGGACCGTCCAACAGGTCTTCCTCCTACCACAAGGATCTTATGTCTGTTTTGTAACCAGGAAAAACAGTGCCATAATATCAGCAGGTACTTTTTCATACCACAGCAGAGAAATATCTCAAATACAAAAAACTGCAAATCAACTGAGCTCTGCATGAAGTCTCGGATTCCATGTTTATCTTTATTGTATGTGTTTACCGTTCTCTCTCTCTTTGTAAATGATCTCATATATACCTGAAATTGGTTATTAGATTAATCTTTACAGAAAAAAAAAGAAAAGAAAAGTATATTTGTATAGCGAATATAATGACAACTCAGTTCCCAAATAAGGACCAAAAACCTGCCTGCTGAAGTCCCCAATGTAATGCATGTTTTTGAACACAAGCAGGGACTGTTACTCCATAATGTTGTAGGACTGAATGAAGGTCAACTGACAGTAGGGTCTCTCATTAAAAATCAGGACATTCATATTATTGTGTCATATTATTGTGTATTTTTGTTTCATTGGCTGATGATAACTTTACAGTAAACAATATGAATTTATTAGCATTTATAAAAAGCTTCACTATAGTAGCTCAATTTAACAAAATATTCTCACCGCACCTTTAGAGCCGCTTTTTACCACATGCTGATTCTATACAGAACTGGAAGACCAATCACAATTTAGTATATGCAAATAATTATAAGACCAATAGCAGTTCAGTATACATAACTGATTACTCAGTGGTATACATTCAAATATTACAATAACGACATTTTGAATGGTGAACATTTTAACAATGACTACGTTTACATGCAGCCAATAACCCGTTCAAAACCGGGATATTAGCAATAACCCGGCCACGCATGGCCATGTAAACACCGGCAAAAACCCGAATATGCTCATATTTTTGCTCCGGATTTTAAAAACCCGGATATGATACCTGGGGTACCCCTTTTGTAACCCGATTTTTTGGTCATGTAAACGCGTATCGGCATATCCCCATAATGATTTGTGTTCTGCGCATGTTCTATTCGCAAGGAATCTTGGTCTTTTGAGTAGAGGAACTTCTCGGCGCATACAAAAACCAGCGTGCAGCAGGGCCGGTTCTAGACATTTGGAGGCCCTAGGCAATATTCATGTTGGAGGCCCCCCACCCCCAACAAAAAACTCTTGAAGCAAATATGATTCCTAACCTTTTAATTTATACAACGTTTAATTTTAAATGTTTTTACTTACACAGTACATAAGTTTGGACGCATTACTATTTTTAATGTTTTTTAAAAAGAAGTCTCTTATGCTCATCAAGCCTGGATTTATTTGATCAAAAATACAGAAAAATAATATATAGGCCTATTGAAATATTATTAAAATTTAAAATAATGGTTTTCCTATTTTACTATACTTTAAAATATATTTCTGTGATGCAAAGCTGAATTTAGTGTCATGTGATCCTTCAGAAAACTTTATAATATTCTGATTTATTATCAAATGTTAGAAATGGTGCTTAATATTTATTTTATAACCTGTGATACTTTTTTTCAGGATTTTTTTTTTTATTATTAAAAAGTTGTTTTAAAAAAGTCTTCACTATCACTTTTTATATATTTAACACATCCTTGCTGAATATTCCTGTTTTTTTGTTTGTATTTTTGATCAAATAAATGCAGGCTTGTAGAGCATAATAAAAAACTTATTGCAAAAACAGTAAAAAATAGTAATTGGTCCAGACTTTTTACCAGTAGGCTACTGTATGTACATATTAATCAAACTTCATCTAAGGTAATCTCTTTTTTGTTTAATGAAGATGTTATTGTTATTTTGCTGTTTATTCAATTTATTCACAGTTCCAGAATACCACTTCACTTTCAGTGATATATGCTTTTATCATCTTTTTTTCATAGCTGCGGTATGGGCAGGATTTTCCCCTCCCATTTAATCAATATTGACTGCAGATAATGTCATATTATTAATATAAGTAATATGATATTATGCATTGCATTGCTAGCTTAAATATGCTATACACAAATCAAGTGGAAGAGAAAGAAACGATCGCTACTGATTAGAAAAAAAAAATTCTAAACTGATATTATTGGCGTAAGTAGGATGATGTCAGACAGGGTATAATCTAATCATCAGCAGAATTTAGAAGATAGACCCATGAGATCCTTTATTTGAAACATTTAAAATGTTGTAGTGTGTTGGCTTTTTAACTTTGAATACAAACGTCCTGTCTTTTACTTTTGTAGCGTTTTTAGTCAGCTCCCGACGCGATGTTATTCATTGTACGCGCAAATTCAAAGCGTCGCGTCTGGGCACGTTAAACACGCTCGCGCTCTTTTAAACTCGTAATAAAGCGGTGAATGATTTTTTCCAGAAATGACGCTGATCTACAGTACAAGTTTATATTTAGAATACATTGCAATCACTCCAAAATAGATGACGACAACGCACACACCTGCATTACGAGCTGTGCCTCTTTGCGTGCCTATTTAGACTTTTGCTTCGCAGCACCTGATGGGCTGGCGTTAATGTGACGTAATGCAACAGTCTATGGTTAAGATAAACATCGTCACTATTTTTAGTTAATTAATAAATATTGAAATAAATTGTAGATAGGACATTTGTACATTTTTTTATTTTTTTATTTTTGTCCTTCTGTCTGGGCCCCATCCCACCAATCGGGCCCTAGGCACGTGCCTAGTTTGCCTTTGCGTTAATCCGGCTCTGGCGTGCAGTATACCGGAAGTAAACATGGCGAGACGCAGCACAGCATACATTTGGAGCGAGGTCAGTACCAGCACCAAAGGGCAAACAAAGGCGATCGCTATCTGCCCCGAACTATTATCATTATCCGCGTGCTGCTGCTGTTGTTGTTGTCTTTGGATACAGGAAGAAGAATCGGAAATGACGCATATTGCGTCTTAAGGTTGTCCGTACGTCCAGACGCTAACCGTGCGTAGCCGTTTACATCGGGATATTGCAATTCCATGTATACAGGAGTAACTCTCTCTGCTCACGCATGTAAACGGGTTATTCCTAATGTTTCAGAAACCCGAATAGTGACCTTAACCCGACCATAACCCAAATATTGGCTGCATGTAAACGTAGTCATTGATTACTTTTACATGCAGCCAATTTTCGGGTTATGGTCGGGTTAAGGTCACTATTCGGGTTTTTTCCGGCAGGCGGAGCAGGTTCGGTGTGGGTGGCTTGGAGGATCTGATCGTCGTGGGACCATTGGATTGGGCATACTATCATGGCTGGAGGGAGAACTGGTTCTGGAAGACAGGTTTCAGGTTCAGGATGATACAGACAGGATAAGGCATCTGCCTTGCAATTCTTGGTAACGGGTCGGTTGGTCATGGTGAAATCAAACCGTGTGAAGAATAGCGCCCAACGGGCTAGTCGTGGGTTGAGCCGCTTGGCCTCTCGGAGATACTCTAGGTTCCGGTGATCGGTTATGACCTCGAAGCGGTGATGAGCTCCCTCCACCCAGTGTCTCCATTCTTCCAAGGTGAGCTTGATGGTTCACGATTTCCGATGTTGTAGTTCTGTTCCGCCGGGGAAAGCTTCTTGGCTCACCCTGCCGCTGGGATAGCACCGCTCCAACCCCAGTGGTAGACGCATCGACTTTGACCACGAATGGGAGTTCTGGATTGGTGTGCACCAGGATTGGAGCAGTCGTGAAGGCATCCTTCAGGTGTTGGAAGGCGTCGGTGGCCAAGGGGTTCCAGGACGGAGACTTGGGCCGGTTCCTGAGGAGTGAGGTGAGAGGTGAGCTGAGGAGACTGTAATTCTGGATGAATCTGCGATAGAAGTTGGCAAAGCCTAGAAAGCCTTGTTGGTCGATGATGTACCCGAGGAACTGGACAGATGGTGAGTGGAACTTGCACTTCTCCAACTTGAGATAGAGATGGTGTTCTCTCAGCTTCTTGAGGACCTGTGTCACGTGGTGGGGATGTTCAGCCAGGTTCCGGGAGTAGATCAGGATATTGTCGATGTAGACGATGACGAAGCGTTGGAGGTACTCCCGGAACACCTCATTCATGTAGCCTTGGAATACGGAGGGTGAGTTGGACAGGCCATACAGCATTACCTTGTATTTATAGTGGCCTGCCGGAGTGATGAACGCCGTCTTCCATTCGTCACCCTCACGTATCCGAATGAGGTTATGGGTGCTCCGCAGGTCCAGCTTGGAGAAGATGCGAGCCCCACGAAGCTGTTCCAACGTGGCAGGGACCAGAGGAAGAGGATAACTGTATTTAACAGTCTGTGCGTTCAGGACCCGGTATTCGATACATGGCAGCAGGTCGATGGCGCAGTCCCATGGCTGATGAGGTGGTAGACGGGTCGCCAACCGTTTGCTGAATACATCCTGGAATGCCCCATAGTCTGGAGGGATTTCAGTTTTACTCTCAGTCTCTGGGCTTTCGACAGAGGTGGAGTTCAACTGGAGACTGGATGAAGATTTCGAGAGATGTCGACAGGTTTGATGTGTAGACGGTTTGATCACAGATGACAGACAGTTCTGGAAGCAGGAATCATTCCATTGTAGAATCTCTCCAGAGTTCCAATTGATGGTGGGTTCGTGCTGGGTGATCCAGGGGCGTCCCAGGATGATGTCAGCAGTGGATCCTTCCAGCACCAAGAACGAGATCTTCTCCTCATGCAGGCAGCCGACACATAGTATGACTGTGGGGGAGAAGTGACGGACACGACCAGTGGCGCAAAAAGTGGGTATGCACTATATGTGGCGCATAGGGGCGCCGCATCATGGGGGCGCCAAAGCGATAATGCAATATCTCTGGTTTACCATGGAATCATGCGTAGATTTGCTACCAAGCTTGGAGGCTTGCAAATATTAATGTTAACAGACTGGCAAGTGTTTGCTAACTTAATGCAAAATAATATTGCTGATATCTACATTTAGATTTTGGTTAAACCCTATGGTACCAATCCCATGCATGACATATCTCAATTTTATTAAAGTAAAATAACAACTGGTAAATATAAGGTAGCATGCACAATAAATGACTAGAAGCTGGAAAACATTACTTATGCCATAAGGCTGGTTTATCATGGAAACAAATAGATTTTGTTTTACCATTAGCTGTTCATATTAGCTGTGCTGTCAGACATACAGGCTTTAGTTACATCTGCTGGGTGACATGGAAGCTGAAATTAGGGTCACATCTCTCTCTCTCTCTTTAAAGATCTGTGCTATATACAGGTCCTTCTCAAAAAATTAGCATATTGTGATAAAGTTCATTATTTTCCATAATGTAATGATAAAAATTAAACTTTCATATTATTCATTGCACACCAACTGAAATATTTCAGGTCTTTTATTGTTTTAATACTGATGATTTTGGCATACAGCTCATGAAACCCCAAAATTCCTATCTCAAAAAATTAGCATATTTCATCAGACAAATAAAATAAGTGTTTTTAATACAAAAAAAGTCAACCTTCAAATAATTATGTTCAGTTATGCACTCAATACTTGGTCGGGAATCCTTTTGCAGAAATGACTGCTTCAATGCGGCGTGGTATGGAGGCAATCAGCCTGTGGCACTGCTGAGGTGTTATGGAGGCCCAGGATCATGCTTCGATAGCGGCCTTAAGCTCATCCAGAGTGTTGGGTCTTGCGTCTCTCAACTTTCTCTTCACAATATCCCACAGATTCTCTATGGGGTTCAGGTCAGGAGAGTTGGCAGGCCAATTGAGCACAGTAATACCATGGTCAGTAAACCATTTACCAGTGGTTTTGGCACTGTGAGCAGGTGCCAGGTCGTGCTGAAAAATGAAATCTTCATCTCCATAAAGCTTTTCAGCAGATGGAAGCATGAAGTGCTCCAAAATCTCCTGATAGCTAGCTGCATTGACCCTGCCCTTGATAAAACACAGTGGACCAACACCAGCAGCTGACATGGCACCCCGGACCATCACTGACTGTGGGTACTTGACACTGGACTTCAGGCATTTTGGTATTTCCTTCTCCCCAGTTTTCCTCCAGACTCTGGCACCTTGATTTCCGAATGACATGCAAAATTTGCTTTCATCCGAAAAAAGTACCTTGGACCACTGAGCAACAGTCCAGTGCTGCTTCTCTGTAGGCCAGGTCAGGCGCTTCTGCCGCTGTTTCTGGTTCAAAAGTGGCTTGACCTGGGGAATGCGGCACCCTGTGCACGGTGGCTCTGGATGTTTCTACTCCAGACTCAGTCCACTGCTTCCGCAGGTCCCCCAAGGTCTGGAATCGGTCCTTCTCCACAATCTTCCTCAGGGTCCGGTCACCTCTTCTCGTTGTGCAGCGTTTTTTGCCACACTTTTTCCTTCCCACAGACTTCCCACTGAGGTGCCTTGATACAGCACTCTGGGAACAGCCTATTTGTTCAGAAATTTCTTTCTGTGTCTTACCCTCTTGCTTGAGGGTGTCAATGATGGCCTTCTGGACAGCAGTCAGTTCGGCAGTCTTACCCATGATTGCGGTTTTGAGTAATGAAACAGGCTGGGAGTTTTTAAAAGCCTCAGGAATCTTTTGCAGGTGTTTAGAGTTAATTAGTTGATTCAGATGATTAGGTTAATAACTCGTTTAGAGACCCTGATATGCAAATTTTTTGAGATAGGAATTTTGGGTTTTCATGAGCTGTATGCCAAAATCATCAGTATTAAAACAATAAAAGACCTGAAATATTTCAGTTGCTGTGCAATGAATCTAAAATATATGAAAGTTTAATTTTTATCATTACATTATGGAAAATAATTAACTTTATCACAATATGCATTTTTTTTAGAAGGACCTGTATATATATGTATGTATGTGTGTGTGTGTATGTATGTGTATGTTTGTAACTGTTTATTCTGTAACTTTTTATTATTTGTTAACATTGTTAATAATATATATATATATATGTGTGTGTGTGTGTGTGTGTGTGTGTGTGTATATACACTCACCTAAAGCATTATTAGGAGCACCATACTAATACTGTGTTTGACCCCCTTTCGCCTTCAGAACTGCCTTAATTCTACGTGGCATTGATTCAACAAGGTGCTGAAAGCATTCTTTAGAAATGTTGGCCCATATTGATAGGATAGCATCTTGCAGTTGATGGAGATTTGTGGTATGCACATCCAGGGCACGAAGCTCCCGTTCCACCACATCCCAAAGATACTCTATTGGGTTGAGATCTGGTGACTGTGGGGGCCATTTTAGTACAGTGAACTCATTGTCATGTTCAAGAACCCAATTTGAAATGATTCCAGCTTTGTGACATGGTGCATTATCCTGCTGGAAGTAGCAATCAGAGGATGGGTACATGGTGGCCATAAAGGGAGGGACATGGTCAGAAACAATGCATAGGTAGGCTGTGGCATTTAAAGGATGCCCAATTGGCACTAAGGGGCCTAAAGTGTGCCCAAAAAAAAACCTCCCCCACACCATTACACCACCACCACCAGCCTGCACAGTGGTAACAAGGCATGATGGATCCATGTTCTCATTCTGTTTACGCCAAATTCTGACTCTACCATCTGAATGTCTCAACAGAAATCGAGACTCATCAGACCAGGGGTCGTTGCACCCCTGGACACGACCACGGCCCAGCGGCTTTCCGAGGATGGTGTGAATGGCTAATTCTTGTGAGCAGCGTTTCCTCTGGAGGTTGAGTCTTTGGAGAAGTTGATGAGAGATGAAGTTCCCTGCAGACCCAGAGTCGATGTTTTGGGGTTAGAAGAATTTGGACAGGCGTGCAAGTGAGAGGTGCAACTTTGGGCAGAAACTGGATGGTACTCACCACTGGACGTGGTGGTCGTATCGGGCAGTTAGTGATGATATGACCTTCTCCCCCACAATACAGACACAAGTGCTGTGTTAGTCTTTATGACGCTCAGCGTTGGACAGATGGTAAGTGTCTACCTGCATGAATTCTGGTGCTGGAAGGGCGCCAGATGGAGAGATGGGCATAGGATGCGATGCGGGTTGATCCAATGAGTAGGTTGAAAGACGTTGAGAAATACGCACAGCTTTCTGAATGAAACTCTCCAAACCGACGGTGTCGTCATAAATGACCATCTGGTGGCTCAATTCCGGGTTCAGACCCTGGCGAAAGGCTGTCAACAGGACCGTCTCATTCAAGCCGCTAGATGCCGCCAATGTGCGGAACAGCAGAGCATAAGCATTATGCTTGGGTATCGAGTATCGAGTATCGATTGGAACCGGGACTAGCTTTGCGATTTTCCCGGTATCGTTCAAAAGTTAAAATTTCGATTCCTAGTCCGCCGACCGGAAGAAGAAACCGCTGAACACCAACAAAGAAGCGTCCACTGGAAGTGTTGGCATAACCGAGCGAAGCAACTCGAGAGTCGTCCTAATGCTGCTAATAGTGTGTCAAATTCGCGCCTACCGCGTCTAGTTATACGCTTGAACACTTTGAATCCATTTGCGCGTCAAGAGCGAAATTGACGCACGTAAAAAAGGAGTATTCGCGTCTATATAAACATAGACATTATAAACTGAAAAGCGGGCCTGTCCCCATTCGCGCCGCAGGTATTTTTTACGCGTCTTTGCATTGAAATCACTCGCGCCAGACGCTCTATTCGCTTCTGGTGTGAACGCAGCATCAAACTAAGGCATGGATATGTTCCAAAAGTGCTCTCGACGCCGTTCGGAGCACAGGTTATTTCGCTGGTTGCTCTCTCCTCGCCAGAAGACGAAGGTTTTACAAGTTGTTTCTTATTGTTTATTTGCTATTCTGCACTAGGTTAGCCGATCAGTGGGAGCACGGTAACATGTTTAAGTACCTGCAGCATCATACACTCATGTGTAAATGTGTTTTCATGAGGTTTTCAAAAATAAAGCTCTCTTGAGGAAAGTGTACCCCTGTGAAAATATATTCATAATTTATAATATTTATATTCAAGTTCATAGATTTGATATTTATATTGTAGTTGAAAACAACCCTGTGAGAAATTCATAGTAAAGTTCATAAAAAGTAAAAAGTTCATAGAATTAAAATTGATGCAGAAGGTTAGACTATTTCCTTCAGAAAGATCGTTGGTTAGCTAGTTCATTTAAAATATCCTAAAATTTTTGACCCTGCCTCTTAAAAGAATCGGAATCGAGAATCGTTAGGAACCGGAATCGAAACAAGGAATCGAAATCGGAATCGTTCAAATTCAAACGATACCCAACCCTAATAAGCATTTACAGAAGTATTACCTTGGCGGAGGTTGAACAGCCGATCATGGACAGATAAATATGATGCGGTTTGACCGAAGACTTCCTTGACTTCTTCCTTGACTTCCGAAGACCGAAGACTTCCTTCCATAGGATGCCAATGAAGTCATGACAGGGCCGTGGGCGTGCCAGATGGATTGGGCCCAATGGAGTATGCGTCCAGATAGCAGGGAAATCATGAAGGCGATATGCACTAGTTCGGTGGAGAAAAGCTATGGTTGCATTTCAAAATATAGTGAACATTGTAGAAGGAACCCGCTGCAATCCTCCGCCTCACTATTGTATGTTGCTGGTCAGGCCATGGGACTGGCAGAGGCAGGTGGCGAAGCGCCTGCACAGGTTTGGCGAACTGATCCGGTGGATGCTCCCCGCTGGTTCCAACAGGACTCAGCATGATGGTCTGGTCTTCTGTCACAAACACAGGAGGAGACAGACAGGTTTAGGTGCACACAGTGTTTAATAAAAGCAGAATGGTGGTGGAACAACGGGAACCAGATGATGGTGAGAGGATGGTGACTTGTAGAATGATGATGGTGACTTAGCTGGCGATGACTGAAGTGGATTCTCTGTGCAGGTGACTAGTGAACACAAAGACAGGCGATCTGGATCAGGATGATGAACAGGAGATTGGATACAGGACGAGACAATCTCAGGTTAGTAGATTGGTAAGGAGTCTGACATAAAGCAGTGTATACTGCAACGAGACCAGACAAGGAGTGAAAGGTGAACGGGGCATATAAAGGGTGTGTTGATGAGGGAGTGCAGGTGCAGCAAGTCAGTACTCTGGTGATTGTGAACGAGTGGGCGGGTCCTGGTGATTGAGTGATGATTGGGGCTGTGACGGTGTGAAGAAGATGACAACATATACTTCTTCACCGCATCCGATGGCTTTCTTCTGCCTACTTTGCGCGGGCCCCATTGACCTGCCGGACACACACGAGTATAGCATCGCCTGCCTGGGCCTGGCCCACGCTGAGACTGCTTTCACCAAGTCCGACTGGGGGCACTGAGCCGACCTACTGCAGCGCGTCCTGAGGACTCGGAGGAACATTGCTTGTGGCCTGACAGGGATGAGGCCTGGGGCCGTCGTCCTCTGCTGTCGCCCCATTACCCAGTCCTCTTTTCTGACGAGAGCCTTTGTCCCCTTCCCGCCGTCGCGGAGATGAAGACTCCATGTCCATCTCGGCGTCAGAAAAGGACTGGGCAACGTCGGAGCGGGACACAGAAGCCCTGACACAGAAGGCCCCACAGACCTCAAAGAGGAGCTCGTCAGGGTCTTTGACAAGGCTGTTAAGGAGCTCAACCTCACATGGAGTACTGAAGAGCCCACCAGGAGTAAGCTCAACTCCTGGTACTTCCAAATCGGGCCACCGTCAGGCTGCTTCGAGGAGGAGGACCCCGTTTTTTCCTGATGTCCACTAGCTCGTGGTGAAGTCATGGTCTGCACCCAAATCGGTGCGCGTCCACGCTTCTACGTAGGCCATCTTCTCCCATGTAGACGGAGCAGAATCCCACGACTACGTGCGCAAACCCCCCATCGAGGAGACCATCGCCGTGCATCTGTGCCCTTCCTCTGCCTTGCTTGCTGCGGACCTCAGCCTGTCGTTCAAGCCGTGCAGACTGACCCTCCACCTTGCTCACAAGGCCTACACCTCCGCAGGTGATGGTGGTCTTGATTCATGGTGGCCCTTCACCGGCCCTATTTGACCAGCTCCTTAAAGGATTAGTTCACTTCAGAATTAAAAAATGCTGATAATTTACTTAGCCCCACGTCATCCAATATGCTCATGTCTTTCTTTCTTCAGTTGAAAATAAATTAAGGTTTTTGAGGAAATATAGTGGACTGCCCGGTTGCATAAAGCACCTTAAGTTTTTCCCTTAAGTATGAGACTTAAGGTGTGATTTCCCCTTTGCTAAGGGAATGACTTAAGGGTGTTGCATATATATAAACAGTTCTCTTAGGTAAGCGACCCATGTTTTGCCGTTATAAAATTAGATTTCTGCCATGGACACATTATTTGTTAAAACAGATAGCGGTAAGTTTCACATAAAACAGCATAAAATGGATAAAAAGAAAACCAAATATGAAAGAGAAGGACCAGACGAGACAGAAACTCAAATTGAACGTTTTCTAAAAATTGAAAATTCTGTCATGCTCATCCTATTGTCGGTCTAAACCCATAAGACTTTCATTCATCTTTAAAAACAAATAAAGATATTTTTAATATTCATTCATCATTTCTGTCCATTTCTTGAAAGACATAAATCTGTCACGGGTGGTTGAAGCAGACGAGGAATTAGGATCCATTTGCAGCATTTCTTTATTTACACAAACTCAAACTATACAAACGTAAACTGACTCAGGAAACAGGACTAGAGAACAGAACAACCAGCATACAACATTAAGGACTGACAAAGACTGAACTAGACACACAGGCTATACAAGGGCAAACAAGCTAAACAAGAATAACAAGAGGGTGTGGCTAATAGGAAGCACCTGGGAAGACTAATAAACATAACGGGCAGCTGTTAATCATGAAACAAGACAGAAACACAGACTAGACTTATGACAAAATCCATATGATCAGGCTGTTTCGGAAACTCATGCATGGGTGCAAGCGCAAGAACCAAAGAGGATTGAGCTGCCGCTACCCATTTAAGATGTGCTTTAGGGTAAACGTACCTATTAAGCTCACCAAAATCTACATTGAGATATTTTTAGTGCACAAGATATTGGTTTTAGTACAAGAAGTTATTTTAAAAATAAAATATTAATCTCTCACTCTATAATATTTCATTTTATTTTAAATGACAAAAGTATTTCAATTAAGATGTACATTATTAAATATAAAAAGTCTGGCTGTGCTTAATGGGTACCCTTTAAAGGTGCCTTATGTAAAAAAATCAATTCATACTCCACATATTCCATACCAGATGGGGGCAGTATACCTCCAGAAAGTTGGCCTACTCTAGTCTGTTTTTTAGTTTCAGGTTGTTAATCTTCTAAAACCGTCAAATAGTCCGCTTTGTCCCGCCAAAGCCTATTTTGATCGGTGAGGGATGTATAATAGAATGACTGCTGCCGCTGCGCTTGACAGGGCGCATTACGAGCAGAGAGAGAGAGAGAGAGAGAGAGAGAGAGAGAGAGAGAGAGAGCTCGGCCGCGCGCGCGCACTCTCACGTCTACAAACAACACGAGGGCGGTCCTGCTCTCTCTCCCTCGCGCATATTAATCAAATCAAATGACACTATAGTAAGACCTCAGTTTCACGTGGAGCATTTGGAGATTTTTAGAGATTAAAGAGATACAAGCCATGCGAGTTATTCGTGTGTTGCAGTTTGGCTGGTGGTTATGTATGTTGCCCGCATACCGCCTCCCATGGCCGAAACTGGTATTAGACACCGGCCGGGCCGGGGCTAGTAATTTAGCATGCTAATTCAGGTTTATATCTCGGCAGCACTAGAACTTGTCATTTTTTTAATGGCATCATTGCACTTATTTCTTCTCATTCTTTTGATACGTGTAGCTCATTTTTTTTGGATATTTTTACCTCAATTTTTACATATGGCACCTTTAAGCACACCCCTGTTGCCAATAAGCT
The DNA here is from genome assembly GCA_026230005.1 of Gila orcuttii. NCBI lineage: Eukaryota > Metazoa > Chordata > Actinopteri > Cypriniformes > Leuciscidae > Gila > Gila orcuttii. Next base: position 13,901,830 of record JAPDVR010000015.1, on the reverse strand, counting down.
CACAAGATGTTTTATGTTTATTTTAGGCAACCTTTTTAAAGAATAATTGAAAAAATGTTTTATTTGAAGGTACAGAGTCAATCACAAAAAAACAGAACTCTGAAATCAAGCACAGATTTTAAAAGATTAGATCTGGTACTCCACTTGCGTCTAAAGCGCAACTTACGCAACTGGTGATGTCAGAAGTAGCGAAGTGTGTCATGGCGTAGCGTAAATAAAGCGTTGCGTTTTAGACTTAAGTTGAATCGTATGCAAGGTGACCGTAAGCTAGTTACTTTACTTCATAAAGTTTGAAATATGAATATTTTTCTTACACAAACTCATGGCTTTGCTTCAGAAGGCCTTTATTAAGGCCTTTATCATGTCTTCCCCGAGCGCTTTTCTTATCAGTGTTAAGAAAAGGCGTCTATCAGAGGATCCCTACAGTGGTGTAGTCTACGTGATACGCAGGTATACGCCGTATACCCACTAGAAAATGTAAAGGATTTCCTTATGCCCACTAGGAAATGTCAAAGATCTCCGCATGCCCACTTTAAAAAGCGTGAGGATTCGTAACAACATCGTTTTGTGAAATAAATTTCTACGGCATCAGCCCCCCTAAATGTAGGCGACAGAATTTCGTGTCCCCTTAAGTTCTGTTATAATCAGATTCAGCGCGCGAGCAGAGAGCACGTCAAAAACAGAGGGCAGGGTGTGTGTGTGTGTTCGTGGTGTGTGTGTGTGTGTGTGTGTGTGTGTTCGTGTTCACCTGAGCCTCATTGGTCTGTCACTGCTCGTCAATGTCAGAATATTTGAGATGACAAATCAAATCAAAGTAGTTGGGCTTTATGTTCACAGACGCTGCTGAGCGCGAATTTTAACAGAGCAACTCAACGCTTCAGTTCACGGGCAAGTGCGAGATAAGATGTAAATGTGGCTAAACTTAACATTTCATATTTTACATTTTTTAGGTCATAAAGGTTAAACGAATGACAAAAAAAATAATCAGGCAAACTAATATAGTTTTGTGTAATTTCGCCATTTTGAACTGAAATAAATAGGCCTATGTAACGTGACTCATGTAATTTAATGGTTTACTGTCATTGCGAGGGGACAAGAAACATTAACAAAGCCGTTTTCATCATTTTAGCCACAAGAGTAATAATGAATGTGTACATATTGAGAATATTACATTAAAAAAGCTCAGTCTTCGGAGGGGAAGAGAATTTACCTCCCACTGACATGGTTTTAAAGCTATTTCTTATCCTTTTTTTTTTTTGGTCTTCAAACGTCTTGAAATGCACATCAGAGAAATTAAAAAATTTGAAGCACCAACCTCAAATTTAGGACCTCTTTGATTGTCTACGGCCCTGTTTTAGGCATAAGATCAATAATGAATGTGTAGCCCACTCGCGTAGCTACGGGTGGGCCTGGGCCCACCCACTTGTCAGTCAGGCCCATCCAGTCAGTGGCCACACAAGGTAGCCTAAGGAGGGAATTCTGTTGCCATTATTACAATACTTGACCTATAAAAATAAATGTTAACAGGGTTCCAGACTGCGACCATTTTTTTAAAATATGCGAGTTAAAATTTTATGTGGTAACATTTGTGAGACTGCATGGTCATGTACTACTCAGTTAAATTCACGCATGTGCAACAGAATGCCGTTGTATCAGCAGCTGCTGCAGTCCGTAACTTATGTTCAAAATGAATGAGTACATCATGAATCCATTTTCCAAACCGTGTTTTTGACTTATCCTGAATCACTACGGTACGCCTATAATAAGTGTTTATATTCTGACTATTTTATCCCGGGGTCGGCTCGGCTGCGGAGTTGCCCAGTGACTCGCCATAGACATTAACGGAGAGAAGTAGCTCTGTTCTTCCGCAAGACACTTGCAGTTTATTTATTAACGAACATACACATCAAGCGCATTGCACACTGATGGTGAAACGCGCCAATTAGGAATTCAGGAATTAAGGCATATACAAATGAAAAGAACATACATGTTTTTTTTTTTAAGAGTTTTTTTATTTGATAGTTAAAAGATTAAAACATTTAGCTAACATGAGGTCTTGTCACTGTCAGTCAAGGTATGCAGATTAAAACCACTATTCATCAGCATGCATTGATTAATCCCATGGCATGTAGCAAAAAAAATAAAAATAAATAAAATTATTGGTGCGACCAAATCCTATGCTGGTTCTCAACTGAGAAAGTTGGTAGCACCAGTGCAACCAGTGGAAAAGTTAGTCTGGAGCCCTGACACTACATTAAAGGTAATTTTCAAAAATCCATAATAGGGGCCCTTTAAACTGTGGTGTATTCAAGCAGGTGTAGTTGTGTTGGCCTATTTTGATCACAGATGCATTTTAGGCTGTGCCCACCCGATTTTCTCTGGGCCCACCTACATTGTGATTCCTGGCTACGCTAGTGGTGTAGCCTACATGTTTTGAATGCATTTAATAAACTTAATTACCTAGCTTTAGTAGCTTTCAGTGAATAAACGTGTCCAAGAAAAATTATTCATTGGCAAAATCAACCTATCAGTTGACCCTATGTTTACTTTCTTCACTGACAGACAAAAATGAAAAGCCTATATCAGTCAAAGCTCAGCTTTAGGAGGGGAACTGGGGAAGAGACAGGGCAAGATAAAAACAAAGAGAAAAAGAGGGTGATGCTGATGAGGAGAGAGAAATAATCAGCTGCCCAGTGCCCACTGACATGGTTTTAAAGCTGTTATCTAATTTTTTTGGCCTTCAAAACATCCTAAAATGCACATATGTAGATCAGAGAAATAAAAATTTTCTCAGGGAAACCCTGAACCACCCTAACTAATCTACCTCACATTTGGGACAACAGTGATTATAAAACCCTGCCCTTGCATGTAACGAAACTGGTTAATAGTTAGCATTAGATCCTAAACTAAAGTGTTACCTTTTTTTTTTTTTTTTTTTAGAAAAAATCCTAAGTGATGATCAAAATCCTAGTGACGCCCCTGCTTCATGCAATCTGTCAAAATCAAAGTTTTGTATAACTTGAAGAAAATATAAAAGAAATATATTACTATTGCACAGTAGAGTATACTTCAAGTAGGCCTAATAATAAAAATAATAGTTTATTAAAACACACAGAAGCTCAAATGTCTTTAATTTACAACCCACAAAAATAAAAGTTTATAGAGATAAATAAAGTAACTCGAGGGAATTACGAAAGAAATTGTATAGTAAAATGTAATTTTTAAAATAATAATAATCAAATCTATTAAAACATAATTTTAAAGGAATATCACACAAGTTTTAAAAAATTTTCGAAAATGGGTGGTGGTGGTGGCGGGTGGTGGTGGGGGGGGGGGGGGTTGGGGGTGGGGCTGCTGGTATATCACAGTATACTCACTACAAAAAACTAGACTACACCACTGGATCCCTAATATATCCACTGATAAACTGATCCGCTGATAGACGCCTGCTTTCAAACGCTCCCGTGTATGTGTAAGAGCTCTGAAGTCGGTAGTTCAGAATAAACTATAGTTCTGTCTAGATTTTGTCATCTCAAGGCTGTGAACAAAAATAAGTTATTAATTATCTTATAAAGATTAACTTAAAGTGACAACCATCAGTTAATATTTAAAGTCTGTTTATAAGGTATTTACATAGACGTTCAATGTGGATTAGCTTAAAGGGAGCAAACTGAGCTTAATTGGTGCAGCAACAATTTTTAACTAATAAATATTTCGTGAAATTTAAAGGACAAGATTTAGCTAAATAAATAATCTAGGTCATGTATTACTTTTATACATATTTTAATATGAACAACTATTATTTACAATATCTGTGAAATTATACTTTTTCTAATTGATGTCACACTGAAGCTCTGTGATTTTCATAGTATTGCACCCTTTAAGCTCACCTTACAATAATATTAAGTCTTATTAAAATTAAAGCAGTGTAAAATCACAGACCATCAATAAACTGTAAATGTATAATATTTTGGATTTAAAAGTACAAGCCATTAATGCCTGTGAAGTAATATATTAGTGTAGCACACAATCTTATACAGCTAGTAAGGTATCTATGTTCTGTAGCACTGCGCTATGTTTCTTAAAACTTTCTTATGGATCTATCTGTAATTATTTCCCACATCCATGTCACAGGTTATAATATGCAAAGGTCTAAACATTAATCGCTTAATTTTGCAGCAAGTAGTTATACTAACCCAAAATAAAGGCTTAAACATTTAAAAAATGCACATTTAAGGGGCTCCTCTTTTGGTGAAAGTTTTCAGACAGCTTTCAAAATGGCCACCAGACAGTGTGAATACATATACCCATATCTCAGTGTGCAATGGTCTGATTTGCTTGAAATTACAGGAGGTATGTAGTAACAAACACATCAATTGGTTAAAGGTGGGGTATGTGATTCTCTTTTTTGTCCATTTTTTCAAAATAACTTGAAATCCTATTCCTAACCCACTTACAGCCAATGAGTTAGAAGCACTGAAATGAAAATTAAGCAATTTAATCATCTGTGGAACGGGCAGGACTCGAAAAACTCCAGCCAATCATTTCCAAGACCACCTAGAATCATTGGACAGTAAGTTCGTCAATCAAACGGTCGTACCATACCCCCTACCCCCAGCGTGCATGACCCCCTTCGTGCGCATACTCAAAGCTCGTGACGCATGCGCATCTCGTCAGTAAAGCCATGATTAGTAGTAAATCGTCATTACAATCTCTCGCGCATCTGAGTTTTCGCTCGTGCATGATTGCAGTAAGTGCAATCTTCATGTTCTTCGAATGGGTGGAGTCAGGGCCAGCGTTGGAGGAAAGAAGGTAGGACCATTTGAATTGTATATTTTCAAAATCTGCCGGTCGTTTTCCAAATCACATATCCCACCTTTAAGACATCAAGTAGGATAAAACATTATTTTTTTCTTTTTATAATCTGAGCTGAAATATGGTAGTGTGCTTAATGGGTACTTGAGCTTAATAGGTACGTTTACCCTATGTGTTTATATGTAAAAATGGCAAAATTAAAATTTGTTTATCATATAAAGCGGCCAATCGCGTCTCGTTAGAAGACATGGATTGAACCTTCTCGCTCCGTGTAACACTTAAGGTGAAGTTTCCTAAACCTTATGTTATACTTGGGAAGATGACAGTTAAGGGGCTTTATGCAACACTTATTGTTTTTTAAGAGATTGCTTGAGGGAAAAATAGATACTTAAGGGAAATTCTTAGGGTGTATGATGTTTCACCTAAAGAAAATCTTAAGTAACACTTTATTTTTTGCAACACCCTTAAGTTTAAGGGAAACCTTAAGGGCGTTCTTCAGGGAAAATTACATTTAAGGTGCTTTATACAACCAGGCACTGGGACTTATGGCGTCAGCCTCTTCAGTTTGCCACCTGGGTCTTCTGCAGCGACCGCTGTAGTTATGTCTGAAAACTCGAGTCCTGTGGACCTCAGGTCATATGCACATCTTGGTCACACACAGCTGCACCAACGCTCTGAGACCATGGCGCGACCTAGACATGTTCAGCCGAGGGGTTCCCCTGGGACTAGTGACAGGACTCACCGCTGTCACGACAGATGCGTTGTCCTCGGGCTGGGGCGCAGTGTCTCAGAGTCACAAAGCTTGTGGCACATAAACCGCTTGGAACTGAAAGCGGTGTCCTTAGCCCTGGAGTTTTTTTCTGCTGTAGTTGGAACAGCGACGTGTTGATTCGCACCGACAATATGTGTATGGTTTCAATATGGACAATATGGTGTAAATCCTATTGTGGGCGGATCAACATCTATTTGCAACACCCGCGTTGGCCGAGAACTAGACTTAAGTGTTCCCTCCTGTGAAGATTTTGCCTCTGGTGTTATACAAAATCAGGGAGGAGAGAGCGTTGATGATCCTCGTCGCCCCGAGCTAGCTGAATCACCCTTGGTTCCCGGACCTGAGAGAGATGCTGGTGGCTCCGCCTTGCAGATTCCTCTCAGGAGAGACCTGCTAGCCCGGAGTTGTAGAGCCTTCATGCATGGCTGCTTCAGGGGTCTAAGAGGGGCTAGGTACCTTGCCTTCCGGTGTGCTTGACACGCTCAATCAGTCTCGTGCATCTTCCACCAGGCGCCTGGTTACTACAGTTTCACTCCCAGGCCAAGACCGGGTTACATGCCTAAGTCTCTTTCTCCTTCTTTTAAAGCGCAGGTAGTTTCTCTCCGCCTTGTTCTCTGAGCCGTCAACCTCTCAGGACGTTGACGCTCAGAGCGCCTTTTGCCCTGTCAGGGCTTTGCAGAGTTACGCAGACTGCTCGGCTGCTTTTAGATAGTCAGACCAGCTCATGGTTTGCTAAGGTGGCTGTACTAAAGGACATGTAGTTTCTAAGCAGAGGGTCTCTCCTTGTATAGTCGACGCTATCGCTTTGGCTTATGTGAGCCAGGGACATAGAATGCCCCCTCAGCATCAGAGCTCACTCAACGAGGGCTATCGCCTCTTCATGGGCCTGGTCTAAAGGCACGCCTGTTTGGGATATATGGTTTGTTGCTGGCTGGTCTTCACAGAACACTTTCGCCAGGTTTTACAAGTTGGATGTGCTGTCCTTGGTGTCTCAAGTGCTTTCGGTGAGTGAATAACCTCACTTATTGCTTGGGTTTTCTTACTAAGACTGCTTCTGGACACAGTTTGTTACCCGCTTTGGCTGATGACACTGTGTGTGCCCATGTACATTCATATGTGCTTACTGTTGTTGTTCTGCCCTGTATTCAGTGCAGCCTGTTCGCTTGAGCTGATCCAATATGCTAATTTTGGTGTACCTGAGCTGGCTGTTCATTGGTCTAGCTCCACCTATCAGCTGTGAGCACTCCCAGTAGCATCCCTATTGGTTGAATTATGTACTGTTCTACTCCTTGTTTGGTGTAACTTTAGCTCTGTTTCTTCGGGCTGATCTTTGCCACTCTGACGACGGGATTATACAGTTCCCACAAAATTGCTAGACAATGTTGAAGTGACTCCTCTCGAAAGGGAACGTCTCCGGTTACTGCAGTAACCTCAGTTCCCTGAGAGGCGGGAACGAGACATTGCGTAGGCCGTCCTGTTCGCCCCTCGATCAGCTTTGCAGCGTTCAGTCTGATTCTGACGCAATTGTCTCTTTCTTCTGATATTGGAAATATCAGAAAATGCTGCAGGCAGTTGACGTACGGTAGCCTGTAAGCTTTAATCTTCTCATTCTCACTTAAAAGATTCCCGCCAATCCCGCATCAAGCTCACAAATACGTGACAGCTCAAGAAAGTAATTGTGTCCGTTTCTTTTGCTTAATTTTTTTTTTTTTTTAATTTTTTTTTTAGGGCTGGGCAAGTTAACGCGTTATTATCGCGTTAACGCATTTATTAATTAATGCCGACAATTTTTTTATCGCACGTTAACGCAGTTTTTTTTATTATTATTATTTTGAAAGTCCGTTGCTCACTGGCTCTGAATACACATAGGCCTACAGTCAAACCATGATCACAGGAGGGGTGGGATGTTGGTCAGCCAGCAAATAACCCACCCAAACAAGCAGTGGAGAGAGGCAGGTTCTCTCTGGTGAACAGTTAAAGGGTTGCGCTCCGCGAGTGAATGACAGGCGCTCTATGGATATTACCTATAAAACCTATAGATAATAACTATTTAGATCCTGGAAACTCACTAACAGCGAGCCGAGGATCAGTCTCTCTTCTAATGATTTGTGCTGCGCGTCCTTTATAAAAAGTTATAGACAATTCAACTTCGGGAACGAGCGGGCGCGGGCGCGAGCTTGAGGCGAGCATGACCGCAACAGTTTCACAGGAACGCACCCGCTTGTCGCTGCACCTTGTGCTCGATCACTTCACCTCACTCTTGGCTGATTTATACTTCTGCGTCGGACTTACGCCGAAGACAATACGCTATAGACTACGCGTTGGTTTTCATTTATATCTCTGCGTCGTTGTCCGCGTTGACGCGCAATTACACATGCAGAGGGAGCATGTGAAACCCGGGGAGCGGTTGTAGCAATCACAGCGCTTGCGGTACGCGTAGAATTGACGTTACATTTTTGGAGAGGTGCACGTCAGGGTACGCCGAAGTGTACGCGCGCTACACAGCAACAGCGTGAGTATAAAGTATAAATTGTTTTTTTTACTCTGTTTAATGTAATCTTAAACCATGGCATGACCAAACCTAAGCTACTATAAGTAACGTTGGTCGACTTATATAGTAGTGATCATGACCTCTGACTACTACATAGACTGTTTCTGCTGCTTGTTTTAACAAACTAGATAAAAGGTAATGCCCTGGCAGTGGCAAATAGCTTTGTTTAAATATTTGATTTGATTACATTAATGTTTAAGTTGAGATTTGAGATTACTGTGTAAAGGGAATACTGCTGGTATAAAAGCACCTTATTTGTTTAAAGTTATTGCACTTTTGTGTATATAGCAGTACATTTAAATCAAAAGTGCACAATACACTACTTTAGAAGTCATTATTCAATTTTGCGCATAACAATGCGATTAATCGCGATTAATCGCAAGAAAACCATGCGATTAATCGCGATTAAAAATTTTAATCGTTGCCCAGCACTATTTTTTTTATTTAACAGTCAGACATACAAACCAACATAGTGCAGTAGAGTGAACAATCTTGTAATTCCATAATTCCACTATTGACATAAAAGTGTGGATCTATGAGTGTGTGCGGGTGGGTGTGTGTGGGTATGTGTATGTGTGTGTATGCGTAAACAAAGTAACCATTTATTATTTATTACCATCGTCATTACCATCACCACCTCCACTCCCTACTACCACCACACTGCCAATATTGTATTAGTCGATTTTTATTTCCATCCTTCCTCCTATGTAATAATTGCCATTGTCAACACTGTCTAAGATAGAAGATGGCATAATAAGATAATATAAGATAACCCTCCCCACATCTCTTCAGTCCCCATCTTCTCCTCAATTATTATTATTAATTTTTTTTTTGTGGGTGTGTTATGTGCAATGTCTAAAGTGCATTAAAAGAGGGAGTACAGTGTGAGAGTGTCTCAACTTGGGACAGAGATGCTGTCCCATTGAAACCACTTCTCGCCTGTTTTGCTTGCTTAGGTGTTTGTGAGGTTATCCATACAATTTTTTTTTTTTTTCCCTATTCTACGTTGTGGTGCATTAAAAACACATGAAAAGATAAGGGGGAAATTATTGCAGTAGTGATGACAATAAACACTTAATTCCAATACAGCATTGACAATGGTCATATTGATGATAATAATAATAGTAATAATAATAACATTAATAATAAACGACAATGATGATGGCAGTGGCGATCGCAGTGGCGAAAGCAAAGACAGCAACAACAGCAATTACAACAATGAAAAAATAAAAATAGTAATCATAACAGTAACAGTAATGACAGTAATAACAATGATGACAGAAACAAGTTCAAACAACTAAAATGCGTTAATATTCGTGGGTTGATTAAGAAGGTGGGAGGAGTCGGAGTTGAAAAGAGAGAAAGGATTCATAGCTGTAAGAGGTCAGAAAGTGTTGAATGGCAGAGGTCAGTTTCAGATGCGTAATTATGAAGGGGAGATGTGTATTCTATTGCAATGAAGTCTGTAATAAGATTTTTCCAATAGTTAATGTGTATTTTTTTTCGAGTTTTCCAGTTCATGAGGATAGTTTTCTTGGCGATGGTTAGAGCTATGAGGAGCATTTTAGAGTTTATAGTTTTATCAGTGATTATTGTGAGGTCCCCCAGCAAGCAAAGAGAGGGCGATAGTGGGATGTGGCAGCCGACTATAGTGGATAGTGACTGTGTTTCCCAAAAGTGTTTGATTGGAGTGCAGTGCCAGGTTGCATGGATGTATGTATCTGTAGAATTGTGATTACAATGTGTGCAAACTTCTGATGTGAAACCCATTTTAGCTAATCTATTGCCCGTGTAGTGTGTTCTGTGAAGTATTTTGTATTGTATTAACTGAAGATTCTGATTTTTGGACATGAGATAGATGTTTTTACAGATTTGGGTCCAGAAGTTGGCATCAGGAGCTATTGAAAGATCGTTTTCCCATTTTATTGTTGGTAAGTATATGGTCTAAAGTTGGTTTGAAATCATTTTGTATATTTTAGAGAGAAGTTTCTTTGGCGAGGAAATGTTAACCAAGTCTGATATTGCCGGTGGAAGTTCTAAATTTGTGTCTCTAATGTTTATTTTTGTCAGAACAGAAGATTTGAGTTGTAGGTATTTAAAAAATGCGTTGCTCCCGATGCCATACTCCTGGGCCAGTTGCGGAAATGGTCTCAATGTGTTAGATTTGAAAATATGATTAATGTGGGTGATACCACTTTCCGCCCATGTGTGAAAATTCAATGTTTTTTTATTGCTTATAAAGTCACGGTTGTTCCACAGTGGGGTGAGGTTAGATGGAACTAATGTAGAATTTGTGATTTGGTAAAATTTCCACCAGGCTGTCAGAGTGGCGGCTATAGTTGCTGCATTAAAACATGTGTGTTGTTTGATCGATTTGGTGAGGAACGGTATGTCAGCTATATTTAATTCTTTGCATAGTGATTGTTCTATTTCTAGCCATATAATATTGGATTGGTTGGGGTGAATCCATTTGTATATGTATTGCAGTTGGTTAGCCATTGAGTAATATTGAAAATTTGGTGCTTCTAGTCCTCCTTGAACCTTACTTTTTTGTAGTGTAGTGAGTTTCATCCTTGGCGTTTTATTTTTCCAGTAGAATTGAGTGATAATGGAATCTAGTGATTTAAACCAGGTGAGTGTGGGGTGGGTTGGAATCATTGAGAATAGATAATTAATTTTCGGTAGGATCGTCATTTTTATTGCTGCTATCCTGCCGATTATGGAGATTGGAAGGTTGAGCCACCTGAGCAAATCGTCTTCTATTTTTTTTAGCAGTGGTGTGAAGTTGAGTGTTACCAACTCTGACAGTCTGGAGGAGATCTTAATGCCTAAGTAAGTGATGTGGTCATGACATATAGGTATAGGTGATTGGTGGGGTGCCACATCCCATTTGGTTTTATGTAAAGGGAGGACGGAAGATTTGTTCCAGTTTATTGCATAATCTGATATTTTTGAGAAAGACTGGATTGTTTTAATTATTTCTTGAGTAGATGCTAGGGGTTCTTGTATATATAGTAGGATATCATCTGCATAAAGTGAGATTTTATGTGTTTGTTGTGGTGTTTCAATACCTTTGATTGCTGGGTTTTGGCGGATAGCTGCTGCTAAAGGTTCAATAAAAATAGTGAATAGGGATGGAGAGAGTGGACATCCCTGCCTCGTCCCCCTGTGCAGTGTGAAGCTTTGTGATGTTAGTCCATTGGTTGTGACTGTGGCAGATGGTGATGTGTATAAAATCTTAATCCAGTCAATAAATGACTCTCCAAAGCCGAATTTTTGTAATGTGGCAAATAAAAATTTCCAGTTGACCCTATCAAAAGCTTTTTCGGCGTCTAATGTGGCAATGAGAGTATATTTCTGTTGTACTGATGAGTAATGCATTAAATTGTATAATCTGCGGGTATTATTGGATGCGTGTCTACCTTTTGCTTAATTTTAATAAAGTGATAAAGACCTCAAGAAAGCCGGCAGTATTTTTATTGGCATATTAAAAAAAATCTTAACATTGATAAAGCATAGGTAACATTAAACATACATACTCATTTTTACAAATACATGCGGGAAAATAATGTCTATAATAATATGAAAGAAATGTTTTAATAGGTTATGAAACTTGTTTGTGATGTTATGTTGTATATATTGTGCATTAGCCGCTACTTATAATATGCTGGGAAAGTCAGTTCAGCAACAAGATCGCAGCACATCTCAATTCTCACAAAAATGCATTCTGTGTCCTCGCGTCCTTCCATGTTTGCAATTTCACGGTGGTGGAAAAAAAGTTTGGAGGAAAAATAATAAGTCAATGCTTTTTGCATTTCCCCAAGAAACTTTGTGTTCAAGCGTATGCAAAGTTTCTCGGCAACATGCAAAAGTTTTTTGCAAAACATTTGAGAGACAACGCAAAAGCATTGACTTCTCATATTTTTTACACCACCATGTCCCAAGGCCAGGGGCTCCGTAGTACGAGATTTGACGTTGTAAATGGACATTTATGCTGCCTTCACGGGCTATTGGAAATTTCCTACTTCCCACTTCAGATGTCGTGATTACGAGCTCATCGCATTCAAATTTTAACTTGAGAGGGCGTTTATTATGGGATTAAATTCCTGCTGAAATTGTTGTGGTCACGGGTAAAATTTGAGAAATCATTTTTCCTCCATTTTTTCCGTTTCTCTAATTGACTAATATAGCTTTATAACTGTATTAAAATTAAATACACTTCTGTAGTTTCTACTGTAGGCTAGTTTAAATTTTTTTTAGTCAAGTAATGTAGTTTTTTATTAAAATTTTAACAAACAGAGGATAAAATAAGGATAAAATACAGGATAAAATAACTACTCACTCACGTAAACTCAGTTCCCTGAGTTTGGGAATGAGTATTGTGTAGCTATACGCAGTGGGGGAAACTCCTTTTCCTCGATTTACTGAAGCCTTTATGTAAAGCGCATTTGCAGCTGCACAGCTAGAACATGAGCGTCTGGCTCGCTCATAGGCTGCGCTGCGGGAACTGCACATCCAATGGTGCGGGCGCCTCTGACATGCGACCAATGAGATCACTCTGCGTCATACACGTCAGAGCCCGCCAAGGGGGCGTGACCTCAGTCTATAATAGTCCCCGAATTCGCCATTATAGCAGGTTTAACGACTGAAGCGACAACTTGCCATGTTACTATAGTGCGGCTGGCTACCCAATACTCGTTCCCTAACTCAGGGAACTGAGGTTACGTGAGTAACCGAGTAGTTCCCTTTCGAACGGTCACTTCGTATTGCGTAGCTATACGCAGTGGGGACGCCATGCAAAACGCCGCACTGAGTAACTGGCTGCCACTGCAACTCAGGACCCCTGAGCATACAGAACAAGCCATAACCACATAATTATGTATAAATAGACCAGACACCGTCAGGTCTAAAATAGTACACATCAGTTAGAAATAACCCAACATACTACACCAATGAACCCAGACACTGTCGGGGTTATTAGTATATGAACATATAACCAGTCAAGTGGGTTTATATATGAAATTATAACCGGCCAAAGCGGGTTTTATATATGTATGGAATATAACCGGCAAAGCGGGTTTTATATATGTCATATAACCGTCCAGAAGCGGGTTTTATATATATATATATATGTCAATATAACCGGCAACAGCGGGTTTATGCATGAAATACAACCGGGCCAGCAGCGGGTTTTTATATATATGTGAATGTGATTGTGCACAGTAATATATGACAAGACCGGCCACCGACGGGTCTTAATCATACCGAAAGCACCTTCGCCTGCAAGGAAGGCACTTCCGTATTATAGAAACTCATAAATGTGGAAGGCGAGGACCAGTCGGCCGCATCACAAATATCACTAATGGGAATGCCAGATGACCAAGCCCATGACGAGGCCATACCTCTGGTCGAATGGGCCTTGATGCCTATAGGGCAAACTTGACCCGCTGCGGTATAAGCCATAGAAATAGTATCCACTATCCATCTAGACAGTCTTTGCTTAGTGACTGGATCCCCCTTGGATCTACCACCAAAGCAGACAAAAAGCTGTTCTGATTGTCTAAAAGACGCAGAACGCTCCAGATAGATTCTCAGCGCTCTGACAGGGCAGAGAAGATTAACCTCTCCATCCTCTGCAGAAGGAGGGAGGGCTGATAATGTCACCACCTGTGCTCTGAACGGTGTTGAGAGCACTTTAGGAACGTAACCATGTCTGGGCTTGAGGATGACTCTGGAGTCATTTGGACCCAACTCCAAACATGCAGGGCTCACAGAGAGCGCCTGATCTCCCACTCGCTTGATAGATGCCAATGCCATAAGGAAAGCGGTCTTCAGCGAGAGGGGTTTTAGATCAACCAATTGGAGCGGTTCGAAAGGCAGACCTTTCAGAGCCCCCAGGACCGTGGAGAGGTCCCAAGGCGGCACAGATGGAGGTCTGGAGGGGTTCAATCTCCTAGCACCTTTCAGGAATCTTACGACCAGGTCGTTTCTTCCCAGTGACTGGCCAGCCGTCAGAACATGATGTGCTGCTATGGCTGCCACATACACTTTGAGCGTGGACGGGGAGCGACCCGCGTCCAGCAGCTCCTGTAAGAATGAGAGAACCACAGATATCTCACATGACTCTGGGTCAGCCTGATTTTTCGAGCACCAGTTGGAAAAACCTGACCATTTTGAAGCATACAGGCGCCGAGTCGACGGGGCCCTGGCTTCAGATATGGTGCTTAAAACCTTCTCAGGAAGGTCCTTGGGTACCCGTAGAGGGGCCAAACATGGAGGGCTCATAAATCGGGTCTCGATGCCACAATGTCCCGTTCGCCTGTGTGAGGAGGTCTTTCCTCAGTGGGACAGGCCATGGGATTGTGTCCGATAACTGAACCAGTTCCGGGAACCACGGTCTGGTTTTCCAGAGAGGGGCCACCAGAAGGACTGGGCACCCGCTCTCTCTGACCAGTTTGATGACTTGTGGAATCATCGAGACGGGGGGAAAGGCATAAAGGGGACGGTTGGGCCAGACATGGGCCAGCGCGTCCCTGTTCTTCGAGAAGAACAATTTGCAGTGGGTGTTGATACTCGAGGCGAAAAGGTCGATTTCGGCCTCGCTAAACATCTTCCATATCAGACTGACCATCCGTGGGTTCAGGGACCACTCGCCGAGGGGAGTGTTGCCCTGTGAAAGCATATCCGCGCCCACATTCTGGACGCCCAGGATATGCGCTGCTCTCAGAGAGCTCAGGTTGGTTTGTGCCCATAAGAGGAGGTCTCTCGCCATCGCATGCAGGTTTCGTGACCTGATGCCCCCCTGGCGATTTATGTAGGCCACCACTGACGTATTGTCTGTGCGGACTAAGACGTGGTAAGAACCACTTTCCTCCTGGAAATTGTTCCCATTGTCACCCCCTCGTGGTACCAGTTCTGAGCCCACCAGGGAATCAGGGTTCTTAAACAACCGTGATTCACCATAACGCGCAAGCTGCCTGACTGCCATGCGTGAGTTGGCACACGTCGTTTCAGCCAATGCTGCAGCGGGCACATGCGCAGTAATCCCATGCGGAGTACTGGCGATGCTACTGCCATGAGACCAAGCAGTTTCTGAAATTTCTTCAGTGGCGCGTGCTCAAGCGTTCGCACTGAGAGCGCGCGCTCTGGTGTGAGTCGCGCTGTCATAGCTCTCGAGTCTAAAACTGTGCCCAGAAAGATCACGCTCTAGCTGGGGGTTAGTTTGCTTTTTGAAACATTGATTGTGAAACCCAGGCATTTTAGATGGCCGAGAATCAAATCCCTGTGAGCTAATAGCTCGATTCTCGACTGTGCCAGCACCTGCCAGTCGTCGAGATAATTGAACACACGCACTCCCTGATGTCTCAGAGGAGAAAGCGCTGCATCCACACACTTCGTGAATGTACGGGGTGCCAACGATAGACCGAACGGCAGAACGGTGTATTGATAAGCCTGGCCCTCGAAGGCGAATCTCAAGAATGTCCTGTGACGAGGATTTATTTGAATTTGAAAGTAAGCATCTTTCAGATCCATTGTGACAAACCAATCCCCCGGGCGCACTTGCGCGAGGATGTGGGGGGGGGGGCTGATCTCCCTCGAACAGGACCGGAGATGAACGAGCTGGAGAGAGTGAGGCATGCGGGGACGTGGCCGGCGTGCGTTCACTTACATCCATGCTCTCCGGTTGCCGTTGGCTGTGGCGCTTCTTCTTCCTCGGCTGAAGTAGGGCCGGAGAGGGAAGCGCGGGAGAGGCTGCGTCGCCGTCACGGGAGAGGGCTAGCCGAGTTCGCAGCACAGAGATAGGCATGCTCTCGGTGCATTCGGCAGACAGTGCATTCTCTGCGTGGTGAAGTCCCAGGCATGGAATGCAGCTAGCGTGTTCGTCCGCCTCGTGCAGCTTGCATCCGCAAGTGGCGCAGGTCTTGACACGAGGCATTTGAAACAACGCTCGTACAGATTTAATACACAGAAATACAATGAATAATGAAAAGGATATCGCCGGATAGCCACAGGAGAGACGGCGTCAGGAGAAACACGGTTGAAATGTGTTGTCTGCTGAACTGTAGCTCGCTCAGGCTGAAGGCTTGTTCGAAGGCGAAAACTCAATAAATGGTCAGAGACGTGAAGTTTGTCACTGAAGGAGTAAAATCTGCTATAATGGCGAATTCGGGGACTATTATAGACTGAGGTCACGCCCCCTTGGCGGGCTCTGACGTGTGCCCGCGCCATTGGATGTGCAGTTGCCGCAGCGCAGCCTATGAGCGAGCCAGACGCTCATGTTCTAGCTATGCAGCTGCAAATGCGCTTTACATAAAGGCTTCAGTAAATCGAGGAAAAGGAGTTTCCCCCACTAAGTATAGCTACGCAATACGAAGTGACCGTTCGAAAGGGAACACAGAAACACACTTTTAGACAATAAACAAGTTATCAATTTTCAACAAGAGAAATTATATAAAGAAGCCTAACTAGCCTATTGAAAAATATTTCTCAACAAATGTAAAAGAAAAAAAGGGGGAGGGCACAAAAGATGGCACAAATTCTAGATGTTTTTATAGCTTTCTTATTAACAGACATTGAGATTGTATTTAAATACAAATTCAGTTTTTTGTATATTTACATTTATGAATATACAACTTTCCAATAAATAAAAGATTTATACAAAAACTTGCTTTGATTAGATTCTTTCCAAAAAGAAGTCCCCATGAATTTTTTTTGTCTTTTAGTATGAATTTGTTAGTCTTAGGCCGTGTGTCCACCAAAGCGTTTTTTCACGCACCTGGCGTAAAATTCTAATTGTTTTCAATGGGAGCGCCGCGTTTTTTAAACGCCATGAGCGTAACGAGGCGCTGAGCCTGTATTTAACGCTCAAGCGCTGAGCGCCCGGCGTTTTTTACTGGTCGCCGAGAGTTGAAAAATGTTCAACTTTGGGTAAAACGCTGCGCTCATCACTGTCACTTTTTACACAGCCGTCCAATCATAGTGGAGGAGGGGCGGGACAAAAACCACACCGACCAACTGTCACAACATTCTTTCTGTACAACGACGTCAACCAGCAGAGCTAACCGAACAAAATGGATGAAAAATATTTTTTTAGTATGAAACAAATTATCTACGAAATCAGTTACAAGTAAACTGTGCTGCGCATATTCTGTATCATAGCAACGAATCGTCTCAACTGAAAAAACCCAGCGCTGCCAAAACGCTCTCAAGCGCCCACAGCTAGGCGTTTTCAGCTGAGCGTCTAGCGTTTTCAGCCGGCTAAAAACGCTTTGGTGGACACACGGCCTTAGGCCTTAGGCACAAAAGGCACAAAAAGGCACGGCCTTAGGCACAAAATGGATGAAAAATACATTTTTAGTATGAAACAAATTATCTGCGAAATCAGTTACAAGTAAACTGTGGCCTAAGGCCGCGTGGTCACCAAAGCGTTTTTAGCCAGCTGAAAACGCTAGACGCTCTGCTGAAAACGCCTAGCTGTGGGCGCTTGATAGCGTTTTGGCAGCACTGCGTTTTTTCAGTTGAGACGATTCGTTGCTATGATACAGAACATCCGCAGCACAGTTTACTTGTAACTGATTTCGCAGATAATTTGTTTCATACTAAAAATTTATTTTTCATCCATTTTGTTTGGTTAGCTCTGCTGGTTGACGTCGTTGTACAGAAAGAATGTTGTGACAGTTGGTCGGTGTGTTATTAGTCCCGCCCCTCCTCCACTGTGATTGGACGGCTGGGTAAAAAGTGACAGTGATGAGCGCTGCGTTTTACCCAAAGTTGAACATTTTTCAACTCTCGGCGACCAGTAAAAAACGCAGAACGCTCAGCGCTTGAGCGTTAAATACACGCTCAATGCCTCGTTACGCTCATGGCTTCTAAAAACGCGGCGCCAATTGTTTCCAATTGTTGAAAACAATTGGAATTATATGCCAGACGCGTGAAAAAACGCTCTGGTGGACACACGGCCTTACTGTTTATCTATAAGCTAGTGTGCTCCAAAACAATAAAAAAAACTTTAGAAGAAATAAGCATTCAAAAGATATAGTCACTCATATCCGCCAATATAGATCAATTATTTCGATGACATCACTCTGCACTTCAGCTTCTCGTCAGATTTTCTACCCAATCAAATGCTCTCTAGAATCTGCATCCGCCCCCAAATAGACGCTGAAGCTGCGGCTAAAATTGGTAACTTGTTCACACATTTACTATTTTCTACATGGAAAATGGCACATAGTGCACTACATAGGGGATATGGAACAATTCAGAGAGTGTAAATATGCTTTCCATTAGGGTGAATGAAGTCTAATGATTTCACGTTAGTGTCACGCGAATTACCACAGCCCGCACAGTCTGCTCCGGTCCAGAGACACGATAACACAGAGCGGATTATATGCGTGAGTCGGCACAGAACACAAAACGTTTCAGACCCATTTGAATTCTTCCCAGAATGCTATATTTTAAAGCGATATAACGGAGATTAGGAGGTGAAATGGTTAGAAATTAGGAGGAAACTGCGACTTTACCTAGCTCAACGGCTCTGGTCGAGCTGTAATATAAACTAAACGCTTTTGGCTCTTTAAAAAAACTAGAGGAGCTGTTGTGTCCCGCCCTGTCTTTTAAGCGTTTAACATAATCATTGTCATTTCTAGAAAGAAATTTGTCTTTCTGCCCAAAGAACACTTTAGAGAGTCCACTTATAAACAGTTTTACTGTTAGCTCCATTAACAAGAACAAAGCATCTACTAACCAACTGTAATACCTGCAAAACAAGTGTTCTGGTGACATTTTATAATTCATACGTTCAAGAATAATGCAAGAATGCTGTGTGATGCATTTTTTCTTCGTTAGGGGTATAGCTGTGAATTGCGCAGAGCTGAGAAGTATGCAATTCTGTCATGATACACACACGGGAAACGGTAAGATCCATTTGCAGTATTTTATTAGGGTAATCCGTACTCACAAAAACCAGTCCAGGCAAGGGTCAAACTCCAAATAGTCAAATCCAAACACAAGAACAAAAACCAGTAAACCAGAACTTCGGAAGTGACATGACATGTAACAAGGACTCCATGACAAACACTGAACAAACAGGGTATATATACACACAGATACTAACAAGGTGACGGGAAACAGCTGTGTGCAATGATCAATGAGTGACAGAAAAGGATGATGGGAAATTTAGTATGAGTGAATGACACCGTGGTGGAAGAGGACACCGGGCTTTTCGGGGGACGGCCTCCGGGACGACAGCGGGCTGTTCGGGGGACGGCCTCCGGGACGACAGCGGGCTGTTCGGGGGACGGCCTCCTGGGCCGACAGCGGGCTGTTCGGGGGACGGCCTCCGGGACGACAGCGGGCTGTTCGGGGGACGGCCTCCGGGACGACAGCGGGCTGTTCGGGGGACGGCCTCCGGGACGACAGCGGGCTGTTCGGGGGACGGCCTCCGGGACGACAGCGGGCTGTTCGGGGGACGGCCTCCGGGACGACAGCGGGCTGTTCGTCTGAACGTTAGGAAGGCAGGAAGTCTTCCCTCTCCCCCACCGCTTACGAGAGCGAGTAGACGCTGCTGTCTCTCCGGAATTCACAGGGAGCACAGTGGTCTCCTCAGTGATTCGAGCCCACAACGCAAAGCACTCGAAAATATTCATACGAGGCAGAACCTCTCCAGATTGAGAATTCCCCCTCTGCTGCCTCCTCTCCCTCTCGGTGGCTGGGGAAGAGACACGAAAACCCATACCGCTGGATCTATGCATGACGGAGTCCTTCTGTCATGATACACACACGGGAAACGGTAAGATCCAATTGCAGTATTTTATTAGGGTAATCCATACTCACAAAAACCAGTCCAGGCAAGGGTCAAACTCCAAATAGTCAATCCAAACACAAGAAACCAGCAAACCAGAACTTCAGAAGTGACATGACATGCAACAAGGACTCCATGACAAAGACTGAACAAACAGGGTATATATACACACAGATACTAACAAGGTGACGGGAAACAGCTGTGTGCAATGATCAATGAGTGACAAAACAGGATGATGGGAAATGTAGTATGAGTGAATGACACCGTGGTGGAAGAGGACCTCTGGTGGTTACCCAGGGAAACACAAACCAGACACTGTGACAAATTCACCCATGTCCTGAACTGCGCCCACAGCTCCAGACATGATGGCGAGATTTATGCTGCCATGGGCATCACGTACATGGCTATAGGCGCATATGATTCACCCAATGTATGACATGAGTGCCCACTTTAACAATGTGGCTGAGTTTATACATACAGCACTGGAAGAGGGAGGTAAGTGGTTGTGTGTCCAAAACCTCTACCTTCCTGCGCTCACTAAACTAAACTTAATCAAAGGAAAAATCCTGGTTCATTGTCAAGTTGGAGTGAGTCGATCTGCAACTATAGTTTTGGCATATCTCATGCTAAAACAAAACATGACGCTGGCAGAGGCAATCAAGAAGGTAAAAGAAAGAAGAGGCATCTACCCCAAACCAGGCTTCCTCAGACAACTGATCAACCTTCACATTCAATTGTATGGCTAAGACACACTGTCTATCACCATTAGTTAAAAATTAAAATTGAGGGGAGAGAAGAAATATGGATCAATGTGGGTTTTAATATTTTTAGGGCAGTAACTGTGCAGCTTGTTCATTTGAAATGCATTCGGTCAATTTTCCTGCTTTGTACGGTTCTTCAAATATTGAACGAAAAACAAATATTCAACATATGAACGATTGTGCATAAAAAAGAAAAGAAAAAAAGAGTAAACCTTCTACATAAAATAGTTTTTTAACACTTAACAGTAAGGTCTCATCACAAATACAACTTTTGATTTCAATAATGTATTAGTAAATGTTGAAGTTAAGTATTTAACTTAAAATTAAGTAAGATTATTAAATGCTAGAAGTATTGTTCATTCGTAGTTCATGTTAAGTAGTTAACTAATGCAACCTTATTGTAAAGTGTTACCAAATAAATAAATATATATAAAATAAAATAAATACATTGTAGAGCTCACAAACATTTTTATAGTTTTTTTCAGGTCTCTTTTACTGTCTATGTACAGCCTTTCTTCAGTCAACAAAACCACAAAGTTGGGTTTTTATTAGTAAACTTGCATTTATAAATATGAAATTTGTAATAAGTAAATTAATTAAATTGGCAGTGAAGCCAAAAAGAACACTATGCCATAAAAGTGATAGAGGTCTTGAACACCGAATATTTTCAGTGATACATCATGTGTGTTTACTGTATTAACTCTTATTGAAGGAATTACGGAGTTTACGTTACTACTTGAAAAGAGCGATGCGTTAATCCCGTAGATACCATAGCAACCTAACTATACAAGGGGGGGAAAAGCAGAGGACGTTATTATAACCAGCGAATAAGGTAATATTATCTTTAACAATTTGTTGGCCTGCAAATTCTGATTTTGAACATGCAAATAAATTAGGAATACTTGTTTTACATTTTGAATATATAATGACATGATGAACCCCTAAAAATCCTGCCATTAAATTAAATAACTTTTTGATATGTAAACACATTTAACGAAAACACCCTGTTTAATCACCCTGTCGACGAAGATGGCAAGTCCGCAAACAACCGAACAGCCCCCGCCTCATATTGACCCGACACAAGCGCCGGTCGCTTTCGGGAACTGGGCGCTTCCAAAGCTGATCATGGAGCTGCAGGACGTCGAGCTGTTTACCCGGCAGAGGGCGCTCGCTGCACTCTGCGAACTCGTCCATGACCACGAGCGCGCATATGAAGCCATTCTCAGTGGTAAACACATCATTTTTTATGCATTTTTGTCCATAAATATATTATTATATAGAAGCGAACGTTATAATCAGAAATTTGTGCATTAATTAAAACTTTTTGAAGATATCACACACTTTTGTTTTATGCCACGGTGTAACGTTATATCAACCATAACATTTCTTGACCTCATCATAGGATGTATGGAAAGACTCAAGGTTTTGCTGCAAGATGAGGATAACTTAGTCAGGCTCAAAACTACTGAAGTGCTTTATGTGCTTGCTTCACACAGCTTGGGAAGGTGAGTCATACAAGAGTCCGTGGGCCTATTTTTCTTGTGTTCTAGTTTGTGTAAGCTTTTGGCATGTGGATGTGCTTGGCCCTGTGTAGCCTCTGTGTTTTTTATAGCCTATAAATTATTTTATATAGCCTATACAAGTTATATAAATCTATATTTTCTATGTTAAATTGTCACAGAGTAAGTGGATCCTTAACAGGATTCAACGAAAAGGACTATAATAATTATTTAGGTATATTTATATTATATTTAGAATATTTATAATTTAATTAGATGTTAGGTCTTTACATCGTTTTTACAAAAATAAAATATGTAAAAGTATAACAATTTTACAGATAAAATGTAATTAACTACCGTTCAAAATTTTGGGTCACAACGTTTTTTTTTTAAAAGATACTTTTAATACTTTTATTCAACAAGGACACATTAAATTGACTGTAAATTTAAGTTAAATTAACACTAAAAACATAATGTTACAAAATAAATATATTTTAAATAAGTGCTGTTCTTTTTAGCTTTCTATTCCTCAATCCTGAAACTTTATATTCATTATTATCATGGTTTCCACAAAAATATTAATCAGCACAACTGTTTTCATCATTGATAACAATAATACATTTTTCTTGAGTACTAAGCATATTACAATGATATAGTGAGTAATGATACTGAAAATTCAGCTTTGCATCACAAGAATATATTACAATTGAAAATACATTAAAATATTAAACAGTTATTTTTTAATTGTAAAAAATATTTCACAATATTACTGCATTTTTGATCAAATAAATGCAGTGTTGGTGAGCAGAAGAGACTTCTTTCAAAAACATCTGACCAACCCCAAACTGTTGAATGAAAGTGTAAATTCATAAGCACACTTTTGGAGCCAAAAAAACAAAAACAAAATCTGACTATGCTCTTGATGCTTTAATAATAAAATATCAAGAAAGGATTGTTATTTCCAGTAACCGTTAAACAAATATTTTAGTGTCCAACACTTTGAAAATTGAATATTTAATATCACAAGAATGGATGTGAAATTTTTGAAACACGACTGAAATACTTTTGACTTTTGGCAAGTTTGACTAAATGTAATTGTGTTCACACAGAGATGCCTTTTTGAAATTTGACATTGTGGGTCCCCTTGCAAACCTGTTAGAGGACCCTGAGATTGGCTGTCGTAAAAATGTGCACCAGGCACTCAATAGGATCGCTGAATTTCCCTCAGGTGACTATTGTTTCTTATACTTCTGTTTCACAGTACATTTATTGCCGAAGCTTTTCATTTGAAGAGTCCTCTGTTATATCTTCTACAGGAGCAGTGTTTATGGTGTGTATGGGGCTGGTGCCCAGATTGGTGCTGAAGGTCTCCGATGAAGAAGAGAACATCCGTGCTTTAATTCTCTCCACATTAAGCTGCTGTGTGAGTGTGAACGCCCTGCCTGCACTGGAGAGTGATGCGATCCCGGTCCTGAAAGATCAGCTGTCTCACCCGTCCCCCGCCATCCGCCAGGCAGCCACATCTGCCTTAGTGGGAATCAGGTAGGCAACATGGCACCCGACAATCTAGTTTGGGTTAAGTTCACTATGGTAATTAGAGTACAGAGACCAGGTAAAAAAAGAAACCCTGGAATATCTCTCCTGTTCTTAGTGTGCCTGCAGATGGGAAGATGAAGGTGTGTGAGGAGGATCTTCTGCCGATGTTGGTCAAGCTGCTGTCAGATGAGGACCAAGGGGTTGTCGCTAATGCTGCAGGGACCATTATGAACACAGCTGTTATCACTAAGGGTCAGCACAAAATCAACTTTGTGGATGTTTGTAATTTTTTGGTCAATCGGTGAATGAAGTAAGAAACATTTCAACATCTGTTATAGTGTCGTCTGAAAACACTTAAGCCGGGATAGTTCACCCAAAAATGAAAATTCTGAATATTCACCATCATGTTTCCCCAAACCTCTATGACTTTGTTCTTTATTCTGTGGAATGTCTTTATTCTGTGGAAAAGATATTTTGAGAAATGTCTTTTTTTATTCTTTTTTTATTGTCCATATAATGGAAGTCAATGGCCACCAAAACTTTTTGGTTACCAGCATTCTTCAAAATATTTTCTTCTGAAGAAGAGTAAAATTCATACAGGTTTGGAACAACATGAGGGTGAGTAAATGATAACAGATATTTCATTTTTGGGTGAACCATCCCTTTAAAACCTCTAAATGGTGTTGATTTTAGTTATGCACATATTTTAGATCAGGGGGTTTCAGACTCTTTGATGCCCTAGACTCTAAAATATGGTCCACTTGCGAGGGAGTCCCTTAAAGGCAGCAATACATTTTTGAGTATAGAGACCTTTTTATACAAAACACAAATTGATAAGCAGGGCTCAACCAACTGGATATGGAGAGGGAGGGAACTAAAAAAATAATAATTCAAACTCTAGAAAAAGGTGCAACACTCACTCTACAAACATAACGACTTCATTTCTTTAAACCAGTGACGTTTCAGACAACTTAAAGGTCTTCATTAGATATCAAATGGTTGTCAGGAAAACAGAATTTTAAAAGAACCTTTACAAAGGCAAAAGGGAGTGGCTTTCAAATAAGATTAAATAACAACCAATAGCAAAAATACACAAAGGAAACAATGTATCTAGAAAGAAAATCAGAAAAGTTTACCTAGACCTACTGTATGTCTCAAATTGATGTCAACCCTTCCTTGAACAGATGTCTCAGTTTTTCCAGTTCCACAGATAGTGTGAACAATTATCTGGAGAATATTTATTTTCTATTACATAGCTTTTTTTCTACTCACCATCAAAGTAAATTTAGATCATAAGCCCAAGAAGAAATGGTGTTGACTATTGAATAAAATAATTATAATTTCTAAGAAATTATAGAAACAGTGGTAATATCAAATTCTGTAGATTTCAATAATTGTATTAATTTTTTTGTTAGTTTTTTTTTTCTATAATTTATCTTTTTTTTTTATGTATTTTTACACAATTTTTTCTCTGAACTTTACTGCTGACCCCTTAGCACTCCTTTGAAAACCCCTGTATTAGACTATACTATGCAAGATCTTATTTTCTGCCTGTTTCTAGGTAAGTCCGAGGCCCTGGACGCAGGTGCCATCGCCCCTCTGATGCGGCTGGTGGTGAGTGAGAATATAGCGGTGTGTGCCAATGCCCTCCGTGCCCTTACAGTCCTGGCAGAGGTTCCTAGGGCCCGGGCACAGCTGCTGGAGCATGTGCCTCTGCTTCAGTCTAGACTCGCACACCCTAACTTCATCATCCAGAGAGCTGCCTCCACTGCCATTGAAGTCATCTCCTGGAAGCCATGAGGAAAACAAGAGTTCTCCTGATATAAGCCAGACCTGATGTATTAAATAAAATTGAATAATTAACCACTTAAAACACACTAATTTAAGAAAATGTCATGAATATTAACTTCAAAGAACAGAATAAAAATAATAATTAAGAATTCTGAAGGATGTGACGTTTATGTTTGTTCAAAATGCAAAACAGTGCCGCTGCTAGCCATTTTGGTGCCCTAAGCATAATTCCTTTATGATGCCCCCGCCCCGCCCCCCCTAAAAAAAAAAAACATTTTCATTTAGGATTTTCATTTAGGGGGCCTAAGCCCCCAATGAGGGTATGATTTATAAAAAAAAATGCAAAAATTAAAAAGTAACACTTTAGTTAGTTTAGGGTCTAATGCTTACTATTAACTAGTTTCATTACCATGCAATGGCATGGTTTTATAATCACTGGGGTCCCGAATTTGAGGCAGGTTAGTTAGGGGTGTTCGGGGGAAATTTTGGCTTTTTCTGAACTACAGATGTGCATTTTAAGATGTTGTGAAGGCAAAAAAAAAAAAATTCGATAACAACAGCTTTAAAACCATGTCAGTGGGCAGCTGATTATTTTTCTCTCATCAGCATCACACTCTTTTTCTCTTTGTTTTTATCTTGCCCTGTCTCTTCCCCTCCTAAAGTTGACTTTTTTAATTTACTAAAGGTTACCATTTGTATTTTATTCTCAATATGTAGGCTACATATTCATTATTAATCCTGTGCCTAACATGATGAAAACGGCTTTGTTCATGTTTCTTGTCCCCTCACGACAGTAGCCTAAACTATTACACTAGGCTACATGTTACATTGGCCTATTTTCAGTTCAAAATAGCGAAATTAGACAAAACTATATTAGTTTGCCTAATTATTTTTTGTCATTCGTTTAACATTTATGACCTAAAAAAAACAGTCAAATAAAGTTAAGTTTAGCTACTTATGCGCGTTCCAGGCAACCTGTAACCCGTGTTTTCCCAACCTTATACCCGTGAAAGTGCACTGGAACGGCAGTCAAACCCGTGACTTCCCACCCGTGAATTCGTACTAGATCGATGTACTCCCAGTTACGAGTTGAAAAAACACGGGTTACAGGTTGCCTGGAACGCGGCATTACATCTTATCTCGCACTTGACCGTACACTGAAGCGTCGAGTTGCACTGTTAAAATTCGCGCTCAGCGTCTGTGAACATAAAGCCCGCCTACGTTGATTTGATTGGTCATCTCAAATATTCTGACATTGACGAGCAATGACAGACCAATGAGGCTCAGATGAACCCACACACGCACACACACACACACACACACACCCTGTCCTCTGTTTCTGACGTGCTCTCTGTCTCTGCTCGGCGCCGCTGCGGATTGAAGAGGAAGAACGCGCTGAATCTGATTATAACAAGAAGTTTGATGATTGGTTTTTCATTAGGCTATTTTTGGTGCCCCCTCAGCACTTGGTGCCCTACGCACAGCGCGTGATGCGCGTGGTGGGAGCGGCGGCGCTGATGCAAAATATTTATAGATAAACTGCACAGCAACTATTTTAACTTGCGTGTTTAACTGAAGTGCTTTATAAATATGAATTGATAAAGTCTAAACGAGATAAACATGTATCGGAAGGCCAACTATGTAATATTGTTTTGGTGTGGTTTAATCCCAGTGTAGTGTAAATGTGCAGTGTCATGTTTTCGGAATACCCCTCGGTGCGGCGAATGGATTGAACCAGCGGTCAACGGCAGAGAGCACGTTCTCGCTATCTGTCACACGACATGCGGAGTCACGACAGATAAATATTTGTGGCTGGTTGTTGGCAACCAATCCGATCCAATATAGGGAACGCGCCTGCTCCATTCTAGAAAGTCATATTTATTTTTATAGAATTAAACGGGAGGATTATATCGTGCGGGGTGCAGGCTGTATATTTTTGGATCACATTTGCTGGATAGGTAAGTTTATACTTCACATATAGTGTCTTATTGAATAAATTCTAGAAAGAAATTCTCCGGGATTGAACCGCGATTCCGCCACGAGTGCCACTGGTCTGTTACTCAAGCATATCTATAAAATTATCTTATAATTTACTTATATAAGTCAATATTAAAGGAAAACAGAGCAAGTGTGCGTTATGATATAAGGTGATGTGTCTGGTTATTCGTTAACCTAAAATCACAAATCGCCACAGGATTGATGCAGTCTGCGAGATTATGGCAGTGGATGATGCGATGCTTTTACATAACATAGGCGATAGAGACGGAGAACAGGTGCCTATGGCAAGCCGTTTAAACACTTACAGTAGGCTATCTGGTTTTATTTGATCAGCGCTTGTAATGTGTATGTTATTATTAAATAATCCTAAAAGAACTAGAATCTTTTTAAGTTTCACTATAGCCTATCTGTTCACTAGAGAGTAGAGACTTTTGCTGCGATTCATTATCTTTGTAACCAGTAACAAAATACGTATTCACAATTTGGCTAATATTTTAACTTGGTTCTGACTATTTGATTTTTTTTTATTTGATTTTTTTTTGCTGGTGTCTATTCCAGTTTTATTCAGTAGATGCTAGTAACTCAATAGTTTCTAGTATAGCCTATATTCAAGCTTTACTTTTACTATTATGTGTACTATTCAATTCTAGTGCTTGTTTATGAGACAGAACAATCTGTTCCTATTACTACGTTACTACCGGTCCCTACTAAAATGTTATTGTAACAATAGGAATATACACTAGTCTGTAATAACTGTGCTAATGTCTATTCAGTTACTTCTAAAATAAAATGGAACAGATATTAGTAACTATGTGAATAGTTAAAAACTAATGATATAAACAAATATTTATATTTGTTAAATATTAGTTAAAATATTAGCCAAATTGTGTATTTTGTTACTGGTTACAAGGATAATGAATCGCAGCAAAAGTCTCTATTGAACAGATACTAGTGAAACTGGAAAAGATTCTAGTTCTTTTAGGATTATTTAAGAGCCTACTCAAAAGTGAATGTTGGTGTCTGACCCACTGATTCCTATGGAATAGGTACATGTCACCATTGGGATAAGTATTAGTGAATAATTTCAATATTAGTCACTATTGCAATAAGTACAAGTATAAATCGCTACTTAAATTAAAAATATACGTATGTAGCTACTAGCTACTAGTCACTATTAGATTACTAGAAATTCACAAAAAATTGTGCTCAAAATAATTGTCGTTAGGAGCTCAGAAAAATCTTTTAGAATATTCTCAACCATTTTACATCCTGCTTTTTGTAAATAGTAATATGTTTAGTTGTGTCCAGTCAACAGCAAAATTCATACTGTATGGCTCATCAACAATTTTGAGCCATATCCTAGTTGCAGAGAGGAATGTGCGGATGTTAATTACTGAGAGACTGCCAAACCCCCGATTACGAGAGATCTTAATTATCAGTAGTTGATGTGTAATAATATACATACAGTAAACTGTCTTTGTAAGAGGTTTCTGAATCCAATTAACCGATGGCCCTTAATACCAACTACTCCTCAAAGTCTACCTAAGCTCCTCTAAGCAGACATCTGCTTGGACATATCTATTTATATATCACTTTATCAAACACCCACATTTCAGATTATGTAATGCACCTGACATTCATACCTTTGAGAGGATGAAGGTATGTGGCCAATATAATGGAGATCTGTGGATTAATTGACCACATGTAGCAGGCCATCTGTTTGCTCAAAAGCATCCATCTGCTGTGTGATGATTCATCAACCAGCTTCTTACCGCTTATTAAATACGTCTCTGAAACCCACTATCAATCACAGACAATAAACCATTTATGTTCTATGAGGCTGAATGAGTAGGTGTTGAAAAACAGGCTGTTTTTATGTGAAAATACATATTCATGAGTCATGGATCGGAATATATTTCAATTTTATTCTAGGGACACATAAATGTGTGTTACATTGTCACTCTAAGGACTACCGTGGTCCATGGCGACAAACTTTATACTTTTTAACAAGCATGATCTGGTGCTGGGATATTGCATAAATAGTGTGTTTGTTTAGTGTAAACAATGTTTGGTGTTGGATGAAGTCTAAGATTTGTTTGAAGAGACATGAGACTTCTTGACAAGTTCACCGGATGGATTTGATTACAGCCTTAGGATAAAGCAAATGTTTATGTGTAGTCTTTTGTACTCGCTCTTCAAGCTTCTTAACCAGGGAGGGATTACATAGGACCCTTCTAGAGGATTTTAATTAAAATGTGACCAACCCCATTGCAATCTGATCTGTGCAGGGATGAATGTATAGGAATAAGAGTGACGGACAAAGGGAATGTGGGTATGTTGATGGATAAGTGAAGGCAAAAGATTGTATATTTGATTATTCCGTTCATAGTTGCTGAAGAAGTGGAGGATGATTCCTGCTTGTGGAAAGTAGAGGAATGGTGGCAAACGCTTGAGTTTAGGGACGGCAGATGGCATGAGAGTGGGGGCTAAAGAGAGAAAACCCAGAGCAAGTTCCAGATTAAGTCCTTCAAAAGGTAAAAAAAAAAAAAAAAAAAAAACAGCAAAAGAGAGCTTTTATTTTGTTCAGCTAGGTTATTCCTTCAGTAGCTGATCCACAGATTTCAATTAAGCCTGTATGGCTTTCTTTCTTCTATGAAGAATGCCCCTGTGTTTTTTGTCCACACTGAAAAAAAATTGGAGTAGGATTCACTTGAAAAAAGCTAGGCAACTTTTTTCACTCAGAAAATGCTAGTAAATTTACAAAGATTTGCCAAGTAAAAACCTACACATATTTATCATTAGCTTTAATTAGAAATCTTTAAGTTAAATTTACTTGGAATATGGAATTAAGTAAACTTTACTTAACCTAGTTAAGTGAAAGTAACAAAGAAAATAAGTAATTTTAACTTGGCTAGTAAAAGGTTGATTAATATTGATTTAGTAGAAATTTCCTTTGCCTTTGCATTACATTTCACTAAAACAATAATATTGAATTTTATTAGTCATTTGTAGTATGTGCTTTACTTACATCATCTAAGTAATTTATATTACATCATGTCAGATGTTAAGCATTATGTGAATGCAAAGACCTCAATACTTGGTAGACAATACACAATGGCGGTAACATTTGATGGGTCGTTTTTGTGTTTGAATGTGTCATTTTGAGCAAAAAATTTACTCGAAATGTCACAAAATGGCAAGTTACTAATACTGACAACAAAAATCAATGATAAAACAGTGTAAATACAGCTGGAAACCAGTGAAAAATTAACCTCATTAATTATTCAAGGTCCAGTGCATGATGGGAACCCCAGTATCAGAAAAGTTGAGTAATTTTTACTTAATTTTATTGAGTTGATATTTACACTTTCATTTCTACTCGCTTGAATTAAGTACTGATATGGAATTTACTTCGTTTTTTTTTTTATTCTTGCCTGAACTAACTTTTTCATGTAAATTACATTGTTTTTTTTTTCAGTAGTATTTACTTCACCAAAAAATCATTTTTTACAGGCATGCAATGAAAGTCAATGGGCCCCAGTGTTTTTTGACTTTCATTTTATGGACAAAATTCACACAAAAATTACAATTGTGTCATAATTTACTCACTCTCATGTCACACTCACACCACAACCTGTGTGACTTTCTTCTGTGGCACACAATTTATACAGTATATATTTTAAAAGTCAGTGGGATCTAAAAAATACTGGACCTCATTGTTTTTCTTTGTATGGACTAAGAACACTAAACATGTCTTAAAATCCGTTTCATAGAAGAAATAAAGTCATACAACAATATGAGGGTGATTAAATGATGGAAGAATTTTCGTTTTGATGTCAACTATCCCTTTACAGGTCCATACTGAAAATATGATTTATTTTCTGGTGCAAAAAAAAAAGGAAATCAAAATAAATATACTTTAATATTGATAGAGCAACAGTTAGTGTAAAATTAAATACACTGTAAAAAAAACTTCAGCACAATTTAACCTTACTTTACCGAAATATATAGAAGGTGCACAATGTGTCCGAAAGCTGAAAAATGCTGCCTTCGGAGGATGCATTTCAGGGTAGGAAGGCATCATTATGGCAGTGCCCGGAGGCACATCCAAATCCAGTGTTAGCTTCACTTCCTGTCTTCTGAGATTCTTTCATCTGATCAATTTTTGAAGGCAACATATAGATGTATTATTCTCTGCCTTTGATATCCCACAATCCTGTGGGATTGATTATGATTAACTGCCTAGTATGATGTTAAAAGGCACCAAAACTTGGGGGAACTTTCATGGAGCAGCCATTGTGAACTCACTTTGACAAACATCAAGACTGCAAATATTATGATAAATCAGGAAAGTTTTACAGCGTTTACAGGTGTTTAGGAAAGTGATGGTTTTGTTATTAGTCATTTGTCTCAATGTTATACATGTGTAAGTTCATTAGATAGCATTCGCCTCGGGTTAAATTAAAGCTACACCTCTGTGCTTGTGGCCAGCACCTGCTACTAAGAATTTGTTGACCAGTGGTCCAACAAGAAGGTTGTGTTAAAATAATCAGGCAAAGGGTCACAAGTTTTATACAAAAGTAGGATACATTTGTGTATTTATTTCTATGAAACTGACTTTAGGCATACAGCCTGTCTCCTGACTGTGTGTTAGAGAGAGTGTGTGAGCAGGTCACACTATATCCTCTCTTATCTTTCACAGCAGCCTGCTGGTCATGTGTTTTTGCTGAACTGAGATAAGTGTGTTTCTCTCTGAGATGAAACACAAGGATCTGTTTTGGAGGATAGCCTGAAAATGACAGTCAGCAAATAGAGAGAAACATGTTATGAAGCCTCATGTGACAACATGATTTATGTTATAACTTCCAGAAAGTTATCGGATATTGCTAAGCTGGTGTAGCTAGCCTGATTTTGGACTTCAGTAAAAGATTAATTTTAAACAGCATTTCCATGTAACTTTTATTTTACAGGCTTTTAGAAATGGATTTACTAAGAGGTAATTTTAAGCAATTCAAATGCAAATAAGCCATTGATTCATGTTAATTTCTGTGGCTGGTTGTTATGTAGAATTTATTGGTCAACTAATTGATTTTTAAATAACTGAAGCTGATCTGATGTCAATATCAGCATCAGTTACAAATTAGATGGCTCTCTTTGTTTGCTCAGTGTATTTAAGCCTGTTGTATTTAAGCCCTCCTGGTCGATTCTTGTTGATGCATTGTGTTAATTTGCTTCTGTGATTTTTCCAGTGTTTCTGAGTTTTGTTTAGCTTAATAAATACTATTATTGAGATCTTTCTTTGTTTTCATCGTGCACTGCTACCATCACACAATATAACTGGTAAAAAAAAAAAAAAAACTCTTTCTGCAAGTTGCATTGTTATACCAGTAGGTGGCGACAAGTGACTGTCTATATCAGTGAGTCATTGAATCATTCATTGAACCAACTGGCTCAAAACCACTTCAAGACTTCATTAAGGATCAAAATACCACTCTTGAGTGTTGCAGTGGTTTTGCTGTGGCATTCTTTGGAATTATTTTCATTAGTGGAGCAAAAACAGACAGAGTAACTGGCATTACTCCTGTAAGTTCTCAGAACCAGCCTTCGTTGCTAGCTACATTGTGACATTTTATAATTAGTAATGGAGTTGGGCCATTCAAGCACAACACATTTTGCATTGTACTGTTTTTCTGTGTTAATATCTAAAAACGCAGCACTGAAGTTAAAAGCTGTTCAACTTTTAAAAAAACAAGCCTGTGGACCTTTTTTTTTCATTCCACTACCTAGCGGCTTGCAGTTTTGAACCAAAAAAAAAAAAAAAAAAACGGTTTTAAGGGGCCGTTTACACAGAATGCATTTTTTTTGCATTCTTCTCAATTCATTGTTTTTCTATAGACATGCGCTAGGAAGACATTTTTTGACCATTTGCATTCACGTCTTGGGCCTTTGGCAGGATTTTGGCACTTCATTCTAAAATTGCGGCGATCAAGTTAAAAGCAGATCAACTTTTTAAAAATGCATCTCAAGACCTTGTGTATTTCAATGAAAAAACTCCTAAGAAAGTTTTGTTTGTCCCATATATTCTATCTGACTTATTTGTAAGTGTGAACTCGTGAACTGAACGATAACAGATACAAATCTCAAGATGATCTCTGTATGCAGGAAGAAAAAACATCCACAAAGAATGATACTAACAACATGGAAATGACCATATAAACATGTTTAGCGAGTAGGGATGTAATGATTCAACTCACGATGCGATACGATCCACGATACTGGTTTTACGATATACGATTTCTCACAATTTCTTTTCTTACAAATTAAGATTTAAGATAAATTGTAAATGAAAAAGTGTCCTTTTATTTCTCAGACAAAATACTGCACATTTCTTTATAAAATTGAAATATTTTATGTAATAATAACATTATTAATAATAAATTGACATTTTAAAACAAATCCCAAAAAAGTAGAGATGGCGTTTTCTCAGGAGGTGGTTGTTTCAGCTCAGTCTGTCTGTTTCAGGAGGGTGGACACTGACACCTTCTTTACTCTCATCCTGCACAGAGGAATAGCAGAAATAAAAAGACTATACATTTTAAGTACAACAGTGACACAGGGTTTCACATTGTTCTAAAGTCAAGATTTTAATATTATTTTATTAATTATTTTAATTTGCATCATTACACTTGCAAGAGTTAGAAAAACAGAACACATTTAGAAACATATGCCATATTAATCTACAAATTATTTTAAAAATCCATGTAGACACCTAGTTCTGCAACAGCACAGCTTTCTCCTTCAGTCTGTGGAATACATCCTTGGGCTGGTCTTTCTCTTGGTGAGCCTGGAATGCATTTATTACGACAAAAAAAAAAAAAGCCTTGTATCTTTTGCCATGAAAACACAGATGCACCTTGTGATCTCCGTGGCTCTCGCACTCTTCGCCGGGAGTGGGGCTGTAAATCAGCCTGTCAGTGTGGTTTGGAAGTATTAATATTTTTTTTACATGCAGACGGAGGTGACTGGAGCTTCACTGTGGTGATATTTAGTCTCCGGAAAGTCAAAATGCCACCACACCTCCGTTTTGAATGAGTCAATGTCAACATCTACACGCTTGCCGTCGCCATGTTTGCTTCTGTTTGAAGGTGCGTGCTCACTGGCACCGAGCAGAGCGAGCGTTTCAATTCATTCCTATGGAAGTTGAGCTTCATGCTCACACGCTCACAAACTCAACTTCCCTGAGAATGAACTGAAAACACTCACTGCTATCGTTCCTGTAAAGCAAGTGGGCCTATACAATAAACGCCCCTGCTGTTTAAAACGTGTATCGCGATTAGTTTAACATCTCAACCGACTTGAATCATCACATATTTGTAATCGATTTTCAACCGGCTTGGAGTGAATTGTTACATTCCTATTAGCAGGCATTCAATATAAGAACTAAAGTGTCACTGACTCTCCCATTACTAGAACTCACTGTTTGAACCTTGGATTCGGCTTGCAAATGCGACCTGAATGTGTTATTAAGGTGCATTGCTGACCTTAGTGGGAGACTGTACTGTGTGTTTTGGCAGGTCAGTAGGTGTGGATTCTGGTAGTGGAAGGTTTATTAGTGTTGAGTGTGGTGAAGTGGGAGCAAAGTCTTCTGTATGTGTAGTGGTGTTTTGAGAGTCAATGTTTTCAGGGGTGAGCCGTGATGGAGGGGGCTATGCAACAGGAAGTGTCGGTTCCTCCTGTATGTTCTCCCATTGTATTGGAAAGTGTATGACCTAGGCTCCTTATTCACCTCTTTTACCGTGCAAAGGTGCTCGTATCCTTTCAGGGTTTGCATTCTGACAACTTTTCCCTCTACCAATGGCTGCAGTAGGCGACTTGATGTGTCATAGTAGGCCTATCGCTTTTGGGTCATCCTCTTATTAAGGAGCAATGCAGTGACTTGCTGGGCATGTTTGGGGGCTGGTTCCAACAGTCTAGAATTAACTGGAATGGCTGACCGTGTCTGTCGTGAAAACAGGCGTTGCGCAGGGAAACCCAACGTCGGGTTACGGGGAATGTTTCTCAGGTTTATGAGGTTAAGGAATAGGCTACATCCGTGCCACCTCTGTGAGATTTCTCCATCAGCTGTTTTGCGCTGCGAACCAGGCCATTCAACTGTGGGAACTCTGGACTACTGGTAACCAGAGGTGTAAAGTCCAGGTTCAGAAAGTAAAAGTCCTCCTCAGTATTTTGTTCCAATCACCTGGATTTGCTAATTTGCAGTTTTTCAGCCAGGAGATATAACTAATTTGTAAAATCACCTGGCTGAGTTCATGGGTGGAATAAACATATGGCAGGACTTTTACTTTCTGACCCCTGGACTTTACACCTCTGCTGGTTACATGGATGTCGCAGAGAAGGTCAATCTCATACCAACCCGAGTATGTGTCCACAAGCACTAGATCATTTTGGCCAACCATATCTGTTGCCACACTAGACCAAGGCAGGTCTGGAACTGGGTGTGGTTTTAGTGGTTCTTTCTGTTGATGTGGTTTTGTGCTGTTGCAGACTGAGCATGAGAGGAGTTCCTCTGTGATATCAGCTGACATCGTTGGGCAGAAAATGATACCTCTTGCTCTGTGCTTGGTAGTGTCCAGACCAGGGTGTACTCTGTGGACTATGCTAATGTATTTGCTCTGGGATGAGTGAGGAATGACTGTTTTGTGGCCTTTCATCAATATTCCATTTTCCACAGCTAGCCTAGCTCATCTGTGTAGGGAAGGTATGGACTCACAGTGGGCCACACGCTATGTTCTTTAATTGGCCAACCTCATTGGATCACAGTGGTGAGAGCCTGTAACACTTCATCCTTCACCGTACGCTTTCTAAGTTCCTCCAGTCGAGCAGTGGAGAATGGAGATGTAATTGACGGACATTTCCTCAAATGTGACCTTTTCAGTGTCTGGAGGGACTTCTATGTTAGAGCTTGAGATAGGGTGCCTGTAAGATACATGTGCTTACCCTTCTTGTACACCAGAGTGATGTCGTAGCACTGTAACCTGAGCATCATCCTCTGTGGTCGTGGAGAAGCTGTGTGGATTGGTTTCTTCAGAATGGTCACCAGGGGCTGGTGGTTCATCTCAATGAGTGTAGGTTTCCCATACACAGTCTCTGAACTTAGTACAGGCAAGGGATAGCAGATCTTTTTCTATCTGAGCGTACCGTGTCTCTGTGTCTGTGAGTGTGCGAGACGCATGTACGCAACTGGTTTGCCCTCCTTCATGCATGCAGCACCAAGCTCGAAGCATGAGGCATCACAGGTTATGGTAACTTTTGGGATAAATTTCCCCAGATAATTTGCCATTCCAAGGAAACACTGTTATGCAGTGACATCCTTGAGGGCTGGCATCTCAGAGATTGCTTTTGTTATGGAAAGATCGGCTTTTAGGCCTTTACTTGGCAAAATTTGCATTTAACTGGGTTTAGCTTGAGTTTGACCTCACATGCTCTGTTTAACACCCTATTTTAGAATAATGTCATGTTCAGTAGCGTTGCGACACTCCGATTGCTATGTCGCAGACAATAATTGCACTGGGCTATCCTGAAAACAACTGCTCCATTGAGCACTGGAACACCTCATTTGCGGAGTTTATGCCGAAAGGCATACGAAGAAATCTACAGTACCCAAATGGAGTGCAGAATGTGGTCATCATGGAGGACTTGTGGGCGAATATGCTAGAAAGAGTTACATTTTTACATTTTATGCATTTGGCAGATGCTTTTATCCAAAGCGACTTACATTCCATTCCAAGGTACTAATTTTTACATTCTTTTAAGTTCTTATCAGTTCTGGGTTCTGGGACGCTACTTCCTCCACTCTGCGCATAGGGTGAGGGGGTCTTTTCAAGGCAGTGTTAAGATCTTTTGGGTTGATACACAGCCTGATTTCTTGTCTGACCTTTTTTTGTGTAACCACCATGGACGAGCCCCCATCTGTCGGCTCTGAGACTGTCGTTATGACGCTAAGGCTCTGCATGCGATCCTGCTCTGCTTTGACACGCTAGGGTCCACTCATGGAATACGTAATTGGAAGTTTTCCGAGCTTTTGGTAAATAAGTCTTTGTACTCTGTAAGAATGTCTTCAGTACTGCCGTCCATACTAACTTGATGCACACCCATGCTGATTGTAACGATCCTCATGTCAAGCCATGCACATAATCCTAACAGCGGTTGGACATCTTGATCCACTAAGAAGAATGAAAGTGAATAATTTTGCCCATTTAGGCCACACTGCAATTATGTGACAAAGCATTTTGTTTTGATTTTACTTCCACTATAAGCTACAAGATTAGGCGTCTCTGGCCATTTCATTGTTGGCAATTTGTTCGAAAGGTTTTTGTGACATTACTTTGCATTTTGCCCCGGTGTCAACTTTCACCTCAATTGGAGTTTTGTTTAGGCTATGTGTAAAATCACAAATCCCTCTTCCAACTCTGGCATGTGAGGTTTAATGGTGCGTTCACACCAAACGAAAATAGAGCGTCTGGCGCGAGTGATTTCGATGTTAAGTCAATGTAAAGACGCGTTTACGCGCGTCTAGAGGTCCTGCGGCGCGAATGAGGCGTTTAGCGCAGCGCGGTAGACGCGAATTCGCCTCATTCGCGCGAATTGAGCGCCTGGCGCGATACGTGCGTTACACGCGAATTATTTTATTTGGTGCATTTATTTATTATTATTTATTTATTTGGTGTGAATTCGAAAATTCGCGTCTGACGCCCGAGTTGAAGAATCTGAACTTTGGCGTCAGTTCCTGCCGCGTTAACCAATCAGGAGCCTGCTTGCTGCTGTCACGTGGTGAAGTAAATATTTTATCACATAAAAACTTGATTTCAATATTCGAGACATTAATTTTGTATTGAATGCTATTTATCTAATCTAATCTAGATTATATAAAACATTATTACTATTCTAATGTAAAGACAACCAACATACTTTAGTGCAAGAACATAGTTTGTGTCTGGACAGTGTTGTGTGAGAAAAAAAAAACAGGACAGTTTAATCACTTTTGTAGTAGGCTGGCTCCATTTATCATCAAAACAAAACTAAATTACAGATTAGGTGGGTGAGGGTGATCCTCGTTCTGATGCGGGACAACAGGTCATCAAACTGGGTGCGGGAGAGGCGAAAGTGGCCGTCATCCAGGCGCAGCTCCTGGAGCAAATGGTAAACTGGGAATGCCTCCGGAGGGTCTGGTTGACCAAAGTACGGCGACGATGAGCCCTACACCGCTGTTCTGCTCTCCAGAGCGAATACAGAGCGGTGACTCTCGATGAATGCTCGTTCAACATCAGCCATCTTGCAAACAGACAACCGCCTAGCACTCGCCCCTCCCACAAGAAGCTGATTTCGCCTTAGACGCGCGTCAATTTTTTGCTTTTTACGCGCATCAATTTTGCTTTGGACACGCGAATGGATTCAAAATGTTAAAGAGTCCAACTAGACGCGGTAGACGCAAATTTGATGCTCTATTCGCGTTTGGTGTGAACGCAGCATAACAGTATTGACGCACTTGTGAAATTCAATGCCATCAACATAAAAGGTGTCATCATGGTCAGGGTCATGGTCAATTTTCTATTTCGAGTTCATGTACCACTTTCCTGTGGTTAAATTTCTTCTGACCAAACTGACTATCTGCTTTACAACCTTTCTTGTAATGATTAATTTTCTTGCAGTTATAACACTGTTGTCCGAAAGCTGGGCATTTCTTTGTTGCATTATTATTTGTATAATTTCTGCAATTGGTTATCGTTGGTAAATCATGTTGTTCTGTTGTTCTTTGTTTATGTTGAAATGTCTTACTCTTGCTCGAAGATTCGCCAATTGTCACCGATATTTCCATCAAAAGTGAGCGGGTCTGGTCTTCTAAAACAGTCCGCTGTTGTCACTCACTGCGTGGTCTTGAGAAAACTTTCACAAGCAGTCTCTGTTTTCTAAAAAGTTGGTTCACTCACAGGAGAAAAATACATGCCGTCTTCTGACACCATGTTGTTTGTCCCATAAATGAACACAGTGACCACCACATGTGAATGTGATGATATTTTACTAACAGAGTCACAAACACGACTCTGTTAGTACATGCGCACAGAGTGGCCAAGGACGTTCTTAAAGAGCC
Source organism: Gila orcuttii (assembly GCA_026230005.1). Classification (NCBI taxonomy): domain Eukaryota; kingdom Metazoa; phylum Chordata; class Actinopteri; order Cypriniformes; family Leuciscidae; genus Gila; species Gila orcuttii. The sequence continues at coordinate 13,862,159 of JAPDVR010000015.1, read as the reverse complement.
CAACACTTTTAGAGTGCAGCATATTAGAATAGACAAATTATATTGTACTTCTTTATAAATAATTTATCACAATGATCTACAGAAAGTACCAGTAGTTCCACACACAGGAGTAGATATAGGCTAGCCTACTATACAGTGTATTAACCTTCTTAAAGGGATAGTTCACCCAAAAATGAAAATTCTGTCAGTATTTAGTCACCCTCATGTTGTTCCAACCTCGTAAGACCTCCGTTCATCTTCGGAACACGAATTATGATATTTTTGATTAAATCTGAGAGCTGGATCACTCCTCTATAGGCTTCTTAAGGGATTGAAGCTTGCCAGCCCCTAAAAGTTATTAAAGATATCGTTAAAATAGTCCAAGTGACTACAGTGACTCAATCTTAAGTTTATCAAACGAAGAGAATACTTTTTGTGTGCAAAAAATAAATAAATAACGACTTTATTTCAACTATTCGTTTCCTTCTCTGTGGGCCTCGAGTCAGTTCACTAGTGATATAGCGCAGTTCTTCTGTTATTGTACGTCACACGCATCACACACATGACCAGCGTCGGCCAATAGTGAGCCTACGTGTGACGTAGCTCTACGCTATCACACTAATTTAACTGACTAGAGGCCCACAGAGAAGGAAATGAATAGTTGAAATAAAGTCGTTATTTTTGTTTTTTTTGCGCACAAAAAGTATTCTCGTCGCTTGATAAACTTAAGATTGAGGCACTGTAGTCACTTGGACTATTTTAACGAGATCTTTAATAACTTTTCGGGGTTGGCAAGTTTCAATCCCTTAGAAGCCTATGGACTAGTATGGAGGAGTGATCCAGCTCTCAGACTTCATCAAAAATATCTTAATTCGTGTTCTGAAGATGAACGAAGGTCTTACGAGGTTGGAACAACATGAGGGTGAGTAAATACTGACAGAATTTTCATTTTTGGGTGAACTAACCCTTTAACTGCAGCTGTTTCTTTAAATAAGGCTCTTTCTTTCCATAAGGTAATTCTTTTCTGGTGGTTATAGTTGTACCAGGATCCCATGGTGCTGTTGGCCAGAGATCTGTAATGTGTTCCAGTGTTTTATGCCCTGTCATGCTGCCAGTACAACATCCTAACACAATAAAGCCAAAATGGATGCTTCCATAAACATCCATCAGTGGGGCCATTAGCTTTCAACTCTGCACTCATGTTTCAGTTTTGGTTTTTAAAGAAAAACGCCCACATACCAACATTACTGACAACATACTTAAAGCAGCTGTACTTGAATTGAAAATTATATCTAAATGGGTTTTCATATACACACACAATAAAAATATGCTCATGAACACACAGATTTAAACACCCAGGCATCATCCAATAAATCTGTGCAGTGTGCCGCCCATGGGCAACAGCACAATGGCTGGGCTCAAAACACTTAATCCCTCACATTATGTGTGTGTGTGTGTGTGTGTGTGTGTGTGTGTGTGTGTGTGTGTGTGTGTGTGTGTGTGTGCGTGACAGAGAGAGAGAGAGAGAGAGAGAGAGAGAGAGAGAGAGAGAGAGAGAGAATTGCCCTTCACAAAACCAGGCCCACACACGGCCTTATGTCTGCAATAACATTAATTGTTAAAAATGCATTCAAAGCCTGGCCCTCTACCTACTGGCATTAAGAGCATTGCTTCTAATTTTCAGCCTCGATCAGATGTGTGCCATATAAGTCTCTATACATTTAAAAAATAAATATTAATAATTAGTGTGCTTGCAAAGGGATGCACAGATTTAAAATTATACCAATAATTATTTTAAATAATTTTATGGCCAATAACGGGTAAATGGTTGATATTAAAATTCTACACTGTATTTTGTCTAAATAAATGAATAATAAAAAACGAATGCAGTTGTTTTCAAATAAATTTAAGCGGCACATTATGTGTGAAAAATGGATGTTCAGTATTAAAAAAATTGCTTTAATTTTGATTTAAAAAAAATTAGCCTCTTGTTCAGTTTAATTCATTCAAATGCAACACAATTTTTTAATATTTGCCACAACTTAATTTCATTATGTTGTCAGTTGTTCTCCAAACTCATCAGGCATTATAAGAGAAGACTTAGACGCGTTTCATCACTTTGTTGTTTTTCATGTAAAGAAGCTAGCTAAAGTCAGTGAATAAAACATATTACACTTCTGGTGGAGAGAACGCTGGCACGTTTGGCTGCTGCTTCTTCACTCGGATTTCATGTTATTTGGTCGTGATTCTACATTTATGGACTGGGAACGGACAAACACTCTTTGCTGTGCCTGTGTACTCTAGTGGTGTGCCTGGATTTCTCACGCCCTTGTGCTCTCAGTGTTCCTGTACAACAGCGTATCAGAAGTTCTGTTTTATCATAACGTACCTAGTTTGTTGTTTTAGAAAACAATAATTCTAACGTCGGACAGGTATGTCATGGTGTTCCTCAGGGGTCTGTCCTTGGCCCAATACTTTTTAATATTTACATGATTCCTTTAGGGCAGATTATTAGAAAGCATGGTTTGGGGTTCCACTTTTATGCTGATGATACTCAAATTTATATTAGCACGAAAACTAATATCAAAGGTATCTCGGCAACACTTTCTGACTGTCTGCAGGAAATTCAATTATGGATGTACCACAATTTTCTTAAATTGAATGGTACAAAGTCAAAGGTCCTTTTAGTTGGTACCCCTGCAGCTGCCTGTAATGGTAGAAATTTTAGTTTACACCTTGAAAATAATGTTCCCAGAAATATTACACATTGCACCTTTAAACACCTCTGATTGGCCATTGTGTTGAAGAAATCTACAACTATGTCTGTGATTGGCTACATTGCTCACCGCTGCAACAACACGTTGAAAATAGATTCATTTGACGTTCTCCAGAGCGCAAACACAAATGCACGGGAGCCTTTGCCAAATCTGTTTTGCCAATATATTATTACATGAGGGAGAGAAATTCTCCGGTACAGAAACAGAATTGATTACGTCTGAGCTTATCTATACAGCACAGCCTACTATAATACTTTAGCCGCTGGACTCGTTACCAGGTTTTGGTACCCGTGGCAGTTGTTGTTTCACAACAATGCTTAGCTGCTTCGCAGATGCGCCTGCCTATTAATCGGCCTAATTTACAGCACAACCGATGCTGATTAATTATAAAATGGCAAAAATCAGCCTGATTAATCGGCCGTCCGATCAATCGGTCGATCTCTACCCAAGATATTACTGTAAATTACATCATCACCTCCCCCTTTACCTTCAGACGAGGCTTGTGTTTATAACAATAATCTTGGGGGGTGGACTCATTTAAAGGGACACTATGTAGTTTTTCAACCTTCATAATATATTTCCAAGACCCTTGAGATGGTACATCGACTTACAATAGGTTGAATGACACGTCTGCCGTAGCCTGACAGTGTCTGTATCGCTTTTACTGGCACTATGTAACTACGGGTTTCGGGTAGGACCCCGAGCACAAAAAGAACTACAAAATTCGACTGCTTTACGGCATACATCACTTCCCCCACTTCCTCAGATTCTGACGTGAGAGCCCAACTAGAACTAGCGTTTGATACCCGTCTGTATGTTGTTGCAACAACTAAAAGCAACAACTAAAAGGAAGAAGGCAAAGGTTTTGTCAGAGGAGACTAAAAAAAGAAAAAGGGAGAGTGACAAATTAAAAGGCCGGACGAGGATCAATATTGGAGGGAGAGCAAGACAGTTTGAAGACGGTGAGAGTGTGCGAGTGCGCGTATTTTGGTATTCGCAGTCCAGAAGAGAGAGAGAGAGCGATCTCTCACGCGGAGCCACAGCGCGCACGACACGAAAGCCCTGCTTAATGAGTGACAATGAGGACAGAACTAAACATTCAAACGTGGTTACACTTAAATCTGGGATATTATTCTACTTTTATTTTAGATTTCGGCTTTCAAAGATTATAAAAAGAAGATATTTGAGATGAAACCATTACAAACTAGACGCATTCTGTCTAGCGCAACTTCCTTCCCTTCACAGCGAAGCGCTGTCAGTTCTTCCTAAAACCCAAACGTACCGTCAGAATCAGCACGATCGGTGATTGTTGTAAAATGCTGTCTCTAATGCTGCTAAATTGCGGAGGCGTTTAATCATTAACAGAGCTATTAAAAGCACAAAAATCTGCACAAAAAATAAATAGTTCACAAGGCGATGCGCGCTCCGAAATGGCCTGCAACGAGACAAGAAAAGTATACTTAAATTTGTGCTTCATGTGCGCATCTAAACTATCAAATATACATAAAATATAAAAATGACCAGCTCTGACATTCACTGAAACACAGTTTGTTCACTTAAACACAGTTTATGTCTTAAATGGACGTAAATAGTTGGGAGAAAATGATCTGCACTCGATCTTAAAGGGGCAGCGTCTAATAAACCTGCTGACGATTGAGCCATTAATGCGAATCAAACAACAAAAGGCAGAGAAAATCACTCACTGCTCTTGAATGAATAACTTAAACTTTAATAAGCATTAATCTATCTATGATAAAATATGCAGTGTTATTTTACATTTGATTACTAAATTAGTCAATTTAAAAATTTACTAAATTTTGCTTATCGTATCCTATCTCATGTATATAAAACAAAAAAGCCCTCACACTGCTGCATAACAAATAGACATTTTATTCGTTTTGTTAAAGCATTACTTTTTCTTTTGCTATAGATATTTTCCATTTCAAAATATAAAGCAAATGTTAATTATTACCCGAATGTTAAAAAAAAAAACACACCAAAAAGAACCGATAAGAATACCGTTAAAGTACCGGATCGATAAGCAGTATCGGTAAGAGTAGTAATACCGTTAAAACCTTAACGATACCCATCCCTACTGATAGTCATGTTTGTTTATTTATTTATTTATTTTTCTGCTGAAAGTGTCTTGCCTCAGGCTATAATGCAAATCGATTTTCAAAATTGCAATAATCATGTCTAACGACATCATAACGGACATTGTTACGAAATAATGCGACTTACATGTAACTTTATTGATGTCATCTGGCATTTTGTAATGTTTACATTACACTCAAAAAACACAAATGAAATTATACAGTAGGCCTAGGCTATAGGCTATTTACTTGTAATTTAGCTGCAATCATGTAAAAACGTTATAAGCCATCAGAGACGCTCTGCGTGAGTGGTAGGCTATTTACGACAGTAACGTTAAATACAAGTACTCTACAGCGACTCATGGGGGCGCTGTTTGACAAAAACGGAATTCCTGCATTGTGTTCCTTTAAAGTAATGTAATTGTCTAGTTTTTGCCAAGGTTTCTGTCAAACAGGGCACATCTAGGTTATGATCTGTAATCATATAATTTACAATAAGTGCTTTTGAAGAAAGGGATAGTATATTCAGCAACCCGAGCTTTATTATTTGTTTATCTGTATTATATCTGATTTTTATTTGTTGAACGCCAATAAAATTTTTACCCTTAAATGGGTTTGAGAGTTTTTTGTAATTAATAATTTGGGGAAAAGACACAGTCACAATGTGATGATATCTTGATGAAAGTGTCTCTATGTGGGATTTATCTAACTTCTGTGACATGATACAGCTAGCAGACGGTCGGTTTAGCCAGTTTGTCTGCTTCCTGACCTGAGCTCCAGTTAGTCAAGGTTCAACTCTAAGACTATGTGACATATTACTAGAGAGAAGAGCAACACCACCCAAGGAGGGATGAATACCATCTCTTTTTAACAGGTCAGGTCTGCCCCAAAAACTATTCCAATTGTCTATGAACCCTATATTATTCTGCAGACACCACTTAGACATCCAGCCAATGAGTGAGGACATTCTGCTAAGTATCTCATCACTCCGGCAAACAGGAAGGGGGCCAGAGCAAATTACAGTGTCTGACATCGTACTTTCGAGTTCACACACCTCTTTAATGTTAATTTTAGTGATCTCCGACTGGCGAAGTCAGACATTATTAGTGCCGACGTGAATAATAATCTTAGAGGATTTATGATTAACATTAGCAAGCCCTTTTAAATTTGCTTTGATGTCAGGCGCTCTGGCTCCGGCAAACATGTGACTATGGTGGCTGGTAGGGTTGGGTACCGAAATTGATGACGCGTTTAGATAAACATTGTGTAGGTAGGTAACTATAAAATTTACTCTATTCTTCTCACACTTCACCAGCCACTTAATTTAATGTATTTCAAGAGAAGTAGATAAATTGACGTGTTGTAGGCCTAAATCTGACAGATATAATTCTCTGAACTGCGGTGCGTAGGCCTACTAACATGGTGCCCATTGTGCGTTATTGATCAACTAACATGAATCATGATCATTATAAAGGTTTCCTAAATGACAAAACACATTCACTTACATGTATTTAAGAGTAAAAATATCAGCCAAGGACTGACTGACATGTCACGCAACCAATCACAGTTCGTTTTGTTCCGCGTCATGTTTAGTGTGAAAATGTAAAGTCGATGTCCCTACAATAACAGACCGGCGTACATCTAATAAATGAATTATTCAAGAACGTTGTGCAAGTTTACTCCAACAATAGAGTCGCGAACTTCACATACTTTTTAAAATCTAGCCTTCAGTTGATCCTGAGCGCTCATTGCCACAGTTGTAATGTAAACATGCAATAAGTCAGGAGAGGTGTCGTATTTTGCCAGAGAAGGCAAAAAATGTGAAAAGAATTGCTGAAATTTAAAGCTGGTTTATAGCATACCAAGAATACAGACTACTTTGCTGTTATTAGTACTGTAGTGTTATTTAGTGTTAAATTATTGTATTTGGGTTAGGTTGCTTAGGTTTTATTGTGAATTTGTTATGTAAATTTGTTGTGTTTTGTATTTAGACTACTTACATTTACTTTAAAATTTTAATAAATTTTAAGAATTTCTTATTTTATTTTTTTCAATAAAAAAGCCGTTCTTTAAAGTTATTCACCATCGGTTTGAGGCTCTTTTTTCGATTTTTGAAAGTATCGATTCAGGCACCGTTTAGACACCGGTACCGTTTTAAAAGTATTGATTTGGCACCGGTATCGAAAAAACACTAAACGATATCCAACCCTAGTGGCTGGTGTCTCTATTTTCACATTCCGTGTAATAGATTCGCCAATAACTATGGCACTTTCAACAGGATTCTCACTGAGTGGAGAGAACCTGTTTGATGTTGTAATAGTAATGGAAGTGTGATGTTTTGTCTTGCGACTATGCCGTCTCACAGTCACCCAGTTGCCCTGCTACACTGTCTCTAGAACCAGAACCAAACAATGTATAGGGTTCGCCAAGCTAGTCGGATCCAAAGCAGTATCTAAAACCCTTGCATTCTTACTATCCTTGATGAAGTTTGGATGCCGTTAATGTGTCTCTAGTTCTAAAATCTTATCCGTCAGCCTGACAATCTCCCTGCATTTATGACATTTGAATCCCTCGTCGCTGACAGAGAAGGCTATGCTATACATGTGGCAGGCAGTGCAAGTGACAATAACAGGAGAAGATGACATGACTCACCTTGTTTGTTGACTGATCAGCACCACAGTTGTTTGATGAACTCGTAAAAGGCTCTCAAGAAAAAAAGACGGTAAGCACGGATGGCAGGTTAAAAGGCTAGCGAAAGGCTAGTGTGTTGTACTAGCGATAGCGGTTTAGGTTAAAAGCTATACGAAGCAACAAATGCAATCCACTCAGGCAGACAGGAAACCGCTGTGCAACAGTGAAAACAACTATGTAGAGTCATTGAATCGATCTACATCTATCCATGTAGGCCATTGGATAGATGTGAATCATGGGCAAGACGTGCTTATCTTTACATTCATGCGATGACATATTTATGATAGCAACACACAAGCATAGAGTTGTCAATAGTAACCCAAAAACAGATTAATACTGTATGCACACAGCAAAAACACGCAGTTTGGTGTGTATCCTGTACCTTCCTCTTCTGCATCCTTCTCGAATCACTTGCAGTTCAAGAGAGGAGGAAGAACACAAGAAGTCTAAAAATATCCTGCACCATCTCCCACGTTAAGCCAGCCAGACCTCTCGCTCTCTTCCTATTCCTAATGCATTATAACATTGGATCTGTTGCTATGGCAAACGACATTTTGCAATCCACACAACTGAACAAGGCTGAATTTAGTCACTCTTTACAGAGACACATGCTTTTATTGGCCTTTTTCCCATTTTATATTAACAGAGGCCACAGAGGTGGGGTGAAATGAACCAATAATATCATAGACCACTTGAAATCAGGTCCCACTGAAATTATTTCCGTTTCACTCAGCATTGTTTGTTATGTCTTAAATTGCATCCTTGAAGTTTTAACAGAGAAGCCAGAAGTCGGTAATGTTGATGAGCATACTGAAGATTTTGTGCTAGTAGGGGGTGAGAGCTGGTTGGTTTGTAAGCTGCTTTGATCCTGGTGTGACACATATTCATAGTAAAGTTGAACTCAGCCAGAGGACAAATTGCATTTTGTAAAATTACTTAACCACAATTGTTTCAAGCCAAATGTTGATAAAATGTTCTAAAAAGGAGTCAGTAGGCACTTTTCCATTACAGATTTGTGCAAAACATTTGCGATTTTTTCTAAATGTCGACAAAAAACTATTGCGAAATGACGGCGTTTCCATTAACTGATGTTATGCAACTAAAACTTAATTTCAAGTCATTCCAAAAATCATGGCAACGGACGTTGGTAGGTTTATGTATATCCCAGCCACCGCACTGGCTATTATTATTAAAAGGAGACGTATGCGTGTTATCCAAGCATTAATGGCAAGGAAAGACCCTTATATTTGAGAGTGGCACATATGAAGTGTTTCTGGGTGTTTCTCCCTTATATCTGGGTGTTTCTCCTTATGTCTTGATTGTGGCATAGAATCCAGTATTCCTGTAATTCTTTTGTCTTTTATGAATTTAATAAAGAACTCTGTCTCGTATTCTGTCCAAACATACCAAACATCTACGTCAGATGACCTGTACTGTAAATGCGCAAAAACTGATTCCATTGCAGTTTTGCGAAATATTTATTTTTGTAATTGCCTGAAAAAACACCTCATGTGAGTGTAAAAACTTTTTTGCGATAAATGGGAGTTTTTGCGAAATTGACATGTTTCCATTGGGCGTATTTTCAATTCGCAATTTCAATTTGCGCAATTTGAAGGGTAATGGAAACACGGCTATACGCTTATTTCACGCAGCCGTTATTTTGAAATCGAAAGCGAGGCTCCGGTGGGAAGAACCCCGGAAGTAAAGATAAACAACAATGCCTTGGACTACCAACCTGAAGCTGCTGCCGCGATTTACACTATTGGATGTTAATATCCAATATAGGATATGTATATAGTTCGTTCCTGCTTCTTTTTTTACTTTCTGAAAAAAAAAAAAAATTATAAATGATTTTCACTGTATATAGTCTAAAGTATGAAAGAAATGTATGTACATTTTTAGAATAACTAATTTCTACATTAAACACAACAATACGCCATCGCATTCACGACTCTCCTATGATTAAAGGCGACACTTCCGGTTTTCTTCCCACCGGAGCCTCGCTTCCGATTTCAAAATAACGGCTGCGTGAAATAAGCGTATTGAGTATAAAGCCAAATGTCCAAGCCAAAAAACATCTAATTACTCTCATGTTATTATATACATCCCAGTACAATGCCTATTATTGTCACGATGATAAAGAACAGACGTAGATTCAATTGCAAGTGAACAGGTGTTTATTTAAACACAGAGAGAGAGAGCAGTAGTCTCGGACGAATATGCCGGCAGAATGAAGAAAACCAGACTCGATAGCGCAGGTCTCCGTGGGCAGACAGATCAGGACCAGAAGATAACCACTGTGCTGGAACGAATCCGAGGAACAGGTACAGACGGTAGTCAGGCCGCGAAAACTCAGAACAGGACGGTATCCACCGTTGGTCAGGGACAGTCAAAAGGCAGAAGAACTCCAAACCGAATAATATCCAAAGCACCGGAACAAACACTAGATCGAGGAGAAACACAGGTGAACTCCGAGAACCTCAACAACCATCTGACAAAGACGGGACGACATGACACACAATATATAGGACATTCTCATTCAACACAGCTGGCGCTAATTCAGCTCATCAGCGAGGGTAACGAGCAATGCTGACGAGCCGCGCCCATTCGTACTACACACACACACACATAGCGAGGGCGAGTCACTGAATCCATGAACCGTGACAATTATATTAAGATTATTTCATAACTGCAGAATTGTATAATTCGCTTTATGTCTGTGAAATTATATATTTTTTTAAGTTTAATTAAACATATTATAATTAAACCATCATACGATTTAAGGCTGCATTTATTTAATCAAAAATACAGTAAAATCAGTAATATTGTGAAATATTATTACAATTTTAAATAACTGTTTTCTATTTTAATATATTTGAAACTGTAATTTATTCCAGTGATGGCAAAGCTGACTTTTCAGCCTCATAAGGCCTACTTCAGTTTTCAAATTATTGGTAAATTGTTTGCTGATGATTCTAATATGCTCTAAAATTATTATTATTATTATTCATTTTCTCCTTTGCCATATTAAAAGTATTCAATACAGAACATGGTAGGTCTGTGTTGAAAGGCTTATATATTAACAATTTCCACTGAGATGAACAGGAATGCTAACAGAAAGCTATTTCTATGAATATTAGACCAATAATAATTACTCTATAAGACTAAGATAGTTATGACTAGGCTTGTGGTACACAAGCACTACACAACTATAGAGAACCTTCATGTTTGCTTCCACATTTATGAGGTAGTGGGCCTGATTCTTGTTATGTGAGAAGAAACACATTTCTATTGGGAAGAGGGGTCCAAACATGTCAGGATCCTCTAGAGAAATCAGAAACTGTGCACATTAGGGCTGGGATAAACGATTATTTTTTAAACGATTAATCTAGCGATTATTTTTTCGATGTATCGATTAATCTAACGATTCATTTTTCCAGTCCGATTCGATTTCGATTCGATTCGATTATCGATTATCTCCCCATTAATTGACTAATAGCAATTTATACATGTTGATTTACATATCTGAATGAAAAAAAAAAACATGAATTCCTTAACATTGCAATATATGTTTATTGCTCTTAAAATTCCAAAATAAAAGACTATACAAGTGCAAAGTAATGCATTCTTAGTCAGAGGTAGCATTCAATAAAACATTGAAGCCTTGAAAACACATAGGCCTAGCTTACTGAAAAAAGTGCAATCTGTCACGACACATTAAAGAACCACAAAATAGTAGGCCTATTTATGGTTTAATTTTCTTTGACTGACCAAATTTGAAAGTTGAGACTTTATTAAATGTTACCTTCTTGGTCCTGTCTGTCAGCGCGTTGTCAGTGTCCTTAATGTATTTTCCACGACATTAATAGCTATAAGCGCATACTTGCAGCAGTCTCGCACGCGCTTAGAGCTTGTGTGAATTTCACGTATAAAATGAACAACCTCGATCCATCAGGAAACGCCACATAGGTCGCTGCATTTCACTGCGCTTCGTGACATTTTTTCCTTTTGCGCGAAGAAGCCGTTCGCCGGAGATGTGTTAAAAGATAGCGGAGTGCGTTCATGATTATAGACCTTATTCAAAGCAGCGCCATCTTTGATTTTTAATGGGAATGAAAGCGAGGCTGTGAGGGACAGACATGCATCTCTTCAATGGGCTGTACTGTTGTTTAATGTGTTTTTGGATTGTTCTGCTCATGAAACACTGAAAATATCTTTCCAAGAAATTTCATTTGACAAAAAAATATAAGCTCTGTAAAATTGTAAGTAATATAGGAGCTTTTTACAGCGGATGCCATTGAAAACACGGCAAGTCTTTCCCTCACAGCCTCACTTTCATACCTGACATGGCGCTGCTCTGAATAAGGTCTATTAGGCTGCCGGTATAATAATCATCCTGGCGCCGGGTCTGAGTGAGTCATTTACTCTTTAAAATAAAATACTTTATTTTACTCATTTAAGACTGCTCTTATGAGGACACTCGACAAAACGGACAGTTTGGCATAATTTGTGTGTTATGGTTCGTTCAAGCCCGAAAGAGAACTCGATACTGAGTACTGACGCACATTTTTATGTGGGTTGTGTGTGTGTGTGTGTGTGTGTGTGTACTTTAGAGGAACGAGTGCGTGCCGCCTTGCACTTTTGATAGTCTGAGGAGCCACTCGTGTTGCTATTACTATCCGGCGCCGCCATCTTTGGGTCTGACGAATCGACGCACATATTTTGCGTCGACGTAATTGTCCCAGCCCTAGTGCACATGAATGTGCAAACTTGCAACGGAGCTGTTGGTGGTTGCCAGGGCAGTTGCCAATGTGTTCTAAGTGGGTTTTACAGTAGTACATTGCTATGCTGCTACTAGGGCTTTCTGGGTGAATGTAAACTGACTAAAGATCCTACCCTGAAATTTCCATATTCAGCATATAGCACCCAACATTTGATTTTTAATTGTGCATTATTGTCACATTGGTTTCTGTTTTGTTTGTTCATGTCTTTTTTGTTTAGAAATTTTCATAGTCATGTTTCTTGTCTCGTGACTTCCTTTTCCTCATGTGATCATGTCATGTGCTTCCCCTGTTCATGTGTCTTGTTCTCATTGGTTCATTGTTTGATTGCTCACAAGTGTTTCTTGTTTGTCATTAGTCCTTGTGTATATATAGCCCCCATGTTCCCTTTGTCTCTTGTCTAGCTTTGTTCGTGTAACCACCACTGTTTGGTGAGTCCATGTCTAGTCCAGTTTTAAGTCAAGTCTTTGGTTCTTTTGCATTAGTGATGGTGAAATGAAACTTTGTGAAGCATTGAGGCTTTCCCCTCAACTGTATCAAAAAATGGTTCATTACTCTAAGCTTTTCAACACTGTGGACACTAATGACATATTTTGGTAAAAAGGTGGAAAATCTGCATATTGCATCCCAGACGACCCAGCCATTTTTCATTGTTTCAAATAGTAATTAAATTTGTGTTATGAAAACCATATAAGGCAATACAAATATTTAATGTATAAATAATAGTCTTTCACGTGTCATTACTTACATAATGTATTAATAAATGTGAAATGTAGAAAAAAATAATAGAAATATAAATTCATAAATTGAATTGTGTACTGTAGTGTTGTACAGTAGCAGTTTTTGATCTGCTTTGATCAACACGTGCAGCCTTATTCACATAAACTTTTGCCTAAGCCCTAAACCTGAGTGTTTGGTGCAACACATACCTGCTTCCGTCGAAGGGCAGAGTGAGTGTGCGGAGGCGTCAGTGCATCCGGAACACAGCCACTGCTGCTCGCTGGCGATAAAAGAGGGGCTTGAGGGTGACAAGGCATAGCGTCGTCGACCGCCAAGCACGCCCTCTTGGGACCCAGAGGTTTCAGAAATTGCTCTTTTGTTGAAAATGTGGGTACCACTGGCCCGTGGGTCAGTGGCGGAACAAAGAAAAGGAAACAAAGGATTCTCTGTAAGCTGCTCTGTAAGATTCTTTGCTCTGTAAGCCCTCGCCGTGAGACCGGACGAAAACTTACATGCCTTGGATGGGAGGCGTGGATTGCCCCGTCAGGAGGAAGCGGACGCCGGACACAGGTGCATCGCGACGGCATGCTCCACCGGCGGGACATCCACATACTCCTTAGCCGCTCCGCCGTCGAAGGGTGGTGAGTAGGGAGGAGCCACTAGGACGGCTTCTGGCACTATACGGTGCCGTCCACGTCCTAGTAAGCTCCTCATGCACTTCCGGAAAGAATGGCACCGGGGCAGCGCGCTGAGAACCAGCACGGCCCGCCCCGAGAAACCAATCATCCAACTGAGAAGGTTCGGGACGTGGTGGAGGGTTCCACACAAGCCCGACCTTCTCGGCGGCCCGGGAGAGCATAGCCGCCCATTCTGGATCGGACTCGGGCAACGCTACACTCCCAGAAGGGGGTAACGCAGCAGAGTCTTCATCTCCAGAGGACTGAAGCTCCCCCTCCAATGCTGCAATCGACATCTGATCGTCAGGTGGGGCCCCAAAGGACATGGCTGGTCGTCCATGAGAAGTACCAGCGCGTTCCTTTGGAAGCTCCAACGGCGGCAGCGCTTGAGAGGAGTGAGGGGCCCACAGAGATTGCCTCAGCAGGGAAGCCCTCACGGTAATCCTCAGATCACCCTGACCATGCGCAAAAGTAGGTTTATTCTGAGGTCCAGAATAAACACTAGATCTGGGCATCGGCGAGGGGACTGCACCTCCCTTGAGGTAAGGAAGTCTTGATCTTAGCGCTGCCATAGTCATATTCTCGCAATGAGAACATGAGCTATTCACAAAAGCTGCCTCAGCGTGCTGAACGCCCAAACACGAGAGGCAACAATTGTGGCTGTCTGCTGGCACCAGGGAACGACCACACCCAGAAACGCACAAGCGGAATGACATCCTGAAAAGGATGCAGGGTCACGCTTGTGTTGCTCTTTTAGTTTTGAAAATAACAAACAAAGACATTAAATAAAAACTCTTTCAGTGCTGAAGCACCCGGGGATAGCCGCGGTGTAATCGGGGTACACTCTCAGTTTGAGGAACGCCCATAAGACCGACACACACACACACACACACACACACACACGCACAAACAATGCTGTGAAAACAGCAGTTGTGGGTTGAAGATGCTCGCGGCCACCGCTGATCGCGCCGTCACACCAGCACTGGAACAGAGTTTTCTTCTTCCTCTTCTCGATCGTTTGCAAAACGTGCAGCAGTCTGTAGATCTCAGAGTCAAACAAAGCTCGGCTCCAAAGCGAAAGACAATGAGTGCGTGCGCCCGCTTCCTGTTTATACCCGCGCTGTGGGGCGCATGACGCTTTTCACGCACGCCAACGTTCATTGGCTCGTTCTGTATCTGTATTCTGTTCCGTTCAGATCTGTAGTACTGCCTCAGGAGACAAGCCCTGTCCCTGGTCCAAGTCCTTAAACCGATCAGCCTGGTATGCATATAACACCGCCATGGTGTGTAAAGCACCGCTGGCTTGACCCGCTGCCACATACGTTTTTTGTCAATGAGATGTGAGGTGTTCTAGCTCGGCTTCAAAGGCAGAGCTGGAGCCTTTGGCTCTTCGGGGTGAAGATGCCTCGCCCCCTGAGAGATAACCAGCTAGTGGTTCCTCCACAGAGGGTTTCTTCACAAAACCGTGCTCGCACCATCCCTCCATATTTGAATAACTCGAATGTTGGAATGGAAAAATATGAGCAGAGTATGGTTTCTTCCATGACTTCTCTACCTTAGTATGAAGGTCAGGCAGAAACAACAGGACTTCAGAACTGGAGGCCGCCTGCAACATGCTTTATGCTGAATCAGAGAAATCCACAAAGCGTGCCTCTTGATCCAACAGATCACTTGAAAAAACTTGAGGAGACTGGGAAATAGTCACTGCACCCCCGAACTCCTCAACCAGTTCCATTTGAATATTGTCCTAAAATACTGTATCTTATAGAACGCATTAGCTTATTATTACAAAACTTGGTATGTGTCTTCGCCACCATACCGTGACACAATGAATGAAGTGAACAAACATGAACAATCAATTGTTTGTATTTATTAACATTCACAAACATTAATTAATGTTGTAAAAATATATTGTATATTAATATATAAAATAATATATTGTGTTAGGGCTGCGCAATATTGAAGAAATATTCAATATGCGATACAATAATGCTTAAAGTGTGTAAAATAAACTTAAATTATATTTAAAATTATATAACCTACATACGTGTTTCACATTCTTTTTGTGACAAGAAAACATCCCTACAACTTCTGAAAGTGAACAGCAGTGTTTTACTGTAACATAAGAAGTGTTATTTTAACATCAGTGTAAACCATTGGGTTTAGGGTTTCAGGAAGGCCTACATTAGGTTTAACAGAAACTGAATAATCAAATGTAAAAATAAAACACTGCTTAGTTTTCACTGTATGAATTAAATATATCCTGAATCTTATTGAAGCTACAAAAGTTATTCAGCCAAGAGCAGTGAGTGATTTTCTCTTTGTCTTTTGTTCATGACCCCAGTTATTGCAAGCCGTTGAGATATGCATATCGCGATATATACATTTGAGATATTTCAATAATTTCGATATATTGTGCAGCCCTACAATGTGTTGATGTTAGATAGCGCATTAAGTAATGTTAATGAATGGAATCTTATTGTAGTGTTACCAAACTATACAGGAGATAAAACGTGTTTTATTTGACGGGCGTCTGATTCTGGACTGTCTTTGAGCTACCGATGTGACAACCGGCGTTGGAACCTCTGTAGCTTCATTATCCGAATGGTTTTGACCCAGACATAGTGACAAGTGTATTGCGTTCCACACTTTCCCATCATCAAGGATATATGTGTCCTGACCTTTTTGTCCCAGCACTGTACAAGGCAGACTGAATTTCGGCCTGCCCTTTTTCACATGTGTAGGTATCCTCACCCACACTCTTTCACCTGATCGTAAGGCAGATGGTTTCGCTGCACGTTTGATGTTAGTGTAGGTCTTGGCTTGAGACTGGCGAGCATGAACACAAGCTCGCACTGTAGCATCAGTACAAGCAGAGGGCCAGGTGGGTAGAATGTGTAAGGTTGTTCTCAGTTTGTGTCCAAGCAAGAGTTCACTGGGAGCAACACCAGTGGTGGCATGAGGTGTGGCACAATAATGCAGCAAGAAGTCCCTCACAGAAGTTTTCCAGGGCTTTCCTACCAAATTTGCAGTTTGAACGCTCCACAGCCCCATTTGCTTGAGGAAAGTACAGGGAGGTACGAACATGTTTGATATTCCTGATTGCAGGGAAATCAGCAAAAGTAAGAGATGTAAATTGCACACCATTTTCAGTCACAATTTCCACAGGGTTCCCAAACCGGCTGAATGTGGTGGCAAGAAAATCTGTGACAGTATCAGTAGTGACATTACTGGTGAATGCTATTTCTGACCACTTATTGTAGTAGTCAACTAAAGTAAGTGCATACCTGCAATCCCAGGTCTCTAACTCGAATGTTCCGACAATGTCCAGTCCAACCTTTTCCCACGGCGCAGAAAGAAGTGGCACGGGCTGAAGTGGAGGTTTATGCGTTTTTGCACTTTTGTTGTGGGTTTGGCATAGCTGGCACAAAGAAATTGTGGACTGGGCTGAGTGGTCCATGCCAGGCCACCA
This sequence comes from Gila orcuttii, assembly GCA_026230005.1. Taxonomy (NCBI): domain Eukaryota; kingdom Metazoa; phylum Chordata; class Actinopteri; order Cypriniformes; family Leuciscidae; genus Gila; species Gila orcuttii. The sequence goes on along the minus strand of JAPDVR010000015.1, from coordinate 13,844,969 downwards.
ATATAAATCACAAAGACACTGTTTGGTCCTGACAATACCCTGGTGACCCTGATGAGCTAAATTAATTAGGCCACCCCGCAGAGATAAGGGCACCACCAAGCGGTATGAACCTCTGAAGACCAGGCTGTCTTGTGTTGCAAGTTCATCCCTGACATGAAAGTATGATGCCAGCTCAGGTGGAAGATTTTTCTTGTATTTAGGCCAGCCTATAAGTATTTGTTGTCGCAATGCTGTCAGTTCAGGCAGTGCATTATTTGGAGAACTCCTCCAATGAAAGAGCACGTAGTTCAACTGAGAGGAATGCCACTATATCGGGTTCAATGGTAGAATCAGCATCCTCACAGGCGGGAAGGGGTAGGCTTGAGAGGCAATCTGCTGTGACATTTTCGGCTCCTGGCTTGTATGACACTTCATAGTTAAAGCAGAGCAGACTTGCGGTCCATCTCGCGATGCGCATTCAAGGATGCTCCATACCTTTAGTCGCCAGCAGGGTAGTTAGCGCCTGATGGTCCGTCCGAAGCGTGAACCGTCGGCCCCACAAAAATGCTCTATACCGTTCCACAGCCCACACGCAGGCTAGGGCTTCTTTCTTCACAATGGAATATTTTCGCTCTGCTGCTGAGAGTGCTGAGAGTGAGCGAGAGGCAAAGGCGACGGTATGCTCAGAACCGTCGGCATGAATCTGAGTTAACACAGCCCCTATTCCATAATCCGAAGCATCACAGGTTACCAGCGTATGCAGTGCTGGGCTGTTCACAATGAGCTCCTTCACTTTCTCAAAGCTTTTCTGTGCATCCTCAGTCCAACTGAAAACACCCACATTCTTTAAGCATGCCCTCATAGGCTCCACCTCCAACGAGTAGTTCGGCACAAACCGTGAATACCAGGATGTCAGTCCTAAGAATGAACGTAATTTGGCTGCGTCAGTGGGAGCTGGTGCCTGCAAGATAGCCTGAGTATGGCAGTCACTGGGTAGCAGGCCTTGCGCAGTGATAGTGTGTCCTAAGTAAGGAAGGCTTGTGCTGCTGAACTTGCATTTTGCCCGATTCAGAGTGAGACCTGCATGCTGTAGTGTTGTTAAAACAGCCTGCAGGTTGCGATCATGTTCGGCTGCAGTACATCCATACACAATCACATCATCTAGATAGTTGAAGGCCTTTCAGTATTGTAACCATCATTTTTTGAAAAACTGCCGGTGCCGAGGCCAAGCCATATGGTACCCGACGAAATTGAAACAACCCTTCTTGAGTGATGAAAGCCGTCAGATCTCGGCTGTCCTCTTGAAGCATAACTTGGAGGCATTGTTCAGATCGATGCTTGAAAACATTGTGGCACCCTTTAGTTCAGTGAATAAGTCCTCCATTATTACTGCCCTGTTTGGCTCCCGCAAATCCACACATAAACAAATTCTCAGTTTTTCTTTGTTGTCACCACAATAGGTGACACCCATGGGTAGACATCCACCCTCTCAATGATGTTTTCAGCTTGTAAACGACAAAGTTCTTTGAAAACTGCATTCCTAACCAATAAAGGAAGTGTGCGCAGCTTTTGCTGTACATATGGTACTGACTCTCTTACTTTCACCCGATGAAAAAAGCCATTAGCGCATCCGATGGCCTCTGTTGAAGCCGTCACTTGTCTCACAACGGCAGGAGAGGGGGTGAGACCACTTCATTTCCAGTAATATGAATGTTTAGGCCAGACACTTAAGTCCATGCCCAGTATAGGGGTGCCTTTCTCAACAACATAGGTGCCAGTACTGGCCACCGCCTCACCATAATATACCCAAATAAGCATCCGAGTACAGGCAGTGCCGCTTTAGAGTAAATCACCAGTTTCACACGGGGGGGTCGTTAAGAAGATGTACTGAAATGACGCTTATAAAGGTGATGAGGGAGGATGGAACCAGCAGAACCTGTGTCAACTGTGAGCTCAAACGGCACAGGGCTCACTCCCTCAGTTCCAATGGTCACAGTGCATTTTATTTTCTCACACAGTGGTTTCCCTTCCACTTCATGGCACAAGCACAATTTCGGGAACCTCAATTTCAGGGGCATCAAGTACTTGCACTTTTTTTTCTGAGTGGCAAACCCTTGCAAAATGTCCCACTTTTTTCCACAATTCTTACATTTAAATTTGGCAGCAGGGCAATTTGGAGCATTAGTCAAGTGAGAGCCAGAGCCAGACCCACAACAAAAGCAACTACGATTTGTCTGTGCAGTAGACTGTGATAGTGTTTTACTCACAGATTTTCCGTGGTATTTCTGGTTTCGTTGTGGCACGCCACGCTGAGCAGATTTAATCTCGTGCACTGATGCCGCATCGAGCATTTGCGTATACCCCACGGCAGTCTCCGTTTGGCCAGCCAACAACAGCGCGTCCTTCAGTGTTAACTGTGGCTGTAGCAAGAGACGCTCACAAATACGTACAGAGGACGCTTTTTCCACTAATTGATCCCGGATCATCTCCTCCGTGCGATCGCCAAAGTCACAGTGTACACTGAGTTCACGTAAAGCAGCTACAAAATCCTTTACTGATTCATCCGGCCGTTGAGTGCATTGTCTGTATTTGTGTCGTTCGACTTTAACATTCGTAGCCGGCTGGAAATGTTCTTCTAAAGCTTTAAAAACATCGGCAGCAGTCCGACCTGTATCAGGCAGCGTGTAGAAAACTTTTAACCCCTCGGCTCCCAGGCACTGTAGTAAAATGGTGCGCTTGCTCTCCTCCGATCACCGATCTCCTGTAGCATCGATGGCGACAAGATAGTTTTCAAACATCTTCTGCCAAGTATGAAACGGTACCGAGGGCTGACCTGGGCATGGCAAGAACAAAGCAGGCGTAGGTAATCTGAGAGCTGCCATCCTCGTCACCAAAATGTTGTATTTTATACTAGTACCAATAAAAGAAAACGCCAGCTGCGTTTTCTTTTATTAGTGTGCAGTAGCTCAACACTCCATCCTTTTATTCTGCTTATTTTTACCTCAACACTCCAGGTTAATAGCGACCCCTAGTGGGCAGAGCATATTAACCCAGCATAACATTTTAAGCCACCACAACACAACACATCGGTACTTAAGAAAAGCTGGTACCGTAATGGTTTAATTTTTTTTAGTACCGACTTGGTACCGAAGTGCCGTGTCTTTTGACAACACTACTTGCAGCCATATTACATGCAACTGCAATTAGCATGCTCTAATGTTTATTTACTACTATACGTACTATACGGATTCCTTGTTATTTGGACGTGCTAATACATTCATGGATTGGGATCGGACAACGCTTTTTGTTGTCCCTGTGTACTCTTGTGGTGTGCCTGGATTTTTCACTCCCTTGTGCTTTACGTGTTCCTGTACAACAGCGTGTCAGAAGCTCTGTTTAATATGAATGCTTTGGGTTTTACCTGGACACTTTGGATTGGATCGTGTCTCGTGTAGCTGAGTCTCTGGACATCTTGTGTTGGATCTAACTGTGCCCCCGTGTAGCAGTGTGTCTGGATTTTTGTTTCATCATAACGCCTTTGATCTTATTTGGACAATACTATGTGGATTTGTTTGCTATTTTCTGTCATCGTTATTTTAATATTGACTGGGCTCTGTGGAGAGTGGGTTCTCGAACACCTGGACCACATCATAAGGTACTCTCTGCCTGAACTGCTTTCACAGAAACACAATTCGTTTCTCAACATACGTGTCCGTGAAACCTTTACAATCACTTCCCCTCCTACTTCGGTCTAAATATGTTCCTAGGGGATCAAGGCGGAACTTTAACATCACAAGGACTGATATTAAGGTTTCATGTTCCCGTCCTATGTGTACTGATATTCAACAAAATATATGTCGTGGCGTTTGCCTTGCGAACTCCATCCACAAGTGTCTACCATACACTCTGACAAAGTGCGTCCTGAATTCATCAGGTTCGAGCACCTCAATGTACGTTCATTAAACAAAAAGTCATAGTCTTGGACGAAAAACTTGATTGTCTTCTGTATTTCTGAAACTTGTCACCAACAAAACTGACTTTTTAAATCCCAATCTGTGTACTCAACCGGGATTTATCTTGTTTATTTATTGTCCACCGAAACCTAACCCTCTGTTTTTTTTATGAACTCAGAGCTACTTGCATTTGTAAATTTTATGATTCTTATTGGAGATATTAACATTCATGTTGGTAATCCTAGTTGTAATCATACTGGCAATTTTCTGGAGATTCTGGATTGTTTTAACCTGATACAGCATGTCAACTTTCCTACTCGAAAATGTTATTTGGTGTGTACAGCTGGTGTTGATATTAGCTTGAAAGCAAAGATTTGTGTATTAGTGACCATAATATAGGCCTATCTGTTCCTCTACAAAAATTACAAAAGAGGGTTATTAGTTTTAGAAATCTTAAAAATATTGATCTTAATCAGTTTTCATGCATGATCAATGATATTCCTACAGGTAATACTGTTGATCAATATAACTTAATTAGATTTTTCACTCGGTGCTATTCAATGACAGTAAAAAAAAAATATGTGTCGTTAATTGTGCACTGCTGCTCGTAGACTAGCTCCAGTTCTCATTGCTGCGTTGCTAAATGATAGCAACTCACCAGGACACTTCACCAACTCTCCACTCATTCTCCTCGGACCATGCATTTAATTAGCTTTGACGGCCATCAGTTCTTGGCAATTCCTCCCTCTCACGTCTGGCATGTTCGAAATTATACGGCTGCGGGCAATCATACATGTTGGCTCTTGCCACCTCTTCCTCATCCCAGTCAGTCGCCATAGTTCTAATACTAGGCTGAGGCTACCTTTCCTCCACTTCTCCCCAACGTGACGTCATCACCGAATTGCGTAAAAAAACCCTGTTAATACCAAAAACGTAAAAAACTGGCCTTTAAGACCATTTTTGAGACATTTTAAAAATGATATACATATCTTGATTGATTTATGTACCCATTAATCGACAATGGTGGTTAACCTGCAACATGGGCTTTAAACGCCTGCAACACATTCAGAACTCAGCTGCACATGTTCTTACACATAGTCCTTCTCGTCAGCATATCTCTGGGGTGCTTAGGAACCTGGATTGGCTTCCGGTCCATGCCCGCATTGATTTTAAAACTCTTATTTTAACATACAAAGCTGTACACGGAACTGCACCATCATATATGTGATTTAATTGCGCTATATGCCCTCTCGATCTCTCCGCTCCGCCGACTCTTTTCTCCTTAAACAGCCTTCTTGCAGACTAAAAGCTATGGGTGAAAGAGCCTTCTCTGTGGCAGCCCCTAGGTTGTGGATTGCACTTCCTTTAACTGTTAGGAATGCCCCAACATTCTTTTTAAGATAGGGTTTGTGTCTTAATTGGAGACACTGGATGTATATTGTATGGATGGATGTATATATCCACATTCCAGTTCAAGGATATGGTATCCAGTTCATTAAGGCATGAATAATTGAGTGATTTTGACTTTTGTGAATTCAGAAGCTCAGCCTGTAAATCAATAACTCAGAGACACTGCCTGAAGAGGAAGCACTTTAGAGAGCACTGTCATTCTCCGTCATATTTATTGGCTGTCACAGAATGTTTACTTCGCTTTTTTTTTTTATGGACTACTAAAAAAAGCATCTTTATCATGCTGAATAATATTGTGATTGTGATTTCTTTATTTAAAAGGGACAATGCACATTAATCAACATGAAATATATTTCAAATGCGTTTGTAAAGTACTCTGAATTCTTTGCACTGAACAGTTTTTACTTGATGTTCAACTGTCATGTCATGATGAGTAATGAAATCCTGTATTTGGGTGTTTCAGGAATGGTCTAGGGCGAGGAGACCCTGTAAATGTGTCATGAACCTTTTCACCCCCTGAGGTAAGATTTCACTGTTCATTTCATCACATTTAAAAATCTTTCTAATGGTTTACAAGCCATTTTTTAAAAATCATCTTTTGTGTTCCAGAGAGGAAAGAAGGTCATGAGGGTGAACAAATTGTGACAGAATTTTAATTTTTGGGATTAACTATCCCTTAAAATGAACTTTGCAAATATAAACTGATTGCACACAATAATCTTTGTGTCATATTAGCTCATTTGAATGAAGCAAAAAATAATAAAGGCTGTAAATATGTTTTTTTTTGTAATTTTCTGGACTTTTAGTTCCTCACACTAATCCTCAGTGCTAACCCTGACTTTACTAATTTTAAGACAGCTGACAGGATTTGTAGCTTACACTTGACATAGTTCCTGGTTAAATGGGGGAAGGGAGGCACAGTCGTCTGTCACGCTATCCGTCTGTGCTGACTGCAGGGATGTAATGTGTTTTATCGTCTCTCTATCTCCATCGCATCCCTCCCCCAACCTTCCATCTCTCTTTATCCATCGTCTCTATCCTTTCTATTTATCTGCCCTCCCCCTTCTCTGCCACCCCTGACCGCTACCTTTTTTTTCTCCGTGTACACCTTTGAATCTGTATCTCCTTGTCTTCTTGCTCCCTTTCCAAAGTAAACATGGTTTTGAAGACCTTAATGGAGTTAAGGTTTGTTTTATTGAGGGCAAGGCAAGTTTTTTTATATAGCACATTTCATACATGGTGGTAATTCAAAGTGCTTTAGATAAAAAAAAAAATCATAAATTAATCACAACAATTACATAGGAAGAAGGCATTGATTAAACCTTAATTTAAAATGTATTAAAACAGTTAGAATAAAAAAAAGAAAAAAAGGATACATAGATAAAATAAACTGCAATAAGTCTGAGTCTGAATTGAATGTGACTACTGTTGAAGCACATCTGATCTCTTCTGGAAGCTGATTCCAGCTATGGGGGCATAATAACTATAAACCTTGCTTTGAGTGAACCCTTGGTATTTCTAATGGATTGGATCCCAATGATCTGAGTACTCTGTTAGGTTTATATTCAGTGAGCATATCATAAATCATAAACAAGTAACAGTGCTTTAAAATCAATCCTAAATGTAACTGGGAGCCGGTGTAAAGACCCAAGGACTGGTGATATATGTTTATATTTTCTGGTTCTGCTCAGAATCCTGGCAGCAGCGTTCTGTATGAGCATGTCTTATGGTCTTTTTGGGAAGGCCAGTGAGAAGTCCATTTAAATAGTCCACCCTGCTGGTTATAAAAGCATGAATAACTTTCTGTAAGTGTTGACTGGAAACAAATCATTTCTGCACTGTTTTTGAGATGATAGTATGCTGATTTAGTTATTGCTTTGACATGACTACTGAAAAAAGGGGCCGACTCACGTACCAAGATTCCTGTTTTGATGTTTTGTTTTTTGACCCCATTGTGTCAAGGTATCTTTGTCTCCAAATGCATTGACTTCAGTTTTGTCTTTGTTTAACTGAAGAAAGGTTTGGCACATCCAGCTGTTAATTTCATTAGTCATTAGGCGATAGGGCTAAGTAGATCTGGGTGTCTGATCTGCATAGCTGTGGTAAGCAATTTGGTTCTTTCTCATTATTTGGGTCAGTGGGACCCTATAAGCTGAACATGAATGGTTCAAGAATTGAGCCTTGGACTCCGCATGTCATTGATGCCCACCACCTACAGTATGTTCACATAGTAACCCCTCCCTTCTAAGTATGAACTGATCATTGAAGTTCGCAGTTATGTTTTATTAAAGTATTATTTTGTCTCAGATTTCCTTGTACTCAAATTTATTTAGATAGTGTTGAAATAGTAAGGATAAACGATTTTCTTGATAAGTATTTTTGGGTTGTTTTCAAGTGAAAATATCTTAAATCTGTAGATTACATTACATACATACACTACACATTACATACACTACATACATTTAGATGAGAAGGAAAGTTAGCATTTTGTTTGTTTGTTTGTTTGTTTTTTTACCCTAAAATTTAAATTGACTGTATGCATTAAGAACAAATTTACTGATAATTGGTTAGTTTATGACATGAATTAGTTTGATATAGACCCTTATGATTTCCTGAGGAAAACAGTTTAAAGATATTCAGAATTGGCATAGTTCCAAGTAACAAAAAAATGACATATCAGTCTGAGACATTGTTGAATATATGGAGAATGAATTGTGGTACAAAAGAGATATCATTTGTGATATGTCTTTCCTATTGGTTTCCTTGACTATGCATTGATTATTTTTCTTTGTCGAATCCAGAACAGACCTAAATTAAAACCCACCATACAGCCAAGATCGCTCACTGAGCTCTTAATTGAATACATTAGCCACAGAAATCCATTCAGACCTCTGTCCATCTTAAAAGAACATCACACTGACAGGGTCTGGCTGGCTCCATTATAGGAACCATTATGATGGTTTGACAAGATCTCCATGAGCATATTTATCTGTTTTTCTGATATGAACCATCCAGTTGCTTCCTTTAATTTTTAAGCAGTGTTTTATTGTTCAGGCATGCTGCAAGGGATGTGAGAAATGTGTTCTTTTCAGTAGAATACAAAAGACTCACAGGATGTTAGAATAAAGCTTTTGTATTGCGATCCATCAGAAAATCCCAGAGAAACACTGTCATTGTGCGCATAGTCTATTGACTGCAGAAGGTTTTAAGGTCCTTACACTGCTGACTTTTTTGTACTTTGTGTGTATTAGCAACTTTATGCAACCTACTAGGTTCTTTTGATTTAAAGTTGGTGAAGGTGATGTTGGAAAGCATCTGTAAATCAATCCTGGTCACACAAATCTCAGCTAAGTGATATATATATATATATATATATATATATATATAATCACAAAATGTAAACTATTATCTCTCTATATATAAAGTCGGATATACGGTTATTTTATTTTTGCATACATACAGTAAACTTGCATAGGGCAATGTGTAGTATATCTCAACTGTTTGATTGCTTGTATCATCACTAGGTCTGGGACAGTATGGATTTTTGTCCCTGTGCGCCGATCGGAATTCTGGGGATACAACATAGCCAATAGGCTATACTAGGGACTTTAGCCTTTAAATATCTTTGCTGCATTGGATAAGTCTCCTTTCTAGAACAGCCAAGAGCTTTCTAGCCTTGCAGCAGCAGCGCCTTGCATCGCCCATAGACCTTAAAACAACAAGGCGGGTGCGGTTTTGAAAATTGACACAATGTCATTAGAATCAATGAATCCATGTCATTAGACACAACGTGCACACATGTGCAGGCCAATGTTTTTTTTGCAGTGATGACTGCGATGAGCTCAGACCCGTGGTAGGCGTCACGTGACTGCGGTAGTGCGGTAGTGCGATAACCGTCCCACCCCTTATCATCACAAAATGTAAACCATATTAAAATGTAAAGATATTATAAATATTAACAGAATTGTTTTCTGTAAAACTGCTTTGAAACAATGTGTATTGTGAAAAGCATTATACACATAATCCGACTTGGCGTACATCTGCATTAAGTCTTTTAGAGGCCATTAACATCTAAAGCTTTGTTCTCATCCACAATTTCTTCTCTTGGTAATGGCGCAGTGGATAAGACACATGCCTTTGGTGTGAGAGACCCGGGTTCGAATCCACTGTGAGACACCAATGTGTCCCTGAGCAAGACACTTAACCCCTAATTGCTCCAGAGGCGTGCGACCTCTGAAATATAGCAATTGTAAGTCGCTTTGGATAAAAGCGTCAGCTAAATGAATAAATGTTCATTTCAAATGTTAATTTCTCTTTCCACAGTGACCTCATAAAGGGAGCGCTTTCTCTTTCAAAATGATGCTGCATAAGGTGATTAAAAGCAAACGTTTTTATATCAGATTTGTTTTTAAGTAGATTTTTTATTTGTTCATAATAAAATAAGATAATAGATAATCATAAAACAAATAAAAAGATCAATGAAATATTTGACCTTTGACCTGTGTGTATGTGAACAGCAATCGGCCAGTACCTCCCCGGGCACTGTTTGTTCTCTACGTGCAGGAGGTGGTCCTGGAACCCCAGCAGTCACTATAGTGGTATGTATAGCACTGCATGCTGAGATATAATTCTCGGCACGTTTTCTAGATGTTACTGCATAGGCCTACTGTAAGAATAAACATAACTAGGCCCACACATAACTAGGCGCAGCAACTAATGAAGTTCTTTCAAAGCAAAAGATAGATTTTCATAGTATGTTTATGGGTGCATCTCAATCAGCTCCCTAGTTCAGTAGTCAGGGCACTGATCAGGGAGTCGGTCATTTTAACTCTCTGGTGCAATATCAACCTCAAATTTGGAACACAGCTTATACATATATAAAAACATCAAAACTAAAATATAGTACATTAATTTAACTCAAATTAAAAAAGAAAAATGTTTTACCACCATGCAAGGAGCATCAGAGTTAAGTGCTGTCTCAGTCAAAATATCCTTCCAGCGCACTGAAACATTCACTCCCTAAAAAGTCCCACAATGCACAGTGAAAACCAGGGAGCATCCATGCTCACTATGTTCCCTTACTGGAAGTTCTGAAGCACGAAACAAAAATCATGCGATCATGCCATCTTACAACACATAATGACATGCGATAGATGTTTTGAAAAAACAAACCATTATTTAATTAAATTTCAGCATAAACATAAATTGCTATTCAGGTACTTAACATAATATAGCTAACATTTAGAATTAATTTACGGCTGAAATGTTGGAAAATGTAAAAATCTAAGTATTTATCCTAATGTACTTTAAATAACAAAAAAATACATGTCCGAAAAATATCAGTTCTGCTATTCATTCATAAGTTCCAGTAGTAACGTTATACAATAAGGACGTTGTCCTGCCATCATCAGTGACCCAATGTGTAGTGAGCCACGGTTCTTACTGTCCTTACCAGTGCCTGATTTGTGTACACAATATGATTCACCTAGGGAGCTAGGGAGCTGATTGAGATATACTGTACCTTATGTCTCTGAGGTTGCCAATAATTTCCCATATTCCTTTCATATTTTGGATTTCTACAGGCCAAAATGGACAATCAAGTGATTGGGTATAAGGATCTAGCAGCTATACCTAAAGACAAGGCCATTCTAGACATCGAGAGGCCTGACCTGATGATGTATGAGCCCCACTTCAGCTATTCACCAATGGATCGCTCAGAGGTAGGTGTATATATACCTGTTCAATTGCTCGTTAACGCAAATATCTAATCAGCCAATTACATGGCAGCAACTCATTGCATTTAGGCATGTAGACATGGTCGAGATAATCTGCTAAAGCATCAGAGTATCAGAATGGGGAAGAAAGGTGATTTAAGTGACTTTGAATTTGGCATGGTTGTTGGTGGCAGATGGGCTAGTTTGAGTATTTCAGAAACTGCTGATCTACTGGGATTTTCACGCACAAGCATCTCTACTGTATACAGAGAATAGTCTGAAAAGGATAAAATATCCAGTGGGTTGCAGTTCTGTGAGCGAAAAGGCCTTGTTGATGCCAGAGGTCAGAGGAGAATGGCCAGACTGGTTCGAGCTGATAGAAAGGCAACAGTAACTCAAATAAACTCTCATTACAACCGAGGTCTGCAGAAGAGCATCTCTGAACACACAACATGTCGAACCTTGAAGCAGATTGGCTACAACAGCGGAAGACACACACCGGGTACCACTCCTGTCAGCTAAGAACAGGAAACTGAGTCTACAGTTCGCACAGCCTCCCCAAAATTGTACTATAGAACACTGGAAAAACATTGCATATTCTGATGAGGCTCAATTTCTGCTGTGACATTCAGATGGTAGAGTCAGAATTTGGTGTAAACAACATGAAAGCATGGATACATCTTGTATGAACGATTCATGCTGGTGGTGGTGGTGTAATGGTGTAGGGGGTGGGGGTGGGGGTGGGGGGGTATTTTCTTGGTACACTTTGGGCCCCTTACATGTCTGTCTGTCAGTCAGCATGTGTGATGTGTTCACTAGTTAGTTTCCTGATGGATGTGATGTCTTGCCATCAGAGCGCCTGGACAGAGATCAGTACACAGACACACACACACACACACACACACACACACACACACACACGTCATGTTAGTTTGGCTCTCCCACAGTAATTTCCTTTTTGTTTCGCTGTGATGGAAGCTTTACGCTTCATTAACTCTGTAAACCTGTCTGTGGAAATGCCTAGATATCTCACTTACTGCCAACAACTGACCGCTCTCTCTCTCGCTGTATTTTTCTCTCTTTAGAGGTCATTATCTCCTCGCTCTATTTCCCCTCCTCCATCTCCAGAGGTAAGTTGTGTAGTACATATCTGTCTGTGAGGTTAAAATTACAAATAAGTCATATACAGCCTAATATCTGTCAAATGAATGGCAGGTTTATATGCTGTTTATATTTTATCAGCACTCTTGCTATGAGGCTTGTCCAATCAGATTAGAGGACCGGAAGTAATTGTTGTGTAATGAAAACAGGGTGGTTCACAAATAACATAGACATTTAGGTTACAAATTATGTACACTACTGTTCAAAAGTTTGGAGTCGGTGAGATTTTTAAATGCTTTTGAAAGAAGTCTCTTACTTTCACCAAGGCTTTTTTTCCATTTATTTAATAAATACAGTACTATTATTAAATAGTATTACAATTTTAAAAAAACTTCCTTTTTTAATATATTTAAAATGTTATTTATTCCTATGATGGCAAAGCTGAATTTTCAGCAGCCATTAATCCAGTCTTCAGTGTCACATGAAATCATTCTAATATTCTGCTTAAGAAACAGTTCTTATTTTTATCAATGATGAAAAATGTTTTTGCTGTTTAATATTTTTGTGGAAAGGGTAATACTTTTTTCAGGATTATTTAATAAATAGAAAGTAATAAAAAGAGCATGTACTATATTTGAAGAAATCCTTTAACATTTTAAATGTCTTTACTGACACTTTTGATCAATTTAATGTCCTTTCTGAATAAAAGTATTAATTTCTTTTAAAGAATATTAAAATAATAAAAAGTATAAAAAATCTTACTGGCCCCACATATTTGAATGATTGTGTAAATGTAGAACTTAATTGATTCATTTAAATAGTCTTATAATAGTTTTGTGACAAATTAATTTGTACATTTTTAAAAGTCTCAATTAATGTGAGTTCATGTGTATACTGTATATAATAATTATTCAAAAATTAGAAAAATGCTATTTTAAATAGTTTTAGTTGGAATTCAGACTGCAAGACACCACTGCCACCACTTGGCATGTAGATTCAATAGAAGTAACATTTTTAATAATTGTATTATTATCTTATTATTATTATTATTACCTTTTTTGACAGAATTTAATAGATGTTCCTAAATACGGATACCACACATATAAATCAAACAAAATATGAAATGAAATAGTTTTTTTTTTTAAACACAGTTGATAACATCAGATTTGTTCTTTTTAAAAACTCATTATTGAAGCAATAAACCACCAGTGGCCTTGCAGCAGATATTTGACCATGTTCAAAGATGAAACTATTTTATGATCTGCTTTAGAATCTCTCTGCATGATTCTTAATCACACAGTCCTTCTATGTCTAATTGTAGAACAGTCTATCTAAGGACGTTCGGGATTGGTCAGAGCCGAAGTCATCGGGCAGCTCTTCTCCTGCCTCAACGCAGCTGAGTAAAAGCATCACCGTCAGCACAAAAGTCCCACATCAGCAACAGCACTTCCACAGGCCAGGTTCAGCACTACAGCCCCTCACAAACACACCAATGAAACCTCAGGGAACATCACACACTAAAATTAAACAACCGTCATTTTTCCTTCCAGACAACAGAAGCAACATGTTCAAGAAGCCGCCTATATATAAACAAGGTATGAAATATCAGTTCTGCTCTTATGTCAGATTCAATGTTAATGATTTTCTTGAGCATATTGAGTATATGTATGTGTATTTGAATGGATGTAGATGTCTCATCAGCTGTTCCGCACTCTAAACACATGGAGGATTTAATCATCGAGTCATCGAAGTTTCCTGCCGCCCAGCCTCCAGACCCCAACCAGCCTTCTAAGATAGAGACAGAATACTGGCCCTGTCCACCCTCACTAGCTGTTATAGGTAATACACTCTCACGCTATCTCATTTTTTTTGGTTCTCTTAAGGAATTGTAGGAGAAACACCAACTGCAGTTCAGTTAGCCCTATAAAGCTTACTGTATTATATTTGATATGCAAATTTCTACGGCCTCTAAATTATCAACATGATCAAAATGTTGTACGCAATCTTCTACATGCCTTCTGTCTACATATTGATATTTTAGAACACTAACAGCACATGCAAATGTAAGTTGTATTAGGTATCGGGGCAGTTTTATGATTCGGTAGTATTCGTTCATCTACTCGTTCTTACACTCTTCATCCCATATTCTTGTGTTTGTGGAACAGAGACGGAGCGGAGAAAGAATGTGGCATCCAAGACAGCTGAGGGAGAGGAGGGTGAGGAGGATGATAAGTATGATGACAATGATCTGTCTGAAGACATGTGGAGACTTCGGAAAATGCAGAAGCAAGAGCTCAACAAGGTGTAAAATTATCTGTAAAATTTTCTTATTCAAAGAAATAGTGTGTTCTTTTTTTTTTACCTTTTCAGTCCTGCAGTTTTACAGTTAAACTATTTTGAATGGCTTTTTTCTAATTCTTTTCTTATTTATTTTTTTATAAATACATACTTTGGCTCCGCAAGTTTGCATTAAATCAATTAAAACAATTCAATTTAAATCAGCGAAACAAAAAAGTCAACAAAGACATTTATAAGGTTTCATAGAAAATCTATTTAAAATAAATGCTGTTCCTTTTAACTTTAACTTTCCATTTTATCAAAGAATCCTGAAAAAAAATGATCACATTTTGATTTTCCACAAAAACATAAAGTTGCACAACAGGTTTCGACATTGAGAATAATAATAAGTTAGCGTATTAGAATAATTTCTGAAGGATGGTGTGACACTGAAGACTGCTGAAAATTCAGCTTTGCCATCACAGGAATAAATTACATTTTAAATTATATTAAAGTAAAAAACATTTCATTTAAATTGTAATAATATTTTATTATATTGCTGTTTATACTGAGCATAAGAGTATACTGAGCATAATAGAATTAAAAATATTAAAAAGTCTTACTACTGACCCCAAAAGTTTGAAAGGTAGTATCGTACATGCAATCTTTATGTCCTATTTGTATATTTAAAAGAATATTTCACACTACAAACTCATCAAAAAGGTAATTCAAAATTGAGGGAATCTTTAAAATTAATAGTGACCAGCCACACCACCTAAAATACACACCTTATACACTCATTTCAATTTTAACTTTCTTTCCTGTATTAACAGTTCCCTATCAGTTGCTCACGTTCGACGTAACATCGACGTGACAACGTAATTGGTATCACTTCAGGGAGCCCTATCATATTTAAGTGTCTACAGAACAAGCCAATGAACGTTGGCGTGCATGAATCGTGTCATGTGTCACGCGTCCCGGCCCGTGGTGCGGGTATAAACAGGAAGCGGGCGCACACACTCATTGTCTTTCACTTCGGAGCCGAGCTTCTGTTTGACTTTAGAGTTCTGCAAGACTGCTATTACGTTGAAGACTCTTCAAAAGACTCTTGCTTCCAGTGTTGGTGTGACAGCGCGATCAGCAGTGGCCACGAGCATGTGTGTGTGTGTGTGTCAGTTCCGGTGGGCATTTTTTTTGTTTTCACTAAAAGAGCAACACAAGCGTGACCCTGCGTCCTTTTCAGGATGTCATTCCGCTTGTCATTCTGGATGCAGTCGTTCCCTGGCACCAGCAGACGGCCACAATAGTTGCCTCTCGTGTTTGGGCATTCAGCACTCTGAGGCAGCTTTTGTGAATAGTTCATGTTCCCATTGCGGGAATATGACTATGGCAGCGCTTAAATCGAGACTCACTTACCTCAAGGGAGGTGCAGTCCCCTCACCTATGCCCTGATCTAGCGTCTATTCTGGACCTCAGAATAGACCTACTTCTGTGCATGACATGGGTGATCTGAGGATTACGGTGAGGGCTTCCCCGCCGAGGCTATCTCCGTAGGCCCCTCACGTCTCACAAGCGCTGCCGCCGACGGAGCCTCCAAAAGAGCGTGCTGGTCCTTCTCAGGGTAAAGCAGTTGTGTCTTTTGGAGCTCCTCCTGACGACCAGATGTCGGTCGCAGTATCGGATGGGGAGCTTCAGTCCTTCAGTCAGCATGCAGAGATGCATGAGAAGCTTACTAGGAAGTGGACGACACCGTAAAGTGCTAGAAGCCGTCCTAGTGGCTCCTCCCCCCTCACCACCCTCGACGGCAGGGCAGCTAAGGGGTATGTAGATATCCCACCAGTGGAGCATGCTGTTGAGATGCATCTGTGTCGAGCGTCTGCTTACTCTTGGCGGGGTAATCCACACCTCTCGTCCAAGGCTTGTTTTTGTTTTTGTCAAAAGGTTTTTGTCCGGTCTTTTGGCAAAGGCTTATAAAGCTTGTGGACAGGCTGCTTCCGCCCTCCATGCCATGGCGTTCCTGCAGGTCCATCAGGCCCAGGCGCTCATAAACATGAACGAGGGTGGCTCTGTGTGCCAACTGACCTCGTTCTCCGGGCGACGAAGGAAACCGCATGTTCCATTGGTCAGGCGATGTCCACCCTGGTGGTCCAGGAGCGCCACCTTTGGCTGAACCTGGCCGATATGAGGGACACCGATAAGTATCGGTTCCTGGATGCTCCTCTGTCCCAGGTTGGGTTGCTCGGCGACGTGGTCAAGAGCTTTGCCCAGCAATTCTCGCAGCAGCCATCATTCAGGCCTCAGCGTGGAGCAAGCCGCAGGAAGTCGACCCTGCCTGTCCAGGCCGCTGCCAGACCAAGAGGCAAGCGGAGGTTCAAACAACCCTGAGACGGGCGACCCAGAGGTGGATCAAGTTGCCTTTAAGGAGATGGTGAATGCGCTGCCCCTTCCCCCTTCCCAGAATCTTTTGTTTCCTTTTCTTTTTGTTCCCACAATTTCAATAAAAGAGCAATTTCTGAAACCTCTGGGTCCCTCGAGGGCGCGCTTGGTGGTCGACGACGCTATGCCTTGTCACCCTCAAGCCCCTCTTTCATTGCCAGCGAGCAGCAGTGGCTGTGTCCCGGACGCATTGACACCTCCGTACACTCACTCTGCCCCTCGACGGAAGCAGGTATGTGTTGCACCACACATTCAGACCCCACTTCGGGCCGATATGCCGTCTGAGTCAGGTCCCTGCATTCCGCCGCACTGCCCCACCTTGGGTACGTCTGTGGTACCGTTGGTCCCGCTTGCTCGGTGTCTCGGAGCTTCCCTTACGCTTCCCAGCCCATCTCGCTGGCTCATCCGTACTATCAGACTCGGCTATGTGATTCAGTTCGCCTGGTGCCCCCAAGTTTTCAGAGGCATTCAGTTCACCCGTGTTCTGGCGGACAATGCCTCTGTGCTCAGGGAAAGTTATTGCAGTCCTACTGGTGAAAAAAGCGATCGAGCCGGTCCCTCCAGCCATATGAAGACCGGCTTCTACAGCCCGTACTTCAATGTACCCAAGAAAGGTGGTGGGTTACGGCCAATCTTGGATCTGTGTGTCCTGAACCGGTCCCTTCACAGGCTGCCGTTCAAGATGCTTACGCAGAAACGCATTTTCAAATGCATCCGTCCCCAAGATTGGTTTGCAGCGATCGACCTGAAGGACGCGTACTTTCATATCTCGATTCTCCCTCGACACAGACCGTTTCTTCGCTTTGCGTTCGAGGGACGGGCATATCAGTACAAAGTCTTACCCTTCGGGCTGGCCCTGTCGCCCCGTGTCTTCACGAAAGTCGCGGAGGCGGCCATTGCTCCCATGTGCGAGCGTGGTGTTCGCATTCTCAACTACCTCGACGACTGGCTCATTCTGGCCCAATCAAGAGAGCAGTTGTGAGAACACAGGGACATTGTGCTCAGTCACCTCAGCCACCTAGGGTCAACTTCTGGTCAACTGGAAAAAGAGCAAACTCACCCCCGGGCAGAGGATCTTTTTTCTTGGTATGGAGCTTGACTTGATCAGTATGACAGCGCGCCTCACCGAGGCCCGCGTCCAGTCAGTGTTGAACTGTGTGAGCACGCTCAGACGCCGAACAGTGGCACCACTGAAACTTTTTTAGAGGCTCCTGGGGCATATGGCTTATATGCTGCTCGGTTTGCTTCATATGAGGCCGCTCCAACACTGGCTCCACGCTCGAGTCCTGAGATGGGCGTGGCAGAGGGACTCGTGCCGGGTCCAAGTAACCCCGCACTGTAGCCAAACTCTCAGCTTGTGGTCGGGCCCTTCGTTCTTGCGGGCAGGTGTTCCCCTAGAACAAGTGTCCAGGCACTCTGTGGTCCCCACGGATGCCTCTGCCACCGGCTGGGAGGCCACGTACAACGGGCATGCAGCTTCAGGTCTGTGGACGGGGCTTCAACTGCATTGGCACTTCAACTGCCTCGAGTTGTTAGCAGTACTTCTTGCGCTGGGCCGCTTCTAAACACCGCTACTAGGCAAGCATGTACTGGTCCGTATGGACAGCCCTGCGACCGTTCCGTACATCAACCATCAGAGTGGTCTACGCTCCCGCCGCATGTCACAATTCGCCTGCCATCTCCTCCTTTGGAGTCAGAAGCATCTGAGGTCGCTTCGTGCAATTTATATTCCGGGCCTGTTCAACCGCGCAGCCGACGAGCTCTCGCAGCAGCAAGTGCTACCGGGAGAATGGCGACTCCATCCCTAGGTGGTCCAGCTGATTTTCAGGCACTTCGGGACCGCACAGGTAGATCTGTTTGCCGCCCCGGACACGTCTCACTGCCAGTTGTTCTATTCCCTGACCGAGGGGACCCTCGGATGCACTGGCACACAGCTGGCCTCTACGCAAGTAGGCGTTTGAGCCTTCTTGCACAGACCTTGTGAAAGGTCTGGGAGGACAAGGAGCAGGTCTTGACCTGATTCCCAGAACTGGTGCTCCTCGTGACAGCCCCTCCCTGGCCCATTCCTCAGAGAGAGGACCTCTGGAAACTCCATGTCTGGTCCCTGGACGGGACGCGGAGGTTCTAGGTGACCTACCCCCAGCGGTAGTTGACACCATCACTTCCGCTAGAGCCCACTCTACGAGGCGCCTCTATGCGTTGAAGTGGAACCTATTTGTTGACTGGTGTTCTTCTCACGAGGACAACCCCAAACTTGCTCGATCAGGGCTGTGCTTTCCTTCCTGCAAGATGGGTTGGAGCGAAGGCTGTCTCCCTCCACCCTTAAAGTGTATGTTGCCGCTATCACTGCACATCACAATGCAGTCGAAGGGAAGTCGTTGGGAAAGCACGACCAGATTGTCAGATTCTTGAGGGGGGTGAGGAGACTAAATCCGCCTCGCCCGCTCTCTATACCCTCTTGGGATTTGTCTCTGGTCCTTTTGGCTCTTCAGAGACCGCCCTTTGAGCCTTTGCAAACAGCTGAGTTAAAAATTCTGTCTTGTAAAACAGTTCTCCTGAATGCATTGGCCTCCATCAAGAGAGTAGGGGACCTGCATGCATTTTCGGTCTACGAATCGTGCCTAGAATTCGCCTTCGGCGATCCCATATGTGTATTCTTCCCTGACAAGCTGCCTGCGGTGAGCCCGTGTCTTTCCCTTGGCAGAGTCCGCTCTGCCATCACTGTCCGGTGTAGCCTCCCCTTCTCAGGCTGGAGCCACCCCAGTGACATTCCATGTGTTGCACTGCCCCTAACTGGCCAGTCCATATGTGTATTCTCCACAGGATGTGGCTTCCACATCGTTCCTCTCCCTTGGAAAGGCACGCTTTCCCAGTGTTATCCAAAGAGTTCCACTGTGTGGGGTGTAACGGAACAGCAGTTGAACTCCTTCTACGCAGATCTTCCGCCCCAGCCAGTTGGGGGTCTGAGAGTCTTGGGTAGGGCACTGAATGTGGCAGCAACCGTGGCGTTTTCCATAGGGATCACAATTACGTCGTCATGTCGACGTTACGTCGAACATGAGCGACTGATAGGGAACGTCTTGGTTACTAATGTAACCCTCATTTCCTGAAGGAGGGAACGGGAGACGTAACGTCCCACGGTTGCTGACCATCGCTGTACGGCCGTCACGATCTCGGCTCCTCAGTGAAAAACAGTGTGTGGGCCTGCTTTCTGTTTATACCCGCGCTGCGGGGCGTGTAACGCGATTCACACACACGCCAACGTTCATTGGCTCATTCTGTAGACACTCGAAGATGATAGGGCTCCCTGAATTGATCCCAATTACGTTGTCACATCGACGTTACATCTCCCGTTCCCTCTTTCAGGGAACGAGGGTTACATTAGTAACCGAGACGTTCTTCTTAAACCGTATTTTCTTTGGAAACTGAGGCTAAAAGATTATTAGGTTGGTTCTTATTTGTAAGATCTTTTGTCTCAGTCGACCTTCAAGTAAAAGCCATAGTTGGTTTCAAATGAAGGACAAATCTTTAGGGATTCTTGCATTTCCTGTTGAAACAGGGAGCCATGCTGATCAATTCAGTCTCTCAGCCTGAGTATATTGTTTCAGTTTCCATCTCACCCCCCAAACTCCCTCTTCATCTCTCACTCTCTCTCTTTGTCACAGATTCAGTCTAATCTAGGAAAATTGATACTAAAGGAGGAGATCGAGAGATCGGTCCCTGTCCACAGGAAAACGCGGTCCCTGCCCGACAGGACACCCATGCATCTGGGTATATTTGAATGTGTGTGTATGTGTGGGTGGTCCTTATTTCCCTCTTATTTCTTTATAGGGACAAAATGTCCCGATAAAGATAGGCAATATCTGAAGTCTTTGCGGGGATATTTTTTGCTCCCCATGAGGAAAACAGCTTATCACATAAATCATAAGTGATATTTTGAAAATGTAAAAATGCAGAAGAAAGTTGGGTAAGTGGGGAGCTGTATGGTTAGGGTTAGGGGATAGAATATACTTTTTGTGCAGTATAAACATCATTGTGACAATGGAATATACCCATAAAACATGAATACCCAGTGTGTGTGTGTGTGTGTGTGTGTGTGTGTGTGTGTGTGTGTGTGTGTGTGTGTGTGTGTGTGTGTGTCACAAAACTGACACTTAAGGAAGAACGGAACAATGATACGTAGAGATAAGCAGCATTACTAACAGCAGCTGTTGTATCCGGTGGAAATCTTAGTCAGTTTTTCCATCTGCAGTCAGAGCTTATGCATGACAAATCAATGATCTGAATCAGATTAGAGTTTATAGGTCTCTATGGGAAAGGTCAGAGTCTAGAGAACTCTTTTCGAACAATTTCATTATTGCATTACATTCTGAATTCTGTCACTGAAAATGGTTGTGATTCCAGTTAAAAGGTTGACCTTGTAGTGACCTCTTCTGGTTGAAGAAATGTACTGCAGCCACATGATACACATCCCTTCTGGAAAAACATGTTGGCTTCAGCAACAATACTTTTTATATGATGAGTATTCGGATGCTATTTGTGCCAGTACATTAACATGTTTCTTCTTTTCTTTTACACAGCCTCCAAATCCCCCTCATTTCCTTCCTACACTAAGACTGGGCTTACTAGGGTGAGTACTGTAAAGCTGCTTTGAAACAATCTATATTGTTAAAAGTGCTATATAAATGAAGGTGACTTGACTTGACTGGACGTGAGAAAATAAAATCTGATTTGATATGTCAGCTTTAATTAATTACCATTAAGGAACCATCCTTCATTACACTGATACAATTAGTCTTGTGTTTATGTGTTACAGCTGCAGTCTGCTGAATTCTCCTCTTCAAACAGTGATAAAGGGAGTCTAAGTAAGTTTTGGGATTACGATGTTTCTATTCTATTCTTTTTTAAAAGTAATTTTTGTCTTTTTTTTCATGTTTATTTACACTTCAATCAGAGAGCCAGTATCAAGAGGCATAATTATATTATATTATATTATATTATATTATATTATATTATATTATATTATATTATATTATATTATATTATATTATATTATAAATCGTTGAGAAATTTAGAGTGCCAGAATTGAGACTTATATTTCTATTCTATTCTAAATAGCAGAGCATTTTTTCCCAGTATTACGAGCACTGGTTTCTATAGATTTTATTATTATTTATTTAGTTTATTATATATTATTATTTTAATATTATAATTTATCCAATATATTATATTAAGAGTCATCATTTTATTCTGTTTTAAATAGTAGTCATTTTTATCATGTTTATTTACACTTTAATTAAAGTGCATGGAGTCATTATTCGATTCTATCCTGTTGTATTCTATTCTGCTTTGTTCTAATCTATTCTCAACTTTTTAAGAAGAAATATAAATAAAACTGAATTGAATAGGAGAGATCTTTGTCATGTTTTTATACCTCTTGCTCATTGTATTATCATCTCTCTCTCTCTCTCTCTCTCTCTCTCTCTCTCTCTCTCTCTCTCTCTCTCTCTCTCTTTTTTTTTACAGATTTCCAGGTATGTAAAAATTTGCATTAAAAAGTGTAACCAAATAAATGTATATTCTTAACAGCTAAAACAAACCAAATTACAGGTTAAGTTAGTTCATTTAGCATACATTTTTATTTAAGCCAGCTTGAAATAAGGAAAACTGCAATACAAGCTGTTCATTGTAAATTGACAATAGCAGTATCAGCATTTCTGATATTTTGAAAGATTTTAGTGAGTCAAGCTTCGCAACCTTCAGTCTCAGCAGAATTTTTTTTTTTAATTGTACAAATCACAGTTGTGGTTATGATAGGCTTACAGTGATCTTCTCTCTTTTATAGAATGGAGATACCCAAAACAGAAGGATAGACAGAGGGAATTCACTCCCTAGTATGCTGGAACAAAAGGTAAAATTGCCAACTAATCAAGAGTGTTTGGTATTCATCAGAGCTCTTGTACGTATTGTTGCTAAGTGACTGCTTGCTCATGGTCAAAGTTCATTAATTATGTGTTTGCACTATTTATGTGTTCGTTTGGCAGATTTACCCACATGAGATGCTCATTGTGACCCACAGAGGCAGAAACAAACTCCCACCTGGTGTAGACAGGACAAGATTGGAGGTAAACATTGTTTTTGCTCATTATTCAACCTCATTATTTAACTGTTCTGTTAGGAACAAAGGTTGACCATTGAACCTCTCTCTCCAGAGGTACCTGTCAACTGAGGAATTCCAAAATGTCTTTGGAATGTCCATTGAGGAATTTGACCGGCTCTCCCTTTGGAAGAGGAACGACCTGAAAAAGAAAGTCTCTCTCTTCTAATAGTAGAGAAATGTGTTCTTTTACAAACACTGTCACACATCTGCACTTCCACTTGTGAAAACAGTACAAGCGGTGCAAGTTAAGGAAAGATGAGGAATGTGATATAAGGAATGTGATTATGGAGCCAGCAAAAAAAATCAGTTATCCTTATCGTTTGATAAGCCCCATATCTGATTGCAGCTAACAATCATGTCTGAGTCATTGATGTTGCCTCTTTTTCTAGTTGCAGCTACTATGTCAGGACTTCACTGAGGTTACTCTTTGTGTGCTTTATAAAGCTGAAATGATACACACAGACATGAAAGCTAGCAGTAGACATGAAGCTGATATGAATCGCACTAGTTATTTGAGTAGACCAAATTCAGAAGTTCAGATAGACCAGCAGGAACCTGTGAGTTTCATTCACTATAAAGTCACTGCCACACTTTTCAGCCTTTATGTGCTAAGCGTGAATTACCAAACCTTCAGAATATGGGTCAGTGACATAAAGCTCATTTTGCCCCCCAAATGTATTCATTTATTAAAATACTTAAAAAATTTGATTCATACATGCAGTGACTCCTCTTCTATGATGAGCATGTGGAGCATACAGTAATAATGTCAGGGTGATACAACTGTACCTATATAATGAAGTAAAATAAAAGAATGAAATACTTAACATGAAAACCTGAAGTAGTTTTGCATAATCTTTTATTATTATTTATTAGAAAGATATCCAATATTTTAACAAAACTGCTTTACTATTTATCAATATTTAAAAAACTTTTGTCTGCTAAATTAAAGTCCAACCACCATGCAGAAAAAAACTTAAAACAGGAAATGATATTATAGAGGTTGATAAGGTTCTTAAAATTTGAAATAATATGACCTTTGTATGATGCAGTAAGGTTAGTTCAGGTTGTAAAATGTCATGTGGTGCGACTTCCCAAAATCGTCATTATATTTATGAATGAATAAATCATGATATTTCTATAATTAATTCAATATTAATATGTATTATTAATTATTAATATTTGTAAGAAATATGACATTTTTAGTCAATAAATTTACATTAAACATTTTTAAAAGCCATATAAAAATCATGTATCAAAAACCATTTACCATACCATTTATTATACTTTATAGTCTTATTTGTCATTGACCCATATTTTTTTTAAAGTGTCTGAATATTTGAATTAATCAA
Organism: Gila orcuttii; assembly: GCA_026230005.1. NCBI lineage: Eukaryota > Metazoa > Chordata > Actinopteri > Cypriniformes > Leuciscidae > Gila > Gila orcuttii. Next base: position 13,820,590 of record JAPDVR010000015.1, on the reverse strand, counting down.
AGCAGCTATTGTTCATAGTTAGTACAGTTTATACTAGGGACTAGAGATGCACATATTGCACACCCTCATTTTTTTACACCTTAACACAAACAATATAATACCTTAATACCAGTGCAAATACCAGCGGTACGATATACACATATAGCAACAATTCCCATGGCAACAGCGGATGATACAGAGTGAGAGTTTGCTGTTCCAAAGAGAGCTACTGTACGTTAGTGAGAGTTTACTAAATATTGGATATGAGACTTATGAATCCTGCATGGCAAATGTATCCTGCTTTTCTTCAATGATGATGAATTGTGAGTGTGATCAATACTTCTCCTCTTCCACAAGATTTATTGATTGAACAGTTTCACTCGCTCCCTCTATTCTTACTTTTTTTTTCTTTCGCTCCCTCTTCCCCATTTTGCTGCTATTGCCTTGTAAAGCACCTTTACTGGTTTGGTTCTATCCTCTTTTGTTCTTTTTGGGTGGAATTTTCTCTTTTTTTTTACAGTGCTCCTGTTTTATAGGATAAGGATAGGTTAGGAAACAAAGGGATCTCATACGTTAACACCTGATGGTTTGATTTTGCAACCCTGGTTTTAGCTTTCTGTAGATTTACAGTATTTAACTTTCAGTTCATTGAAATTTCAGTACATGAATTTGAATTAAATTGGTCACGACTCACAGGATGCTAAATAGGACAAACAGAAAGATGAATTTACTGAACTGGAATTTTTAAAAAATCAGCACATTCACACAGCAGAGATGTTTTTTATTAGTCCACATTTTGAAACAAAGTATACATAATTATGTTAATGAATTAACTATATTAATTATAATTATATGAAAAAGAGTTAACAAATCTAAAAATCTGAATGGCACAGATCCCTGTAGTCATATATTCTTCTTGCCTACTTCTAATGACATATTATGTGTTGATCTCTGCACATGAAATTACTATGCTTTTATTACTCCAATGACCAAATGAAGTGCTTAGATAGAGTGCATGCTTTTTGCTTAGAGTTTGTACCTACAGAATGGAAATGTTATAAGAACAAAACAATCACTAAAAAGCAACACATATCAACTTGAGAATGTAGAAGTACAAAAATAGACATTCCACATTCAGTTTTTTAGAAGCACTGCTCAAAAGGAAATATGTGAGAGCTATTCTTAGCTTTTTGCCTATTAACAAACCAATGGTATTATGATAATGTATTTTATGTGAACACCATCTGACACCCGATTTACACTTCACAATACTCAATAATCATGAAATTGTGCTACTTATCAATCTTTTTTTTCAATGACAGCTTAAAGTTGTTTTTCTGGTCTGAAAATATTTGTGGCTTCAGAATTCAGGCCATCTTTATGAAATACTTTCTGCTAGGAATATTTTGCAGTAAGGCACTCATACTTCATCCTAAAGCACTTGATTCACTCATATACACTTAAAAGGTTGAATGTTTTCACAATGAGAAAATAAGCTCTTTTTAACCACATGTAGGCCTACATGCATCTGACAATTTTCATGTGAAAAATGTCCCAAATATTAACATAACATTGATATTTCTCTACTTCATGAATAGTGCTTTTCTTCTTTTCCTTTTTTATGTGAAAGTGTGTTGAATGAAAAAATAAAATGGATTTAGTAAAGTGAGTGTACATTGTTGTGATTTTATCAGTGGTAGCCTATTGTTGTTTTATTATTTTGATTTGTAAGTGGCTTACTAATGATTTTAACAGATCATTTGAATTAATATTCAGTTCAATAAAGCTTATGATTTTAACAACGTTTTGTGTCTGGTTTTTGGCAGTAATCTTAACATAGTGGATTTGTTTGCATGCTAAAGTGAAGAAACGTAAAGTTATGGGAGCGAACCTAATGTTTCTCTTTATAAATGAAATTAACATTTACTTCCTCGCATAGATAAATCATTTACTATTCACTGGTAGCTAATCATATACAGGTTATTTTGTAATTTCCACTATTGTCCGCATTGAGAGCGTAGGTGGCGCTGTTGAGCTACTGTACATTAGCGGATTTCAGACGCACAGCTGGAGGCGGAGAGTTCAGTGATAGAGATGTGGAGTGGATGTTGACAATGTAGCCGCTTGTTCCGACAGTTTTGTTGTTATCTTCGTTTGACTGTCGCCTAACCCGCAACTCTCCCTTGATTCACTTCGAAATTGCACTTAAATTCACGTTGACTTCGTTTACACATCCAGGACCAGACTCAGCGATGAACTCTGGAAGCGACCGAGCACATTTCACTTGGACGCTTTGATCATTTCCAGCGATGGACAAGCAAAAAGGTATTTCACTGTTGTCACATCAGTCTGTCGTGTGTATGAGAGTCTGAGTGCTGTAACTGAAAGTTTTAAATGGGCCACATCAGATCCACATAATCATTCAGACATGTATTTTCCATATGAAACAACTTTTTTGGTGTTACTGTAACTGGGGAGTCATTTGGCGTGCAGTGGCATTGCATTTGAGATATCGAGCAAGATCTTAAGTTGCTTACTGTCGTATGGATAATACCGCTAGTTAGTAATAATCACTAATTATACTAGTAATCATATTGAATAGTTTTAATCTAAGACCACTTATCAAGTCAGGTTAAGTCACCCTTATTTATATAGGTCTTTTTACAATACAGATTGTTTTGCAGTGATAACAGGAAAATAATGCAACAAAGTTTGTTTTGGCTGTACAGCAGAAGAAAATAGTGTAATTGTCGACTTAAGTAAGTTCGGTGTTGATTTATTTCCGTTGTAAAAGTCAGTTATTCATTTAGTTGTGTCCAGTATCATTAACTTTTTTCTTTTATATATAAATCTTTTATACAAAGTGGCTTAGTGAATTAAAGTGCCTAAATGTCTTGGTCAAATGAATCCGTCCCACTGGGATTCAAACCAACAACCTTTCCACTACCATCTGCAAAACTACACCACCAGTGCACACAATCATCCAATTCTGAACACATCTCAGCAGCTATATCAAATCTCAGAAAGGTGTCGAATTTTTAATTGTTGATTTCTTGTAATTGCAGTTAGTGTTGTTGTAGTCCTGCAGATTTGATAATTGTTCTGGAATGTCAGTAATAGTCCTACAGCTTCCCCCATCATCAGTCACGCCGCCATGAATGAAATCTCAGGAGAGGAGCGAGTTTCTTGGTTTGTTTAAGTAAAGGTCAGAGAGCTGTGCTAATTTCACCATCGGCGGCGTAGTGTGAAGTCTGACAGGAGCTTCTCCACCTCCTTCTGTGCTCCTTTCCATTTCTGAAAAAAAAAATGTGGTGGAGAAAAAAAAGACATCTTAGATAATATTACTGTTCAGCTTCAATGCAATATTTTCCTGACATTTTCTATAGTTAAAGTTACAATTGCAGGAAATAAAGTTACAATTACAAGTCACAACCTTTTTATTTTGTTTTGACTAGGAAATGACTACCTTAAAGGTTTGTGGTTGGTAAGATTCTTTAAAATGTTTTTGAAAGTTCTTGTGATATAAGTAGATTGTTATGTATACTTGTTTTATTGAGATTTTTTTCTTGTTTGTGTGTATATATATATATATATATATATATATATATATATATATATATATATATATATAATGTACACTATATTGCCAAAAGTTTTGGGACGTCTGCCTTAGTTCATGCACATGAACTTTAATGACATCCCATTCCTGATCCGTAGGGTTTAATATGGAGTTGGCCCACCCTTTGCAGCTATAAGAGCTTCAACTCTTCTGGGAAGGCTTTTCCATTCTTTCACAAATGTTTGTAGAAGCAGTCTGCATGCCTCGGTGCTTGATTTTATACAACTGTGGCCATTAAAGTGATTGGAACACCTGAATTCAATGATTTGGAGGGGTGTCCCAATACTTTTGGCAATATAGTGTATATATACACTGAACAAAAATATAAACACAACACTTTTGTTTTTGCCCCCATTTTTCATGAGCTGAACTCAAAGATCTAAGACTTTTTCTATGTACACTAAAGGCCTATTTGTCTCAAATATTGTTCACAAATCTGTCTAAATCTGTGTTAGTGAGCACTTCTCCTTTGCCGAGATAATCCATCCACCTCGCAGGTGTGGCATATCAAGATGCTGATTAGACAGCATGATTATTGCACAGGTGTGCCTTAGGCTGGCCACAATAAAAGGCCACTCTAAAATGTGCAGTTTTGTCACACAGCACAATGCCACAGATGTCGCAATTTTGAGGGAGCATGCAATTGGCATGCTGACTGCAGGAATGTCCACCAGAGCTGTTGCCCGTGAATTGAATGTTCATTTCTCTACCATAAGCCGTCTCCAAAGGCGTTTCAGAGAATTTGGCAGAACATCCAACCGGCCTCACAACTGGAGACCACATGTAAACACACCAGCCTAGGACCTCCACATCCAGAATCTTCACCTCCAAGATCGTCTGAGACCAGCAACCCGGACAGCTGCTGCAACAATCGGTTTGCATAACCAAATAATTTCTACACAAACTGTCAGAAACCGTCTCAGGGAAGCTCATCTGCATGCTCGTCATCCTCATCGGGGTCTCCACCTGACTGCAGTTCATCGTCGTAACCGACTTGAGTGGGCAAATGATCACATTCGATGGTGTCTGGCTCTTTGGAGAGGTGTTCTCTTCACGGATGAATCCCGGTTTTCACTGAACAGGGCAGATGGCAGACAGCGTGTATGGCATCGTGTGGGTGAGCGGTTTGCTGATGTCAACGTTGTGGATCGAGTGGCCTATGGTGGCAGTGGGGTTATGGTATGGGATACCATGATACCGTTATGAGATCCTGAGGCCCATTGTTGTGCCATTCATCCACGACCATCACCTCATGTTGCAGCATGATAATGCGCAGCCTCATGTTGCAAGGATCTGTACACAATTCCTGGAAGCTGAAAACATCCCAGTTCTTGCATGGCCAGCATACTCACCGGACATGTCACCCATTGAGCATGTTTTAGATGCTCTGGATTGGCGTATACGACAGCGTGTTCCAGGTCCTGCCAATATCCAGCAACTTCGCATAGCCATTGAAGAGGAGTGGACTAACATTCCACAGGCCACAATCAACAACCTGATCAACTCTATGCGAAGGAGATGTTGTGTACTGCGTGAGGCATATGGTGGTCACACCAGATACTGACTGGTTTTTGGACCCCCCTGGACCCGAATCAGCATCAGAATCAGTGCCTGTGAAATGTGATGTCACATTGCATAGAAACTGTAAACGGCTTATAGAGGGTATACACGTGACGTCACCGTCGGCCGGAATCGCTGCGGTTACGCCCACTGAGTGGCAAAAAGACTGAGCGGCAGCATTGGTTTTCAGCGTGAATGCAGCGAAAAATAGAAAACACATCTAAAATGGAAAAGAGTTTTTCGATTGACTGTATAAAAAGATTAAACTAGAAATCTGAGGTATATTTTTACAGGCTGCCGAAAGCTACAGAAAAGAGAAGCAAATGGATCACTGCAATTCATAGAAACAACTTAACTCCTGGCAGTGAAAGGTGGATTTGCAGTTTATTATTTTGTCAATATGCTGGATTTTGGGATAAAATCATACCCTATATATTGTATTGTTATATATTGTATTAACAACTCATCAATTAAATATTTACCATTCTGCATAATTGGATGTTTTTCAATAAACAGTGACAAAAAACTATACAAGTTTTAGGGCTGGAAGATATGAAGATATATATAACATTGATGTAAGTGTCACGGTCACCAGCTCTGTCACTACACTTCCCAGCATCCCTCATGTTTCCCACCTGCACACTATCAGCCATAACCTAATTACATCAGCAACTGCACCTCATCATCAGCACTCTCTATAAAGAGACACTTCTCCTGCACTCCCTTGTCTGGTCTTGTAAATGAGTAAGGACTTTCTGCGTATCTTCACTTACCTTCCACGCTTCTTTGGCAAAGTATCTTCGTCTTACACAGTTTGTCTCCAGTGTCTTCGTCTTCTTCGTCATGCCTGCCAATACTCACCTCTCATCCAATGCCGGTGTGTGCTCCATCATCCACGCTCTCATCAACCATCATAACAGAAAGGACAGTCAGTATCTCTGGTTCATCATTCTTCATAGACATTCATCCACAACAGTTCCCGCTACTGCCATTTCACTTTATATTTAATAAACCTGTTACTCACCTCAACCATCTTGTTTGGAGTGTCTGTTTCATTACAATAAGTGATCACCCGGATTTAGATCTACATATACTGTATTTATATAAAGCGTTCACAGACAAATTTGCTTTATGTATTTCCCTGGTGTCGAAATCAGGCACATAAATATCAGGAAACAAGATTCCGGGCTGCATGTCAATATCCATGGACCACTGGGTCTTTGGTAAGTTGTAAAGGAACACTATAGAGAATAAGAATGTGCCGTCACAGGTTTCACTCGCCATCTTGGAAGGATGCGCTATACACACGACAGTGAGACCGAGAGAAATAGCGACAGAGAGAGAGCAGCTTGATATTTGTATGCCTTTTGCGATACGCCGCAGTTTCTTGGGAATAAATGGAGGAGGAAGCGAAAGGAAAGGGGCGACTAAATAACAACGCCAGGCAGCGTTATTTAGAGCAACTGCTTGACATCAACAACATGGACCCTTACGACCTGCCAGCTACAGAATGGACGAAAGACCCAGAAGCACTACCACATTACACATACCCTGACATAGTCAATTACCTGGTTTATGGTATCAGTGCCTACACAATCCAAGAGTTCAGAAGCTTTAAGTCATTTTAAGCTTATGAACAATTCTGCTGCGGAATGGATGCAAGACTTACAAACCCACAAACCTGTAAACTGAGACAGCTCAGTCATACCTGAGGTTTCAGGCCTCATTCATACGTGGAAATAATCTTTATATGAATCAGATACGTGCATTTGCTCCTGCCGTGTAAGCAGACAGATCAGATATTGTCAATGCGGGTCATATGTCATTGAAAAAAGTGACTTTTTGAAACATTTCGTGGCACAGATATATCTATAACAAATTAAACAGCTCTAGTTGACTAGCAGAGTATTAATTTATTTCGTTTGTATTAAATAAGAGGCGATCTGGCGCTGAAAGATGTTGCTTCTGCAATCATGCTGTGCTCGCTGTCGCTGCTGTCAGTTTAGTGACAAGCAGTTTCTCTAAATACCGCTGCTTAACGGTGTTATTTAGTCTCTCCTGATAGAGCCTCTTTTTTTTTTGCTTCCTCCTTCTCCATTTATTCCCAAGAAACTGTGGCGCATTTCAAAATGTAAACAAATATCAAGCTACTCTCTCTCTCTCTCTGTCGCTATTTCTTTCAGTCTCACTGTCGAAGTAACCATGGCAGCGGATAGCGTATCCTTCCAAGATGGCGGCGCCTTCCCGAAATGCAACTCGAAGTGAAAACATTGTGATGTAACTCCTGATTCTCTATATCGAATCTAACCTTTAGTTTACATGATAATCAACAATAATCAATAATGACAATCAGTCATGCAGCAGGCTCTTTTGCCACTCAGTCCGGCTGAGGGGGGATGTTCCGGCGGGAAAGTGACGTCAATGTATACCCTCTATTCTGAGACACTGCTTATGATTTATAGGGGATTCAAAAAAAGGAATGGGTGGATTTTCACTAGTATAGGGTGGTTGTGTACGCACTGCAGATACACATTTAAACACCTCGTAAGTGAATTTTGCATTAGGGCACTATTTGAGGTGACAGCCATTGGTAGTGGTGTCCGAAGCCATAGTGGACATTATCGATTGCACTCATTCAATCCCATAATGCCACGCAATATTGAGTGTAAACGAGCGCAATAACAACTGATGAATGATCAAGTGCTAGAGAATACCCATAATGCACTGTGAGAGTCGTGCTGAATGTCTCGATAAAAGATGGCCATCCATCTAAATCATCCATCCATCCATTTTCCAAACTGCTGGTCCAATGTGGGTACAGTGTACTATCATAAAGGTATAAATTCCTTTTTAATTGATTATGATATTGTTTAAAGTTTACACATAGTTTACATGAAAGAGTTCAAGAGAAAACTTTTCATCTTACTACTGGAGCTCATCTTACTACTTAAGTTTGCTAATTTTCGAATAATTATTAAACAAAACAAACTGTGCTAAAGCGGCAGCCCTTCCGGCGCACACAGTGTCCGAATTCACCCACCCGTTTTAATTCACTCTTTCAAGTGCACAGTATTAGTGGACTAATGTAGGGAATAATGAATGAGGGTATTTCGAACACAGCTAGGAAGTAATGAGGTAACTAAATGAACAACAGGTGAACGTAATCAGTAACTAAGGGAACTAAGTAGCAAACAGAACTCTGGCAAAGCAGAACAAGAAAACAGAATGAAACACAAAGAAAATTAAACCGACTGGAACATAATCCTGACACCACCTTTAAGAAAATAATGATGCCAGTGAACACACACACACGCATGTTGGGTTTCCATGTTTTATAGGGACTTTCCATAGACATAATGATTTTTATACTGTACAAACTCATATTCTATCCCCTAACCCTAAACCTTCTTTTTAATGAAATCTGAGATCTTTCTGTCCCTCCATTGACAGCTACTCAGCTACCACTTTCAAGTGTAAGTAAGCCCCAGTAAGGTAGTAAAGACATCAAAAAAGTTATCCATGTGACTCCAGTGGTTTAACCTCAGTTTTATGAAGTGCTTTGTTTGAGAAAAAATAAAGAAGAGCACCACGACTCATACATGTTGTGTTGACGCGAGAGCAGACGTTGTTGCGTGAATGCACGTTGGAGATTAATACTTTATAAATAAAGTGGTAAATAATGTTTTTGTTTGCGCAAACAAAGCACTCGCGTTGCTTCATAAAATTAAGGTTAAACCACTGGAGTCAGATGGATTTCTTTAATGATGCCTTTTCTACCTTATTTTATTTACCTCAGAAAAGCAAATTCAGTGACCATAAATGTGAAAAAATAACCCTTGAGACGGGCAACAAACATATAGTACAAACATAATTATCTAATTATAAAGTTAGTATTAGAACTTTATAATTATAACTTAGACTGGACAGGGGTGGGAATTACAGTTAAAAGTTACAATAGAGCACCCACAGTGTAATGTGTCAAAATGATTGTTGTCTTTAGATTTTTCTGTCACTGCTAAAAAAATTATTCGGTCAACATGACCTCTGGTTGTAACACCTTTTGATCCCACTGAGAACTAGCATACTACCATGGACATCTGCTTGAGATTTCATTCATTTTTCTTTTCAGACAGACTTTCTATTGTGTCAGACAAAAGGGTCAACTGTCAACAAGTGGTCAAATCAGTTGACCAGAGGTTATACACCCTTTTTGAAGCATTTTGGCCAGGAATGCAAAATGTCTATCTGTGTCCTCAGCAACACAAACACACGAAGTGGGTGTTTGAAGCATTTCCGAAATGTTGATGACGCCCATGTGCCTCGGGGCATTAGTTTTGCTAATGAATCATATGCAGAGGGTGGTTTCACCCCCTCATAGAACGTGACTTAGAAGTGGTTGTGTATTTACATTAATATGAATGCAGCCATTGTTGCGTGAGAACATATGATGAAGGACTTTTATTTCATATTGATTAACAAAAAAATCAGTACAATGCAAAACTTTTTGGTAATGTAAAGATGTATTTGGTCCAAAATTAATTTATACTGTAATATCAATATAAAGAGACTTACAAGCAAATGCTCAAAGTTTAACTTGCAGAATGAAACTATTTTTTCTTTTGGGTTAGGTTATGGAGAGGGAAGTTTAAATATAGAGATAATGGAATTACAGAGTTCAAGTGTATAGTAATTTACCTTGTCAAACAGTTCATGTTGGTTTATATGAAATTGATATAAAAATGTTCAGCATCACTTTCTTTAATGTAAAGTATCACTTGTGCACAGACAGTAGATTACCACAGAAAATAATTTGGCCTTGTCCAAGGTTTGTGAAAACTTGTTAGAAAAAATGTTGACAATTAAGCATTTACAATGGAAGTCTAAGTTGCAGTATAAGCCATTTTGCTTCCACTACATTATTGTTAGTTTAAATTATCTATACATTATAAATTATTATTCAATGTACAGCACAGATTAAGTTGCATTTCCTGGAACATTCCTTTAATGCCATTACTAAAAGATGATACAAGTTATGTTTTGAACAAGGATTGGTAACTAATAAGATGGAGCCATAAAAAACATTCCATATCATTAGTGCAATTTATTGCTCAATATTAGTGTTTGAGATGCCAAGGCAGCAATGACTAATGTAAAGGTACAGTTAGACACATCATCAATCCAAGGGTTTTCCTCTTTAGATGGGCCCTGTTAAAGCAAGGTACAGAAGTGTGCTTTAAGGAAAATTAGTTTAGAAGAAAGGACTTTAGAAACAAAGGTTTATTAGAACCTCAAAGAGATAAAAGATGCGGGTTTGTGTGTGTTTGATTTTCGAAGGAAACCAGTAGCTGGATTCTTTGACCTTTGAAACGTTGTTATGACAATGCTCAATATTTATCCTTCACACATTTTACAGTTCCTGCACAAAGTGAGAATGGGTGGGGCAACTTCTTAGCGAACAGTTGTTATTGGCTCAAGTCTACGAGAAACAGTGGAATATCAAAGGAATCAAATGTCATTTAAATGTGAAAATATCACATACATAATAGTCAGATTAAGGCTACACATTGCTTTCTAAAGTTGCCAATAGTGTGGCAGTGAGACATGGGGGAGTTTGGAGAAGAAAAGAGGCTAGTGTGAAGACTGAGACCTTGAGAATGACAATCTGAAGGACAGAGGGCCTTCGCCACAGGCAGCTATTGACATCTGGCTAGAGCTCTGTTTGCATAATGACTTTACTGTTAGCACTCCATCGCCAGCTCTGTCACATCTGAAGGTCAGTGTGTTCAATAAATGAAAACAGAAGTCTTATACATTTTTACAGGAAGGTTTTTGGAATAGGTGCTTACTATGTAAGTAATATTTGCCATCTCCTTTACAGACCCAATTTTCTGAAGAAAAACAGATTTCTGGTTCCTGTTCCTCCACAGTATCTGTTATTTGCATTTATTTGTTGTTTGCATTCATTTGTGACTGCAAAATCGTCTCAGTTACTAGTGTAACCCCGTTCTCTGATGGTTGTAACGGAGGCAAATACTGACACTAGGGGTCACTCTTGGGAGCCAAACACTCCACCAAACACCTCTGACGTATTCAGAACAGGCCAATGAAGTTGGAATGTGGAATTTGAATGTTTGGCCACTACCCCAGACATAAAAGGAGGCCAGCATGCTCCACACATTCAGGTTTGTGCTGAGGAGCCGAGACGGCATCTCGACCACTTCAGTGACAGTTCAGAGTTGTGGCAGGAAGGACGAGGGTTCCCCTCCATCAGGGAACGAGGGTTACACTTGTAACCTAGACATTCCCTTTCTGTCAGTCACTTTCGACATTGTGTCGAAACACAGACACTAGGTGTCCCTATACTACACTCCCAAACTACAGAACTGTGTCATGATACTTGGCGGTGCAGATGCAGGCAAGACTCCGCTTGGGTAAATTACCTCAGGTCTCCCCATATCAGGAGGGCCCCTTTACCTCTTGGAGGAGGTCACTCCAGTCTCTTCTTGTTTGTTTCTTTCCAAAATGGATTTTTTTTTTAAATGGCCGAGTACATCTGGTTGTTAATGCTGGGAAGCATTCTCCTTCTCTATTGAGAATAGAACACTACAGAGACCATATCCTACCCAAAAAGGAGGTTTGTATGTGGAAAGTACATCGGACTTGAACATATGGACTCACCTCCCTATGATGGGCTCTACCTGACAAGGGAGAGACTACCGGCCACAGGAATTGGTGACTGAGCGGGCTCTGTCCAGGGGAAGACACAGGGTTAGATGATAGGGAAACCGAACTGTGGAAGAATACATAATATGGGATCACTGTTAGGGAATCACTATATACTGTCTGGAGCACATAGCCATATTACAAGGGCTCACCTGAAAGGGGCATACCACAAATAATGGGCCTATTAGTGAGTTCCTCAACCAAACTCACTACAGATGAGTCAGAGTGGTCAGATTTTTACCTGCTATTACCCAAGATGCGAAACGAAACTGGTTGTATGTGTTGCATGCAGTGCCCCAGCCTATCTTGGAAGCATGTATTGTAACAACAACACGTCTGAACACTCGTTCTAGGGAAACTCCTGCCTGAAGAAATGCAAGGTCCGACCAAGGGCTGAAAGTGCAACGACAGATCGGTGTGATGGCCACATGGCCGTGGCACCATGCCCATCTCAGGACTCAAGCCTGAAGCCAATACTGAAGCGGTCTCATATGCATCAACCCCAGCGGTGTGACCATGGCAGAGGATGCCAAATGCCCCAGGAGCCTCTGAAAATATTTCAGTGGTACCGCTGTCTTGTGCTTGAACAGTTTCAAGCATTTCAGCACTGACTGTACACGGTCTTGTGGAAAAAACGTGCTGTCATGACGATCGAGTCCAACTCCATTCCGAGAAAAGAGATGTTCTGCATTGGTGAGAACTTGCTCTTTACCCAGTTTAGCTGAAGTCCCTGTTGGGCTAGGTGCTCAAGGACCAAGTCCTTGTGCGCACACAACAACTCTCGCGAGTGGGCTAGGATTAGCCAGTTGTCAAGGTAGTTAAGGAGGCAAATGCCCACTACCCTTAACGGGGCAAGGGCAGCCTCTGCAACAACGTGAAGACACAAGGAGACAGAAAAACCTGAAAGGGAGGACCTTGTACTGGTATGCTCATCCTTCAAAAGTAAACTACGGAAAAGGTCTGTGACAAGGAAGGATCGAACTATGAAAGCATGGGTCCTTCAGGTCTATTGCCATAAACCAATCTTGATGTTGGACACATGATTTCATGTTTTTCAGTTTAAAGGGTTAGTTCACCCAAAAATGAAAATTCTGTCAGTATTTAGTCACCCTCATGTTGTTCCAACCCCGTAAGACCTTCGTTCATCTTCGGAAAACGAATTAAGATATTTTTGATGAAATCTGAGAGCTGGATCACTCCTCCATTGGCTTCTTCAGGGATTGAAACTTGCCAGCCCCAAAAAGTCATTAAAGACATCGTTAAAATAGTCCAAGTGACTACAGTGGCTCAATCTTAAGTTTATCAAGCGACGAGAATACTTTTTGTGCGCAAAAACAAACAAAAATAACAACTTTATTTCAACTATTCATTTCCTTCTCTGTTGGCCTCTAGCGAGAAGCAGCAGAGGTTGCCAAGTCGTGAGGTTATGCATCCCTTAGTATTTGTGGCGAATGGCGTGTCAAAACACCTACCTTGCTCCCAGGGCCCACTATTAAGGCTGTTGGTGACGTTTGAGGAGGGTGCGCCTCTTTGGTGCTCATCACACTTACCTGTCTCTTTGGGTAGATCCATTGCAACAGAACGCAGGGAGATGTGTTTGCATCTACCAAGGTTCTGGTACGAATATTGCGAATACATGAAAACGAGGGTCATGTGTGTATGTGTGACCCAGGAAAAGAGAAAATTGCTCTTTTTTATGTAAAGTTGTAAAGTTCATCTTCCCCTTCCGGCGGGAGTGACGACAGCATCCGTGGTTGTGACGTGAAGAGCGGGCGGCTCTAGGACTGCCACCTTGAGCAAGATTGGGAGAGCTGGTGGCTCTGGGTGGTTTCTGTGGCAGAGACAGGGAAAACTAGTGACCACCGGACTCTGGATCACTGGACTCTGAAACTTTGGGATCATTGGACTTGAGACCACTGGACATGGTACCACTAGACCACTAGCTGTAGCATACCTGGCTGCTCCTGAGAGTGCTGCTTTGTGATTGGGGGAGCTGAAGGGCTCCACTGCTGAAGAGCTCTCATTTTCTCAAGGTGGCACATATGCTCCACTAATTCCCCATAGTTCCAGTGGTGGAAATTGCACAGCTCCGTCGAGGGAATTTGGGTTTTAAGGCCTCCATAGAAGAAAATCTTCTTCTTACAGTAGTTTCACCATTGCACAGATTTGATGCTTTGTCATCTATCTATCTATCTAAAGACTTTTGTCCACCAATAATTGTCATGTGGTGCAACCAACGTAGAGAAATATGGACAAAAAAAGGAAATGATATCATAGGGAGGACCCCTGCAGACTCTCACGACTGTGTAAAGGTCAATTAGTCTCTTATAATACACCATATGGTGTGACTATCCAAAACCTTGGATATAATTATAATAATCAAAGTTATTTGTAATCCCCCCCAACCCCCCCCCCCCCCCCCCCAAAAAAAAAAACCTGGCCTTACATTTAAAATCTTTTTTGAAAATAAAATAAAAAAATAAGATGTATAAAGAAAATATGCATTATCTTTTACTTGATGTTTATCCCACATAACATTTCATGACAATTAAATTTAAACTTTTGTTGAGATTTAAAAAAAATATATTATATTTTGCACACTTATTTGTTTTTATTATTGACCCATTCACACAATGAAAATGCCAATCCTGTACAGTTTTCCCTAAATCTGTGCAATAAAAGCAAGATTCCATCTAAGCTTGCATATCAGTGGTTGTAGATAGAGCTCTCTTCCTTTATTTTTCTCAATCTGAGAAAATTAAGTGAGTTGTGGTGGGATTTACTGCATTCTCATAGCTTTTTTTTGTTCTTGAAATGTTTGATTTTAATAAGGCTGCTGAGGCATTGTTAGATGTCTACTAGTACTCGCCCATGACCCTGTATAAACCCATGGGAATTCAGATGTTTACTCCCTGGAGATGTAGCCACAGCTGGAGCTCTAAACCACCACTGCACCCTGCAGACATGCATGGGATTGAGTTCTGAATAGACACAATCAAGATGCTCAACTCTCGTATCCTATTTGGGAAAACAGACAGTGCTAACTGAGAGCAGTGGTTTGCACAGATGGACTAAGTTCAGTTTCTGTTCAAGCTCAGGAGTTTGTAAAACTATTGCAGTGCATTTTGGTCTTATTTGTGTTTAAATTGACCAACCTTGGTCTAAAAAGGAACACTGTTTTATTCACATAAACTTAGTATTTTTTTTGGATGTCATTGATTGTCAAAGCTGATGATTTTCCATTGACTGCAGGTTTCAGTGAGATTTTATTGTAAAGAAGAAAGACTCAAAAAGGGACCTTCTTTGAAACTGCACCTCTTGGATCCGTTGATTCTTTCTCTGGCAAATGATAAAAGCTCTGCATCAGATAAGGAACAATGTTTACACTTGTTCTTTTCTCTCTTGTGTAAATAACACAAGCGATGGAGAGCACTTGCTTACCTAGTCGCAATTCTTCAAGTGTAATATTTAATGCCACAACTGAGAAAGAATTATTAGACTTCTTGTTATACTAGAAGGAAAACAAATATCAAGATTAGAGAATAAAGAAGTGAGAGGAAGAAGAATTAATTTAGAGAAAGGCTGTACACTCTGGAGCACGGTTTCCACTTCCTTTAATATCAGCCGATTAACCTGCTACCTTAGCATAACATTAACTGATTAGTTTGTTAGCTTAGCCAAAAACATAATAGACAATTAGCCTGCTATTGTATCACAATTCTAACGTAGCAGCCTTTGCTACAAAAGGATTATGTGATTATCTCAGGATAATCACAATAATGTGATGCTTTAAAAAAATTGTCACTTTTTCCTAGAAGAAAACAACATTTTTAATATGTAAATGTGTTAAGTTTGCTGTTTCAAACTAGATTGATTGACTGAAAACTTCTATTTTAAAACGAGTAGTGAAATAACACTACCCATGTGTTTCAAAGTCTTTATGGGGTTCCCTACAGAGAGCTTGTCAAAGGACCATTCAGCTCTATCACAACAGCTGGCCTGTGTTGAGGTTTTTCGACAGAGATCAAATTGCCGCATTCATTAGGAATATCTGACCTTGCGATTTAACACCCTTTTGACACACTTTAATAACAAAATAAAACAAAATTAAAAAAAATAAACTTTAGCATACATTTAAAATAACATATGGAAATAATATACTTTAGAGTGCTTTTCTGACTCACTTAATTCATCTTCATATCTTATTTCATTATTACTTATATTGTCTTTGAAATATGGTACAAATGTTCTGTTGAATGTACTGCCAAGCATTTATGGTTCACCAAAATATACTTTAATGTAAGTTTTATTGAAAATTGAATGTCATGTATTTAAATATATTTTTAATTACACATTTGTTATGTTGATATTGCAATTAATTTATATTAACTTTTAAAAGTAACGTCAAATTATAAATCAAGTAATTTACAGATGCTTTAATATATTTTAGTCAACACATCAAAATAAGATCAACACATCAAAACACTTCTATAAGTCTACTTCAAATAAGTCTACTATAACACGACTTCAGCTAATTAAAACAATATTATTCAAACTTTTAGTTTGACATTATTACAAAGTGCACTTTTTAAGTGTACTTAAGTGCATTAAGAAACATAGTCATGAAAGTAACTTAAAGTACACTTAAGTGGCATTTTGTTTCATTAATATTATATTATCTGCCATTATAGTTTTTTTTTAGATTTGAAGTACACTACAAGTGTACTTCAAAGTGTACTACACTACAAGTGTACTACAACATTTTTTAACATGTTGCTATGTGGTTGCTAGATGGGTCAGGTCCCTAGGTGGTTCAGGGTCCCTATTTCATAGTTCAGAATAAGTTATGTGCTGAAGTGTAATGCTTTAAAATATGTGTGAGAAAGAGTGAGAGAGGATGGATTGCAGCACAAAGGCCCACTGATGTGTCTCTGTGTAATATACACAGTTTGTGGAGTCTCTGTATGTTTACTGTGGTGAGGGCTTGAACAGTGGCCTGTTTGTCTGTAGCCAACATAATAAGGATAAGACAGCAAGCAGGCTTCACTTCAAACCAATATAAAACTGGTAAAGGCCTCTTTTCCTTCTCAAGTCACCAAATATCACAGCATGATTTCACAATTTCAGCTATTCAGGATGGGAGAAATGTGTTTAATTCAATATTAAAATAACTCTTTAGGTCCACAGTAAAAGTCGAACTTCAGTGTGTTAGGGGCACATGTGCTGATGTTTGTGCGGATATTAGTCTAATGTGATGAATGGGTTCGGCTGCAGGAATACACTCTTACATTGTTATAAAGTCACTTTAGTAAATAATTCAAAGCAATATAGAACACACTTGTTCAGCTTAGAGAGTAAATAAACCAGCAGTAGGAGCCCTCCGCTTCGGTCATAAAATTAGCTGTTGAAAGAATGATTGAAAATCTGAAAACTCAGATAATTCAGCATGACTTGAGCCTGTTTAATATTGTGGTTTAATTAATCAAACACTGATCTCTCCTGAAAAGATTGAACTGTTATAATAGGTTAGTCAGGCAGATAGTTAACTTTTCTTCAAGCATTCATCATCTGTTTTTGCTAACTGAATTTCAAAAGTATTTTATGTATAGATTTTATTGTTTTACCTCGGTCCCACTCCCAGGTACAGACTTTCAATCTAAAACAAAGACAAATCCATCATATATCCATCAAATATTACTACAATTTAAAAATCATCACATTGCATAGTTAAACATCAAATAATCATAAACAGTGTCAGTCTCAGTGCTTGAGATATGAGACTTTGATGTATGAAGACAAAGAAAAATCAAGGATTTTTACACTGAGTAATTTCCAATCAAGCTGTTATTTTTTGAATTGTGAAAAATGTGAAAAATCATTTAATTGTGTTTATTGATGATACATATGTATGTTTTCTTTGATTTTGTAGTGCTGGCTCGGCTGGTTTCGGACCTGCAGGCGTTCTTGCTGGTTCTGGACAGTGAGAATCTCAGTTATATTGCTCAGGCCCAGAAAAAATCCATCTCAGAGCTGCTATATAAACTACAGGACAATAAGGACACACCAGGTAAACTTGGTTATATGAAGTAAATGTGTGACTGTGTATGTAAGTATACACTGCCGTTCCAATGTTTGAAGTAGGAAAGATTTTTTAATGTTTTTGAAAGAAGACTCTTAAGGTCCTTGCACACTTTTTCCCACGTTAAAAAATAAATACGACCTCACGTTGTGTCAATCATGTTTACACACTGCCTCAGAAACTTTAGTCCGTCATAAAAAAAATTCGGATCGGATTTGATTTTCTGCGTTTTTCAATTTTCAATTCAGAGCCACCGAATGACGAATATGAAAAAAACGCATACGAAAATTTCAGACTCAGTGTGCAAGGACCTTTACGCTCACCAAGGCTGTATTCATTTGATCACAAATACAGTAAAACCAGTAATGTCGCAGAAAAAGTCTAGACAGGAGATGAACTCAAATGCTGGGTTTATTTACAAAATAAAAACTCATCTATAAACTAAACCAAAAGAAACAAAGGAATCCAGGAAGCAACAAGGTCTGTAGTCCATGTAGCAAAACATTGACAGTAGCAGACTGATTAAATTCCACCGTACAAAGAGTGCTCTTTTGTTAAAGTCCCCCTTTAAATCAATAATTGTATCCCTTAAAACTCATCTTTGATCACCAAAATGTGTGAAATTCCTGTGAAAAAAAAAAATGTATTCATAGCTTGAATGTAACTACACTCTTGCTTAATTTAGTATATGCGGACCCATAAATATGGAAATACTGGTTTAATTCAGCCATATACAGTATGTTTGAACCAGAAACTGATTCAGAAGAAGAAGTGAAAGAGTGAATTAAACAGGCTCGTCTAGAAGTCGATGTATCAGAATGATAATGCATTTTATATATCGCTCTACAACGCCGGACACATAACTTTAATTAATATAATTAGCCTTTTGCTTGACTTTGTTATCGGGATTGGTTGCAATGTAGTTTGTGACGTAAGGAACACTGGCGATTTCAAACCACGTTTTTGAGGCAGTCTTTTTTTCGCTGCAGTTTTAAAGAGAAAACACTCAGCAATGGTGTTGACGGGACTTTGCTTATGGTTTATTAATATTAATTATTAATATTAAAGCATATTAAAAACACCACATAGACATATAAACAATATTAAAAGCTTGATTTTCACCACAGAATTCTTTAAACGTCCAATATGTGCGCTATCACTGCAGCACAGCTCCAACAAAGCTGTCATGTTTTATACAGTTTTTTTTCCATATCTGTCTGGAAACACTGCAGATCCACCTGCAGCTGTTGTGATTGACTGAACTTTACCCATTTTGCAGGATAAAGAGAGTCAGTGGAAGGTCATGGTAAGATTGGAGGGACAGATGTTCAATTCGAAGACCGCTACTGTCATATAACCTATATAAAAAAGATCATCTTTACCACCATATCTTAAGACTTTTATATATAAATGACTTCTGTTATGGATGTCTAACCTCTTTATACTTCAGTTTATAGCTCCACTTTGCGTTTTGGGTTCTTACAATTTTATGAATGTTTATATAATATAATAAATTAAAATTTGATGTGTTTATATGTTTAGCAGAGGATGCAGAGTACATGATTATGAACTGTCCCTCTGGAGGCCCCAGTGATCTCAGGGAAAGCACCACCGCTGAGGCTCATTTGACAGAGGAACCTATTTCAGTCACCTCTACTGAACAACTGCAGCAAGGGGTGAGTCCAGCCCTCATGACTCCATGATTTGATAGAACACTGAAAAATTTATTGACATGGTATGAGCTTTTAATAGAATGTTACAGCTTTAAGTACTTGCTCAAAGAAAGATTTTTGTTTTGTATGAAAGCCAATATTACATACGAGCAAATATTATTTGAGTTGGAATGGACCCTGTTTACTTACTCTTTCCTCAGAGTCTTATTGTGCACCATTTATCTGTTCATAGTCAGTTTTCCAAATAAAAAAAATGTCTTTCTAACATTTCATCACAATGTAATAACTGCTCCAGTCACATCACGTCACTAGCCTTTATTTATCTTTCATCCAGCTCCTCCTGCTCAGTCATAGAAACCACCGCTAGCCCTACATTTTAATTTTAGTTTGAATTTTCTTTTTCTATTTAGATTTCTTTTTTGTATTTCAGTTGTAGTACTTATTTTAACTTATTTTATTTCTTTTAAGTTTAAGCGTTTCATCTAATATTAACATTTTATTTTATTCAGCTTTATGAATGAATTTATGAATTCAAATAATGAATTTTTTTTTTTTAATTTACAGGTACTACTTAATAACAAAGTGTCCTTAATATTTTTAATACGAAAGCATAATTTTATTCAACAGTTTAGTTATTCTCTATGGGTGTTTCTCAATCGGAAGGCTGTGTATGAAGGTAATATGCATCATATTACCTTCATAATAGGAATATCATGAATCGCATGTGCAGGGTAAGATTTGTGAAAGTGTACATAAGTTTGCAAGTGTAAATTAAATTTGCATGCACAAGAGAAGATTTGTAAAGGTGTATATTGCCTTTCAAGTGTAAGAAAAAAATATAAGTGTAATTCATGCATTGTGAAGCTGCAGCTTCATGCTAACGCAAAATAAATAGGATCTGTATTCCTGCGACTTCCATTTTTCCACGCTTACACTTTTGGCACTTTTTTTGCAGACAAATACAGCCCAAAGCACTGCAGGCCTGTGAACAGAAATTTGCAAGCGAAAACGTCTTGGTTACTAATGTAACCCTTGTTCCCTGAAGGAGGGAACGGGAGACGCAACGTCGACGTGACGACGTAATTGGGATCCCAATTATGTCGTCATTACGTCGAACGTGAGCGACTGATAGGGAACAAGGGCTCCACCTTCTTCATCTAGCCAATCAGATGGCGCTTCTCGCTGGCTCTCATTTTACTCTCATCTGATTGGTTCAATAAACACGCCAGTCGCCAGAACACATCTTTATCTTCATTTAGCTCAGAAACGTTCTCGTTGCCGAAATGGTACTTTTAATGCACACGTACATGTTAAATAAATAAATAAATCATGATTGCTTAATAAAAAGTGTAAGCACAGAAAAATGGAAGTCAGAGGAATACGGATCCTATTTATTTTGCGTTAGCATGAAGCTGCAGCTTCACAATACATGAATTACACTTACGAATATTTTGTCTTACACTTGAAAGGCGTTTTACACCTTTACAAATCTTCTCTTGCGCATGCAAATTTAATTCACGCTTGCAAACTTATGTACACTTTCACAAATCTTACCCTGCGCATGCGATTCTTTATGGCATCATATTACCTTTTATAGCTGTGTCCTAGACAGGCTGTATATCAAGGCTGCCAAGTCATCAAGTGACGTCAAAGCACATCTAAATTTGAAGTATCCTTGGAAGGCAACCTTCGTTTCGCGTCCTTCATTTGGCTTATTTTGAAGAATGCATCACACATATCCTATGCGCCCTCTAGTTACCCACAAACCTTTGAGCACATTCAAATTCACCTTTTTTTTTGTTGTTGTTGCAGACAATGAATCTGTACTGAACTTATCCAATTTCATTATTTAATAATATTTTTTTTTTTAAATCAGAGATGAAAGCATTGTGTCATGGAACAAAAGAATGCAGACAATGGTAAAACCCAAACAGAGTTTTTGAGACGCACACCTTACAGTAAGGTAACTGGAAGTCTGGCTGGATTGAAGACGAGATTATCACTGAAGACTGAGGAAGACTGCACAGTTCGAGACGGAAATGCACACAGGTAAGTATCAACTGGTTAGTAGTCGGGTTCGGGTTCGTGTTCATGGTAGAGTGATGAGACCAGATGCTTATGAGTGTGTGAAGCAGGCTTAAATGGAGTGGAGCTGATGAAGGTGATTGATGGCTGGTGTGGATGATTAAGAAGAGTGTGCAGGTGGGAGCCAGGAAGGATCATGGCAAATGTAGTGCAGAAGTGACTTACATTTACATTTACATTTATTCATTTAGCTGACGCTTTTATCCAAAGCGACTTACAATTGCTATATATGTCAGAGGTCGCACGCCTCTGGAGCAACTAGGGGTTAAGTGTCTTGCTCAGGGACACATTGGTGTTTCACAGTGGATTCGAACCCGGGTCTCCCACGCCAAAGGCATGTGTCTTATCCACTGCGCCATCACCACCCCCCTTGTCTGGTTACTGAGGATTGTGACAGTACTTCCCCCTTCCCAGAAGGCGTGACCTCACAGGTTGATGAGGTAAAGCTGGAGGCTTAGGAGGAGGCCATGGAGATTATGCAGGGGTGCTAAGAGTAGGCGAAGGGATGGTGATAGCTGGTGGCGGAGGAATGGTGACAGCCTGACGACGAGACCCTGCCAGCGATGATGATAGTTGTCTGAAAGCACAGACCCAGAGCCAACAGCCCAAGGTGGATCCCAGAGCGCAGACGGAGAAGAGCGACATCGCTGAGGCCTAGGCGTTGGCGAGGCGACTATCGTCTGAGGAGCCAGACTGCCCGAGGACTGAGGCGATGCCAGTGTGATGGAGGACTGAGGCATACTCGAGGGGAAGGAGGAGCCTGCTGTAGCCATAGGGGTGGAGGAATGGAGCGTAGCGGAAGATCCGCAAGTCTGTGGCAGAGGTGAACCCGGGGGAGTCAAGAGGCCTAGGGTGTCTGGTGGAGCCAAAAGTGGGAGGAGCCAAAGTGGAGCAGGTCGACAGGCCGAGACGATCTGAGGCCGGAGGCGAAGCCACTGGATCTAGCAGTTCAGGCGCTGATGGTGGCTGACAACCTCCAGCAGAGGCAGGGCTGGAGGACTGGCTGAGCAGGAGACAGATGAAGGCTAGATGGGGTCAAAGATAAAAATACATTGTCCATGCAGGTGTCTGTGCTATCTAGAAACAGCGATGAAAAATCCAAAATGGGATGGGAGTGGATACCTCCGCACTGAAGTCAATCAGCCAGTCCTCAGTCTCAAAATCCACCAAAATACCATCAGCCAATCATGTTGTGGGCTCACACCCCTGGGCAGACTCACCAGGGGGCTCCTCTTCCGGGGTGAGGGTCCATGCTGACCTCTATCATCGGGTACTGGCTGGCGCGTCGCGGCGGGTGGTAGATCTCAGTCTGCGGGGGGCTCACACGTTTCCTCCATGGTCGATGGTGGTGGAATGGGCTCTGTGCCCGGCTGTGTTCTGGACCGGAGGTAGACACTCTCCAGACATTGGATAATGGCATCCCTCTGGTTCAGCCCAGAGGTGTCCCAGAGGAGGTCTACGGGGTGATGGTAATTCCCCCCCGATTCTGAACAGTGA
This sequence comes from Gila orcuttii, assembly GCA_026230005.1. NCBI lineage: Eukaryota > Metazoa > Chordata > Actinopteri > Cypriniformes > Leuciscidae > Gila > Gila orcuttii. The sequence goes on along the minus strand of JAPDVR010000015.1, from coordinate 13,797,375 downwards.
CTTCAGGTTCTCATCGTCAAAGGGGCTGATGAGGGCAAGAAAACACATTTTTCTAAAAACAACATAGTCCAGCCTCGCACTGCATAATCCATTTTAGGTCTGGTCTCTAATTTCTATATAAATAAATAATGGGAAATGTACAGTTTAAGTGTTTGGGATCGGAATTTTTTTTTTTTTTTTTTACATTTTTGAAAGAAGTCTCTTATACTCTACAAGGCTGTATTTTTTTATACAGTAAAAACAATAAAATGTAAATAATAACAATTTAAAATATATTCCTGTAATGGAAAAGCTGAATTTTCATCAGCCATTACTTCAGAAATCATTCTATTATGCAGATTTTGTCAGGTCCGGGGGACAGAACTCAAACGCAGACCAGAGTTACAGTTCAATTATGGTGAATTTATTAAACAAATAAGTGCAAAACAGATAAGTTTAAATGAGAGATAATGTTCTGGTAGGGAAGATGGTTTGTGGTCCGGGTTCCAGTGCTCTGCGCTCCGTGGTGCTGGTGAAAGATCTGAGTCCAATGTTCAGGATGGAACTTCTGTGATCAAGACAGGGAAAAAAAACGAGTTAGCACTCAATTCCTCAAAAAACAACAGTTCAGAACAAAGGAAGGCTGGCATGTACTCGTACTGCGTGATACAACATTCTGGCGGGGACTGGAAAGTTGATCTGGCTTTTATAAGAGTGTAGATTGCCCGATGAGGAACAGGTGTGCTTGTTTGACGTGATGAGCCTCAGGTGAGTAGGCAAGAGCACTGGAGACCACGCCCACCAGCAGTCTCAGAGCAGCAAGAAAGCCAGGATCAAGCCCGGGGATTCGTGACAGATTTGCTGCTCAAAAAACATTTCTTTTTTATAATTATCAATGTTGAAAACAAAAAGGCTGATTGATATTTTTGCTGAAATGGTCGATATTTTTTTTTTCAGGATGCTTTGATGAATAGAACTTTCAAAAGAAAATAATTTATTTGAAATATAATTTTTTTTGTAACATTATAAATGTATTTACTGTCACTTTTGAAGTATTTTTAGAGCATGGTAAAATTAATGGGGCCTGGGACTAAATTGTAATGCTTTTCCCCTGGCCCAATAAGTACCCTGTACTTTTGAGGTCCTTAGTGGTCCCTTCCTGTGACGAGGCCCGGGGCAATGTTCCCAACTGTTATGTGTGGTGTGCCTCAATATGTTTGACATAGACATACAGTATGTAAGGGATATAGATGTATAATGTAATGAATACCCTAAAAACATAATGGTGTGTGTATGTGCCGTTGATGTGTATTTTAGAGTACACTAGTGTTTGATGGTGTTGTAATGTATACTCCAAGGCTCATTACAGTGTGTACTTGCACTGTGATGTGTATTTTAAGAGACACTAGCTCTATGGCCATAATAACAGGGCAGATGGGCAGGCTGCACACTAGTGGTTATGAGGCCCAGAGCGTCGGGGTTTGACCAAAGCTTGTGTTGTGGCCACCTGATGAGTATCTCCCAGCTTCAGCGTAGCCTCACTGTGGTCTTGCCCCTTCATCTCACCCAAGGGTTGTGCAGGGCATGAGGTCAGAGGTCAAATCTTGCCTCGTAACCGAGGTCTTTCAAGTGGGCAATCACATATAAACAACAGGGATGGGAAGTACTAAAAGAGAAAAGCAGAGCTGAAAGAAGAAAACTCACTCATGGCTGTTAAGATAGAGCATTTAAGGTGTGTCACATTAGCAAAATTTCTGTGACATTTTGAGAGTAACAAATGTCCAGTTGTCTATTGTTGATAGTGTAGCGATGCATGAAGCACAACTCACACTGAAGTAATTTTCAACCCAAGCAGCTTTCTTTTGTTCAAAGCAGAACATTTGTGTGACCAACAGTGAAATCAGTGTGCGGAAATATGCTACCCTCACGCGAAATTCCCCATTGCTTAGATTCCTATAGAAATGTAAGTAGTGTTAGATGTTATATATACCAGTGTATCATTGATATACTATTTTAGTTGTTGTTAATTTTTTATTTATTTAGAAATATTGCCTTGCAACTAGTTGAAATAAAAATAAGTTTTGTCTATTTAACATATTTTGCTTCAAGTAATGAAAATGTTTTTTTTTTTTTATCATTTTTTAATTGTTTTAGTTAGGTTTAGTTTAGATAATAACCCTGATTTATACATATACTATTTGGACCTCAGTGTATTTTTGTACAGCATAAAACACTATGCAATCATAACATATTCAGTGTATATTTATTTAAATAACAAATGGATGCTCCCTGATTTTGACATTACCTGTCCATGTCCCTGTCCCTAAAAGTTAGTGTTAGGGTTAGACACTTAAAGAGTACTGTAAGGTGCTTCATACATAGAACATTTTAGGGATTCCCATCATTATATGGGTTTAGTTTTAATTAAGGGGGCTTTCACATTGGCACATTTGCTACAGTCAGAGGCAAAATAAGAGTGAAAAGCTTCAAGAATATCCAAGTGAAACTCTTTTGAAACAGTCCACAATAAGTAGGTAAACTGGTAATAGGTGAGGGTATCATGATGGAGTGTAAAAAGAGCATCTCAGTCAAAGATGGGTCATCATGGCTCATCACTTTCTGCCAAATATTGTAAGAGAATTGCAAAGAATTTAGGTCTTTCACCTTCTACCATTCTATACAATATATACAATTCAGGGAATCCAGAGAAATATCATTACATGTACTGTAGGGCAAGGCAGGAAAACTCTGTTGAATGTGCATGACTTTGAGCCTTTTCTAGACATTAGGCCATTTCTACATCATTGCACATTCGCAGTCCATTCCAGTTTCGGTTTTCAATCTGATCAAGGGTTTACATGTTCTCTCGATCGGATTAGAGAAGGAATAAACCCTTTCAATCCGATCGAAATTTAATTTGGGTCGAGCTCAATCTGATCGATTAAGGTGTTTACCTGAAGGCTTTTCAGTCCGATTGAGTCATCAATCCGATTAATAACGGATTATTTGGTTGCATGTAAACATAGCTATTGATGTGGAGGTGTATATTGGGATTGTACAGAGACATTTAATGGCATCAAGATGACATCTTTCCTGGGAAGCAAGACAATGCCAGGCCTCATTCTGCACGTGCTACAGAGTGGTTTCTTAGACTCCACACCGTAGAAGAGATGTGCTTGACTGGCTTGCCTGCAGTCCAGATCGGTCTCTTATTGAAAATGTATGGCGCATCATGAAAAGGAGAATCAGACAACGAGGACCACAGACTGTTGAGCTGCTGTCTTGTATCAGGCGAGATTGGGCAAAAATTCCACTTGCAAAAATACAATTAGTATCCTCAATTCCCAAATATTTAAAAAGTGTACTTGAAAGGAAAGGTGATGTGACACAGTGGTAAACTGTCCCAACTTTTTTGGAGTTGGTTGCAGCCATCAAAATCAAAATGTGGGGGAGACCGGGGACAGTTGCAACACTTTTTGCATTTGTCTCTGTTACTTAGAGACGGTTTGGATTAGACAAACCAATTGTTTATACAATAAACTTAAAATGTCTTAAGGAAGAGCAAATAATGGCAATTTTAATTTTTAGGTGAAATGTTCCTCTAATGACATTACTTTGTTCTCTCTACTGTTTTCTTCTAACAACCCAGTGTGGGCATTTCTAGATCACGGCAATTAAGTGCAATAGGAAGTTCACCTAATTCCAGAACCCTGAGAAAAATCAAAAGCTTGTTTGAAAAAGATTGAGGGGGAGGAAGTGAGGGGGACGGGCTGTATCTTTAACAGGAAATGCCATGTTTAAATGAGAGGCCCTTCTCGGTGACCCAACTCTGCAATGTGATTGGCTAGAAGGGAAGAAGAAGGGAGGAAGTGGACTTTGGGAGGATAATTATTGCTGTCTACGTGATAGAGGACAATGATGGAGTGATAAAGAGATGGACTGATAGGACAACCGCTCAGAGGGGAAAGAAATCAGATGGTGCAAGGAGGATCTCCTGGGAGGTGTGGGAGCGATGAGGTCACCAGCCAAGTGTGCGCCAAAATCTTTGGGTTTCCATGCCAACCAGATGGTCTCAGTCCTGTAAACATGAGCACATTGAGCCCACACATTGGGCGTCTATGGATGATTTCAATGTTACGGCCACTGGGCGTGTGGGGGGGCTTAGAGTATATACTGATAATGACCAAAAAAAATAAAAAATCATGTCTTGATTTATCCTTATTTGTGAATCGTTTACAGAGTAGCTCTTGAAGTTAGCATAAAATCTATTGTGATCATATTTACTTTTCCTTACCCTGGCACCTCCACTTGGTTGTAAAGAATACACAACGAAGATGATGAAAATCAAAAGTCTTTAATTAATAATCCACATCAACTGAAGGTAGGCAAAGCAGCAACCGTTAAACATTGACGAGACCGGACAACTAAGAACATAAACACATACAAGAGACAAACAAAGGTAATTAATCACACACAGCTGAACAGAATGACAAATCAAATGTAACCATAGTAACTAATAACGAAACTGACAGGCAGGGAGAAAGAAAAGAGAAAACAAACTCAAACTGAACATAATCGTGACAATTTTGTAATGTACGGTATGAAAAATTTATATAAATTTAGAAATATGCTAAAGATTACATTTAACAGTGTTATTAAATTATTACAGTGTTATAAAAGATTAACTTTATTAATCTAAATGTAAAAGTACAACTACGTATCCAACTGGGGAAAAAAATGCATAGAAAAACAAAAAGCTCACAGGGAAAAGCATACATTGACTACAACATAAGTTAATAGGTCTTTCTTAGCACTCTTTAAAGGGCCTCCGGGGTACGGGTCATGTGTTAGTTGTGTGTCATTCTTTCAGTAATCCTTACGTAAGTTGAGTTGGTGTGTGTCTATGTGGGTTAGTAAGAGGTGAGGTGTTTTACAGGCTTAGATTGGTTTCTCGTGTGCTTCATGAGGTAACATAAGCTCAATTTGACAGGGCTAAAATGACTTGCATGTTTTAATGTGTGTTTGCTTGTGTAATAACAGTAGAAGCTCTTTTCATTTAATTCAGATCTTTAGAGTTGTTCAAATTAAAGGAGGTAAACGTGGAATGTGCAGTAAATGTTTACAGGCTTAGTGAGCATTCAGGACCCCTTTCTGCCTCCGCTATTCATCATAAAAGTGCCACAACGTGTTTTTTTTTTTTGTTGTTGTTTTTTCTACTCCAAACATACACATTCTGCACACAATCTACAATGATGGATTTTCAGGGAATAGTGGTTTACTCGCTCTTTAAAGTCAAAATTAGCTACGTACTTGGTTCTTATCGTTTTTGATCCATTAGCTTTTGGCCCTTCTTACTTGTTTTCCAATTTAACATTTATATTTCTTTATGGGCCTCTATCTCCTGTTCTATCACATACACGTGAACACACAAAAACCCCTTTCATCTTTCATTCACAGATATGTATCTGATCCCCAGAGCTGTACACGCTGTGCTCTCAAACTCCACACGCCTCACCCCTAGAGCGCGAGGGGGTAAACAGAAACAATGAAAATATGCAAGAGATAAAACAGAAGAAACACTTGTAATTAACATTCTGAAATTCTTGAGTCACACATCCACATTCCAACATAGAGACACAAAAATGAAAATGGGATATAAAAGGGTAAATTAACCCACTTGCTTCAAGTCAGTCCATTTTAGTCTTTTGTTGATGTTAATTTTCTGCAGGTTACAAGCAATTTTAAAATTGTGTTTTAAAAATGCTCATATTGTAAGTACACTTCACTTTTCTCTTTTGTTATTTTCTTTAGTTTTGGAGGTTATAGCAATGCACGTCCTAATGAAAATTCTTATTGAATCTTGAAAAACATAAAGTTAAGGCACATGGGAATTACGTCAACTTGAAGAGTACATGACTTAAAGGGTTAGTTCACCCAAAAATGAAAATTCTGTCAGTATTTACTCACCCTCATGTTGTTCCAACCCCGTAAGACCTTCGTTCATCTTCGGAACACGAATTAAGATATTTTTGATGAAATCTGAGAGCTGGATCACTCCTCCATAGCCTTCTTAAGGGATTGAAACTTGCCAGCCCCAAAAAGTTATTAAAGATATCGTTAAAATAGTCCAAGTGACTACAGTTGCTCAATCTTAAGTTTATCAAGCGACGAGAAGACTTTATTTCAACTATTCATTTCCTTCTCTGTGGGCCTCTAGTCAGTTAACGTAGCGTGATAGCGTAGAGCTACGTCACACGTAGGCTCACTATTGGCCGACGCTGGTCATGTGTGTGATGCGTGTGACGTACAACAACAGAAGAACTGCGCTATATCACTACGTTAACAGACTCGAGGCCCACAGAGAAGGAAACAAATAGTTGAAATAAAGTCGTTATTTATTTATTTTTTGCGCACAAAAAGTATTCTCTCGTTTGATAAACTTAAGATTGAGCCACTGTAGTCACTTGGACTATTTTAACAATGTCTTTAATAACTTTTAGGGGCTGGCAAACTTCAATCCCTTAAGAAGCCTATGGAGGAGTGATCCAGCTCTCAGATTTAATCAAAAATATCATAATTCGTGTTCCGAAGATGAACGAAGGTCTTACGAGGTTGGAACAACATGAGGGTGAGTAAATACTGACAGAATTTTCATTTTTGGGTGAACTAACCCTTTAAGACCTTAAAAATTCTGCCGCCTACTTTTGCCTTTTTGTTTTCAACTCCCAGAAGGCTTTGTTTCTGTGCCACTGATTTGCCCTCAATGTCCGACTACAATTTACTGACCCCATTGCAGACCACAGCCATTGTCCTTCAGCTTTGCTCCTCTAGAACAGTCTCCACCATGCTCTCATAAAAACTGTGGACTGACTGACCCTTAGTACAACTAAAAACGTAGCCTCTCTCTTTCTCTGCCTTTAAATGCAGAGCTGTACTTAAACTCTGGGTTTTAAGCTCCATATGTTTCAGCTCAATTTTGTTTTCCTCTCTGTAAACCTCAGATACTGTGCCTCTCATGTGCACATTCAGGTGATCACTCTGGCCAGCTGTGTCATTTATAGCTTTGTGGTTGCCGTGAGCAGCTCATGTGAGTTGTGATTGATCAGGGTCCAGATTTTGGTTGTGTGGTCTTCACTGTGGCTTTTCCGCTATATATATATATATACATATATATATATATATATATATATATATATATATATATATATATATATATATATATATATATAGTTGTCAACACTTTATTTTGATGGTCCCTTTTGAACATTCTGTTGACTTAAAGTAACGTTGCACTGTCAACTAACTCATTACAGTATTAGTAGACTGTTTGCTTAATATCTGCTAACACTTTATTGTGATGGTCCCCTAACAGTCATTCAACTGACTATAAGTAAATTTGAAACTTGTCAACTTATTCTAACCAGTCTACTGGTAAATACTCAGACCAGCCCGTCTGGCACCAACAACCATGCCACAATCAAAGTCACTTTCAGGAGATCGTCCTGACCATGACTACATGCCTAAATGCATTGAGCTGCCATGTGACTGGCTGATTAGATATTTAATGAGTTGTTGAACATTGAAAATACATCTTATGTGCTTTTCTTTGTGTGTGTGTGTCTTCAGTCTATGAGTTTTGCTGTCCCCCAACACCCCCCGTGTTTAGAGGAGGATGACTGTTACGAGGAGGCAGAACCGTTTGTCCCGACCAGTCAGACTACAGGTCAGTGTGGCAGCCGACTACTATAAGACAAATAGCTGAATATTACAATGAATATCGTTGCTGCTGCTATAGCAGTTAATTTTTAAAGTGATAGTTGTCATTTACTTACCTTCATGTCATTCCAAACCTGCATGACTTAGCTACTTTCTTACATGGTACAAGAGACAACAGTTTAATAAAACAACTGACACGTGTGAGATTAAAAACTTTGTAATGCTAAAATCCCCATCTTTGCCTCAGATAAAGTGGACTCAGACAGCAGTCACTACGAGTCGTACGGTGAAGAGGAGGACGAGTTTGTGAAGGACAGAGCTCACTACATCCAGTGGAGCTCCTCTCAACCCTGCTTAAGACCCGTGCCAGAGTCACGCATTTGCGGATACCTTTGGAGGAAGAAGTGGTTGGGTCAGTGGACCCGCCAGCTCTTTATTATTAAGCACGACTCACTACTGGTAAGAGCCTCAGTCAGGTTTCATATATTTAAAAATATGCCTCTATTCCAAACTGCTTTGCTATTTTGTTAACGCAAGCATCTCCCAAGGTTAAAATTAACTGATTTTAGGCTACTTAATAATTAATGTGCTAATTGCACATAAGGAATTTTTTTATTATAATAGCATTGTAATAGTAAATTTTTAATGTTGTTTTATAATTTTATACTTATTATATATATTTTAAAATATAAACATTTAAATGGTGGCTGTCATAAAAACATGATGGATTTATTCAAAAACACATTAGATATCGAAGAACAGGTTTAGTAAAAATACAATGAACATGCAATATAGTTCATATAGAGTTATTTTTTTTAGCTGACTTATGAGTTTTGAATGGCTTTTCTGAGGTAAATATAACATTACATGACATTGTTTTCAATCCGTAAGCAATTATTGACGTCTTTCGGCGGTTAAAACACTGATTGAGCAATTACGTCTGACTATATACAGATTTTGGTAAGTTGCACTGTATCTTTCAACATACCTTCTGATGTTCATTCTTGTTTATTTCATGCTGTAACTAGTACTAATGTGAAAGAGATGGTCAGTTCACGTGAGCTTCGCGCTGCCGCTTCACTTGAACTGAGGCGCTAGAGTGATCTGTCGCGCCACATTAGAGAGCTCCAAAACGGTATTTATTATAATAATATTATAATTATATTATAATTGACTGAATTTGAAAGCTCTGACTTGTTTCATATCAGAAGTAACAAAGCACAAAGCATTTTGCGATTTATTGGATGGGAGGTACGTTACAAAGCTTTGTTCATTCATCAACTGAAAACAGTAGAGACTGAAAGATTGATTATTTTGATTTAAGAATCGTTATCGGTTCTTCAAAATGAGAATCGATCAAGAAATCAAGAAATCCATAGTTTTAATCCACACTGTAAAAAATTAAAACTGTAAAAAGTCTGCCAGCAAAGTGGATTCAGTTAAATTACAGCAATTTCACAAAATTGCATGCAAAAACTGTACAAATACAGAATAGATTTTGCGGTCAAAATCAATGAAATTACATCATACCGTATCACTGTTGATAAATGCTTATTAAACCGTGGAAAAACTGATAAATAATGTCAAATTACATAGAAATAAACTTACTTTCATGTCAAACTGTAAATTTAGGGTTTTATAAAGTTATTTTAGAATAATGTTTTTTCTATCTAAAGTAATTTTCTTTTAGAATAGTTTTTCTGTGTACAATAACTAAGTTTAATCTTTATTTTTACAGATCCAATCTCACAATTTATTTGACCAATCTCTAAATTAAGTACTTATAATAGCAACATTTACAGACAATTTCAAATTTTAAATTTTAAATTAACGAAATGTAGAAGTGCAGAATACATACTTTCAATCAAAGGAACCTGCACATTTACAGTATTAGTTATTTTACAGAAACATTGTCAAGATATGTCAATGATTATTTTAGAACAGGGATGGGCACTTCGATCCTGGAGGGCCACTGCATAGTTTAGCTCCAACCATGATAAATAAAAAAAATCTCACTTGCCTGTAACTTTCTAGTAATCCTGAAGACATTGTTTAGATGGATCAGGTGTGTTTGATCAGGGATCGAGCTAAACTTTGCAGGACAGTGGCCCTCAAGGACCGAAGTTGCCCATCCCTGATTTAGAATATGTAAAAATATCCACATTAAAAGGCAATTGCTGTATTATACTGTAATATTGGTGTTATTATTTTATACATTTACAATGACATTTTATCCAAAGTGACTTGCAAATTAAGAGAACGATAGAAGCAACAAGTGCAGTTTCAAGTCCCAGTTAGTCTAGCACAGTACAAAAAAAGAGTTGGTATTAATGGGTCAAGTATTTAGCAGTTTATTGAGTTAGGCAATTTATTCGACCTATTCTATTCTAACAGTCAATGTAAAGGTCCGTGAAAGTAATGCAGAACTTGCAGAACGCAAGCTTCTGAGGGCGAACAAGTCTGAAGTAGTGAGTTTAGGTACAGGGGTGCAGAGCCAGTGGTTGTTTTGTTGGTAAACATCAGTCCCTTGAATTTAATGCAAATGGCTAGTGCAAGTTGATGAGAGATGTGACATGCTCGTTAAAGACCACTCTCGCTGTTGCATTCTGGATCAGTTGCAGAGGTTTGACAGTGCAAGCTGGAAGGCCTGCCAAGAGAGCATTACAATAGTCCAGTCTGGATAAAACAATTTCAAATAGTTGTTGTTGCATGAATGCGTGTTAGAGATTAATTTTCACAGAATAAGACAATGAAAAATTATGATCAAAACGAGCAAGGTTAAAATATTAGTAAAATTAACAATGCATAATTAACAGTACATGTATTGTATGTACAAATAGCAGTGGTGGAACTTTGTTTTAAAAGTGTGTGTGTGTGTAGCACTAAATATTTACAGTGGCATAGGTCGTAGGGCGTGAGGTGCTTGAAAGTAGCTTTTGAAGCGTTCGACCCGAGTTCAAACCGCCTTTTGCCGAACTCGCTCTTCTCCCTTTTCCCAACACATATGAGATGTAAGATGTATAGCCTAACGTAAAGGTCTCTAGCGTTATATTTTGCCAACGAACTAAAGTCGAAAATGTGATATGGCTTTGTGCCTTTATAAAACAGCACAAGACTTAAAGTAGCCTATATAGGCATTCTGTTTGTGATTTAAAGAAAAGTGCGCACTTTGCTCACGCGATCAGCATGGTGATCTGGTGTTTTCTCCAAAATAAAAGCTCAAGGGTTTATTTCTTGCAAGTGAAGAAAGTAGAACAAAAGTATTGTAATTTTCCTATACTATAGTGTAATGTAAAATATACTTTTGAAATATTCATTCTCATTTATACAGTACATTTATAGGCTATATGGATTTTACGTCAGAGGAATAATTATATAAATCATTATTAAATTATTATAATAATTTTTTGGCATCCTAAAAAAAACAGTGATAAGGGACTGTTCGTTTTTTATTTAAGGGGCCACCGGAGAAGTTTTGAGATCTGTAGTCAAAATAGACTTGACCCTCCCTTCGCCAGTAATACATTTTTCTATGACCCTCCAAAATGATTGTGAAAAAAGGCATGACCCTCCCCGATAATTTATTGATTAGGCTACTGGTATTGCGCTTGGCAAAGATGTTCAGATAGCCATTGTTTTTTTTACAACCATGACAAACGACTAAACTCCTGCTTTCTCATCTTACTAAGGCTGTAACGATAGACCAAACCTACAATTCGGTTCGTATCATGATTTTTTATTTTAGATTTAAAAAAAAAAAAATCATGTTTTCGGTGCTGATGCAGTGGTGACGCGTTCATGTAACAAGGGTGACCGTGGCGCTCCCAATAAAGTATCTAAAAGCTGCCACAAAGAACCGGCAAAAGTAATGATTATGAATATGTCAAATATAGCAAGGAGAGATTTTAATTGTTTATTAATAAACAAGGTTTTTCTGTGTCAGTGTGTCGGCTTCAAGATGAAGTTGACGATGCTGATCGCGATCTTCACAGTAACGCGTCAGAGAGAGATGCAGATTTCATACGGATTACATAAGCAGAGAGCAGTCTGTTTTTCGTTTTCAAATGTTCTGTTTAAAAGTAGACATCAAGCTTTCTATATATTTCTCAAGTCTGTGAGGCAAGTACATTATACGCTGAGTTTCGGTTCATTTATGAGAGTCCAGTTCACGCGCCGGCGACTTCGTGTCATGATGATCTATTTTCTACTATATTTACTTCTTATTTATTAAATCCAGGCAATTGGTTGATGAAACATTAATTAAAATTAAGATACAATTAATAAAAAACGAAATTTACTTTAAAGAAAGGCTTTGTGCTTTCTGAAATCTCTGTGAAAGTTTTAAAGTCGCTTTCAGAGCGGTCCGTAACGGAGAACTGTCACGTCCGTAACATTGTTTTTTTTCCTCATAAATGCGAACACGAAAAATAAAATAAAAAATAATATTTTATGTTCTGTGGAGGCCGACCCTTCTTCATCCGGTAATTAGCCTACTTTTGTTTTGCGCAGTGTAATTCATAGAATTATTAAAAAATATTTTGCCACCTTAAAGTTAAAGATTTGTTGTGTCAAGTCACGTGTATTTCGCTCATATTAAATATAAAACGCATGTGTAGACTGATATTTTTCTAATGTCTTGACTGCAAATGGCACGTCCATAACGCTGGAATTGCCCAATTTTAAAGAATTTATCCTCAACTAGTTTTTTGGTGTAGGTCTGCGTATTGTATCCTATGTTAACTTCAAATAATTCTAATAGTAGCCTAATTTAAAAATGTGGTAGCCCTACGTCTAACACATCACAATCCACTGTTATGGTGGCAATTTCAGTAGATTTACTCACTAACATTGTTGTGGAAACACAATAAGAATGGAAACTAAAATTTGGTATATCATACAGCGCACATTCTATCAGCTGCAGTTCTGGAGCCTCATTCCCAATACACTCAACGTACATTCATCACATGTTAATGCCGCGGTAGAGTTACACTCACAGGACACTGCACTTATTCGCAATCACAAAAGTTCATTATCTGCTCGTGCTTTAAAGCTATGCCGGGTAAACATTTAATTGGCGTTCTGTACATGATGCACTTTTTCTGAGCATGCACTGTCAGGCAACGCCAAACTGGATTTTTGTTGGGTCAGACCCATCTGATAGCGATGGGAGACCGAGACCGAGAGAGCTACATAAAGCTACATGGAAAAAATATGCACCAAACAAGCCACTTTGAAATGTTGCTGTTTTCATGAATACAAAATTTGGGTGACCCTCCCCCTAGGCTAAAAAAAGTTGAATGACCCTCCCCTCAACAAAGAATAAAAAGACATGACCCTCCCCTATTTTCCTCCGGTGGCCTTTTCCATAAATACCGAACGGTCCCTAATGTAATGTAGACTGAGACTCTATATCTCAGACCTTGTTTTTACAAAATCCTATGGGAAAGAACAATCATTTATGAACTTTACTCCAGCAGAGTACAACAAAGTTCCTTTTAAGTCAGTAAAACTTTTAATGCCAAATTAAAATGTCCTTGGACAAACTATACATTTGGCCTGCCTAAGGGGGGGCTTACAAGACATTGTGCCCAGGGTCTCTGTATTCTTAATCCGGCCCTGCCCACAAATTTCTAGTGGTCCACTGATATATCGCCATGGCTGATATATTTGTTGATATTTGGCATTTTCTAAGTATTGGCATCGGCCGATAAGTTTTTCTGTTTGGCTGATGTGTTGAAAGTGGAACTTTTATTTTGACGCCACACTGGACTTTTATTTTGACAGCGCTGAGAACACCGGCTCTGAGTATAAGTAGGCGAATTGGGACGCAGCATATAACTAATGAAAACTCCATCTTTATTAGTTATATGCTGCATCCCAATTCGCCTACTTAAAATACGCCCTAAAAGTATGTACTCTTTTTGTGAAAAAAAGTTAATACTTTTGAGTGTGTAGCAAAAGAGTAGGCTAGCTTTGGTACTACTTCGTCATCTTTAATGGACAGCTCTGTCGCTTAGTTATGTGCATTCCTGTCACCATAAACTGCTCTGTCAATCATTTTGTCACAGTTAAAATCCTCCATTCAATCTAATTTAATTTCCTACCATTTCGGAGAGAAATGTTGTAGCAAGTTGATCTGCCAGACGTGGGTCTTTCATGCGAAGACTCTCTTCATGCGTTTGCAATTTGAATATAATGATGCTATATAATATTTGCAATATAATGATGCTAATATAATGGCTAAACGTATCTTTACAAAAGTTCACAATGCTGCTGCAGATGAAATATAATGTGGACAACATTGAATAAATACATTTTACATCAGGTTAGATACTGATAATTAATCACTCAAACCCCTTTATCTAAACCTACATAACCGCCGGACTCGCACATCCTTCATGTATGTAGTTTTTTTATCACTTTTTATTCATGTTTGTAGTTCTCAAATCCTCGTCCAATGCGCAATGGGTTGTGGGCAATATTAGCCATTAGACTGTTCACGGATCTAAACTTCGGATTCTGAACGGAAAAAAAGTTACTAACCTAATCAGAGTTGGTTGAATCCATCTGTTAGATATTCTGAAGTGTAGTCAAGTCAAGTCACCTTTATTTATATAGCGCTTTTTACAATACAGATAGTTTCAAAGCAGCTGTACAGAGATAACAGGAAAATAATATTGTAATAATATTGTTAAATATAAAATTAAATGTCCCCAACTAAGCAAGCCAAAAGCCAATGGCGACAAAGGCGAAGAAAGGCGAAAAAGGCGACAGTGGCAAGGAACCAAAACTCCATCAGTGACAGAATGGTGAAAAAAACCTTGGGAGAAACCAGGCTCAGTCGGGGGGCCAGTCCTCCTTTGGCCAATGAACGAACAGTGTATGATTATGATTCAGGTAGCATTACAGGTCAGAGGTCAGATTGGATTGGAACATTATATTATGCAGTTCATCTGTTTGAAGACCGGAGTCATCATAACGCATGGAGACCAGTTTGTTGAGGATCAGTGGCGATGCGTGTCGTGCGTATTTGTAGTTTAACATTAATGCTTGTCAGTACATAAATACATAAGTCATAAATACATTATGTAAATCTTAGTTAAGTGGGTCAAATAAGCCTTTTAGAGTTCAACTAATTGCATTTACAATTGCAAATAATTGCAACTACAATACATTTTAATTTAACTGTAAATAACATGCAGTTAAGTGTCTGAAAACATTGCATTCATTTTTTACATCTTTACAAAGAACTGAATGTTGTTAGTAACTGTCCAGTATGTAATACATACATTTTTCCCTGGCAGTGTTTTAAATGTGCTAAAGACTTACACCCTCTGCTGGAGCTAAACCTCACGGGTTGCTACGTGGTCTACAAATCTAAATGCAGCAAGAAGATGCAGCACGAGCTTAAGGTGGTGGCTGGTGCCGACACAGTCATTTTGGGCTTCCAGAGCAGCACGCAGGCCGAAGAGTGGAGAAAGGTTAGACCAAGTCTAAACTTAGACTTACATTTTCATTAAAATTAAAGTTGCAATGAAACAGAAGTAGCGACAGATCTTTTCCTCCATATTGTGACGTACACTCACTGGACACTTTATTAGGTACACCTGTTCAACTGCTTGTTAACTCAAATATCTAATCAGCCAATCACATGGCAGCAACCAGGGGCGGATCTAGAAAAACATTTATGGGGTGGCAAGAGGGAGGCAGTAATTTTTGAGGGGTGGCAACATATGACGGACGTATATACTGAATTTAATCATAGTTATCACTATTTGATGAGAAATGGTATGTACACACTACAAAAGGGCACAGGCTGCCATTTACAAACTCATACAGACAAACTTAATCTCATGGAATCATGTCTTGCATTTGAGGTTTCATGTGAAACAGTTCATGTTATGAATAATCAGGGGCTAAATTGGGAATTATTATCCCCCCTGGGATTTTTTTTGAAAAATAAACCATTAAATGGCACTTTCTGGAGAGTTTTGTGCAAAGAAATGGAGAAATTGAGTATTACATGATATGTGAAAAACTGCAAGGTTAAAAGCATATACTTTGCATTGTTGTAGTATCAACAGGTATTAGGACATTTAGCATTTACATTACTGTTAATCAGTCATCACTTGATTACACATTGTATTACCCTGTTATGATATAGTGGCCCATACAATGTGCCAAACATAATGTGCCACATGAAGAGACAGTGCAGCATATGACAGTAGCAACAGCTGAGAAGATTTGGGTCTGTGGTGACCAGGTCCACCTCACACACACTTCCTTCTCCCATTCTCTCTCTTTACAACTACAACTCACACACACACACACACACACACACACACACACACACACACACACACACACACACACACACACACACACACACACACACACACACACACAGCCTACTCTGTGTCATTTCACATCAAGGTATGCACAAGTCACAAAAATTAAGATCAATCTATCCTTGTGGAAAGGTTGCTTGGTAGCTAAAAGTAGGTCTATCAAGTCTTATATTTCTGTAATTCACACAGATCAAATACAAATATACTGACTGAATAGATTGCTAGTTTATTTCTATGGATAGATAACCTACATAACCGCCGGTATATGACAGCGGTTAGTAGTAGCCAACTAAGTTAGCAGTTCTCTTGTCAGTTTGCTGATAATCCGGTGTCTGAAGTAAAATGCTCAAAACATCTCCTGAGATAAATCACATGGTCAACCTAGTCTTGGTTATTTAATTTAATCTTACTTTCCTTACCTTGTCATTCAAGGCCAGGGCACTTTTTGTACATTTCTGGAACTTTTGCGCGATTACACATCCCCCGCAACAGATCTCCCAGGAACATTCATTACATATTGCTGCGTACATTTATCCGTGTCACCTAGATGCGCATGCGCGAGCGGTGCGCGATCGACAACGAGATTAAGCCCCGGCCCAATTTAACCACTGGGAATAAGTGACCATACAATGTCATCTCACGTAATAGGAGATAGAAGTATGATAGATGTAAGGGGCATTATCACAGGAAAGACATTAAGGCAAGACACAGGTGATGAGTGGCAGATGTGTGAGAGGGGAAGCAAACAGTTTTCAAAACAAATCAGTCTCTTGCCGCTCTGACGTCATCTCGTGCTGCATTCACTGCAGTCGGACATTGGAGATTCGCGCTCGTAAATTGTCAAATTGGCCACAACTTTTAATTTGTTGCTGCCAACTGGGGTGGCAGCAGGGGTGGCAAGGCTTTCTTTTAGGCTGGCATTTGCCACCCTATGCCACCCCGGTAGATCCGCCCCTGGCAGCAACTCAATGCATTTAGGTATGTAGACATGGTCAAGATGATCTGATGTAGTTCAAAACTGAGCATCAGAATGGGGAAGAAAGGTGATTTAAGTTATTTTGAATTTGGCATGGTTGTTGGTGGCAGACAGGCTGGTCTGAGTATTTCAGAAACTGCTGATCTACTGAGATTTTCACAAACAGCCATCTCTAGGGTTTACAGAGAATGGTCCGAAAAGATAAAATATCTTTACCAGTGGGTGGCAGTTCTGTGTGTGAAAAGGCCTTGTTGATGCCAGAGGTCAGAGGAGAATGGCCAGACTGGTTCGAGCTGATAGAAAGGCAACAGTAACTCAAATAGCCACTCGTTACAACCGAGGTCTGCATAAGAGCATCTCTGAACACTCAACATGTCGAATCTTGAAGCAAATTTGGCTACAGCAGCAGAAGACACACACTGGGTGCCAGCACGGTTTCCTGTCAGCTAAGAACAGGAAACCGTGGCTACAATTCGCACAGGCTCACCAGAATTGGACAATAGAAGATTGGAAAAACATCACCTGGTCTGATGAGTCTCAATTTCTGCTTTAACATTCAGATGGTAGGTCAGAATTTGGCCTAAACAACATGAAAGCATGGACTCATTCTGCCTTGTATTAATGGTTTAGGCTGGTGCTGTAATGGTGTGGGATATTTCCTTGGAAAACGTTGGGCCCCTTTAGTACCAATTTTAAATGCCACAGCCTACCTTAGGATTGTTGCTGACCATGTCCATCCCTTGATAACCACAGTGTAACTATTTTCTGATGGCTACTTCCAGCAGGATAAAGTGCCATGTCACAAAGCTCAAATCATCTAAAACTAGTTTCTTGAACATGACAATGAGTTCACTCTGTCTCCTCTCCACCAATAAGCCAATAAGCCTCTTCCACCAATAAGGTGGAAATTCTGGTGCACTATGGCTGCCATCGTATCATCCAGGGGTTTTCTGCACATTGGTGGTGAATGAGGAGATTCCCCCCTTCCATGTAAAGTGCTTTGAGTGCAGAGAAAAGCGCTAAATAAATGTAACGAATTATTATCATTCATTATACTTAAATGTCACCAGATCACACAGTCACCAGATCTTAATCCAATATAGCACCTTTGGTATGTGGTGGAATGGGAGAATCACGTCATGGATGTGCAGCCGACAAATCTACAGCAACTGCGTGATGCTGTCATGCCAATATGGACCAAAATCTCTGAGGAATATTTCCAGCTTGTTGAATCTATGCCACGTAAAATTAAGGCAGTTCTGAAGGCAAAAGGGGATCCAACCCGGTACTAGCAAGGTATATCTAATAAAGTGGCCGGTGAGTGTACATCCAAAGATAAAATGTAGGGCGATGTGGCCGTTGCACTCAAAAGTGAAGGCAGATGATTGTGAGGGCGGGGTTTAAGCAAACTAAGTGATTGCAGATCCTGCATACATCACCAGAGAGATGTCTGTCATTTCATCGGAAGGTCCAGTTATGATGTCATCAGTTATGATGAAGGTCAAAAGTTTTTAAAAAAATTAAACATGCAAGAATGAATTGTTCACAATAAGATCTATAAGATGCATTTTGAAAATACATACGGTGAGTTTTCATTTCATGCCAACTTTAAACTGTAACTTTAACTTGTTTTCTGTTTGTCTCATTTGTAGATTATAGAAGAAGTGAGTGGCTCCTCTTATTACGAGCCTGAATCCCAAAGCTCCTCATCCATCCTGAGGAGCGAGAGGCTGGACTCTTGCAGGGTAAATCACACATACTCACTGACACCATGCCAGTTCCTGCTCTCTATTTTAACAACATTATCAATGTGATGGACACAGCAAGAGAGTAACAGCATAACTTAATTTCTCTGAAAGAGATGTTACTGAATTAGCTTGGTGGTTATTCATCTGGAGACCTTTCCCTTACGTCCTTTCCAGAGTCTCTTTCATGAATGTTCTGCTGGCTTGAGCCATGAACTAAATTGATTAGCAAAAGTCTCGTGTTCCATCTTAAACCAATTTGTAGATAAAGGACTGACTTACCTGTGTTGGAGAATATTTTGTACTTGCTTATGTCAATTAGTGAGTTCTTACAATCTCTCTTTCTCGCTGTAGTCAAGTACTGTCCTCCATACAGACTCGGATGAAGAGAAAATCTCAAGTCTTCCGTCTGCAATTAGCAGTGTGGAAATTAAAGACAAAGACAGAGGTGAGCAGACACACTTGCGTTTGGACACACAAAGGAGTTAGTTGTATGATGAAAAGAGGGTGTTTCGTACTATAATGGAACCAAGTGTTTGGAGGGGAAGGGTTTAAAAATAAGAGAGCTTCTCTGCATCCGAAATTACACACTTCCCTAATATATAGTAGGTGAAAAACAGTATGTGAGATGAGAAATATGTTTGAATTCACAGTATTCATAAAAACAGTAGGCGAAAAGTACCCGGAGGACCTACTACTTCTGGCAAGATTATGATGTGTGCATCCAATGGACACTTTAATATCCCATGAAGCTACGGGAATTAGATTTGTGAACGGCAGTGCCAAATGACAATGACAACATGACGGATGTAGTAAGTCCGGATTGCATTCATGCTACATACTATCCACCTTTTTCCAATGCCTCATGATGCTTTGCGTGAATTATGGGAGTAACTTCCGTTAAACTGTAAGCAATCAGTGAAAGGCTCGCTCTAAAATAAGCAATAATAAGCTTTTTTGTTTAAAACTGGGAAGAATGAAGTGTCAATTATTGTACTCACCCTAAAACCACCGAACATTAAAAGGAAAATTGAAAGTGTAAAAGAATTAACAAATTACTACAACTAATTACCCCTTAAAGCTTGATTCTTTCTACAGCAATATTACGGACAGGTTAAATATTAGTAATATTTGTCTATATTATGTAACATACGTTTCCTTTAATCAAAAATGTTCATTAACTTTAGCATTGAGTGATAATATTTCAAAGTGCTTTCCGTCATGTTGACAGATAACAAATATTCTATTTACCTGCTTTAGAAGCGTTCCAGTACACACTGCTAATAGGGATTAGAAGTGAAAAGGGGAGACAATTATATTGTAAATATAATATAGAGACGTGAGGATTTGGGGAGAAAAGAGAGATTGTTAGTGCATTCAAGTAAATCATTTGTACATGGGATATTTCGTACAGTAGGCCAAAACCAGGAGAGCAGACCACAAATGCGTAGTATATGTTGTCTTTTTTCAGCGGAATGCAAATAAAAAAAAGTTAAGAATCATGAGGAAAAGAATGCAACAGACTGAAAAGAGCTCTTGCCACAGATATTCTTGTGATACCATATCACATTAAAATACCAAGCGTTACGTTCTTCTGACGTCTGAAAATAAAACATGAAGGATAATTGACAGCTCAGTCAGTCAAACTGGCTGATAAGGATTATTTGTGGCATAACCTTATTATTTGAAATGATTTGTATCAGTCTTTTTGAGTGGAAATTCCCCAAACCCGAAGTTCCTCCCATAATTAAAATCGCAGTAGGCTTGTCAGGAAAAAGGTGGATATAGAATTTTTTTTTTTTAATGGTCGAGAAGTAATTACTTATTCAAAAGAAGTACCCACTCTCAGCCCCTATCAAGGAACATCACTCGGCGATCATATTTGCAATACACTTCCGTGTAGCTTTTCCAGTCGTGCAAAACCAACTCCTATCTGCTTAAATGGAGAAATACTGAAATCTCAAAAATAGCTTACTGAACTAACATTGCGTGTTGCAATTTCTCCAATTTATAGTAATATGAGTGGACTGTCTTGGTAAATAAACAATCTTTGGCGTGGTGATGTCAGCCATAAAGGAAAGTTGTTTCAGAGGGGGGTCAAGTTAATACATTTTGATTGCCCATTCAACAACCGTTTCATTCGGATTTACTTCGCATTGCGGAAGAAAAGATCTTCGCTACTTCAGTTACATCATGACTTTATGCATGCCAGCCTACCAAGTTTGCGATGTGTTATTACATTTTGATGAAAAATGCAACTTTTTTTTAGTTTTGAATAAAGTGCACTGATGAATCATTTACCATAAAATCAAGATACAATTTTAAGTCAAGTCACCTTTATTAATATAGCTCTTTTTACAATACAGATTGTTGCAAAGCAGCTTTACAATAATAACAGGAAATTAATGCAACAAAGATTGTTTTGGCTGTACAGCAGCTCTAGAAGAAATTCATTGTCCAGTTTAAGTAAGTTAAGTAAGTTCAGCGTTAATTCATTTCCGTTGTAATAATCATTAGTTATTAATTTAGGGGCCGTTAACACAACATCGTTTTCAACTGAAAACAGAAAACTTTTAATGCGTTATGGCCGTTCATTTACACGACAACGGTGTTTTGGTGGAAGTTTTCAAAGTGCAAGTTTTTGAAAACGAAACTGTTATCATGTAAAAATTGTATCATGTAAGAATGTAAATAGGGTTGGTTTTGATTTCATTGTTTAATGTCTGCATTTCCCACAGTTCTTTGTTGTCATTCTGTAACCTAATACTGTTTCTAATTAAAGAAGTCTACCAATAACATATACTTTATACCCTTTATGTGGAGAAGGTATGCATACGTTGCATCTGAGCTAGCCCTTCTATTAGCAGAACTGTGCCATTGTTCACTCGTTTTGGTGTTATTCATTAGGGGCTAAATTCACTGCATGCCGTACAGGACACAGGCTGGGTGTTTTCCACACTGTGTCATTGTCTGTGGATGGATTCCTGTGAGATTTTATTGTCACCTTTGACATTGAGGTGACAACCACAGCAGTGAACTTTAATATATTTGGGTGAACTTTCTGATAGTGGCTCAGCATGTACAGGTCCTTCTCAAAAAATTAGCATATTGTGATAAAGTTCATTATTTTCCATAATGTAATGATAAAAATGAAACTTTCATATATTTTAGATTCATTGCACACCAACTGAAATATTTCAGTTTTTTTATTGTTTTAATACTGATGATTTTGGCATACAGCTCTTGAAAACCCAAAATTCCTGTCTCAAAAAATTAGCATTTTTCATCCGACCAATAAAATAAGTGTTTTTAATACAAAAAAAAATTGGCATTTCCTTCTCCCCAGTCTTCCTCCAGACTCTGGCACCTTGATTTCCGAATGACATGCAAAACTGAGCAACAGTCCAGTGCTGCTTCTCTGTAGCCCAGGTCAGGCGCTTATGCCGCTGTTTCTGGTTCAAAAGTGGCTAGACCTGGGGTATGCGGCACCTGTAGCCCATTTCCTGCACACGCCTGTGCACGGTGGCTCTGGATGTTTCTACTCCAGACTCAGTCCACTGCTTCCGCAGGTCCCCCAAGGTCTGGAATCGGTCCTTCTCCACAATCTTCCTCAGGGTCCGGTCACCTCTTCTCATTGTGCAGCGTTTTTTGCCACACTTTTTCCTTCCCACAGACTTCCCACTGAGGTGCCTTGATAAAGCACTCTGGGAACAGCCTATTTGTTCAGAAATTTCTTTCTGTCTTACCCTCTTGCTTGAGGGTGTCAATGATGGCCTTCTGGACAGCAGTCAGGTCGGCAGTCTTACCCATGATTGCGGTTTTGAGTAATGAAACAGGCTGGGAGTTTTTAAAAGCCTCAGGAATCTTTTGCAGGTGTTTAGAGTTAATTAGTTGATTCAGATGATTAGGTTAATAGCTCGTTTAGAGAACATTTTCATGATAAGCTAATTTTTTGAGACAGGAATTTTGGGTTTTCATGAGCTGTATGCCAAAATCATCAGTATTAAAACAATAAAAGACCTGAAATATTTCAGTTGGTGTGCAATGAATCTAAAATATATGAGTTTAATTTTTATCATTACATTATGGAAAATAATTAACTTTATCACAATATGCAAATTTTTTGAGAAGGACCTTTATGTAAGCAGACCGTGTATTTGTTTCTGAAGGAAACTGAAAAACTATTTATTTAAAAAAAGAAATAAGCTAATTCGATTTTGGCGAAGATCAAAAGTTTAATTGAAACTTAGAAGTGGCTACGACTTACAACTCGCTGAGTAATGTTTTAATGTTTTGTTATTGGAAACGTGTGCTCACTGATTAGAGACGTGTAGATGTCTACTTCACGTGTCTTCACAAACAACTTGAAAGGGAAGCTTTCATACAAGTTTATTTGTTTATTTGGGTTTGTACAAGCATACTTTGATTATAGACTAGGACGTTTATTTTATGCTAAAGTGTGTAATTTCTGCACCCCTAGCAAACAGAATGACAAAAATTGTTTGAATTGTTCTCAAGCATGTTCTTCTGAACACTCCCTCCATCTCCAATTGGTTGGGAAACAAACCACCCCAAACATACATCACTGGTTGAGCCAATGTGTTGTGCTAGTCAAGAGGCTTAAACAATTCTTTAAAAAAAAGTTTCGATTCCAATAAGGAAAAAAAAAAGTATAATATTAAGATATCAAACAAAAATTATGTGTCTTTTATTTATTATGGACCTGCAGAAAAAAAATCCACTTGCAGCAACAATTTAAAAGTAACCTAAGAAAACTGTGCGGTTTCTCTTTCAAGCTCAAGTTTCTTCTTGAGCTTGCATGGTTTAAAATCACATTAAAATGCGTACACAGTAATCGAAATTTTAATTTTGTAACAAATATCTGACTCCTGACTCCGATTCCCAACCCTTCAACTAGAACTAGTTTTCTTAATTTTTCTTGTGTGAGGCAACTATACTGTGACATACTGATAGTTTACTAGCTATATTCTTAAGCATATTGGTAGTTTACTTTACATTAACTTAACATCATACTTGTAGTTTACAAATTATATATTATTTTTGCATTTTAAGTATACTACTAAGTTTCTATTTAGCTGTTCATTTTTATACATCAACAAATATGCCTTTAACTGTAATTTTATTAGACTTGCAGTAACTCTTACAGTATGTACACTACCAGTGGATTTACAGTATATATATGATTTATGTATTACGTAAAGAGACTGGCTCATTTAGCTATTTGACTTGATGTTTTATAATGAGATTTACAATTATTTATTCTGATAACAGTTTATAATAGAAGCCAGTATGAAGTCTTTTACAATACTCTGACATCTTGGAAGAATTGTCAATTAAATCAGCCAAATGTTTATCTGTTTCTGTGTGTGTTGAGAGCACTCTGAAGATCAGATTCAGTTCCATCCATGTACTGTACTATTTACTCTAAACTATTCCACCCCAGAGCTGACTGGTTACTCTAAATTTGAACATGTAAGTTTATAAGATAGTATTGTCTATTTAACATGTAGACAATGTTATATTGTCTACATTGTCTACATTTGTGCTGGAGTACATGTTTTGTACTCCAGCACAAAACATGTCCTGGAGTACTACCTCAAAGAAGCCATTATGTGTGAAAAAGTATAGGATACTCTAAACAAGCCAACCATACTTAAAGTGCCCCTATTATTCTATTTTAAAGTTTCCTAATGTTGTTTTGGAGTCTCCTACAACAGGTTTACATGCATCAAAAATAAAAAAACTGTTTCATTTTCTCATAAAATACATTTGCACATCATAACATTTTCAATGATTCTCAAACGACTCGTCAGATGAATCTATCTAAATCCCTCCTTTCCGCGAGCTACTCTGCTCTGATTGGCCAGACAGCACAGTCTGTTGTGATTGGTCTACTGCATACAGCGCACATGTCGAAAACAAAAATGCCCATTGCCATAACAACGTCAGCTCTGCTTGTCCTGAGGCTTCCTACACTGTAAACTAAAAAAATAACGAACAATAACGTCAATTTTACCATATCAATCCGAGCGCGAGTCCGATGATGAAACACTGGAAGAGCTAGTTCTTCAACCCGAACCTCCATCGCAAGGATGACTCGAGCAGGACGTTTCTCAGTGATAAGCTACTCAGTTTGAGGTACATTATAGGATTTTGCAATTGTAATTCCTCATCATCAGCATTAACAAGTGCATGTCCATCAATTAACTGTCACGGTCACCACCTCCTTCACTACATTTCCCAGCATCATCCTTGGCCCACACCTACACCTCCTTCACAATCACCTGCACCTGTCAGCTCATTAACTTCACCATAAAACCACTCACCTTGTGTTCCCTCATGGTCTAGTCTCGTTTTACCCAAGTGTGTGAAACTTGTAGGACCTTTATCTCCCGTGTCTTCTTCCGTGTACCTCCAGCGATCATCTCCTAAGTTCTTCTCCAGCGATCCTCTCCAGCATCTGTGTCCAGCGTACACATCGGTTCAGGCCCGTGGGCTCTCGACCAAGAGGGTCGCCGCCTTTCCAGAGTCTTTTTCCGTCGAGGTCATCTCCACACCTGAACCCTCGTCTCTAGCCAAGATGGTCGCCGCCAAGCCCGAGCCCTCGTCTCCGGCCAAGATGGCCGCCGCCACGGCTGAGCCCTCGTCTCCGGCCAAGATGGTTGGCTCCTCGCCTCCTGAGCCTTTGACAAAGATGGCCGCCGCTTCGCATCCTGAGCCCTCAGCCACGACGGCCGAGTTTGTCCCTAAGTCTGTCCCTGAGCCTAAGCCCATAGCTCCACCCAAGATAATTTTGTAGCCATAGGCCGGGTTCCCACGGAAAGGCCACGAAGGCCGATCCGCCTAGGACACCTGAAGGGTCGTCTCCGCCATGGCCGTCTGAAGGGTCGTCTCCGCCATGGCCGCCTGAAGAGTCGTCTCCGCCATGGCCATCTGAAGAGTCAACTCCACCCTGGTCCCCTGAACTGCCAGCTACGCCCTGGCCGCCTGTTCCGCCCTGGTCGCCTCCACAGCCTGCTCCGCCTTGGTCTCCCGAGCTGCTGGCACCGCCCTGGAGTCTGCATACCCTGCTCACCCTCCGGATTTACTCGGACACACTTACCAGGAGGGGGGAGTACTGTCACGGTCACCACCTCCTTCACTAGATATCCCAGCATCATCCTTGGCCCACACCTACACCGCCTTCACAATCACCTGCACCTGTCAGCGATCTCCCTTATTAACTTCACCATAAAACAACTCACCTTGTGTTTCCTCATCGTCTAGTCTTGTTTTACCCAAGTGTATGAAGCCTGTAGGACCTTTATCTCCCGTGTCTTCTTCCGTGTACCTCCAGCGATCATCTCCTACGTTCTTCTCCAGTGATCCTCTCCAGCGTATGTGTCCTGTGCTGTCCTCTCCCTTGTGTTGGCCATTTACCTGTTTGTCTGCCCATTGCTGCAAAATAAACTCTATCACCTGTTCTTCTGTCTCCAGGTCCTCTGTTCCGTAACACAAACTGATTATTTTACTTGTACTTATTTATTTGCTGAGTATTTTTCAAATTTATTGCGGTGAACATGTGGAAACCGTATCAATAATAGTGCATACATTAGCTGAGCTCTAGCGTGAATGGCTGATGTAACATAAATGTTGGTAAAACAAATCTTACACCATGGTTAATCTTTCCTCAAAGTAGTGAGAACGACAGACAGTCTGCATTAATAGACACAGTTTTAGGTAATAGTGGCCCACAACTGATTAGCAGAAGTATTTCAGTAAGGCAGTAATAATGTGAGTTAACCAGTTAGCAGGAGACCAACACAATATAAAACTCAAAACTAAGTATTTTGAACACCATCTTTCAAACGCAAGTGGTTTGCGAATCCTACATTGAACTCTGAGGTTTGAGAAGCAGTCGTCAGTAAAATAAAGGGAACACAGCTAAAGTTTTGGATTATACTGCTGTGGTATCGTGGTGAAAATTAATTTTAACCACTGATTCTTCACATGCTCATCCTTGGGCAGTGGAAAAAAACTGGCTTTACCTTCACATTGTAAAGCACAACATCTTCTCGACATGATGCTGTCGAGTATCCAGAAGAATCAGCTTCAGTATTTGAGGGCGTTCAAGTTTTCCCTGGTGTTTGCGTGTGCAATTAGTGGGTGGGCAATATGCTAATGTATCGTCTTACTTTTGAAAGACAATAACTTTATATACGGTGCACTTTCAGATTTAAAACTTTGCAGGATGTTTTCATTCACTTAGAGCTTTGTTACAAGTCAAGTCAAGTCACCTTCATTTATATAGCGCTTTTAACAATATGGACTGTTTCAAAGCTGCTTTACTGTGATAATAGTAAATTAAAGTAACAGAGATTTACAGCTTTACAGCAGCTCTAGAATAAAGTTATTGTCCAGCTAAAGTTAGTTTTGATTGATTCACTTCCGTCGCAACGATCATTAGTTATTAACTTAGGGGCCGCTAACACGACACCGTTCTAACAGAAAATTCTTTAATGCAATCTGGCCGCTCAATTTTTTTTTTATCGCTTCCGCGTAGCCACGTGGATCGGAATTATCCCGACAACGTTTAATCAGTACAGAGGTAAAGGGAAGGAGGCCTTCACAAGGGAGAGACTAGTTGACACTTCAGGACTGCGTTGTCGTTGTGTCCAGGCGCAGGTCCTTCATCAGATCTGGATACGGCCTGGATCCGGCAGACTGCGGTAAACCTCGGGATAAACAGACAGACAAATATTAGCATAGACGCCATCCTTCTTATGATGTACAAAGTACATCAGGATTTATGGGATCCTGTTCCCGGTTCCGGCTGATCTAAACTATGCAGCCTAACATTGAATTATAGAAGTCTATAATGTGTTATGTTTATGCTAAGCCAAAGAGATGTGTTTTTAGTCTAGATTTGAACTGACAGACGGTGTCTGCTTCCCGGACAATGTTAGGAAGATTGTTCCAAAGTTTTGGTGCTAAATAGGAAAAGGATCTACCGCCAGCAGTCGATTATCAACTGGCCGGAATTTTGAGATCGCAATAGACGTGAAGGAGTATAATGCGTTAAGAGCTCACTCAAATACTGGGTAGCTAAACCATTTAGTGCTTTGTAAGTAATCAGCAATATTTAAAAATTTATACGATGTTTAATAGGGAGCCAATGTAGTGTTGACAGAACTGGGCTAATATGTTCATACTTCCTGGTTCTGGTAAGAACTCTAGCTGCTGCGTTTTGGACCAGCTGTAACTTGTTTATTAAGCATGCAGGGCAACCACCCATAAGAGAATTACAATAATCTAGCCTTGATGTCATGAATGCATGAACTAATTGTTCTGCATTTGTCATTGAGAGCATATGACGTAATTTAGATATATTTTTTAGATGGAAAAATGCGGTTTTACAGATACTATTCACGTGACTTTCAGATGAAAGATTGCTATCAAAGAGCACACCCAGGTTCCTAACCGACGACGAGGACTTGACAGAGCAGCCATCAAGTGTTAGACAGTATTCTAGGTTATTACATGAGGAAGTTTTTTGTCCAATAATTAGAATCTCTGTTTTTTCATAATTAAGTAGTAGGAAATTACTAGTCATCCAGTTTTTTATATCAGCTATGCATTCCGTTAATTTGGTGAATTGGTAAGTTTCGTCAGGGCTTGAAGAAATATAGAGCTGAGTATCGTCAGCATAACAGTGAAAACTAATGCCATGCTTCCTCATAATATCTCCTAAGGGTAGCATGTACAGAGTGAACAGCAACGGTCCTAGTACTAAGCCTTTTGGTACGCCATACTAAACTTATCGATAAGACATCTCTTCATTTACTGCTACAAACTGATAATGGTCAGATAAGTATGATTTAAACCATGCTAATGCAATTCCACTAATGCCAACATAATTTCGGAGTCTATTTAAAAGAATGTTGTGGTCAATAGTATCAAATGCAGCACTAAGATCGAGTAACACCAATAGCGAGATACAACCACGATCGGATGATAAGAGCAAATCATTTGTGACTCTAATGAGAGCTGTCTCAGTACTATGATACGGTCTAAATCCAGACTTAAAATCCTCGCAGATGCCATTTCTTTCTAAAAAGGAACATAGTTGTGAGGATACTGCCTTTTCTAGTATCTTTGACAGAAAAGGTAGATTTGAGATCGGCCTGTAATTGACTAATTCTGTAGGATCAATTTGCGTTTTTTTAACTAGTGGTTTAATCATAGCCAGCTTAAAAGTTTTCGGTACGTATCCTAGTGACCAAGATGAATTAATGATATTGAGAAGAGGATCTATGACCTCTGGAACCATCTCTTTCAATAGTTTAGTCGGTATAGGGTCTAACATACATGTTGTCGATTTAGATGATTTAACGAGTTTAGAAAATTCTTCCTCTCCTATAGCAATGAATGAATCGAATTTTTCGTCAGTGAGACTACAATGCACTGTCTGATGCGATACTGTAGTAGATGGTTGCATAGTTATATTTTTTTCCCTGATATTATCAATCTTATAAATGAAGAAGGTCATAAAGTCATTACTGTTGTGCTGCTTGCAAACTTCTGGGCTTAAAACTTTATTTTTCGTCAGTTTAGCAACTGTTTCGAATAAATACCTAGGGTTTTGTTTATTTTTTTCTAATAGGGTTGAAAAATAAGCAGATCTAGCACTTTTTAAGGCCTCTCTGTATGCAATCGAGCTCTCCTTCCATGAAATGCGAAATACCTCTAGTTTTGTTTTCTTCCAGTTTTGCTCCATTTTTCTGGCTGCTCTCTTTAGTGCCTGAGTGTGCTCATTTTACCACGGCGTTGGACTATTTTCTTTGATCTTCTTTAAGCGCAACGGAGTAACTGTGTCTAAAGTGCTGGAAAAGAGAGAGTTAAAAGTTTCTATCGCAATATCGAGTTCTTCTAAGCTATCTGGGATGCTGAGATGATGAAACTGATCAGGAAGATTATTAATGAAGCAATTGTTAGTGTCAGAAGTGATAGGTCTAACATATTTGTAACGCTGAGTCGGCTTGGCAGCCTTGGCTAAATGAAGTTTACGCGAGACTAGATAATAATCTGAGATGTCATCGCTCTGCTGCAGAATTTCAACAGCATCAACATTGATTCCATGTGATAATATTAGATCTAGAGTATGATTACGACAATGAGTAGGTCCTGACACGTGTTGTCTAACTCCAATAGAGGTAAGAATATCTTTAAATGCCAATCCCAATGCATCTTTTTCATTATCTATATCTATATTAAAATCACCAACAATTAGGACTTTATCTGCAGCCAGTACTAACTCTGAAAGAAAGTCAGCAAATTCTTTGATAAAGTCTGTATGGTGCACTGGTATTTGAATCTAGACTTCTTAGTAATTTTGAAAATATTTTGCCTTTCAGATGAGGTTCATGTTTATAACAGTAATCTTGCGGGGTGCACTCATTTAAAGTAATGTAATCGTTTGGTTTTAGCCAGGTTTCTGTCATTCACAGCACA
Organism: Gila orcuttii; assembly: GCA_026230005.1. Lineage (NCBI taxonomy): Eukaryota > Metazoa > Chordata > Actinopteri > Cypriniformes > Leuciscidae > Gila > Gila orcuttii. The sequence goes on along the minus strand of JAPDVR010000015.1, from coordinate 13,767,100 downwards.
TCTAGGTTATAGTCTGTAATCATATCATTAACAATGTGCTTTTGAAGTAAGGGATCGAATATTCAGCAACCCAAGCTTTATCATTTGTTCATTTGTATCATTTCTGTTTTTTATTTGTTGAACATCAATTAAATTTTTACCCTTAGATGGGTTTGGAAGTTTTTTGTATTTCCTAATTCGGGGAACAGACACAGTCTCTATATGACGTTATCTATGTGATGGGATTTATCTGACCTTGGTGACGTGAGACAGCTAGCAGACGGTCGGTTTAGCCAGTTTGTCTGCTTCCTGACCTGAGCCTCAGATTGTCATGTTTGATCTCTAAGACTATGTGCCATATTACTAGAGAGAAGAGCAGCACCATCCCAGGAGGGATAAATACCATCTCTTTTCAACAGGTCAGGTCTGCCCCAAAAACTTTTCCAATTGTCTATGAATTCTATATTATTTTGTGGACACCACTTAGACAACCAGCCATTGAGTGGTGACAATCTGCTAACTGTCTCATCACTCCTTCGAACAGGAAGGGGGCCAGAGCAAATTACAGTGCCTGACATCATACTTGCGAGTTCACACACCTCTTTAACATTAATTTTAGTGATCTCCGACTGACATAACCCCTGAAATGATGACTTCTGGTGAATATTGTATGCTATCATACATTATAGCATATTATAATACCACTTATTAGGCCTATATATTTATAGAATAGCAAAGTAGGCCTAATCAATATACAAGACTGAACCATATAGATATATAAAGGCTATCATGATCATTTTGCCAACAATGAACCATGAACCATTTGTTTTTACTTAAACAAATACAACTTATAACATTCAAAACTCATCGGCTTCGACTGCATTTGAAGATAAATAAACACAACAGTTTTCTGTAGCCTTGTGCGAACTTATTCAATAGAATTAGACTTCTATAATGTTCTTTCCAGTGCAAAAAATTATATTTTTAATTTAATTAGACAACATTTTAAGGAAATGTAGTGCAAATATCTTTATATAATTATACTTCCATTATAGTTAACTTTCTTTTCGCCGGCTGCTCTGAGGTAGTCATTTTTACATTTCCCGCTGTTGTCACTTGTCGTCATCGTTGCAACGATACGTGACTCACAATGACTAACAACCAATTAAAAGGGCATTCTCTGATGATGTTCCAAGATGTTAAAAACGCTACACGGCTGATCATAGACAAACGGGGAGAAATTAGTATCTACCGCACCGTCTGGTCTTTTTTTTCCCTTATCATAGCCTTCAAATGTCTTCGTTTGTAGTCTGTCTGACATTTATTAGAGGCTATGTGTCTGTCATGGATTTGCACTGAATTGATTTTCAAAAATACAGAACAAAGTGCGTTCCGTATCAGTTCAATACGGAACAAAACTTTTATGTGTCAAATACAGGACGATTCCGTATTATACGGAACAGTTGGCAACCCTACTAATAACCCTCTTACAAACACTAGTTTGTAAGAGAGTGGCTTACTAATAGTTGCCTCTGCTTTTCAGCTGAAATAGTATAAAGTTTTTAGCATTGGTCAAATTAAACACACCAACTTCAAGAACACCCAGGCAACCAAGGTAACAATTTGAAATGTAATGAGCTACACACAAATATTCCATGAGCACAAATTTTTATCAGGCACTGGTAACGTGTATTAACTCTTAGTCCACTGTCCTCAGCGGCCTTCCTAAATGTGCTGATGAACTGTCAGTGGCAGAGTCTGTGGTGTCGGGTGGAGGACGGGGTTCTGAAGATGTATCGAGATGAGGAGTCAGAAGAGACCCCTCAGTACACGGTTCAGCTCAGAGGGAGTGAGGTCCGTCCCGGCCCGGATACAGCACATGCTTACCGCATTACTATCACACAGCACGGTGACCAGGTGGCTGTACTAGAGGTACAATAATGATTCAATATTCGCTTGTATACATTTTTTTATTTCTTTAATTGATTTTTTTTCCAGTTTTAGTTTTAGTCCTTTATAGTAGATATGGTAACACTTTATTTTACAGTTGTCTTGTTACACCTATTAAATGTAGTTAGTGTAGTAATAACCATAAATGATGCATAATTACATGCAACTAACCCTAACCCTATAGTAAGTTAATTATTATTATACAGTTCTTAAATGAATAATTACACTGTAACACAGACCTTAAAATAAAGTGTAAACGTAGATATTTAGGGGATGGTACCATGGTAATGTCATGGTTTTTGCACATGCCATGGTTTTAAACAACACCAAAAGTACCATAGTGCTTTTATTGTTTTTTGTTTTTTTTTTTACATGGTACCATGGTGGTACCATGTTCTTGTATGCATGTACCTTGTTATATATAAAATTACCACAGTATCACCATCTGATACCATCGCTGTACCATGGTACTGCAACAGTAGGCCTACTGTACTTATAAAGGGCAGGAATATTAAAATTAAAGTAAATATGGTCTATTTTGATTTCTTGTTGTTTTAAAATTATATCACTGTGTTATGAATTACTGTAGATGTTATTCTATGTGTATGAATGTGCAGGCAAATTGTGCAGATGATAAAGAGCAATGGGTTCAGCTCCTGCAGGATGGAAGTTCCACTGTAGCTGGTTCTCCATATCAACACACCAGCCACGAGTCACTGAGGTACACACACACTCACATGCTGTCTGTCTGCTGCCAGCATTCCATATGAACCAAGCATGAATCACTGAGCTACACACACACACACACACACACACACTCACAAAAGTACTCACATTCTTTCCGCATCCTCTTTCCATTCTTCTGTTTCCTCTGTTCCTCAGTGGTCTGAAAAGCCGCAAGTTCCCCACCTCAAACATGTACATGGACGACCCCTTTCAGCAGCTGTGTGGTGGGATCCACTCTCAGCCCATCTATTCAAACTCATCCATACTGGAGCACATGGTACGGTCCAGCAGGGGAGTGTTAAAAAGACAGTTGAAGAATGAAGTGCATGTGACCTATGTAACCAGAGTTAAAAAAAAAAAAAACTCTAATTTGAGCAAGCTGGTCAGTTTTGTTTGCAGTTTAGTGAAGTTACATATCACTAATTATGCAATGTGTTTAGGCATTTTTTTTTTTTAAATCAACAAAATAAAATTGGTTGTGCACTACCATTCAGAAGTTTGGTGTCAAAAAGTTGCTTTTTTAAATAAATTAATATTCAGTAAGAATGCTTTCAATTGATAAAAAGTATTGTTAAATACATTTATAGTGTTACAAAAGAGTACTATTTCAAATAAATGCTATTTTTTTTAACTTTCTATTAATCAAAGATGTTTTAAAAATGTATCACGGTTTCCACAAAATACGATAAAGCTTATGTTTTGAACATTGATAATAATAATAAATGTTTCTTGAGCACCAAATCAGCATATTAGAATGATTTTTTAAACACTGGAGTAATGGCTGTTGAAAATACAGCTTTGCCATCACAGGAATAAATTACTTCTTAAAATATATTAAAACAGAAAATAGTTATTTTAATTTGTAATTATATTCCACAATATATTTGTTTTTACTTTATATTGATTACATAAATGTTGCCTTGGTGAGCATAAGAGACTTCGTTGAAAAACATGAAAAATTTGTACTGATCCCAAAATTGTGAATAATACTGTACGTGTTAACGCACAATTGGTACCGTATTCATTAACATCCGATATTACAGATTTTTTACTTTATCAGCATCAGTCAATATTGGATTTATATCAGCTGATACTCTATTATTTAATTGTGATGCTCATTTTCTCCATATTTTTACATTAAGATTACATATACTGTCATCTAACAATCATTTAAAGTTATTATTTGAAAACTAATAACATTAATAATTTAATAACACTGTTAAATTTAATGTTTAGGAAATTTCTAAATGAAAATCCATTTTTCATACTGTTATGTATAATCTTATGAAGCATTAAATTAACTTGTAGTTTAGTTTTTTTTTGTATTGTTAATATTATTTATATCAACAAAAAATTGTATATAATTTCAATATCTGCCATTTATCAGCCCAATACCATGTGTATGTGGGGTTGAAAAAAAAGAGAGCTTGGTGACATCAGCCATAAAAAGGAAAATGATTTCAGAGCAAGTTATCACATTTTGATTAAAGATTACAAAGACAAACATTTTAAATAACATGCGTTATTGCATAATTGTTGACAATGTGCACTACGATAGTAAATAGTGTACATTTTGATTTGATGTTGCCTTTTTTTATTCATGTCGTTGCTTGTTCACTGCTACTTTGACAAACTAACTTATTCATCTGTTCCATCCATTTGTCAGTTTCAGAAACCCTACACTAGTGGAAATGGAGAATTATTGTCATCCAAGGATTCTGCCAACTACAGCAATAATGAAATCTTCAGCAACCACAGTGAGTCAGTCATATTACTTCAATCCCTAATCCTGAGTTGCACTTTTTAAGAAAGGAAATGCATTAAGATTAAAATATACTGTACATTTATAGTTCTCATTCATTTTATCCCATTTTCTACTCTCATTGCCTGGTCCCACTCATTCTGTCACCAAATTGTTGTAAAAGTCATTTTAAAAACTGCTTTTACATTCATGGGAATTTTTTTTCACTCTAACATCATTGTCAGATCAGCATCGTCACATATAATCAGTCTTTCCAGGTAATTTTTCTCTCATAAAAATCTTTAAGAATACATTAATGCATTTGGTCAATAAAATGAGAGATGCAAATGGATTGGAAGTTCCAGTCCATTTGCGATACAGGTGGTCGTATAGGGCCCGTGAGATGGTCTATAAACGGGCCTTAGATGACCGCCTGTATCGCCTATAGGACAGGCCCACTTGTGCACAAAACATATGATTAAGACATGTATACAGCTCTCCTGTCCTAACCCATCACTCCCTCGTCAGCGGCAAATACTTGACAATTCAGAGGCATCTGCTTTTAATTTGAACAGTACTAAATAATTTTATGGTGGTTGAAAGCTCAAAGCTCAAGTTTCCATGCTCATGGTTTATGGATATGTATAACATCCCAGAGCATATTTTTGTGCTTTTCACATGTTTTATTTGCTTAATAAGGCCAGTGTGACCTGTATAAATCCCTTTAACATGATGCTAAGATCTTTTGTTGTGCAAATGGGCATTAAGTGGTCTTTCTATTGACTTTGATTTATTAGATCATGATTATGGACCTATTTACAGTCCTGTTTTTCTCATCCATGATACTTTTTTCAGGATTCTTTGATAAGTAAAAAGTTCAAATGAACAGCATTTATTTGAAATATAAATCTTTTGTAACATTATAAATGTCACTTTTGATCAATTTAATACATCCTTGTCACAAGAAAGTATTCATTTAAAAAAAAAAACACTTTTACTTACACTTAAAATTTTGAATGGTAGTGTTGGAGCTGTTTATAATACGTCAGTGTGTGAGCATGTGTTTTATAGTGTGTACTATAGGGCATGTGAGGTGAGGTTTAGACTGTGTTTCTGGACTGTCTCAGCAGAGGAAGGCAGCACTCTTGTGCTCCCATTTTGGTAGGGATCAGTGGTGGCTGGCGTTTTTTCTCCCTTGTGGTTTCGGTCACAGTGCAGGGTTGTAGCATTGTGGCATGCGTGTGCACACACACATCCTTTAAGATTCTTCAGTCAAAACCATGAGAATATCATGTTTTCTTTTTGAACCCAACTTTCCATGACATACTGTACTCAGGGAGTATAAGACAAGGTAAAAAGTAGAAAAGTGAATAAAAATCTACAAGATGATGAATAATCATACAGTACCTTTTGGAAAATAAACTCTTAAAATGCTTTTCATACTCAAATGGTTTGCCTACTAACACTGCTCAGCAGTTGACATGTTTCAGAAGAAAATTCAATAAAATCATTTTTTTTATAAAGGTTTTGAAGTCTAATATCCACCACATCTCAAATTATGTATAGTGTGTAAATCCTGTGGTGGAATCGCACAAAATAACAGCTTAATTGGAAATTACACACAATATAAATATTCTGCTCACAATTAAATTGATCTTAATTTTTTTTACACATCACATCTCTCATATTTCATTTCAAGCCCTTAATTGAAATTGTTCATGTAATTCATATTATTGGTTAGTTTTTACGAAACACCACACATGACAAAAAATATGTATATCATGGGATGGCCACAAATTAACAATTTGTTCCCACGACTTACTAGAAACGTCAGCCTGTTTTACTAATTTGTTTCCTCATTTTAAGTAAATAGTGCTTGTTTTGTTTAAAGCTTTGAGACAAACCATGTGCAAATTCATAAGTCAACACCATTGCTGAGTATTTTCTCCTTAAAACGTCTCTGGTTACCTAAAGTTACCTCGGTTCCCTGAGAGGAGGGAAGGAGACACTGCGTCACCGTTAGGTGGCGCTATGGGATTATCCCTCCTTCTTCGAATCTACTGAAGCCTTAAGAAATCTCGCGGACGAGAATTCGCCCGCCAATGGCATTCAAGCGCGCAAAATAGAGGCGGGCTCCCCTGCACTATAGGGCGGCACTGAGTGCCATTGCCTCAGAATCTTGGACTGAAGCAGAATGTGACCGACAAAGACTCTGAGATATGTAACACGGCAGCGTACGCAGTGTCTCTTTCCCTCCTCTATGGGAACCGAGGTTACGCTAGGAAACCGGAGACGTTTCCTTTCGAGTCGGTCTCTCCATTAATCATTAGGTGGTGCTATGGGGACCTATAAAATCCCACCGTGTTGATAGCGAAGGTCTAGATCGGCAGCAAGCCAAGCCGTTGAAAGCTAAAAGAACTCCATACAACGGAGACCTATAAGCTGTAGCGGCGATGCCGGTGCTGTCATGAACATAATACAAGCATGGTAACACCATGCAGATGAAACCCGAAGGCAGCAGAAGACCGTGGAGTGCTTTGAATGTGATAAGGAGTATCTTGTAGTTAATACGAAAAGGTACCGGTAGCCAATGAAGTCTGCGTAAAATCGTAAGTAATGTGGGAAGATTTCTTTGTGTATGTAAGGACCCTAGCTGCGGAGTTCTGAATGTATTGGATTTTATTTATAGATGAGTTCGGTAAGCCATAGAAAAGAGAATTTCAGTAATCAAGCCGTGATGTGATGAAAGCATGAACCAAGGTTTCAGCATCGCTGATGTTCAGAAATGGACGTAAGTGTGCGATATTCCGAAGGTGAAAGAAGGCAGACTTAGTGAGAGAGGAAATGTGTGGAAGAAAGGAAAGAGATGAATCAAAGATTATACCTAGGTTTTTGACAGTAGTGGAAGGTTGAACCGAAACTCCAGCAATATGAACATTGTCAACACAGAAACAGGATGTAAATCGAGGTGAGCCAATAAGAAGTAGATCTGTTTTATCAGTGTTGAGTTTGAGAAAATTACTGGTCATCCAAGCATTTATATCATCAATACAGGCTGATATGGAATTTGTGGGAAAAGGAGCATTGCGTTGTGAATGGATGTATAGTTGGGTGTCATCTGCGTAGCAATGGAATTTAAAGTCATGTTGACGGATGATGTTACCTAATGGGAGCATGTAGATGATGAAGAGAAGAGGCCCAAGAACAGAACCCTGGGGAACACCGTGTGGGACAGAGGCAGTAGTGGACTTAGCCTGGCGGATAGAGATGTAATGCTGACGATCAGACAGGTAGGAAGTGAACCAAGATAGGGCAGTTCCAGAAACACCAAGAGCAGAGAGTCGTGAGATGAGAATACTGTGAGAGATTGTGTCGAACGCAGAGGAAATATCTAGAAGAATTAGAATACTGGTGGAGCCGGAGTCAGTGGCCATAAGGAGATCGTTGACAACCCTAAGAAGTGCTGTTTCAGTGCTGTGGAGGGTGCGAAAAGCGGATTGAAAACATTCATAGTGGTTGTTAGATGACATGTGTGTTTGAAGTTGGGCAGTGACAACTTTCTCAAGCAGTTTCGAAAGAAATGGTAGATTTGAGATTGGTCTGTAATTGGCCATGTTGGTGGGGTCGAGGCCGGGTTTCTTTAGGACAGGAATGACAGCAGCAGTTTTTAATTCCAGAGGAACAGAACCAGTACTTAGTAGTTGGGAGATGAGAAGTGAAATCAGCAGAGAAATAACAGGTGCACATTTTTTAAGTAAAGTAGTAGGAGCTGGATCAAGATGACAGGAAGATGTGTTTGCTTTGTTGATTAGCTCAGAGATATAAGCAGGGGTTGGGGGGGGCAAAATCAGTGAGAGTACCAGGTGTAAAAGCAGTGGCGAAGTCGTGTGTGTAGACAGGAGAGATCATGGATGGGAAGTGATTGTGAATGCTATCAGTTTTATTTAAAAAGAAATGCAGGAATGACTCACAGAGGTCTGCTGAGTTACTAATGACAGGTGCAGGAGGGTTGGTGAGTTTATTGACTACCGAAAATAGTGCTTTAGGTCGAGAGGATGCATTATTGATAATAGTAGAGTAGTAACCAGAGCGTGCATTGTTTATAGCAGATTTGTACAATTGGATATGGTCAGTGTAAGCAGTAAGGTGAACAGTCAAACCAGTTTTCCTGTAAAGGCGTTCAAGATGACGACCAGCTGTTTTTAGATTGCGAAGTGCAGGGGTAAACCAGGGAGACGTGTGTGTAGAAGGTACAACTCTACTTTTAAGAGGGGCATGTGTATCAAGGGCAGTGGAAATACAGGCATTATATTTGGTAAGGATATCAAGAGAGCTAGTGTGTTCAGTAAAATCAGAGAGATGAGTTTGTACAGATTCAGAAAACAGTAATGGATTAACAGAATTGAGGTTACGGAAGGTTATAGTAGATTTCACCCTGAGGCGGGGAAGAGGCATTTCACAGTTTAGCTCAACGAGGAGGTGATCAGACAGTCCAATTTGAGAACCAAGCACGGAAACATTATGTAGACCGGTAGTGCAGACAAGATCCAGTGTGTGACCTTTTGAGTGTGTAGCAAAATCGACATGTTGTACAAGATTGAAACATTAAAATAATGACAAGAGTTCATGCGATTCTGCACAACCAGTGTCAACATGTATGTTGAAATCACCAAGTAATATAACACAAGAGGATAAGGCAGAGGACAGGGTTAATAGTTCATGCAGTTCACTGAAGAAATTTGAGATAGCTTTAGGTGGACGATACAGGAGAATCAAGATCATTGGAGATGTACCAGAAACTTTGAGAACTAGATATTCAAAAGTTAAAGTCACGTGAAAGTCAATAGTTTTGACCGGAATGCTGCTGTGGTGAACAGCAGCCAGGCCACCACCCCTTGATGTCAAACGAGGTTTGGCCAGGTAGCTGTATCCAGTGAGAACAGACATAAGAGGGCTGGTAGTCTCGCTATCTTCATCATGTCAGTGAGACCATACCAAAATACTCTGCCATCAGCCTGGGAGCTTCCTGAGGACACTTAAAGGGAGATACTTCTCGGCTCGAATGAGCGGAGGTAAAAGTTACAAACTGTAAGCGCCTCTGTGAAATACGAGCTCGCATCACAACAAGGCCCAGTTCTACTTCTCTGGGAAGCAGAAGATGAGATGGATTCATACACTCTCTGAATGGACTATGATCAGTCGATCATTCAGAACGCACACTCCACTCATGTAGAGGGATATAGTCGCACTCAACATTCATGAATGTACATATAGTTCGTTCATTTGATAGGCGTTATTTCGGGCATTCAAACCAGCTCTTACGATTGCTATAGCCGTAGCACCCTTAGAAACAATGGAAAACAGAAGGCTGTGTTGTGAATGCATCAGCTACATATTCAGTCAAGTCACTTTTATTTATATAGCGCTTTTTACAATACAGATTGTTTCAAAGCAGCTTTACAGAGATAACAGGAAAATAATGTTCTCCTCTGGCCAACGAACAAACAGTGTATGATTATGATTCAGGCAGCATTATAGGTCAGAAGTCAGATTGGATCAGAACTTTAACAATATTTCTCCAGTTCCATCTGGTTGGGGGTCGGAGTCATCACGCCAGTTTGGAGATGAGTTTGTTGAGGTGTCCATGAGGCCTTCACAGGGCTGATGAGGCTGGCACTTCAGGGATGCGTTGTCGTCATGTCCATGCGATGGTCCTTCATCAGATCTGGATATGGCCTGGATCCGGCGGACTGCGGCAAACCTCGGGATAAACAGAGAGACTAATATTAGCGTAGACGCCATCCTTCTTATGATGTACCAAGTACATCAGGATTTATGGGAAGTGTTCCCGGTTCCGGCTGATCTAAACTATGCAGCTTAACATTGAATTATAGAAGTCTATAATGTGTTATGTGTATGCTAAGCCAAAGAGATGTGTTTTTAGTCTAGATTTGAACTGACAGACTGTGTCTGCTTCCCAGACAATGTTAGGAAGATTGTTCCAAAGTTTTGATGCTAAATAGGAAAAGGATCTACTGCCAGCAGTCGATTTTGATTTTCTAGGTATTATCAACTGGCCAGAATTTTGAGATCACAATAGATGTGAAGGACTATAATATGTTAAGAGCTTGCTCAAGCACTGGGGAGCTAAACCATTTAGTGCTTTGTAAGTAATCAGCAATATTTTAAAATTTATAAGATGTTTAATAGGGAGCCAATGCAGTGTTGACAGAACCAGGCTAATATGGTCATACTTCCTGGTTCTGGTGAGAACTCTAGCGGCTGCATTTTGAACCAGGTGTAGTTTATGTATTAAATGTGCAGGGCAACCACTCAGTAGAGCATTAAAATAATCTAGCCTTGATGTCATGAATGCATGAACTAATTGTTCTGCATTTTTAATTGAGAGCATATGACGTAATTTAGATATATTTTTAAGATGAAAAAATTTGGTTTTACAGATACTAGACACGTGATTTTTTAAATGATAGATTGGTATCAAAGAGTACACCCAGGTCCTAACAGACGACGAGGACTTGACAGAGCAGCATCAACTGTTAGACAGTATTCTAGGTTATTACATGAGGACTTTTTTTGTCCAATAATTAGAATCTCTGTTTTTTCAGAATTAAGTAGTAGGAAATTACTAGTCATCCAGTTTTTTATATCAGCTATGCATTCCGTTAATTTTGTGGATTGGTAAGTTTCGTCAGGGCGTGAAGAAATATAGAGCTGAGTATCATCAGCATAACAGTGAAAACTAATGCCATGCTTCCTAGTGATATCTCCTAAGGGTAGCATGTATAGAGTAAACAGCAACGGTCTTAGAACTGAGCCTTGTGGTACACCACACTGAACTTTTGACCCATAAGACATCTCTTCATTTACTGCTACAAACTGATAACGGTCAGATAAGTATGATTTAAACCATGCTAGTGCAATTCCACTAATGCCAACATAATTTTCGAGTCTATTTAAAAGAATGTTGTGGTCGATAGTGTCAAATGCTGCACTAAGATCGAGTAATTTTCGAGTGATACAACCACGATCGGATGATAAGAGCAAATCATTTGTGACTCTAATGAGAGCTGTCTCAGTACTATGATACGGTCTTAATCCTGATTGAAAATCCTTGCAGATACCATTTCTTTCTAAAAAGGAACATAGTTGTGAAGATACTGCCTTTTCTAGTATCTTTGACAGAAAAGAGAGATTCGAGATCGACCTGCAATTGACTAATTCTGTAGGATCAAGTTGCGTTTTTTTAACAACAGGTTTAATCATAGCCAGCTTAACATTTTTGGTACGTATCCTAATAACAAAGATTAATTAATGATATTAAGAAGAGGATCTATGACCTCTGGAAGCATCTCTTTCAGTAGTTTAGTCAGTATAGGGTCTAAGATGATTTAACGAGTTTATAAAATTCACCCTCTCCTATAGCAGTGAACAGGGGCGTCACTAGGATTTTCATTTTTGGGGGGCTAAGCCCCCAATATGATTTTTAAAAAAATTATAAAAAAAGGTAACACTTTAGTTTAGGATCTAAAGCTCACTATTAACCATTTTCATTACCATGCAAAGACACGGTTTTATAACTGTGGTCCCAAATGTGAGGCAGGGCAGATAGGGGGCAGATAAATTTTGATTTCTCTGATCTACATATGTGCATTTTAAGATGTTCTGAAAGCCAAAAAACTTGGATAGTGGGCAGCTGATTATTTTTCTCTCCTCATCAGCATCACACTCTTTTTCTCTTTGTTTTTCTTTTGCCCTGTCTCTCTCCTAAAGCTGAGCTTTGACTGATATAGGCTTTTAATTTTTGTCTGTCAGTGAAGAAAGTAAACATAGAGACAATTGATAGGTTGATTTTGCCTATGAATAATTTTCTCAGACGTGTTTATTTACTGAAAGCTACTAAAGGTAATTAAGTTACATTCACAATATGTAGGCTACACATTCATTATTGATCTTATGCCTAACACAGGGCTGTAGACAATTGTCTACAGCCCTGTGTTAGGCATAAGATCAATAATAATAATCAATAATAATCACTAATAAGGCTTTATAATCAAAGAGGTCCTAAATTTGAGGTTGTTAGGGGGTTAATTTTTTTATTTCTCTGATATGTGCATTTCAAGATGTTTGAAGACCAAAAAAAGGTTAAGAAATAGCTTTAAAACCATGTCAGTGGGCAGTAGATTATTTGTCAATACCTGCTCTCTCCTCATCTCCATCACTCTTTCTTTTTTTCTCAGTCTCTTCACCCCTTTCTCTTCCCCTCCTAAAGCTGAGCTTTTTTAATTTACTAAAGGCTACAATTTGTATTATATTCTCAATATGTACACATTCATTATTAATCTTGTGCCTAACATGATGAAAACGGCTTTGTTAATGTTTCTTGTAACTAATTATTACATTATGAGTCATGTTACATAGGCCTATTTTCAGTTCAAAACGGCGAAATTAGACAAAACTATATTAGTTTGCCTGATTATTTTTTGTCATTCGTTTAACATTTATGACCTAAAAAAAATTTAAAAAATTAAATGTTAAGTTTAGCTACTTGCATCTTATCTCGCACTTGACCATACGCGTCGAGTCGCACTGTTAAAATTCGCGCGCAGCAGCGAATACTTTGATTTGATTGATCATCTCAGATATTCTGTCATTGACGAGCAGTGTCAGACCAATGAGGCTTAGATGAACACACACATGAACACACAGTCACACACACACACACACACACCCTGTCCTCTGTTTCTGACGTGCTCTCTGCTCTGCGCCGCTGCTAATTGAAGATGAAGAACGCGCTGAATCTGATTATAACAAGACTGAAGCGAACACAAATTTGTGTAGCCTATAATCTCACATTTTTAGGGGGGCTAGGCAGAAGTTTAGGGGCTGAAGCCCCCCTAAAAAGGGCCTAGTGACGCCCCTGGCAGTGAGTGAATCAAATTTTTCTTCAGGGAGACTACAATGCACTGTCTGATGCGATACTGTAGTAGATGGTTGCATAGTTATAATTTTCTCCCTGATATTATCAATCTTGTAAGTAAAAAAGTTCATAAAGTCATTACTGCTGTGCTGCTTGGAAACGTCTGGGCTTGAAGCTTTATTTTTCGTTAGTTTAGCCACTGTTTCAATTAAATACCTTGGGTTTTGTTTATTTTATTCTAATAGGGTTGAAAAATAAGCAGATCTAGCAGTTTTTACGGCCTTTCTGTATGCAGTCGTGCTCTCTTTCCAGCACTTTTTGAAATGCGAAATACCTTTAGTTTTGTTTTCTTCCAGTTTCGCTCCATTTTTCTGGCCACTCTCTTAAGGGCCTGAGTGGGCTAGTTGTACCATGGCGTTGGACTACTTTCTTTAATCTTCTTTAAGCACAAAGGAGCAACTGTGTCTAAAGTGCTGGAAAAGAGAGAGTTAAAAGTTTCTGTCGCAATATCGAGTTCTTCTAAGCTATCTGGGATACTGAGATGATGAAACTGATCAGGAAGATTATTTATAAAGCAATCTTTAGTGGCAGAAATGATAGGTCTAACATATTTGTAACAAAGAGTCGGCTTGGCAGCCTGGGCTAATTGAAGTTTACACAAGACTAGATAATGATCTGAGATGTCATCGCTCTGCTGCAGAATTTCAACGGCATCAACATTGATTCCATGTGCTAATATTAGAACTACATGATTATGACAATGAGTAGGTCCTGACACGTGTTGTCTAACTCCAATAGAGTTAAGAATGTCTTTAAATGCCAATCCCAATGCATCTTTTTTGTTATCTACATGTATATTAAAATCACCAACAATTAGGACTTTATCTGCAGCCAGTACTAACTCTGAAAGAAAGTCAGCAAATTCTTTGATAATGTCTGTATGGTGCCCTGGTGGCCTGTATACAGTAGCCAGCACAAATCTCAAATGTGATTTATCATTTACACTAGATATTGTTACATTAAGCACCAACACTTCAAAATAATTAAATTTGAAACTAGACTCCTTAGTAATTCTGAAAATATTACTATAAATTACAGCAACACCTCCCCCTTTGCCTTTCATACGAGGTTCATGTTTATAACCGTAATCTTGGGGGGTGGACTCATTTAAAGTAATGTATTTGTTTGGTTTTAGCCAGGTTTCTGTCAAACACAGCACATCTAGGTTATAGTCTGTAATCATATCATTAACAATAAGTGCTTTTGAAGTAAGGGATCGAATATTCAGCAACCCGAGCTTTATCATTTGTTCATTTGTATTATATCTATATTTTATTTGTTGAACATCAATTAAATTTTTACCCTTAGATGGGTTCGGAAGTTTTTTTGTATTTCCTAATTCGGGGAACAGACAGTCTCTATATGATGATATCTAGGGGAAAGAGTCTCTATGTGATGGGATTTATCTGACCTCAGTGACGTGAGACAGCTAGCAGACGGTCGGTTTAGCCAGTTTGTCTGCTTCCTGACCTGAGCCCCAAATTTTCATGTTTGAGCTCTAAGACTATGTGCCATATTACTAGAGAGAAGAGCAGCACCATCCCAGGAGGGATGAATACCATCTCTTTTTAACAGGTCAGGTCTACCCCAAAAACTTTTCCAATTGTCTATAAATTCTATATTATTTTGCGCACACCACTTAGCATCTCTCCTTCGAACAGGAAGGGGGCCAGAGCGAATGACAGTGCCTGACATCGTACTTGTGAGTTCACACACCTCTTTAATGTTAATTTTAGTGATCTCCGACTGGCGAAGTCGAACATCATTAGTGCCGACATGAATAATAATCTAATTTACGATTAGCATTAGCCAGCACTTTTAAATTTGCTTTGATGTCAGGCGCTCTGGCTCCCGGCAAACATGTGACTATGGTGGCTGGTGTCTCTATTTTCACGTTCCGTGTAATAGAATCGCCAATAACTAGGGCACATTCAACAGGATTCTCATTGGATGTTTCACTGAGTGGGGAGAATCTATTTGATGTTGTAATTGGAACTGAAGAGCGGTGTTTTTTCCCGCGACTACAGCGTCTCTCCATGACCCAATTGCCCTGCTGCACGGGCTCTACTATTTAGTAGCTAATAGTGCAAGCAGTGGTACTGCACATCGGTCTATATGACCTAGTTGAAACACACGCCGGAGAGGGGTGTGGCCACAAAGCCTTTCACGAACTGGATAAATATTGTGAAATTTCTGATCCCATCTGACTTCTGACCTATAATGCTGCCTAAATCATAATCATACACTGTTTGTTCATTGGCCAAAGGAACCTGGGCCTGGGTGAACCTGATGTAGTTTTGGTTCCTTGCCACTGTCGCCTTTTTCGGCTTTCTTCGCCTTTGTCGCTTTTGGCTTGCTTAGTTGGGGACATTTAATTTTATATTTAACAATACTATTACAACATTATTTTCCTGTTATCTCTGTAAAGCTGCTTTGAAACAATCTGTATTGTAAAAAGCAATATATATATATATATATATATATATAAATAAAGGTGACTTGACTTGACTTTCAGACACTCCTGTGGTTACTCAGTCATCTTCCCCTGCACAGCCAGAACATATGGTGTAAAACGGGGAATTTCTCTGATGTAGAACCTGTCTTACAGCTGTCACGCCGCACAACAGAACAGTAATTTCTCAAAGGCAACTAGGTTTTGAATACAAAAGGCGGCCTTACGGCCACGATCATTCTCTGGATTCATAGCTGCTCAGGCTCTATGCAAGGGGCTGAGGCATGGCTAGATAACAGTCATGTAGAGCGAGAGACATATAGCGTTGGGAACAGCAGTATAGTCAGTGCATCATGAGGGCTATGGCCGGCATCGGCGCCAGGGTGTACAGTGAAGGCGACAAAATAGAAGGCGAGAATAGCGTAGTACCAGCATAAGTAGCGGTATAGCATACTTCATCACAAAGCAGCAGCACAGCCAGAGCTCTTATCATATAAGTGATGAACAGCGATCTTGTCGTTTCTCAGTGAACCGGGGTTGCGACAGTAACCAGAGATGTTCCCTTTCGAGAGCGGTCACTTCAGTATCGCGTCAGCTTGATGCTGCGGGAACAGAATCAATCCCACCGTGTGAGAGGTGTAGATCAGGCCGAAGATACCAGGCTAAGGCTACACCAATCACAGAGTAGAACAACAGCCAATAGCGCGTTCCTCTAGGAGTGCTCACAGCTGATAGACAGGGCCAGACCAATGAGCTGCTCAGCTCAAGTACACCCGAATTTGCATATCAGCTAGAATATCAGGCTGCACTGCATACAGGGCAGCATAACAGCAGTAATCACATATCGGTATGTTCATAAGCACAGCATCAACAGCCGTAGTGGCAACAACTGTGAACAGACGCAGTAAGATCAGAATAGCAAGTTGCACTGAAGAATACAGGGCAACACAACCACAGTGATCACATATCAGTATGCACATAAGCACAGCGTCAACACCCGAAGCGGCAACAACATGTGTGCACACTTAGTCAAAAGCAAGACTAGGAGATAAGTGAGGTTAATCACTCACCAAAAGCACTTGAGACGCCATTTTAGGGCGGCACATTCAACTTGTAAAACCTGGCGAATGTGTTCTGTGAAGCCCAGCCAACTGCGCTTTAGACCTGGTCCATGAAGAGGTGATAGACCTCGTCGAGTGAGCTCTCATGTTAAGGGGGGCCTTCCAGCCCCTGGCTCACATAAGTCAAGCAATAGTGCCCACTATCCAGTTAGCTCTGCTTAGGTATTGCACATCCCTTAGTACAGTCAACCACCATAGCACACAAAGAGGTGGTCTGTTTATCTGCTGTTCGCGACTGACCACTGCACTGAGACAGGAGGGTATTCATATCGCGTGATTGGCGGGAATTTTGTCCTCCTTACACGACTGACCACTGCACTGAGACAGGGGGATGTTTATCGTGCGAGTGCTGGGAATTTGAATTTGCTGGGAATCTGATGGCCAGGGTGACCTGAGGGTGATGGTGTGGTACAAATACGCCGACGATTCGTCCTCGACCCGCGCCCCTGTGCCCCATCACAGCATCATGAGAGCGGAGGTTGCTACCCTACTGGCGAAGGGTACGATCGAGACTGTCCCTCCAGCCGAAATGAGGTCCAGGTTTTACTGCCCCTACCTGATTGTCCCGTAGAAATCCGGTGGGTTACGGCCAATCCTGGACCTGCGCATCTGAACCGCCCCCTTCACAGGCTGCCGTTCAAGATGCTCCTGGCCAAACGCATTTTCGAATCTGTGCAGCCACAGGATTGGTTTGCAGCGATCAACCTGAAGTACGCCTACTTTTATGTGTCCGTTCTCCTTCGACTCAGACCGTTCCTGCGGTTTGCTGTCAGGGGGCGTGCATCCTGCACTATCACTGGCTATTCTAGCTCACTCTCGAGACTCTCAATGGACACGCTGCCGCCAGCTCCTGGACAGGACCGAGCGCCCTTAGCATTCTATTGCCTCGAGTTGCTGGCAGTACGCCTTGCATTGCTCAAAGGTCAACGCGTACTTGTCCACTCTGACATTACCGCGTCAGTAGCGTACATTTACCATCAAGGTGGTCTATGCTTCCGCCGTATGTCGCAACTTGCCCGCCACCTCCTCTTATGGAGTCAGAAGCATCTGAGGTCGCTTCGAGCCATTATTCCTGGAGCCCTGAACTGTGCAGCCTACGAGCTCCCACGGCTTCAGCCCCTCCCTGGAGAATGGTGACTCCATCCCCAGCGGTTCAGCTGGTTTGGGACCAGTTCGGGGACGCACAGATAGATCTGTTTGCCACGACTCGACCCATTGCGCCCTGTATTACTCCCTGTCCGAGGGCACGGACATTTGGTCATTCTGGTCGCGCCGCACTGGCCCACCCAGACCTGGTTCTCCGAACTTGTACTCCTCGCGACAGCACCTCCCTGGCCTATTCCTCTGAGGAAGGACCTCCTTTCTCAGGGACGGGGCACCCTATGGCATGTGGTTCCTGGATGGGATGAGGCAGGTTGAGTACCCTACCACCAGCGGTGGTGGTTACCATCACTTCCGCTTAGCATCGTCCACGAGACATGTCTACGTGTTGAAGTGGAACCTCTTCGTCAACTGGTGCTCTTCTCACCGAGAAGACCCCGGAGATGCTCGATCAGTGTCGTGCTTTCCTTCCTGCAAGATGGGTTGGAGCGAAGGCTGTCTCCCTCCACCCTGAAAGTATATGTTGCCGCTATCGCCGCACATCTTGAAGCAGTTGAAGGTAAGTCCGTGGGAGAGCACAACCTAATCGTCAGGTTCCTGAGAGGTGCGAGGAAACTAAATCATCCTTACCCTCCTCTCGTTCCCTCTTGGGACCTCTCAGTGGTTCTAACTGCCCTGCAGAGTGCTCCCCTTGAGCCTCTGCAATCAGTCAAGCTTAACTTCCTGTTATTTAAAGACAGTGCTCCTGGTTGCATTGGCCTCCTTCAAGAGGGTAGGGGACCTGCACGCATTTCCGTTGACGTAGCGTGCCTGGAGTCCGGACCGGCTTACTCTCACGTGATCCTGAGATCCTGGCCTGGATATGTGCCCAAGGTTCCCAGCCAGGTGGTGAACCTGCAAGCGCTGCCCTTGGAGGAGGCAGACCCAGCCTTGGGACTGCTCTGTTTAGTACGCACTCCTGCCTATGTAACAGAACGCAGTGTTTCTGGACCTCAGACCAGCTCTTTGTCTGTTATGGTGGGAAGCTGAAGGGAAAGGCTTCTCCAAGCTTAGGTTGTCTCACGGATGTGGACACCTTTGCTTGGCTTACCAGCAGCTAGGTCGATCATGCCCCCTTGGTGTGACTGCCCACTCCACCCGGAGTGTGGCGTCCTCTTGGGCTCTAGCGCATGGCGCCTCGCTAACAGACATCTGCAGAGCTGCAGGCTGGGCGCCACCTAACACATTCGCCAGATTCTACAATCTCCGAGTGGAGCCTGTGTCCTCCCATGTACTTGCTTCAACCAGCCAGTACTAGGACCCGCTCAGGTGTCTTCGCTTGCTCGCCATTCCACTCCACGGACTGGATACGTGCGCTATATTCCTCAGGTGAGCTTCCCCGCAAGCCCTGAGTTCCTCCAGCACTGCTGACGTCGACGCCAGTGTCTATTGCCTGCGCGTCGGCTAGGTGCCTCCCGTGTGCATGGTCCCCCCTCTGGGCGACCCCCACATGTGTATTTCCACTGTAAGCCTCTCTGAGCATGTGTCTTTCCCTTGGCAAGCCACCTTGCCACCCTGGGGTTGAAATCAGCGGCGTGCACATACCTCCTCAGGGGCAGGGGCGGAGGGACCAAAAAGGGCACTAAATAAAAAAAATGATTACTTCTTGATTTTTTTTGTTTTTGTTCTTTCTTTCCTTGGCATTCTAAGAAAATATGTTGATACAATTATTAGAATACATAACACATCAAATGAAAATAGGGAAATTATGATAATATTACTAAATATTATTTACTTCACCAAACAAAACAGTGAGAATCAAGAAGGTAATTATGGAAAATTAATTTTTAGTTTTGTTGATGTTGTAAATTTAATGTATGTATTATATGTATGAAAGACTGTTAGCTATCATGAATCAGTAACACTTTACAATAAGGATTCATTAGCTAACATTAGCTAATGAACTGCACTTCAGCATTTATTAATCTTAGTTAATATTAATTTCAGGATTTACTAAAACATTAAAATAAAAGTTGTATTTGTTATCATTAGTTAATGCACTGACTGTGACATAACATGAATAAACAATTAACAGTTGTAGTATTAACTAAGATATAGCCTACAGTAACAAATGTGTTGCTCATGTTTAGTTCATGTTAGTTCATACATGAATAATGAACAAATGAACCTTATTGTAAAGCGTTACTATGAAATCAAAGATATAAGTTCCTCACAATTTAGAGTTGAACATGGACTTACGATTTCATTGAAACTAACTGTTAGATGTATTTCCCCTTGCACTTTTATTCCTTGGATAAAAACGAATGACATTGTCACTCAGAATGCATCTGAAATCGAGTTAGGCTACTTTTATTGTAGTTAAGAATAACTCGCATCCTGCAGCAACTTTTAGAGTAGCATGGTGATGGTAGGATAAATGTAATTTTCCGTATTAGCTTAAACGTTACCTGCTGCTCGTTTGAAGAGACTCGCGCGAACTGCTGCTAGTGTGTACCAGAACCGTTAAATTCGTATGAGGCGCTGCAAAGGAAACTCCGCCTACCACTTCTCCGCCAATTTTTTTTTTATATAATATTGTTTGTATTATTATTGTTAGTGGCAAGGGTGTGTGTGTGTTTCATTTATTATAATATTTATAATAATAATAATTATTATTTACAATTATCAGAAAAGGGCACAATACATTTTGAGACAAAAGGGGCAGGGGCGTGAGCGTGATTACTCAGTTCATCCTGTGAACCCTCTGTATTGGTTATTAATTGGTTAATAGAAAGATACATTTCCGGGGCATGGGAAATGTCTTTCTTACTTTATAGTACTACTAAGAGAAAGTAGTAAAAATCTATGATTAGCGACTTCAGTATGTGAGCTTGAGACACGGACAACTTTACGTGTGAAACTCATACACATACATACATGCATACAGTTTACCAAGGGAAAGTGAGCTGAAGCAGAATACAGGAAAGCAAGAAGTTATATCATTGTTTGAAATTCAGCAGATCAACAGCCTTGAGCAAACCATCAGTTTAGTTCTAACACGCCCTTCTTTTAAACGGGGTAAGGATACTTAATGTATCAAATAATGAGACTAAGTTTGGCTTTAAAGCTTATTTGTTAAATGTAACAAAAAGTTATGTGTCTGATTGTCTCAGTCGTTACAGCTTCCACAA
This sequence comes from Gila orcuttii, assembly GCA_026230005.1. Lineage (NCBI taxonomy): Eukaryota > Metazoa > Chordata > Actinopteri > Cypriniformes > Leuciscidae > Gila > Gila orcuttii. Next base: position 13,745,862 of record JAPDVR010000015.1, on the reverse strand, counting down.
AAATATTAATCAGCACAACTGTTTTCAACATTGATAATAGTAAGAAATGTTTCTTGAGCAGCAAATCAGCTGAAGGATCTTGTGACACTGAAGACTGGAGTAATGGATGTTGGAAATTTAGCTTTATCATCACAGAAATAAATAAATAAATTACATTTTAAAATATATTAAAATAGAAAATTGTTATTTTAAATTGTAATAATGTTTCACAGTATTTCTGTTTTTACTGCATTTTGAGCATAAGAGACTTCTTTCAAAACATTACAAAAGCTTACCAATCCCCTGTGTGTTTATTTTAGGTACAAAACTGTCTGAGATTGAGAGGGGTGTGCAGAAGCTGGACCTGACAGGAAAGAGTCGTGTGCAGTTACGAACAGGATCAGAGATCAACCTTGTGAGCGTGGGGACGAAGCCAGCTAAACGGAATTCCTTCAGACGGTCCCTTGCTTTCTGCACTGAACGAGCACAGGTAACAACTGTCCCTTACAATGAAAGCACTGTAGCAATACTATGGAACATTGATGATATCAGATTATAATACCATGGAACTTTGATATATATCACGGTTCTGGATATTTACCATATTCATGCATCATGGTATTTAGTATTTGGTCCAAGACATTTTAAGGAAATCCATGGTGTTACCATACTTACAAAAATTACAGTAAAAAACTGTACCACAGTAATACCACGTTTTTTTTTTTTTTTTTTCTTTTTTTTTTTTTTTTTTACATATACCATGATAGTACAGTACCTTGATATTCTTGGAATACCATGTAAATTCAATATATCAAATATATATATATATATATATATATATATATATATATATATATATATATATATATATATATATATATAATATATATCAGTGTTATTTTTGTACCATTGAGATACTATTATAGTTTTTATTATTATTATTATTATTATTTTGAATTAGTTTTTATTTTTAAATGTTCCATTTTTATTTTACTGAAAATTTAAGCAATTTTGTTTAGCCACAATGTAGATTTTTATTAATTTTTATTTTGGTTTTACTTTGTTATTTTTGAACATCAAGTTAAACTAGATGAAAATAAATATTTTTTAAATATTTATTTTATTTCCATAAACGTTTATTTTATTTCAAATAACAAAATTTTTTGTTAAAACAAATGTTTCTAGTTAACTAAATCCTTGTATGATGGCATTGGCATCTGACGACATCACTGTATCGAGGGTGCTGCCACAGTACCCTTTTGCACCATAGTAATGTCAGGAAAAACACAGTCATCTTAGTACATGCCCAGAAAACATGATAATACCATAGTATTATTTGTGAGGTCTGATAGGAGCCTTTTAAAGTGGCATTGGGTTTGGCTAGATGACTGCTGAACTGCTGAAGTTGAAGTGCTACACTGCCACCTGTTTTTTGGATGGTGTAACTGCAACACTTTGCAAGAAGTTCATTTTGATTTGTAAGATCAAATACATGAGACAAAGATGAGGACGTTTGATTTTGGGCCATTTTCAGGTGTTTTTTTTTATGTAATTTCTTTGTGGCTAGTCTTGTTTGGTGCTTTGTTTGTCAGTTGTAGCTGCTGTTGTGAGTTCAGTAATTACAGTGGGTTGGATTGGGAGCCACTTCCTCCCAGAGGAGCAGAGAATAACGCACAGATAAGAGCTGTTTTAACCGACCATTACTCCCTACTTTATCAAACAATGATGAGTGGTTCCTCAGTGGAGGACTCTGCTGACTTTTAAAGCAGCTGTGACTCTTGTTTGAGTCATTTAGGATATTTGACCATTTCACCCTATAAAAGGAAATGTCTTGAACACTCTCCTCTGTTTTTCTATTTCTCTCAAAGGGGGGCTTTCTGACCCCACTCTTGAGGAGAACCGCCTCAGCAAAAAGCACCCTAAAGAAAGCTCCGTCTGCCCTGTTTATCGAGCATGGCAGAGTCTTCCAGCGGAGGAAGGTAAGATTCAGCATGAGCACACTGCACAGCCTCCCACATGGATTGTTTGATTGTATTGGATTTCCCAATGACTCAGTAGAAGAGCTGACAACTAACACCAGCCTCTAACTTCAAAGACTTTTGACCTTCATTATATGGACAAAAACATTCTGCTAAATATCTTTTGTGTTCCACACAAGAGTCATAAATCACATGACCAAGACCAACACATAATTCTCCTCAGAGAATTATGTGGTTATTATTGTTATCTAAAAAAAAGTTAATTGAACTAAAGCTGAAATAAAATAAAATTTAAATATTAGATGAATTCAAACTAAATTGTTACCTTGGCAAGTAAAATTGATAACTGGAAATAAATAACAACTAAAACTGAAATAAAAATAAATGAAACCTAAACAGTAATATTTAAAAATGTCTGTCAAATCGATTAACATAAGTTTATATGTACACGGTGTGTGTGTGTGTGTCATATTTATATATATATATATATATAAATTGTTAGATGCGATGTATCGCAAGTAATCTATTTGACAGCACAAAAACAAAAACTAAGAACACTGTACTACTATGTAGTATATACATAATAGTAAAATAACACTGCTATGACCCTTAACCTCTTTTTATTTGTGTTTGTAGGAATGGGAAACCAAAGGTTCAGGTTGAGAAGACTCTCCCACATTCCCCTCATATTGTCAGTATATTATTGCACTGAAAATAATATTCTTTCCAAGCATGTGGATCATGCAGTGGTTTGGATTTTTAAAGTTCTTTGTTATTTTTTGGGGGTCCTTGGTACTGTTCTTGGTACCAAAATCAAACAAACTCTTTAGCGCCAGATTCTGTTCATATACAAACTTTCATCTTCACACTCAGAGGGCTACATGATAGGGAGCAACTACAAAATAATTTTACATTTCTAGTTTTTAAAGTTAAACTAGAAATGTTTTTAAAGAGCAACTACAAAATATTTTTACATTTCTAGTAAATGTTTGTTGAGATGATGCTGGTGTACTTTTCTTTAGACATGTAAGATAACTTTGACACCAACATTTCAGGTAGAATAACTATGTGTATAGAATGGCACATTTAAATAAAGTGGATTTTTACGTTTATCATCATAGCACAATATTTATCCTTATGTAAATCACTTTGCACTTGAACTCAACCTAAACTGTGTTTGCGGTTTTCAGGAAGGCATTGTCGTGGTCAAAATCAGGAATCGTCAGTGTGAAGATCAAACACAATATGATTATAGCTAAATGATTATTGATTATTGAAGAGTAATTACCTCTTTGTTTTTTATTTTTTACAAGACTCACAAATCTGTGGTAATTTATCGATATTTGTACAGTTTATATCAGTGCACATGCAGTGTATTATGTGTTGAGCTTTTTTAATAATGTACCATAACCATGTTTTTTATTCATGTTTTTATGAAGCATTGATTTGTCATTACAGCTGAAGAGATTTTGCCGGTATTGATCCCACTTTAGGGAAGGTTTTTCTGTATAGTTTGGTAACTTGTTTATGATAGAATGGCCTAATGGTGCTGTACAAATAATAACTGTGGAGAACAAAAACACCGCTAATGAGCATAGTATTTGTACAATAAATAAAGCGATGCTGGATAAAGCATAATTTCTTCACTTGTCCTTGTCTATGAATCTTCTTTTTTCGTTTGCTTGTTTTCTCGAGATACAGTAGAGTAAATTTGATGTAAAATGGTATGACATTGTATTATGTATGGTTGCCATAATGTGGGAAAAAAAAAGCGACACTTGTGCGTTCTGATAATTTCATTCAGGTTAATGTAACAGTGAGGACCTTTTCTTCTGTAAAAGAAATAATCCAAATTAAATACAAAAAAACAGGTGACCATTGAATTAAGTTTTATCTTTTCTAGAGATAGACAGTCTTAACATATTAAATGCAACTAGTTAAACTTTTATTTAACACATCTTTATATCTTTTATTGTTTTTGAAATAATGGTTACTGTATGTACTGACAAGCCTTAATGTAAACTAAAATATAATCTAGTTTCTTAGATTAATTACTTTAATTTTTAAATTTTTATTTAATTACTTTAGCTTTAAATGTAATATTGAATAACACATCACAGTTAAATTCATAATCAAGTGGACTACTTAACATCTGCTTTAGTATGTTAGTAAACGTCAAAATAATTGTACTTTTTACATTTGTATTTGCCTACAATTGCACATTCAATATACTTATTATTTATTTGTTTAATTTCTTTAAAACCCTTGTGGTATTTTAATTAAGGCAGTAGTCAGGACAGTGGCCCTCCAGGACCGAGTTTGTTGACCCCTGGCCTGGATTAAGCTTTTCAAATATCAGTGGTGTTTATAACATTTTCTGCAGTGGACTTTTTCATTATATCTAATATGGAGATAAATACAACGTAAATTGAAAATAAAACTGATATTTTTTTTAGTAATGACTTATCCAAAAAATTTCTGATTTTTGAGAAAGTTTCAGTCACACTGTATACTCTGACAGTCATGACAGTGGGGGTCAGTGTTCGCCACTGGAGGCAGATAGTAAAGCTCAAGCTAAGCAGCCACATAAACAATGTTTACAAACTACACTAGCACTGAATAACGATATAAAAATGACCAAAACGTAATGTAGAAATTGATCAGATCTGCTGGTATCCAGCCATGGACATGTTTAATAAAGTGACGGCTTTTCTGCAGCAGGCTTTGGAAACAGTAAGTAAACATTGACTTTTGAATATTTTCAAACTAGCCTGTTAGCTTAGCCGAGCTAACTTAATATAGAAAACAAATCTCGAGACACCTGTTGCGTGATACTGTAAAACTTTATAAAAGTGCTGTACATAAACGAAATATGGTAGACTGTCAACGTGTTGTCACGCCTTTCAGTGTTTTATATGAAGATATATGCATTGTCTTCAGTTTAGCTTGTGTGCTACAGAAGTTGAGTACTGTACACTAATCAATAGATTGCGTTGATTTGCTGTCTTTTATTGTTTATTAAGTCCATGGATGTAAGTGTATATTTATGTGAGTTTTTCTTTGATCGCCGTACACTTTTGGGTTTGTCTAAAATTTCTTCACGTGGAAGGTGCAAATATGCACGCGCGGGTCTGGACAAGTTTCTGACCAGAGAAAAACGTCACCAGAACCTTAAAAAAGGTTGACAGCATCCATGCATGCATATACATAAGTACTTATAGCATATTTGAAGACGTAAGCCACACTTAAAATGCATTGGCCTCGGCATTATAACAAAATATCAAACCAAGTGGCATAACTTGTTCAAAAGTGACAGTAAAAACATTTATGTTACAAAATATTTATATTGCAAATAAATACTGTTCTTTTGAACTTTCTATTTATCAAATAATCTTAAAAAAAAGTATCACGGTTCCACAAAATATTTTAACATTGATAATATGTAATGTTTCTTGAGCAGCAAATGGAATGAATTTGAAGACTGGAGTAATGATGCTGAAAATTCAACTTTGCCATCACAGAAATAAATTACATTTTAAAATGTATAAAAATAGAAAAAAGTTATTTTAAATTGTTACTATTTCACAAAAAAATTTGAATTTATCAAATGAATTCAGCCTTGATCAGAATAAGAGACTTATTTTGGAAATATATATATATTATATATCATTTTATTTTATTATTATTATTTTTTGTCAAATATTTGAATGGTAGAGTATGTAAAATAAAATTATGAATTTGACCTTGTCCTCTGCTTATTATTATTTAAGACTTTATTATGTTTTAAGGATTATGCATTTACAGGAAATCAGTGTTAAATGATCATATACAATTAATGACAGTAGTGAAAGTGTAATTGCAGTAATAATACTGTTGATCCTGTTCTGATTCTTATAGAGAGAGCCTTCGATAAACCTGCAGGACTCTTTTGTGGATCACTGGAAAGCAATAACCAACTATTACATTGAAACTTCAGGTAAAACTATAAGTGTAAATTCAAGTTAAGCAGTAGCTTACTCATGTATTTGAGTTTTTATAACATACAGTACAGTGTGTTAAACTGTAAATTATGCCATGCTTCAATCTTAGATCATTGGGGAAAAAAGAAAAAGAAAAATACATTAAGAGGAAAGGTAAAGTAGTTAAACGAAAGTTTCAATTGCATGTTTGTCTCTTGTACAAAGATGAGTCTCGTCCGGTGAAGCAGACAGACATCCCTTGGAGGCTCAGACAGATGCTGGACATCCTGGTGTATGAGGAGAAACAGCAAGGAGAGGAAACGGGTCCCTGCATGGAGTATCTGCTCCAGCACAAAATACTAGAGACACTTTGCACACTGGGAAAAGCACAGGTATGAGGACACAGACTCAAGACACAGATTAAAAATATTTAAAGCTGCAAATAAGCTGAAATATTGCTTAATTTGTACAGTATCCTCCTGGCATGAGTCAACAAGTGATGCTGTTTTTCTCTAAAGTCCTGAGCCAGATCACGAAACCTGTGCTGCATTTAATCAATGTCTATCGGCCCGTACAGGTAAGACATGGTCAGTAGGAACTGTTATTGCATGGAAAAGAACTGCGTGTTTAGAAGTTTTATAAAACATTGTCCTATACAAAATAAAATTAAAATAAATATGGGTTTGGGACAATGAGATACAAAAAAAAATAAAAACTGTTTTTAAATGTTTTCAAAAGAAGTTTCGAAATGCTTACCAAGGCTCCATAAGAAAAAAACGATTGTGAAAAAAGTATTATTATTATTACTATTATTATTCATATCATAAATAATATTATTATTGAAAAAAGATCATTCTAATATGCTGATTGGATGATCAAGAAATATTTCTTATTATCAATATTGAAAAAGATTTGCTGATTGATATTTTTGCTGTCAAAAGAACAGCATTTATTTGAAGTAGAAATCTGTTGTAACATTATAAATGACTGACTCAAACTTTTGAACAGTAGCGGAAGTGAATAATGACAGAATCTTTTAGGTGGAAGATTCCTTTAGCTTTTATATCATTAAGTGGACATTAAAACAATCAAGAAATGAAACATAATTAGAATTTATTTATTTTTGTTTATTTATTTAAAAAATATATTTTTATTTGATTTTATTCACGGTTTAATTTTGTACACATTTAAGCACCATGATTTTTTTCATTAAAGCCAGTGTCTTGATTTTTAACATTTGGAGAGCAATACATTCACCACATTTTGGAAATTATTATGAAATGAAGCATCCAATATTTCAATGAAAATTAGGTTGCATTACACTCTCTGATGTGGAAAATAATGTCTAATTTATTCCCTCTTGTCACTCTCTGTTATAGAAACTGATCCATCTGTGTGGACTCCCTGATTCACAGACGGAAAAAGAGGAGTCTCAGTTTCTCCTTGCTGTTTGCACTCGAGTCAAAAAAGACCCTTATGTCCTCAACTATATCCTTGAGGTACTTTCTTCATTATGTCTTCTGAAACTATTGTGTTGACTAGTGTTCAGATTGAATCTGATTTAGATTGTGAATCTTAAAAGTGATAACAAACACCCACATTTCTATCACAAAGATTACCAAAGACTCTCAGAAGAGGTCCAGTTCTCCCTCTGATGAGGCTGTGGAGAAGATCTCCAGTCCTGAGAGGGCTCCCTCTCCACCATCTCCTTCTACCAGTTCTGCCTCCTCCAGCTCACCTCAGGAAGCCACAGGCATTATCCCTGTACTCATTCACCTGGGGAAAACTGAGGTGATTCCTCATGAAAAAAACACAAGACGGATTGGATGTGTAACTAAACCGAATGCATGACTGGGGAGAGGTACCAAAGGCTGATTCACACCAAGTTTTAAAGTTAATAAAAAAAAAAGCACAATGCATTACAATTACATCCTTATGGTGTAGCTGAATACATTTACTGGAAAATAAATAAATATTTAAATTTCTAGGATAAGTGTTTTTAACACTTAATAATGAAAGTTTTTCATAAAACTACTCTACTGTTAAAAACTAAAAGCTAGGACTAAAAACTAGGTCCTAGCTTTTAGTTTAAAAATAGGATGAAATAATTTCACAATTTTAATATTAATTTGGTAACGATTGCATTAAACTTATTTAATTAAACTCATATTATTATTATCATTATTATTATTATTATTATCATCTTAACTTTGACAGGCCTAAAATACATTTTGTTAAATCTTATGTGGGGGGTCCAGCATTGCATTGTGGTCCCTTGGTTTATTCAAAAACAAAGCAAAAAAAACTTGCTAAACATAAATTACGTGCTAAATTTAATTTTTTTACAGTTTTACATTTTACATTTTTTACAGTTTAAAGCACTATTTTTAACATTTGGACTGCATATATAGTAGAGTCACCAAATTTTGAGATAAAATTAAGCATTCAACATATGATGAAAAATTTGGTCGACCCTCAAAAATAATAATATAGCAATAATAACAATAATAATTTACACCGTCTTGTCACTCTGTTTTAAAAGCTGATCCTTGCTGCCCCTTGGTTTGGGGGGAAAAAAACAATAGACAATAACCAGTACAATTGTTTCCAACATATTTGTAAAAATACAGTTTATGGTTCATTGATGTGTTGTGCATTAAAGCCAATGAATTTCACTTTTTTGTGTAAAATCTAATTGGTAAACTTTTGTGCCATTTATTGGATCAGACTTGGTGTGAACGGGCCATAAAGTTCAGTCAACTTTACATTCAGAATCATTGTTTTTAATGAGACTCCCTTTCCCTCTCTCTTAGAAAAGTCATGTTGTGCTCAGATCCATGGAGAGTTTGCTGCTGCTGGTCAGTTTACCACAGGAAGACACTGGACATCTTCTGGCTGAGAGAACTCCACTGTGTCACCTACTCGCTCAGAGACTGACTGAACTTTACTGCCTCATACCCGCATCACTCGACCCTGCAGACATCCACAGCTACTCCAGTGTACAGTGGAGGTGTGTGTCTGTTATGAAGTGCTGAATTGTTTACACTTCATTTGTGGACATGTGTCTTATCTTCTTATACTAAACATTTATTGAAGATTTGTTGTTGGTTTTGCAGGACTCAGTTCACACCGGACAGTACAGTGGAGAGCCCGTCGTTTCCTGGCAGTGAGAACGTCCACAGGTTCTTCTGCTTTTTGGACTACTGCAATGAGCTCATCAAAGAAGCACCAAGGGTTTGACAAAATCATTCATTTTGTGTTGACCATGTGTGTATTTTAGCTTTACAACTGCATTAGTTTGAAATATGTCCTGAATAAAATCATTAGCAATGTTTCTATCCACTTATTTGTATGCGCATTTCGGGATATCGCATAAAAAATTATGGATGGATATGGCAAGATACACATACATTTAAAAATAAAATGCTCAAAAAAAGTATGCACTCAATTAATACATTTTTTACATTTTTATCCGATAAGAAAACTAAGATAGAAACACATTTACAGAAATACAAATAAATTCCATGAATTTATTTTAATTAAAAAACTGTTACTAATATTAATGTTGATAAAATGATGACATGAAAATTTCTATCAAAATATTAAAATATGACTAGCTACATAAAATAACACGGCTACATTATCAATAATGCCTCAATGTTTTAGAAAAAGAAAATCTAAAAGGAATAGCAGCATGAGGTGAAGCTGAAGAATGAATGAATGAATAAATGAATGAACACCAGTAAACTGAAGCCTGTTCTATATGACACATCCTAAATGAGATTAATCAGAAATCCTAGATACACAAACGTAAACGTGAACTTGGACTAAGTTACGTGCTAGCCAAAAACTGTTAATCCCATTGTCGATGCGCTCTTCCTGTAACAATGCACTGAAACACGGCAATGAAGCACATAGAATTCATAACATTCTATATTGTTCTCATTATAATGTTATGTTTATGACAGATTGGCACTGCACATCTTGTACTTAACTGTATTTTCATCTACTTTATCAAATGATTCCAGACATCCCTGCACGTTTTCGAAGCCGTGACGAAAAATGATTTTAATTAAAACATAAGCCTATTGTTGAAAAAAATAATGAGAAAAAATAACTCAGCTGGTTAGCAACACTCGCAACGTGGATCATAGATCATGTACGGACTGGAGTAAGCATATTTCAAGTTTTCTGGACATTTTGTGTACTCTATAGCTCTAAATATTAACCAGCACATGTATGTGCACATATTTCATCACGTCTTCTTCAAATGAAATATATGTTGTGCAAATAAGGACACTGATACAGCCGTACGTCTGATCATGAATGCGATGACACAAGGAATTATTCTGATACCTCCTGATACCAAAGCAGCTGACATAAAGCTGCTTTGAAACAATCTATATTGTTAAAAGCGCTATATATACGTAAATGAAGGTGACTTGACTTGATACACAAAAGACAGTGATGTGGACCGAAAATTCAAAGAAGAATGTAAAAAAAGTAACTATGACTTTATCCTTTCTCTGTTAAACTGACGTGTGTCATTTGTTCAGAGATTTTAGCGCTCGTAAATGTAATGAAAATATTATTAGAACTTTTAAATGTTCTTCCGCGTTTCTTTCATTCATTCATTCATTCAGCACAAATAAACACAACGATGCTGGTTTGATGCAGGAATTTAAGGGTTTCTCAAGGGATGCAGGTATCTCCCTCGTTCTTGAGAGTTTGTTGTCATATAGCATTATATTTTTAAAATACATTAAGATGCCCTCAACTCTGCTTTTTTTTTTTTTTTTTTTCTCCGTGGTCATATTTTAATATTCATGTGTCTGTATAATGAGTGTGTTGTAGATCTGTGTTTTATTGGTTGTTGTTTCCCCTCTTCCCCTCATCTACACTCCCACTTTTCCACAGCTTTACATGCCCATTTCTTGAGACTTTTTGAACTCTGAGGTGTTAACAACCAGGCAAAAACAGGGGGGGTTTCATGACACTAAGGCTATTTTTTAAAGTTTTTATTTTTATTTTTATTTTTATTTTTTTACATTTCTATAATTTGTTTAATAGTATATTTTTTATGGTATAGAAATGGTCTCATGTTGATTATAAACGTATTGCACATAATTATATATGTTTTTTTCCTTTAGGTACTTGGTGTTGAACTGGCGAGAGCAATTCACCTTCAGTGGCTTAAAGGAGTCATCCAGCCTCATCTGCTTCAGATGTGAGTAGAAAACACAAAACGTCCTCAAAGGTTGCTGTCTGCTGTCATGAGAATTGTAAGTTCGCAGGATGACAGGAAGAGTGGTGCTGATTTTTTTAACTCTGTGTGTCCAGGTCAGAGGTTGGGATCCTGGTACACACCGCTCTGCTGTCCTGTTCTGTACGTAACATACGTTCCCCTGCACTCCTGGAGGAATTGGTTCAGTTTCTGTTGGGCAGTGACACACATTGTGAACAGCAGCAGGACACACATACACACATTCTACGTTACCGCCTTATTGAACACTGCAACCACATCTCAGACGAGGTAACTAGATTAAAGGATTCATACATTTTCACTCTTGAGAGCATCACTTTGATACAACGTGTCTTTTGCCCTGTTAGATCAGTATTACAACATTGCGTCTCTTCGAGGAGCTTTTACGGAAGCCCCACAGGAGCATCTTGACCAATCTGGTGCTGCGTAATCTTGAGAAGCGCAGCTACAGGCTGTCCGGATCAGGGGCCGCGGACGAGAGACATGCAGTCGAGAGTGATGTTCTGGAAGAGTCTGAGTGAGCAGAGAGACTGAACACAGATTCTCTTACTTCTCATAGTGGCTCTTTATTTATTGCTCACTCTCTTTCTCTATCAGGGAGCTGGAAGAGGATCCATTTTTCACAGACATGTATGAAGACAGTGGGTTCAGTGGCCAGGAGCCTCTTCTGTCTCTGCCCAGTGCTAGAGAAAGACGTAATCCCAGTGCGCACACACAAGTTGCTGACCTCGTCAACAGGTATCATTAGAAGACAATGAAGTTTTTGCTTTGTAATGTAAAAACAGAGCATGTGAGTGGAGCGGTAATGTTTGCTCCGGAGTGGAGAGCGCCTCTCCGAAGATTCTGCTCCGCTCGCTCAACCCAGAATGCCCTTTGTGATGCTGTTTTGAGAATCTGTGAAATAAGCAATGGATCTAATATTATGGAGTCAAATATTGTTTTAAAGGGGATGGTTCACCCAAAAATGAAAATTCTGTCATCATTTACTCATCCTCAAGTTGTTCCAAACCTGTAATCATTTCTTTGTTCTGCTGAACACAAAGGAAGATATTTGGAAGGATGTTCGTAACCAAACAGTTGTGGGGCACCATTGACTTCCATTGTATGGAAAAAAAATACTATGGAAGTCAATGGGGCCCATCAACTGTTTGGTTGCAAACATTTTTCAAAATATCTTCCTTTGTGTTCAGCAGAACAAAGAAATGTATACAGGTTTGCTGCTGAGAGCGCCGTTTAGATGAATATGTAAATATGTGCTGCGCACTTCCCTCTCAATAACAAAATAAACATACAATAAAAATAAACAGCAGTAAAGAAAGCATCTGATCATAGCCATGTGGATATGTTTGCAGTTCGGCACTATCAAGTCATGTCACGTTTTATTATACCAGTTTATATAATATTGTTTTAAAGCCACAAATAGGCGTCTTATAACTGTTGCCTACTGTAAGTGAGACATTAAAGAAATTCATTACAAAGAGAAAGACATGTAATACAGAGAAAATTCATGTCGCAGCAGGATTTGAGCAAACGTCGTTTTAACAGTGAGCAATCGCTTGGGTCGTGAGCGGATCGCACTGGCATAGAGCGGAATTATGAACGGAGCGGTTACACCGCTCTGCTTCGCTCACATGCTCTGTATAAAAACTGAATTTTTGAAGGACAAAAGCTATAGAAGCATCATAACCATACTGCCCTTACAGTACTGTGAAAAAAGAGTTTGTCCCCAGTCTGGTTTTCTCTGTATTGTAACATATTTTTACAAAGTTAAGCAGATCTTCAAACATTAATATTAATATATTTATTATTTATATTTAATACTTTATTAATATTTTTAGTTCAATTTTAAATAACAATAATAAATGCATTAGCAAAATGGCAATATAAAATCACTTAATATAATATCATGCTTAATATTTTTCTCACACAGCTAGATCTGTATACATCAAAATATCAAGCTGTCTGTTTAGGAAGGGGATCATCATATTTGGGGTTACTTGAGATCAAATAGTTTGAAAACACTTTAGTGTGTAGGATATATATATATACACACACACAAACACACTACTGTTCAAAAGCTTGGGGTCAGTAAGATTTTTTTTAAAGATTTTATTATGCAATGACACGTTTATAATGTTACAAAATACATTAAAATATTTAAAATAAATTCTGTTCTTCCTATTAAAATATACTTAAAATATATATTAAATAAACCTAAAATATATTAAAATATAAAATGGTTATTTTAAATTAATAATATTTTACTATATTACTGTATTTTTTGTATATTTACTGTATTTTTGATGTAAAAACAAGTATTAAAAGATTTTAATAAAATTAAAAAAGATTGATTTTAGACACTTTCAATAATCTTAGAGTGGTCAAATATCATACAATGGACTGGTTGATATATTGGATGTCTATACATGTGATTGATTGTTTGAATTTCTAACTTGTTTTTAATTTTCTTAGCTTCTTGTGTTTAGTGCCCCAAGAGGCAAAAACATCCCATCTTGTTCAGGGAGCAGGATATGACACATACGTTCATGATGCGCACAAACTGGTGAGTTGGCACACTGAAAACAAAATAAAAGTTCAACCAAATTTTTTGTGTTACAAAACATTTTTGTGTTGTTTTGCCATGTTACTCATTGAAGTTGAATGTAACGTTACTATCAACTTACTACTAGTGTTTTTTGCTTTTTCAAGTTTGGTTTTCAAATATTCTCACACTGAAACTGTCCTTCTCTCTTGCTCTCTCTCTCTCTCTCTCTCTCTCTCTATAGTTAAACGAATGTACTGCTCTTTCACATGACTGGAACTGGCCAGATTCTGCAAAAACCACTGAAAACAACCCAGCTACAGAATTCTATGAAGGGCACTTCCTACAAACCCTGTTCGACAGGATCGCACGCATACTAGAGCAGGTAGAGTAGTATTTTTCAGCAAGATACCTCACTCTCAACTTGAATATACACTGTGTTCCAAATTATTATGCAAGTGACATATCAGTAGGATTTCAGTACAATAAAATTCAGATTTTAGTTGTTCAAAGAAAGTGTTTTTTTATTTTTATTTCTCCATATCTTTTTAGATAACTGGTATCAACCTCAGACAGGTTTGTTAAATAGTTTGCCAGCCAGGTCTACTTGGGTAAATGGAAACCCTACTTTAAGAAGTTGTTTCACATTATTAAGCAAGTCACAGTTCTCATGCATTATGGGGAGGAAGAAAGATCTTTCTGAAGATGAAAAGCATGATGACATGGTGCAATATTATGCAAAAGGCATGAAAACAACTAATATTGTGTGAAAACTAAATGGATATTATCAAACTATCATAAGATTTGTGAGTAATTTACAGCACAAGAGAACTCGATCAGATAAAGGCTTGAGGAAAGTTTCTGTCAAAAAAAGTTATTGTTTAAAAAGGACAGCTATAAAAAAAAGCCATGGTTGAGCAGCAAACAGATATTTGTAGCTGCTGGTGTCTCTGGAGTTTTAAAAACCTCTCCATGCAGGCTGGCAGTTATGCGTAAAGTTGCATTTCAGCCACCTCTAACCACAGCTCACAGAAACGTTTACAGTGGGTGTGGAAATACATTTTTAAACAGTTTTATTGCAGTGGTGTTTTTTGCAGCATGGGATAGTGGTTCTCAACCTCTCCTGCAGGGACCTCCTGACAGGACATGTTTTTGTTTTAACCCTGAAATGGCACACCTGATTCAATTAATTAAATGCTCAAAGGCTTAATGTGTAAAGCTGACTAATTGAATCAGGTGTGCCATTTCAGGGTGAAAACAAAAACATGTCCTGGTAGGGGGTCCCTGCAGGAGAGGTTGAGAACCACATAGTGCATTGTCCTGAAGGAAAATCCTAATGAAAAGGCACTATCCTAAAGGCAGAAAATGGTTCGTTATAAACTCCACATATCTTGCAGAAGTCATTTTGACATCCTCAGAGACCCTAAAGGGACCTTCCATCTCACTTCCCAATATTCCGTCCCAAATCATCACCCGCTAGCTCCTTGCTGGAACGTGGTGGCCATTCACCAACCATCCAGAAATCCATCCATCTACCATCCATTGCAGTACAGCATTTGTCAGTGTATAAAACTATTTAAAAATGAGTCTTCATGTATTTCTACACCCACTGTAAACGTTTCTGTTTGTGAGCTGTGGTTAGAGGTGGCTGAAATGCAACTTTACGCATAACTGCCAGCCTGCATTGAGAGGTTTTTGATACTCCAGAGACACCAGAAGCACCAGAAATATCTGATTGCTGCTCAACAGTGGCTTTTTTTTTTTATAGCTGTCCTTTTAATACATTACATTTTTTTGACAGAAACTCTCAATAATAATCCTTTATCTGACCAAGTTCTCTTGTGCTGTAAATTACTCACAAATCTTGATAGTTCGATGATCTCCATTTAGTTTTCACACAATATTAGTTGTTTTCATGCCTTTTGCATAACATTGCACCATTTCATCTTCAGAAAGATCGTTCTTTCTCCCCATATTGCATGAGAACTGTGACTTGCTTAATAATGTAAAACAACCTCTTTAAGTAGGGTTTCCATTTACCTAAGTAGACCTGGCAAACTATTTAAAGTTCCTCTGTAGTCAATAATTTTATCCCTTAAAACTCGTCTTTGATCACCAAAATGAAATATCTAGACGTTTTTTCCTTGAATTTTTTTTTTATGCCTTATAATAGCTTGAATGTAACTCTACACCCTTGCCTCATTTAGTATACACGGTTCTATGAATATGCCAATTAGCCCCGCCTCCACTCACTCACACCAGCTCAGAGATCCACTAGTTGATGATCACATGTTGACGTGATTGGTTACAAGGTAGTTTGTGACGTCAGAAACAGAAGCGATTTCAAACCCCGTTTTTGAGATTGTCTTTGGTTCACTGCAGTTTTAAGGAGAAAATACTCTGCAATGGTGTTGACTTATGAAAATTGCACATGGTTTGTCTTAAAGCATATTAAAAACACCACATAGACATATAAACAACATTAAAAGCTGGATTTTCACCACAGGGGGACTTTAACAAACCTGTGAGATTGATACCAGTTATCTAAAAAATATGGAGAAATAAAACAAACTTTCTTTGAAAAACTAAAATGTGAATGTTTATTCTACTGAAATCCTACTGATATGTCACTTGCATAATAATCCACAGTGTACAGTGGATAAAAAAGTCTACACACCCCTGTTAAAACAGCTGTTTTTTTGTGACGTAAAAAAAGAAAAATCATATCAGAACTTTTGCACGTTTAATGTAAAAATTCCAACCATATGCATGCCACTGAAAACCAAAGTGACAAATTTCAGAGAACAACAAAAAAAAAAAACTTGGAATAACTAACTGCACAAATATGCACACCCCTGAACTTAAACTTAGTTGAAGCACCCTTTGATTTTATTACAGCTGTCAGTCTGTTTGAATAGGTGTCTATCAGCTTGACACATTTGACACAATTTACATGGTAATATTTTCCCAATTCCCCCTCTTTTTTTGGATAAACATTCTGTTCAATTTCTGAAAACGATCTGTGCTTATGTTTTTGCGAAATTTAGCAGGGTTTGGATGTTTTTTTTTGGTCAGAAAAGGCTTGTGTCTTTGCCAGCATGGCCCATTGCCCAGACTAGAGCTGGGCGGTATGACGATATATATTGTCTCATTGATATAAAGTATCAATTGTTAGAGATTTTGCTGTATTGTTTATATCTTGGTATATAAATACATCCTCGTAGTAGATAAAAAGCGGACCGTGCATGATGTTAAAGAGTTATTAAGTGCAATAAGCTGTGAACAATAGAACTCAATGCGTAATCGTGCTGACTGACACACACCCGAAACGCAGACAGCAGGTGATCCTGAATTCAGTTCTCTTTCGAGGCTTATTGCGCTGAAATAATTAAATACACAAACAATTATGTCAAAATGCCCATTGTGTGGAGTATCCACATAAACACAGTCGTTTGTCTTAAGTGAATGTAAACAGTTGGCCGAAAACCATGCGTGTCAGTGTATTCGGCCCATGCATTCGATCTTGTGACAGCAGCCTAATATACTGTACCTGCTGCTGTCTGTGTTATTAATGTTAATCAAATAACAAAAGACAAAGAGAAAATCACTCGCTGATCTTGAATAACTTTTGTATCTTAAATAAGAATGCATAATAAGAATAACATTTTCTGCAATTCTTCATTTGTTTCCCTTTGCCAGCCATATGAGCTAAATCTGCAGGTGACATCAGTTCTTTCCAGATTAGCTGTGTTTCCTCACCCTCACCTGCATGAGTACCTGCTGGACCCGTACATCAGCCTGAGCCCTGGAGCACGATCCCTCTTCTCCACTCTAGTCAGGGTGAGAACCATGTTAAAAGCTGACAATATGTAATGTTGTTGTGAATGAAAGCTTGATGCCTGATGTATCAGCTATAGACTTTCAGAACAGCAGCCCTGTCTGCCTCATTTATCTGTAAAACATGAGCTTTGTGTTTTCCTGTAGGTGATAGGGGAGTTAATGCAGAGGATCCAACACATCCACAATGTGACAGACAGACTGATGATGATCAGGAGACAGCTGATGGGACTGGAGGAGGAGACTGTGTAAGATAGTCACTGCATCTGTTAAAAGTCAAGTCACATTTATTTATAGAGCGCTTTTTACAAAACAGATTGTTTCAAAGCAGCTTTACAGAGATAACAGGAAAATAATGCAAAAAAGTTTGTTTCCAGAAGAATATAGCATCACAGTCCTGCTTAAGTAAGTTCAGTGATGTTTCATAAAGAAAAAGTTTTTTAAAAAAAGTTATTAATTTAGTTAATTTATATATATATATATATATATATATATACAGGTCCTTCTAAAAAAATTAGCATATTGTGATAAAGTTCATTATTTTCCATAATGTAATGATAAAAATTAAACTTTCATATATTTTAGATTCATTGCACACCAACTGAAATATTTCAGGTCTTTTATTGTTTTAATACTGATGATTTTGGCATACGGCTCATGAAAACCCAAAATTCCTGTCTCAAAACATTAGCATATCATGAAAAGGTTCTCTAAACGAGCTATTAACCTAATCATCTGAATCAACTAATTAACTCTAAACACCTGCAAAAGATTCCTGAGGCTTTTAAAAACTCCCAGCCTGTTTCATTACTCAAAACCGCAATCATGGGTAAGACTGCCGACCTGACTGCTGTCCAGAAGGCCATCATTGACACCCTCAAGCAAGAGGGTAAGACAGAAAGAAATTTCTGAACAAATAGGCTGTTCCCAGAGTGCTGTATCAAGGCACTTCAGTGGGAAGTCTGTGGGAAGGAAAAAGTGTGGCAAAAAAACGCTGCACAACAAGAAGAGGTGACCGGACCCTGAGGAAGATTGTGGAGAAGGACCGATTCCAGACCTTGGGGGACCTGCGGAAGCAGTGGACTGAGTCTGGAGTAGAAACATCCAGAGCCACCGTGCACAGGCGTGTGCAGGAAATGGGCTACAGGTGCCGCATTCCCCAGGTCAAGCCACTTTTGAACCAGAAACGGCGGCAGAAGCGCCTGACCTGGGCTACAGAGAAGCAGCACTGGAGTACCCACAGTCAGTGATGGTCTGGGGTGCCATGTCAGCTGCTGGTGTTGGTCCACTGTGTTTTATCAAGGGCAGGGTCAATGCAGCTAGCTATCAGGAGATTTTGGAGCACTTCATGCTTCCATCTGCTGAAAAGCTTTATGGAGATGAAGATTTCATTTTTCAGCACGACCTGGCACCTGCTCACAGTGCCAAAACCACTGGTAAATGGTTTACTGACCATGGTATTACTGTGCTCAATTGGCCTGCCAACTCTCCTGACCTGAACCCCATAGAGAATCTGTGGGATATTGTGAAGAGAAAGTTGAGAGACGCAAGACCCAACACTCTGGATGAGCTTAAGGCCGCTATCGAAGCATCCTGGGCCTCCATAACACCTCAGCAGTGCCACAGGCTGATTGCCTCCATGCCACGCCGCAATTTCTTTCTGTGTCTTACCCTCTTGCTTGAGGGTGTCAATGATGGCCTTCTGGACAGCAGTCAGGTTGGCAGTCTTACCCATGATTGCGGTTTTGAGTAATGAAACAGGCTGGGAGTTTTTAAAAGCCTCAGGAATCTTTTGCAGGTGTTTAGAGTTAATTAGTTGATTCAGATGATTAGGTTAATAGCTCGTTTAGAGAACTTTTTCATGATATGCTAATTTTTTGAGATAGGAATTTTGGGTTTTCATGAGCTGTATGCCAAAATCATCAGTATTAAAACAATAAAATACCTGAAATATTTCAGTTGGTGTGCAATGAATCTAAAATATATGAAAGTTTAATTTTTATCATTACATTATGGAAAATAATTAAATAATTAACTTTATAACAATATGCTAATTTTTTGAGAAGGACCTGTAGATAAAACTCTATCAGGTGGCAGAATGGAGAAAAAAACCTTGGGAGAAACCAGGCTCAGTCAGGGGGCCAGTTCTCCTCTGGCCAATGAACGAACAGTGTATGATTATGATTCAGGCAGCATTATAGGTCAGAAGTCAGATTGGTTTGGAACAATCAGAATATTATCTAGTTCCATCTGGTTTAAGATCAGAGTCATCACGCTGGGATGGCGAAAACTAAAAATTTTCTTGACCGACAACCGAGCCTCATTAGCCGGTTGAAACCGGTTAACCGATTAGTTTAAAATGCTACGCTATTTGAAATAACAGCCATTTCGAGTCGCGCCTGCAATTTCGCAACTCTGTCGCATCTCTCTGCCGCTCTGCCCCCTGCTCACACACACACTGCCCCCCGCTCACACACACACTGCCCCAGCGCCACCCTTCCACTCACGTCACTTTTTTTAAATCCCCTACAGCTCGAAACATGAGTCCCGCAAACGCGGCGCCGAGGAGCTTGCATGTAATCGGAGGACAAATGGCTCCTTAGTTTCGAAATGGTTTGGGTACAAGGTGATCGCGTTGAAAATAAAGGCGTTAGTCTAGCGTTAGAAGCTCATTTGAAACATTGCCGCAGCTCATTTAAGAAAATGACAGCTCCGAAGAGACGCCGCTTTAGTTTGAGATAGTGCTAACAATAATAAAGAAAGATGATGATCATCATCACCTTATCTGTTACCACTGAAATGTAGATGTAATGTATTTCCAAATCTAATGCGGGTGTCGCGTTTTCAGGTGATACATCATAGATGATGTGCTACTACTGTATTTAAGCACTGTATCACACAAGTTGCAACTTACATCTGTGTCATTCTTTTTGGTGAAATGGTCCCACACACTACTTTTCTTTGCACGCTTCATCCTGTCGTCTGCCCTGGCTTTGGTGTTTTAGCCTGTAGCCTTTACTCTTCGCAAACCTTGTGAGCACGCGAACCCAAACGCTGTGACCTCGCGCCAAATTTTTTTATTGGTTTATTAAGTACAAACAGGCGAGTTATGAAAAATTGAGTGTGAGGGATTTGTTCACTTAACACAAAAATATCTTGGAATGAGATGGCTAACTGTAGTAGCGTTCAGTCCACTGTCTATAATAGCCTAATTTAGAGATCACTTTTTTTTTTTTTTACCGACAACTTTGATCGGTTAACGTTGATACGGTCAACCATCGGTCAAACGGTCATCGGTTAACATCCCTAATGGAGACGGGTTTGTTGAGGATCAGTGCCCATGGCTGTCGTGTCGATGAGGCCTTCGATGAGAGTCTAGTTGACACAATCTCTGCTGACACTTTAGGGATGTGTTGTGGTCGTGTCTAGGCGCAGGTCCTCCATCTGGTCTGGATACGGCCTGGATCCAGCTGATTACAGTAAACCTCAGAATAAGCAGAAAGACTAACATTAGCGTAGATGCCATTCTTCTTATGCTAATGTTAGTCTTTCTGCTTATTCCGAGGTTTACTGTAATTAGCTGGATCCAGGCCGTATCCAGACCAGATGGAGGACCTGGATCTCCATCTGTCCAAAAGGACAGTTCCACCAAAAATGAATGTTTTGTGATCATTGACTCACCATAATGCCATAAGACTGGAATTCTCTGCAAGTCGCTACATGACTTTTAAAAATCTGAACAAATTTTAAATGCTATACTTACAGACTTTGTAAATGGTTACAGAAAAAGAAAACTGGGCTTTATACATTAAATGACTGAGGATCACACACTACCAGAAGTTATTGTGACCACAACTCACCCACACAGAAACATGCGCCTCCTCAACACGACAAATGAAAAAGATATGCGTTTTAAAAATCAGCTCAAAATATTAAACATGTTTGATATCCGACGAATGGTTGGAATCAGAGTCTGAATTAAAAAAATATAGTTTGTGCTTGTCAATACACTACAGGATTTTCTGTGATATCTGTCAACTCAAATCAGACTGATTTCGGCAACTAGCGTGGGCAACTTACAGACTCTATCGGGGTAGACAGCTAGGCAAAAGTTGTGTAGTGTACTCCGGCCTTAAATGGAAAGACAAAAGGGAGTCAGCGGTGACAATTTTTGGGTGAACTGCCCCTTTAAGAAGCATTCATAATGTGTAAATGTTAGGCTGACAAGATGTTTTTATTGTTTTGTTATTGTTGTTCTTCTTAATGATAAAATATCGTTATGTATCGTTCTGTTCTCTCTGTCAGGGTGGATCACATGACTCTGTTGAGAGGTGTGATCATTCTGGAGGAGTTCTGCAAGGAACTGGCTGCCGTAGCGTTTGTCAAACTACCCATAGAAGAGCAATGAATCCATGATACTTAAACCAAAGACAATACAAAGGATCATGACCCAACAACATCTGTTGGATGGCTCCGTCATTAGGAGAAAATGGATTTGCACAAAACAAGTTAAGTAGCGATATTTGTAGATTTGCAAGTCACTTTTAATGATTGTTTTCAGGGAGCAGTCAACCTGTCTGATGGCAGTTTAACTTTTGGCCAAGAAAAAAAGAATAAAAAAATTCAGCCATGTGCTACTGGATTTCACAAAGCTGTCTGACGTACAAGCTGCTCATTCTCAACAGCTGCACGTCTTGCTGAGCGATGATAACAATTCACTTTAAGTGGAAGCAATAGAAAAAAAACTTTGTCTCTTGCACAATATTTAAGTTTTTACTATACACTGTATTATATTGTTTTAGGTCCAGACATTCTACTACTCTTTGAATTTGAGTGTTTCTGTTTGGATGTCTTGTCAGTCAGTCATCTCTCCTTACTCTCGTCACGTAATAAGTGAAATCTGACTCCTAATGCAGTGTGCTGTGATTCTGCAGCTTTCCGTTTATAATTGTAGCGTTCGTTGTCCAATTGAACTACATGGTTTTTATCTCTATAAAAAAGCAAGATATGGACAAGTAATGTTATCGGTGTGTGGTCAACCACTGTATAACACTGGTAACACCGACTTCCACAGCAAGCCAGTTGTTTAATAGAGGTGTAGAGACCTGGTTTACGCTCAGTTCCCTCTGTCAATGTTTTTTCTTTCAAATATGCAATTCAAAACCTTATCTCAGATCAGAATTCTTACACTATGGATTTTAAACTATTGCAAATCCCCTCTAAAAAAATGTTTCTTGAAATATTAACTGAACTTTAAGTGTATCATTATGGTGTGTAAAATAATTTTATTTATCTTTACTTCTCTAAAACGTGAATAATCAATGCTGTTTTATTTCTGAATGTTATATGGCTGAATCTAAGGGCGGGAGAGGTACAAAGATTTGTGTTTGTGATTTGCCATTGGCTGGTACTCTCAAAAGATCTTTATTTTCTATCGAGGTCTTTTGTGACGACTGTACTCAATCCTTGCTTATTTATGTTGTCACAGCAATAAACTCCTTGAATATTCATGCAGATTTCATTGTATCAAATGTCTCTATGGTCTTAAATGAAACTAAATGTAGCTTGATATACATTTTTGCTGTAAAAGGCAGTTGTAAATGGTAAAATAATAAATAGCTTCAGTCAAAGCAAATGTTCTCATATACTAGTATCAATGTGTTTACTAACACAAAACCATAAATATACAGTATATAATCTGTTATTTAGTTCATAACGTGACATATTTTTCTTTGAACAGAGTTAAATAATAATAAAAATTCATTACATTTATATAGCGCTTTTCTCTGCACTCAAATCGCTTTACATGGAAGGGGGAATCTCCAACCACCACCAATATGCAGCATCCACCTGGATGATGCGACGGCAGCCATAGTGCACCAGAACTTCCACCACACACCAGCTTATTGGTGGATAGGAGACAGAGTGATGATTAGGTGGCCATATGATGGACAGAGGCCACTGGGCAAATTTGGCCAGGATGCCGGGGTTACACACCTACTCGTTTCGAAAGACATCCTGGGATTTTTTGTGACCACAGAGAGTCAGGACCTCGGTTTAATGTCTCATCCGAAGGACGGTGCTCTTTGACAGTATAGTGTTCCAATCACTACACTGGGGCGTTAGGACCCACACAGACCACAGAGTGAGCACCCCCTGCTGGCCACACTAACACCTCTTCCAGCAACAACATGGATTTCTCAGGAGGTCTCCCATCTGGGTACTATCCAGGCTCAACCCTGCTTGGCTTCAGTGGGCAACCAGTCTTGGGCTACAGGGTGATATGACTGCTGTTTAAAGGTACAGTTAGCGATTTCTGAGAAACACTGTTGATATTTGAAATCGACACCCAAACAAACACATCCCTCCCTTCATTGCTCCGCCCCCAAAATAACAAACACGTTATGCTACACAGGCAACCACTAACAGCTGGTGCATCAGACAGGTTTGTTCTGATTTGTTGACAGGGGTATTTGTTCGGTTTTGTTGACGGGGGAGGGGGTTTTCATGCGCTTCATGAGGCACACACGCACATTTGCACACACACGCAAGGTCTCTCGCTCTCTGCCGAGTGCGCGCTACACGGTTTGGAGCTTGCGAGCTCTAGATTCCGGGAGATTTGAACTAATTTGCGGGCATCAGGGAGCCACTATCAATATGCGGGAACTTCCGGGAGACTTGGGATGTCTGCAACAACAGCATATCTTAGTTCTGGGAAACAGCAAAAAAAAAACAATGTTGCTCTAGTATCGAGCGAAACAAAGCAACCTCCGTGTCCATTTTCAGGCCTTCTTGCTCTCTAACGTCTCTCCAGCGCTAGAAAACATTTCTAGTATGTCCGTGGGTCCTAGCTCTTGCCTGATCGTAATGGTTCTTTTTCCAATTATATTCCTATGACTTTTTCCTCTTTCAGGGTTCCTGTGCAGTTAGGAAAAGTCTGGAATCTGATTCGAGTAATTTTTAATGTTTCCAGACTACTTCAGTGAGCCAGTCAGTCAAAAAAAAAAAAAAATATATATAGTGATTGTTCAGTTCCATTCAATAACTGTTAAGTTCATCAATAGTGAAATGAGTTCAATTTAGCTATAGCTGATGCTTTAAAGCTTTAGCTTTACTTAAGACACTAGTGTCATTCACTTCGATTCGGTTCAATAACAGTGTAAAGTTGTAATATTTGTCAATTATGAAACAGTTGAATTAGCTATAAAACAGCTCTGCAGAAAACAAAACGGTGGTGTCAACGTCAAAAACACTGTTTTTGTATGGCACTTGACGTGAGTCTTGTTTTCATTTAGCTTTGCATCAAAATTAATACATAACACGGCTTCAGTGCCGCATTCCATTATACTGCAAAAAAATTGGAAAGAAATAAACAACCAATCACAATTTAGTATATACATTATTGCAAAAAAAGAGCAATTGAAATTTGCAATTTGCAAATATTACAGTGATTTAATTGGTTGTTACAATAAAAACTTTTTCCTTTCACACTTACTAAAACATTAACAAAGTTTATAAACACTACAAATAGAAAGCACACCTAATGATGGCCAACACAAAGCCTAAGTATATTCATTCATAGGCTTTGAACAGGCAGGACAGACCCTTCTTGAATCATCCGTAGTATCTCGGTCCTCAGCTTCTGATTGGTCACTTCATGCCATCTTCATGCCATCATTCTCTGATTTCGGTGGACTAAGATCGATTGCCTCCTCTTCCTCTTTATACTCCAATAGCACAAGAGTGTTTAAACATACCCCATCAGTTTTACCAGGAACTCTCCCATTGTGCTGCACTCCAAAAATTCCACATGTATTCACACTCAGCTGCTCATAAATGGAGGGCATGCTCTTCTCAACCAGTTTTTTGGGGGTGAATGTGAGAATTTGTGCTTCGAATGAGACCGCAACGGGAAGCTGGAAGTTTTTGCTCAGCAACAGCCATAAGCGGTCCTCATCACTGTTACCTTTGCTGGAGGTGAATGCGAGAAAAAACATTTGACAGACGACATCACAGGGTCAACAGGCTGTAACACAGTGAACCAGGGACTCTGACAATATTTGCAGGGTGATACAATGAGCCACGACACACTGCCTTTGTCTCCTGAATCATGAACACCTCATTCTGTGAAACAAAGAGACATATGCACAATCAGCACAATATATTATATATGTAGTGATTCAAAAATAAAACTGCATGCATCTTGCTGAAGAACATTGTTTTCTACGTGGATGCATGTGGTTCGAGGCACTGCAAACACAAATACATTACAGCTTATTCAGAGTGGATGGAAAAATAAATAAAGCTGTAATTTTTCCATTTTGAGTGATTCATGGTCATTCATTTGTTTACATGCTACACAGCCAGAGTTACTTTTCTCTGTGTACGGATATGTCATGACACACATGGGTAAATTAATGCAATTCCCTGCTAAATCCATCCTGACAGTCATTATTATAGTTTATACATTATATAAAGTCATTATTAGGTTTATCAAAGTGTATTTGGGTGAAGTTAAGACAGGGTTTAGAAGATGGACTTTTTCCACTCTCTCATTAATAACATTTTATTTTTTATAAAATAAAAATGTACAAAGTGTAGCTTTAAAGATGGAGAAAAGAATAGTCGAGAAACATCTACATAGCCTAACTGCTTGACAACTCTTACAATCTCCTCCAAGCCACAAATATAAACTTTAAAGATATTATTCTGAAATGAAACCTTTTGGAATTAATGCATGTGATATAATTGCAAATAAAGGATTAAGAATTTAGGAGTTTGATAAATTTAGCAAATTTAAGAATATATAGACTATTAGAAATGCCAAGTATTACTAAAGCAATTGCTTAGAATTGTATTTAGCCTATTCTACATCTATTATCTAATGTTCGAGCCTTTGGAGTAGTTATCTAGCTCTAAAAATAATTGTTATTCGGAAGGATGATTTCATAAGACGTAAGGTTTGCACTATATAACAATTGTGACATTACCTTGGAATTGAAGATGACCGCACAGACAGCAAAACGTCTCGGTTACGTATGTAACCCTTGTTCCCTGAGTAGGGAACGGAGATGTTACGTCGTGACGATGAATGGTGTTTCGCTTAGAAAGCCTATCAACATCGAGTATTACAAAACGAGCCAATGGCAAAGAAATACCATGGGTCTCAGTCCAGTGAGACAACCTTTGCTTGGAGAGAGTCTTTCCCTTCAGCTTCCCACCATGACAAAGAGCTGGTCTGAGGTCCTGAAACACTGTGTTCTGTCTATGTACTGGACAGAGCAGTGCCAAGGCTGGGTCCACCTGATCTTGAAAGGGAGTGGTGGGACTTTGGGCACATATCCAGGCCGGGGTCTCAGGAACACATATGAATAGGTCGGCCCAAAAATGCGTCAACAGAAAATGTGTGCAGGTCCCCTACCCTCTTAATGGAGGCCAAAGCAACCAGGAGCGCTGTCTTAATTGACAGGAACTTAAGCTCCACTGATTGCAGAGGCTCAAAGGGAGCACTCTGCAGGGCAGTCAAAACCACTGAGAGGTCCCAAGAGGGAATGGCACCTCGCTCCTCTCAGGAACCTGATGATCAGGTCATGCTCTCCCATGGACTTACCTTCGACTGCGCCGTGATGTGCGGTGATAGCGGCAACGTACACTTTCAGGGTGGAGGGAGACAGCCTTCACTCCAACACATCTTGCAGGAAGGAAAGCACGACACTGATCGGGCATTTTCTAGGCTCTTCTCGGTGAGAAGAGCACCAGTTGACGAAGAGGTTCCACTTCAACGCGTAGGCATGTCTCGTGGACAATGCTCTAATGGAAGTGATGGTAGCCACCACCGCTGGTGGTAGGGTACTCAAACCTGCCTCGTCACGTCCAGGAGCGTCCAAAAAAAGTTACACATTCAGAACAAAGGCAAACAAACCCTAAGAACCCTGTAAGATTGTTTCCTCATTGTTTAGTCCACATTATGAAATAATTTAGTGATTTTATAATTGATCATATAATTGATTTTATAGAATATATTATAATAATGTTATAAAATGTTAACCAGATTGATTCATATGGATGTCTTCTTGAGGAACTCTTTTCTCAGAGGTAACTACATCCACACTGGTCCTTAAAACTGTGGCATGGCTGGACTCACTTTCACATTTGTGTACATGCTCCTTATAGCTCTAGTACTAGCAAATTATGTAATAGGCAAATATAAAATAAACAGGCCGGTAAAAGAGACAGACTTAATAAATGTTTACTATAGGCCTACATTTTATTTAGTAAATTAATGTGAAATACATAATTTCATAATATCTTACATTGTATTTCTTATATTAAATATATACAAATTTTAAATGATCATAAACTCATGTATCACAATTTTTTTCTAACAGCATTCATTTATATTAAATTATTGATATAGATGACTGTGGTAAAATGCTACAAGAGTGCTATGTGTATGTTATATAATAATGTCCTTAATGTCCAAAGTCCCTTGCGAAAATTAAGTACATGTTAGCTGTAATGAACGTGCACGAAGGAGTGAAGAAACAAAAACTTTTTAATAATTTATTAATTTCATTCTCATTCAATCCATTCTCATTCAATACTTTCAGAATCTTTACTTTTTAAAATAATTTTGTTTCTGTATTCTTAAAATGAACATTTTATGACAGTATATTTACTGGAAAAAAATAATTATTTTATTTATCAAAATAAAACGAAAATAGTACAAACTTGCTAAAGTTTTGACTTAGTGTTAAAAACATTATTTTAGCTAAAGTATTTGTATCACTTTGTGCCTTTTGTCCCATGGTGGTGAGCCTTTTATCCCGTGTGTGGGGTAAAGGGCTCACCTTGCCACCTCATGCATTTATACGATTTTTAAACAAACAAAACCACTTTCAT
Source organism: Gila orcuttii (assembly GCA_026230005.1). Taxonomy (NCBI): domain Eukaryota; kingdom Metazoa; phylum Chordata; class Actinopteri; order Cypriniformes; family Leuciscidae; genus Gila; species Gila orcuttii. The sequence goes on along the minus strand of JAPDVR010000015.1, from coordinate 13,717,401 downwards.
GATTTATTTTCATTCAAAATCTGTTGCTCCATGTTTAATAAAAACATATATTTTTTCTGCAACCATACACGGAGTAGTGAAAAGCACCAAAGGGTCACATGTTCAAAGCTTCATAAAATTATTTAAAAAACATATATATATTGGATGTATATCAGTGTTAAAATTAATATTTGGTTGCATTTTATTTTGTGATTTCACTAGAACGGAAAGCGGATTATAATGAAAGGTGAGTGGAACACACATCTGAAAACTGTGTATGGGCACAGAATTATTGTGTCATAATTGACAGCATATTGTGAGATTTTAAAGAGAACCCCATATTTGGAATGCCAGAACTTCCCTGTAAATGAGGTTCAAGATTAATATTTAAAACGTGCGAGGTTATTGATGCATTTGAACCATGACCTAGCAGTTAGCATACATGCAACAGACACGTTGAGCTCTGGTTCTCATGTGGAAAATGCAGGTTCAATTCTGGCCTACGTAATGTCCTGATCCTCTACTAGAGTGGCAGAGCATCAGTATTGACTTTGAACAGGCAGAACAGACCCATCTTTAATCCTCTGTTTTATCTTTGCCCTTAAGCTCTGATTGGTCACTTCATGCCATCTGTAAGTGTCACTCTCCAATGGTGGTGGACTGCTGATTTCAGGCCCGCCCTCTGAATTTTCCATTAACACAAGCGTGTTGAAGCAGATGCCGTCCGTTTTCCCTGGTGTTCTCCCATTGTGCTGCACTCCCAGAATGCCACATATAATAATATTTATGAACGTGAAAGACAAAGGTATGCACTCCTTAATCAGTCTGTGCGCAGCCCACGAGATGTATGTGTTAACTGATACTTCAATAGGAAGACTGGGATGAGAACTGGCATTATTATTGCTCAGCAGAAGCCACATGCGGTCCTCATCACTGGTGTCAGTGCTACCACTGCTGGAGATGAATGTGATGAAAAGTCTTTGGCAAATAACGTGACAAGGGAAGTCAACAGGTTGTAATGCAGGAAACCAGGCATTTTGGCGATATTTTATTCCAGCATCAATGAGGGGCAGTATGTCACGTGCACGAAGAGGAAGTGGAGACTCACGATCCCACCACTGAGCTTGCAGGGATTCAGCATCCGCCTCTGCCGTTGTCTTCAGAGAGCCCCCTAGTGGCACAATGACAAATAAGAGATTTTTCCTGTTGAAAAGTATTATGATTTTGTCAAAACTGATTTTGTTTTTCATCTCTACATATTGCGATATGAAAATATACACACATTTTAAGCAGATTACTTGAATAGCTCTATTTGGGTGTTCACATACAAGAGCCAAAAACCAATAAGAACCAACTTAAACTACAGGTCCTTCTCAAAAAATTTGCATATTGTGATAAAGTTCATTATTTTGCATAATGTAATGATAAAAATTAAACTTTCATATATTTTAGATTCATTGCACACCAACTGAAATATTTCAGGTCTTTTATTGTTTTAATACTGATGATTTTGGCATACAGCTCATGAAAACCCAAATTTCCTATCTCAAAAAATTAGCATATCATGAAAAGGTTCTCTAAACGAGCTATTAACCTAATCATCTGAATCAACTAATTAACTCTAAACACTTGCAAAAGATTCCTGAGGCTTTTAAAAACTCCCAGCCTGTTTCATTACTCAAAACCACAATCATGGGTAAGACTGCCAACCTGACTGCTGTCCAGAAGGCCATCATTGACACCCTCAAGCAAGAGGGTAAGACACAGAAAGAAATTTCTGAACAAATAGGCTGTTCCCAGAGTGCTGTATCAAGGCACCTCAGTGGGAAGTCTGTGGGAAGGAAAAAGTGTGGCAAAAAACGCTGCACAACGAGAAGAGGTGACCGGACCCTGAGGAAGATTGTGGAGAAGGACCGATTCCAGACCTTGGGGGACCTGCGGAAGCAGTGGACTGAGTCTGGAGCAGAAACATCCAGAGCCACCGTGCACAGGCGTGTGCAGGAAATGGGCTACAGGTGCCGCATTCCCCAGGTCAAGCCACTTTTGAACCAGAAACGGCGGCAGAAGCGCCTGACCTGGGCTACAGAGAAGCAGCACTGGAGTACCCACAGTCAGTGATGGTCTGGGGTGCCATGTCAGCTGCTGGTGTTGGTCCACTGTGTTTTATCAAGGGCAGGGTCAATGCAGCTAGCTATCAGGAGATTTTGGAGCACTTCATGCTTCCATCTGCTGAAAAGCTTTATGGAGATGAAGATTTCATTTTTCAGCACGACCTGGCACCTGCTCACAGTGCCAAAACCACTGGTAAATGGTTTACTGACCATGGTATTACTGTGCTCAATTGGCCTGCCAACTCTCCTGACCTGAACCCCATAGAGAATCTGTGGGATATTGTTAAGAGAAAGTTGAGAGACGCAAGACCCAACGCAAGACCCAACACAGCTTAAGGCCGCTATCGAAGCATCCTGGGCCTCCATAACACCTCAGCAGTGCCACAGGCTGATTGCCTCCATGCCACGCCGCAATTTCTTTCTGTGTCTTACCCTCTTGCTTGAGGGTGTCAATGATGGCTTCTGGACAGCAGTCAGGTCGGCAGTCTTACCCATGATTGCGGTTTTGAGTAATGAAACAGGCTGGGAGTTTTTAAAAGCCTCAGGAATCTTTTGCAGGTGTTTGGAGTTAATTAGTTGATTCAGATGATTAGGTTAATAGCTCGTTTAGAGAACCTTTTCATGATATGCTAATTTTTTGAGATAGGAATTTTGGGTTTTCATGAGCTGTATGCCAAAATAATCAGTATTAAAACAATTAAAGACCTGAAATATTTCAGTTGGTGTGCAATGAATCTAAAATATATGAAAGTTTAATTTTTATCATTACATTATGGAAAATAATGAACTTTATCACAATATGCTCATTTTTTTAGAAGGACCTGTATATAATGAACGATTAAAATGACTCATAAATCATAAATTCTTCACTTGTTTCGTTACTGGATGAATCACCTTGAATGAATTGAAAGAATGATTCAATGACAAGTAATTTTTTTATGACGTAACGACATAATCGATAAAGTTGTCTTTATCTTCTTACTTTATGTAAGTTACTTTCAAAAGGTGATTTGCTGTATTTTGATAGCTTCCGTAGACAAAAGCATTTATATCTGAACTATAAACGTTTACCCAGTACTTCTGTGATAATATGAATATTTAATTTGTTACATTTATAAAGCGCTTTTATGGTTACTCAAAGTGCTTCACATATATGGAAGGAATCTCCTCAACCACCACCAATGCACAGCATCCATCTGGATGATGTGATGGCAGCCATAGTGCCCAGAACGCCCACCACACACCAGCTTATTGGTGGAGGAGACAGAGGCTGCATTCGAAACCACATACTTATACACATACTACTTTATATAGTAAGAAAACAGTACGTGAAAAGAGTAGTATTTCCGAAACCTCAGTATTCATAAAACAGTAGGTGAGAAATCTCCAGATGGCCTACTGAATCCGCCCAGATTCCGAAGCACTCATCGATGGATACTTTTCTATCACAGCCTTCCCAGGAGGCCACGGGAGAGGATACGTCATAATCGAACATGGATGAGAACAGTGACGCGGGTGTTTTCAAATGCGAGTAAACACGGTTCTTTGTGTTAAAATTGCATTTGTTGAACTACTGTAGAGTAAACTGTTGAATTGTTGAAGGTGTAAAGACACTAGATTTAAGTTTAATCTACATAAAGTAACTACATTTGAGTTATCCATTCTATTTGTCCATTAGTACAGTTGATAATTGAGGAACATATGTGTTGGATAAAAAGTGAGTAAACATATCAGCAACTACCTCAACAATGAATTTAGTATTGAGCACATAAATCACAGAGGAAACTTGAACCTTGTTTGGATGTTAAAGGGACAGATGAGCACACGTGAGTATACAACAGTATACAACAGAAATGAGTAAAAAATCTATTTAAATCTTAAGTTGTAGTTTATTTTAATCATTGTAATTTTAAAAAGAGCTATTACAGCACTTTTCTGATTCTTGATGTCTGTGCATTTGCTGCAGAGCTTTTGTGCAAGGCAAGGTGACGTTTGTGCATTTTTTGTAGCATCTGAAATGTCCGCAGACTGGTATGAGCACTGAGGATGGGGAGCCACAGCAGCATCCTGGAAATGGTGTAGTGCCATGCATGAGACCCTCCATCACTCCACCTGCCCTTATTGCCTCATCTGGCCCGGATGCTGCTGTGGTCTCTTCATCCTCTGTGAGCCCAGAGCCAGCGAGAGCTTCTAGAAAAAAAACAAAAGACATTGAGGATGTGATTTTGGTCAAGTTTTTTCTGCTGGTTTCTGTTCTTACAATGGAGCCCAACTTTCAGAAGCTTCAAAAGCATCATCAAATAATGTCATGAAGCTTCTGGAAGTCGGGCTCCATTGACTGATATTGTGTAGTTCTTCAGTAGTAACCTGAAGAAATAAACTTTAAGAAACAAGCAGCTTTATTAAGCGTTTGGGTCCGAGACACTTACAAAAAAGGATTTACAAAAATCACATTTACATTTATTCACGCATTTATTTTAACCTGTTTAAATGTTCTACCATGTAGTCATGCTCATGGAGAGCAGGCACACATGTTTGGAGCAGACACAGTGGCAGCCAGATTGTCCCGCACATGTTCTCCCACTCTTTTTCAAGGTTGAGGGGGGCCGTCATCATGGTCTTCCTCATCCTCTGGCTCAAAGGCATGGCTCACCTCTGGCCGTGAAGAAAATAGAGCACCAGTGTGTTTTCAGCATGCCAAAGGCTCGCTCTACTATGCTTCTCTCACGGGAGTGCTTGCTGTTAAAGCGAGCCTCACAGGGTTCAGTACAGGCTCTCTGTATGAGGTGATGAGGCAGACGGTGCACTCAGGCAAGAATAACCTCGATGTCCCTTTCCCATCCATGATCAGATTCCAATCTGACTGCAGCAATGATGGACGGCAGAGACAGGCGAAGGTGGGCATGGTGGTCAGCTGATTTATCAGAATAAAACTGAAGAATGAGAACAGCTGTGTTGAGATGGCAGTAGGATGTGGGGTTTACCACCTGTAAATACATGATTGTTAGAACAATAAGTTTGAATAAAGCTATGTTTCATGAGTTGTTATATGTATTCATTTACAATTTTTTTTATTCGCTTTGGTACTATTTTCACAAGTAAGATGTACATTTTCAAAACTCTTAGTGCTAATATCACAACAGATCATCAAAAGTGCACTTTTTCCAAACATTTCATCATGTTTTCAATTTTGTTAGTACAATTTGCAAAATCACAAAGTATCCTTTTCACAACACAAAAGTCAAGTCAAGTCAAGTCAAATATATTATATAGCGCTTTTCACAATACAGATTGTATCAAAGCTGCTTCACAGTATCAATCAAAACAACTTAACAATGTTTGTTTATTACTGGAAAAAAGACATCCAAGTTTGGTAGAGCTGATCAATGGTATGATTGGTTAATTAATTTGAATATCCCCAACTGAGCAAGCCAAAGGCAACAGTGGCAAGGAACCGAAAAACTCCATCTAGTGACCTAATGGTGTCCTAACACCCCATCAGATGACCCAATGGAGAAAAAAAAACCTTGGAAGAACCCAGGCTCAGTCGGGGGCCAGTTCTCCTCTGGAGTTTATGAACTAGAGGCCGAATTTACAGTAACTGTAAGATAAAAAATGTATATGAATGCCTGGCTAAATAGATGCGTCTTCAGTCTAGTTTTAAACTGGGAGAGCGAGTCTGAGCTACGAACAATATCAGGAAGGCTATTCCAGAGCTTCGGAGCTAAATGTGAAAATGCTCTGCCTCTTTTGGTGGATCTGGATATCCTAGGAATGACCAGAAGCCTCGAATTTAGTGATCTTAAAGAGCGCGATGGATTGTAAGGCGATAGAAGATCCGTTAAATAGACTGGAGCTAAACCATTTAGAGCTTTATAAGTCAAAAGCAATACCTTGTATTTAATACGGAACTTTATAGGTAACCAATGAAGTGATGATAAAATCGGTGTTATATGATCATATTTTCTTGATCTAGTAAGAACTCTAGCGGCTGCATTTTGGACTAACTGTAGCTTGTTTATTGAAGATGCAGGACAACCAGCTAATAAAGCATTACAGTAATCTAGTCTCGAGGTCATGAATGCATGAACTAACCTTTCTGCATCAGAGACTGATAGCATATTACGTAGCTTAGCAATGTTTCTAAGGTGGAAAAAGGCAGTTTTTGTAACATATGAAATATGCTTTTCAAAAGACAGGTGGCGGTCTAATGTAACACCCAGGTCTTTTACTGTAGCGGATAAAGTAACAGGGCATCCTACTATGTTAAAGTCGTGCTTTGAAAGGTTTTGTGGACGGTTTTTAAAACAGATAAGTATTACCTCTGTCTTGTCTGGATTTAATAAAAGAAAATTACGCGTCATCCAATCTTTTATATCTTTAACACAATCTGTCAATTTGGATAATTTAGCGTATTCATCTGGCCGTGATGAAATATACATTTGAGTGTCATCAGCATAACATTGGAAACTAATTCCATGTTTCCTTAGAATATTACCAAGTGGCAGCATATATATTGAGAATAATAAAGGGCCTAACACAGATCCCTGCGACACTCCATAGTTTGCCGAAGTTATAATCGATTTTTCTCCATTTAAGTAGACGAAATGGTAGCGGTCAGATAAGTATGACCTGAACCAGCTTAATGCTTGTCCTTGAACACCAGTGTAATTTTGTAGTTGATCTAAGAGTATTGTGTGATCTATAGTATCGAACGCAGCACTAAGATCAAGTAAAACTAGTACTGAGATACAGCCTTGGTCCGAAGCTAAAAGTAAATCCTTTGTGATTCTAACAAGCGCAGTTTCAGTGCTATGATGTGGCCTGAATCCAGACTGAAACTTTTCATAGATGTCGTTTTCTTGCAAGAAAGAGCCGAGTTGAGCGGACACAACTTTTTCTAATATTTTTGACATAAATGGAAGATTTGAAATGGGTCTGTAATTTGCTAGGTTTTTTGGATCTAATTGTGGTTTCTTAATAAGAGGTTTTATAACTGCCAGCTTGAACGTTCTTGGAACATGACCTAAAGATAAAGATGAGTTAATAATATTGAGAAGAGGCTCTTCCACTATAGGTAACACTTCTTTCAGTAGTTCAGTTGATATAGGATCTAATAAACATGTTGTTGTTTTAGATGAAGTGATAAGTTTATTTAACTCTTTTTGTTCTATGGTTGTAAAGCATTGTAATTGTTCTTGCGGGGTGATAATTGCGGCCGAATTATAAGGCGCGAGCAAAGATCGAACGTTTACGATTTTGATTCTGATGCTTTCAATTTTCTCGGTGAAGAAGTTCATGAAATCATTACTACTAAACTGTAACGAGGTATTTTGTTCAGACGACGTCTGTTTATTTGTTAGTCTAGCCACGGTATTAAATAAAAACCTTGGATTATTTCGGTTGTTTTCTATTAATTTGCTGAGGTGCTCAGCCCTGGCCGTTTTAAGTGCCTTTTTATAAAGTGACATACTGTCTTTCCACGCGATTCTAAAGACCTCTAAATTAGTTTTTTTCCATTTACGCTCTAAATTACGGGTTTCTCTCTTTAAAACATACGTAGTATTATTGTACCATGGTGCTATACTTTTTTCTCTGACCTTTTTTAATCTAATGGGTGCAACAATATCCAATGTTCTAGAGAGAATGGTGCTCATAGTGCTAGTTAGTTCGTCTAATTCATCTGTTTGTTTGGGTTCAGGCAGCAGCTGAGACAGATCAGATAAGCTATTTGAGAAATGATCTATGGTGGATGGACGAATTGTTCTACCTGGTCGATAACGTGGCGCAGCATGACATTACAGCAGTGCGTAATATGCAAGTTACCAGGTAGTGGTCAGTGACATCATCACTTTGTGGAATGATATCTATATCGGTTGGATCGGTTCCATATGATATAATTAAATCGAGTGTATGATTAAGACGATGAGTTGGTCCGGTGACGTTTTGCTTGACCCCGAAGGAGTTTAATAAATCTGTAAATGCAGCCCCTAACGCATCATTTAAATTATCTATGTGTATGTTAAAATCTCCAACAATTAATGCTTTATCGACGTTGACCAAAAGATCTGATAGAAAGTCAGCAAACTCTTTTAGGAAATTGGTGTAAGGCCCTGGAGGTCTATATACGGTAGCCAATGCTAGAGATAATAGGGATTTTTTTCTTACATCTAAGAGCGTAACATTTAGCACAAGCACTTCAAACGAATTAAACCTATGACGAGTTTTCTGAGTAACATTAAGGATATCTCTGTAGATTGTTGCAACACCGCCGCCACGACCGATCAGACGGGGCTCATGCTTATAACAGTATCCTGGCGGAGTAGACTCATTTAGACCGAAATAATCATTTGGTTTAAGCCAGGTTTCAGTAAGGCACAGAACATCGAAATTATTATCTGTGACCATTTCATTTACAATAACCGCCTTAGGTGTGAGCGATCTAATGTTTAGAAGACCTAGCTTTAGAAATTGTTTTTGTTTACTAATAGCGAGATTTTTTGTTTTAATAACAATTCGATTTTTTCTAGATCCTGCAGTAGATTTATTATTTGATCTTAGTAAACGAGGAATAGACACAATTTCTATGCAATGTTCTACACTAGTATTAATATCAATTAAATTGGTGCAGTAGAGACTGTGATTTGGATTTTTGGTTACTAGTCAAATGGTATTTAACATCTTGGAGATGTTATCCGACAGAAGATCTGCCCCGATTCTACTTCCGCCATCAGCGCGGAAGAGCCTTGGTCGCTCCCAAAACAGATTCCAATTATTTACAAAAATCAGTTTCTGCTCATTGCACCATGACAATAACCATTCATTTAGCGCGAATAATCTACTGAACTTTTAATGCCCTCGTCGGTACGTAGGAAGCGGTCCAGACACAATAATCGATGTTTCAGGCGATGTGCTGCGTACCGTATCGATAAGGCTCCTGAAGTCTTTCTTCAGAACCTCCGTCTGTCGCAGCCTAATGTCGTTAGCTCCCGCGTGCAGCACAACAGCTCCGAAGCGCTCGTCACCGTTCAAGATCTCAGTTACCTGCGCAGTGATATCGAGAACACGAGCACCAGGAAAGCAGTGACTGTGCACCTTACTTTTACCTAACGTAGCGTGGACGTGTCGGACGGTGGAATCGCCGATGATCACAGCATCGCGTTCCGTTTCGCGAAGAGGGGAGAAGCGGTTCTGAGTGGAGATCTCGAAAACCGGGAGGGGCGAAAAGATTCTTGTCCTGGCTCGCGACTTCCGCGGAACCACCCACGCTTCGTGGTGGTGTGTTGGAGCCGGAGTGAATGAAATCATGGCTGATTGTGACCTGGATGCTCGGGACCAATGCTGAGAAACGCACGGAGTAGACGAGGTCAGCGTCAGCGGGTTACTAACGTTAATCACTGTTAGTAGAGGTTGAGAACCACAGGAGAGGTTGAGAAACACTGCTCTAGAAGGTCACGGATCTGCTTTTCTACAGCTTCTAATTCAGACTGCACCGCAAGCAATTCAGATTTGTTCTCATCTGCACCAAAAGGTAGATAACATACACCTGATATATTCGCCATTTTAACAGATGGACAGTAAGTTAGCAATGATGCAACCAGTGATGCTATTACAGTTTTTTTTATTTGCTTTGGTACTATTTTCACAAGTAAGGTGTACATTTTCAAAACTCTTAGTACAAAAATCCAAACTGATCACACTTGTAACACAGCTAGTCATTCTTTCAAAACATGATCCCATGCTTTCATTACAGTTATACATTTTTCAGTCCACATAATCATTGTTTCAAACACAAGATTATTGTAATATGTAATGAGAACGTTTGGTTTAATCACAGAAACACAACAGTATGATCTTCTTTCAATTTAGTACTTTTAACAATCAGTTCATTCAACAGCAAACAACGCAAGACACGTGTTTCAAATCACTCTTGTTGCTGAAATAATTACAGTAATACAGGCTACAGTTGCCACATTAGAAAAAACATGTGCATTACCTAACCTATGTAATTGAATCCATAATGTTTGTAATAGTATCTGCAGTGAGTTATCAAAAGCTGTGATGAAGTATGACACAGCCATGAGGTTCTGTGCTAGAACAGAGTTTGCTGGCAATACAGTAAATGATTTCACTCTATACCATTTGACTGAATCTACTGTAGTGGACCTTTACACTTTAGGTTGAGTTACAGTAATGTGGCTGTCCATGGTCATCTGTTTACAGTATCACTGTATGTATGACATACATACTGTAATGTAAAATGCAGTATTTGATGCCATCTGTCTCCCTTCTACTGATGCATCTCTAATCAATCTAACGTTTTACAGTCATTGACCGTTTCCTCTCCCTTATACTCTATTCTGCTTTACAGTGTTTTCACAAATGGCAAATTTCTCTGTATCTCCCTCACACACACACACATGCGAGTGCACACACTTTGAACATAGTGGTGGTTATTATCTATAAATCACTTATGTAAAAATAATTCATTACATTTGGTTATCCATATCGGAAATTGCAAACAAGTTCTATAGAAACTGTATATAGAATCAATATCTACAGGTGAAACTCGAAAAATTGGAATATCGTGCAAAAGTTATCATTTTGATGATTATGGCTTACAGCTTATGAAAAACCAAATTCAAAATCTCTGAAAATTAGAATATTACATGAAATCAATAAGAAAATAATTTTACTGTACTGTAAATACAGAAATGTCATCCCTCTGAAAAGTATAATCATGCATGTGTATATAGTTCTATATACTAAATGTATTACTGTAGTTTCACCTTTTTATTTGAATTACTGAAATACATAAACTTAATATTCTAATTTTTCGAGTTTCACTTGTATAGAAATCTATAGGTGTACCAAATGATTCATTGATTAACCATTAAGATCAGTTGGATTAAATAATAGACAAATGTATTAAACTGAACAAAAAGAGATTGAAAAAGTTTGAAAGGAAGAGCTTTATGAAAGGCAGTTACTGTGAATGAAACATTTATGTAGATGAAACATTTATTTTGTGTTGTGAAAAGTATACTTTGTGATTTTGTGAATTGTACTAACACAATTGAAAACATGATGAAATGTTTGAAAAAAGTGCACTTTTGATGATCTGTTGTGATATTAGCACTAAGAGTTTTGAAAATGTACACCTTACTTGTGAAAATAGTACCAAAGCGAATAAAAAAAACTGTAATATTTATACTAATTTATGACTCAAGTCTTGGGTAAAAAACGTCTTTGTAGTGGTATGGGTGTAATGTAGACGCACGATAGACGGGAAAACAAACAAAAGTGTTTCATCTAGATAAATGTTTCATTCACAGTAACTGCCTTTCATAAAGCTCTTATTATCAAACTTTTGATTTGCATCTCTTTTAGTTCAGTTTAATACATTTGTCTATTATTTAATCCAACTGATCTTAATGGTTAATCAATTAATCATTTGGTACACCTATAGATTTCTATAGATATTGATTCTATATACAGTTTCTAACTTGTTTGCAATTTCCGATATGGATAACCAAATGTAATGAATTCTTTTTACACAAGTGATTTATAGATAATAACCACCACTATGTTCAAAGTGTGTGCACACACATGTGTGTGTAAGAGAGATACAGAGAAATTTGCCATTTGTGAAAACACTGTAAAGCAGAATAGAGTATAAGGGAGAGGAAACGGTCAATGACTGTAAAACATTAGATTGATTAGAGATGCATCAGTAGAAGGGAGACAGATGGCATCAAATACAGCATTTTACATTTCAGTATGTATGTCATACATACAGTGATACTGTAAACAGATGACCATGGTAGAGACTGCCACATTACTGTCACTCAACCTTCATCTGTAAAGGTCCACTACAGTATAGATTCAGTCAAATGGTATAGAGTGAAATCATTTACTGTATTGCCAGCAAACTCTGTTCTAGAGAACCTCATGGCTGTGTCATACTTCATCACAGCTTTTGATAACTCACTGCAGATACTATTGCAAACATTATGGATTCAGTTTCATAAGTTAGGTAATGCATGTGTATTTTCTAATGTGGCAACTGTAGCCTGTATTACTGTAATTATTTCAGCAACAAGGGTGATTTGAAATATGTGTCTTGCATTGTTTGCTGTTGAATGAACTGATTGTTAAAAGTACTAAATTGAAAGAAGATCATTCTGTTGTGTTTCTGTGATTAAACCAAATGCTCTCATTACATATTACAATAATCTTGTGTTTAAAACAATGATTATGTGGACTGAAAAATGTATAACTGTAATGAAAGCATGGGATCATGTTTTGAAAGAATGACTAGCTACGTTACAAGTGTGATCAATTTGTATTTTTGTACTAAGAGTTTTGAAAATGTACACCTTACTTGTGAAAATAGTACCAAAGCGAATAAAAAAAAAACTGTATTGTGAAGGTTACTTTTATTAATTCTTTGTTGAAGAATTTAAATTCTTATTTCATTCATGTTTCCTATTATTGTCAGGAAATAAAATATAATTATTTATTTAATTTATGCATTAATTAATTGCTTGACTGAAAATTGAGATTTTTGATAATTGAGACACCTTGACTGCATTTGTCTTGTGTATTCATGCATAGCTATGTTATATGACAGAACAAATTACATTTTGCTTGTTTTACTAAAACATCAAGTATTGGTCAGCATTTATCATTATTATTGTGTGTAAGTGTTGGGGTGGGCTAGCAATGCAATTCATTCTGGGGTAATCTTCATTTTTAAGTAGTGATACTTACATTTTTCAAGTATAACATCAATCGTCTTCTCCAAAGGCGAGATCTTGGAGCATCTGCCCGACGTCTCCTTTATGCAGACATTACAAACATTGCAAACACTGAGGAAAACCGTACTAGGTAGGGTTGTCCAGTTACTGATGCTATGAGGTATTAGTGCACCTGTCGTTCATATCTTTTTTTTTATTGCAGAACTTTAAATACTTTAAATAATTAAATACTTATAAATAAAGATCAGGGAAAGACACCATTGTTGTACCTTTAACAATGAACAATCATAATGACAAAAAATAAAAACAGAAAAACTTAAATATCATGGTTTTGCATACATCATAGTACGAAATAGTATTCATACTTCATGCTTTCATGCTATATAGTACCCACACTTTTAGAGCTCATTAAGTAAGTACTTATTGAAATGAAGTACCTACTCAGTGAGTATGTGGTTTCGAACGCAGCCAGAGTGATGAAACCAATCAGTATATATAGGAATGATTAGGAGGCCATGATGATGGAAAGAGGCCAATGGGCAAAATTTGGCCAGGATTACTCTTTTTTCGAAGAACATCCTGGGATTTTTAATGACCACAGAGAGTCAGGACCTCGGTTTAACTTCTCATTCGAAGGACGGTGCTTGTTACAGTATAGTGTCTCCATCGCTACACTGGGGCGTTAGGACCCACACAGACCACAGGGTGAGCGCCCCCTGCTGGCCTCACTAACACCTCTTCCAGCAGCAACCTGGTTTTCCCAGGAGGTCTCCCATCCAAGGTACTAACCAGGCTCAACCCTGCTTAGCTTCAGTGGGCAACCAATCTTGGGCTACAGGGTGATAGCTGCCAAATATTTGTAACACCGAAATAACGATGTGGTTGATAAGAATGTTTGTGAAGCCGCTTCATATCTATACATGTTAACTGCTCTCTCTGGGTCAGCACAGTTATTTGAATGTTGATTCTTGTTTTATTACGACCTCTCACGCATTCTCTTTTTGCCAGTAGACTCTCCCCTGTTCAATGACTTTTTAAAACAGGTGAATCCCAGAGGTCGAGATTTAGCGTGCTCCATGTAAACTTTTCTAGCTAACCTATGCCACCCGCACACACCCAGGGTGTCTACAGATATAAACAAGTTAAATTTAAGACTTTTTAAGACCTTTTTAATGCCACTTTGAATGAAATTTAAGACCAAACCTGTGATGGAAATACACATTATATTACAAACGTATATGTAATATTTAATGTTTAACCTAAGTAAATTTAATATTAACTACTTGTTTATTGAACTAAAATCAAATGTAACATTTGCAATCGTGAGAATATTCAGCAAAATAGCTCCCGTCATGTTATGTTACTTAACTAGGCTATATCATATGTTATAAATAAAAAACATGTTTTTATGTGTGCAGGGCTCCAGACTAACTTTTTTTACTATGACCGCTGTAGCCCCTGACTGAAATTTTTAGGAGCGCAAGCAGAAAATTTAGGGGCAAACCTTAAATCAGCTTGCAATGCAATTATTCAAATTTCCCCCAAAATAACTGTAATACTGACAAATTCTTTAATAATAGACTTAACGTACAGATATTACAATGTGCAGTTTTATTTTAAGTTCACAGGCTCCAGACTAACATCTAAGGGCCGCAGCACCGAGACACTGAGCTCTACAACACAGATCTGGCAGCACTGGGGCGGACAATAAAGCACTCAGATTAATTTAGGGTGTAGATGAAATAAACTTTAATTATTATCATTCATAATGTCTTAATATAAATTAAAAAGCAAAACGAGAAAAAAAAATTATATTAGGGAGTGAAAATATCCAATAAGCATCCTACTGTTTACAATGGCAATTTATTGTAATTTTAAATAAGTGTTTAAATAACAGTTTTCCTAACGTTTTTAGGACAATCTTTAAAGGATGAACAAAAATGTGTTGGTCATCACATTAAAAATAAGATTTATGATATTATAGTTTTGAAGTGCTGAAAAAAGTTAGTAGAAGTACTTGTAAGCTTTTCACTGTTTCTGTCACAATACCATAGTAATGTTTAGAGTTACTACATTAGCATAAATCCATGGTGAATGTTGCTGATTTGTGAACTGAAAGCTTTCTATAAGTGTTTCTCCTGGTTTCCACGTCAGCGCTGTGTTGATCTGATATCGATGGTTTATAACAGAAAACTGAATCACTCCGAATCGGAGTGTTTCTCACTGGATCTCGCAGCGATGATGTTATTAATTCTGAGGCGAAGTCAATGGATTTCTTCACTGGATCTCGTAGTAACAGTGTCGCGTGATCGAGATCGGCCCGCAACTGGCAAGTGCAAGTTCGGGGCGCTGCGCTCTCTATTATTGGTCCGTGAAGCAAAAATGAGTAGCTCATTTTCGTTCCACTTTCATTTTGTTTGCATTCGCTGCTCGGCAATGTTGTGGTCGCGCCAGTGCGACCTAAATAAATATTTGGTCGCACCGGCAGGAAAAATGG
The DNA here is from genome assembly GCA_026230005.1 of Gila orcuttii. Classification (NCBI taxonomy): domain Eukaryota; kingdom Metazoa; phylum Chordata; class Actinopteri; order Cypriniformes; family Leuciscidae; genus Gila; species Gila orcuttii. The sequence goes on along the minus strand of JAPDVR010000015.1, from coordinate 13,702,054 downwards.
TCGCAAAATTTCTGGAGTCTGGAGCCCTGGCTGTTATGCTCATTTGTTTTGATTTCTTACTATAAAATCTCTCACAGAGACAGGCAGCGCGAGTCTCAACAGCGCTACCAGAAGTCATTATCATTATCAATCGCTGTTTATGTAATAAAATCAGAATCATTCTCGCGATGCGATGCTTCACTGGTTATTTGACTAGAGAAATTTTAGCGGTAATGTGACCATAAATATTTAAGACCCATCGAGTCTGAATTTAAGACATTTTAATACTTTTTAAGGCCTTTTATTAGGAAAACTTTATTTAAGACATTTTAAGACTTTTTAAGGACCCGCGGCCACCCTGACACCATACATGTGTCAAAGAAGCAACTTTTATCTATTTAGCGATACGATGAGACACACACGGGCGAGTGACGTAAGTACACAATTTCCCGCGAAAACCACCCCAACATGTCTAAAATAATAACACTTATAATAGGCATACCATAGTAAATGAGGTTAAACAAAAACAAGTTTTGGAAGAAGGATTGATGATGTATTGACTCATTTTTATATTTACATTCAGTAGTGTACCTTGAAATTACTATATCGTGAAAAAGGGACTTTTCTTTTTTGCTGAGTCTATAATATCTATCTATAATATGAGTCAATTTATTTAATTCATATAATAATTAAATTTATTTAATTATATTTATTTAATTGAAGCCTGGGTGATTTGACAACTGCACATATTGCGATATCAACTTCATTTCGATATATAACGTGCAGCCCTAAAAATCATTCAATCTAACCTGTTTCCTCAGCGAGGAAGGTGAAGCGAACCCACTGTGGCCCTTGTTCTTGAACCAGCAGCAGTGTGATTGGCTGGCAGTCTATTCCTGCCTCCTCTTTGACCTCCCTCTGCAGTGCCTCTACAATGCTTTCACGCTCTTCCATACGACCTGCAGGGAGGTACCATCTGCCATAACAATCTCTCTTTGCCTCCTGAACAAGTAACACCTCCTCCTGTATAACACAAGCAAACACACATGCAAAACTTTTATGTCTGAAGAAGTTGACATTAATCATAATGGCTAACACAGAAATAGTACAGAAATTAAAATGTTTCTCATGAAATTTGTTTTAGATTTGTCATCTTTGTTTTCAGGCCTAAATTAGACTTTGAAGAACAGATTGGACCTGGTCATTCGTGTTTTTACTGACTTCTTTCAGTTTTGTTAAAAGTGTTACACTTCCACTTGGCAACATAACTGCATCTCACTACTTTTAATGAAGACAACTGTGTGTTGAGCTTCAGAATGTAAGCTAAACTTTCAGTTTCATTTGCGCCAGTTTGCACGTCGCCTTGCTGAAGAAATGCGTGTTGCAGCAGCGCTGTCATATCTGTAAACCGGGAGGCGTTATAACACGCGGAAGTTTTTTTTTTTTTTTAACCAATTTGGGAGTAAAATTTACATTTGTGACTTCAACAAGCATATATAATGCATATATGCATTTTGTTCATTTTCATCTGGAATATGTAAAAGTGTGCTCTCAATCAGAGGGCATTTCTCACGATTGGATAGCTTTCCAATCAGAGAAAAAACATGAAGTGATCAGGTAGCCTACGCATGAACGGAGTTTCCACATGCATCGCAGGTCATTTTAATATGTATGGAATGTTTAATAAGGACTCTATAAACTTGGTTGAAATTTATAGCATTAACTATTTACAGCGGAACGAGCTTTAAGGTGTCAGTTGGATAACTTGTTTGCGCTGATGCGCAGTGGTCAGCGCGACCACTCTGACCAATGGTTTGTTAGAGCTGCACGCTTTCATTGACTTGTGCAGTTTAATACTCACACTTTAATAATATTAATAACTCCTAACTTAATAAAACAAGCTGTTACTACAAGGAATTACTACATCAATATGTAGATCTGTATATAGGTGGGAGGTAGGCTACTATATCTGAATGAAATACATACACCCCTCTCGCGCTTGCTTGCTTGCCAGCGATTAACCCTCCGCGTGCCAGTGTTGGCACGCGTGGCTTAGGTTGCCGACCCCTGGTTTAGGGTATGTAATCAGGCACGTGCACACATAGACATAAAAAGGGGCTTGAGCACCTGCCCTTTTTATTCCTGGAGAGAAAGTGCCTTTTTTTCTGAGGTACTTTTTTTAATTTTTGAAAATTAATATATATTCCTGTTGGTCGTCGCTAGGCCCAACTTCTGCCTAGCCCCCCTAAAAATTTGTGATTAATGTAGGCTACACTATTCGTGTTAGCTTCAGTCTTGTTATAATCAGATTCAGCGCGTTCTTCATCTTCATTCCGCAGCGGCGCCGAGCACGTCAGAAACAGAGGACAGGGTGTGTGCGTGTGTGTGTGTTCATCTGAGCCTCATTGGTCTGTCACTGCTCGTCAATGTCAGAATATTTGAGATGACCAATCAAATCAAAGTAGGCGGGCTTTATGTTCACAGAAGCTGCTGAGCGCGAATTTTAACAGTGCAACTCGACGCGTACGGTCAATTGCGAGATAAGTTAGTAGCTAAACTTAACATTTCATATTTGAAATTTTTTTTAGGTCGTAAATGTTAAACGAATGACTAAAAATAATCAGGCAAACTAACATAGTTTTGTCTAATTTCGCCATTTTGAACTGAAAATAGGCCTATGTAACGTGACTCATGTAATGTAATAATTAGTTTAACGTTACTGTCATTGTGAGGGGACAAGACACATTAACAAAGCCGTTTTCATCATGTTAGGCACAAGATTAATAATGAATGTGTACATATTGAGAATGTAATACAAATTGTAGCCTTTGGTAAATTAAAAAAAAGCTCAGCTTTAGGAGGGGAAGATAAAGGGATGAAGAGACTGAGAAAAAAAGAAAGCGTGATGGAGATGAGAAGAGAGCAGGTATTGACAAATAATCTACTCCCCACTGACATGGTTTTAATAAAGCTATTTCTTATCCCTTTTTGGGGTCTTCAAACGTCTTGAAATGCACATATCAGACAAATAAAAAATTTGAACCCCCTACCAACCTCAAATTTAGGACCTCTGATTATAAAGCCCTGTCTACGGACCTGTATTAGGCATAAGATCAATAATGAATGTGTAGCCTACATATTGTGAATGTATTTAATAAACTTAATTACCTAGCTTTTGTAGCTTTCAGTAAATAAACGCATCTGAGAAAAGGATTCATTCATAGGCAAAATCAACCCATCAGTTGACCCTATGTTTACTTTCTTCAATGACAGACAAAAATGAAAAGCCTATATCAGTCAAAGCTCAGCTTTAGACTGGGGAAGAGACAGGGCAAGATAAAAACAAAGAGAAAAAGAGTGTGATGATGATGAGGAGAGAAAAATAATCAGCTGCCCACTGACATGGTTTTAAAGCTGTTATCCAATTTTTTTGGCCTTCAAAACATCTTAAAATGCACATATGTAGATCAGAAACCCCGGACGCCCTTCCCTGCTTCACATTTTGGACCACAGTGATTATAAAACCCTGACTTTGCATGGTAATGAAACTGGTTAATAGTGAGCATTAGATCCTAAACTTGTGTTACCTTTTTAACACTAGTGTTACCTAAACTAGTGCTTTAAAAAAAAAAAGCATTAAAAAAAGTAAAAAAAAAAAAAAAACGTAATTATGAGAAGTGCCCTTTTTTTCACTTGAGCCCCTGCCCCTCAAAATGTCTGTGCACGTCCCTGTATGTAATTATGCATAATTTATAGTTATTACTGTAGTAACTACATGTAACGTGTAACAATGACACTGTTGAAGTGTTACTGAAATATTTAGCACATTTTTATGCTACAAAATGTCAAAGTAGTCATGTCAAAGTGACTTTTGGCATGTCAAAGTAGTTTTTTTTTTTTACAACGTAAAAGCAAACTCATCTACTTCTAAAAATATGCGTCATACTGTACATGCTGGTGAATTGCCATTATATAAAACATCTACATTTTAGGTTAAAGATTAGCCATGAATTATTAAATAAAGTATATTTCCCAAAATTTAAGTTGTGGGCTAATGTGTACCAGTGGCTCAACTAACAGCTAAATAACCTTGACAGTTGAATAGTTCACTTAAAATGAAAATTCTGTCATAATTTACTCACCCTCAAGTTGTTTCAAACCTGTATGAATTTCTTTCTTCTGCTGAACACAAAAGAAGATGTTTTGAAGATTGTCGGTAACCAAACAATTGATTGACCCCATTGACTTCCATAGTATTTTTTTTCATTCTATGGAAGTCAATGGGGCCCATCAACTGAGTAAATTATGACAGAATTTAAATTTTCTAAGTGACCGATTCCTTTAAATAAAAATAAAATGTGAAAAAAATGCTTTCATTTGTTCAGTCTAATAAAATAATCTCCCTGTCATGCATAGAGGTCACTACAGTGGAAATCTATTCAAAAAGCATTTTCTTGCATTTGCATGGGTTTTTATGGCATAGTTGCACATCAACCTCTACAGTGGACCCGTGCATCATCCTATACATTGCCATCAAGTTGCAAGCCGTTGTGTGTCAATTTTTTCCCTCCAAACCAAGATGGCCAATGGCCAGTCAGAAATGGCAAGTTGCTCTGGAATATCCACACATTCCTTCTATCCTAGGAGACACTTGCAGGTACAAAAAATATTGTAGCATCAAGCAATATCTAATGAGTCATATCACAGTTAAATTGTCCAAGTATTGATTTTAGATTGGGAGAAAATTCTGATTAATCATCTGTCCACTATAGTGAACCTCATGCATCAATGGCTATATTTCAGCTACAATTCCGTGAATGTTGTTTTTGAATACATAATCTGCAGTAACCTGTTTGACTGTAAATAAATGTATTTGTGTTAGAATGTAATTTGCATTAACATCAAAAAAGTAATGTGATGCATAATGTATGTGACTTGTAATGCAATAATTTACTTGTTAGATCAAAAAGTAATCTGATTACATAATGCACGTTACTTGTAATGCATTACTTGTTTGGTCAAAAAGTAATCTGTTTACGTAATGCATGTTGTTTGTAATGCATTACTTTACTCGTTAGATCAAAAAGTAATCTGATTATGTAATACAATTTACTTATGCGTTACTTTACTCGTAACATTAAAAAGTAATCTGATTACGTAATGCACATTACTTGTAATTAATTACTTGTAAGATCAAAAAGTAATCTGATTACCTAATGCATGCGCAAATCTGTGTAAAAAATAATTAAACTTCAAATCTTGTTTTTCATGCCTTAGGAGCAATACAAACACATAGGAAAAAAATCCTGACTGAGGTTATCATAATTCATGCATGAAAGGGATATATATCACCTATACTGATTGTCAAACATATAGTCAACAATATAGATTGTTGCAAAGCAGCAGCTTTACAGTGATAAAAGGCAATTAATGCAACAAAAATTGTTTTGGCTGTACAGCAGCTCTAGAAGAAATTCATTGTCCAGTTTAATCAGCGTTGATTCAGTTCCGTTGTATAAATCATTAGTTATCTGGAGAAAACAGTGATGTCATTGTCCAGCTCTGTTCAGTTCTCATACAATGTTGTCAAAGCAGAAAGATCAAAAATATTGAAATGTTCAAAATATTAAAATTTATATATATATAAATCAATATAATATTATTATTATTACAATATATTATGTATATAATAAAATTAGAATTCATATTATACTTAAATTTTTTGAAAATGGAAAAACCTGAAATTAAAATAAATAAAAAATCATGAATTAAAATATTAAGCATATCAAACTTTCTCATGGCTTGTATGGATATCTTAAAAACTGTGAATATGTGCAGCATAAAATAACTCGGGATATGGGATAGTGCATTTGAAGTGTAGCTTTTTTTTTATTTTTATGTGTATACTTCATATATGTTTTAAATGTAATTTGGCTAGCAACAAATGACAGATCTTACAATATCTAGATCATGTCCAGGATGACCAAGAGTGTTTCTGTTTTTTTTCTAAATGGACACAACACTGGCTTATGTGAAGTGTAAGAGAAAGCAAGCTTGACTGTGTTGTCTACAGTTTAATGCCTTGTTAGCTACCAAACTACTTTTTTTTTTTTTGCCAGAACAAAAAAGAAATAAATGTCATGCTCCCAGTGTACAGCTCATTAGTGGAACTAATTAGGTGATGTTCGGCAGGGGGCTGTCTGTAATAAGAGGACACTGGACAGACTCTAAAACTTAAGAGAAGACATGCAAGAATGACGCAATCTTTACCTTTGAGTTGAAGATCACTGCGCTAACAATGTAACAGACGTTTTTCCTCAGTGTGACAGGCTTCACTTCCGGGGCTAAATCAAACTCTCTCAACTCAAGTCCCCCACCCTTCAAAACCTTCTCTAAGGTTTCCTCCAATATTTTTGCCGTTGAGTCCATGTTGAGGCTGCCTTAATTCCACTATACAACATAATGCATTTGATTAATATTGTTCTGTTCCAGTTCTAGTGGCTGCCTACGGGGACAGCATGTTTAGGCATCATCACACTTAAAAACCAAAGCCTGATGCCACTGGACAACGTTTAAAGTTACACAAAAAATATGTTATTCTCTATTTCTCTATAACCCATCTAACTTTACATACTGGTGCTTTAAGAAAACACAATCAAATACAATGATGTGCATAACCTCTACTGTTAGCTATCATAAAAAACAACTGTTCAGTAGAATAATTAGGCTACTTATTATATTATCTGGAATATAACTTTCGAAACACAATGCTTCTATAATTTGATAATTATCTATTAAGGAATGAAAGTCACCTGATGTTTGTACGTAACGTTAAATGTTAGCAAAGCAGGAATAACGTTATACCGTGAAGAAGTCCTCCAAGTTAATTAAGCATTGTTATTAATGTTTAACTTATACTTCTACATTCATTTAAAAACTCAGCTACAATTACACTAACCTAATACCAGTCGTCCTTAAACAAGGATAAATAATACTATTTAAAATGTGATGTGACTCAAAACATCGGCTGTTTGTTTGAACTCTCGCGATAATATACGATACTTTACCTGTGGACCGAGTCAAATTACATTATTTGTAGTTTCGTTCTGTTTAATAATATTCAGTATTTTTTTGCTTCCTTGATGACAATGATTAGATCAAGCTCACTCAACTGCAATTAAACAATAGTTGTTTTAAAAGAGAGAAACGTCGCAGTTATTCTCGTTAGAAAAATAGTTAAATGTATGTGTAATTTTTAGACTATCCCTAACTCATATTCTTAACTGCTAGCAACAATAGCAGACAAAGAGTGTTCTTTTTGCAAAAGCGTGGATATTTTTGTGGGCGGGTGAAAGTAAGTTAAAAGCTCATACGAATTAGTGTTATAGTAGTTTGTATTGCTATATCAGGCTAAAGTAAAGGGTTAAAAAGCCTAACTGTTTCGTGACGCATGCTCGGTTTCGCCCTCTACAGACGGGGCTCATTGGAGACGCAAGTCCGAGCGAATTGCTTAATCCAAAGATTTCGAACAGATAACTGAAACGGGACCCTTTTTCTGATATACAAACACATCCTGATCAGCAATCTGTGACGAACTGTTAAACAAACTTACAACAGAAGGCTAAAGTGTAACAAAATGAGCAGGTAGCTGAAACTGTGCCGTATCTATTTTTTCTCCACGGGAACGTTATGTGGAGCGGGCTCATTGCCATTGCTTGGAGGACAACGCCTGGATAAGGAAGAGAGGGCAACATTTGACGTTACTTCTGAACGACATTTTAATACGGATACTTTACAGACATGGTTAATGCAGTTTGTTCACGTCTTGTTAAAAACACATTTATGTGGTTAATGCTTCACGCGCTCATCGACAGCAGTGGAGGTGAGAGAACAGCAACACACACCATTGCGAGTCATACATTGTCCACAACACTTAGGCTACCAGTGTTGACTGTTTGAATGTATAGGCACCACTATGACAAGCTGTTTTAACATGTTTTTCTTAAAGTAGATTGTAGCTATGTTTATGTTAGTACTTTCTGAGAAATAGCAAGTTCTCCTATAGATAGTGACTTGTATTTTTTCAGTTCCATTAGAAACTATAGAATATTGAACTATAGATAGAAACTATCCACTAGAGAAACTACTAATTTTACTAGAATTTATTCAAATTACTAGCTCCTAATCAGTTAGTCACTGGTAGCCTATGTATGTAGTATGTATTCATGTTACCTTTGCTTCTATTGTTACCTGGTAACAAACTGAAATTTTTAGCTAACTTAGTGAATTCTTTTAGAATCTGTGGCCAACTGTTCACTAGTGTGTCTAGTTTTACTGTCAACTATTCATATGCATACTTGACTAGTATCTGTTCCAATTTTTCAAGTACTATTGGACACTAGTATCTTCAGTGTGTATTCCAAATTTTGGTAGTCAAATTTTTCATTTTACAACCCTTTACAGACATGCTGGAAAAATAATCAACTTGGCTAGTACATTTTTTTTTAATTCTCTATATATACATTTTAAAATATTTATATACATGTATATGGGATATTGTTTAAAAACATAAAAACTTTTAATATGAACTTTAATAATTAGAACTAAAATGTGGCAACCATTTATAAATGTAAATGTAGGACTGCATATTTGTCATATGAAACACTTATTATTTGTTAAAAAATGCTTATTATATTTAAAAGTTATGAAGTTATGCTGCTTGAGACATTGTTTATTTAATGTTTCTGTAAAAAAAAGACTTAAATAATAGCCTACTTAGTACTTAAAATAATAATAGGAAAGGCTATAGCACATGACAGTTCTGTCAATTGGCCCAGAAATGCTCTTCCATTGGCTGTGGGCCATCAGACCCGTTAAGCCCTGTGTAACAAGTAAACTGTGAGTCGATTTAAAAGTGTCTGCTTACACTTATTATAGCGTTTTAGGTATAGAAATAGTGAGACTCCTACACGAGTGCTAACACACAGGCTAATAGAGGGGCATGTTCTGAGCTGAGAATGATTGTGAATGCCTGAAGATCAAGATAAATGGTTCTTTGAGAATTTTGGGTGAATGTTCAGTAAAGGGACGCAAGCATTATGAATCGTTCTGTCTGATCTATACCCTTTTCGGGAAAACGGCAAAGGAAGTCTCATCCAACTTGTGACTGATGACTCAGGAGTGGGTGGGATGCCTCTCCTTCCTGATGTCTTCCTCTCTTCATGCCCGTTCCAGCAGTTTCCACCAACATAAAAAAACACTGAGCACTTGATTGCCAACCAGTCAATTGCACTCAATCTAATCACCCATGATCACAATAGTAGTTTCATATAAATATGTTTTGTTGAAGTGAGAGGAATAATGGAGGAAAATAGTTGGAGAAATAAATGGCAATTGCTTATACAGTGCAAGTTTTCCTGTATATCTTGTATAATTCATTGTGTGTGTATTGGGCTTATGGGTAGACTGTGTTGTGACGGGACTGTTTCTGTTTATAGGCTCAATAACCCAGCAGACCTCTCAGCTCTCTTCTTATGAGGTGACGGTACCGAGACGCATCAGCAGACATAGAAGAGACCAGGACAGTGCAGATAAGGTAAACAACCTTACCAAACACAAGAGTTACTTGACATTAACTGTGTGGATAGTATCTTTAGCTTGTCCCTCTCATTCTCTTTACTTCCTTGCCTCCTTTTTCCATTTTACATGACCTATCAATGATTTTGTTCTGATATTATATCCATCTACACCAGCGGTGCTTCAAAGATAATGCCACATGAACCATCTGGCAGGCACACGTGCCCAGCAGCGTAGGCGTAGTTATTAAAAGACCACGCTGAGAGACGCGTACCACCAGCATGCCACAAACAAACGCTCAATATTCCTCTGACCTCTGTGTTATTGAGAAACAGTGTGCTCAGAGTTTGGTAGATGAGAGAATGAGTTTGAGAAGAAGAGAATGAGTTTCGGAGAAAACTGATTTTTGCTGGCGTAGCCTTGAAACCCGTAACTCCATTTATAAACCAGGAACATTCACACACAAAAATGTTGTTGTTGAAGAAATGATGAATTTTGTTATTTGATGACTTTTTTTTTATTTGTACAAGAATATTTAAAAGTGGCATTTTCTACACTTTGGTATTTTTTCTTCCTGAATTCCAGTTGTAATGTTAATCAAGGTTTCTTGCTGCAAAACAATCATAATGGTACTTCTGTACCTTTAAAAAAGGTTAGAAATGAAAAATGTGTCTTTTTTTTCCATTTTGAAACACAAAAAGGCATTAAAACTCTGCTCTTAGGCAGAATGTCCAAACTGTTTTCTAGAAAGAATCAAAAAAGGAGTGGAAGATTAGCACAATAAAAGTGTTCCAAGTCCAAGCTTTATGCGAACAGACAAATTTAAGTTATTATTTACTCATAATCTTCCACTAAGCCATAGCACTTTTTAAAGGCGGCATGAAACAGAAGTATCGTTAGACTTTTCTTCTCTATTGTGATGTTCATCACATATTTAGCTTTAATTTATATTTATTTTGGTTTTAGCTTTAGTAATATAATAGCACTTTAGTACTTCAATTTATACCCTAATTTTAGTTTGGTTAGTTGCCACAGCAACATTTATATTCTTCATTAAAGTTTTTTAATCTAATATTTATATTATATTTTATATATTTCACCTTTATTTCCACTTCAATTTAGTTTTAATAAACAATAACAACTCTGTTTGTGACTATGAGGTGGTTTAGCATTTTCCATAAAGTAACTCTTTAAATCCTTGCATTTCAAAAGAATTTTGAAAATAAAAATAAAATCCCACCCTGTATTTTGTCTTGTTCGAGAAGCTGTTTTACTTGGATATACATCACAATAGAGAAGAAAAGTCTATCGCAAATTCCTTTTCATGCCAACTTTAAAAAAAAACTATGGCTTAGTGGAAAAAGAGTGTGGAAAGTCCTGTTTCCCTAAAAATATCTCTTTCCATAATATTACAGGGTTTAAGGTGAGACAAAGACATGTTTGTCAGATCACTGCTAAAATAGCTGTAAAATGTTAGCATGTTTAGGCAGGTGTAAAATTAGATCTTTCTTCAAACTCACGTCACACACCATGTTGGTAAAGCCGCCACTTTATGACACCCATCAGTCTTACACTCTTACATATTGTTAGGGTGTCATGTAAATATTCACCCTTTTCATTTCAGAGTTTTTAGCACATACATTTATGCGTGTGTGTGTATTTTGTTTATAAGCTAATATATTCAGATCAAGTCTTGTTCAGATCAGATTTAGCCATACAGCACCCTCAGTTTCTAATGATCTTACTGCTGGTTTAGTGTTATGTAAGAGCTTTTCTCTTTTCAAATTTGTGCTAATCTGGTTTTGCTCCAACATTATTCAAATGTTGCTGCAGTTAAAGTTGTTTTCCCACTGTACAATAAAGGCAATTAAGTCCTTATTCAGTCCAGCATGTCTGTTGTTGGCAATTTTTTTCTGTCCCTTTTTGACCTGGTTAATTTCCTGCATGTACAGAATTTAACAAGAGGTTTATAATGGCACAGTGTATTCACTGAAATGCAGACTAAACAGGGGTTCCCAAACTATTCCATTCCAGGACCCACCTAGACAAGTATAATCTATCTCAAGATCCACCCCCCCCCCCCCCCCCCCCCATTTTTAAGTGAAGTATTGGGTAACGCAAAGAACAAACTCTTATGATCATGTCTCTGAAAGACAGCTCTGAGTTGAATTGTCAACAGAGTTTAAAGAACATACCTGAAACAGCCTTTCATGACATTTGAAATCTCCGGTGTAATGAGAACGAGTTTCGTTAATAATGATCACTATAAAGCACGCAGCTAGCGCGTATGTGAGGGATAATGTACATACAGTCAGTTGTTCTCTCAAAATAAACCCCCGATTCGCGTCAGGGTCTTCCATCAGCCTGAAGGGGGTTTATTTTGAGAGAACAACCGCCTGGATGTACATTATCCCGCTTATTACATGGCTACTTGCCACATGAGTAAATAATTTGATACGAAATATTGAACTTAGTTTAAATATTTTAATAGGTCTTTAAACGCAAAGCTTCCACGGAGAGAGCAGTTGCTAGCGCGGAAAGTTCAAACCAGACAGACTTTTAAGAGATACGGTTTACAGTCATACCACTTATTACACAGCATTTCACCACATAAATAATTGTGGAGATTTCAGATTAAACTGTTTTTAAAATCGTACCTGTTTGTATCTTATAATCCAGCATTGTACAAAACAATAGTCACAAAATGGCTGCAGCTGCGTTTGTATGAAACAAGAGAGAGCGAGTCCACGATACTGGATGGCATACCGGTAATTAAATAACTGTACACGAAATATTGATTTGACTGAGTTTTAATATTTTATTAGCTCACCAAATGAAAAATGTTAGCACAAGTCTACAGCAGTGGCGGAGTGATATTAAGTTACCTAGGCAACCGAGAGAGCCAGTCCACATGACAATCACGCAAGTGTATTTACCTGCCGCTGACACTCATCACTACAGAAGCAGAGTACATCACCATGTTGCCAATTCCTTCGTTTACAATCGAATGTTTCAATATCGTTGTTCAAGGCTACTACTAGCTTGCTAGACGTCCCGACTGTAGTGCGCTTCTGTTCTGTGTTTTCTTTTCGGCACAGTACTACTAACCGGAGCAAAGTAAACCTCTGCCGCTGCTGAGAAACTAGTTCCTGTAAATGTAATGCGATCATTGAGATGCAAGAGTAGTTTGATTTCTAACATTATTCTCTCAACAGACATTTACATCGATAGTCTGGCGTTATAATTTATTTGCTTTTGGTGTACTGTGGAGTGGGTAAAACTGTTTTTAATGGCAGGCTAGCAGATACCGTTAACTCACGCTAGCCTAGCACCGGCGAACTATGCAACGTGAAGGACTGGATGAAAATTTTTGAAAACTGTCTCCACTGATAAGTTGGCTAACTTGGAAATGTGGTCTGATGTCCAAAATCCTGAACCCCCCCTTTAACTGTTTTTGTTTGTGGATGTGTCATTCACTGAAACGCAAATTTAGCTGCAGCCAAGTGACTGCACGCGACCTTCCTTTTTCCCACTCTGCGACTCACAAATGGGTTTGAAAACCCCCTGGACTAAACAAAAGCTTCCTATTTGTTTGGTTTCATCACAAATGTACTACGTCAAACATAATTCAGTGGTGATAGGAAAGAGATCACATAAACTGTAGCAGGAATGCAATGCTAGATGGGTTATGCTTTATTTCGTGAATTAGGACAGTATACTTACCCAAATGCCTTTCACTTATTACATTTATTTATTAAACTGCAAGAAAATAATTTAGACTCTTTTTGTGTTTTTTTTTTTTTTTTTTACCTGTAAACGAGTAGTGTGGTGATGGTTTCTGTCATTTTTCTCCCCTTTTTTCTAAGGTGTCATACATAATCCAAGCTCGAGGAAAAGAACATGTCGTCATTCTGGAGAGAAATGAGTGAGTATTTTCCTTCTGCTTCTTTTGCTTTCTCTCCTAAAGTCTTTAATACTAAAAGTAAATGTCAATTTATATGTTTTCCCAAAGATTTTATTTTATTTTATTTGCACAAGCAGGGTAAACAGAGAACAAATGATGAGATGTTCACAATGTTTAATCTTGTGGCCAAAATGTAAAAAAATGTGTGCTTTTTACAATAGAAATTGTTAAACCAAGGTTACCTTGGGTTTTACGCTGTGTTTCCCAAACCTTTTCCTGAAGGCACACCAACCGTACACATTTTGGTGGTCTCCTTTATGGTTTGAAAATGAGTACTGTTGGTGTTCCTCCACGAACAGGGTTAAGAAACACCAAGTCAACATAAGCCTAGGTTACTATGTTCAATGAAAAACATATGAAGCCAAGGCACTCAAGATTACGAGATCTACAAAGGCTTTATTTAGGCTATGATGGCTTAAATCATTTAAAAACAGTTACAAAAACTGCTCACCAACACGTTACGGCTAACAAACCTTCATCAGGGTGTGGGAAGTTAAAGGTTTAATTCACCCAAAAAATTCAAATTCTGTCATCATTTACTTACCCTCAACCTGTAAGACTTTCATTCATCTTCAGAACACAAATAAAAATGTTTAATGAAATTTGAGTGATTTCCTTTCCTCCATTGACAGCTTTGCAACTAGCACTTTTTGACGCTTCAAAAAGTTAAAGGGCATCTATTATGCTCCTTTTCACAAGATGTAAAATAAGTATGGTGTTCCCAGGGTGTTTATATTAAGTTTTAGTTCAAAATACCCAACAGATCATTTTTTACAGCATGTTTAAATTGTCACGTTTTGGGTCTGAGTAAAACGTGCTGTTTAATTGTGTATGCCTTTAAATGCAAATGAGCTGTTGCTGCCGGCACAGAGGGCGGAGCCTCACGGAATGATAGCATCAAAACAGAAACTCTCAGTAGCGGTGTTCATTTCGACCCGGAGTCGGACAATAATGCCCACAGAGCTAGAGAATATGCTGTATGGAGATCGAACAGGTATAGTTTAGTTTAATTACGGTTATAACGTATTTGTCATCTGCTTTTATGCACTATTAGTACAAGCCTGCTGTAGTGGACCCCGTCCGAATGATAGTCAAAAATATACTGATGAGTTCAATTAAGTTTATTGTACATCACACAAAAGATGAAGCATTAGTTTTACTCCAGAAAATCACTGTAAGAGCTGAATAAACACAGTATAAGAAGTGCGCATTAAAATCTTATCCATAAACTCTCGTTTTCATTATCATCAACATACACAGCGAATTACACAAAACACTCATTGCAACTAACAGTAAACAAATATATACACACCTTTTCAGGGGGTGCTTAATAAACTCGTAAACTTTATGCGCTCTCCCTTTCATTTCTGCCGTGCTCACTGATCAGTAACGTTAGGCCTATCGCTCCAGAGACTATAAGCTGGATCACGAACAGTTCGTACATCCATCCTCGAGTAACAACGAGAGTAAATGAAGATAGCTATGTTCATCCTTACGTCCAACAAAACACCTCAATCGCTTAGGAGATATTCTTGTCTACAGCTGCTCAAACAATGGCGGACTGTGTTTTTTAGCTCACTCAGGGCGGTCTATGCTACGACAGCAGTGTCAGTCAACAGTCGTGGGAGGGGCTTGTTCAAAAGTACGTCACACTGCCCCAAATCTGCAGAGGCCCTGTCCCAAATGGCACACTCCGGACTTGTGGACTTCCTCAGAGTCCACACTTCGGTGACGTCATGTAGTGCAGACCTATAGGGCCCTTAGCGTGAGTCCGCGAGGGCGCATTGAGAGGTATTTTTGGGACAGACTCGATCGTCACGCCGGAAACAGGAAGAAGGTCTCAGCTCAGACGTCGAAGCTGAATGTACTTAAAGGTCATCTCATCAGTCCCTTTATTAGAAAAATATCACAAATATCATTAAAAAAAATTACAGTCTTTAGCATCGAGAACAGGATTTATTTTATTTTCCCAAATCTTATGTCCATGTGAACTACACAGCCTGCTTTTACAGTTCTATAATTGTACATGCCACCTGGGCATTAGAATAGATGTCATGGTTATGTAAATGATCAATACAGTTGTACATAATAATACATAATGTTCAATTTTAACACAAAATTAAAATGTAAATGAGTTTAAGAAAAATGTATAGGTTTCAATATTCATACTACGTTTATATGACTCAGTAAAGCCATGACATTCAGTTCTATTTATGTAATGAATCATAATGCGATCGTATTATTCAACACGCTATTATTATGTTTGAGATATCAACCACTGGTCGATAATGTTTGTATAAACTGTAAGTAACAACTGGTAAAATGTACGCCTATATCATAAAGCCATGTTAACAGTCCGTGAGCGAAATCTCCTCCCATCCGTTTTCTGATTGGCATTTCGCAAGGATTCCTGGGTAGTTAAAGTGCGTGGAGCCTGCATCTTATGCGGGCTTCGCGGAAGACCGCTTCAAGGGTACAAAGGGGGCGCTGCTGAGCACACTTCAGAGCGTTAAAATGCTAAATGGGACGGCCTACGGACTCGTAGATTTGGCAAACACGCGCAACTTAAGTCCACGAGACCGAAAGTCCGCATGAAGTGCGCCATTTGGGACAGGGCCAGAACAGGTTGTTCTGAGACCGTGCTTATGATTTATGGGGATTTAAAAAAAGCACTGGGTAGATTTTTATCATTATTGGGTGGTTGTGTACACACGGTCAACACACATTTATGTTCAAACACCATGGAAAAGTGAATTTTGCATAATAGGTGCCCTTTAATAGACGATTGTAAAACTAATCCATATGAATTGAATGGTTTAGTCAAAATTTTCTGAAGAGACATGATCGCTTTATATGCAGATTCAATTTGGGCTTTTATTCACATACAATACAAAAGTTATTCAGTCAAGAGCAGTGAGTGATTTTTCAGCATTATTAGAATGATTTCTGAAGGATCATGTGACACTGAAGACTGGAGCGATGGGTGCTGAAAAATCACTAATTACTATTACTATATTACTATAAATCACTATTAATAATATTTCACAATAGTACTGTTTTTACTGTGTTTTTATGAAATAAATGCAGCCTTGGTGAGCATTAGCATATTGATTTTTAATATTAATTAATATTATTGATAAAGTCTAATGTATGTCCTACATTCCTAATATCTAGTCCTTCCTTACATTAATTACATTATGGTTATTTAATAGATTGTTCGGTTGTAAAATGTTTTGCCTTGTTGTAAATCAGAAGCTTGTACAGAATGGGACAATGTTTTAATACCGTCAAGCCTTTTCACTTGTCAGCATTTGGGCCTCATTCAAGTTAAGGCTTGTCATAGACTGAGGTTAATTTTTTTCTTTTTCTTGTGTCATCCTTTCCAAAATGGTTTTAGAATTTGGACTTGTTTACTATAGTACAATGCTTTGTGCATTTGCACTTAACAATGTAAAAAAGTTCAAAGTTCTCAATGTAAAAAATGTCTGCTCTTTATGTATTTCTTAAGTTATTTGAAATATTGCTACATGTAGGCTGACCTTGTTGGACAACCACTACATAATTGCCACACAAATAAAGTCTCTTGATACTACTATTAGATTTGACATGCAGCTGAACAAAGCATCGGGGTGTGGATGTTTCACTTCTCGTTCTCTTGAATGTTGTGTTACATAATGCGTCTCATGCCAGATAAAACTTTCCAATACTCCTTAATGCATCCCCTGAACATTGACTACGTTTACATGCAGCCAATTTTCGGGTTATGGTCGGGTTAAGGTCACTTTTCGGGTTTCTGAAACATTAGGAATAACCCGTTTACATGCGTGAGCAGAGAGAGTTACTCCTGTATACATGGAATTGCAATATCCCGATGTAAACGGCGACGCACGGTTAGCGTCTGAACGTACGGACAACCTTAAGACGCAATATACGTCATTTCCGATTCTTCTTCCTGTATTCAAAGACAACAGCAGCAGCAGCACGCGGATAATGAATAGTTCGGGGCAGATAGCGATCGCCTTTGTTTGCGCTTTGGTGCTGGTACTGACCTCGCTCCAAAAGTATGCTGTGCTGCGTCTCGCCATGTTTACTTCCGGTATACTGCACGCGAGTTTTTGTATGCGCCGAGAAGTTCCTCTACTCAAAAGACCAAGTTCCTTGCGAATAGAACATGCGCAGAACACAAATCATTATGGGGATATGCCGATACACGTTTACATGACCAAAAATTCGGGTTAGAAAAGGGGTACCCCAGGTATCATATCCCGGTTTTTAAAATCCGGGATATGAGCATATTCGGGTTTTTGCCGGTGTTTACATGGCCGTGCGTGACCGGGTTATTGCTAATATCCCGGTTTTGAACGGGTTATTGGCTGCATGTAAACGTAGTCATTCTGTGCTCTTCACTTTAATATTTAGATACTCAAGTAGCAAAAACTTTCGTTAACACTTTATTTGACTTATTACACGTTATTTGTATTTTCTGTTGTAATAACAGTAAATTATGCATAACTACAAGCAACTAACCCTAAACCAAACCCTATTCCTAACCCTACCCTATAGTAGTATATGTTGTTCATTGATATTACTCTGTATGTGAATTTATAATTACACTGTTACAAGGACACATTAAAATAAAGTGCAACCAAACATTCTTTTCCCCTTAGTTTGACAGTTTGTTGCTTTTTTTGAATGCAGAGCTGGGGGATGTTTTAAAGATGTGCCATCAGAGTAAAAATAAATAAATTGTACCATTAACAAGGGCAAATTGCGTCACATTTTGATATAAGGTATAAATAACACAGTGTATGACCACTTAGCACAGTGAGTTTGACAGTCAGTCCTAAATGTGTTGTGGCAGGTGTGGTTATTCTTTCAGAAAAGTTGATGATTTCCAGTTATGCTTACAGTCTGTTGCAGAGAATATGTGACAAAGGTCAGCTCATCACCAGATATTATGTTTTTTTGGTATTTGATTGGATCAGGGAAAGTTAGGCCATGATATTAACTTTGATATTTAAACAAACATCATTAATATTGTGTAACGTGTCCACTGGAGGCAAGTTGAAGATGAACCCAATTGCAGTTTATTACCAAAAGTGAAATCAATACAAAAAAACAGAACCAAACAATAACTTGACTTAGACTTAACTTGAAAACCAAAACGGAACTCCCCAACAGCGAGTTACATGAACAAAGCTATAAGAGACAATGGGAACATGAGTACTTTATGGGCCATTCTACAGAATTTGTTCAGTCAGAGTTGAAAACATCTTGAAAGAAAAAAAAAAAAGTATTTTCCCACAATTTTTTTATGTATGCAAATTGTATAATATCCAAGGTACACATTTCTAGTAATTGTGGAGTTAATTCTCGTTGTATTTTCAGAGAGTTTTGGAATATTTTTCCTGTCCCTAAATTTGTCACTACCGAAACACAATAATAAATAATTTAGTAAGAAGGCTTATATTGACCTATTCAATAACAATTACAATTTCAACAATATTTCAAATGCAATTTATGAGATTTGTATTTTGAATCCAATCTTTCTTTGTAAAAGTCAAAGTTTATCATTCTGATTTCAAAGTTTAGGATTCATTAGTTGGAATATACATCATACAATATACATATACATTACAGAATTTTAAGTCACATACTAAAACACTAATGATTTGCATAATAAAACGTACTAAAATAATAATGATTTGTCTAACTGTTCTAAAATTGTTTATTTCCCCCAAATAAATGATTGTGTTCTCTTTTGTGACTATCTCAAAAGGGTTTTCCGCCTTTCTTCGCCTTTGTCGCCATTGGCTTTTGGCTTGCTTAGTTGGGGACACTTCATTTTATATTTAACAATATTATTACAACATTATTTTCCTGTTATCTCTGTAAAGCTGCTTCGAAACAATCTGTATTGTAAAAAGTGCTACATAAATAAAGGTGACTTGACTTGACTACCAAAACAGTGATGTCACAATCAAAACTTTACCGCATGTTTCGGTCGTGACCGTTTCGGTAGTGACAATTTTAGATACTTTTGAGCCTAGCTCAAAGATGCTAATCAGCACATGGTTAGCTAGCACAGTTCTGAACAGTTGTAGGCCTACACACAAACAAACTAAATTTTATGGAATAACACCCAAAAAAGTTTGCAGATAAAGGGTGTTTGGTAGTGACGTTCCTTAAAGTTACACACGGATTTTGAGACTTTTGAACACATTTACCTCAAATTGATGGGCCCCATCTACTCATCTTGTAGCTATGAGTGAGAGGGATACAAGAATATTTCCTGATCAACTGTTTCTGTAGTGACATGAAAATGCGGGACACATTTTCTTACATAAAGTTTCATGATTTACAAAGAAAATATAAAATAAATATATTTTTTTAACTTTTTTTAAAAAACGACAATGGAAAAAATTGCAAAAATGATTTCAATATCATTTTTATAAGTTGAAATTTAGGGGTTCGGGACATCCACCTCCCAATTGAAAGTACCCACTAAATTATGATTTTATATATAAAGCTTACTGATATTTTAAATATTTTTGTGGGATTCAATAGACAATAGAAGTATCTTAAGATTTGAATACTTAAATGCTTTTTAATGTGTTTTTTAGTTGTGGGACAGCATTTTGCACCAATTCTGTAGAATGGCCCATATAGTTGCACACAGACTAATGACTAACAAGAAACACCTGTGAACAATCAAGACAATTAACCAATCCCAAAACCGAACAGAAAAACACATGACATGAACAACCAATTAGAACATGACACATGAACAGGGGAAGCGCATGAGGGGCTCAGGGAATCACATGACATGACATGACCAGGAACTAAGACTAAAGGTGTGTTCGACTTGAAGCGTTGCAGCACAGACCAAATGACATCAAAGTACAAACATCCATATGCTTTCGAATCATTCTTGTGGTACTTTTATGTCAATCACTGATTGGTCTGATATATAGTAGGTGGAAAACAGTATGTGACAAAATAAGTACAGTATGTCCGAATTCACAGCTCTACAAAAAAAAAAAGAGTTGGCAAAAAGTACCCTCACCATAATCGGTCACTTAGATCTAAAGATATTCCCCATGTATTAATAACACATAAAACACCACAGCATGTAGCAGAGTAAAAAAAAAGAAGGTAGCTATCACTTCACGTGGCTTTTTTGCTCGCAGCTTCATGAAACATGCTCAGATCATGAAGAATGGTGCATCATTATTTAAAGCAGATTATCCCGATTAAAAAGAGGCCAAACTCATAATCCATTACTCAGATCTAAAGATGTTATATTTTTTGTATGTCACTGAGAAAACAATATAAATCTCAAAATGCCTTCTGGGTGTCATGAGCTAAACAAGAAGGCTACCTTGGTTCCAAATGCTGTAACTTTTGATTACTTTAGGCTAGAACCACAAATTTTGATCCCGATACAGCTCATATGTAGGGGAACGTCATACCTACCTTCATACCTACCCCGATACCTACCTTTTTACTCTCCTTGCTATAGTTTTGGAGTTATGAGTCTTTTGTTTGTCATTTAGAAAAAAACTACTCTAAAAATACATTCAGGGCTTAACATTATAAAAAAAATAAGTTCATGACCCCTTTAATGCTATTTTATCCATTCTGAATAAAATATTTATTACTACTTTAATATAATGTATTAATATCTTAAAAAAAAAAAAATACTGACCAAAACTTAGATGATAGTCACCAATTTTATGTATCTACAGATAATCTATTCCTGTCTATGACAGTCTGTTTGTGATGTGAGAGTATATTAAATACCTGCAACAATGAATCCTTACAAAGTGGTGCGTGTGTTTTTCTTTTTTTCCTCTCAGATTGCTTCTTCCAGAGGATTTCACTGTGTACTCTTATGCCAAAGATGGCTCGCTGGTCACAGAGAGACCAAACATGACGGTAAGTCACCAAATGTCACACCAGCACTTGTCTCTATTAAAAAGGGGAAAGTGTGTAAAAGAACACTCAAATCAGGCACTTTATAAATGCAAAAAACAAAGCACTGACAATCACAAATGTAATGCTGATATATTCTTTCGTACAACAAAAATGAAACGTACCACTGCTCTCACCTTACAAGGTGTACTCTATTTTCACCTTGTTAACAGCTTTTCAATGCACAGAATGCAGGTGAGAACAGCTGCCATGTATCATCATGTGGTATTGTCTGCTGTTGTAATTGTTGATGCGATTTCCTCAGAGCCGTGACCAGACACACACACAGCATCTGATGCCAAGAGCAGTGGTGTAGTTCTGGGAAGAGCTGCATTACTCACACTGACTGGACTTCAGTTTTACACCACTGTAAGACGTGATAGAGGCACAAACATAAAAAGAATGCAGCAGAATGTATATGCACTGAAAGAATTTGGTGTAGAAACAATTTTCGCTCAAAAATTGCTTGTAAATTTCACAAACAATTACAAAGAAATGGCAAGGAACATTATGAATTCTTGTAAAACATACAATAGTCCAATAGTCTTTGTTTTATTTACAACTTTGAAAAATACTTTTAGGTCCCACTTTATATTAAGTGGCTTTAAGTACTATGTACTTACATTGAAAAATAAGTACAATGTACTTATTGTGTGGATGTTGTATTGTAAAACACTTTTGCTGCTATTGAGGTGTGGGCTTAGGGGTTAAGGTTAGGGGCTGGTGTGGTGGTATGGGTCGGTTTAACGGTGGGTAAAGGTGTGATGGAAGGGTCAACAGTGTAATTACAAATGTAATTGCATACATTAATTACAGCTGTAATTACATGCAGGTATTTTCAAAATATAAGTACAATGTAAAAACATATATGTACACATTAAATCTATTGTATCAAATTATTAATTAAATGTAAGTACATAGTACTTAAAGCCACTTAATATAAAGTAGGACCTATTTTACAGTGTGGAAAGAGTGAAAGGAGAGTTGGAAGTGCTTTCCCAATGAAGTTCTTTATCATTGTGTTCACAGATGAATGTCTGCTTAGAGATGTATTATGAGTCACTGGCCCTGACCTGAATGAAGTCACTCAGTGTTTGCTACGTGCAATTGAGATTTGTCATGCTTTCTTTGCGCTGACTTACTGTCTCAGTTCACCTACACTGTAAAACATTTGGACTTTGATTTACTTGGAAAAAAGCTAAGAAACAATTTCCACTCACAAATTGGTAGTAAATTTAAGAGCATGGTTTCAAGTAAAATCTACACAAAATTCTTTGGTTTAATTTAAAATTCTCAAGTAAAGTTTACTTACTCTGTTTAAAGTAAGTTTTACTCACACGTTGTACATTTAAAAAAAAACAACTTTTTAATGTTAATACATATCTTATTTCAATTCATGAATAATGTTTACTTGAGGTATTTTTTTTTTAACATTACTACAATTCATTTGTAAGTTAGATTTAGTTTTTTGAATCACAATGGCTGCAATTTAATTACATAAATATATGCATTGCATGTTTCTTAGTGAAGCACACGTGTGTGCGACTTGTAAAAACAACTAGTGCGCATTACACCGGAGAATTCAAATGTCACGAAAGGCTGTTTCAGGTCTGTTTATTCATCTCTGTTCAATTGTTTTTCCCTCGTATAACATATTCAATTAAAACGTGATGACATCATAGATTATTTACAGAGCTAAACAAAACATCTGTTGTCAAGGGTTTGTAATTTTTTTTAAAAATGAAAAAATCTTCACTTAAAAATATTTTGGTGGGCTTTGAGATTATATTTGTCTAGGTGGGTCCTGGAATGAAAATGCTTGGGAACCACTGGATTAGATGACAAAGCACATAGTAAATAATATTATTTTGGAATTTGCATTCAAATTTACTTGTGGATTTGAGCACAAATAATTACAAAGAAATGGCAAGTTAGACATTGAAATAAGCTTGTCATTTTGAAGTATAATTAGGGCCAGAGCACCGATGGTGAGAGGACACTATTGGAATTGCTCTGTTTATTAGGTGTTCAAGCACGAAGTGCTGAAAACCTATTGTATTTGTAAGGATTTTTATTATTAGGTGTTCAAACACGAAGTGCTGAAAACCTATTGTAATTGTACTGATTTTTATTATTATTATTATTATTATTATTATTTTCCCCTAAAACGCATCGTGCAGACCAAACCGTAAGAGCTAGAGACTTGATATTTGGGATTAAGGTAGCACAGAAATCAAGGAGAGGTTCAGAGAATATGAGCCCGATTGGCCCATAGGTGGCGCTATAACAACCAATTGCGCGAAACTGCTCATAACTCCTAAACCGTATGTCGTAGACTCAAGTGTCTTATATCATTGGAAAGCTGGAAACCTGATGTAAAAAACGTATATCTCCGATTTTATTTCCGCCATGATGGATTTTCCGCCATTTTGAATTTTGTCGAAAAACTACTTTTGCGAACTAGTCCCTGGTTTTTCGCCCGATCGGAACCAAACCAGTGCAGAAATTTTCTCTGGAGTCTGAATATCAATAATTATCAAAAAAAAGTTGAAATTTCGATTTCCGGTCGCTAGGGGGCGCAAAATGATCGTTGTGGGAGGAGTCTATTTTACTAAAATGGCTATAACTCAAGAAGTAAATGAGATATCTTCACCAAACTTGACACACATGTGTATGAGGACATTGTGGGGTCACAGTAAAAAAAACGCGTCGATCTAACACTAGCTGGCGCTATAAGATTAAAAAAACATAAAAAGAGGTGTGGCCACCTGACCGTTAGTCCGATTTACTTGAAAATTGGTATGCAGTGTCTTGGTCCAAGGTGCCATGTATGTGTAAAAGGATATTGGCATATCTCAAAAAACATGGCTGCCATCAGCCAATGAAGTTTGAGCACCTTTTAAACAAGGTTAACGGAGGCCGATCGGAACGAAACTCAATGGGCATGTTCAACTCATGGCCCAAGAGGTCTGTAAGAGTTTTGAAAGAAATCGGCCTCTAGTTGGCGCTAACGAGTTTTACGGCTCTGTAATCACATGGTGTTGCACACATCCCCTCAATATGCATATCAGTCGATAGTTCTCCTCATGCTGAACAACTTTGCCTCTAGAACCATTGCTGTCAATCAAACCATTCATTAAATATTCACGAATATGTTAAACCTACTTTTGCGAACTAGTCCCTGGTTTTTCGCCCGATCAGAACCAGACCAGTCTAGGACAATTCTCTGGACTCTCTAGATCAATAATTATCGAAAAAAAGTTGAACTTTGCCCTTTGGTCTGCTATAACAGGATCATTTATAAAAAGGGGCGTGTCAAAACACACTCAAAAGCCTATAAATCATAAATAAAAACTCGGAACTTCACAAAAATTGGTGAGCATATGTGACATAACATCATTAACAAGCATGCAAAGTTTCATGGAGATCGGACAATAGGTGGCGCTATAACTGTTAAAAATCTTAAAAACCATGTATTCCCTATGGTAAATTGCCAGTATTGACTGTAAATGGTTTGTTCCATCTAAGATCATATAATTTTCATATAATAACGTTCAAAACCAGTGCAGTACAATTCTCTGGACTCTCTAGAGCAATAATTATCAGAAAAGGTTGAACTTCTGCATTTTGATGGTTATAATAGGGTCACTTCAATGTGTAGCCTTGACCGAGTGTGCTCGAAAGCCTATATCTCTTCGATGAATGCTCAGATCTTATTAAAAACAAGTCTGAACATGTGGGCCATGACTCCAAATAATCATGAAAATTTTCGGACAGATTGGACAAAATAGGCCTGTATAACCGTTAATAAGGTGAAAATGATATGAACATAATGGCCTATTAAGCCAATAAGTGGTATTTTACTGCCCCCTGCTGTTTAAAAAAAGTCCTTTTGTCACACTACTCAACTATAATTAATATTTAGACTTTATAAATTCACTATTTTAACATTTACAATAACATTTAGTCAAAAATCATCTATTGAAGTGACAATTGAGTAGGGGTGGTTAATCTGTCTGATTTCCCGATTCGATTCGATTACGATTATTGAAGTCCCGATTCGATTACAGTCGATTTTCGATTATTAACGATTCTCGATTAACGATTATGGATTTTCCATTCCACAACAGTAAATGAAAATACACTACAAAGTGATTGCAGTATTAAAAAAAGTCAGCTGCTGAATTACTTAACCCTTTTATTGAGTAACAACAACTCAAAGCACTTTCTGTGTCATGTAGTTATAACTTCATAATTATTTGTATGTAGCTTATGTTCTGTAGAACACAGAAATTAATACATCACATTGTGTTGTGACTCATCAAGTTGAACTAAACAATAACAAATAAATGAAAGGCTTATTTCCTTTAGGAAGTAGATCAGAACATACTGTAGAAATTGGACAATTTTCTTCTAGAAAGACAAGGTGTTGTTCAGGTGGAGGAAGACTGCAGGTTGCAGTCAAAACATGTCAAGGTAAAGAAAAAGTTTATAATGCAAAAATTTTTTTGCATTATATGCGGTTAGAAAAGCTGTCAGCAGCGCGTCCTCATCCATATCAAGCGCCTCGTCCCCTGAGGTGGCGGCAGCGCGGGCAGGAGGGGGGCGGACAAGGAGAGATAGACGCTCGAGGGAGTCATTCCGGCGAGCGTTTGCATCAGAAAACGACGGCAGTGCGGCTCGTGAGAGGCAGCTGCGCGTCTGTGAGGGGAGGCGGAGAAGGCGAGACGTGAGAGCGAGGCTCGAGGGAGGGAGTCCGGCGAGCGCGTCGCGGTGGCCACCGGCTCCGGCGGCCTTTGAGAACGGCGCTTCTTTGCGCGGTCCTGCAAAGGGCGGAGTGACAGCTTGAGGGTTGAATACTTCGAGCTGAGTGCGTCGCTGAGCTCACAAACCCCCTGAGGGCAAGAGCTGCGTGTTCCTGGCCCAGGCAGAGAACGCAGATCACATGGCGGTCTCCGTCACTGAGCGGGGCTCTGCACGAGCCGCAGGAAGTGCAAGGCATCTTGAAAAAGACGCTCGCTGCTCTATTAGACAGTAAGTTTTGCAAGAAAGGATACGTCGCGGGATAGCGTAGCTCGCATGGATGGCTGAAGGTGGCGAAGACGGCCGGCTTCTTAAGGCGCTGTCCTAAGCTGGCTTGTCGCTTCCTCGACGGCGGCGGCGGCTTCTCTCTAGATCCAGCGATGCGGCAATAATAATGCAAATTTAAAATATTAATAATAATAATAAAAAATCGATTTTTGAAAATTTAATAATCGATTCATACTCGTCCATAACATACTCGCGATTAATCAATAATCGATTTTTTTTCACCACCCCTACAATTGAGTCACATTGGACCCTGAAGTTCCAAATGTCTCTATCTACAACAGAATGAGTGTGTGTAGATTAAATGATATGAAAAACATGGCATATTGTATAAGTAGGCTGTAATAGCACTGTTGTCCACTAGATGGAGCAGCAGCATTAGACATTTTTAATCTTTTTGTCAGCTTTCAGCATTGGCTAACAAACAAATGCTTAAAGCATTAATTAGTTTTATATTATTACATTGCAAAGAAATATGTGAAATGCTCATATACCATTAAAACAGATTTTCACAATAACATATCCCAAAAATGTGTGTGTGTGTGTGTGTGTGTGTGTGTGTGTGTGTGTGTGTGTGTGTGTGTGTGTGTGTAAGCATGCATTATGGACTTAACATGATAAAAATGGTTTGCTTCAGTGAAGAATACTGGAGAAATAAAGTAGTTGAAAATGAAAGTGAGCCAATAAGTGGTCTTCTACTGCCCTCTGCTGGCCACTCTTCTTATTAATAGTCTTTTCACATGTATATAGACACTATAAAATCACTTATATAACAATTACTATTAAAACACATTCATATTCTGTCAGAGTGTATCAGTTCAATTGTTCTGATGCTTCAAATAATTGCTATCAACATGGTAAATCATGGTAAATAACGCCAGAAACATGGTAAATCATAGTAAAAAAGGTAAATCATGCTAGAATCCTGGTAAATTATTCTAGAATGTGCTATATCATGGTAAATCATCCTATAACATGGTATATCAAGGTAAACTATGGAAAATCATGTTAGATTCATGGTAAATCATACTGGAACATGGTAAATCATGAAAAATCACACTGAAATGTAGTATATCATGGTAAATCATGCTTGCTACATACAACTAAATGTCTTTTGATGCTTTTGTGCTTAACGGCCTTAAAGGCCTTAACTGCTTGAACACCGCTAAATGCTGCTTGCAGCTTTAATTATTATTATTATTATTATTATTATTATTATTGATTAGTTCACCTGTGTCTATTTTCATTCATTACCCCTGTAATTGTGTATATATAGTCCTTCGTTTTTCACTGATTGTCCAGTCTTGTTTTAACGTGCTTAGTTAAGTTGTGACATTTATGTTTGCCTTCCATGTTTTCTTTTGATCGTTATTTTGTTTAAAAAAACAACACTTCCGGGGATGGTCCTCAAGAAACATTCTGTGAGAATATGGAGTGGGTAGTCCAAAATGTATCCTTCACAGTGGGTGAGGTGGAGGAGATTCTCCTCCCAGAGCACTCCCAGCCTCTTTTCATGCAGCCCCAGCCGGTGCCCATGCCCACGCCCACCACAGACACACACGCCCACCATGGACTCCATGGGACTTGTCACAGTACTTGCATATTGTTGCCCTTTTGTTAGTAAAACTGCTTCTGTTGTTCTCCTAATTTGTTTGTCACTTTGGATAAAAGTGTGTGCTGAATGATTAAATGTAAATGATAAGCCCACCAGCAAAGCCCTTCCTTCTTCCTGGTCCTATCCGACTTGTTGGACTCCCTGGTTCTGTCCTTCCTTCTCCGATGGTTCCGTGCAGCTTGGATTCACTTGTTCCACCCAGTTCCCTTGCTCTGCCTCCTCAACTGGTTCTGTTAAGTTCCCTGTCTCCACTTCTGGTTCCACCCAGCTCCCTGGCTCTGCCTCCTCAACTGGTTCTGTCAAGTTCCCTGTCTCCACTTCTAGCTCTGTCCAGTTCCCTGTCTCTGCCTCTGGTTCCATCCAGTGCCCTCCATTGCTCCACCTCCTCCACTGATTTCACGCCTCCATCACTGGTTCCGGTTTCATCCAGTTCCTTGGCTTCGCCTTCTCCACTGGTTCCATCCAGTTCCCTGGCTTCGCCTTCTCCACTGGTTCCATCCAGTTCCCTGACTTCGCCTTCTCCACTAATTCCGGTTCTATCCTGTTCTCTGGCTTCGCCTTCTTCCCTAATTCCGGTTCCATCCAGTTCCCTGGCTTCGCCTTCTCCACTGGTTCCATCCAGTTCCCTGGCTTTGCCTTCTCCACTGGTTCCATCCAGTTCCCTGACTTCACCTTCTCCACTGGTTCCATCCAGTTCCCTGGCTTCGCCTTCTCCACTGGTTCCATCCAGTTCCCTGGCTTCGCCCTCTCCACTGGTTCCATCCAGTTCCCTGGCTTCGCCTTCCCCACTGGTTCCATCCAGTTCCCTGACTTCGCCTTCTCCACTGGTTCCATCCAGTTCCCTGACTTCGCCTTCTCCACTGGTTCCATCCAGTTCCCTGACTTCGCCTTCTCCACTGGTTCCATCCAGTTCCCTGGCTTCGCCTTCTCCACTAATTCCGGTTCCATCCAGTTCCCTGGCTTTGCCTACTCCACTGGTTCCATCCAGTTCCCTGACTTCGCCTTCTCCACTGGTTCCATCCAGTTTCCTGGCTTTGCCTCCTCCTCTGGTTCCATCCAGTTCCCTGGCTTCACCTTCTCCACTGGTTCCATCCAGTTCCCTGGCTTCACCTTCTCCACTGATTCCATCCAGTTCCCTTGCTTCGCCTTCTCCACTGGTTCCATCCAGTTCCCTGGCTTCGCCTTCTCCACTGGTTCCATCCAGTTCCCTTGCTTCGCCTTCTCCACTGGTTCCATCCAGTTCCCTGGCTTCGCCTTCTCCACTGGTTCTGTCCAGTTCCCTGACTTCACCTTCTCCACTGGTTTCATCCAGTTTCCTGGCTTTGCCACCTCCTCTGGTTCCATCCAGTTCCCTGGCTTCGCCTTCTCCTCTGTTTCCATCCAGTTCCCTGACTTCGCCTTCTCCACTAGTTTCATCCAGTTTCCTGGCTTTGCCGCCTCCTCTGGTTCTATCCAGTTCCCTGGCTTTGCCTTCTCCACTGGTTCCATCCAGTTCCCTGGCTTCGCCTTCTCCACTGGTTCCATCCAGTTCCCTGGCTTCGCCTTCTCCACTGGTTCCATCCAGTTCCCTGGCTTCGCCTTCCCCACTGGTTCCATCCAGTTCCCTGACTTCGCCTTCTCTTCGAAGACATGCAGGTAGGAAAGATTCTTCAAAAAAAACATTCCATTAAGAGTTGTCAATCAAAGATCTTAAGGTTTATTATCAGCTGAAGTGGAAAAACAGCAACAAAACATTCACTGGAAATCAAAGCCCTTTCCCGAGGTGGTACAGTTCTCCTAGAAAGAACTGATTACTGGTGTTAAAATATTTGCTCATTCTTCATAGCACCTAAACTTATGAACAAGGTCTATTATTCCCAAAGTGCACAATTCCCCGTAGCTATTTCCTGAAATAATAAATTATTAGTGCAAAGTGCCTATGCAAAATCAGTTTTTGTGTGTGTTTTTAGTAATTGTTGGTTTGGTGTGTTTGAGTGCTCATTGTTACAATTAAACAGCAAAAGTTCAGTGACATTTTTATTTGTGCATGGTAGAAAGCAAATACTGATACTGACATAATGACATACAATAAATATGGAAAATTGAACTACACGATTCAGGAAGCAGGCTACACAGTGAACTCCGAGAAAATGCTACGCTTGAGCAAACGGTTTGTGAATAGGCTACTACAAATGATGGCCGTGAATAAAATATAATATTCAGAAGTAAACAGTGTAGCTGACTTAATGTTTAGCTAACAGTGTGTTTGTCAGAATGTTTATTTTTAAACCACAACCCTCTAATGTCAGAATGTTTATTTTTAAACCACAACCTTCTAAGTGCTTCTTTTACCGATATCTTTTGCATTTCTAATCCAAACAACCTCAAACTTATCACTGCACTTACTCGTGCCCGTAGCAAGACACCTGTCAAGTTTGAAATCCATCGGACTAACAGTTCGAGAGATATGCGAATAACAGACAGACAGACGTTCCTGTAATTTATTTTTAATTTAAATGTTTATTTATATTATAAATGTTTATTTTAAACATTGTTTATGTTATATATATACATTATGTTTATTTTTAAACCACAACCTTCTAAGTGCTTCTTTTACCGATATCTTTTGCATTTCTAATCCAAACAACCTCAAACTTATCACTGCACTTACTCGTGCCCGTAGCAAGACACCTGTCAAGTTTGAAATCCATCGGACTAACAGTTCGAGAGATATGCGAATAACAGACAGACAGACAGACGTTCCTGTAATTTATTGATAGATGTAAATAAAATAATTATCTATAAAAGAAACTGCAATGTTTGTACAAATCACTGTTATACAAACAAAACAAATGAATGTAAAACAAATTAAATAATATTTTCATGCAAAAAACACAAAGCTATCATGAGCTGTGCTCCTGGGAGAATGGGGACTCCACCCCCAGGTGGTTTAGCTGATCTGGAGAGAGTTCGGGAAGGCTCAGGTAGACCTGTTTGCCTCCTCAGAGACCTCCCACTGCCAGCTGTTTTACTCCCTGACCAACGAAACACTCAGTATGGATGCACTGGCACATAACTGGCCCCGGGGCCCTCGCAAATATGCATTTCCCCCAGTGAGCCTACTTGCACAGACACTGTGCAAAGTCAGGGAGGACGAGAAGCAGGTCCTTCTGGTGGCTCCCTATATGCCCACCCGGACCTGGTTCCCAGAACTCATGCTCCTCGTGACAGTCCCTCCCTGGCCCATTTCTCTGAGGAAGGACCTTCTCACTCAGAGACGGGGCAACCTATGGCACCCGCGTCCGGACCTCTGAAAACTCCATGTGTGGTCTCTGGACGGGATGCGGAGATTCTAGGCGACTTACCCCCAGAGGTACTTAACAGCATCACTTCTGTGCGGGTGCCGTCTACGAG
Organism: Gila orcuttii; assembly: GCA_026230005.1. NCBI lineage: Eukaryota > Metazoa > Chordata > Actinopteri > Cypriniformes > Leuciscidae > Gila > Gila orcuttii. Next base: position 13,670,465 of record JAPDVR010000015.1, on the reverse strand, counting down.
ACGTGGCCTGGCTATGTGCCCAAGGTTCCTACGCGCTCTGCGTCTGTACGTGGACAGAACTCAGTCTCAGGACCTCAGACCAGCTCTTTGTCTGTTACGGAGGCCAGCAGAAGGGAAAGGCTGTCTCCAAGCAGAGGATGGCCCACTGGATAGTGGATGCCTTCGCCTTGGCTTACCAAGCACAAGGTGTGCCCTGCCCGCTCAGGTTGCATGCTCACTCCATGAGAGGCGTTGCATCCTCCTGGGCCCTGGCACGTGGCTCCTCGCTAACAGATATCTGTAGAGCTGCGGGCTGGGCGACACCTAACACGTTCGCTAGATATTATAGCCTACGTGTAGAGCCGGTCTCCTCCTGTGTTCTCACCCTAAACGGGTAGAAGCACTGAAGGTGAAGGTGACAGGGCAACTTTTTGTTGCTGGGCAATGTTGCCGTCAACGGGCAACCAGATGAGACACAGGGCCCATAACCGATCTAAATGATCCAGATAGAAATGTATTGCCCATTTTCAATGGGAAAGGTTCCAAGCAACGATCGCTCGGCAAGATTTCCCAGCAACATTGCTCAAAAAGTTGCCCTGTGTATCATCACCTTTAGAGGCCCGGCTCTGTTGGCTTGCTGCACCCTACTGTGCAACCTTATTACTCCAGAGTGAAAAACCTGTTGAGTCCTCCAACACCCTAGGCCCGGACGTGGTGGAGCGTCCGGCGCCAGGCCTTTATCCGTTGAATCCTTGAGAACCGGGTCTAGGCTGGGTCCCATATGTGTGACCCTGCGGGGATCCCATATGTGTATTTCTTCCATGGCTGCTCCTAAACGGACGTCTGTGTCTTTCCCTTGGGCTAAGTCACCCGGTATTTTATATGCAGTAAGACCTTCGGGTTAGTCCATATGTATATCTCCTCATAACTCCTTCGGGGAAGAATGTGGGTTCCGCAGCGTTTTCCTTCCTAACAGAAAGGGCACGCTTTCCCAGTGTTTTCCAATAATCTCACTGTATGGGTTATCACCGAAACAACAGTGACAAATACACTCTGTGTAAGCCCTCTCCTATTGTCCTTCCAGGCAAGAAGGGGCAAGAGGCTTGCACAGGGTGCTGGATGGGGTCAGCAGTTGTGGCGCTTTGGTAGGGATTCCTATTCGTCTGTCACGACGTCCGTCAATACCCTCCACTCATTTTCCTCACACCAAGCATTGCTAACTCTTTGAGGGCCATGATTTCTGGCAATTTCCTCCCCTCTCTCACGCCTGACTGGTTCAAAATTGTCCATAGTCAAGCCACAAACAGAAGGAATCTAGCAGAGTATGGGTTGCTACTCCCTTTTATGACGTCATTACCCAGTTATGGTAAAAAACATGCTACCTTTGAAGAAACCCCAATAAATGTTATTTTAATGCATTTTAAGACAAATTTTTAAATATTTACATATTATACATTTGTGAATATTTAAAATTCACAAAATATGACGTCATGCGCGTTCTCGTCTACTTGGGCTTACATCCGTACGGCAGCCATTAGTAAGCAGCGGCAATCGCTAGCAGTAGTTTTTCAAATGGGCTCTGCGGACGGAAAGAAGCGACCAGCCTCCAGCACAATCCAGACACCCACGGAAACTCCTCGTAAGTTTAAAAGAAAAAAGAAAAAAAGCCTTATCTAGTGCGGCCAACAAGCGTGCGAGCGTGCGCACCGAGAACGAGCACGAGACTGGCTGCAGTTTCTCTAACGGCCACTGGTGTCAGTAACGGTTAGAAATTTCAGAACTTCCGCAATGCTCCTTTAAATAAAATTTGCACTTTTTTATTTTTATTTTTTTTATAAATAAGCTTAAGCAAAAGTGTGTATTAAGTCAGACTTTATTTCACCAGTATTCCCTGTTGGATTTCATATTTAGTCGAGGAACATGACAGTTTGTAATTCAAGTCCATATTAAACTGATTTTTAAGAGGAATAAATCTTATTTAACCCATTTGGAATTTGCTTAACTTTTTGGAAATGTAGGGCCCTGTCAAATCCGTTTTATTTTTTCCCAAATTCCGTTTTTTCCGTTTTAATTTTGGGGAATTCAGTTTTTTTCACCCTTTACTGTTATTTTAGTCGTAAAAAAAGTGTGCTTTTAATGTTAATGATTAAAATGTACACAAATAAAATAGGAATGACCTTAAATTTATTGAGGTAACAGACATTTACTCTTACTTTTCAGCACAAATACTACATGATGCAACATAACACTTCACTCTAAGTACTTCAAGTAACAACAAAATATGGTTAGGAGCTTTAAACTGTCCAGTAAAATAAATTATATTAGTTTATATAAGTTAAAATAAAAGTCACACTCTGTCTCTCTCTCGCGCACTGACGAGCGCGCTCTTGGACAAACTCGGACGGTCTCTCTCGCGCTGTGTCGCTTCGCTTTTGTCCAGTCCGGCGCCTCATAGACAGACGCGGTGTGCACGGAGGGTGTATGTGTATGTGTGAGTGAGAGAGAGATCGAGAGAGAGACGCGTGAGTGACAGACGGAGGGAGAGCAGGGAAAGGAAATGCAACTGAAAGCGTTAAAAAAAATGAACAAAACGCAATATGTGGCGGCCAGTGTTCATTCTTCGCCACAGATTATGTGTTGGAAACACTTCATAAAAGTCACGTGCGAACTGCTCGGCTCGGTACTGAGGGCTTAGCGTCAAGTTTCTTAACTTTTTCGCCGATGAAAGCAGAGCCGTGGAGAGCCGCTTCGCCATGCTTTCATTGTTTAGATGCCGTCATTGGAGCAGAAATGACGGGAGGGGTTGTGTCGCCCAGATTTTCTTCTAATATGTAAAATTCTGCGAAATTCTGCGTTAACACTAGATTCCGCGTTAATTGGCCAATTCCGCGATTCCCACGCGATTCCGTGATCGCGGAAATTATAGGGCCCTAGAAATGTTCTGAAGTGCCTTGTAGTTAGATCTTTTGTGAAATGCTGATCTGAGACTAGTGATATGAAAGTCTGATAACAGTTCCTTACTACGGAACAGGAAACAGCAGCGTCATGTCAATATTGAACAGTCAGTATTCCTTATTACAGAACAGGAAACAGCTGCGTTCCGTCAGTATTAAACAGTCAGTATTTGTGAAATTCTGTGTGGAGGGTTCACTTAAAATGTTTTTTATTTTATTTAAATTTTTTACTTTACACTACTTACACCAACTTTTTTGATGCAAATGATGTCCACATCGGGAGGAGAGCTGTAAAGTGTACGACAAGGCAACTGTCTAATAGACCAATAGTCTATCCCATAAACTCACATCAGTGTTTGAGCCATTGTTGCTGCAAATGTAATGCTGGTTGTCATGGTGAAACAAACAGGGTGAAAAGTTTTCTTTCTTTTTTTTTGTACCACAGAGACACAAGGTTTAAACTTTCCAGAGAAAATAGCCAACAAAATATTTATTTATAGGTGTTTCTGTTTAATAAACAAGGCATAAGAGAAAGTGTTTAAACATTGAAAAAAAATTAACACATAACTTAAAGCAGGAAGAGAATAAAGCAGTTTAAATGTGATACAAGTGTGATTAAAACTGATAGAATATATATATATATATATATATATATATATATATATATATATATATATATATATATACAGGTCCTTCTCAAAAAATTAGCATATTGTGATAAAGTTAATTATTTTCCATAATGTAATGATAAAAATTAAACTTTCATATATTTTAGATTCATTGCACACCAACTGAAATATTTCAGGTCTTTTATTGTTTTAATACTGATGATTTTGGCATACAGCTCATGAAAACCCAAAATTCCTATCTCAAAAAATTAGCATATCATGAAAAGGTTCTCTAAACGAGCTATTAACCTAATCATCTGAATCAACTAATTAACTCTAAACACCTGCAAAAGATTCCCGAGGCTTTTAAAAACTCCCAGCCTGTTTCATTACTCAAAACCGCAATCATGGGTAAGACTGCCGACCCGACTGCTGTCCAGAAGGCCATCATTGACACCCTCAAGCAAGAGGGTAAGACACAGAAAGAAATTGCGGCGTGGCATGGAGGCAATCAGCCTGTGGCACTGCTGAGGTGTTATGGAGGCCCAGGATGCTTCGATAGCGGCCTTAAGCTCATCCAGAGTGTTGGGTCTTGCGTCTCTCAACTTTCTCTTCACAATATCCCACAGATTCTCTATGGGGTTCAGGTCAGGAGAGTTGGCAGGCCAATTGAGCACAGTAATACCATGGTCAGTAAACCATTTACCAGTGGTTTTGGCACTGTGAGCAGGTGCCAGGTCGTGCTGAAAAATGAAATCTTCATCTCCATAAAGCTTTTCAGCAGATGGAAGCATGAAGTGCTCCAAAATCTCCTGATAGCTAGCTGCATTGACCCTGCCCTTAATAAAACACAGTGGACCAACACCAGCAGCTGACATGGCACCCCAGACCATCACTGACTGTGGGTACTCCAGTGCTGCTTATCTTTAGCCCAGGTCAGGCGCTTCTGCTGCTGTTTCTGGTTCAAAAGTGGCTTGACCTGGGGAATGCGGCACCTGTAGCCCATTTCCTGCACACGCCTGTGCACGGTGGCTCTGGATGTTTCTACTCCAGACTCAGTCCACTGCTTCTGCAGGTCCCCCAAGGTCTGGAATCGGTCCTTCTCCACAATCTTCCTCAGGGTCCGGTCACCTCTTCTCGTTGTGCAGTGTTTTTTGCCACACTTTTTCCTTCCGACAGACTTCCCACTGAGGTGCCTTGATACAGCACTCTGGGAACAGGCTATTTGTTCAGAAATTTCTTTCTGTGTCTTACCCTCTTGCTTGAGGGTGTCAATGATGGCCTTCTGGACAGCAGTCAGGTCGGCAGTCTTACCCATGATTGCGGTTTTGAGTAATGAAACAGGCTGGGAGTTTTTAAAAGCCTCAGGAATCTTTTGCAGGTGTTTAGAGTTAATTAGTTGATTCAGATGATTAGGTTAATAGCTCATTTAGAGAACCTTTTCATGATATGCTAATTTTTTGAGACAGGAATTTTGGGTTTTCATGAGCTGTATGCCAAAATCATCAGTATTAAAACAATAAAAGACCTAAAATATTTCAGTTGGTGTGCAATGAATCTAAAATATATGAAAGTTAAATTTTTATCATTACATTATGAAAAATAATGAACTTTATCACAATATGCTAATTTTTTGAGAAGGACCTGTATAGTGCTTTTTACAATACAGATTGTTTCAAAGCAGCTTTACAGAGATAACAGGAAAATAATGCAACAAAGTTTGTTTCCAGATGAAAATACCATCACAGTCCAGCTTAAGTAAGTTCAAGTGATGTTTCATTTTTGTTGTAAAAAAGTTATTTAGTTCATTTTATAAATGTGTATATATTAGAGCCCGACCGATAAATCGGCGGGCCGATATTAGGCACTTTCCTAACTATCGGTATCGGCATTTATAATGGCCGATAAATGAATATTTAAAAAAAAAAATGATTCATGTAAGGGTGGCGCTGCCAATAAAGCACCTAAAAGCTGTCGCAAAGAACTGGCAAAAGTAATGATTGTGAATACATCAAATATAGACATTTTAATTGTTTATTAATAAACAAGTGTTTTCAGTCAGTGTCGCTGCAAAGTTGACAACGCTGACTCGCGATCTTCAGTGAACACGCCAGAGAGAAATGCACATTTCATACGGATTACAGCAGAGAGCAGTCTGTCTTTCGTTTTGAATTGTACTGTTTAAAAGTAGACAATTCAATATAGATATACAGGTCCTTCTCAAAAAATTAGCATATTGTGATAAAGTTCATTATTTTCCATAATGTAATGATAAAAATTAAACTTTCATATATTTTAGATTCATTGCACACCAACTGAAATATTTCAGGTCTTTTATTGTTTTAATACTGATGATTTTGGCATACAGCTCATGAAAACCCAAAATTCCTATCTCAAAAAATTTGCATATTTCATCCGACCAATAAAAGAAGTGTTTTTAATACAAAAAAAGTCAACCTTCAAATAATTATGTTCAGTTATGCACTCAATACTTGGTCGGGAATCCTTTTGCAGAAATGACTGCTTCAATGCGGCGTGGCATGGAGGCAATCAGCCTGTGGCACTGATGAGGTGTTATGGAGGCCCAGGATGCTTCGATAGCGGCCTTAAGCTCATCCAGAGTGTTGGGTCTTGCGTCTCTCAACTTTCTCTTCACAATATCCCACAGATTCTCTATGGGGTTCAGGTCAGGAGAGTTGGCAGGCCAATTGAGCACAGTAATACCATGGTCAGTAAACCATTTACCAGTGGTTTTGGCACTGTGAGCAGGTGCCAGGTCGTGCTGAAAAATGAAATCTTCATCTCCATAAAGCTTTTCAGCAGATGGAAGCATGAAGTGCTCCAAAATCTCCTGATAGCTAGCTGCATTGACCCTGCCCTTAATAAAACACAGTGGACCAACACCAGCAGCTGACATGGCACCCCAGACCATCACTGACTGTGGGTACTCCAGTGCTGCTTATCTTTAGCCCAGGTCAGGCGCTTCTGCCGCTGTTTCTGGTTCAAAAGTGGCTTGACCTGGGGAATGCGGCACCTGTAGCCCATTTCCTGCACACGCCTGTGCACGGTGGCTCTGGATGTTTCTACTCCAGACTCAGTCCACTGCTTCTGCAGGTCCCCCAAGGTCTGGAATCGGTCCTTCTCCACAATCTTCCTCAGGGTCCGGTCACCTCTTCTCGTTGTGCAGTGTTTTTTGCCACACTTTTTCCTTCCGACAGACTTCCCACTGAGGTGCCTTGATACAGCACTCTGGGAACAGGCTATTTGTTCAGAAATTTCTTTCTGTGTCTTACCCTCTTGCTTGAGGGTGTCAATGATGGCCTTCTGGACAGCAGTCAGGTCGGCAGTCTTACCCATGATTGCGGTTTTGAGTAATGAAACAGGCTGGGAGTTTTTAAAAGCCTCAGGAATCTTTTGCAGGTGTTTAGAGTTAATTAGTTGATTCAGATGATTAGGTTAATAGCTCATTTAGAGAACCTTTTCATGATATGCTAATTTTTTGAGACAGGAATTTTGGGTTTTCATGAGCTGTATGCCAAAATCATCAGTATTAAAACAATAAAAGACCTAAAATATTTCAGTTGGTGTGCAATGAATCTAAAATATATGAAAGTTAAATTTTTATCATTACATTATGAAAAATAATGAACTTTATCACAATATGCTATTTTTTTGAGAAGGACCTGTATAGTGCTTTTTACAATACAGATTGTTTCAAAGCAGCTTTACAGAGATAACAGGAAAATAATGCAACAAAGTTTGTTTCCAGATGAAAATACCATCACAGTCCAGCTTAAGTAAGTTCAAGTGATGTTTCATTTTTGTTGTAAAAAAGTTATTTAGTTCATTTTATAAATGTGTATATATTAGAGCCCGACCGATAAATCGGCGGGCCGATATTAGGCACTTTCCTAACTATCGGTATCGGCATTTATAATGGCCGATAAATGAATATTTAAAAAAAAAAAATGATTCATGTAAGGGTGGCGCTGCCAATAAAGCACCTAAAAGCTGTCGCAAAGAACTGGCAAAAGTAATGATTGTGAATACATCAAATATAGACATTTTAATTGTTTATTAATAAACAAGTGTTTTCAGTCAGTGTCGCTGCAAAGTTGACAACGCTGACTCGCGATCTTCAGTGAACACGCCAGAGAGAAATGCACATTTCATACGGATTACAGCAGAGAGCAGTCTGTCTTTCGTTTTGAATTGTACTGTTTAAAAGTAGACAATTCAATATAGATATACAGGTCCTTCTCAAAAAATTAGCATATTGTGATAAAGTTCATTATTTTCCATAATGTAATGATAAAAATTAAACTTTCATATATTTTAGATTCATTGCACACCAACTGAAATATTTCAGGTCTTTTATTGTTTTAATACTGATGATTTTGGCATACAGCTCATGAAAACCCAAAATTCCTATCTCAAAAAATTTGCATATTTCATCCGACCAATAAAAGAAGTGTTTTTAATACAAAAAAAGTCAACCTTCAAATAATTATGTTCAGTTATGCACTCAATACTTGGTCGGGAATCCTTTTGCAGAAATGACTGCTTCAATGCGGCGTGGCATGGAGGCAATCAGCCTGTGGCACTGATGAGGTGTTATGGAGGCCCAGGATGCTTCGATAGCGGCCTTAAGCTCATCCAGAGTGTTGGGTCTTGCGTCTCTCAACTTTCTCTTCACAATATCCCACAGATTCTCTATGGGGTTCAGGTCAGGAGAGTTGGCAGGCCAATTGAGCACAGTAATACCATGGTCAGTAAACCATTTACCAGTGGTTTTGGCACTGTGAGCAGGTGCCAGGTCGTGCTGAAAAATGAAATCTTCATCTCCATAAAGCTTTCAGCAGATAGAAGCATGAAGTGCTCCAAAATCTCCTGATAGCTAGCTGCATTGACCCTGCCCTTGATAAAACACAGTGGACCAACACCAGCAGCTGACATGGCACCCCAGACCATCACTGACTGTGGGTACTTGACACTGGACTTCAGGCATTTTGGCATTTCCTTCTCCCCAGTCTTCCTCCAGACTCTGGCACCTTGATTTCCGAATGACATGCAAAATTTGCTTTCATCCGAAAAAAGTACTTTGGACCACTGAGCAACAGTCCAGTGCTGCTTCTCTGTAGCCCAGGTCAGGCACTTCTGCCGCTGTTTCTGGTTAAAAAGTGGCTTGACCTGGGGAATGCGGCACCTGTAGCTCATTTCCTGCACACGCCTGTGCACGGTGGCTCTGGATGTTTCTACTCCAGACTCAGTCCACTGCTTCCGCAGGTCCCCCAAGGTCTGGAATCGGTCCTTCTCCACAATCTTCCTCAGGGTCCGGTCACCTCTTCTCGTTGTGCAGCGTTTTTTGCCACACTTTTTCCTTCCCACAGACTTCCCACTGAGGTGCCTTGATAAAGCACTCTGGGAACAGCCTATTTGTTCAGAAATTTCTTTCTGTGTCTTACCCTCTTGAGGGTGTCAATGATGGCCTTCTGGACAGCAGTCGGCAGTCTTACCCATGATTGCGGTTTTGAGTAATGAAACAGGCTGGGAGTTTTTAAAAGCCTCAGGAATCTTTTGCAGGTTTTTAGAGTTAATTAGTTGATTCTGATGATTAGGTTAATAGCTCGTTTAGAGACCCTTTTCATGATATGCTAATTTTTTGAGATAGGAATTTTGGGTTTTCATGAGCTGTATGCCAAAATCATCAGTATTAAAACAATAAAAGACCTGAAATATTTCAGTTGGTGTGCAATGAATCTAAAATATATGAAAGTTAAATTTTTATCATTAAATTATGGAAAATAATTAACTTTATCACAATATGCAAATTTTTTGAGAAGGACCTGTATTTCTCAGATCGATACGCTGATTTCCGGTTCATTTATGATACGAGTTGCAGTTCACGCGCCGGCGCCTCCGTGTCGAGATTATCTATTGTCCGCTATATTTACTTCTTATTTATTAAATCCAGGCAATTGGTTGATGAAACATTGATTAAAATTAAGATACAATTAATACAAAATGAAATTCACTTTAATGAAAGGCTTTGTGCTTTCTGTCTGAGGTCTCTGTGAAAGTTTTAAAGCACTTTAGTGCCGCTTTCAGAGCTTGTCACGTCCGTAACATTGTTTTTTTCCTCATAAATGCGAAGACAAAAAATAAAATAAAATGAATATTTTATGTTCTGTTGAGAGCCAACCCTTCTTCATCCGGTGGGTAGTTATTACTTTTGATTTGTGCAGTGTAATTCACAGAATTGATTTCTCTGCTACCAGCCTCTGTCACGTATTGTGTGAGCTTGTGACTATTGCAAGCGCGCAGCTGAGAAGTCCTGATTATATTGTCTGCTGTATTTACTTCTTATTTATTAAATCCAGGCAATTGGTTGACGAAACATTGATTAAAATGCGTTGAGCGAGCGACAAATCTCCGACAGTAAACTGATGCCCCATTCTGCTTTGTAACGCGTCTAGGGCAAACGGCTGTTGCGACGCAAGCGATAACGGTCGCGTCCGGTGTCGACCGTGTTAAAGCTCATTCTGCCTATAACGCTACGTTACAACATCATGCAATATTCCAATCATTTATATAATTATAACACTTTGTTTCACGTTTAGTACATTTTGCTTACTACTTATTTAAAATAGTATAAAAGTACTGTACATATGTAATTAAAAACGTATTACTTATGATATTATTAATTTTACTTTAGTAAAAAGATCTGAGTTCTTCCTCCACTGGTAGAGATTAGAGGAATTAAGACTAAAAATAGAAGATAATAAGGTTTTGTCAGTGACACTTTTGATATATTTATTGTTACAAGTTATGTTTTATATAACGTGACTAAATTAAAAGACAAAGTCGTTAGTGAAGATTATGCAACAGTATTTAGAATATAATATAACATGCAATGCAAACTAGTTTGGTTACAGCTCAAATGTAACATTCTCATTCTATCATTCACCCTGTCTCCATTACATATCTTTGTCACACAAGTGTTTGATCACCACATTTGAGTGATCATTGCAAAATGTTTATATATTTATTCTGTTTATACTGTGTATTCTAAATACAGTACCCATCAAAAGTTTGTACACACCAATAGAAAAGTGTCCAAACTTTTGACTGGTACTGTACTATAATACACATACATAATATTGCTACTGTATTATAATATACACATAAATAATATCGGCCGATATATCGGTATCTGGCTTTTTTTATCGGTATCGGCATCGGCCCCCAAAAATCCATATCGGTCGGGCTCCATATCCATATCGGGCTCTAGTGTGTGTGTGTGTGTGTGTGTGTATATATATATAAAACGTGATGTCATCGTACAGCTCAGTTCAGTTCTCTTTATGTATCTTTGTTATTATACATTTGTTATGATTAAGTTGCAATTTTGTACATTTAAAAACTTTAAATGTAATATTGAATAATACACTACAGTTAAAATTATAATCAAGTACTTTACATGTGCTTTACTATGTTAGTCAACACCAAAATAAGGGAATTTTAAAGCTTATTAAACAAATTTAAAGAATTTTAAAGATTATTAAAAATTATTTCAAAATGTACATTTAACTTCATATTATGACTTTTTAAAAGTGTACTTAAGTGTGTTAAATTTAGGGTCCTATTTTTACAATCTAAGCGCAGTGTCTAAAGTGCACTTAGGGTGTGTCCGATTACACTTTTGCTAGTTTAATGACAGGAAAAATGGTCGGCGCGCCCAGCGCATGGTCTAAAAGGGTTGTCCCTATTCTCATAATGAGTAATGGGTGTGTTTTGGGCATAACGTGCAAAAAAACAATCAGAGACTCATCTCCCATTCCCTTTAAAAGCCAGTTGTGCTCGTGCCATGGCGGATTCGCTATTTACATGGCGGAATTTTTGAGCGGAAAGACTGAACGCTTCTCCAGAGAGCTAACAGATCTGCTCGTGCGTGAGGTTAAAGCACAAGCAGACCATCTACGGGACAAGCCAGATTCCACCATATTTTTATGTACACAATAATAATCTTTTACATTGTAATCCTTTTATTTTTAATATTTGGCATGTGTGTGTGCTACTGCGCATCCCTGTGTGTGTAATAAGTAGAGTGTACAGAGTTGTGGACCCGCCTATAGGCGCACATTACTAACGTGGTGCAGGACGTGAAAATGATAACTGCGTTGTGCTGAAACTAGCAAAACACACTTGCATATTGCGCTGCATCGCGCCAGGTGTATGATAGGGCCCATAGTCATGAAAGTGTACTCTATTTAAGTGACATTTTATTTCATTAATATATTGTCTCCAAGTAGTTTTTAAAAATATAAATATACTTAAGATTGTCTGAGTTCACATTCAATACAATTAAGTAAGGCTATTTTTCACAAAGGGATATAAATAGTTTAGATTTAGAAGAATCATCCGTTCAGAAAACAGCGGCTGGGAATCAGCGTGTCAACCATCCCTCACTTGTGTATGATGTTGTAAGTCGTGCTTGATCGGCCCAAAGAAATTTGCATTCAGTCAAATGGTTAGAAGGTGTTAACTCAAAGACACACCCTCCAGTGTGGAAGATATTTCTAAACTTCTTAAGAACTTTATTACCCTTTGGTTTACTTCTTTGGGAATGAGACATTTGTACCAGTCGCACTGAGACATTTCAAATAATACCAAACATGTATAAAACTCGATGATAATCATTCACATTAAACCATTTAGATTCTTGTGTGAGTTTGGGAGATCTCACCATGAGTGGGGGTCGAGGGAAAGAGATGTAAATTAGAATGATTCTGAAGTGAGACTTGCGAGAATGGTGGACATGAGGGGGTCCAAATGGTAATTTCCTTTGTTCTCTCAGAGAGTAGGCTTCTCCTACATTCTTACAATTTCCCAGTCTTACAATGTCCAATGGGATTTCTACAGGATGTGTTTTACGATTCCCATTACATCAGACATACACACCATGATTAAATAAAAAGTGCTGTTTGAAAGCCTACATGCTGGGTCAAATGAGGCGTTCCTGAGTTTTTGCAAAAAGAATAAGGGTAACTAGCTGTATAAGGTGGACTAGATTTTTATTCTCTAATAAATACACACACAAAAGAACAAAGCTATTTACTGTTTAACTCTAATCACTATCATGGCATTAAGCTGGAAAACAAAGGAATAGGTCTTAATGATGTAGAGAATGACACTCCAACTAAATTAAAGAAAGGAGAGGAGAATTGGCATCCCAAAGCACAATGCCTAGAAACCAACTACAGTTACAAATCACGGCTACAGACACTGTGTGACTCCAGCTATTCCAAATGGCATGTTTAGAATTATCATTACCAATGTTTCATATTTCCTAAAGAAAATGTGAGTGGTTGCATTCCCACATAAAGTGTGTGGTGAATGGTTGTCAGGGTGTTGCTAAGTGGTTGCAAAGTTCTTCCTCTTCGTGTGTGTTTACACAACCTGTTCGTGACACCATTATATCATTAAATTTATAGCGTTTTTTTTATTTTTTTTATTTTTTTATTTTAGTTTACATTTTAGTACTTTAATAATAAAAAAGCAATTTTTTGTTTAAAGATACATGCACAAAATAGCGTGTTTTTTCTTCCACCCAAAAAGGAGCATTTTGGGCATGGTATAATAAATGATCTTTGTAGGATTTTGAGCTGAAACTTCACAGCTGTAACAAGGGGCATTAGGTCCCATTAAAGCATAAGGATTTTTAAAAAATATTTTTACTCACAAAAAAGCTTGGCATACAGTAATTAGAAAAATGTATATTCATAAAAATTCCAATTGAGTTATAAGATTTAATTCATTTAATTTTGCAGGTCTAGATATCACACTCATTTATCCAGGTTTTTCAAGACGATGGAAACTCTGGCTCTTTAAAGAAAAATAAACTGTTGTTGAGAGAGTGAATTAAAATAAGAAATGTTTCTTTTAGTTGCTTTGGCTTATTTTAATGTCTTATTTTAATCACACTGAGGCCCCTTAGTGGAACCTACAGTAAAGCTGTCAGACCCTCTTACTAGGTTCTGGTCCCTGACAAGCAAACACTGTGAGCTTAATTCAGGTTTAGAATGACAAGAATGTTGCTGTTTGTTAGTCAAGTCTTTGAAATTAAATTTTTGTTCTTGGTGGAATTTATTGTGGCTTCTTTCTCTCTCTGTTTTCCATCAGGGTCATTGTCATTACAGTGGTTACATAGAGGATGTGGAGGGCTCTTCTGCAGCACTCAGCCTGTGCTCGGGGTTAAGGTGAGATGTTACATCTGAAGCGGACTGTAAAACCTTAAAAGCTGCATACACACATCAAAGATGTTTTAGCCTTTAAGGTACATACTGTAATTCATTTTAGTAAAAAATAAAATATTTAATCAAAACATAAATACTCTTTCTGCCCCTGAAATTATTTTTCTTTTCTGCTCATGTATCCAAGGCCACACAGGCAGCAAGAAAATATGAATCTCATAATCATAGTCTACTTTTCACAATCCAGTCAAATCCCAATGGATAAAATTGAAGTAACTGTTTTGGTTGGAATATGTAACTGTCACAACTTGGCAGATGAAACCGAACCGACAGATGAAGGTAATTTCCAACGGAGATAAGTTTTAATGAAACAAGCAGGTTAACAGAATGTAACAGCGTGTCCGGAAGACATGCCCATACAAACAATTATCGACAAGGGACTGAACTGAACGGGGAGAATATATAAACAGGGTAAACGAGGGAACTAACTAGACACAGGTGGATGAAGGTTAACTAATCAGGGACTAACAAGAACAGGTGCAGTAACTTTATATGAAGTTAACATTAGTCTTAAATGAAAAATTACCCCATCTATTTTCTAAATCCATGCTATTAAGCTTATTATGAATAATTCATCCATTTAATTTTTAACATTTACATTTCTTTTTTTAATAATAATGTTTAATCAAAAAGTCATAACCCAATCTTTCAGTGAAACAACAGACTTCTCCCTGGTGATGTATGCTGGATTTTTCATTTAGTCCACTTAAAACCTCACAATTAACTGCAATGTAGATCTGCCTTCAACCAATTGACAACCAATGGATAGAACCAAGTTCTTTTAAATCTGTTTCACTCAGATGTATGTGTCAGTACAGAAGATAAGAACTATTGCTACTTCCATTTCATTGTGACTTTAAAGTGTTGAAAAAGGATCCCTTGTCATTATATACAGTGTTCCCATAATCCGGAAAACCTAGAAATGTTTTTTTTCTTTCTTTAAAACTTCCTTTAGGTTCACTCGACATTGTGTAGCTGACACTTAAGGCTGATTTTTTACTTCTGCGTCGGACCTACACCAGAGTCTCTACGCTGTAGGCAATGCGCTGGTTTTCATTTATACTTCTGCGTCATTGTCCGCGTTGACGCACAATTACACATGCAGAGGGAGCATGTGAAACCCGAGGGAGCAGTTCTAGCAGACCAATCACAGCGCTTGCGTCCTTGTAGAATTGACGCGTTGTTTCATTTTTGGAGAGGTGCACGTCAGGGTACGCTGAAGGGTACGCCTGCTACACACAGCCTACGACGTAGCTACGCCGTGAGTTCGACACAAAAGTATCATTTGGGCTTTAGGGGGAACACCTTTCTCCGAACATACTGAAGCCTTATTGAATCACGCCAGTGTAAGTACACTGGCCACTGGCATTCAAACATGCAATATAAAGGTGGGCACCTCCACTATAAAGGATGGTGCTGACTGTCATTGCCTCAGAATCATTCTGCTTCAGACATCTGCTCTGTCTCTGCAAAGCATTCGCCAATCAAAGTTGACCACGCCTTCATAGAGGACAACGCCCTACTAGTTGCTCTCCTAAAGCATTTTGGTGACTGCACAGCCTTTAAGCACAATGGCATGGAAAGAATACCTTTCCTATACTCCTTGATCCTCCTCATGTGCATGAATGATGTGTATTCTGCCTGGGTCACGCCCACTTTACTTACTGCAGCATAATGACAGTCAAGACCCTCTACCTCTGAAATGCCCTGATTATGGGCGATACTCAGGTTCTTCTGCCTCCTGCTGCCCCTGAGCTGCAAAGAAAGAAGCAATGGCAGCTTGATGCCAGAGGTGATGAATCTGATGATGAACTCAGTGCCCATGTTCGCCAGAGCCCCCAGTAACCTTTTCTTGAAGGTGCAGTATGGGATTTCCGAGAATTGTTGTTGAACATTTTTGATATTTGAAATCAACCCAAAAAAACACACCCCTCCCTTCATTGCTTCACCCCCAGAGTTCATGAACACATTGCATTGTGCAAGAGTGGATGTCTCTTTATCATAGCTGAAGTGAAAAATAAAGCGATGATGACAAATGAATTATAAGGAAGCACAAAAAATTAACATACAGTACACAAAAATATACAAGCAAGAGCTCATTAATTTATTTGTATGTACTTTAGGATAAAAACAATGTTTTTGTGGCACACTATAAATTGGTATACTTTAACTTAACTTTTATCTCGTTTTGTACTAAATGCATTTAATTGTTCAAAAGCAGTGCTGAAGTTCAACTTAAATTGTATTAAATATACTTGTTTGTGATAAAGGAAACTATTTCATGTATACTTAATAAAATTAATCATCACTGAATTTACTTAAGCTGGACTATGATGCTATCTTCTAGATCTGCTGTACAGTGGAAACAAACTTTGTTGCATTATTTTCCTGTTATCACTGTAAAGCTGCCTTGAAAGAATCTGCATTGTAAAAAGCGCTATCTAAATTAGGGCTGCACGATTAATCGCAATTTACATGAAATTGCACTTAAACCGATCTGGCTTATCGCGATTATGAAATCGCAAAGGATGCGATTGTTTTTTATGTGCAGTTTGTCATTTATGTATGGCTCTGTAAACGCTGCTCCATCTGAATGCACTGTGAGTTTGAGTCACTTATAACATGCATTTGAAAAAGCAACACGCGTCAAATATCTTTCCAAACATGAGAAGCATTTATAAAGCTCTTGTCCAACAAAAGACAACATTTAACAATATGCTTTTACTCTCAACTCACTTCATAACGACAGTTGAGCATCCTTCTGTGAGATGATGTGGCTTCTTACGCAAAATAAGGCAGTCGTGTGTTTATTAGTCATATTTAATCGAAGCGTTTCAATCTTCTGTTTATTCAGCTACAGATAGCATGATGCCCTATAGGGATTGCTTGGAATGATGTGCGTTATCGTACTTCTGTGGCGGGGCATATTTGGTGTGTCTGCGTGAGAGCGCCCTCTGGCGTTTAGATCGAGCAGCATTTACTACCAATCAGCCGCACTGCACTGACAAGCTGCGCATAAAATAATCGCAGCCTTTGCCAAATCGTGTGTGGTTTCATTGTGATTAATTGTGCAGCCTTAATATAAATAAAGATGACTTGATTTAAGTACACTTTAAATATACTCTTGTATTTAAGTTTTGAAATGTGGAATGCACTCAGCATAAACTTCAAATGTATTTTGGTGACACTACAATAGCAATTTATTTACACTGTAACAGTGTTGAACATACAATAATATTATACTGATAACAAACTGAGGTCATACTATCCTTTACTTTTAGTGATTTTAAAACGCATTGCAATGGCATTCCAAGTTCTTGAAGTGTGCTAATGACAGTATTGTGTGCTACACATACAATAAACTAATCTTTATAAATAATGGCACAGCTTAAAAATTTGCTATTTACTGACACACCCCAGTATACCAGTAACTTACTTATACGGAGAACATCATTGAGACAATAGGAAGAGATATTTTTACATTAAATGTAGAAAACACTACGGACTGGATTTGAACCCGGTTTGCTGCCACACAAGCGCACTCGGTTTACCCGTTGCGCCACCACGCAGATATGCATCACGCAAAACTGGCGTTACTTTGTGTTCTTCCTTTACTGTTACAAGTATCACTATAAGCAGAGCCGGCCCAAGGCATAAGCAAACTAGAGCACATGAAATGACAGCTTGATTTTTACAGTGCACATATCAGTTGCAGTTCTGGTGCCTCCGTCCCAATACTGTACAGCTCAACGTACATTCAGCCCCTCTGTGCATCACATTAACGCAGTGGTACACTCACGGGACAAACGCAATCACAAAAGTTCATTATTTGCATGTGCTTTAAAGCCTTGCCGGTTAAAATTTTCATTTGCATGCTGTTCTGATATGCACACTCACACCAAAAGCCTGTCAAACAGCGCCCGATTACTGGACTTTATCTTTTGTGTCTGATTGTGCTAATACTGTCAAATACACACATGGTTTGCATAAACACAGTTGGTTATGTCTAAAGTGAAAGCAATCCGTTGCGTGTTTGTGTGTTAGAAGCGTGCAGGTGACAGCAGCCTAATAGTAAACATGCTGCCCCTTGTCCTTAAAGGGATAGTTTACCCCATATACTATGGAAGTCACTGGGGACCAGCAACTGTTTGGTTACCCACATTCTTCAAAATAACTTTTATGTTCAACTGAAGAAAGAAAGTTCTTGGAATCCTGTATACACATTTACTCTGTCATTCCCAAGAGATAATATCAAATTGACTTTTAAAGTTTCTTGCAGGTTTCAAAAGCTCTTCTTGTCAAAATCTGTTATATGTTTATAAGTGCGTGATATGTATTTACCTTAGGGGTGTTCTCTACACGGAGGGCACCAGTTTCGGTATTGAACCATTGGAAGGTTCCTCCAGTGATGAGCACTTGGTGTATCGATTGGAGGATGTAGAGACTCAACCTCTCACCTGTGGAACGCCTCACTTTCATAACCATGATGATGAAGCTTCACCAAGGCAATCCACAGACAGCCATGTCCACAACATCACCTTTGGTCAAAGCAGCCATCTAATCAGGGTGAGTCACACCAAATCCCAATAATGACATGAGCAATTGCACAAGCTTTAGAACGCAGATAATTAACAATGAATGTTGGACTGCATGACGAAAGTGTGTATGTGCATGTATGTTACAGTAGCATACTTGTGCATGATGGTGTATGTTTATTTTCAAGTGTTTAAACATTATACACTGTCATAATTTGATTTAGTAGTATTAGAAGTCATTGCATATGGAAACAAAGATGAAGTTCTCAAGGTGAATGCATACTTAGGGGTCAAAAAAATCAAGTCAGGAATCTTAGTTTTAGTAGTCGTGTAAAAGCAATAACTAAATCAGCATACTATCATCTCAAAAATATTGCAAGAATTAGATGCTTTGTTTCCAGTCAAAACTTAGAGAAACTTGTTCATGCTTTCATCACCAGCAGAGTGTATTGTAATGGACTCCTCACTGGCCTTCCCAAAAAAAAACAAAAAAAAAACATAGAACAGCTGCAGCTCATACAGAACACTGCTGCCAGGATTCTGAGCAGAACCAGAAAATCTGAACATATCACACCAGTCCTCAGGTCCTTGCACTGGCTTCTAGTTACGTTTAGAATTTATTTTAAAGTACTGTTACTTGTTTATAAATCATTCAATGGCCTTGGACCTCAATACACTGCAGATATGCTCACTGAATATAAACAGATCACTCAGATCATCAGGATCAAGTCAGTTAGAAATACCGTGGGGTCACACAAAGCAAGGCGGGTCCGTTTTATAGTTATTATGCCAGCCGCAGCTGGAACCAGCTTCCAGAAGAGATCAGATCAGATGTGCTGCAACAGTAGTCACATTCAAATCCAGACCCAAACACATCTATTTAGCTGTGCATTTACTGAATGAGCACTGTGTATTTTTGGTTAGGGCTGTCTGGTTGTAAAAGTTGGGAGGATTGGAAAGTGAGACAGTGAGTTTACGCACGCACTCAGACTTGCTTATGTAAAGCACTTTAAATTACCATTGTGTATGAAATGTGCCATATAAATAAACTTGCCTTGCCTTACTATTCTACGATCTAAATCCGACTGGAAATTCTTGCAGATGCCATTTCTCTCCAAGAAGGCACATAGTTGTAAGGATTCTGCCACTCTTATCAAATAAATACCTAGGGTTTGTTTTCTTCTAAACGAGTAAAAAAGTAAGCAGATCTAGCAGTTTTTAAGGCCTTTCTGTTGGTAGAAATATAATTATTCCACCCAAAGCAAAATACCACTAGTTTTTCTTTTCTTCCAGCAAAACATAATTTTTATAATTTCATTTAATTTATTACATTAAAGGCACTTATACACATTACATTTTGTGATCATGTACCTACCGTATGCATAGGTCTTTATATGTATGTGACAACATGGCTGCTTTTATATTTTAGAAACAGGATGACTTGCAAGGTCATATTTTATCACAAAAAAAGTGAAAAGTCACACTCATTTAAAAAAAAGTTAAATTCTGTATTAATGCTCTTCAGTTCATAGTTTAATCCACAAGACAAAAAATGGTTGATCATCATTAGATTGCTCACAACTGTCAACAGCCTCCAGTTAGCCTTGTGAACTGTATTAATATTATTATTATAGTTTTTTAATGGTATAATACGAATTTAATTTGTAAAAAAAAAAATCATAATAATAGTGATGCTTACTTTAGCAAACACAGCTGAAAATTACACTAAATTCTTTCTGTCTTTCCAAACAGAAAAAGAGGGCAGTGCTGCACCAGACACACTATGTGGAACTGCTTCTGGTGGTGGATAATGAGAGAGTAAGTAGTGTAAATCTTGTACCATCTTCTCTTTTCTCATTGTCTGATATGTTAAACAGCCCGCTCTTAAACTGAGAACAGTTAGTGTAAGAGAATTAAATGGAAGTTTGGAGACATTTATTAAACATTTGGAGATATGTGGGATGAAAATGTGATCGCCCCTGTTTGGGTCATTACAGTATCAATGTGAGAATTGTTCCATGTGAGAAGTGCCCAATTTCTGAAAGTCTTTCTTGTTTTTCTTTTTTCTCTTTTCTACAGTATAACTACAAAAACAAGAATCATACAGCAGTTCGTGAGGAGATGGTTCAGATTGCTAACTATGTTGATAGTGTAAGTTATGTTGCATATTTTAAGATGGATGCAAATAATTCCTTTTATTCAATTCACATTTATTTGTCCAATATTGAAAATCATTATTTATATAACACTAAAAACAGTGATTATTAAGAGGTCTAGGAAGTAAGGTGTTAGTTTCCTCTTTTACGCTGATGATACTCTGCTCTTTATTTCTTCGCGCCCGACGAAACTAACCAATTCACAAAAGTAACGGAATGCATCGCTGATATAAAAATTGGATGACTAGTAATTTCCTACTACTTAATTCTGAAATTGTAATTGTTAAAACAAAAAAAACTCTGCACGTAATAACCTAGAATACTGTCTAACACTTGATGGCTGCTCTGTCAAGTCTTCGTCGTCATTTAGGAACCTGGATGTCCTCTTTGATACCAATCTGTTATTTGAAAGCCACGTTTCTAGCATCTGTAAAACCGCATTCTTCCATCTTAAAAATATATCTAAATTACGACATATGCTCTCAATGAAATGCAGAAAAGTTAGTTCATGCATTCATGACCTCAAGGCTAGATCATTGTGATGGTCTACTGGCTGGTTGCCCTGCACGCTTAATAAACAAACTACAGCTGGTCCAAAATGCAGCTGCTAGAGTTCTTACTAGAACGAGGAAGTATGACCATATTAGCCCGGTTCTGTCAACCCTGCATTGGCTCCCTATTAAACATCGTATAAATTTTAAAATATTACTGATTACTTACAAAGCACTAAATGGTTTAGCTCCCCAGTACTAGAGCGAGCTCTTAACGCATTATAGTCCTTCACGTCTATTGTGATCTCAAAATTCTTGCCAGTTGATAATACCTAGAATATCAAAAATCAACTGCAGGGGGTAGATTTTTTTTCCTATTTTGCTCCTAAACTCTGTAACAATCTTCCTAGCATTGTTCGGGATGCAGACACACTCTGTCAGTTTAAATCTAGACTAAAAACAAATCACTTTAACCTGGCATACACATAGCACATTATCAACTTCTATTATTCAAATCATGTAAAATGATTATTAGGCTGCATAAATTTCCCATAGGTGTTAACATTTCCCATAACACCTGATGTACTCGTTACATTATAAGAATGGCATCTACGCTAATATTAGTCTGTTTATCCTGATGTTTACCTTACTTAGCCGGATGCAGGCCATATCCAGATCAGACGGAGGACCTGTTTCTAGATACGACCACAACGCAGCCCTGAAGTGTCAGCTGAGACCTTGTCAACTAGACTATCCCCTGCGAAGGCGTCATCGATGTACAGATGAAAACGTTATCAAAATGATTACCGTTTACACGGATCCGCAGAAACAACTAAAAACGCTGTATTATGCATGCCAGACAAGTTTTTGGCAATGTCACTTTGTCAAGAAAGACTACACGTCTGCATTCAATTGTGCATACCTATAGACTAAACACGTAATATGCATGTCACCGTTTTCACAGATTCGCGTTGTTGAAGTTTACACGGAGATGATAACTGTTTCGCTTTCAAAACCCTTTTCAAAAAGTTGCACTTTGAAACCTACTTTAAAGTTTGCGTTTTCAGGCCACCAAAACGCTGTTGTCATGTAAATGAACTGAGCGCATTAAAAGTTTTGTTTTCAGTTGAAAATGGTGTTGTGTAAGCGGCCCCTAAGTTAATAACTAATAATGATTTTTACAACGGAAATTAATCTCTTAAAAACCTAGTTAAACTTGACAATTTCTTTCTTTTAGAGCTGCTGTAAAGCCAAAACAATCTTTGTTGCATTAATTTCCTATTATCACTGTAAAGCTGCTTTGAAACAATCTGTATTGTAAAAAGTACTATATAAATGAAGGTGACTTGACTTGACTAGTGATTTTCTCACTTGATCTATTTTTCCTGCTTCCCTTTAGATGTACATGACTCTAAATATTCGTATTGTGTTGGTGGGGCTGGAGATCTGGTCTGTGCAGAACTTCATCAATATTGATGGCAGTGCTGGAGAGGTGCTGGGCCGCTTTACTCAATGGAGAGAGAAAGAACTAGTTCACCGTCGTCGTCATGACAGTGCACAGCTCATCCTGTACGGGCCTTTCTCTGTTACAATTTATATCAGATGTTAGAAGTGAGTCAGGAGAACATATATAATATAATCAATAAATTCATAGTAATATCACCCAAAGGGAGCTTGTACAGGGAACACAGGGATAAGGACCTAATATTGCCTTGCTGCACACCATAATTTTCCATTACAAGATCAGATGTCTCTTCATTTACATAAACAAAATGCTAATATCACAGTGGCTGTAATGAAGTGTACGAGGAAAGTGATAGAGAACAAAAATAGTTTATAATAAAATAAACAAGAAACACTCAGGAGATCGTATGAGAACAAACACAACCTTGTTATCTTAGACGATACTGGACAAGGGAACTAAGGAAACACAGGGCTTAAATATATGGAGAGGTCTGACATTACTCATATTACTTACATTCTATAAGCCTGTTAAAGTATGTAGATCCTGCAGTATTCAGGTCTTGCTCGCAGCTAGAAACACTGTCTGTACAAGCAAATCGAAAAACCTCCAGAATAGTTTTTGTGCTAGTAGTTCTCAATAAATGATCGGTGCCGAAAAGAGAAAGTTCTTGCATTGTAAAGTATATCTTCAAAAGATCAAGAAAAATCCAGTTTTTCCTTATGTGATATATATGCCCACTTTAGATTTATTGTTCTATGAATAATGATGTACAGTTATGGCTGCAGAAATTCCCTGCCTGCCTGATTCTTTCACTCTCTTTTCACAGAAAGAAAGGATTTGGTGGAACGGCAGGCATGGCTTTCGTTGGCACGGCTTGTTCCAGAAGTCATGGTGGTGGAATTAATGCGGTATGATATCTCTGATCCACTTCTCAAATGCTACAGATGCTCACACACACTGTTCGTCAGTGTCTGCTGAACAGTGACTTTCACCAGTATCTAAATCTCTGTCTTTGTATGTATATGTGTGCATTTTTCCCTCAGTTCACCAATAATAATGTGATGTCATTTTCCTCCATCGTGGCTCATGAGCTGGGTCATAATCTTGGGATGAACCATGATGATGGCCGAAACTGTAAATGCGATGTCACGCACTGCATTATGAACTCCGGGGCAACGTGAGTGTTTTTTGTGTATAGTTTGTTACAAATTTCAGTATGCTGCGAGATTTTTGTTTTGACCCGTTTTTTTTTTTGCCTCAGTGGTTCTCGGAACTTTAGCAGCTGTAGTGCTGATGACTTTGAGAAGATGATCTTGAACTCAGGTGGCCGCTGTCTGCTGAACGTACCACGGCCGGACGAGGCATACAGCGCCCCCTTCTGCGGGAACAAGCTGGTGGATGTGGGCGAAGAGTGTGACTGTGGATCAGAGGAAGTGAGTCGTCTGATTCCAGATCAGTTTAGAGCTGATCCTGATTTGATACTTGTAAAGAATGTAATCATTGTTGGCTGATTTAGTAACTAACTGTGCTGTTGAGCCAGTGATGTTAAAGGTCATGAAGACCAGGGCTGCATGCAACAACTAATTAATAAAATCAGTTCTTATTAATTATGAATATAATCGTAATAATAAAAAAATAATAAAAAAAGGAAAAAAAAAAGAAATATCCTCTTATTTTAACTGCTTTTATTTCCAACAAATGTCAAAAATAAATATTTATAATATATATATATATATATTATAATGTAATATTTGTATGAACATAAAATGATTGAACACCCAAGAAAAACTGAACAAGTTTCACTGACATTTGATGAACAGAAATAGAATAACAAGCCCTTGACGAAGGTTGAGGGTCAATGTCAAAAGTAGCAGTCAGTATCTGGTGTGCTGCTTTAAGTACTATATTGCATCTTATCCTCATGGAATGCACCAGATTTGCAAGTTCTTGCTGTGAGATGTTACCCCACTCTTCCACCAAGGCATTGACCTCAAACACATCTGGTAGGACACATGCTTTGCTACCCACTGTAAGAGCGATCCGCTGTCTCCCTGCAACACTGTCTTAGGTGTCTTACAATAATGACATTACAGTTTATTCTGTATTATTCTTATTATTACTCTGGCCACGTCCGCAGTCATCATGCCTCTCTAAAGCATGTCTATGGCATGTTCACTCAGGTGAGCAGGCACCCAAGGCATCTTTCTTCTGATGTTTTTCAGAGTCAGTAGGAAGGTCTCTTTTAATATCCTAAGTTATTGTAATTGTGACCTTGATTGTCTACCCTCTGTAAACTGTTAGTGTCTTTAGGACTGTTCCACAGGTGAATGTACAATGATTGTTTATGGTTCATTGAACAAGTATGAAAAACATTATTTAAACCAGAGCATGTGAGCGGAGCGGTAATAATCCCTCTGGGCCGTAGAGAACCTTTCTGAAGATTCCTCTCTGCTCGCTCAGTCCGCTCAGAATCTTTGAAACAAGCAATAGGTCTATGTTATGGAGTTTAAATAAATGTTTAAATGTTTAATATAAAAGTTGTGACCCTACATAAATGCACAGTAGTTAAGAACGAAAAAGGAGATCAAATTTAAAGGGAGAAACTGAGTTAGCAAAGATTCTTTTTGTGATATACTCACAGCGACGTTCTTTTTCGTTCTTTGCTTAGGGGTAGAAAGAAGTTTGAAATACCTTCGCAGCTGTTAGTGAACATCCCAAAGCCGTTCACTCTGCTGAGAGTGGCGTTTAGATGAATATGTGAATGTGTGCTGTGCACCTTCCTCTCAATAACAAAATAAGCTAAAAAATTTACTCAACTAAAATGAAAGCTGTGAGAATACAGCAGTAAAGAAAGCATCTGATCATAGCGATGTGGATATGTTTGATTCAGCTCTGCAATTTAGCACTCACATTACATTTATTAATACCACTTTATACAAAATATTGATTTAAAGCATAGGTCTTCAACCCTGCTCCTTGGGACCCACTGTCCTGCAGTTTAGCTACAACCCTGATCAAACACACCTAAACCAGCTAATCAAGGTCTTTAGGGTTGCCTGAAAATACACAGGCCAGGTGAGCTGAAGCAGGTTGGAAGTAAACTTTGCTGGACAGTAGGTCCCCAGGGACAGGGTTGAATATCTAGGCTTTAAAGCCACAAATATTAACTGTAATTACAATCAGAAATACGTATAGTACAGAGAAATTTCATGTTGGAGTGGGATTTGAGTTAACTTTGTTTTACCAGTGGTCTGGCACAGAGCGTTACACTGCCCTGCTTCGCTCACATGCTGTGGTTTATACCTATCCCGTAAAGCTTGTTTGGATTTTACAAAATGATCTATTAAAATACAATATCCTAAAAAAGGGATGTTTATTTTTTTGCTCAGTTTATTTTGTTGCATCCTAATGAAGAATATCAAGAACTTCTGAAGGTTGATTATGTAAATGTTTCAGGAGTGTGAGAAGGACCCGTGCTGTGAGCCGAAAACGTGTAAGCTGAGGTCATGGGCTCAGTGTGCGTACGGGGTCTGCTGCAAGAACTGCCGGGTAATTAAACCTTTTCTAACACTGTAGCTCTGCTCCTAACCTTGAGATGCAATGTTGTTGTTATTGTTAACTTAAAAATTATTTTTAATTAAAAGAGAGCTATACTATAATATAATACTATTATTTATATACTATTATAGTAATAGCAATGATACTAAAATAACACTGGCAAGATGCATGCCGTGCTGGTTTATAAGATAACTTGTTCTGGCCAAATTGTGAGGCAATACATGTATTCTTCTCGCAATGAGTTTAAGACAAAATTTGTTTAGTTCGGTCATATATATTTTTTCCATTAAAGCATTAAACTTGTCACCAAGCAGCTCACTTGGACTGAGTTAATATATACATGCATATGCCATTTGACAATATGCAGTTGTACTTTTTGCTCACATGTTCTGATTAATTTTTCTCTCTCAATCTATCAGTTTTTACCTGGTGGCACTGAGTGCAGAAGCAGCACTGATGAATGTGATTTGGCAGAGTATTGTAACGGCACATCTGCCCTCTGTCAGAACGACGTCTACATACAGAACGGCCATCCCTGCAAACAAGACCAGGCTTACTGCTACAACGGCCAGTGCCAACACTATGACACCCAGTGTCAGGCCATATTTGGCACAAGTGAGCACACTATTTTGTACTTGTAGGGCTGGGTAATATAAGAATTAAGAATATTGTTTATCCAGTATTGATTAAAATAAAAGATATTCTGATTTACATTTTTGCTTATATTCCCTACCCCTATTTTGCCCTGATTTAAGCATAAAAAAACAAATTTCAAAATGATTATGAACAGTTAGTTAGAAAGACATAACCACAAAATTTGTGAGCTGATCATGTACTAATATCATATATAGTATTTTACATTAAGTTGAAACAATAAATCAACATGAGGGGCTGATTGATATTATGTTTATGTAATTATATGGTATAACACCAATGTTATTTTAGAAGTGTCAGAAAGTGTACATTCCAAATGACTTTCATACTTCCTGTTAGATACTCTTAAATATTCTGGGCCATTTGAAACGCACAGATGGATAATAAACATACAGCAAAGCAGTATATTATCCAGTAATTTTGTAATTGGTTGTGTTGTGAACTTTTGCAACATTTTTATGTAATTAGTTCCGTTGTGATTATTAGCAGCAAACTGATGAAGATGTTTGCTTAATGTTTTTTTCTATTTGCATTTGTTTTCTTCAGTTGCAGCGCATTAAGCTCTCTCTGCTACCGTAGGTTTACTTTATCCGGCAGAGAAATGTAGTTTGCGTATCATCTGGCCATACAGCGGTGGGATGTTTTGATGTTACGTTTTTCACACAGCACGATATGTTAGGGCTCACGCTCTTCAATAACAATGATAGAATATGACAGAACTTGTGTTTTAAAGCTAAACAGACACTGAATAATTCACCAAAAACTGTCCACAAGTCACGAGTTTTAGTTTGTTTAACTAAAAATAAAAGAGAAAATAGAAGTTTATATTCTGTAAATGTAACCCATCTGTCTTTGCCTGTGTGTAGAGGCTAAAGCTGCTCCTGAGCTGTGTTTTAAGGATGTGAACTCTAAAGGTGATCGCTTTGGAAACTGTGGCTACCATTCCAGTGGATTTAAGAAGTGTGAAAGCAGGTACAGCACAAGATATACACAATTACAATTCAATTAAAATTCAAACACGGCAATTCAAATTCTGAAATTTTATAAAACATACACACGCTCTAATTCTTTCAGGAACGCCATGTGCGGGAAGCTACAGTGTGAGAACGTTCAATCGTCAGTCATATTTGGCATCAAGCCATCAATCATCCAGACCCCCATCGCCGGCACTACCTGCTGGGGCGTGGATTTCCTCCTGGGCTCTGATGTACCTGATCCCGGCATGGTCAACGAGGGCACCAAGTGTGGAGATAATAAGGTGACAGAGAAAGAGAACATTGAACATACAAAGTTTCTGCTTAAATTATGCACACAGATTGGCAAAATGTTTGTTGAATTATTTAGTCACTTTCATGTATGTGCACATATTCTTAGGGATTCTGCGGGTCTTAAAAAAAGTCCTAATTTGCCCTTACACAATTTAAGGACTTAAAAAGTTCTTAAATCAGAGCAGAAATTCTTAAATTCTTAAAATCATGGCATTAAATGTTGCATGCATTGCAAAAACAATCAATATTTTTCAATATTCAATATTATGTCCTGTTTTCCAATACAAATATCTAAACATCTTTGAAAATATACATTTTCTTGAGATGCAAATGTAAGTCTTGAAATATTAAACAAAATGAAAAAAAAGAACAAATAACTG
The DNA here is from genome assembly GCA_026230005.1 of Gila orcuttii. Classification (NCBI taxonomy): domain Eukaryota; kingdom Metazoa; phylum Chordata; class Actinopteri; order Cypriniformes; family Leuciscidae; genus Gila; species Gila orcuttii. Next base: position 13,642,104 of record JAPDVR010000015.1, on the reverse strand, counting down.
TCAATGAGTTATCAAACTTTCATTTAAGTTGATTTTTCTGAGACCATTGGCAGATATTTGTTCTTGTTTTAATCATAAACTCACTTCATTTTGAAAAATTTCAAAGAAAACAAGAATTCATATTTTTTTTCCATTTTGTATCTAAATGCAATTTGTGTGTGTGTGTGTGGTGTGTGTACTTTTATAAAGCCTGCAGAAATCATGATTCTGTATTAGGATGATTCTTCAATTAAATGTTCTGCCCACTAGGATGATTTCTTTATTTTTCTCAAAGCAATCGTCCTTGCTTGAAAGGATGTATTGTAATAGATTGTATTGTGTCTCTTGAACTCCCTGTTGTTAACCTCTTGTGTGAATTTAATGTTAAATATGTCAATATACTTTTTTCTGTATTTTCAGCCTATACCCTACCCAGACTTTTAAACGCTTTTCTCTCAATTATAAATATATAAAAACTGGAAAAACTATGGAAATTCTACATTGGACTTATTCCTAATAAAACAAAAACAAATCATATTTTCATTACAAAAAGTTGCTGTTCCCAATACTACTGCCATTACCATCATGCCAAGCATTGCAGAGAACAATCAAGTTTCTCCTCAAATATATTATATTTGGTACAGATGTAAATATGAAGTGACTAATGAGTGACAGTAAAAAATCAGAAATGTCATTAGTTTTATGATTTTTCCATAATGATCAGACAGCAGCTTTTGTTTGTCATTATCAAACTGATCAGTACTTAGAATTTTTCATTAAGAAACATCAGTTAGTTTTATATTATTATTATTATTTTATCAAAGTGTGTTGACTGCTAGTTAACTTGTTAGTTTGTCCAAGGCTTCTTCAACTTTTTTTCCAAAAACTGACAAAACAAACATCATTCACTTTAAAGGATGGTTCACCCAAAAATTAAAATTCTGTCATCATTTACTTACCCTCAAGTTGTTCACTTGTTCACCCTCAAAGAGCAAAGAAAAAAAACTAGAATAGAACAAAGACAAATGATTTTCAGGTAGAAAAACATTTCATATTAGAAATACTACATAAAATGTATAATCAAATGTATAAAGAACAATGCAGTCTTTACTGTGTGAATTAAATATACATGTATTCAAAGTTACAAAAGATATTAAAGTTACAAAAGTGATTCAGTCAAGAGCAGTGAGAGATTTTCTCTCTTTTTTGTTGTTTGACTAACATTAATAATGACAGCAGGTACATTTGGATGCTGTCACTTTAAAACTGACTGCACAGACCTAAGATACTCGCACATTTCTTTCTCAACTGTTTAGAAAGACATAAATTACTCCGTTTACTTGCAAATACATGGTCACTTTCACACATAGGTATGTGTATTTAACCATGTGTATTTAACCATTCAAGCCCATTTGGTGGCAAAAAGCACTCAGTTCAGTTCTCAAGCACTCTGTTGCACATCTCTGACAGCTCTCCTAGAGAGCGCGTACATATATAGAAATTAGTTCTCTATCGCTGCATGCTGCGCTTCAATGGTTTACGATAATGCAAACGATAAGTTTTCGTGACCACGCAGCACTGCAGCGTCACATGAGCGTAACCACAATAGAGACAATTGTCCAAAATCTCTACCGGTTGGCAAACTGTGTCTACTGGTATATTGGAATATGGGTAACGTCTAGGTTACTAATATAACCCCCATTCCCTGAAGGAGGGACCTGCAGGTATTTTCAGTCGACCAATCGTGCCTGGAATTCGGCCCGGCCAATTTCAATCCTGACACCTGAGAATCTTAAGCTCTACTGACTTCAACGGCTCGAAGGGCGCTCTCTGCAAGGCTGACAAGACCAAGGAGAGGTCCCAAGAGGGTACAAGGTGAGGACGGGGAGGTCAGGGAGACAAACAACTGGCAGTGGGACATGTCCAGAGAGGCAAACAAGGCTCCGAAGCTTCTCCAAATCAGTTGGACCATCTGGGGGTGGAGTCTCTATTCTCCAGGATGTGAATGGTGCGAAGCGACTTCAGATGCTTCTGACTCCAGAGCAGGAGATGGTGGGCGAGTTGCGACATGCAATGGGAGTATAGACCACCCTGGTGGTTCATGTACGCAATGGCCGCAGTGTTGTCTGTCTGGACCAGCACATACTTGCCCTCTACCAGCGATCTGAAGCAGCGTAGGGCAAGAAGCACTGCTAGCAACTCAAGGCAATTGATGTTCAACTGTTGAGACAACAACATGCCTGGACACTTGCTCTAGGGGAACTCCTTCCCGTAGAAAAGCAAGGTCTGGCCACGGGCTGAAGGTTTGGTGACGGGCCGGTGTGATTGCCACCCGGAGTGTGCCCATCTCAGGACTCGGCCGTGTAGCCAGTGCTGAAGCGGTCTCGTATAAAGAAACCCGAGTGGTGTGATTGTGGCTGCGGATGCCATATGCCCCAGGAGCCTCTGAAACAATTTTAGTGGAACTGCCATCATGCTCTTGAATGAATTCAGGCAGTTCAGCACTGACTGAGCACGCTCGTTCGTGAGACATGCTGTTATGTTGACCGAGTCCAACTCCATACCAAGAAAAGTGAGTCTGCACAGGGGAGAGCTTTCTCTTTTCCCAGTTGACCCAAAGAATCAAGACATGAAAGATCGCTGCAAACCAAACTTGGGGACGAATGCATTCGAAGATGCGTCTCTGTGTTGACAGCTTGAACGGGAGCATGTGAAGAGCCCAATTCAAGACACTCAGGTCCAAGAATGGTCGTAACCCACCGCCTTTCTTGGGTACAATAAAGTACAGATTGTAAAACCCTGTCTTCATATCGGCTGGAGGCACCGGCTTTATCTCGTCCTTTGCCAGTAGGATTGTGATCTCCGCACGCAGGACAGGAGCATCCTTATCCGTCAATAAGGTGAACTGGATGCTGCTGAACCTGGAGGGAGGCCGGGCGAACTGAATCGCATAGCCGAGTCTGATAGTCCGAATGAGCCAGCAGGGCTGGGAAGCAATATTCAGGCTTCCAGAAAAGCAGGCCCGAAAAGGCCACCTTGTGAGTATCAAGAAAGTACGCTTTGTATTGGAGAATATCTTCTTTTGTGTTCAGCAGAAGAAAGAATTTCATATAGGTTTGGAACAACTTGAAGGTGAATAAATTGAGTGAGTAAAAAAGAATTTTCAATTTTGGGTGAGCTATCCAAACACATTTGAAAAAATCCACTTGAGGGACTGTGGGAATGATCAGATCTTTTGTTCATGACAAAACATAGTTAAAAGTTTTTTTTTTTGTTGTTGCTTTTTCATCTGAACTGTATTTTTTTTTTTTTACTTCGGAAAAACAAACCTCTTATTATTTGTATTGCAGGTTTGTCTAAATTTTGAGTGCATAAGTGCACACGTGCTGAATTATGACTGTGACGTTGAAAATAAATGCCATGGCCATGGGGTACGTATGCATACACTACCCACAATTCAATGCCACCATTTGAAAATACACGTATTTAACCACCTGTTTTTTAAATCCTAATCCTAAATACCTAGAGTTCTACATCTTTGTAAAATGTGTGCTGAGTGTTTGTGCTTGACTACTTTAAGGTGTGTAACAGCAATAAAAACTGCCACTGTTATAATGGCTGGGCTCCTCCATTCTGTGAGGCCTCTGGTTATGGAGGAAGCATCGAAAGCGGCCCCACCTGGGATGGTAAGGCTGCTTAACGGCACAGCTAGAGCTTTACAAAGGATTATCAGTACCTTTAACTCGTGTCATCTGTAAATTTGATTACTAGTGCTGTCGATTGATTAAAAAAAATTAACTAATTAATCACTTTTCTGTAATCTCACCTATCATTAAAGTTTTCCATATATTTTTTAGATTGTAATACTTTCAATCTCTAAAATAATGTAGAAACAACATAAAGACGGTATGTTTAAAATATTTGTTTAATAGTGTCTTTTTACTAAGCACTATGAATTAAGGCCAGTATCACTGATACTGATGACTCTATTAAATATTTTAGCTATTAAATTATAGCCATTCAACATTACAGTATAATTAAAAGCTATCATTTCTAACATTTAATAGCCTTCTCTTTTTTTTTAATTAAGTGAACTTAAAGGGATCGTATTTATTCATTTATTCTGTAAATTCTGTCATTACTTACTGTCCTTATGTCATTCCAAACCCGTAAGACTTTCTTTCATCTTCGGAACACAAATGAAGATCTTTTTGATGAAATCTGGTAGCTTTCTGTACCTCCATTGGCAGCTACGCAACCAGTTTGACTCTTGACTATTTTCTGAAGAGACTTGATCGCTTTATATGATAAACCGATTTAATTTAGGCTTTAATTACATATAAATATTGATCAGCGAGCATAAACAAAAGCTCAAACGTGCTGCGTAACACAAGAATGAACCTCATTGTTTCTTGCAAGTCAAGGGAACATGCTTGAGCTTCCGTTTATTAACTGTGAGTTGAATGTTTATATGTGAATTAAAGCCTAAATTTTATCTGTTCATCATATAAACCAAACCGCTCAATTCATTTGGATTAGTTTTACAATCTCTTTATGAACTTTTTGAAGTGTCAAAGTGGTAGTTGCATAGCTGTCTATGGAGGGACCGAAAGCTCTCAGATATCATCAAAAACATCTCGGTGCGGCACTGGCACACTGTCTGAAGTGGCATTCTGTGCGTGCGTTTCGGGTGTTTTTTCAGAGAGCCGCTTCACAAACCGCAAACCAGTACAGAGTTGGGGGGGGGGGGGGGTTTATTGTGCTTGAATAGCATTAATTGCATTAAATGGAAAAAAGGAAAAAACGTTAATTTTGACAGCCCTAGTGATTACCTCAAATTAAATTCTCTCTCTCTCTCTCTCTCTCTCTGACTTTCACTCAGAAAACGATACTTCCACAAGGGATGGTCTTCTTGTGTTCTTTTTCCTTGTTCTTCCTCTTTTGGCATTGGGTTTATTCGTGTTCTTCAAGAGGAATGAGCTGAAGCAACGTTTTTTCAGAAAGAAACGCTCTCAGGGTTATGAGTGAGTATAAAGAGTGATATATAACATTTTACTGCACTGTTACGTCATCAACTCTGAACAAACCAAGTGTGTTGTTTAAATGATAACTGATAATGAACTGTTGAATAACTGAAATTAGTGCATGCCCTTAGTTGAAAATTAAATTAAATTAAATTTGTATTATTCTTAATGATGGCTCTTTTTGAATTTCTGATCATTTATGGAACTATCGATCATGCATAATCAATAACTTAAAACAAGATGAATAGCAAAATAATTAATTAATGTAAAGCTAGTAATTAAAAGTTAACACAGTTAATAATGAATTAAAAACACTAAATTAAAATAAATAACTAAATGTAAAATAAATACAATAAAAATATATTTGTATATAAAAATAAATATTTAGTTTACCTGCATGTCATGTGACCATTAACCGGCATCAGAGAACCGTGAACATAGAAATGTGTTGTTTTAAATTGTGAGAAGTACTTAATGTAAATGTTTTAGGTCGAAGAGTTTGGCTTCCAATCAGAATCAAGCATTCAACAGTGCCTCAGTGTAACAGCAAATATTTAAAAGGCATATCAAAAACAATTCCAATATGTCCAAATCAGAATTGTGATGTATATTTAAAGTGCCTCTATTTTGCATACTTTTTAGGATATTGCCTTTCATGTGTGCTCAATAAATGTCGTTATTGTCTCCCAAAGAAAGAACTGATTCTGAACTGCCTGAAACGAGTTGTCAATGATTCCAGTCTTAATACCTGCAGGAACCTACATAGGATTGTAACACATTTGCATAATGCTCTTCATTGGCTGCCCGTGACCAACATCTACTTTGACCCGCCCTCAAACACTGTAGTTGTAGTTTAGGCCTGGAAGAGTTTGGTTTGTTGTGTCTATATGTCAAGAAGATGCTCTTTTATGTGCTGTGAAATGAAACCCACTTAGCATGCACTTCCAAAGAATGAGGGCTCGGGCTCAAATTTATACTGTAAAACCGATGCCATCGTTACTGTTCGTACCACTGTGTATACAAGTGCTGAGGAACCCTCCGGGCACGCTGTAAGCGCTAGACCAATCACAACAGACTTTCCTTGTTTCCGTCTGACCAATCAGAGTAACCGTTCAATACATTGTGAGAAAACAGGTGATGCTGCAATGTATATTTTGAGAAAATTGAGGTTTTTTTTGTTTTGTTTTTACCTTAGATGCAGGTAAACCTTCTATAGGAGACCTCCAAAAACTAAATTAGAAACCTTTAAAATAGCATAATGGGACACTTTAAATGTTTTTTGGGGGGTTTTTTTTATGAAATGTATTGAACAAGTTTAGTGTGTTGAATTGATCAGCATTCTTTGTCTGTTTCCTCAGAGCTGACAGCAGACCGCAGGCTACTGTGTCCCAGCGGGGAAACCCCAATCGTATAGTAAAGGATGGGGTGAGTGAGCAACACCACATTTCACTGACTACCATACTGCCGATGTTTAATTCACTAAATGTAGCTCTAACGTGAATCTAACATGTGTAATTAACCTATAGTACTGTACCTTTTTGTAGTTTTTTTTTTCCAGTGTATGTGCCTGAGCATAACTTCACAAATGCCCACTAAACGCCTGAGTAATAACAATGCAACAGAAACTTAACTAGCCAGTAAATTAGTTCATTACTGTGTGAAGAGGGAAAACAAGTTTGAAACCTTCCCAGTTAAACAAAACATTACCATTGCATTTCCAGTTCTTTCTATTTGGAAAGAACAATTCATGGGAAGTTAACCAAGTTGAAAGAACAGGTTCATGAGAAATTGTCTGTCCTTCACATTTAACTGTCATTAAATGTTACATCTCAGTTCTAAACAATAGTCTGCTGATATAAAGATAATGAACAGGCTCCTCTTTTTTTCTCTCTTCTTTGATAAAGCACCAGGCTCAGTTATTGCCACCAGAAGAGGTAAATAACTGCATACTATTTATTAAAGAGGGTTTTTGCTGTATTTATACTGTGGGGCATCTCTGTTGCTGTTGCATTTAAAGTATCCTTTCTGCTTCTCTGCATTGTTCCTAACCTTTCTTTCTCTCCTTACACTTTGTCTTTTGTAAGAAAGACACAAGCCATGTGCTCAGAAGAACCATCTTGCACATTCATTTAATTAAATAATTAATTATTGTTTAATTAAATATTAAATCATTCATTAAATAATTCAATTTATTTCAATACATTAAATAATCATTATAGTAATAATAATATATTTAATTTACATCTACTAACCCTGACTTAATGTATATGTTAACAAGATTAATTTTCACTTCAGCACTTCAGGTTTTTTTTTTTTTTTTCAGAGCTTTATTTTTTTCAGACATTAATTAATATGCAAAAGAATGTACTGTACAAGGGATTCTCAACTCTGGCCTTTAAGGTCCAGTTTCCTGCAGAGTTTAGCTCCAACTGTAATCTATGTCTTGCACCTTCAGTTAACAGCACAGCTTGTTTACTGACAAATTCACATAAAATTATGTAAAGTAAAAAAATAAAATAAAATAAAAAAGTGAGTATCCTAGAAAACATAGTCTGTTGCGCTTAAGTGAATGTAAACAGTAGAGAAAGACAAGGCATGTGTACACGCAGTAAATTGGATTCGACATTTATTATGGTTATGTGTAGGGGTGGGAATCTCTAGGCACCTCACGATTCGATTCGATTACGATTCAGAGGGCTGCGATTCGATGCTAAAGCGATTATCGATTATCTGAATCTTTTTGTGTGTGTGTGTGAATATAAATACTTTGCTTTAGAAGTACAAAGTAATGACCAATAAAGAATTAACGTACAATATATTTTATTAACATTGCAAAGAACCAACAGGAAAATAAATGTGTGCCTGAACTAGCAGCATACTTGTAGTAAATTAATAATATAACAACGACCAGTGTTCTGACGATTCATGCTACCCATCGAGATGTGCTACTTACTGGTTATGCGTATGTGCAGACTCATTTTCCTTCTGCTTACCACGCCCATAAATCTATGCATCCTTGCTGTGGAGACTTGTAGGAAACTTTGACAGGTCAAAGATGAATATTTGATGATAATTTTTACTTTTCACACCGTTTTAAAAATGAAAACAGTACAGTATACTGTACACTTAACTTCAAATTTTATTATAATTGTATTTCATATAATAATGTCATTTTTACTTGTTATATCAAATGTGATAATTGCTAGTTTATTTAAAATATCAAAATATGCTCCTCATACACTTACCCTAATTTAAATGAAATAACGATGTCATAATATTGTGAGATTTACACCATTATGGAAACAATAGAGAATGAATCAACATTCTCTGTGATCGATTCGCGCTTGGGTAACGTTAGGATTTTTCGACAAGGCAGCAGAAAGCCGAGTGTTTTTCCACAAAGCCGAGTTTTATTCTACAAAGCTTACAACTAGTATGGCTCTTGTCCACCTCATTTCCCCCTTCAACTTCACAGAAGCCAAAATATTTCCACACGTCAGCTTTTAACGAGGATGGTGTTTGGATTTCGCGCTCAGCCTTCGCGTCTCTGTTATGTGCACACGCCACAGACGGTCCGGGCACTGCACTTCCGCGCTTCAGAGTTCCGTCTTTTGCGTTCCGTCAATATTACGTTATTATAAATATATATCTAAAAAAAATAATTTTTTTTTTGAAAATCGATTTTTGACATTTGTGAATCGATTCAGAATCGTCCACGTCCGCATCGCGATGCATCTAAGAATCGATTTTTTCCCCCACCCCTAGTTATGTGAGGATTGTTTTAAGTTCACTTAAATTAAAGTTGTTGTTTTTTTTAAGCTTAATAAATGTTAAAAAATCTGATAGCTTTCGATTACACTGTAATGTTGAATAGCTATAATTAATGTTAAAAAGAATCCTTTTCATCGAGTATCCCATCATTAGCATTCTTAGTATGTATCACCCTTCATTCATTTGGAGATTAAATGTGAAATTACTACATTATAAAATATATTAAAAACGTGTATGTATGTATGTACGTACGTACGTGGTGTCCCCGACTAAGGATTTTCATAGTCGAATCAGAATTGTCAAGTCTTCCCTATAGACGAATAACAGTCGAATCGTGTGTGGGGTTGTGGAGGGGGCGGGGTTTTAACATTTTAAAGCCGCGATGTACAGAACATCACACAAAGATATAGAAGAAAATGTATAAAAACATTTCGGATCAATAAAACTAAGATATAACATAAATAACTGCAGAAAGGCCACACTGCAGACAGGATTTGCATTTCACATGCAAATCAAATTAAATCGGCTAAATTGCCTGTGCGAGCAGGGTCTAAGTACAGAGCGCTACATCGATGCATTGAAAAATAATCAACAATTAATTTACAGAATTAAATTAGAACAGAATATACCTTTCTAATAAATAAAAATACAAAACAGAATCAAGTCACAAGATGCAGAACAAATGTGTGCAAAGTGCAGGGGAACACAAATAGTTCAAAACACAAGCCACAAATAGTTAAATTAGATAACCCTGAGTGATCTATAAATAAAATAAAAATAAAGAAATTATTAAAATAACGAAAGTATAGCCAGAATTGTCAACTTTGTCTTTTTAACTGCAGAAACAACAATAAATGCTAAACTCGAGTGACAGTTTAGCTAAACATGTTCACAGCATCCACAAATCAAATTAGAACCAGCTGAAATGTTTTGAAATCACTCGTACCCTAACGTTTCCTGATCGAGAGAAAAAAAATCTAGTCTTTCACTCTGTCTGTGTCTCTGTGTCTGTTTGAGTCTTTTCAAATTGTGTGCGCGGATGAAATACATTCTAAAACGCTTAACATGAAAAACGTTTAACGGCTTAATGTCCATAAATTCACGCACGTTATTTATTAAAAGCTTCTTCCTTTGCACATTTGTATTTACAGCATTATCATAATAGGCTCCTATATTAACAGAAAACTGGTAGTTCTATGTGAAATCAGACATTGAGCACCCTTATATAACCTCTGCGAAGATTCGACCGTGAGATTGGTAGTCGAATCAGGCTCCTCTTATCGATGCATCGAATCTTCGACTATTCGGGGTCACCCCTATACATATATACACACCTGTGTGTTTGTGTGTATTTGCTTGCTTGTTTGTTTGTTTTTAGCAATATGTATTAACACAGACTGATGGTAATTAAATGAGATGCTTAGATTTATGTGATTTTATTTTTTTTGTGATTATGTCACTGAACTCAGACTTAACTCTGACTGATGTTAATTCGTTTAAATCTTTTTTAGGTCAGTTCATTTATTCTTAAGTTACCCATCATGCATATGTTTGTGCAGTAGTACCAGGAGTTTTTGTCTCTTTGCAGGTGGTTCAGACTAATAAATCAGCCTCTGTGCCATCTTACGCTACCAGACCGCCACCACCACCATTTGCACGGTAATAATATACAGTACAATACCGTTCAAAAGTTTGGGTCAGCAATTTTTTTTAAAGACATTAATACGTTTATTTATTCAGTAAGGATGCATTAAATTGACAGTAAAGGCATTTAGAATCTTACAAAAGTTCTTTTGAACTTTCTACTCATCAAAGAATCCTGAAAAAACATTTAAGTAATTAAGTAAAATATTAAGTCGAACAACTGTTTTTAACATTAATAATAATAATAATAAAAATGATTGAGCAGCAAATCAGCATATTAGTTGTGCCTGCTAATAATTCATCTTTGCCATCACAGAAATAAATTGCATTGTAAAATAAATAAAAATAGCTAATTATTTTAAATTGTAATAATATTTCACAATATTGCTTTTTTACTGCATTTTTTTATCAAATAAATACATGAGCATAAGAGACTTCTTTTGAAAACCAAAAAATCTTACTGACCCCAAACTTTTGAATGGAAGTGTAATGCATTCCAAAACATAGTGAGCTGCCTACTTAGACAGCTGTCGCTGTTTAAAGCAGCATTCGATGGATCCTCATAAGTGGCTGATTTGTATGTTCTACACATGCAGCAACATTTTGAAACCATAATGTTCATAAATCCAGCTTATTTCTGACCCTCACCTACCCTCTGTCCACTCTCCACAGACCACCTGCTCCTACCCAACAACTAATGCCTCAAAGACCAGCGCCTGCACCCCCAGTATAACACACAACACACAGACTGACAGTTGTATTTCTGTCTGAGATGGACAGGCCAAGTGTGAAATGTGCAGTGGGAGGAGTCGAGGAGGAATCAGGTGGTTGCTCCCCCACTTATTCTCCCCTGTCCTTCTGTAAACAGCTGTCAACTGTCAATCAAACTGAGAGATGGTCAATGTTGCGAAAGGAACCTCTACTCGCAATACATCACAGAGTACATGATGGGAGCGAGAGAACTATTTAGCCAATTAAACGCTTCCCACCTGTCACGTGACAAAAGATGCCTATGGCAACAGACCGATCTCCTTAAATGTTACGATTCTTATGTGCTATATAGGACCACTGCGACTTATTGCACTTCAGTAATATTCACTGTTTATAGGAATGTACAGAGACCCTTTTATTATAGGCTGGCTTTCCTCCCCCTCCACTTTTTGGTGCAAAATGTATTCTGAACACCACAGTCAATCATTGTTCCAAAAAAATGTGTTATAATGTGTTAAGGACAAGGACAAATGCTATAATTTAGTTAAATAGGAATCCCTAACATTTTACAAGGTTATCAAGTCATTAGTCATATCTAAATGGCCCGTGGTAACTGCAAATCATTCTCTTTGCACTGTGATGCATAATATTCATATTATAAATAATTTAGGTTTTGCAATACTGGAGTGCAAGACAAGAAACAAAATACATAAAGTAATTTTGTTCTTTTTATCATTTGAAATTGTTGATACCAACACAGTGATTTAAAACTACTATTTTACCATTTATATAGGTTTATTTGCATACTTTTATTTATATGTAACTTTTATAGAAAATCTATTTTTTACTTTATTTGCCAAGTGAAATTCTGCCCGCAATGAGGCAAAAATCAGGTAAACATATAATACTTGTACTTTAGAATACTTGTTTTTGAAAATGGCTAATTCCTAAAACTTCATGATTGACTTTTTTTTTTTTTTTGGATAACATAATTTTTTATTTTTTTTTTGCAAAATACAAACAACAGTAGCAATGAAAACAAAGTCAAAGCTTTTCTCCTGTCATTTTTAAGGGCTACATGACTTTATGCATGATAACACACTATGCGATAAATTAAATATTCCTTCCTTTATGAAACTGATCAAAAAGAACGAAAAGACCATTTTGTCTGCATGTTTCATTGACTTCTTTCTTTGTGATGACCGTAATACCACATGGGGACAGTATGTTTATAAAGTCAAACAAACACAAACAACTGTAACATGTCTGTTGTAGACCACATTTAGACAGTATCCTCACACTAGGACATTTCCATCATAGCAAAATCAGTAAGTGCCATACATTTCATGTCTGATAAGTGTTATTTTACATGTGTATGATTAACTGAATGAATGATGGACAACCCGCCCCTCACACACTGCATTTCCATTCGAAGCAGTTGTGGATTGTTGATGTTTTATGGATAAAAGATGGACTTATTTTGGACTACCTACAGTGTAATGTGGATGATGATTTGTGCATATGAAAATAAAAAAAACACTGGTTTGTTTTTAATAATGATTGTGAGTTATTGATCATAAAAAAATTGTAGTCATGAATGCTGGTGGTACCATTTAGCAGAAAATACTACTTATTTTCAGTGTTATTTTAGTATTTTTTATAAACGATTCTAGCATTTAGTAATGTTTTAAATTAGCTTTTAATTTTTTCAATTTTGTTTTCATTTTAGTTTGTTTTAGCAATTTTGTTGTGAATTTGTCATTTTTATCATTTATATTTATTTTTCTTTTATTTATAGTTTTAGTCATTTTAGTACTTCAACTTATTTCAGTTATGTGCCTAGGCAACATTTCAGATTTTTAAGTTGACATTTTTATCTAATATCTTTTTTTTTTTTTTTTTTTTTTTGATGTCAACTTTTATTTCAATTAAATTATTTTATTTTGCTAATTTATGAAAACGCCAAAAAGGTCTAAAAGACAGATGTGTGTGACCTGACCTGTTGAAAAGAGATGGTATTCATCCCTCCTGGGATGGTGCTGCTCTTCTCTCTAGTAATATGTCACATAGTCTCAAACATGAATTGGGGCTCAGGTCAGGAAGCAGACAAACTGGCTAAACCGACCGTCTGCCAGCTGTCTCACGTCACTGAGGTCAGATAAATCCCATCACATAGAGACTCTCATCTAGATATCATCATATAGAGACTAATCTGTTCCCCAAATTAGGAAATACAAAAAAACTCCAAACCCATTTAAAGGGATAGTTCACCCAAAAATGAAAATTCTGTCAGTAATTACTCACCCTCATGTTGTTCCAACCCCGTAAGACTTTCGTTCATCTTCAGAACACAATTTTTTTATTAAATCTGAGAGCTGGATCGTTCCTCCCTAAGGGATTGAAACTTGCCGGCCCCGAAAAGTTATTAAAGACATCGTTAAAATAGTCCAAGTGACTATAGTGGCTCAATGTTAACGAAAGTCTTACGGGTTGGAACAACATGAGGGTGAGTAATTACTGACAGAATTAAAATTTTGGGTATCCCTTTAAGGGTAAAAATTGAATTGATGTTCAAATAAAAAACAGATAAAATACGGATGAACAAATGATAAGCTCGGGTTGCTGAATGTTCGATCCCTTATTCTAAAGCACTTATTGTCAATGATATGATTACAGATTATAACCTAGATGTTCTGTGTTTGACAGAAACCTGGCTAAAACCAGACGATTACATTACTTTAAATGAGTCCACCCCCAAAAATTACTGTTATAAATATGAGCCTCGTCTGAAAGGCAAAGGGGGAGGTGTTGCTGTAATTTAATTAACATCTTCAGAACTACTGAGAAATATAATTCCTTTTGAAGTGTTGGTGCTTAATGTATAACTATCTAGTGTAAATGATGAATCACGTTTAAGATGTGTGCTGGCTACTGTATACTGGGCAGTGAGGGCACCATATAGACTTTATCAAAGAATTTGCTGATTTTCTACCAGAGTTAGTACTGGCTGCAGATAAAGTCCTAATTGTTGGTGATTTTAATATATATGTAGATAAAGAAAAAGATGCATTGGGATTGGCATTTAAAGACATTCTTAACTCTATTGGAGTTAGACAACACGTGTCAGGACCTACTCGTTGTAATCATACTCTAGATGTAATATTATCACATGGAATCAATGTTGATGCCGTTGAAATTCTACAGCACAGCAAAAACATCTCGGATCATTATCGAATCTTGTGTATACTTCATTTAGCCAAGGCTGCAAAGTCAACCCCGTGTTACAAATATGTTAGACCTATCACTTCTGCCACTAAAGATTGCTTTATTAATAATATTCCTGATTTAATATTCCTGAATATTCATCTCCTCAGCATCCCAGATAGCTTAGAAGAACTCGATATTGTGACAAAAACTTTTGACTCTCTTTTCAGCACTTTAGACACAGTTGCTCCTTTGCGCTTAAAGAAAATAGTCCAACGCCGTGGTACAACGAGCACACTCAGGCCCTAAAGAGAGCAGCCAGAAAAATGGAGCGCAACTGGAAGAAAACAAAACTAGAGTTTTTTCGCATTTCATGGAAAGAGAGCACGATTGTGTACAGAGAGGCCTTAAAAGCTGCTAGATCTGCTATTTTTTCAACCCTATTAGAAGAAAATAAACAAAACCCTAGGTATTTATTTGAAACAGTGGTTAAATTAACTAAAAATAAAGCTTCAATCCCAGACGTTTCCAAGCAACACAGCAGTAATGACTTTATGAACTTCTTTACTTACAAGCTTGTTAGTAACAGGGAGAAAATTATAACTATGCAACCATCTATTACAGTATCGCATCAGGCAGTGCATTGTAGTCTCCTTGAGGAAAAATTTTATTCATTCATTGCTATAGGAGAGGAAGAATTTTCCAAACTCGTTAAATCATCCAAATCAACAACATGTATGCTAGACCCTATACCGACTAAGTTATTGAAAGAGATGCTTCCAAAGGTCATAGATCCTCTCCTTAATATCATTAATTCATCTTTGTCATTAGGATATGTACCAAAAACTTTTTAACTGGCTATGGTTAAATCGCTTGTTAAAAAAACGCAACTTGATCCTACAGAATTAGTCAATTACAGGCCGATCTCGAATCTACCTTTTCTGTCAAAGATACTAGAAAAGGCAGTATCCTCACAATGTTTCTTTCTAGAAAGAAATGGTATCTATGTGGATTTTCAGTCAGGATTTAGACCGTACCATAGTACTGAGACAGCTCTCATTAGAGTCACAAATGATTTGCTCTTATCATCCGATCGTGGTTTATCTCTATTAGTGCTACCTGATCTTAGTGCTGCATTTGATACTATTGACCACGACATTCTTTTAAATAGACTCGAAAATTATGTTGGCATTAGTGGAATTGCATTAGCATAGTTTAAATCATACTTATGTGGCAGCAGTGGCTCAGTGGTTCCATGTACAGTAGGTTGTCTACAAACCGGAGGGTTGGTGGTTCCATCCCCGGTTCCACCTGACCAAGTGTCGAGGTGTCCATGAGCAAGACGCCTAACCCCAGCTGCTCCCGATGAGCTGGATGGCGCCTTGCATGGCTGACACCGCCGTCGGTGTATGAATGAGTGAATGAATGGGTGAATGTGAGGCAATATGTAAAGCGCTTTGGTGGCCATGGGTCTGCTGAAAGCGCTATATAAATGCAGTCCATTCACCATTTACTTATCTGACCGTTATCAGTTTGTTGCAGTAAATGAAGAGATGTCTTATCGATCAAAAGTTCTGTATGGCGTACCACAAGGCTCAGTACTAGGACCGCTGCTGTTCACTCTGTACATGCTACCCTTAGGAGATATCATTAGGAAGCATGGCATTAGTTTTCACTGTTATGCTAATAATATTCAGCTCTATATTTCTTCACGCCCTGATGAAACTTACCAATTCACAAAATTAACGGAATGCATTGCTGATATAAAAAACTGGATGACTAGTAATTTCCTACTACTTAATTCTGAAAAAACAGAGATTCTAATTATTGGACAAAAAACATCCTCACGTAATAACCTAGAATACTGTCTAACACTTGATGGCTGCTCTGTCAAGTCCTCGTCGTCTGTTAGGAACCTGGGTGTCCTCTTTGATAGCAATCTTTCATCTGAAAGTCACGTGTCTAGTATCTGTAAAACCGAATTTTTCCATCTTAAAAATATATCTAAATTACATCATATGCGCTCAATGACAAATGCAGAACAATAGTTAATGCGTTCATGACATCAAGGCTAGATTATTGTAGTGCTATTATGGGTGGTTGCCCTGCACGCTTAATAAACAAACTACAGCTGGTCCAAAACGCAGCAGCTAGAGTTCTTTCTAGAACCAGGAAGTATGACCATATTAGCCCAGTTTTGTCAACACTGCATTGGCTCCCTATTAAACATCGTATACATTTTAAAATATTGCTGATTACTTACAAAGCACTAAATGGTTTAGCTCCCCAGTACTTGAGCGAGCTCTTAACGCATTACAGTCCTTCACGTCTATTGCGATCTCAAAATTCCGGCCAGTTAATAATACCTAGAATATCAAAATCGACTGCTGGTGGTAGATCCTTTTCCTATTTAGCACCTAAACTTTGAAACAATCTTCCTAACATTGTCTGGGAAGCAGACACACTCTGTCAGTTTAAATCTAGATTAAAACATGATCTCTTCAACCTGGCATACACATAGAACACTATAAATTCCTATTATTCAAATCAGTTAAATGACTAATAGGCTGCATAAATTAGGTCAGGTGGATCTGGGGACACTTCCTATAACACCTGATGTACTCGCAACATCATAAAAAGTTTGGCATCTACACTAATTTTAGTCTTTCTGTTTATTCCGAAGTTAACTGTAATCAGCCGGACGCAGGCCGTATCCAGATCAGATGGTGGACTTGCGCCTCCCACTCGCGTAGCTACGGGTGGGCCTGGGCCCACCCACTTGTCAGTCAGTCCCATCCAGTCAATGGCCACACAAGGTAGCCTATAGGAGGGAATTCTGTTGCCATTATTACACTACTTGACCTATAAAAATAAATCTTAACAGGGTTCTAGACTGCGACCATTTTTTTTAAAATGTGCGAGTTAAAATTTTATGTGGTCGCATTTGTGCGAGTGCATGGTCATGTACTACTCAGTTAAATTCACGCATGTGCAACAGAACGCCGTTGTATCAGCAGCTGCTGCAGTCCGTAACTTATGTTCAAAATGAATGAGTACATCATGAATCCATTTTCCAAACCTTGTTTATGACTCACTACGGTACGCCTATAATAAGTGTTTATATTCTGACTATTTTATCCCGAGGTCGGCTCGGCTGCGGAGTTGCCCAGTGACTCGCCTTAGACATTAACGGAGAGAAGTAGCTCCGGCTACAATGTTCTTCCGCAAGACACTTGCAGTTTATTTATTAACGAACGTACACATCAAGCGCATTGCACACTGATGGTGAAACGCGCCAATTAGGAATTCAGGAATTAAGGCATATACAAATGAAAAGAACATACATGTTTTTTTAATAGGTTTTTTTTTATTTGATAGTTAAAAGATTAAAACATTTTGCTAACATGAGGTCTTGTCACTCTCAGTCTTTTAACATCAGTGTAAAACTAGGGTATGCAGATTAAGACCACTATTCATTAGCATGCATTGATTAATCCCATGGCATGTAGCAAAAAAAAATAAAAAATTATTGGTACGACCAAATCCTATGCTGGTTCTCAACTGAGAAAGTTGGTAGCACCAGTGCAACCAGTGGAAAAGTTAGTCTGGAGCCCTGACACTACATTAATGGTAATTTTCAAAAATCCATAATAGGGGCCCTTTAAACTGTGGTGTATTCAAGCAGGTGTAGTTGTGTTGGCCTATTTTGATCACAGATGCATTTTAGGCTGTGCCCACCCGATTTTCTCTGGGCCCACCTACATTGTGATTCCTGGCTACGCTAGTGGCCTGGACACGACCTTAACGCATCCCTAAAGTGTCAGCAGAGATTGTGTCAACTAGACTCTCCCATGTGAAGGCCTCATCGACACGACAGCCATCGGCACTGATCCTCAACAAACTCGTCTCCATACGCGCGTGATGACTCTATCTTCAACCAGATGAACTGCATCAAATAATGTTCCGATCCAATCTGACTTCTGACCTGTAATGCTGCCTGAATCATAATCATACACTGTTAGTTCGTTGGCCAGAGGAACTGCCCAAAATTCTGGCCAGTTGATAATACCTAGAATATCAAAATCAACTGCTGGCGGTAGATTCTTTTCCTACTTGGCACCAAAACTTTGGAACAATCTTCCTAACATGGTCCAGGAAGCAGACACAGTCTGTCAGTTCAAATCTAGACTAAAAACACATCTCTTTGGCTTAGCATACACATAACACATTATAGATTGCTATAATTCAATGTTAGGCTGCATAGTTTAGATCAGCCGGAACCGGGAACACTTCCCATAAATCCTGATGTACTTTGTACATCATAAGAAGGATGGCTTCTACGCTAATATTAGTCTCTCTGTTTATCCCGAGGTTTGCCGCAAACCGCCGGATCCAGGCCATATCCAGATCTGAGGAAGGACCATCACATGGACACGACGACAACGCATCCCTGAAGTGCCAGCCTCATCAACACTGTGAAGGCCTCATGGACACCTCAACAAACTCATCTCCATACCGGTGTGATGACTCCGACCCCTAACCAGATGAACTGGATAAATATTGTGAAAGTTCTGATCCAATCTGACTTCTGACCTATTATGCCGCCTAAATCATAATCATACACTGTTCGTTTGTTGGCCAAAGGAGGACTGGCCCCCTGACTGAGCCTGGGTTCTCCCAAGGTTTTTTTCTCTATTCTGTCACCTGATGGAGTTTTGGTTCCTTGCCACTGTCGCCTTTTTTCGCCTTTATTCGTCATTGGCTTTTGGCTTGCTTAGTTGGGGACATTTAACATTTAATTTTGAATTTAACAATACTATTACAACTTTACTTTCCTGTTATCTCTGTAAAGCTGCTTTTAAACAATTTGTATTGTAAAAAGCGCTATATAAATAAAGGTGACTTGACTTGACTTCACTTGAATTGACAAAACTATATTTCCCACAGTTCTCTTACGCAGGAGAATCCTTTGCACTTTAATTATGTATTAGGGCAAAATGTGTCCTTTCCAAATGGAATTTGAAATTGTCAATTTTACTCTAACCAAAAAACCAATTCACATCACATCACGTCGGAAGTAGGTACTTAACAGAAGCGCTAAAAAAGAGCATTAATTTAACAGTTAAATCGTTTTTTTAAAACGCGCTAATACTTTTCCAGTCAAGAGATGTAAAAGATTATGAATATTGTTTAATAGAAATGTAAATTATGTCAAGCATTTCCGGATGTCACGTGATGAAAAAAACGGATTGAAATATTCGATTCTCAGAAATTAGCTCGCGCTAAGTGACGTCCTAAAACGCCTGACGTTCTTCATGACGGAGCTACTGTTCTAGTAGTGTCGACTGTCACTCGTGAGCAGCGCAGGGGTCAGTTGGAGCCGCTACCAACTCCGGTGCACGACCAGTGTACAACAGCTGTTGGAACAAGTAAGTTTTTCGTTTTGTGTAACTTATACACTTCCATCTGCCGTTAAAGGGAGATTTAATGACAGCGTCGGCAAAAACCGTACGAAGAGGCGCGTTCCTCATTTAATTTATTTTTAGCATGGCTGCTTCCTCTTGTTTGGTGTAGCACAAAGTTAACTGATATTTGAGGACACACGTTGGTATTTATGCAGAAGGACACTTAAGTTAACTATCCAGTTACAGAACTGCGTGCCTTAACCGACCTTAATTAGCTCATTATTGTTGCTAGGCTAGGTCAAGGTTTTGTGTTTCACAAGGGAAATACGTAGGGTATGTGTCTTATTCATTAAACAAATACATTAAACAATAATAAAAAAGGCAACCTAGTAATAAGTTTAAATTGCATGATTGAACTCCAAGTATCGGCCTCCGATTTGATGGTTAGCATGGGCTGCTAATATTTTTATAAGAACCATGTTTAGTGAAAGGACATAATGATTGACACTCCGTGTCTCCAATAGCCTTCTACTGAGCATGACTGGTGGGTGGAGTTAGGAGTCTCCGGCCAATGGCGCTCTGAAACGCCTCAGTAGGCGGGCATAGTTGAGTGAGTCATCAGTGAAGGGGAGTGGAATGTGGATGCAAGGTCAAAACATAGGCGTGTGGAGGGAGAGAAGGGTCCATGTTTATTTCAACCACATGGTCATATTAGTTTCATTTTAGCGGAAAAGGACATATCCATTATTAATTTTTTAAAGTAGAGTATAGTTCAGTTTATTACAGTAACAACGGATCTGATTTATTTCTTATGTAGGAAGGAAAGGCAGTGCTTTGTCAAAATGTGAAGAAAAAACTCTTTGCAAAGTTGCATATGGCATATTAAATGTTAAGTTAATGATGCCAGAAATACTCGTCTAGATATAAGTCATTTGTTGTGGGGTTAAAGGGTTTGCAGCGTAACATGAATGAAATGTTATGTAATGTTTCTTACACATTTGGTTTACTTTCTACAATCAAAATGTGACGTATAAATAACATGCTTTTGCATATCAGATTGCCATGTGATAAATTCTGTTTTTTTTGTTTTTTGTTTACCTGCATATAGTTTGTAGTATGTTATGTGGGTGATTTAAAATACTCACCTTTAAACAATAGAAAAGCCATTTCTCTGTGTGCATTAGTAAAGATGTTAATTTCTATTTGCAACAAAAGAGGTTAAAGGACAATTCCGGCCAAAAATGAACCTAGGGGTAAATAACACATGGGTCGACCGTTCTCTGGGATGCGACTAGTCGAACCACGAACGCCGTGCTACGCGAGTTGGTGGTTCGACTGGTCGAAACTGTTTTCCAAAGATGGCTCCTGCTTGTATACGTGAAGTGTACCGTCTTTATAAAGTATCTTCTTATTAAACTGTCTGTACACTTACAAAGTTCTCAATGCTTCGGTTTGCAGGTAGAGACCCTCATTATGCTACCATGTTAGTGTGGGGCTATTTTGAGCCTTGTTATTAACTAGCGATTTTTATTTTTACTTATATACTTTTTTTTTTAATTTTTTTTTTTACTTATACTAGTGTTATAAGCTAAGTGTTATAGGCTCCTGTTGATTGGCAAAGCAGCAGTTGGGTGAAAAACATTCAAACTTCACTAATTTTTTTCATCATTCGATAAACACTACTTATAGTTATCATGATTGCTGTGTGCCTTAAAGGATTAGTTCACTTTCAAATAAAAATTTCCTGATAATTTACTCACCCCCATGTCATCAAGATGTCCATGTCTTTCTTTTTTAGTTGAAAAAAAAATTAATGTTTTTGAGGAAAACATTAGAGGATTTTTCTCTATATAATGGACTTCAATGGCAACCAACCGTTTGAAGGTCCAAATGTCAGTTTCAATGCAGCTAAAGGCTCGACACGATCCCAGTCGAGAAATAAGGGTCTTATGTAGCGAAACAATCGCTAATTTTCTACAACTATAAAATAAAAATATATTCTTTTTAACCACAAATGCCCGTCTTGTACCATCTCTGAGATGCGCCACGCGTTGTCATCACGTTGGAAAGGTCACGCGTGACATCGTTAAACATCCAGGATATGCACACATAAGGACAATTTTAAACTATAATCTGACACCAATACATATAAATATGTGTCTATCAACATACAATAACTTTGAATGGTCCTCCTACTGGGTCGGTACTTCCGACGACGTCAGCGTGACCTTTCCAACGTGATGACGTAATGTGTGGCGCATCTCAGAGATAGTACAAGATGGGCATTTGTGGTTAAAAAAAATAAATTATATATATATATATATATATATATATATATATACTTTTTTTTATTTTTTTTTTAGAAAATGACCGACTGTTTCGCTACCTTATTTCTCGACTGGGATCGTGTCGAGCCTTGGAAGCTGCATTGAGATTGACGTTTGAGTTTCAAACTGTTGGTTGCCATTGAAATCCATTATATGGATAAAAATCCATATAATGGATAATCCTGGAATGTTTTCCTCAAAAACTTTAATTTCTTTTCGACTGAAGAAAGAAAGACATGGACATCTTGGATGACATGGGGGTGAGTAAATTATCAGGGCATTTTTATTTGAAAGTGAACCACTCCTTTAACATAAGAAACTCCAGCCAAAACACTTTTGACACAATTTCATTACTCAGTGTTTTTACACACAGTTCTTAAGTCTTTTATAGTTTACAAGGCCATGAAGGCATCATGTTCTCAAAAATAAGGTTCTTTTGGAGCTCTTGTTCTTTGAGGAGCTTGACTATCTTTTTGACCTTTGTCTGGACTCAGGAGGTGACCATTGTGCCATGGAAAGTACTAAACTGCATAAACCGATATGAAATATAACGTTCTTAGTTGTATGAAGATGTTTTGTCGTGATGATGATTGCAGCTAATGTTGTACTTTTATTTATATATATATATATATATATATATATATATATATATATATATATATATATATATATATATATAAATAAACTGTTTGTTTTGCTTTTGCACTAAAAAGCTAATTAAAACCTCCATGTCATACCCAGGGCAGAAACTTCCTAACAGCATAGTAATATCTATCAAATCTATTTGTTTTTAAATTGCTGAGATAAACTGCACATTTTAATGCTCCTCTGATTGACTTTTTTGTTTTTCTTCCAGAGTGCAAAACGCAAATAGGAGTAAAAAGGGCTTTTGGAACGTGTCCATTCTTGCTCAGGAAATTAAAACGCATTTTCCGTTTTGGGCTAAAGAAGGAGGTGACACTTCTCTTTTCTGTTGTGGCACTGGGGTCATCCAGGAACTTGTGAGTGTGGGTGGTGTTCGTTTTAATAGACTGCGATGCACCGCTTAAGGACTTGTGCGGCACGGCTCCGGCCAATCACTGCCTCTCAGACTGCTAAAAATCTATCACAGCAGAGGCCAGCATCCACCCCTAGGACGTTTCAGCCATTCAGGTGCTATACTGCACCGGTGGCCGCAGAGCCGTTTCTGAATGGAACGAGCTCCAACTATGTCGAGGAGATGTACTATGCATGGTTGGAGAATCCCAAGAGTGTGCACAAGGTAAGAGGCAGAGGACGTGCTGTTGGATGATGTGAAGAGACCTCTCTGTTGCCTTGTCCATTCTCAATCTAAAGTTTTGAGTCTTGGGTGTTTGCATAAACATACCAAAAAACATCTTAATCCAGGTATATACTGAATTTCCATCTGTCAACAGGTAGCAACTTGTGTGTCTTAGATCACATTACTGGGATCCCTGGACCCTGGTTGTATTTTTAGAGCAGTCATGGGAGTGTGCTGGTTCCAGGACATACTGACACACAGCTGATTCATTATGGGCATTTAATTGTTTTAACCCTCTGCACTTCTAATGAGGTTTTATGTAATAAACCTCAGTTATAATAACCACCTCAAGTTCAAAAGTGAGTACAAGGTCCAGACTCCAGAGTATCTTGGGTTAATGTTTTGCTCACCATCCTGTGAATGGATATTTCCACCCATCCCTCAGGCGTTTTGGCCATCTAGATCAGATATTCTTTTCAGGTTTAGAAGAAAGGGTACAGCCCCACCTGTTGCTGCATTGCTATGGTTTCTTGATGTGAATTCCCCCACTTTACTTTAGTCTGTGTAATGGTTGCTAACCTTAGACTGCCTTTTAAGCATGCAGAAATATAAAATCCTACAATCCTGATTTGTCTTCGTTGACAGAAGAAAGATGTACTTAAGACAGTACGGATTATAGACTTAGTCATTTGTCCCCACATTCTTGAAAATATAAATTTTTCATAATGCTGGGTATTGACGCTGATTTCACAAACTTATAGGATTACAATTTTGATTTGATATTGATTCATTTGGATATCAGGTATGAATATTTATCAGTACATCATTTGACAGTACGTCAAAGTGGTCTAAAAATTAAAACGTGGACAATAAAACCATCTTCTGTGGAGGTCTCGGGACCAAAAAAATGTTCGTCCAATCATTGCATTCGGTCTGATGTCCTTATCTGCCTGTCAACATATGGGGCCCTATCATTCACCCGGCACGATGCAGCACCAGGTGCGATGCAAGTGTTTTTTGCTAGTTTCAGCCCGACGCAGTTATCATTTTCAGATCCTGCGCCACAGCAAATACATTTGCGCCCATGGTTGTGCTGGTCTGAAAACTAGGTGTGTTCAGGTGCGTTGTTGGCGCGTTACTATTTTAAAGCAACTGAAATTGTCTGCGTCAACTGAAACCTGGTCTAAAGTCAATGGCGCAATATTTTTTTGTTATTTAAAGAGCGAGTTAATATGAGCCTATAGGCGGGTGCATAACAAGCGTACATTCTGCTTATTACACACACAGGGACACGCAGCAGCACACAATCTAGCCTAATATTAAAAATAAAAGGATTACAATGTAAAAGATTATGATTGTGTACATAAAGGTATGGTGGAATCCGGCATGTCCCGTAGATGGTTTGCTTGCGTGCTTTAACCTCACGCACGAGCAGATCTGTTTTCAGATCGTTTCAGTCTTTCCGCTTGCAGAATCCACCATGGCTTGAGCACATCTGGCTTTTAAAGGGAATGGGAGATGAGACTCTGATTGGTTTATTGCACATTACGCCTAAAACACACCCATTACTCATTATGAGAATAGGGACAACCCTTTTAGACCATGTGCTGGGCGTGCTGACCATTTTTCTCGTCGTTAAACTAGCAAAAGTGGATTCGGACACACCCTAAGTGCACTTGCGCCATGTGCTTTAGACCATGCACTTAGGTTGTTAAAATAGGGCCCATGTATTTTCATACCTCCGTGCACCTTGCTCGCGCAGACATCACACATCATCAGCCCGTTGTAGACAGTCACGAACAGCGTAAACAAACAGGAAACTTTGACAGATCCTCCTGATCCAAAACAACAAGCTTATGTTGAGTTCATGCAATGTCATAACCGTAATTACAAAATGGCAACCCGTGACGTTAACGTCTTTAGACCCGGATTTATGCGTTTCTATCTGTCAACACTATCAATGGCAAAATTAATCTGCAGCAGTCAGGTGGTACAAGTCAGAACGTTTACGTTCATTATTATTGTAATGTTATGTGCTTTGAGATATGAGGTAATTTGACGCCGTCTCGTGACGCTTTGCAAACTCTGCTGTGTGCATTCATGTGGTTTTTTTTTTAAAGCTAGCTTGCTATTGCTAAGTGCTACGAAATTGCCTACCTTACCTTGCTTTAAACGGTGGCTGTCATAATTAGTTTTTAGGGGTGTGACGAGATCACAACTGGTATTTATGAATAACAGCAGAACTGATATCTTTCTGGCATTATTTTTAATGTTATTTAAAGTGCATTATGATAAATATTTTGCTTATTACTTGACTAACTTTTTTTTCTTCCTTTTATTTTTGCTCACCAGCCGCTGTGGCTAGTGGTTTTCCAAAGCTACTAGCCACTCGACTTTTTTACTGGCCACAAATTTGACATTAATACCATGGGGGAAGAACTGCCATATAGATATTTTTAATATTATCTCATATTTTGGTATGACCGGCATTTTGACATTTATTTTGTGTGTATTTGACTGTTTAAGCACAATAAGCAACGAAAAATAACTCAATTTAATACTGAGATGTGGCTTTATGTGCACGCACTTTGGGTGTATGAGTAAAATTATGCGCAATACACGCAATTTCATGGTGAAATTCAAGCCCTGTAACACTGGTTTGGTCACCGAATATGATTATATATTTTTTTTGGTAAATGTGAGATTGTTTACAAGCTGTTTTTATTGACGTCTTTACGTGGTTTAAAAACTGAGCGATTACATGTGACGTGATACGGATTTTGGAAAGTTGTACTCTTTCTTTTAACAAAGGCCTACCTTCAGACGTTCATTTGTTTTTTTGCGCTGTAACTGGTATTAAAGCGGAGGAGATGATCAGTTCACGTGTACTCCCGCTTCTCTTGAATTGAGCTGTGCTACAGCGATCTTTCACGTCACATTAAACGGCGCGAAATCTGTATTTATTTTTTCAATTTCTTAATAAAATGGAATTTTAATTTGAATTCTAAAACTTTGTGCTTTGTTGCACGCATCTTTGTTTCATATCAAAAGTATCAATGTTCAGTTCATCAACTGAAAACACGATAGTCTAATCGATTTTTGAGATGTTAGAATTGATATCGGATCGTTAGAATTGATATCGGATCGTAGAATTGAATCGATTAAAATCGAGAAATCCATTTTTTTTTTTTACCCAGCCCTACTTTTAAACTCATTCAGATATCGCAAGCCATTGCAGTGTGCATATCGTGATATGCATTTGCGATTATTTAGATATATCGTGCAGCCATACTTGAAGTGCACACACAAATATTTAGCGACACAGAAACTTGTCAACACTGCCCCACGACTTTGAATCGCTACTTTATATTACTCTGTAACAAGGTGGTAACATCGCTATTAAAACTCTCAGCTTCATCGTTAGTAGAGCGACAAAGTACAGAACAGATGCAGGAAATACACCGGGTCATTCCTATATTGTATGATTCCAGGGTTCTGTGTTCCCCAGATTTAATTAATTTTTTCTTGTTAGATTTTGTTATTAATATGAACATTAGGGTTTTATGTTACATCTTATGTTGTTTAAATGTTTATTGCATTATTTTAGTGTTACATTGGTTACCACGGTGGAGTGTTGTGTTTGTGTGTATGAGACTGTACCTTCTATAGTATATATCTCAGCTTGTGGAAAGGCTACTTGTGACAAACTCAATTCATCATGTGTCTCTCTTACCACCTGTGTTATGGTGGTTATCAGTATAATATTCAGGTGGAATATTAATTTTATATCAGTTAATGAAACAATTTTTAAATGCTTACCATTCAGTCCCATAAAACCTTTAGGTTCTTGGTACTGAATGGTAAGCATTTAAAAACTGTTTCATGCTATCATGCTTTTTATGTGAACTGATGACAACCACTGTTGCCTTTTAAAGAAAAAAAAATCTTGTGGCAAGATTTATTTTTTTTTTTTTTTTAAACAATGTGGTAACCTGAAAAGAAATGTTCCCAAGCTCTGTATTTGCTTAATATGACATTGGTTATTGTGGGAACTCGTCAAATGTGTTTTCTGTTCCCATGCATTGCTGCATGGTTCTCAATATACAGTAACGGGCCAAAACTTGAGGGAACTAAGCAAATGGTTTGAGTAACGGAATCAATAGTGTTGGGTCCGAGTACACCTCTGTCGACTCTGAGTCGAGTCCAAGTTCTTAACAATCGAGTCCGAGTCTAAAGAGGGCCGAGTCGGACTTGAGTCCGAGTCGTTAATGTCCTAGTCGAGTCCGGCCGAGTCCACAAAGATTTAAATGATTTGAAATTGACCTTTCACAAAGACCCGCCCCTCTTAGTTACTGTTGCTATGTCCGACAAGCCATTCCGTGAAAATCAATGAATGAATGAAAGAAATCAATACACACCATTTTCAAGTTCAAGTCCACTGACTTTAATCTACTAACTGGTTTGATTTGGTTTGTCGGACAAAAATGGCGGGTATCTGCATTATGATTGGTCAGATCGCCTGTCAATCAAATTCCGGCAAAAGGTCCCAACACTGAACTCTTAAATTAATATTTTAAACCTTACAAAATGATTGCAATGTATAGTCAAAGTCATACGTTTGTCGTTTACCTATTGTACATCTTTCAGAATCTGCAAGGTAATGCTCAAGAATTCAACACGATGCATTAAGAGCCGGGGTAAACTTTTGAGCAAGATGAGGGTGATGTTTAAATTTTTCTTATTTTGTTTTACATGCTAATATCTTTTTTAGCCTCTGAAGGGCAGGACTAAATTAATATAATTTTTCAACAAAATAAGAACAATTTACATCCAGTTCCATCCTTCTTGAGCATCACT
Organism: Gila orcuttii; assembly: GCA_026230005.1. Taxonomy (NCBI): domain Eukaryota; kingdom Metazoa; phylum Chordata; class Actinopteri; order Cypriniformes; family Leuciscidae; genus Gila; species Gila orcuttii. The sequence continues at coordinate 13,613,921 of JAPDVR010000015.1, read as the reverse complement.
AAATGTTTGCAGGGTTTGTAATAGTTGTGTATGAGTCCCTCAGTTGTCACCAGTGCGAAAAGATGGATCTCACAATCATAGTCACTGCTAGTAAGGAGTCAAATATGCAGAAGATGCTGGAAAAGCAAAGAATGTGCAGGAGCTGGAGGATTTTTACATTTTCCATTTTGACCATTATAAAAAAAAAAAAAAAATAAAAAAAAAAGTTGTGGATCATTCAGGTAATGACACACAATATTAAAATCAAGTAATTTGTCTTGTATTTTGTCTTATGGACTAGGCTCTTAAACATCTGTTATGTGAAAACGCTTTTTCAGTGCAGTACTAAATAGAAACAATGTTTTTATGATCTTTCTTATTAATAAATAAATCAAAATTACATTGTGGAGATTCTGAAAGGTGTATGTAAACTTATGACTAAAGTGTAAATGTAACAAAAATCAATGCATTTATCACTGTTTATAATTACGTAACCACTGGTCCTCTAGTCTAGAAGCACGAAAAACAAAACTATTATTTAGATTGTCAATAGCGCTTCCATTAAGCCATCTCTTACTTACCGCGTTCTGCACTCTCCCTAAAACTCTCATCATAAACACTGAAGTTGTCCACACTGCACAGTGAATCTCTCATTTATATCGAGTCTAGACTTTGTTTATGAGGGGATTTGCGAAAGGATAAAGCTCGTGCTGATTGAACATACATTTTAAGCGAATTCTCCGCATGTTGACTCTGAAAATTTGTCTGATTTGCCACTGTGTTCATGCGCTTAATATACATGTCTGTGATTGGCTAATGCTAAACGCGGAAACAACACAAGTAGTTTCGTTTCGTTTTTGAATAATATTGACCCAGTCCCAATTCGCCTACTTATACTACGACCTAAAAGTATGTACTCTTTTTGTGGAGAAAAAGTACATACTTTTGAGTGTGTAGCAAAAGAGTAGGCAAGCTTTGGGACATACTATCACGTCATCTTTAACGGACAGAACTGTTGCGTGCATCCTTTCACCGTAAACTGCCCTGTCAATAATCTTGTCACAGTTAAAATCCTCCATTCAATCTAATTTGATTTCCTACCGTTTCGGAGAGCACTTTCATCTGCCAGTCGTGGGTCTTTCATGCGGAGACTCTCCTCATGTGTTTGCAATTTGAATATAATGATGCATTTAAAAGGTAATGTCTAAACGTATCTTTACAAAAGTTCACAATGCTGCTGCAGATGCAATATAATGTAGACAACGTTGAATAAATACATTTCGCCCTTTATCTAAACCTCTCTACATAACCACTGGACTCGCGCGAACTCGAGTTCGAGTTTGAGTACCCCAACTCTAGGAATCACAAAAGATCATAGCTTCCTTAGGTTATGGTTAGTATTGGATTTTTTTTTTTTTTTTTTTTAAGTTGATAGGGCCCTGGGAAAAGGAGTCTTGACCTTTTAAAAGTGTGTTCACACTTGGCATGTTTGATTCGATTAAAATGAACCCTGCTCTGTTAGTGCGGTTCATTTGAATAAGTGTGAACGCTGCCATCTGAACCCTGGAGATGAGTCAGATGGGTCTCGGTCCACTTCCAAAAGAACACTGGTGTGGTTTGAATGATATTTGAATGCAGCACGGACCAAAGACATGTAAACGAACATACAACAGGAAGATGAGACCCTAAAAGTCCAGACCAAGCGAACCGAACTACAAGTGTGAACGCACCCTTAGTTAATGTGTGTTAACAAACCATTGAACTGGGGAACATAGAACATGTGTTCATTATGTGTCATATAAATCTGGGAAGCATTAGACCCTGGGAATACTCTATCTCTGTCTCTCTCTGGATAATACCACACTTTATCTCTGTTTCTGATTTTCAAGCTAGATCTAACGAGTCATGGCTGACAAAAATAACTGTCTTTTTTTAACCCTTCCAATTAAATGGAAGCTGCAAATAACAGCTTTAACTTTTTAGTGTTGGCAAGTGACCATGGTATAAGCAAGATAATCCACGGCTAGGTGTGCATTAAACTATATTAATGAGTTTTGCATCTGGTAGTTGTTTGCCTCCACTTTGTGCTTTAAACTCATGTAATGCACACCTAGCTGTTGATGGTCCCTTATATGATACATTTCAGCAAGTTATATTGAAAAACTGAAAAATGGACTCAATCTATTGGACTCAATCAAAGCTCAATCTTGGCATTTAAAAATCAACATCAGTTCATCAAAATAAAGATATATTGTTTTTGTTTTATTAGAAGCTTTTACATTAAATATAGTTGCTCAAGGTTAAGAATAATTGTTATTGTTGATTCCATTGACTGTTTCCTGACAAATGGAAATCAAACTTGCTAGTAAAATTTAAAAATCACATACTACTGGTGGTGTGATGGAAATCCATTCGCCAAAACCCTGTGTATTACCTTTCGTATCTGGAGCTTTTGTCTTGTAACTTTGCACCTGAATTGCAAATCACAATGTCAACACACACCTGTTCATAGTAATTAGTTGTCACCTAGGTGAGGACATTGCAAACTAAATGCAGAGTCTCTGAAGTGTTCACAAAGCAAAATCTACAAAATGTCTGGGTACTGACCCATCTTTCAAGAGCTAGCGTTTTGTGAATCCCACGTTGACCTCTGAGCAAAAAAGCAGCCGTCAGGAAAATTACGTGTTTGAGGGCTGGTCAAGTTGTTCACGGGTGGACAACGTACAACATAGGCAGACATTATGCAAATGTTTTTTCTAGTGATGTAAAACCATCACGCAGTGGGATTCGAAATAAAAACAACTTAAGACGGTTCAGAATCGATTCTTTCTTTTGGGAGACAATAACTTTATTTATAGTGCACTTTGACTTTACAACTTTGCCGAACGTTTACATTCACAAACAGCTATAATACACAGTGCATGAAAGGGAATATTCGAAAACCATAAGGGGTACTTTAAGGCTTGTCATTAAACAAGTTTATCATTTGCACATGTTTTTAAAGGATTAGTTCACCTCAAAATGAAAATTTCCTAATAATTTACTCACCCCAATGCCATCCAAGATATCCATGTCTTTCTTTCCTCAGTGGAAGAGAAATTAAGTTTTTTGAGGAAAACATTTCTGGATTTTTCTTCGAATAATGGACTTCAATGGCAATCACTGTTTTGAAGTCCAAATCAATGCAGTTTCAAAGGTCTTTGAAGTGCTTCAACAGTCTGTGCACGATCGCAGCTGAGGAAGAGGGTCTTATCTAGTGAAACGATAGGTCATTTTCAAAAAATATATATATACTTTTTAACTACAATTGTTCGGATTGAGCTGATCTGCAACGCGCCGGGAACTACCTCATCACGTTGAAAGGTCAGGCTCGATGTCGCCGGCGGAAGTACCGCCCTACTGTTTACAAAGCGACCGTGTGAAGGAGGATAGTTCAAATTGTATTGGTTGCTTTGTAAACAGTAGGGCGGTGAAATGATAAAACCATCTTTTACAAACAAAGCGGTTTGTGATGCAGATATGGTGTGATGATGTATCCTCATTCGTCTAGTTCTTGTAGGCAGTCGTGTGCAAATATGTTTGCCTGTGTGATATCACAGATCCCACAATATTAAAACGAGCCGTTTTCGGCGCTTGATTAAATAATTGCTTTGTTTATGAAGAGAAAGATTTAACCCATGAAACTTGCAGGATGTTTTAATGGTACAAAGACATTTATATGTCAAAAGATAAAGACAAATTTGATTTCTCATGTCATGACCCCTTTAACTGTCTTGAACTGTCTTTGAATGGTTGACATCCAGATTACATTCTATTGGTGAGGCTTTTAAACACACAAAGTAGCAAACTGTCTCTGTTCTAATTGTGGGGGTTATTTTAATGATAAATGTATGTGCTTTCAAATATAGAAAAAAATGAGCTACTTATTGAAATGTCTCTTGTCCCTGACCTTAAGTATGAGTAGAAGTACTAGTGATGCTTGCCTTGGCCAGCACCAGCATTATCTGACATGTTTTGTACATTGGTCATATTCAAAAACAAAATAAATCCCTTCATGTATTCCACAGATGTTTCATTTGGTAAAAATGAACCAAGAGTTTTGTTTTTTCTTCACACTGTTTTAAAACCTATTGGAAAAGGACAGTCACTGTGGATCAGTCCAGGCTTATGTACCATGTTAAAGGGTTCATTCTTTACTGCATTAGATCTTGTTCAAAATGAATCCGTAATATCATATCCAATTCAGAGTCTGTTTAGTCATTGATTGCAACTTAATTTTCAACAATAAAGAGTCTAAATCCTTGTTCTTTTTCTGTTCTCTAGTCTTGGGACATTTTCTTCAGGAATGCTAATGCTGGTGCTCCTCCAGGTACAGCCTACCAGAGTCCTCCTCCTCTGGGAGTGAGTCTGGCCGGGCTTGCTCAAGCCCAGTCTCTGGTGGGGGCTCAACCGAATGTGGAGAAACTGGTGGAAGACCATTTGGCAGTCCAATCCCTCATCAGGGCCTATCAGGTACGCAGAGATTTTAAAAACGCTGTGCTTTTGATTCTTAAAAATATTGGCTTGAAATTGATATCTCAGTGCTGCCTTTAATGAGTTTGCAGCTTGAACCTTTAATAAGGTAAGAGATCTATACATTTAGTGTTCATTTTGAATAAAAAAAAATTCAATAAAAATGGATGCCTTTGACGCTATTTGAGGTCACAGGAGAACATTCACTAAGCAGATGGCAGAGGTCGACTGGTATTTGAGTTTGCTGATAACAATAACTGGAAAATCTGGCAAATAACTGATTAATCAGTTGATGGTTTCTGAAATCAGTAATAAGAATGAAAACTTTATTACAAAATGATCAATAATGACTTAATGTTTTGAATTTTCAAAATCAAAAGAAAACAGTTGTGCTTCACACTAATGATTTTGTTTTTATTTTTATTGTCATGTGAAATATTAAAATTATGTAGGCTACATGCAAAAGAGATGTGAAAAAAAGTATATAGAAATAAAATAAACTCAGGTCTTGCCTTTTTGTAATTATAAAATGGCAAACAAGACATGTCACCCATTGAGCATGTTTGGGATGCTCTGGATTGGCGTATACGACAGCGTGTTCCAGGTCCTGCCAATATCCAGCAACTTTGCACAGGAGGAGTGGACTAACATTCCATGAGATGTGTTGCACTGCGTGAGGCAAATGGTGGTCACACCAGATACTGGCTGGTTTTCGGACCCCCCCAATACAGTAAAACTGCACATTTTAGAATGGCCTTTTATTGTGGCCAGCCTAAGGCACACCTGTGCGATAATCATGCTGTCTAATCAGCATCTTGATATGCCACATCTGTGAGGTTGATGGATTATCTCGGCAAAGGAGAAGTGCTCACTAACAGATTTTGACAGATTTGTGAACAATATTCGAGAGAAATAGACCTTTTGTGTACATAGAAAAAGTCTTAGATCTTTGAGTTCAGCTCATGAAAAATGGTGGTAAAAACAAAAGTGTTGCGTTTATAATTTTGTTCAGTGTAATTTAGCTTCTTTTGTTTTTATTTTTAATAACCACGATCAGAATGGCAACTATCAGCATTTATTTACCTGATAACGATAGTTCCATAAAGCAACTATTGGTGCCAATTAATCTGTAAAATTGAGATATCGGTCGACCTCTAGCAGATAGTCCCATTTGTTTTAAAATTTTGCAATACCTCGTTTTGGTTGCATTGTTTCGCATCTTATATTTGTGACACTGTGGAAGGATGGGCTCAATTTCACAGTCATGGGATCTGCTTGGTGAATTCCTCATGTCTTGTGACTGCTGTTGCCTTGTTTCCAGGTAATGGGGCATCACAATGCAAACCTTGACCCACTTGGCATCAGTTGTGTAAATTTTGACGAGACCCCAGTAGCTACTGGGTTCCAGCATGTTGGTGAGAAATGTTTTCTGTCTTCCACAGCTCAACAGACCAATATTAATGAGCCTGTTTTGTGTGATTGTCGCTTTCTCCTTCCCTTTATCTGTCCCTCTTTCTCCCATTTCACACTTTCTCCTGTTTTTCAACTCTTATACCCCATTCCCCTTTGCACCGACACTTTATTTCATCTTCGACACATCCTACATCATGTCAATCTTCTTGTGCTCTTGCTGCACTTTCTCTTCTGTACCTTCTTTCTCCCCCTTCTGTATCTTTTCCTTGTGGGTGGTTTTGCGTTCGGCTCCCATGTTTGTGGGGCGACCCCTTGTCTCCTGTAGATACGTGGTCACCATGTGGCTCAGCTGGACCCTCTTGGGATTATGGATGCTGATCTGGATTCTTGCGTTCCCACCGACATTATTACGTCATCGGATAAACTCGGTGAGGAATTATTAATGTCCACCAAACTATACATGGTTAGGACTCAGATGTTTTGTCAAAACTGCTTTCTATGACAGTTGGTGATTTGAATTTCAACTTCATCCTCATAATTTATTCAAAACGATAGGTACTGTTAAACTTGTCTGGAAAGCAGTTTAGACTTTTTTTTTTTTTTTTTACTGATTGTTGTGATTCTGGATTTGCTGTGATGAAGGGCAGCAGCACTGTATTTGGCTTTCACATATTTGGCATAAATCTAAAATTGACGCTGTACAATATCACGCTTGAGGTGGCTGCAAGTCTTAAAAGACGTGCTTTGCTCCATTCAAATTACTTGACAGGACTTTGTAGTGACTTGGCCTGCTCATATGTTTTGACCTTGTAGTTATATGCACTCTACTTTCTATTTTCTGCACACTGTTTGGTAACCATGGCAACACTTTCAAATATGGCGATGTTCGTTACACTGAGAATTTTTATTCAATAAATGTCTAATAGAGGTGGGAGTACATCCATCAGATATTTTAAATAACCAGTAACGGCTTTAAATGCTTTGTAACCGAGTGCATTTGAATAGGGAAATAGTTCCAAACAAAGCAGAAAGTGTCTCCTAGCAACACACATCTGTGTTTCATTCTTGAATGATTCCACCGTTTTTGAACGTATCGGGTGAGTCAATGACCCGTTCAGAAATTCACTGGACACTTGCTGCTTTCATTGATGAATAAGCCGGTTTGAACAAAATGGTTGAATGAATGATTCTATGCTTCATTTATTACGACTTGCTGTCGCCTACTGGCGGATTTAGTTTCATATATAATTGTATTTCATTTTCCCTTAGTCATATCCCTAAACATATTTTTATTTTCTAAATGTAATATTTAGAACATTAATCTCTCAACAGTGTTTAGGAAATTGTAATTGCAGTATAAATGGATAATAAATGGTAAGATGGATTAGGGCTGGGCGATATGGCCAAAAAAATCATATCTCGGTATTTTTTGGTTAAATGGTGATATACGATATATATATATATATATATATATATATATATATATATATATATATATATATATATACACGCACTTTCTATGTTTTTCTATTTGGATAAAGGAAATCTGTATTTATTTGAAAAAAAAAAATGTTATTTCAAAACCTGCCCTGTGATATCTTACAAACAGTGTTGATTATTGAAGGATATGGAAACAAATATGGTGAATGTAATGTAGGCTATGCAATATATTATGTGCAAAAAGGTAGTTAAAATCACATTACATTCTAACATTGTAACATTACAATCTAAAAACAAAAATTATGCTTTTGTTTTTAAATTGACTAAAGGCTAAACTAAAAATGAAAATATAAACAAAAACAAAAGTACAAACTAATTATATTAGCCTGCATTTTATTACCCCATTATAATGGTTACTTTCATAAAAAATATACTTGTAGGTTTAAAATTCCACATGTGGCACATTTATTGTCTTAACAATAAATATTTTAGCAATATATTTTAGTCAGAATTATTGCGCTACTATTCTATTGTGCTCCGTCTGTTTGGCTCGCGGCGGCGCTCATTCAGGGAAGCTTGAATTTTAGTGGAGATTCACTTGCAGAATGCTTGTCGTCTCCTGACAGTGAAATGGACAAATTTTTTTGACTTTCTAACATTTACAGATGGAGAATATACCTGTGAAATGTAAGTTAAGCACTGAGAAACGCACCACATCTCAAACGCATTAAACAGCGCAAGTATTTATCTGTCAGTCAGCAACAGTAACGTTAAGTTATCCGTCAGAGCATCTGACAGGGCAAGCTGCTTTAAACTTGTTAACTATATCTTACCAGTTACTTTGAAGCGCTTAATATAAGCTTGTGTCATGTTTAGGACAAATTGTACTATGTACTTTCACTGCAGCAGCTCACACTGCGTCCTCCGCTATTTTACAGATGTGCTCGTATCAAAACTACTGTATCGATATAAACGGTATTGCCTCATTCCATATCGTTTAAAAAAAATATATCGATATATCGTACAAACTTGATATACCGCCCAGCACTAAGATGGATTTTGTTGATTTAATTTAATTGGTATAACAGCCCTATAGTGTTAAATAATGTTATTTCTTAAAAGATAATCAACAATATGTAACTTTACTTTTTATAAATCATTATAAAAGGGGTTTTCACTTAAGCACCTGCCCCTCAAAATATCTGTGCATGGCCTTGCCATTCGGTGTGGCTCTTGCATTATATGACGTGGCCGACAACTGTCTGTCCAATACGGTTTTGTTCATACAGCAGTATGGATGTGACTGTGAAAATTTTCCCACCGGTTAATCAACATTTGACAACACCAGTAATACAGGTGTCACCGAGGGGGGTTTGGGGGGGTGATGAAGTTTTTCTCCCTTTTTCCACCTTGCATTTAAATTGTCCACTGGCACAGAGCGAGCATTTTCAATTAATTCCTATGGAAGCTCGACTCTGCTCCGCTCGCTTTGCGCCAGTGGACACGCACCATGAATGCCTGTGCTGTTGTGCGCCATTTACTTTCGCTTTCAAATTCAATTGCTTGAATGGTGGGTTTAATTATTTTCTTAATGAAAAACACAACAACAAAACAGTACAATGAAAACCTCTCTTGAATAGGCGCTTTTAAATCTTAAGCCATCTTGTCAGTCAAAAGAGTGAGGCGAAGTGAGGTGAAATCTGACTTGTGCTGCGACTCTTGTTCAGCTCAAGCTGAATTGAGCAGACGTGTTCAGTTTTTAATTGTAGTGTCTGTTCTCTAACTTAACTAAATGATTTTTATTACTATAAAACAATCAAAACGATGGTAGGGTGCGGTGCCGCCGTGAGCAAGTAACGTAACGGGTTTTGCTGCTAAAAATCGGTAACGCAGGTTTTTAAATTTTGAAGCAGCAAAATTTGAAGTTGCCCCCATTATTAAACTAAACGAAAAAAAATAATAAACTTCATAAACTAAAATAACTAGCTTCCAACAGATGGCCGTGCACATCGATTTACGGCGAAAGAGTAACCCCTGACCTGACGCATGACGTATTGACGAACGCGGAAGCACAGAGGATAGAGCATAACAAATCACTGGTCATGAATTAGAAGTCTAAAACAAGATTTTTTTTCTAGAGAAATGTCAGAGGATTTCGATATAGGAAAAGAGAATTTTGTTGCCCAGCCCTATTTGTTTGAACCAAGAGAGGTGTTAAATCTTACGCACCTCCTACGTCATACATTGCATCAGGGGTTACTCTTTTGGCATAGTTCAACTTGTGTAGGCTGTTTGCCGGAAGCTAGTTATTTTGGATGGATCCATTTTTTTGGACTTCAAAATCAGGACCACCATTCACTCCCATTATAAAGCTTGGGAGAGCAATGATATTTTTTTATAACGCTGATTGTGTTCGTGTAAAAGAAGATAGATACTCATATACACCTAGGATGGCTTGAGGGTGAGTAAATCATGGGATAATTTTCATTTTTGGGTGAACTTCCTTCCGTGCCGCTCATCTCCTTTTTTCCGTTCAGACACACGCGTGGAGCTTAACATGAGTTGTTTAACATCAACACTGTTTTAACAGCAAATATTAATGGAGTATGAATAAAAAAACTGGGACAGCTTAGATATAATAGATTTAACACCAGCCATCTATATTCATACCATTTTTACCTTATTAAAAGTATACATTTAATCAAATTACAAACAACTAAAAAAACATTCCCAAACAGCAACATTGTGTCGGCCCAGATCCGGGCCACATCTGGTACATGTGGATTCAACGTGTAATGCGCAAATGTTTCAACAAGAGAACACCTTTTTGTAGTGTTGTTGTTTAAACAATAAAAGAATGCAATAACTACCTCACAAAGGTATGTGGGTCAAGGTATGTGCTAGTCAATTTACTGGTATTTGCGCCATTATTTACCGCCCAAACAAAGTATGTCTTAAACCAGACGCTAATTTGTGCTGCTCTTGGTAGATTGCGTTTGTCATTATGGGAATGATCCAGCTGTGTCTGTGTTCTTTAATTTGTACGTCGTCAGTAGATCACGCGCAGTTTCCATTCCCAGCTGTGCTTTTTTGGACTTGCTCTCTCATGCTAATTTGCCCTGTTTAGTAAATCTGACTCTTGGCCTGGTAATTCCTTAGATATATCTGATTTATTTTAATTTACTCATATGCGTACAACAATGCATTATTAAAATAATTCTTTGGTTTGAGCCAGTATTTTCACGACATGAAAATCAGCTTTCACGATTTCTTTTCAGTCTGCAGAAACTTGTGTATATATTGATGAATGTTGATGTAAGTATGAGTGTGTGTGTGAGCATGTCTTGCTGCACTTACAGAAGAGGAAAGATCACAGAATCTTTTGCATTCTGTACATTGTAACCACATGTAGAGGAACATACAGTACATAAAAATGTCATATAATTTTTTGAGATATGCACCCTTTAAATATATTTTCTTTGCTCTTTTGAGGAGCAACATTTTATTAATATAAAATACTTAGTACATACCTCTTAGGGCCCTTCCCAGTCCCCCACCATTTAAGCAAATTACACTGTAAAAGAATAAATAAAATAATAATAATTAAAAACTAAAAAACAAGTTTCAGATCGAAGGCTGAAAGCTGAATTACGACTCTAATGCGGAAAAAATATTTACCATAAAGTTTTGCAAGTAATGTGTTTAGCCTCTCAGGGGCTAGTCTTTGCTTTGCCTGGCAGTGTGTGGGACAGTCGTGTAGGCTAGAGCTGCACTATTCTAGATAAATCACTTTTCTTTCTTTTTTTTCAAATAGAGATCACAATTTTCCCACGGTTCTTAACGGACAACAAAAGAAAATAACAAGAAATTTACTAGAGGTTCTGACAAAATGTTAATTGCTGCAGTGCAGTCTGTTTAAAAATGTTTAAGTTGAATTCTTTTTTTTTTTAAATCGGTTTGAATGTATGATTCAATGACTCCCTCATAAATACCTATACTTAACAACTGTTCCCTCTGGCTCAACGGCTTCACGAACACAGATTTAAATAATCTGGTGTTTTTTTGTTTTTGTTTGTTTTTTAAGGTTTAATAGACACAGGCGGATCGCTATAATTTAGGAATAAGATTGCGTGGGTGTTTGAGTCAAGATCACAATATTTTAATGATTAATCGTGCAGCTCTAGTGTAGGCTGTGATGTAGATCGAGCCTTGAAGCCGTGATTGTATTGCTGCAGCATTTAGGAACTGCTTGGTTTGGTGCCTGTTGTGATTTAGTGAAGGAAAGTTGTTTTATCTGGAATCCATAATAAGATATGTGGTTTACTAAGCGACCAACTCTTTACATTTCATTAGTGAAGCTATTCAGTGCTGTAATCTAATGTTTGTTAGTCTCTCTCAATGGAATTGGCTATGTGAGGTTTTGGGAATCACTAACTCCCAGTGGATTTTTTTTTTCTTCCCTACTACTGCCTCTCCAGACCTTACACATGTCAAGAAGCGTCTAAGTGCTCTAACCATTGGAGGTAGGCTTTAATGACGAGCAGTTCTGTGCCTCTTGGTTTGTATCTTTGGTTTAGTAGTTGCAAGTAGTTTTAGCTGCTTTTTTGTGTATTTTTGGCAGCGCTGTTAGCTTTGTGGCCGAATTTGTAGAATTTGAAAAAATCTGAATGTTCCTTGGTATCTAAGAATGGCAGCTGTAACTACTGTTTAAATAAAAAAAGAATTTAAAACAACTTTCTGAAAATGGATATATATAATATATTATAAAACATTATAATAGTTAATTTGAATAGAGAGACTGTGAATCTAAAGGAATTTTACATACATTTTTACATACACACACACACACACACACATTTAAACAAACATATATATATATATATATTTAATAAAGTTTATAGTTGGTAAGATTTTAATTATTTAATTTTAAATATTTTTAAGTTTTTTTAATGTGTCTATTATACTCACAAAGGCTGCATTTATTTGATCAAATATACAGCAAAACCAGTCATTGTTAAAAAGTATTACTTGTTAAAAAAGTATTACGATAGAAAACAGTTATTTTAAAATGTAATTTATTACTTTTTGGAAAAGCAGAATTTTCAGCAGTTTTCAGTTGTCACATGGTCCTTCAGAAATCATTCTCATATGCTGATTTTGTGTCCAAGAAACATTTCTTATCAATATTGAAAATTTAATTTTGTACAGCTTAATATTTTTGTGGAAACAGCGATACATTTTTTCAGTATTCTTTAAAGAAAAGAAGAAAAAAACACCATTTCATTTTTCATTCTTTTTATAACTATACAAAAAATGTCTTTACTGTCAATTTTGATCAATTTAATGCATCCTTGCTGAATAAAAGTATTACTTTGTATACTGAGAAGAACTAGTGTAGTTTAAACAGATAGACGCTTGAGCCACACTTTGTTTTAAACTTAATATTTGACATGTTCGTATGCTTTTTTTTTTTTTTTTTATAGTTAAATAACGTTAAGCCTTTTGGTGATAGTAATGTAATGATAATACTTATGTAGTAAGATAGTGACAACATAATGTAAATTTCTGTTTTTGCTGTTGTGTTTTAGTTGATATATTATTTAATTTCAATGTATGAATGCTAGTTTTTTACTTAATTGCTTTGCTTTGGAGAACTTAACTGTTATATGTACATAAATGCATATCTCTATTATTTTTTAACTTGCTTTACAGAGTCTGAATTTCACTTTGCTGAAGTTTCTCAAAGCTGTAATTGGGACAAGGGTAATTGATATGCTTTAAACAGCTGTCCGAAAACTAAATAGTAAGAGTGGAGTATTAATGCCTGTTTTGCATAGGGCATAAAAAAAAAAAAAAGTTTGGTTCCGGTTGGTTGTCAGTTGAGGTCATGGGTCGGTAGGGAATTTTTATTTATTTTTTTATTTTTTTATCCAGTGGCAGCAGGGGATAGGTAGGAAATTATTATTATTATTTTATTTTACTTTACAGTAGCGATGGATAGGCTACTCTATTTTAGCATAACATAGCCTATAGTTGATTTATAGGCGAGTTATAACAATAAAAAATGTGTCTGAAAAATAACGAGGCATTTTAATTGTTTATTAATAAACTATTGTTTTCTAAATGTCTGCTAAAACATATCTCCATCTCCGCTGTAAGGCAGATGCACGTTTAGAGAGAAATGCACCTTTCATACAGATTTAATCAGAAGGTATATAGCTTTCGATTAGAATTAGTTCGCTTTAAAGTGGACATTTCAAGCTTTAGCCTATAGGCTATCTTTTGTTTCAGTTCTCGCGCTCCAGTTCACGGAGATCATTAAACCGCGCCCGATTGTTTTATTTTATTTTACAAAAGCACAACGTTTTCTTGTTATTGTGAGTTTACACAAATAAAGGTAGTTGCGAATAATGTATTACTATTTTCTGTACGACCAGAAATGATAGAGTATTTTAAGTTGTTTCCACTGTTGATAGGAAAATGCAAGTGTTCGCGCCCGCGTGCCTCTGGCCATGCAGTGCGCGCTCCGCGCTCCACACTCGCACACACACTTGGATATGCGTCAAAATCTTGTGTTTATTTGTGATAATCTTAGCCCTGTATTATTTTTGTCTAACCTGTATTATGAATGACATTTGACGAATTGCTTGGTTCCTTTCTTGGATAAAAGCGTCTTCTAAATATGTAGCCTAATAAATGTTATAATAATGATGATAATTATTATTATTATTTGCGTACGCGGACCCCAAACACCCCGCGTCTTCTAATTCTGTTTCCACTGCACTTTTGCGAAATATTCCTTTTTCGAATGGCTGAAAATAGGCGCGTTTCCATTACAGAAAAACTTTTTCTTTTTTTTTTCTTTTTTTTTTTTTTTTCTTCTAAATGTCGATAAAAAAACTATTGCGAAATGACTGCGTTTCCATTAACCGATGTTAAGCGACTAAATCTTTTTTTCTCTCGCGATAAGTCATTCCAAAAATCATGGCAACGGACGTTGTTTATAGCTATATCACAGCCACCGCAGACATTATTATTATTTATGGAAGGAGACGTGGTGTGTTATGCAAGCATTAATGGCAGGGAAAGACCCTTATAGCCTACTGCGAACGGCACATATAGCTTAAGGAGTTCCTGCTGTTTCTCCCTCATTTCTGCTCCGAGGTCTTGATTGTTGCATTTCTTTGAGGTTTAGAATCCAGAATTCCTGTAATTATTGTTTATTTTTTATGAACTTAATAAAGAACTATGTCTCGTAGTCGTATTCTGTCCAAACGGTCAGTGTACTTTTGTGTCCATTCGTTTTTCCTTTTTTAACCCGTAATTTTGCAAAACGAAAAATGAACGGTTGTTGTATTTTTAAAACGCAAAGTTGAACACCAAAATTTTAATTTGAACTGTACACACCAAATGCTGAGCAAAAAAATAAATATTGACGGATTTTCAGATTTTTGTTTATGACCTTTTGCCCCTTTATTAAACATTTCAAATATTCACAAATTAATATAGACATTTTTTTTTTTTTTTTAGATCTTACTGGTTTTCTAAGGCCAAATTAGAACCTGGAAATTATATTTTCCCGCATTGCTGAATGAGAAGAGCCATATATGTCTCTGGAACCACAGCCTACAACGGTGATTTATAGGTGAGTTATAGGCTAATGATAATAAATGTGTCTAAAAAAATAACAAGGCATTTTTAATTGTTTATTAATAAACTATTGTTTTCTAAATCAGTGTCGGCTAAAAAAAACGTATCTCCATCTCCGCTGTAAGGCGGATGCACAGAGAGAAATGCACCTTTCATACGGATTTAATCAGAAGGTATTAGCTTTCGATTCGAATTTGTTCGTTTTAAAGTGGACCTTTCAATCTTTTGTTTCAGTTCTCGCGCTCCAGTTCACGGAGATCATTAAACCGCGCCTGATTGTTTTATTTTATTTTAAAAGCACAACGTTTTCTTTTTATTGTGAGTTTACTTAAATAAAAGTAGTTGCGAATAATTTATTATTATTTTCTGTATGACCAGAAATGATAGAGTATTTTAAGTTGTTTCCACTGTTGATAGGAAAATGCAAGTGTTCGCGCACGCGTGCCTCTAGCCATGCAGTGCGCGCTCCACTCTCCACACTCGCACACACACTTGGATATGCGTCAAAATCTTGTGTTTATTTGTGATAATCTTAGCCCTGTATTATTATTGTCCTACCTGTATTATGAATGACATTTGACGAATTGCTTTGTTCCTTTTTTTGGATAAAAGCGTCTTCTAAATATGTAGCTATACCCTAATAAATGTTATAATAATTAGCCTATTATTATTATTTGCGTACACGGACCCCAAACACACCCCGTCTTCTAAGTTAGGTGACAGGAATATTTCGCAAAACTGCGATGGAAACAGTTTTTGCGCATTTACATTTTCGAATTGCCTGAAAAACCACCTCATGCGAGCGTAACAACTTTTTTGCAATAAACGAGAGTTTTTGCGAAATTGACGTGTTTCCATTGTGCGTAGCCTACCTATTTTAAATTTGCAATTTCAATTTGTTTTCAAAGTTTTTTAATTTGTGTATTTATTTAATTTTTATTATTTCTTCCCCAAGCTCATAAAATAAATTTGGGTCGCACATAAATTGACAGGGTCGGTCGGAAACCGGAACCAAACAAAATTTTTTTTTTATGCCTAGCATTGTGTTAGCAGCATTTAAATTAGCCAGAAAGACAAAGAGATTTCCATGGGCTGTGACATGAGTGTGTGCCAGCACACGAGTCTGTGTTTATGATGGTGCTATGGTGAATGGCTCAGCAGTCTACATGTATACTGTCATACTTCAGTATGTCCAGAATCCCATCAGCATTTTAAAAAACTATTCGGTAACTGCTGTTCCATATTTAAAAAGGGAAAACCTAGCACTCTTAATTTCTGAGTGCCATGTTTTCCCTTTTTAAAATTTTAAAAGATTACTTTACCCTTAGTTTTATGTTTTAGCTTCATTGCTTTTAATAGAAATTTGGAATGGATTTTGATTAGTAAGTATTTGCCAAATTATACACCAAAAGACACCAAAATGTTTGGATAATGATTGTAGCACAATATTCTAGTGATGTTAAAGGAATATTTTATTTATTATTTAAAGCCTATTGTCTGTGTACATAATTTGTGCCATGTTGAATAGGCTAACACGAACTGTAATTTCAACTCATCCCTCAGTTTGTAAAATAAAGAAATGTGTTTACAGTAATGCCTACCTACGAGACAAATGGGTTGAGGGTTTAAAATCGGAAACTGTTATTTTTGTTTGAGGCGTTTTAGTTATTCAGTAAAAAAAAGGCATTTGAAAAGATCTAAATCTGGTGGGAATACTTTAATGCATAACCAAATGTTCTCCATCCTCACAGTCATTTGTTTGTGGAACTCAACGGTATGTAAACTGTGCTTTACAGATTATGTGTCATTTCCACGTACCTGTACCTATGCATGTACCCAGGTTTACTTTTTTAAGATGATTAAGCCAGGGGTTGAAACATGGGATATAACTTTTACAAATATGAATGATAAATGATTATATCACACCATTAACTACAATAACTATTCTCAGTAAAACTGCTTTAGAACAATATTTATTTGTGAATATCACTAAACAAATTTTAAATTAAAGGGGACCTATCATGCTAAATTTACTTTTACATGGGGTTTGAATACTGATGTGTCCACAGTGTTTGTAAACAACCAGCCTATAATGGTAAAAATCTACCCACTCATTTTTTTTTTTATTATAATCCCCATAAATCAGAAGCAGTGTCCAAAAATACGCTGTTCCAGATTTCTGTCACAGTAGGGGCAAGCCATGACTGGTGACAATCTGCCCTATTAGCATAGATCCCACCCTGCACATAATCCGTCATGTTTACAGTGGTGCTTGAATGTTTGTGAACCCCTTGCAGAAAATGTGAATAATTTTAACAAAAAGGATCATACAAAATGCATGTTCTTTTTTATTTAGTACTGTCCTGAATAGGGGACATTTCATTTTATATTTAACAATATTATTACAACATTATTTTCCTGTTATCTCTGTAAAGCTGCTTTGAAACAATCTGCATTCAAAAAGCGCTATATAAATAAAGGTGACTTGACATCTAGTCCACAAGACAAAAAAAAGCTGTATCAATAAAAAGGACCCCGTTTAAAACTTTATGTACCCTTGATTTTTCATACTGTGTGTCGTTAACTGGGTGATCCACAACTGTTTTATTTTTTTTTGTGTTGGTGGTTCTTGAGTCCCTTGTTTGTCCTGAGCAGTTAAACTGCCCAATGTTCTTCAGAAAAATCATCCAGGTCCCGAAAAATCTTCAGTTTTCCAGCATCTTTGCATAATTTGAACCCTTTCCAGCAGTGACTGATTTTGAGATCCATCTTTTCATACTGAGGACAATTGAGGGACTCAAACACAACTATTAAAAGGGTTCAAACATTCACTGATGCTCCAGAAGGAAAAACGATGCATTGAGAACTAGTTTTTTTTTTTCATCTTTTATGTAAAATATCTTATTCAGGACAGTACTAAATAAAAAATAACATACATTTTGTATGATACCTCTTATTTTGTCAAAATTATACACAATTTCACAGATTCTGTAAGGGGTTCACAAACTTTTAGGCACCACTGTATATCCTCGCTATAGCACTAATTGATATAATGTGTGCGCCACATAAACATTACAAATGTTCTGTTTTTGGATGTACCAATGAACATATGCATCTTCCTAGACTCCTGGCATCTGAGCCACTGAGGACACAGTGGATGAGTTTCATTTATGAATTAAATGTGCCTAGGAAATTAGGTAATGTGTTTGTGACAGAAGTCTTAGACGACTTCCTGAGTCTCTCCATCTGTGACATTCTCTAGTTTTGTTGTTGCTGCCAGAGTATCTGAAGCACAAGCTGTAAAGGCTTCGCCCTCTTCTGGAAAGGGGGCGGGAAGCAGGAGTTATATTGCATTTCAAAGGTACACACAAAAAGGTGTGTTTTTGCTCACAACAAAATGGGGAAAATTGGGCATGCTATAATTAATGATCTGTGGGTTATTTTGAGCTGAAACTTCAGACACATTCTGGGGACACTAGATACTTATATTAAATCTTGTAAAAAGGGGCATAATAGGTCCCCTTTAAAGGGATAGTTCCCCCAAAAATGAAAATTCTGTCAGTATTTACTCACCCTCATGTTGTTCCAACCCCGTAAGACCTCCGTTCATCTTCGAAACACGAATTAAGATATTTTTGATTAAATCTGAGAGCTGGATCACTCCTCCATAGGCTTCTAAGGGATTGACACTTGCCAGCCCCGAAAAGTTATTAAAGACATCGTTAAAATAGTCCAAGTGACTACAGTGGCCTACAGTGGACTACACTAGTGAACTGACTAGAGGCCCACAGAGAAGGAAATGAATAGTTGAAATAAAGTCGTTATCTTTGTTTTTTTTGCGCACAAAAAGTATTCTCGTCGTTTGATAAACTTAAGATTGAGCCACTGTAGTCACTTGGACTATTTTAACGATGTCTTTAATAACTTTTTGGGGAACAAGTGTCAATCCCTTAAGAAGGCTATGGAGGAGTGATCCAGCTCTCAGATTTAATCAAAAATATCTTAATTCATGTTCCGAAGATGAACAAAGGTCTTACGGGGTTGGAACAACATGAGGGTGAGTAAATACTGACAGAATTTTCATTTTTGGGTGAACTATCCCTTTAACTGAATATATTTTTCTTCTGGTCGTTACATCTTCATTACATTATGACAATGTAAAAGCCGGAATAACACAGTATAAATTAGTTTTATGTAAAGCTGTCTTTATATTTTAGGAAGGGGGTCACTGATTCATCAAGTTTAAGGGTACTTGACATAACTCCCAAAAAAATCTGTCCTGAATTACTTGTCTACTGTGTTATTTTAGTATTATCTATATACTTTTAAGTATTTAGTAATATTTTTAAATAGCTTTTCTAAAGCTCAATTACTGAAACAGAAAATGTTGTTGTGCTTTTGTCTTTTTTAATTAGTTTCTATTACAATTATATTTCTATTAAGCTTTTATTTATTTCAGTTTTAGTGATTTTAGTTCTTCAACTTAAATGAAAAATGTTGCCTTGATAACTTACTAAAATAAGTTTTTCATCTAATTTTATTTAATTTCAGTTACCTAAAATTATTTTAATAGTTTTAGTTTGTTTACAACACTGTCCTACAAGTTTTACGGATGTTTCCACAATGACCCATCCATAAGTGTATTATTGTAAACACGTTTCTTATTTGTTTTTATAAACATAAAAAGTCATAAACCGAGTGGTAATCGGCAGCCTAACACATGTGAACCATAATTTAAAATATCCCTGAATATTCCTTTAATGTTTTGAGGTTAAAAGATCATAGTCACAAAAAATGCTATTCAAAGATATTAGGATACAAGCACATTTATGAAATCTTTAATTTCTTGATGGGATGTGTATGTGGACATTTTGTTTGTAGTTAAGAGTGCTTCTGCTCAAGGTCTGGCTTTTTGGGAGAGGTTATTTTTGTGCCGACTGCGTTTTTGGTGGCTTTGCTGTACTCTAGCTTCAGATGTGGTGAAGGGAAGCTTGATCTCCAACCCAGCTCCTGGAGAGCTACTGTCCTGCAGACTTCAGTTCCAACCCTATTCCAACACACATGCCTGTAATTATCAAGTAACCCTGAACAGCTTGATTAGCTGGTCCAGGTGTGTTTGATTGGGGTTGGAGCTAAAATCTGCAGGACCGTAGCTCTCCAGGAGCAGGGTTGGAGACCCCTGCTTTATGTGATGGTTAATGAAGTCTACATGTTTACGTTCTCTTGTAAAATCCCCCAACACAACAACAGACACACACCTACACTTTTCTATTCACACAAGCACACACACACACCCCTAGAAACTAGGGATGCACCAAAATGAAAATGGCAACCGAAATTAAACAAAATGTTTAAATATTTTTTGTAGAATTATTAATATTACACTTTTTTTAATTAATTTCATGAATTGTACCTAAATATCTGAATTAAATTAATCAAATAATGAATTATATTTATTTAAAAGTAGGGTAGGCAATTCTCTGAGAAATTAGCAATAGCGAGTTAGCTTTAAAGCATAAGATCCCACCCTCCCTTCAGAGCGTCTCCAAAGCCACGTCTACTTCAAAACACGTGAACACGTACAGCAGGGAGCAAACAAAAGCATCGCAAGATACAGTGTTAAACTACCTCTTGTCTCAAAGTGCATACCATTACAATAATAATGAACAAAAGGCACTGACCTGTACCACTTGACTGCTGCAGAGTCATTTCGGCGTTGATAGTTTTGCCATTAAAAAGCATAAATTCGAGTCGCAAACAAGTCCGAGTATAACGTCATGGGTTTCTGTCTCTTTCAAATTACAGTAGTTAGTTATAGCGTTAACGCAGCATAAGCTCTTAGTTTTGGTTCAGGAGAAACTGTAAAAGGTGGCTGCTTGTTCCTGTTGCGGTGACTGACGTCTATCTAACTCTGTATAGCATGAAAGGTAAATGTAATGTTTCAGAACATATTGTTTACAAGCTGTTCTATTGACGTAATCTCTCAGTCAGTGTATCAACCACTAAAAGACATGAGACATTATATATTTCAGTAAGTCATTCTATATCTTTCAACATACCTTCTGATGTGAATCATGCTTCTGCTGCTTGAACTAAATCGGCAAAGTTTGAAAGTCAAGACTTTGTTTCATATTAAAAGTAACAGCTTGTTGCGATTGCACGAAATAGACGCTGAACAGTCAAATTGTGCCATCGGAGAAGCGCCAACTAAACGTCAAATTGTTTCAGCCGAAAATTTTTGGTAGCCGAAATTTTGGTGCATCCCTACTAGAAACAAGTTCATACTCTCTCTGTGCTCATCCTCTCTTCTTTCCTCTCTCTCTGTCTTGCTGTCTTTAGTGCTCTTATTAACACTGTTATATAGGTTTATCTCTCTCTTTAACATACCCTCTCAAATGCCTTGAGGTGCATGTCTGTCTTTTTTTGCACATCCAAAATTATCAACACAGACAGGTCAGTTTCCATATGTGCTGCCCTTATCAGTATCTCTGAACAGCTTAATGCATGTCATGTTTGACTTTTTGTAGGTACTTTATGAGCCTCAGTAATTTGTTAATTTATTAAATTAACTCGCTCTGCCCAAATATACTAGCATTCAGAGAAACAATAGGTGTTTTAGCATTCAGCATGAATGCTTTTAGCATTTAGCATGTTTTAGCATGAAACAATAGGTGTTTAATATTCAAAGACTAAAATGTTCTGCCAGGCTGTTAACTCGCATGTTGTGGTTTTTGAATTAGTAGTGCTGCTCTGGGTTATGTAGAATCTGTGACCAGGCCTTTCTTATAGGTTTTGTGAGCTCCACCCTCAAAGGTTTATTAAAGGGCCCCTATAATGCTGTTTTAAAGTTTCCTAATGTTGTTGTGGAGTCTCCTATAACGTTTACACGCATCAAAGGTAAAAAAAAAACTGTTTAATTTCCTTATAATATGCATTTGCACATCATCACATTTTCAATGATTCTCAAACGACTCTTCAAATGAATCAATCTCGCTAAATCCCTCCTTTCCGCTAGCTACTCGGTTCTGATTGGCCAGACAGCTTAGTCTGTTGTGATTGGCCTACCATGTACAGCGTGTCGAGAACAAGAACGCCCATTGCCATAACAACATCAGCTCTGCTTGTCCTGAGGCTTCCTACACATTAAACTAAACCAAAGTCCTTTTAGGCAATTTTATAAATTGTCTCTGACTAAAAGTAATGAACAATGACGTCGATTTGACCATATTAATGCGAGCGATGAATGATGAAACTGTTATTCAACCCGAACCTCCATCGCAAGGACGACTTGAGCAGGACGTTTCACAGTGATACACTACTCAGTTTGAGGTACATTATAAGATGTTGCAACTGTAATTCCTCACCATCACCTCACAAGTGCATGTTTTTTACTTGTACTAATTTATTTACTGAGTATTTTTCTAATATATTGCGGTGAACACCGCAAAACTGTATCAACAACAGTGCATGTATGCAATGTACGTTAGCCAAGCTCTAGAGTGAATGATCTGATGTAACATAAATGTTGGTAAAACAAATATTTCCTCAAAGGAGTGAGAACGACAGATAATCAGCATTGATAGACACAGTTTTAGGTAATAGTGGCCCACAGCTGATCAGCAGAAGTAAAGTTATTTCAGCAAAACAGTAATTATGTGAGTTAGTCAGTTAGCAGGAGACCTACACAGTATTAAACTCGAAACTCATTTTTTTGAACACCATCTTTCAAGAGCAAGCGGTTTGTGAATCCTGCATTGAACTCCGAGATTTGAGAAGCAGTCATCAGTAAAATAAAGGGAACACAGCAAGAGTTTAGGATTATACTGCAGTGATATCGTGGTAAAGATGAATTTTGACCACTGATTCTTCACATGCTCGTCCTTGGGGAGTGAAAAATAACTGGCTTTACCTTCACATTGTAAAGCACAGCGCCGTCTTCTCGACATGATGCTATCCAGTACAGGAATCAGCTGCCGGTTTGAGGTTCAAGTTTTCCTGGGGTCTGCGTGTGCAATACGTGGGTGGGCAATATACTAATGTTTCGTCTCGACGTCACAACGAAGCGGCTTATGACTCGTTTGAAAAACGATTCATTTAATTGACTCAGAGTCGACTCTTACTTTTGAAAGACAATAACTTTATACAAGGTGCACTTTCAGATTTAAAACTTTGCAGGATGATTTCATTCACTTATAAAAGGGGCCCTTTAAAACTTGTGCTGTAAATAATATATAGTAAGCTAATTTTTAAAAGATTGTCCCTGTGTAAGGATTTTTAATCATTAAATTCTTACTGTAAAGGTGACAGTAATACAGTAGTTGATGTGTATTAATTCTAGATATATTAGAACTGCACATTTTGCTATAAGTATATACTTAAGTGTATTGTATACAATAAAACTGGAGGCTATATGAAATGGTAGTTTTTGACTTGACATTAGCAGCTGAATAAATAAATATAATACTATATCATTATACTACTAAATGAGATCTTTACTGTTCAATTCATTAATTGCAGTTCACAATCAAAAGATATACGGTTGCTTGTTTACATATTAAATTCTGGATGCATTTAATGCAATGATACAATTAACACCAATATTATATTAACAGTGATAATGATGTTAACCCATTTTTTTCTTCTTTTTTTTAACCCCCAAATTCTCCATCTCTCTATTTATCAATTTTTAAACCACCTTTCTTTTCTCTCTAAATCTTGTTCTTTCTCCTTTTCCAACCATTAACTAACCACTTCATACTTAATGTTCTTTTTCATGTTGTCCGCTTTGCTGTTGTTACTATATTATTATTATTATTAATAACATGCATCATGCTAATGGCTGGTGCTTTTTGTTGTGTTTTCTTAACACTCCAATCCACCATGTTTCTGATCATGCACGGAATCACTGTCATCCTCATGTTAACTCCATCCCGCACTAACTCAATGTTTTTTTTTTCTCTCCGTCTGTTTTTTTTTTTTCTTGTTTCACTGTTTCTATCATTTATCTCCTCATTCCCTCTCTCTACATATGGACTTCTCTTCCTTTCGCTTTACTTTATTTCCCTCCATCCCTTCATGCTCATTGGCATCCATGATGGCTCTTCTCTTTTCTGTTGACCCTGTCCCCCTCCCTTTCCACCTTTCCCTTCTCTCTGGGTTTGGTTGGACGTGTTGTGCGTTTGGCTGACAGGTTTCTATGGGCTGGAAGAGTCTGATCTAGATAAAGTATTCCGCTTACCCACCACCACCTTTATTGGGGGCAATGAGAGCGCTCTGCCCCTCAGGGAGATCATCCGCCGCTTGGAGGTGAGTGAGGACCACAAGGAAGCTAAAACAGCTAAAAAGATAATTT
Source organism: Gila orcuttii (assembly GCA_026230005.1). Taxonomy (NCBI): domain Eukaryota; kingdom Metazoa; phylum Chordata; class Actinopteri; order Cypriniformes; family Leuciscidae; genus Gila; species Gila orcuttii. The sequence continues at coordinate 13,589,575 of JAPDVR010000015.1, read as the reverse complement.
CTTATTTTAATTCACCCCCTCAAAAACTTATTTTTAATCTTTGAAGAACCACGCTGTCTTGAAAAAACAATTTATTCATTTATTTATTTATTTTAAATTCTATTCCAGTAAATTACAAACAACTAGAAAAGTTATGGGGTCTTTTGAATGTTGTTTTTATTTTTATTTTATGTGATGTGCATCCAAATCACAAACTTTATATTAAATATTAGGCTAAATAGTTTTGCTACACAAAAACGACACTCTTGTACACGTTATGCTTAAATATGTAATGACTGATTGATTGTTTAAATGTCAATGTAAAATATCAAACCATGTGTACTCAAATCCTACTTTTTAGTCTGTTCTCAAGTTCACACAGGAGTCCTATATGGGAAACCACAGGTGTAGTTCATCACATTAATTATGAACATGATCCACTAACATTTGACACCCAGGAAGTGTCACACGGCATTATTATTTGAATAGTTGTATAATTTGAAACATGACAAACTTATTTTTGTGAAATGGCTGGGTGCTGTAGTACTGTGTAGTATTTTCTTTCAGTTTTGAATAAAACAATTGCTTGTTGCTGAAATGTTGTGTTTCTCAGATGGCATATTGCCAACACATAGGGGTTGAGTTCATGTTCATCAATGACCTGGACCAGTGTCAGTGGATCAGACAGAAGTTTGAGAGGCCTGGGGTCATGCAGTTCAGCCTTGAGGAGAAGCGGACACTGTTGGCTCGCATGGTTCGCTCAACTAGGTACACACACTGTACACACACAGCAAATGTAAGGGTACACATTATAGGAATACATGCATTAAACCTCTCAGAATGTTTTCATCGGTCTGATGTTTTCACCAAACATTTGTCTTGGTGTGACTATTCTTTTCTTCCCTGCTGTGACGTATACTCGAGTGAAGCAGCTTCTCGAACAAAAAAAATGTAGGGCAGGACTTGATTTTGTTCATCAGGAATTGATTGGATTGTTGTCGTTTGGGAATTTATGTAAATTGACATCCCTTAGTTAGTACATTCCCATAGTCCGTTTTGGCCTTTCATTTACGCGTCCACAGTGTTTTGGGGGCCTGAAAACGCAAACTTTTAAAAACAGGTTTCAAAGTGCATGTTTTTGAAAACTATACTGTTATTGTCTCAGTGTAAACTACAAAAACGCATATTTGTGAAAACGGTGACGTCATGCACATGTTCAGTCACATAGTTTTTCTTTACAGAGTGACATCGCCAGCTACTGGCCCGTAGCTGGCCACATTGAATAGTGCTGCATGTTTTGAGGCACTTCAGTGGGCCTAAATCTTCAATGACAAAATATGACTGGGAAAAGTCTTTTATTAGACTGAAAGTCAGAACAATGCAGGTGCATTTTACTAATTTTACATTTAACTAATAGGGGTGGGAATCTCTAGGCACCTCACGATTCGATTCGATTACGATTCAGAGGGCTGCGATTCGATGCTAAAGCGATTATCTGAATCTTTTTGTGTGTGTGTGTGAATATAAATACTTTGCTTTAAAAGTACAAAGTAATGACCAATAAAGAATTAACGTACAATATATTTTATTAACATTGCAAAGAACCAACAGGAAAATAAATGTGTGCCTGAACTAGCAGCATACTTGTAGTAAATTAATAATATAACAACGACCAGCGTTCTGACGATTCATGCTACCCATCGAGATGTGCTACTTACTGGTTATGCGCATGTGCAGACTCATTTTCCTTCTGCTTACCACGCCCATAAATCTATGCATCCTTGCTGTGGAGACTTGTAGGAAACTTTGACAGGTCAAAGATGAATATTTGATGATAATTTTTACTTTTCACACCGTTTTAAAAATGAAAACAGTACAGTATACTGTACACTTAACTTCAAATTTTATTATAATTGTATTTCATATAATAATGTCATTTTTACTTGTTATATCAAATGTGATAATTGCTAGTTCATTTAAAATATCAAAATATGCTCCTCATACACTTACCCTAATTTAAATGAAATAACGATGTCATAATATTGTGAGATTTACACCATTATGGAAACAATAGAGAATGAATCAACATTCTCTGTGATCGATTCGCGCTTGCTTGGGTAGCATTTTTCGACAAGGCAGCACAAAGCCGAGTGTTTTTCCTCCTCTGGGTGGAAACGTGTCATATGGCTTCACATATTTGTCGTGTTTCCGAAATATTTTAGTTTTATTCTACAAAGCTTACAACTAGTATGGCTCTTGTCCACCTCCTTTCCCCCTTCAACTTCACAGAAGCCAAAATATTTCCACACGTCAGCTTTTAACAAGGAGGGTGTTTGGATTTCGCGCTCAGCCTTCGCGTCTCTGTTATGTGCACGCCACAGACGGTCCGGGCACTGCACTTCCGCGCTTCAGAGTTCCGTCTTTTGCGTTCCGTCAATATTACGTTATTATAAATATATATATCTAAAAAAAAAACAAATTTTTTTTGAAAATCGATTTTTGACATTTGTGAATCGATTCAGAATCGTCCACGTCCGCATCGCGATGCATCTAAGAATCGATTTTTTCCCCCACCCCTATTAACTAATCTAGTGCTGTCACTATCAATTATTTTGGTAGAGTAATTGGTCAATTCTTTTGACAACTGAGTAATCTGATCATATTTTTGGTGGTAATAGAATAGAGTGAATACCCTTAAAATGACTTGATACATATGTAATAACAACGAGGCAATAATTAGTTTACACACAGTATTTAAAGCAAGTAATTTTATGGTTTTATTAAACAACACTGTTTATAATATTATGTATATTATGTATTTGAACAATGAACTTGTGTACATTATGTATTATAACAAATGCCTGCAGAGAGCACCAATCAGGGTGATTGTTGTCGTTACACTTTACAGCATGATCAAATCCGTGTTTAATATTGGCCAAACATTTAATTCAAATGTCCACTTAATCTTTCATTTTTGGCTACTAAGAAATGCTACAGCTGCTGTAATTTCTTGAACATGAACATGTGAACATCAAAGAATGCAAACCCAGAGTGAGGGTTTAAACTTTTATTTTGAAATCTTGATGAATACTGATGTATTCTCCTGTGTTAGTGTAGGTTTATAAATTCTATATTATGCTTTTTGAGATGAGCTAAATCTGCACAAAACTGATCACCGTGAAATGTATGCCGTAATGTTAGTTCTTTTTTTAGTGTCAATTCTATTATCCTAACGGATGAAAATACACTCAAACACATTCAAATAAAGTCATTTGTAATCTTAACTTCAGTTAAATAATAATAATAATAATCATTATCTTGGAAAAGTTTCTTACATTTAAGTTTTGCAACTAAAGCACCCAATACAGGCACTGATGTGCAAACGTGGATACTTAAATGATGAAACCAGAAACCATGATCCAGCTCATAAAAACTTAAAATATAACCTGCATACACTAGTCAATAGTAAAAATTAATTTACATGTTTTGACTGTTTTAATAAAAATGTTGTTTAATATAATTATTTACTATGCATATTCCAGTACGTTTTAATTGTTATTCTTAAATTAACTTACATTTCGCCAAATTCATTCAAGTCCTCGGTTCACCCGTCCTCATACTATAAGCACAGCATCAGTTGTCGATTAGGTTCAGACAGTGCTGTCACAGTCATAGTATGTGTACTGTTCGCATGCTCAATATCACCAGCTCATTGGTTCTGAGTATGTTGGACATGTCCGAAAGAAACAGTTCTCAGTTAAAGGGATAGTTCACCCAAAAAGGAAAATTTGCCCATGATTTACTCACCCTGAAGCCATCCTAGGTGTATATGACATTCTTCTTTCAGACGAATACAATCCGTCTGAACTACTTCCGGCAGACGGCCGTATGCATCGATGTACGCCAAAAGAGTAACCCTTGAACTTGACGCACAACGCAATGACGAACGTGGTTGCCCAGCCCTGTTTGTTTGAACCTCGAGAGGCGTCAATTGCCGTCATTATGTTGTGCGTCAAGTTCAAGGGTTACGGTCAAGCAGGTCCGGTTGAGCTTCTGTTAATGTTCACTGATCAATGTTTATATCTGAATAAAAGCCTAAATTCAATCTGTCCATCATATAAATTGACCATGTCTCTTCAGAAAATTTGGATTAAACCGTTCGGATTAGTTTTACGATCTCTTTATGATTTTTATTTTTTTTTGTCAAAGTGGTAGTTGTGTAGCTGCCAATGGAGCAGTGGTTCTCAAGCCTCATGCGGCCCTCCAAATGCTGACCACATTTAAAAAATACATTCCAGTTTTACAATTTATTTTTGTTTTAAAATGTAATTAAAATGGATTAAACAAATATAAGTTTGAACTATAATGTTTTTTGTCATATAAAATCATTTTGGTGATCATATATTATTTTCAGACATTTCCAGACCTACTACCGCAATTATGATTTTGCTGCAAGAGGGAGGGGAAATTATATTGATTACACAATATTGGGCACAATTTTGGTTTCATGGTGCCTTTAAAAAGATGTTGAAACCCATTTTTGATGTTTACTGCAACACTATAATATATTACACATGCTGATTTCTGCAGGTTTGAGGAGTTCCTGCAGAGGAAATGGTCATCTGAGAAGCGCTTTGGGCTGGAGGGCTGTGAGAGTCTGATCCCTGCGCTCAAAACCATCATTGATAAATCCAGCAAGAATGGAGTAGATGCTGTCATCATGGGAATGCCTCACAGGTAGAGGAAGAGATGCTGTTGCTAATGCTACATGCTGTTCTGGTGATTTGTGGAATCAATTACAAACTCTCTTTCTGTCTGTCACTGTAGAGGACGTCTGAATGTGCTTGCCAATGTAATCCGTAAGGAACTGGAGCAGATTTTCTGTCAGTTTGACTCTAAATTGGAAGCTGCTGATGAGGTCAATGACATTTTTGTCTATATACACTTTGTTGGAATCTCATGAAGTTATTGTATGTTTCATGAGATTATAATATGTTTGTTCTGATGATTGTGTCGGTACCTGTAACAGGGTTCAGGAGATGTCAAGTACCACTTGGGCATGTACCACAGGAGGATAAATCGTGTGACTGACAGGAATATTACCTTGTCATTGGTGGCCAACCCTTCCCATCTAGAAGCGGTGAACCCGGTGGTGCAGGGCAAGACTAAGGCAGATCAGTTCTACTGTGGAGACACAGATGGCAATCGGGTGAGATGTAAACTACATCAAACTAGTGCTGTGATGATGCGGTCATATACTTTACCATTCAAAAGTTTGGGGTAGGTAAGATTATTCTCTTAAGCACCCCAAGGCTGCATTTATTTAATAAAAAAATACAGTAAAACGGTAATATTGTAAAATTATTACAAATTAAAATATCTTTTTAAAACGTTTTGTTTTTTGAATTTTCAACATCCATTACTCAATCCTTCAGAAAACATTTTAATATGCTGATTTGCTGTTCAACAGGCATGTGGGGTGGCTAATATGACAATGTGTACAAAACCGTTATGAATTGTTCAAAAGTTGGAAAATTCCTGTTTATTTTTACGTTATCTTCGTCAAGACAGCCATAACGCGTTGGTACGGGCTTGTGTCTTGCTTCGAACTTTACTGACAGATAGGGATGCACCGATACCATTTTTTTCAAAAACGACCCGATACCAAAAAATATTATTAGCCGAGTATTATCCGATTCCAGCACAGAATTTCTATACCTCTGTATGTAGAAGTGATAATCACTCTTTAATGTGTTAAACACAATCTACTAAATACAGACAACTTTATTATAAACTAAAACTTTAAAGGAAAAAATATACAACCATAATCTATTTTTTTATTTGTGTGTGATATTTTTTTGAATATTCCATTAAAGCAGCACTATGTCGTTTTTGCGGTTTTTGCTCTCGGGGTCCCCCTACAGTTGGGAAACAGTATTGTCTTCTACTACTGTCATAAAATCTGTCATGGTTACACCAGGGGATACACGTACATTTGTTGACAAGCCGATACTGTCTTGAGTTCTCGCGGGCAGACTGCCAGCGTTGCGTGTGAAATGTCTTCATCTCAGGTACATTGGCATGTATTTCAGCATGTCATATGAATATAATTTCATGGGTTTAATTTTTTTCAAACGTCAAAAGATCGCGTAGCTCACGTTTACAAGACAGCGTCATTATAGTAGCCTATTGTCTACTGTTTTACATAACGGATATGCTAATTCAATTCAATGTTTGTGTGGTAGGTAATAGCCATATATCGTCAATATTATAATATCAAGCTACCATAGATGAATCTGCAAATTTGAAAATCGATTTGCATTATAGCCTGAGGCAAGACACTTTCACCAGAAAAATAAATAAACAAACATGACTATCAGCCTGCAGACATTAGGATAGTTATCCTGAAAGATTATTTATTATAACTATCGTAAACTAGCATATTAGTGTTTAACGTTACTAGCTACCAGATTGATAATTCGCTACTCTACTAGCATTACTTGATTCATGAAGATAAATGGAGAACCAGATAGATTCCGTAACTTGGCCAGGCCATGTTATTCAGCCTTTTACATTTTGTGCAGGTAGCTCCCTGACTCCCTGATTTATTTATAAACACTTTATAGATGACTGACTGCTGCACTTGTGACAGGGTGCATGTTACTGAAAGAACGAGTGCACGCGCACTCACCGTCTTCAAACTGTCTTGCTCTCCCTCCAATATTGATCCTCGTCCGGCCTTTTAATTTGTCACTCTCCCTTTTTCTTTTTTTAGTCTCCTCTGACAAAACCTTTGCCGCCTTTCTTTTAGTTGTTGCTTCGGTCATGACAGCAACATACAGACGGGTATCAAACGCTAGTTGGGCTCTCACGTCAGAATTTGAGGAAGTTGGGGTGGTGGGGGAAGTGACGTATGCCGTAAAGCAGTCGAATTTTGTAGGTTTTTTTGTGCTCGGGTTCCTACCCGAAACCCGAAGTTACATAGTGCCAGTAAAAGCGATACAGACATTGTCAGGCTATGGCAGACGTGTCATTCAACCTATTGTAAGTCGATGTACCATCTCAAGGGTCTTGGAAATATATTATGAAGGTTGAAAAACTACATAGTGCGGCTTTAACAGGTCCTTGTGTAGAAATTTGTGTTCATATAATTTTTTACAGTTCAATTAATAAAGCAGGTTGTCTAAATCAGCATATCCATGCCATCATCTAATGTTAAAAGTTAATCTTTAAAAACACTAATAATTTAATAACACTCAACTTAAGCAAAAATTAATATCCATTTTTCATACTGTACATTAATGCCTAAATTCATTTGTAGATCTTAAACGATTGATTTTAGTATTTTATTTTTAATTTATTTAAACAAAATTGTTTAGACAACTTTCCATTCATTGGTCATAACATAACCAATAAATTGGGCTAAATCTGTATCGATGAGAATTTTAATATCTGAAAATCCTTAGTACTTTTAGGATGTATTGTAAATGGATCAGTTATTGACGAGCTCAGATCGAACCAACTGCTGTATTTTTGTTTCAGGTGATGTCCATTCACATCCATGGTGACGCTGCATTCGCAGGTCAGGGCATTGTCTATGAAACCTTCCATCTGAGCGATCTGCCCTCCTACACCACACATGGCACTGTGCATGTGGTTGTCAACAATCAGGTATTTGTGCACAAACAATTCCACGCGTGATGTAACATCCCCCTCCAAATATCCTCTTAATAAACCTCAGCTTCTCTTTCTCAGATTGGTTTCACCACAGATCCTCGTATGGCGCGTTCCTCGCCGTATCCCACTGATGTTGCCCGTGTGGTCAATGCCCCCATATTCCACGTCAACGCAGACGATCCTGAAGCTGTGATGTACGTGTGCAATGTGGCCGCAGAGTGGAGAGCCACCTTCCACAAAGATGTGGTGGTGGATCTGGTGAGAGAGTGTTTCTGTCTTTTATATACACTTTTATCATTTATTGTCATGTTTTGGGAGTTTGTGACGTCAGTAAGGCAAATTACTACTTTCCATTAGGTATGTTATCGCCGTATGGGCCACAACGAGATGGATGAGCCGATGTTCACCCAGCCACTGATGTACAAACAGATCAAGAAGCAGAAAGGAGTTCTTCAGAAATATGCTGAGAAGCTCATCGCCGAAGGTGCCGTCTCACGACAAGAGTATGAGGTCAGTCAGTCCTGCCCAGATCCAAGTAGCTGCCCAGTATCTTCAGTGGTCTATATAAAGTTTTTCTCATCTCTGTCCATAGGAAGAGATTGCCAAGTATGACAAAATTTGTGAGGAAGCTCATGCTCGCTCAAAGGATGAGAAGATCCTCCACATCAAGCACTGGCTGGACTCCCCCTGGCCAGGTGTGTATGAACATGTATATTATTGAATTAAAAAGAATCGCATCCTTGAATTATGAAATCAAGGTAAAAATATTTAAGTAAATAAAACATACACGGATGATTCCTTCACAATAAGATTTATAACTTGAATTTACTATATGAGTTTGAATTTCCATTTTATCCCTACCTTAAGTGATTTATTAAACCTTAAAAAAGGGAAATAATATCTTTACACATTTATCTTTGGTTGCATCTTCCTGTCACCATCTGGAAGTGGGCGGTTCAGAATGAGTTGCAATATGTACTAGACTTTGTTGACAGTCGAAAAAAAACCATTTTGTTGCTGCTTTATGTGGATATAAGAGCATATTCATTGTGTTTGGTGTGCAGGTTTTTTTACTCTGGATGGCCAGCCCAAGAGTATGAGCTACCCGTCCACAGGTCTGCCAGAGGAGGAACTGACCAACATTGGACAAGTGGCGTCATCAGTACCCGTAGAGGATTTCACAATTCATGGAGGTTAGACATATGCTGATATCTCAATAATGAACATGCGGTATTGTTTTCGTGTGCATTTTAAAATACCATGAAGAATTATTTATGAAGAATTATTCAGATTTTTTTAATTGATTTTAAGAATACTTTTCCATCAACCGGTTAAAATGTACAATACTGCTTGTATCCTGCGTCAAAGAAGATGCACGTGCACTGATGTAAACAAGCCCAACACGCATGAGCAGCATGGCGGAATGAGTGGAGACGCACTGAATGAAAATGCACAGTCGGCCCTGTCCCAAATGGCACACTTCATACGCGCTTTCGGTCTTGTGGACTTACAATGGCTGCTTACAATGTCCGTTAAGTCCATGAGACCGTAGGGTGTCCCATTTGTCATTTTAGGTGTCAGAAGGGTGCTCTCTTTGTGGTCAATATGCGCCCTTTTTGCGCTCTTTTGCCGAGCCCGCACTTATGCGAGCTCCACAGCAGACTTCTTCCTGACTGTCAAAGCGGCGTTACGTCACGAAAGTGCGGACCAGTAGGAAGACAGCAACCCTTTCTGTTTCAGCCATGAAGATGTTTGTATTCGCAATGGTGTCCATCACAATGCCAAAAACTTAAACACTTAATAGGCCATTTATTTTCAAAATTAAACATTTTTACATTTTAATCTGGACTATAACATGCCCTAGATATTGATTTAATAATGGAACACTTTACATTAAGGCTCCATTAGTTAACATTAATTAACAATAAAATACTTCTAAAGCATTTATTAATCTCAGTTAATGTTAGTTTCAACATTTAATAATATATTGAGCTAACAATGATCAGTTGTATTTTTTAACCAACGTTATCAAAGATTATTAAACGGCTCTGTGGAATACTTGATTCTGATTGTCAATCGTGCCATTAAGCGGTATGTTATTCCCAGATAACATAAAATGGCACATAAAATACTTCTAAAGCATTGATTAATCTCAGTTAATGTTAGTTTCAACAATTAATAATGTGTTGAGCTAACAATGATAGCTTCTGCTCATGTTCGTTAATGCATAAACTTACGTTAACTGAGACCTTACTGTAAAATGTTACCTATTCTTTTGCACTTTAACCTGTTTGAAACAGTTGTTTACTCTGGAATTTTTAAGTATAGTTTGTGTATTTAAATGTTCAGTTATTTTTGTTGTAAGAAAAAAGTTATTAAACCTGTTATATATCCTGTTATATTAAACCTGTTATATCCACACATTTCATGTTCTGTTACAATAATGCTCGTCTTCCCTTTGTGTAAAGGTCTGAGTCGTATTCTAAAGAGCCGTGGTGAAATGATCAAGAACAGGATGGTGGACTGGGCTCTGGGAGAGTACATGGCCTTTGGCTCTCTGCTCAAGGAGGGCATCCATGTGCGTCTCAGTGGACAAGATGTGGAGAGAGGGACCTTCAGGTATAAACAACAACATTCACAATCATTTAGTATTCAAAATCATTCAATCAATCCAAAATTTTAGAATTACCCTAATAATACAATTATTAAATATAGTTGTGTGGTAACGGCACATTTTTCTGTTTGATAGACCTTTTTATTTTAGCCACTATTTCAAATGCAGCATTATTTTGGATTTCAGCTCAGTGTAAGAGGTTACTGACCTGTTGTTTGTTGCATTTGCAGTCACCGTCATCATGTTCTCCATGATCAAAATGTGGACAAGAGGACTTGCATCCCCATGAACCACATGTCCCCTAACCAAGCCCCATACACTGTCTGCAACAGCTCTCTGTCTGAGTATGGAGTTCTAGGTATTCAGACGCTCAGAGTGCATGTTAAATTACCTCTGCAGTTAATGGAAGGTTGAGGACACTCTTAGAAACTTGTTTTCTTTCTTTTCTTAGGCTTTGAGTTGGGCTTTGCCATGGCCAGTCCCAATGCTCTGGTTTTGTGGGAGGCCCAGTTTGGAGATTTCCATAACACAGCTCAGTGTATAATAGACCAGTTCATTTGCCCTGGCCAAGCTAAATGGGTCCGCCAGAATGGCATCGTCTTATTGCTGCCACATGGCATGGAGGGGATGGTATGGCTGCATTACCCACAATTCCTCTCTCTCTCTCTCTCTCTCTCTCTCTCTCTATATATATATATATATATATATATATATATATATATATATATATATCTTCATTCATTCACCCACCCAACAACCTGTGTGAGCTGGCTGTAAAGGAGTTTTTTTTCCCTTCACAGGGTCCAGAGCACTCATCTGCCCGTCCAGAGCGCTTCCTGCAGATGTGCAATGATGACCCTGACTTTAACCCTGTAAGACTGGCTACCTAACATGTCTCTAAGCGTTCAAACACAAAGATTTCATAGTATTGTCATAGTGATTATATCATTATGTACCTTTTATTTCGACTTCAGAAAATCACTGATGACTTTGAGGTGCGTCAGCTGTATGACTGCAACTGGATTGTTGTAAACTGTTCCAATCCTGCCAACTATTTCCATGTGATGAGGAGGCAGATCCTTCTTCCCTTCAGGAAACCTGTGAGTTCAGCTGTCTGAGAGCATTTGTTCGAAAATTCATCAAATGCAGTATTGGTGTCTAAATTAACAATTTGAGTTTTTAAGTGATTTATTTCTTCTTTTTTCTTTTTTTTTAGCTTATTATCTTCACCCCCAAATCTCTGCTTCGTCATCCGGAGGCCAAGTCTAGCTTTGACCAGATGCTACCAGGTCAGAAACTAAAATCTTGCCGCAAAAAGCGGCAGTGGAAAGAACAGAGAGAACATTGTGCCACTTTGGTGTAGATAAACAACAAATGAGAAGGAAAGTTTTCATTAGTGGTCAGCCAATATGGATCTTTTTGATGGGTGATACCAATATCTTGGAGAGCACGGTGGCCAATGGCCAATAGAAAACCTATATATACTGTATATGATGTTGCGCTAATTAAAAGATTGTAACTAACGCGTGTAATTTCTGCAATTAAATTTCTAAATATTTAAATATTTTAATTTCTAAGGGGTGGTGATGGCGCAGTGGATAAGACACATGCCTTTGGTGTGAGAGACCCGGGTTCGAATCCACTGTGAGACACCAATGTGTCCCTGAGCAAGGCACTTAACCCCTAGTTGCTCCAGAGGCGTGCGACCTCTGAAATATAGCAATTGTAAGTCGTTTTGGATAAAAGCGTCAGCTAAATGAATAAATGTAAATGTAAATTTAGCATAATTTTTACTTACTGCAAATACTTAGAAGTAAATCATTTAAAAATAAACTAGATGAAGTAAATCATTTAAAATTAAACTAGATTAAACATAAAACATTTAAATAAACTAAATTAAAAATAAACATATTTATTCTGTAGATAACAAATTGATTCTGTAATCCTATAATTGAATAGGACTCAGTAATCTGATAATTCCGTGCGCACTGGAAATCACAACACAAACAGCCTGGTGCTTGTTTCTGCACGTTTTGCTCGAGGAAGCTACTATATGCCAGCAGCGGTAAGAAAGTGCTTGCTCGTTAGACCCCGGTCATAGAGCCACTGCCTGTGCACTCAAACTTACCAAGTCAAGTCACCTTCATTTATAAAGCGCTTTTAACAGTATGGATTGTTTCAAAGCAGCTTTACAGTGATAATAGAAATTACCGTAACAGATTGTTTAGGCTTTACCACAGCTCTAGGATAAAGTTATTGTCCAGCTAAAGTTGGTTAGGGGCTAAGCACAGAATGTGCGTAGGCAGACTAGGCACCTATTGAAATCGTTGGCGTTCTTATTATTGTTCTGCTGCTGCTGCTTCTTTCGACTGGGCGTGAAGCCATTTTGAATGTTTTACTACCAGTATTCAATTTAAACTCTTGAATGAAAATAATGTCAAATTCAATTAGAATAATCAATATAACAATTTATAATGTCAGGTAAATGTATAATTACAATTTCATAATCAATTCAAAGATAATCAATGCAAAACATCAAATGCTGTAGAACAAAGAGGAAACGTTTACCCGACATTAGAAATGCGTGGCCGATCTCAGATACAGAAAAAAGGCAGCAAGCTCTCGCTGTATTTCATTATATAGACAGACCTCATTTCAAATGTAAATATGGGTTCACAGTGGAAAATGACCTTGCTGTCCCAGGCTTACTGGGGGCAACCATTTGCTAACAGTGGGACACTGTTAACACCTTCTGAACTTTATTACCTTTTGGTTTACTTCTTTGGGAATGAGACATTTGTACCAGTCGCATTGAGACATTTAAAATGATATCAAACATGTATAAACTGTATGATAATTGTTCACATTAAAACCATATTGATTCTTGTGTGAGTTTGGGAGATCTCACCATGAGGGAGAGTGGGGGGAGGGGGAAAGAGATGTAGATTAGCACAAGAGTGAGTTCCAATGGTAATTTCCTTTGTTTTCTCAGAGAGTAGCCCTCTCTTAAAGTTATTCCAGTTTTTCCAGTCTTACACTTAACGAATGCATTGCTGTAACATTACGGAACTCAGTATGTGCCATCAGCAGCATGCCCTGAAAATACTCAAAAGATTTTGAGACAGCGCCACCTTTTGGTCAAAAGTTATAATTAAATTTCCCAAAATCCTAATAACTTTTGAATAAATTTGCCTATTGTAATGAAACTGGTCTTAATAGATTCCTTGGGTTATGCCAAAAACCTAGATACCAATTTTGCCATAGTCAGCCAAACTTCCTGTCTGCCATCTTTATTTTCTTTTAAACCCTTCTTTTTCGATCTTCTCCTAGACCGTTGGTCCGATTTTTACCAAAATCGAATCGCATCATCTCCAGACCGTGCCGAGTAAAAGTTATGGATTTCGTGTTGATAGACGAAACCGTTTTCGTATACTGCAGCAGCAAATTTGAGGCATGCTGCCAAAAAGAATATTCAGGCTTTATCTCTGCAATGCCTTGATATTTTGACACCAAAGTTTGTATGTGTCATTTTCACCTCACTCTGACCACATCACATACATTTTGTAACTGCGCCACCTATTGGTCTAAAGTGATATCCATTAAATCATATGTTTAGTTCATGTATATGATTTTTCAGCCATTTTGCCTAAATTCATCTTTAAATGTCTTAAATTGCTCCTTGCTGATGTTGGTCTGACACTCCCAGCCATGTTGGCAACTGTTATCGTCATCTTGCGCTTGGCCACGATAATTGCTGCTTGCAGCTATATTTTGATTGGTTCAGTTCCTTTGCGAAGATCATTAGTTATTAACTTAGGGGCCGTTCTAACACATCACAGTTCTAACAGAAAAACCCAACCACAACGTTGCCAGGAGCAACTGTTACAGCTGACACACCGTTGTCTATGACTGACCGTGTCTGCGACTTAAAAATACATTTGTGCACATTTATTGCGGAACATGAAAAATGCATGTTCTCACTCAATGTTGATAAAGCAACAACCTTGAATATGTATAAAATACTCAATGTGCTTGTTCGCTTTTTTGATAATGAAAGCAACAGAGTAATAACACAACATCTGGCAAGCAGAAAAGTCAACATTGCCAATGCCCCAGCACTTATGCTGGAACTTAAAGATGTCCTGCAGACTAATGGTCTTGAGTGAAGACAAGTGACCAGCATCCTCCTTAACAACTGTGCAGTCACGAGAGGAAAAAAGACTGGCCTTGAAACTCAAGCAAGGAAGGAGAACCCATACCTCCTTGACGTCTCAGTTTACCAGTTTTTTAAGCACTTTAAACTCTTGTTACTGTATTTTTGTTATTATCATCAATATTTGTTTATTTATTTTACTTTATTTATTCATTTTACATTATTTACGTATTTCAGTTACAATTTTAACATACACCCTTAATACTTGAAAATAAATGGTGACATTGAAGATAAGTCCGTCTGTGCAGTTTCTCCCGTTATCATGCTAATAAATGTCAATATGCTTGTCTCTTCAGGCACTCATTTCCAGCGTGTGATCCCAGATGATGGACTCCCAGCTCAAAACCCCTCAGAGGTGAAGCGCATTGTCTTCTGTACAGGGAAAATCTATTACGAGCTCACACGTGAACGAAAAGTACGCAACATGGAGAACTCTGTGGCTATCACTCGCATTGAGCAGGTACCATCATCTTCAGTAGAAAATCAACAATGCTTGCTTGCCTGCGTTCTTTCAGTAAAGGCCTCTATCTATATCTATATTTTTATATATATATATATATATATATATATATATATATATATATATATACCGTTTTACAAAAAAAATATATATATTTTTTTTTAATTTTATTTTTTATTTATTATTTATTTATTTATTTTTGTAAAACGGTGGTCTGATTCATGCTTTTGCTCCTCCCTAGCTCTCTCCTTTCCCGTTTGACCTGGTGAAGGCTGAGACTGAGAAATATCCCAATGCTGACCTGGTCTGGTGTCAAGAGGAGCATAAGAACCAGGGATACTATGACTACGTCAAGCCCCGCATGCGCACCACCATCGAACGTGCCAAGCCTGTCTGGTAAACTCTCGTCTTCTTCTATAAAAATAAGCTGTGACACTCCAGTTGCTCTATATTCTCACAATTCCTCACTGTGTCTTTCTGTGCACAGGTATGCTGGTCGTGAGCCTGCCGCTGCCCCAGCCACTGGCAACAAGAACACCCATCTTCTGGAGCTGAAGCGTTTCCTCGACACTGCCTTTAACCTGGACGCCTTCAAAGACCACATCTAAATCTGTCCTCCAATCAACAAAGAATACAAAAACTCACAAATACCCCATTCATCCCCGGCAACCAAATACACTACACAAAACCATTTTAATCATCCCATGAATAATAGAAATACAGTTTCTCCAGTGTTAAGTATCAGGTATCTGAAATTTTCAGTTGATGTTCATTTTAAGTCTTTGTCACCATTGTTGCCCAGTTCAACAACACCAAGATATAATAAACCACAGAAAATACAAATTCTCTTGCTTGAGCAAATAAACAGCACAAATTTTAATGGACCTAATGTATTTTCAACCAAAGCACTGTTCCAGTCCTATTAAGAACTTTCCTGTATAGTAATCGGCATCTTTTGTCTCCAAACTCACTTTTTCCTAAGCTTTCATGTAGGGTTGTCATGATTTCTGTATGCTACTTGCATCCCAACTCTCAACTGCTCTATGGCTTTAATTTTTATGCTTGCGTTTTCTTTTCTTTTTTACTATTATTTTGTTAGAATAAGGGAGAATTTTGGCACATACATTTGCCGTGTTTCATTAGTGGTAAAGATTGTAAAGTAAGTGGAAAAAAGGACACTTTATCTGTACCTTTGCACTGTTTTCTGGTAAGAAGAAAAAAAAACATTTGGTTCTCTAAAAGTGGATGTTGCAGTTGTATGATTGTATTTATGTAAAAATGACTTTGTATTCAGGGGAGGAAAGGCTTGATGTCAAAATCAGGACAGTGTGGAAAATTCTTTGTGGCACCTTTACATGTACAGTATGTGCCTCTGTTCTCATCCAGTATCCTCTATAGATTGCATTGTATACTCTGCACACTTGGCTAATCATTGATGCTGCCTGGTGCAGGTAGAAATCCCTTCATAACCATCCTAGCCATCTGATAACTGATAACTTGTGCCATACAGCCCAGCCCATCAGCAGGAACATTTCAAATGGAAAGCAAGACAGAATTACACATTTGTGGTTGCTCTTTTAAATAAAAACCAATGACATCTTTTTGGCTTTTTCAAAGAGAAAGCAAATTATTTTATTTATTTTGTTTTTTGAGGAATCAAGTTGTTCTTGTGACAGTTTAGCTTCATAATAAACTCATAATCTTCTCAAATATCTGAAGTTGATCATTTAATACTAGTTATGAAAAACTGGATTATGTGTATTATGACCAATGGCATGGAATATGTTTGAGATGACACAACCTATGCACAAGATGCACTCAACCAGGGCACAAGAACCCACTAGGGGGCCTTAGCCTTTTATTATTGTTTTGAACTTAGTCAAAAAGCCTGAAGGCTGTTAAATCTATGGTTTAACTAAACGAGATTTGTTTTTATATATTAATATTAACTAAAATCAATGACAAATTATACTCTCTATCAGGGGCGGTGCTAGGGCTGGGCTAAGGGGGCTTAAGCCACGAATGTTTTAAGTAAAGCCCCGAATATTTTGCTACCTTGTCTTTCTCATAGAGCAAAACAATTAATCAGAAAAACAAATGTGAATAAGATTACAGCTGCCGTGATTACCTAATCATGAAAAGTGCATATTACAGTTTTATTTATATTTTTTCCTTTGCATTAAAGGTACTTGCTTTTGCAGCGTTGAGCATTGTAGCCAATCACAGACATGTCTGTTGAACGCATCGGCCAATCAGAGGCGTTTAAACGAGTCGCTGTGCTGAAGATGTTTTGCACGAGCTCACCGAGTTCGACACTTTTCGCAAACCTGTCATTATTATTGCCAATAAACTTAAGATGCAAATAATAGATTCACTGCAATGTATTTGATATTCTTGATGCTGCTCTGATGCACTCCATTACGCACCGCTGTTTGTTGTTAGGATGACTAAAAGTTCAGCGGTCTAGCTCATCAATGTCAAAATGATTAAAGAAGGCGGGGCTTACCGTTCACAGAAGGATTAACATCCTTCTGTGAACGGTAAGCCCCGCCTTCTTTAATCATGTGTGAACGAATCACAGTGAACGAATGCCTGGTAAAATGTAAGTAGATAAAGATTTAATATCTGACAACTGTTTTACAATAAAAAATGTTCAACTACCGACAGTATCCGGTGACGCAAATTACTCAACTTTTATTTTTTTTAATTCAATTTTGCCTTTTGAATTGAAAATATACTATAATTTCCTTGATTCATGTAGAGAGAATGTATGCATACTTAAAAATAAAAGATTATTTGCAAATACTTTAAATTATTTCACTAATACAATAAGCCTTTCCTTTTCTTTATTCCCTTAAATCGCATTTATAATTAATTCATTAATTAAAAATACCCAATTTTAGGTTGGGCTAAAGCCCCGAATATCCACTGACCTTAGAACCGCCCCTGCTTTCTATATACAGATAGAGAGGGCAGAGTTTAGCTCCAAACCTGACTAAACGCATCCTGATCCATCTAATCAAGTTATTCGGGGTTAATTGAAAACTACAGATATGCGTGTTGGAGCAGGGTTGGAACTAAACACTGCAGGGCTGAATTTTTAAAGTATCACCAAGCCTAAATTGGTCGCATTTCATGTTAACAGCAGCAATACACACGCCTCCATGCCGCATGCACAACAAATGCCCAAACGGCGCATGTCGGTTGTAACTTCTCAAAAAAGATATTTCATTGGTTCATATTTTTGTCTTTCAAAGCATCGACACGCTCTGATTGGACAGATGCAGCTTCGTGACGTCCCTCTCCTGTAATTATATAGCTTAGCGGCCTTCATGCAGTCTTTCCTCCGTTCCAAGGCAGCCAGTGACACACGGTTAGCGCGCTTCAGCCCAGCTTCATCTAAGCGCAAAATATTCTAAAGCCATGGCCAGGCCTAGAGTTTTCTTCGATATCACCGCCAACGGCAACCCAGTTGGAAGAGTGGTTATGGAGGTAAAGTTCCACGCAATAATTTCTCCTTAGCCTTTTTGCAAGAAATAACTCCCTGACATTTTTCATGCAAGTCGTGCTAACGCCTTTCTTGAGCGGTTTTCATCGATAGACTACTGTATGAAATGTGTACCTAAACCCTACTGTCCTGCATAACTTTTAATATCCTTGTACCGTTTAAGTGTTTTGCATTTCTTCTAAACAAATCTCATGATTCAGTTATGCTTAACCTGTTTGGCTGGCCAGGTAATTGCACAATGTAGAACCATTAACCTAACGATGTTACACTCCCGGCTAAAACTGCTTGCTGATTATATTTCTATTTTAAGCCCATGTAACAATTTGCGGCATTGTGCAGCGTACAGCGGTGATGTTGGGAATCTGGCAGCAGGAAGGGTTTTTAATGTTCGACTCCATCAGTAGTAGGACTTTAAATTGTTCATTTCCATAGTGACACTTTGAGGTGTTTATTTGCATAAAACTCTTGTTATATCGCTTTGCAAGTGAAGCTGTAATACTAAGCACGCGCCGCAATAGGCCGCTTTAACCCCGCTTATATTCTTGAATGCTGCCGACAAATGTCGTATGAGAATGTTATACTCTTCGTATGAGACATAAGTTAATGAACAAAAACTATGCGGTTCCAGCGCTTGCTGTGGGAAAAACTGCAGAAATATGTAACCCAAGAGTGCGCATGTAATGAATGGGCCGCTGCTCTTTTGTTTAACCCGGATTCCCTGAAGGCGACTTTATTTTGCTCAGTCCAAACTTCAGGTTTACGCCCCAGGGAAACTCACAAAAGCTAAAACTTTTTTGTCGCAATTGTTTGAGTTATTTATTAAAATTAGCAAATCCCCTGTCCGCGGGACTCGAATCCTGCAATCTCCGTGGAAAGATGTTCTGGAAAGTTCGCCGGTGTGTAAGGGGGGGATGGGAGGAGACCATCCGATCCAATGGTGATTTAAATGCATTCGTCGCTAGACTTTAATTACCAGCGGGGTTTTTTCCCTCCTTCATACAGTTGTACCTTTGAGTTAACTAATATTAAAGTTAAATTGGATGAGGGGAATATAAAGAACGCGGTGTCTTACACTCCATTCCTTGCGTTAGTAAAAGTGTTTTCTGAGCGGCCATTTTAGTTCTAGACTAGTAAAACTTGAAATGTCACAGATAGGATTTCTTAGGAGCAGTCAAAGATGTACTGTAACTACAATCTATGCGAGCAAAACCATGTATTACGTGCTGCTCTGCCTTTAATGCCCAGATAACAGTCTTCCGCATTGTTGCGGTTTTACTGGAGGTGTTTGTCAGACTGCAGTGCGGTCGCATTAAGATGGTCCACACGAGCTTGTTTCTAGTTTGTTGAATGACACATGTTAACACATTATTGCAGCTGCAGTCATTTTAAATGTTTATTTAATTTTTTTTTTTTTTTTTAACAGCTGAGAGCTGATGTCGTTCCCAGAACTGCAGGTATTTTATTACTTTTTCCCTTGTGTGTTTTTTTATTATTATTTTTATTTTATTTTAAGTACCCATTACCTGTCTGTCATTTTGCAGAGAACTTCAGGCAGTTGTGCACAGGTCAGCCTGGTTTTGGCTACAAAGGATCCACCTTCCATCGTGTCATCCCCAACTTTATGTGCCAGGTATGAAAAAGTTAGTCCCAAAAGCATTCTGTGATCTTAGTGGTTTTTTGACGTTCGGTTCTAATCTTGAAACCTTTGAATACAGGCAGGTGACTTCACGAACCACAATGGAACTGGTGGCAAGTCCATTTATGGCAACAAGTTTGAGGATGAGAACTTTACCCTGAAACACACTGGCCCTGGCTGCCTGTCCATGGCCAATGCTGGCCCCAACACCAACGGTTCCCAGTTCTTCATCTGCACAGATCTTACTTCATGGTGAGCAAAATAATTGTGAATGGCCATGCATCACTCCTGGATCCATGCTGTGGAGTGTCTTGTCCTATCCTGACCTTTTCCCTCACTGTTTCTTTCCGCCAGGCTGGACGGCAAGCACGTTGTCTTCGGACAGGTTGTGGAGGGCCTGGACGTCATCAAGAAAGTGGAAAGCTTTGGTTCTAGCAGTGGAAAGACCAGTGCCAAGATTGTCATTGCTAACTGTGGCCAGCTGTAAATGTCTCTACCACTAACATTCACCCAAACCCTAGTCCCCCTCAGTGCTCTTAAATCCTGCCGCTAACCGCAACATTCCTATCCAAGTTCTACAAACCCTCCCACACCACCACATCGTTCAGTCGTCCATCTTTGTCTGAGTTGCCTTTTGTTTTGTTTTCATTTGCAGATGAAGTCCTGTAGGCCTTTAATTTGTATCAAAGTCTGAAAATAAAGGGGAACAATGTTAAACTTATACCTTTCAATTTCTCATTTTTCTCATTTGTGTATTATTGCTTCAGATTAATATGCAAGCCACTTTTAGTGAGCTCTTTGATTTTGATCTGGCTTTTTAATTCGCATTTCTGATCCAGCTCATAAATCTAGTAATTGAAGAAATTTAGGAGTTCAGCTCTTTAACTGAATCTGGTCACAGCGGTGGAGTTAACAGACTTTCTCCCCTGGGAACTTTTAACTTGGTATATTCACCCCTTCAAAGCCACACAATGGCATTGTTTGAAGAACAATGTTGTGTATATGTATAAAAAGAGCCATGGTCACTATAAGTGTTTGCTGAATGGAAGAGACTTGCAAGAATAACGTTTGCAGTTTAAAAATATAAAGCTTATGTCTTTCTCTTAAAGGGGTGTAGTGATGGTAGTACAAATGAAATGAGAGGGAAAAACTACACTTCAATGCTTTGGCATTCACTTGTAAAACTTCATCCCACTAAGAAACTTGGTGTATATTCCCTTGCAAAAGCTTTGGAATTGCAAAGTTACTTGGTGAAATGTAATACTTTTGCAAGAGGATGCAAAAGCATTGAAATATAGATTTCCCTCCCATCTTTTTCTTTAAATGATACCTTAGTGCCTTTTATTGTGACCTGTCTGATGTCTTGAGCAAGGTGGAAAATGTAGGGTGGCAATTATTTCTTCCATTGGAAATGGACTGGGCCATGTCTTTTGCTAGTTGGTGTATGTGAAAGGTTGCTGTAGGGGAGAGATTATTGTCCCACCTGTGCACATGCCACCAGAAAAGAGATGTTGGGAGGAGTTCATGTTTTTAAGTCAAAAACACAAGGGAACAAGATTATTTTTTTAATGTGCATTTTTTTATAAATCTGTTATAAATGCTGCAATATTCCATAAAAATAGTCTCTTGACTTCATGATGACTTTATGGATGTAACCTGATCCTTTATTTCTTATAAAGAAATGAATAACGTTATGCTGAATGACATTTAATAAGTATTGATGACGGCTGGCAAATGTGAAATCTTAGCTGTGTGAACATCCAATACCAAATTAAAGTAACCTCAATGAACGTGTAACAATCACCAGAGCTTGCTTGGCCATATCAAGGCAAATGCATGTTTGTCAGTGTTGCATTATTTGTCTTTGTGCATATACTTAGATTTTTAGTTAGATGGATACAAAACGACATTATTAAGGACCTTCAAAATGTTTTGACTTCATCTGCTTATTCAAATAGTAAAGGTGTAAGGACTACTGCATCATTGAATGATGTTTAAGTACAGTAGGAATTTATTAAAAAATCGGTAGGAGTGGGTTAGATTTGTACATTTCTCAATAAACCTGCTCATGGAGGCCATTCAACAATCTACAATCTGTCTCCCTTATGTTTAACAGCTCATTCGGTGAGTGCTACATGGCCTAAAATGAGCTGCTCTGTATTCCCTAGTATTGTATACTCTCAATATTCAAGCAAGCAATGGTTTCAGGTCTGACTCACCTCAACACCAGTAACAAAAATATAGTTTGTAATTGCTGTAAAAATGCTTTTATGCCACCTCTGAACAACAATAAACAGTGTATAAAAACATCTAAATGACACTTCAGAAGCACTTTAGAGTAAATTTGACAAAAGACAGTGCAGTACTGATAGACTTCCAGGAGGAGTGTTTGGAAACGCCATAGACGAAGACAAGGCTCAGCAAACCTATTCACCCGACAGAGGGCCCTCGAATCAAACTTTTGTACAGATTTAAAGGCGCAGGAAAAGAAAACCATAAAGCCATTGTGCACTGTGCACTTCAGCATGTTTGCGTTATTTTTTATTTATTTTTTTTACTTCTACACATTTTAAAAGCAAATTAACTATAGCAGTAACTTTAGTAATTTGACCTCGTAATTATTACTTCAAAAATACTTTGACCATATCCCCGTGTCCGTTATATCTTCCTAAATTCTCATTCAGAACACGTAATACTAAAAAGTTCAGAAAAGTAATATTTCACGTTCCGTTCCATAGATGTCTGTGAAGAACCAGTCCCTTTAGGACCTCTGATCGGGATGGCACAATCCCTGTCCGCGAGGGCCGTCGGGTTGCGCGCGGCAGGACAGGCTCTTCTCGCAGTCGCAGCGGTCCAGTCTCCGGCGGAATTTGGCGCGTCCCCGCAGCAGGCAGACCTCGCCCAGAGCGGGCACGCGCTGACACCTCCTGCCAGTCAAATACAAGGCGCAGCACAGACCCTCCTCACAGTCGCGCGAGCGCACACACGGGGACATCTCGGGCACTGCAGGCAAAATAATTTATAATTAGGGGCAGTAAGGAAACTAAATGAACCACAGCCGTCAAACCGATAAGATTTTAAGCTTTTCTATTTTTTATGCTTTGAACAACAAAACAATATCACAATACAACATATGCTGAAGTGAAAAAAATATAGAAAATGCTCAGGACACTGAACAGTGTAATTTAATGAACGCATTTCTACAAATATCCACTTTTTAATTATCAGTTGTTTTCTAAACAAAATTATGGCACAGGGTGGAGACTGACTGTACGATCCCAGCAGGAACTTTTTTTTCTGATTGAAATCGGCCGTTGGCCGATGTGACTTGTAGTTTGAAAGCGCTGAGCGTCCGAGCGAGCGCTCATTCAGGCTGCGTTCCACTCTACAGTCTATGGTTCCACTCCAAATTTTCATGCCCTCCACTAGCTAACTTCCCTCCATCTCGTGGACTCGGATGTGCCTCACGCCCACACACACACAACATACCAGTTCTTCTCACATTGCTAACATGACCTGACATCACAGCCTCTTATGAGACAACTAAACATCAAAAAGTTGTTTGTTACTCAATTTAATTTGCCTGTAGGCTACAATATGTAGGCTGTGTCGCTCAGCATGAGTATGTCGTGGTGTTATTTCAAACAGATTGTGTGCTTATGTGACGGATGCTATTTTGAGTTGCGATTGGGACACGAGAAAAGTACAAATCCTTCTTTACATGATAAATAATAGTTTAGCAACCAAATACTATACACCGTGACTAACGACTCGTTCATTGAATGCCGAATGAGAGATAGGCTAACGCAAGCAGTTTAAGTTTATCTTTAAATAAGTTTGTTATAGTCTTGGCTTTTAAAATGGGCCTAAATGTTTGTTGTCACTATCATGTATTTTTATTTTGTATATATTTTTATTTTTTTGTGTTTTGAATAGGGATTCAATTTAAAGGATTTAGAGTGAGGGGAAGTAAAATAGGCTACATGTTTACAGTGTTTAGAGTTAGGTTAACGTTTCATTTTATTTACCAGTAGGGGCCTATTTTACATTATTTCTGAATCTAAAATGCGACTTACACCTATGCAACTTATTTTCTGGAAAATACATTAAATAATGAAATTGAGCTGTTGCCTGTTATTAAAAAGTAGGCTACATTTACAATGGGGAATGTTTGCACCAATAAATCCTTAATCACGGTTATAATTATGAAGGGGTCCTTGGAAAAATTTCTACCCAAGGGTCCCTCCCTGATTCCAAAAAGTTTGAAAAGCCCTGCTCACTGGACACGCACATTGACAAACTTTGAATCCTTGATTTAAAGCTATGCTGCCTATATCCAGTTGGTCGCTATGTTGTATGTCCGGAAAATTAGCTACTTTGTCTTTATTTGAAATAATATTATTCCCAGTGCATACAGACTTACCGTCAGATGTACTGTTGCTTACAATGTTTACTAATAGCATGTAATAGGATTAGCCTACAGAATCAAGAAATTGCAATATATATATATATATATATATATATATATATATATATATATATATATATAGGCCTATTATATATTTTTATCAAGTTCAGATAATTTTTTCACATTCATGTTCAAATTATTAATTTCCAATTGAGTAAATATTATGTAAAATAAAATATACATTTAATTTCAGCAATTGTTGTGCGTGCTTGTAGGCTACTATCTTTAAAATAGTGTGATATCGGCCATCATCCCATTTTATTAGGCTAAATGTCAAACTTAATATGAAAATTGATAACCAGCCATAGCATTGTCCTAGTTTATAAATGCACTCTTCGGAACTGTTCATTTTGAGTTAACAGTTTAATAATTTGTCTTTTTAACCTTAGTTGTGCTGTAGATATATACTGTAGATATATCCTATTGTTGACACAGCACGTGAAGAGTTTTTACAGAAATATTATGTCTGTCCTGAACTTGCAAGAATGGGGAAAATGTCTAATAGTAATCAATACCTGACCAAAAGTATAATCAAAATCATGACTTTAAGTTACCACACACACAAAAAAGCAAGAATAAATAAATCTCTCTCCTCACCTTTTTGACTTCCTCGCCCATCCAACTGAATCTTTGTCTTGGCAGCATTTTGCTGTTTTTTCTTGGAGCTTTTGCATTCAGGTGCCTTGTGAAAGACAATCATTTTAATCAGTCTTTAATTTCTGAAAGAATGTCTATTTAATGAACTTGAATATACTGACAGAAAATTGGGATTGTAAGTTTGATATCAATGATATTAAGCTATCCAATGAGGCACGGTCATACATAACTTCCATATAGTGCTGAATCAAATTGGAAGGAATATCTTACTTGTGAATCGGTGCATTCTTGTAAAGCTTCTCTGATTCCTTGGAGACCTGAGGTTCTTCTAACAGAATTATGGGAATTTGCAACTGTGTCACTCCGTAAATGCAATATTGACTGGAAGAGATTGTTGAGCTCATGTCAAATAGACTTTAAAAAAAGCAATTCAAAGTTTTGAAAATGCAAACAACTAATGACAATAAGCATATAAATCTTCTTTTATGACACTAATAGCTTTGTGTGTTCATTAGTTGTATGATATTGTTCCAACATAAACATATGAAAGCACATAAAAACATTTTGAGGGTTTGAGAATGTATATTCTTACCTCTTGAGAGTTTGTCATTTCTCTGGAGGAGTGGATAATGTTGGAATCCAGGCACTGTACTGCAGAAATAACAGACAGCCAAAACATCGCAATAATTGTCTGCATTGTTGAATCAAAACTGTCCTGACCACAATGAGCCTGTGTGCAAGAGCAAGACCTTGAGCTCTAGTGTGGAAGAGCAACTTCACCCGTGTTTTAATGGACCTGCGGCAATTACCCAAATTAAACGTTGAGGGGGAAAAAAGAAGAGAAGAAAGAAAGGGTCTTTCATTAGTGGTTACTTTCTGAGTGTTCTAATGTTTATAGTCTCAGCTCATGTAGGAAGTGTGTAGTGCATTGCAGTGGCAATTAAGGCAAATTATGGCCCGTACGCATAACAAACATGAAAGCTTGGATGTACCTTTCATGGCACGTGAATCCACATAGACCCTTTACACATGTAACACCTTTGAAACTTGTTATGATGAAAAATTTGACATCCTTTAAATGACAGCCATCATGTAACCGCATCAGTAGACTCGGATGTAAGTTGCTTCCTGCAACGGAACAGGTGATTATCTACGCCTTGAATGCTGGCTTAGAGGGGGAAACTCAAAATCCATGTTTCTCACCGGACTAGGAGGTAGATGATAATAACAGTCCCGATCGGAATATGTTTAGTCACTAAATAAAAATGTCTTGTTCAGCTAAAACATTTATGTCATGTCAACTACAGATTTATTGTTCAACAAATTATCAATTAGTAACAAGTTGCTTTAATTTGTCATAACCTAATTCTTACATACAGCTTTACATGACTCACCTATTTGTTTATCTATCTATCTGTGTCTGCCCGTCTTTCTCTCTGTCTGTCTATCTGTGTATGTCTTTCTGTCTGTCTGGTGACTCGAAACAAAAAACAAACAACTATGACCAAATTTATTAAATTCACAAAATAGAACTAAACATTATTCATTCCGAATAACAAATATGTACTCATACAAATATGTCCTCATAATGGTTTTACCAAAGGACATTTTTCTGTAGTTCAATCAACAAAATACAATTTGTCTGAATTTGTTGGATTTTTGTTTTACATTGTATGTCTGTCTTTTTTTTCTTTTTTCATTTTTACTTTTCCAAGAAACGTCACCTATATTCCTACACTATTACTGCTATATACGAAGCCTTCCATTCTAAACCAATAATACAATTCCCTTTCAGTACGTTAAATGATTCCTGTCAAAACTGGTTGTATGTTATGGGGACCAAATGTCCCCA
The DNA here is from genome assembly GCA_026230005.1 of Gila orcuttii. NCBI lineage: Eukaryota > Metazoa > Chordata > Actinopteri > Cypriniformes > Leuciscidae > Gila > Gila orcuttii. The sequence continues at coordinate 13,562,571 of JAPDVR010000015.1, read as the reverse complement.
CAAGGATAGTAATACCATTCATTTTTGACTTTGTGGTGTGGGGACATCTATTAGTTTTTTGGTCACCATGAGAAAAACAGCTTAACATTTGAAAATGTAACGATGCTGAATGTTTTCTGTGAGGGTTGTGTTTAGGGGTAGGACTAGTGGATAGAATATACAGTTTGTACAGTATAAAAGCCATTATGTTAATGGAAAGTCCCCATAAAACATGGAAACCAAACATGTGCGTATGCACCTGTGTGCATGTGTGTGTGTGTCTGTGTGCGTGTGTGTATTTGTGCTGAACATAGGGCAGGTGATGGAAGATCACCCACCAGTCTTCAAACCCTCAGGCTGATTTATAAAAGCCAGCCATGTTCAGATAGACAGAGCAGAAGCAGACTCCAAGCCCTTTAGCATAAGCACATTCTTCAAGCTCATATTCATCTCAGTGTTATTTTAGTATCATAAATATACTATTATAGTTTTTGTTAATATTTTGAATTATTTATTTTTACATTTTCTGTTATTTTTCATTTTAGTAAAAGTTGAATTAATTTAGTTGTGTGTTTTTGTCATATTAGTTTTTTTTTTAAATATGCCTGTATAGTTTTTATTAAGTTTTAGTTTTTAGTTTATTTAGTTTGAGTTATTTTAGTACTTCAACTTAAACTAAATGAAAGTGAAAAATGCAACTATAGCTGAAAAAAGGTTATATTTTATTTCAGTTCAGTTAATGTTCTTTTTATTTCAAGTCATGACATTTTTTTATGGTTTTAGTTCTATTAAAAAACCTGATTATGTGTGTGTGATCTTGTTTTAACCTACATTGTGAGGACCAAATGTCCCCTCAAAGATAGCACAACGTGAAATTTATTATGCTGTTTGTCAGGCCCTGCAAGGAAAACAGCTTATAAAACATAGTAGTGGTTTTTGAAAATGTAAAAATGCAGAAAGATTTTCTTTGTGATGGGTAGGTTTAGGGGTAGAATTATGGGATATACAGTTTGTACAGAATACAAATAATTATGTCTGTGTAAAGTCTACATAATGATATAAAAACAAGTTTGTGTGTGTGTGTGTGTGTGTGTGTGTGTGTGTGTGTGTGTGTGTGTGTGTGTGTGTGTGTGTGCGCGCGTGTGTGTGTGTGTGTGTGTGTGTGTGTGTGTATATGCGTGCGTGCGTGCGTGCATTTGCGTATTTGAATTACCAGAGATGGCACAGGGCAGAGGTAAAATCTGCTGAGTCATTTAACATTTTCCATAGATGTTCTGTGGCTGAGCGTACGTTACACAGAAAATGAAACTGACACAGGTTACGATGGATCTGTAATCTGCAATTGTCACTGACTTTTGATATTATTGCTAAGACTTTTGTGTGGCAAATACTGAACAATCACCGTTGGTTTCATATTCCAACAATTAGGTTGCTGTTGTAAACCTGACTGTGTATTCACAAGTGAAAAGTAGCAGCTGATTGTGTGTGTTGTGGCTGGATGAGAGATCACAGATAAAAGCTCATTGTGATGAAAAGAAGCCTGCAGGTCATTCACCTACCCAATAAAGAGCAGCAGATGCACACAATTACTCTTGGTATGACGCAGTGTTTGTTTGTGTGTGCGTGTACGTGTACAAGTCTGTATATTTCCCTCAACAAATCCCATGCAGCAGTGGACACAGCCCCCACCCTTCCTTTAGCAACACCCACAAATCCAACAACTGACCCCTGCATCACGCACACCTGAATACACTGAATACACTCCTGCGCTGGAGAAGAGAATGCATCCAAAGGTAAAACTAACTTTAAAAGTAATGATTAAGATATTTAATTTATATATAAGGCAGTGACCAGAGACTGATTATGGATTAAATTTTGTTTTATAATGTCAGAAAAGTATATGTTTTGTGTTTTATGATGGATTTTCTTGTATTTCTTTTCAGCCTCGTACCAAAAAACATGATTGGTAGTTACCAAAATACTAATGGTTAAGTAAAAAAAAAAAAAAACAGAAACCCCTCTCTTTAATAACTGTTGAATGTTTGGGAACACAAAATGGTAATGTGGAGAGGTTGAGTGATAGCTGGATAAAACAATAAGGAGCTGACTAATGTTGACTTTTGGATCTGCTCTTTGTTGTATGTGCGTATGGCTGTGCCTATGGCAGGAGTCTTATGTTCACCAAGGATGCATTTATTTGTCCAAAAACTACTATAAAAACAGCAATATTGGGAAATAGTATTGCAATTTAATTTATTTTATTTTATAATGTAATTTATTCTTGTGATGGCAAAGCTAAATTTTTAGCATCATTACTCCAGTTTTCACTGTCTAATAATCTTGTTGAAATTATTCTAAGATGCTGATTTGCTGCTCAAGAAACATTTATTATTATTATAAATATTGAAAACAGTTGCGCTGCTTAACATTTTTGTATGGTGTTTAGATCTTTACAAATTCTCTAATGAATGGAAAGTTCCAAAGAAAATCATTTATTTGAAATATAATTTTTTGTAATATTTTTTTTACAGTTTGCTCAATTTATTGTATCCTCCTTTCTGAATAAAAGTATTACATTACTTAAATTAAATATATAAATGTTTTATTTTTGAAGTATAGTGAATGCAATGGGATAAAGCTATAGATGTAGTATTCATCACAGCATATGACAGAGGCATATTATCTTTGAGTTATGTATGTACACAAGACAAGAAAAAGTCAAAAACACAAAATACTGTCCATTTTTCCAAGGGCAATATTGATAAGACATTGACAGTTAAAGATAAAAGGAGTGTTTTAGAAACACTGAGTCTGTTCCTCATGTGCCCTACAGCAGCTGTAATCATATTGTTGAAACTCAATCACACAGCACGTAATTCCTGCCCTGCCGAAAGAGCCCATCAAGAACTTAAGACATCCCAGACTGAATGGAGACCTGAGCACTGTTACAATTACTCTATTTTGAATACCTGGATGTTTGTTGGGTGTGAATCAGATCAGGAATTCTCAAACTTTTTAGGCAATCTTTAAACATTAAAAAGTACCACTATAGTGTCAACAATCTTCCCTCAGAATTGTTTTAAAAATGTTTTTCAAGTGTACAGTTAAGGACTGTGAGCAATATGCCATTTGTCATTTTTTTTAGTTCATATAATATTCTTGTAGTTCAGATAAATCATGGAGCTGCAACATCATTCCTTGGCCTTTCCCTGAACTACAAGAATATTATATAATATATATTTTTTCGGTAACACCTGTGTGTGTATAAGGTTCATTAGTTAACATTAGTTAACTACCTTAGTTAACTTGAACTAAGAAAGAACAATACTTCTTCAGCATTTATTAATCTTAGTTAATATTAATTTCAACATTTACTACGTTATTAAAATCAAAGGTTGTATTTGTTAACATTAGTTAATGCACTGTGAACTAGCATGAACAAACAATGAACAGCTGTATTTTTTTTTTATTAACTAACATTAACAAATTAATAAACACTGTAACACATGTATTGTAAATTGTTTGTTCATGGTTCATGTTTGTTAATACATTAACTAAAGTTAACTAATAAACCGTATTGTAAAGTGTTAAAAAAAAAAAAAGGACAATGAAAATCACATCTTGGTGCCAGGTTTTGTGCCAAAGAGTCAAGTCACCTTCATTTATATAGTACTTTTTACAATACAGCAAAGCTTTTTACAATACTTTTTCAAAGCAGCTTTACAGTGATAATAGGAAATGAATACAACAAACATTGTTTTGGCTGTACAGCAGCTCTAGAAGAAAGTCATTGTCTAGCTTCAGTAAGTTTTTAACTGAGTCATTTCCATTGTAAAAATCATTAGATATTAACTTAATTAAAAACAATAAATTTAGTAATTGCTCCATATAATATATGTTTCATCTGTTTGTCCAATTTGACAGGGATCTGCAAAAACAATTGGTTTCAGCATTTTCTGCAGATTTAAAGTTTTTTTTTAATCTATTAATGAAATTTGTACATATTCTAATATTCAGGCCCTCAATCATACTGTTCTCTATGATAGGATATAATGGAGCTCCATGCTCAAAGCATTCAGCATTCATATTCGAAAAGCAGAATACCTAAATTGTTGGAAAATATATGAGAAATGCATCAGTTTTCACAAAAAAATATAAAGCAACACAACTGTTTAATTGAAAATAATAAGAAATCAGCATATCAGAATAACTTCCATTTAAAACATATTAAAATAGAAAACAGATATTTTTAATTGGAATATTATGTCACAAATATTATGTTAAAGTTAAAAAAATAAATGCAGTCTGGATGAGCATAAGAGACTTTTTTCAAAAACATTTAAAAAATCTTACTGACCCCAAACTTTTGAACAGTATATCTCATAATACACTTTTACATATTAATTTTCATTAATGGGGGTCTTTAGATGTGTTGTACCTGAATCATTGTAAAATTGAAACGTCTCAGTTACTAATGTAACCCTCGTTCCCTGAAGGAGGGAACGGGGGATGTAATGTCGACGTGACAAAGTAATTGGGATCACTTCAGGGAGCCCTATCAACTTCGAGTGTCTACAAAACGAGCCAATAAAAAAGGTTGGCGTGCATGAATCGCGTCACGCGCCCCGCAGCACGGGGAATAAACAGGAAGCGGGTACAAACACATTGTTTTTCGCTGAGGAGCCAAGATCGTGACGGCCATTACAGCGATGGTCAGCAACGGTGGCGACAGGACGTTATGTTTCCCGTTCCCTCCTTCAGGGAACGAGGGTTACATTAGTAACCGAGACGTTCCCTATCAGTTGCTCACGTTCGACGTAACGTCAGAGTGACGACGTAATTGAGATCCCAATGGAAAACGCCACGGTTGCTGCCACATCCAGCGCCTTACGCAAGACTCTCAGACCCCCAAGTCCTGCGTAGAGGGAGTTCAACTGCTGTTCCGTTACACCCCACACAGTGTAACTCTTGAATAAGAGGGACGCTGCGGAAGCTGCAAGTGGAGAATACACATATGGACTGGCCGGAAGGGGCAGTGCAACATATGGAATGTCACTGGGTTGGCTCCAGCCTGAGAAGGGGGAGGCTACACCAGACAGTGATGGCAGAGCGGACTCTGCCAAGGGAAAGACACGGGCTCACCACAGGGAGCTGGTCATGAAAGAATACGCATATGGGATTGCCGCAGGGAACACCATATATGGAACCCAGCCTAGCACAAGTTACACTAGCATACTAGCACTAGGCCTGGCGTCGAACGCTCCACAACGTCCGACTGCCGAAAGGGTGCGGAGGAACTCTACGGGTTCGCCTGAGTGGGGAACTCGACTGGAGCAAAAAAACGCAAACGTATCCGCTCCATGTGGAGGGGAGTGGCGCAGCAAGCCGACACTAGAGCGGGAACTTCGGTGCTTCAACTCTGGTTGAAGCGAGCACACAGGAAGAAACTGGCCCAACACATAGGCTATAAAACCTAGCAAAAGTGTTAGGTGTTGCCCAGCCCGCAGCTCTACAGATATCTGTCAACGAGGCGCCGTGTGCCAGCGCCCAAGAAGAATTGACACAATTCTTCTAGTGGAGTGGGCTCTCAACCCGGGCAGGCAAGGCACGCCTTGGGCTTCGTAAGCCAAGGTGATGGCATCCACTATCCAGTGGGCCATCCTCTGCTTGGAGACAGCCTTTCCCTTCTGCTGGCCTCCATAACAGACGAAGAGCTGATCTGAGGTCCTGAGGCTTTGCGTTCTGTCCACGTAAAGGTGACAGAGAAAAGCAAGGGCTGGGTCTGCCTCCTCTGAAGGCAGCGCTTGCAGGTTCACCACTTGGTCCCAGAAGGGAGTGGTGGAAACCTTGGGCACGGTCTCAGGATCACGTGAGAGTTAGCCAGGCTGAATTCTAGGCATGATTCGTCGACCGAAAATGCATGCAGGTCCCCTGCCCTCTTGATGGAGGCCAATGCAACCAGGAGTACTGTTTTACAGGACAGAATTTTTAATTCAGCTGAATGCAAAGGCTCAAAGGGTGGTCTCTGAAGTGTCGAAAGGACCAGAGACAAATCCCAAGAGGGTATTGAGAGAGGGCGAGGCGGATTTAGTCTCCTCGCCCCCCTCAGGAACCTGACGATCAGATTGTGCTTTCCCAGCGACTTACCTTCAACTGCATCGTGATGTGCGGCGATAATGGCAACATACACTTTAAGGGTGGAGGGAGACAGCCTTCGCTCCAACCCATCTTGCAGGAAGGAAAGCACAGCTCTGATGGAGCAAGTTCGGGGTTCTCCTCGTGAGAAGCACACCACTCAACGAACAGGTTCCACTTCAATGCATAGAGACGCCTCGTAGAGGGGGCTCTAGCGGAAGTGATGGTGTCAACTACCGCTGGGGTAGGTCACCTAGAACCTCTGCGTCCCGTCCAGGGACCAGACATGGAGTTTCCAGAGGTCTGGACACAGGTGCCATAGGGTGCCCCGTCTCTGAGAGGCAACTATTGTGGCCGTCTGCTAGCGCCAGGGAATGACTGCATCCAGAAACGCACAAGCGGAATGACATCCTGAAAAGGACGCAGTGTCACGCCTGTGTTGCTCTCTTAGTAGAAAACAAAAAACAGAATAAAAAACTCTTTCAGTGCTGAGGCACCCAGGGATAGCCATGGTGTAACGAGGTTTACACAGTCAGTATGAATGCCCACCGAAACCGACACACACACACACAATGCAGTGCTGTGAAAACAGCAGTTGTGAGCTGTAATGCCAACACTGAGGGAGAGAATCTGTTGAGTCTTCAACGTTGTTAGAGTCTTGTAGATCTGAAGTCAAACAGTAAGCTCGGCTCCGAAGTGAAAGACAATGTATGCATGCGTCCGCTTCCTGTTTATACCCACGCTGTGGGGCGGGGCGCGTGACACGATTCAAGCATGCCAACGTTCATTGGCTTGTTCTGTAGACACTCGAAGTTGATAGGGCTCCCTGAAGTGATCCCAATTACGTTGTCACGTCGACGTTATGTCGAATGTGAGCAACTGACAGGGAACATACATATATTACATGTTGTCTCTAAATTAATTTGAGGTTATTGCAAGTATGATAATTAACAAACGTAAAAATACACACTGTGTTAATTCGACCAATAATTGTGTTTCCAGTGACAGAGGTCAATTATGGCTATGCTGAACCCTATGGACTGGATCAGTGAGAGCAGGGGCTCTCCTCGTCTGGTGCTTGTAGTTGTGTGTGTAGCCCTGCTACTGGATAACATGCTACTAACAGTTGTTGGTAAGTAAACCGCCATGTTAAACAAATGATAGATGGATGAAGGGTTTTGCAGCCATTTAATGTAGCCTACATATTTTATGTACCTGTTTGTGTAGCTGACCTTTCTGATTACAAGAAGGTGTCCACATAGTTTTGACCATTGGTTTCCCTTTGAGTCTAATCTGTATCTGCAAAAAGTCAAAACATTAGAGGAAATGTAAAGCAGGATGAGTGTATGCTGGACAAGCGACTCTGCTCTCAACAAGCCCATGACATTTACCAGCTTGCATCGGTTTGACCTCTGCCGCATACAAGACCGCAGCAGGCAGAGGGGAAGGGCTATTCGCAAACACACACTCAGGCACATACCAGCTGTTACTCTTCCCATCCTCACGTCACCTCTCATTCTCCCCAGTTCCCATCATCCCAACCTACCTGTATGCCACAGAGCACCAGACACAAGAGAGCCCGTCTGCCACCCCGTCTGAGGCTCAGCCCACCTATACCTCCATCATATCTCTGTACGACAACACCACCTACACCATCACAGTCACCACTGCCAACCTCACCATCTCCTCCAGTGCATTGAGCACTAATGGAAGTTCAGGGGTCAACAGAAGTTCTGCTGACCGACATGGGTGTAAAGAGGACAGTGAGTTTTTGGAAGAGGAGAATGTGAGGGTTGGGCTGCTGTTTGCTTCCAAAGCCCTGGTGCAACTCATGGTCAACCCGTTTGTAGGCCCACTCACTAACAGGTATACACAACATGCTTAGATCAGAAAATCTAAAATGACTGTTATTTATCTTAAGTTAGTACATTATGAAAATAGAGGACTCAATGAATTAAACTGACATCTGACGCTTGCCTTTTTTATAGGATTGGATATCACATACCAATGTTTGCTGGGTTTGTCATCATGTTTGTCTCCACAATAAGTAAGTTATATGATGTGGGCAATAAATTATGACAGGTGGTACAGTGGTTCTCAGGGCCAGGATCATGAACAGTTCAGTGTGCTTGCCGAATCTAGCCAAAGTGATTCCACTGGCTGAAAAAACTTTTAATTGGCACTCTATTCAGTGCCTGTTTATAATATATTAAGTCCTGCAAATTGCCTTATGTGTATCATCTGAACTATGTTATTTTGACAGTTAAAGTCAGCTTGAAATGGAAATTCATCTATTTCTATCTATTTATCTAAAATCCATTTTCAAAATGTATGTTATTGATCTTATTGTAAACAACTCATTCGTGCATAAGTTTAATTTTTTTTTGAGCTCGTAAAATTTTATAGAAATGCATAAATTCCTGTGAAATTACAGAACTCAGAAACAGGATCAAGATCAGAAACAAAACAACCGACCTAAAACGACATAGAACCGACAATGAACAGAAAGACACAAAGGGCTTAAGTACACTGCAAACAGAGGAACTAATTAGATTAATTAACTAGACACACCTGAACTCAAACTCTAATCAAAACAGACACCATGGTGACAAACTACTAGGGGACAGAAATAATCAACAGAATTAAAGCTGCAAAAAAGTTGGAAAACATTATGTTTTAGAGAGATGTGGCAAAGGGTACAGCAGACAGAACTAGGAACAGGGAGGATTGGGACGTCTACTGCAAATTAAGAAAATCAAGTAACCAAAATGAATAGGCAAAAGAAAAGAATGTTTTACAAAATTAAAATAAGTGAATGTAAATATGTTTGTAAAAAAAATTGGAGTACACTCAATGAAATAATGGATAGGAAATCAAGTCAAATAGATTTGATCTATTTTTAAACCATATGTTTATGTTTAAACAATGTCATATGTTTAATAATTTATAATTTATAAAAAAAATATTTTAATGATTTTTTCATAAATAAAGTTGATAAATTAAGAGAAGAAATGTTATTTGCCAGAAACAGTTTTCCACATCTTTAATATCAGTATTGAAAAAGGGATTTTTCCTTTAGCTTGGAAAGATACAAAGGTTATTCATCTACAGAAAAATGCAGCACTGGGTTTTAATGGTCATAATAGTTGACCAATAAGTTTGCTACCAGTTCTTAGCAAAGTATAGTATTGAAAAGGATAGTTTGAGCAAATTCAACTATTCTTTAAGGAGAATAATTTGCTCTCTAATTTTCAGCATTTATATTGAGAGAGCACAGATTGATGACATTACCTTAGTAGGAGCAGTATTGTTAGATTTTAGCTCAGCTTTTGATGTACTGGATCATAAATTATTGCTGGATAAACTGAAATGTTACAAATTTACTTATCATACTGTATATTGGTTTAAAAGTTAACTGTCTAATGGGACAATGTGTATTTTATAATGGAAGTTATTCAGATGTGAAAGAGTTGCAATGTGGTGTGCCTCAAGGAAGTTGTTTAAGACCAATGATTTTCCTCTTATTTTAAAGTATGCATGGACAGTCATGTATGCAGATGATAAAACATTATATTTACCTGCAACATCAATTAAGCAGTTGTCTTCTGCTTTGGATGAGGAAATACAATTGGTCATAAAGTAGGTATGGAATAATAAGTTGGTTCTAAACTTGATAAAAATCACAGCATTGTGTTTGCATCAAATTCCATCAAAAGTTGATTGCATCAAAAGTTAAATTTGTCTGTAAAGAGTGTGCCTATTGAACTGGTAGTGGAAATAAGACTTCTTGGAGTTATATTCGACAGTAGGCTGAAGTGGTCAAAACTGATAGAAAATATGATAACAGGTATGGGAAGAGGTTTGCCAGTTATTAAGAGATTAAGAGACTTTTTACCACAACACTGTATTTCTAAAATTGTGCAAACAATGGTTCTTGCTTAGATTACTGCCCAGTGGTGTGGTCGAGTGCATCAAGTAAAGACAAAAAATAGAACTAATTGAAAAATTCCAATCAGTCCAGAACAGAGCGACACGACTCACTTTAAACTGTAATAGAAGGGCTAATATAATAAGAATGCACTGGTGAAGGATTGTCTCTCTGCTTTGTTTTATAAGAAATATTTCTGTGTCTAGAGTTCCTTATGTCCTGTACTCTAAACTTATGTATAGTACTACTCATAATTTTCAACACCAGGCATGCATAAAAGGGATGATTTTTTTCATTTGACCTCAGATTGAGCTCATAAACATATGTCCCGAGTTTAGCGAAAATATCTCTTTCCATTCACAAGTTATATCCGTTTTAGTAAAAGTGGCCACAGTCACATCGAACATTTTGGTTCCCCTTAGCGACCGTGAAATGAAATTTTGATTTTCTTTTGATGATTATTGATAGTGACTCTCCAGAGAATATTTCTGCAGTGGTTTGGTTCAGGCCAAAAACCTAGGAGTAGTTACATTTTTCAAAAACACTCAATTTACTGGAAAAAAAATACGAAAAAAATCCGCCAAATCCGAGGCATGCATTTTGTCCGCCTTGAGACAAAGATTCCAACGATATAAGACACTTGAGTCTACGCCTAACTGTTTAGGAGTTACGAGCCATTTCAGGTTCCCAACAGGTCGTTCGGGGCGCGCCTTTGTTGGGCGGTGTGAGTACAACCAGCCCTCAAGGTTTCAAGTCTATACAACGGGTCTGCCCGATCAGTTTTAGATGGAGAATGCTGCATCATGGGAAAATTAACAGTAACAATATGGTTTCAGCGCTACGCTCTTGAACCCCTAATAAAAAAAAACAACCTAGAACACAGGCACACTCAAAACATGACACAAGTCCCCGTCCAACTTTTTTTTTCGAAATCCGTTTTACTCGGATATTGTCAAAATACAAACAATTTGTCAGCATCTATCTATTAGTTACAGGAACGTCTGTCTGTCTGTCTGTGTGTCTGTCTGTGTGCCTGTTAATCGCATATCTCTCGAACCGTTAGTCCGATGGATTTCAAACTTGACAGGTGTCTTGCTACGGGCACGAGTAAGTGCAGTGCCGAGTTTGACGTTGTTTGGATTAGAAATGCAAAAGATATCGTCAAATATATCGGTAAAAGAAGCACACATTGGCTTTTGCGGCTCTAGCCGCTGGCCACTCTGGCTCACACTGCACACTGAGTGGCCACTCCCCCTCTCACACTGCACACTGAGTGGCCACTCCCCCTCTCACACTGCACACTGAGGGGCCACTCCCCCTCTCACACTGCACACTGAGTGGCCACTCCCCCTCTCACACTGCACACTGAGGGGCCACTCCCCCTCTCCTACTGCACACTGAGTGGCCACTCCCCCTCTAACACTCTCACACTGCACACTGAGTGGCCACTCCCCCTCTCACACTCTCCCACTGCACACTGAGTGGCCACTCCCCCTCTCCCACTGCACACTGAGTGGCCACTCCCCCTCTCACACTGCACACTGAGTGCTCACACTGCACACTGAGGGACCACTCCCCCTCTCACACTGCACACTGAGGGGCCACTCCCCCTCTCCCACTCTCTCCCACTGCACACTGAGGGGCCACTCCCCCTCTCCCACTCTCTCCCACTGCACACTGAGGGGCCACTCCCCCTCTCACACTGCACACTGAGGGGCCACTCCCCCTCTCCCACTCTCTCCCACTGCACACTGAGGGGCCACTCCCCCTCTCCCACTCTCTCCCACTGCACACTGAGGGGCCACTCCCCCTCTCCCACTGCACACTGAGTGGCCACTCCCCCTCTCATTTGTAGTAGCCTACACAAACTGTAGCGTTTTTTCAGAGTTCACTGTATCTGTAAGTCAGCTACACTGTTTAATTCTGAATATAATATTTTATTCTGGTGCGCTTAACGTTATCGTTTTCTCAGAGTTTAGGCTTCTGTGTAATAGTATTCAGCAACTCAAACATACCAAACCAACAATTACTAAAAACACACAAAAACACGGGCATTTTGCACGGGCATTGCACTAGTTTCATCATAACTTTAGGGTCTTTTAAATCATATTAAAAATGTGTTACATAAATTGTATTTATATATAATATACAGTACATGCTTATATGCATTAACATACATAAAACCGAATGTATTTTGTCACCCAGCATCACAGTCTGATAGCCCTACTCTATATAAGATAAGCTGTGACAGTTGTCTGTCTGTCTGTTAATCGCATATCTCTCGAACCGTTAGTCAGATGGATCTCAAACTTGACAGGTGTCTTGCTACGGGCACGAGTAAGTGCAGTGCCGAGTTTGACGTTGTTTGAATTAGAAATGCAAAAGATATCGTCAAATATATCGATAAAAGAAGCACACATTGAAATTGTGGTTTAAAAATGAACATTCTGACATTAGAGAGGGTTGTGGTTTAAAAATTGTGTTCCAAAATAAACATTCTGTCAGCTAAACATTAAGTCAGGTACACTGTTTACCTCTGAATGTTTAGCTGACAGAATGTTTATTTTTAAACCACTACAATACGCTTATTTCACGCAGCCGTTATTTTGAAATTGAAAGCGAGGCTCCGGTGGGAAGAAAACCGCGAATGCGAGAGTCGCGAATACGATTTTTTTTTACGAATACGGCATATTGTTGTGTTTAATGTAGAAATTAGTTATTCTAAAAATGTACATACATTTCTTTCAGACTTTAGACTATATACAGTGAAACTCATTTATATTTTTTTCTTTTTCATAAAGTAAAAAAATAAGCAGGAACGAACTATATCTACATATCCTATATTGGATATTAACATCCAATAGTGTAAATCGCGGCAGCAGCTTCAGGTTGGTAGTCCAAGGCATTGTTGTTTATCTTTACTTCCGGGGTTCTTCCCACCGGAGCCTCGCTTTCGATTTCAAAATAACGGCTGCGTGAAATAAGCGTATTGTAGTGGTTTAAAAACAAACATTCTGTCAGCTAAACATTAAGTCAGCTACACTGTTTACTTCTGAATATTGTAGTGGTTTAAAAATAAACATTCTGTCAGCTAAACATTAAGTCAGCTACACTGTTTACTTCTGAATATTGTAGTTATTCAGAAGTAGTTAGTTGTCAGTAGTTAGTTTTATATGTAGTTCAATTTTCCATATTTATTGTATGTCATTATGTCAGTATCAGCCACTGCCACCATGGCCATGATGAGGGAGCTTGTTGACCACTGTGGCCATGATGAGGGAGCTTGACTTGACCTCTGTGGCCATGATGAGTGAGCTTGACTTGACCTCTGTGGCCGTGACGAGGAAGGTTGACTCCCACTGTGGCTGGGGACTGTGGCCCCTGCCCCCAAATTTTCTTGGGAGGAGCTACGGAGGTGTGTGCTGCCCAATGGCTGTACCCAAGCGTGCCGCACAAGCCCTGAAAAGTGAAGCCAAAACGTCTCGATCGCCCCCCGGTGACCGGTCTTAGTATAGCTCATAAACCCCGCCTCCCCATGTTATTCAATGGGACGTGAGACCAACTAAACAATTAAATTATACTTCACATATCTTTTTTCCAAAGATAGTTTCTGTCATTTACTGTAGTTTTCATCACGCTGATGTAATTTCAAGTGTTTGTTTTTAAAATAAGTTTGTTTTAGTTAGTTATTTGATGCTATAAAAACTGCGCTGTGGCGTACATGATTGACAGCATGATTGACAGGTTCTCTGAGCAAAGTAGTCACTGAAGCAACAAAGGACTTTTTTTCAGGATCTTTGGAGGACTGAGGAGATTGGAGCTTTAAATTTAATATCTAAATTTCTATAATTAATTATTTCACACCGACATAATGGTTTGTTCTGCAGCAGAGGTGCGTGCTTACGCGTGATTGTTCTGATCACATCTGACTCCTGACATTATGCTGCCTAAATCATAATCATTCACTATTCGTTCGTTGGCCAAAGGAGGACTGGCCCCCCGACTGAGCCTGGGTTCTCAGAAAAAAGGTTTTTTTCTCCATTCTGTCACCTGATGGAGTTTTGGTTCCTTGCCACTCTTGCCTTTTTCGTCTCTCTTTGCCTTTGTCGCCATTGGCTTTTGGCTTGCTTAGTTGGGGACATTTAACATTTAATTTGGAATTTAACATTATTTTCCTGTTATCTCTGTGAAGCTGCTTTGAAACAATTTGTATTGTAAAAAGCGCTATATAAATAAAGGTGACTTGACTTGACTTACGATTGATTCAGCGAGAGTGAGGGCGGGATCAGAGCGGGACGTTGATTTCGCGGCTTTACTTCCTGCTCACTACTGTGCATGTCTGGTCCCGAAATTGCAACTGCTCAGACTCAAGTCCCAAGATGTCAGCGCCATATCGGGACAATGGCGGCTTCACTTCTCGCCAATGGAAGAGAGCGAAAGGGCGTCGTCCATCTTTTTTTACAGTCTATGGCTGTAGCCATCAAGGACAGTGTTGCATGCTCTGGGCTTAGTTCTGGAGCTTTAGCGGCCTCCTGGCCAAGCTCTGGGGCTAAAGCGGGCTCCGGTGCAGACTCAGGGGCTGGAGCGGGCTCGTGGACTGGAGTTGACTCAGGAGAGAAGAGATGTGTGGCCCAGATACACATATTAACAGCAACATCAAGTGCAAGAACCACCTCTTCGATCTCGCCAGAGCCGACAGGAAGAGCAGGCACTAGAATTTCACTCACTGGAACCTACTCTGAGATTTCACTCTCCTGAATGGACTCAGGAATTTCAGTCTCTGAAACAGACTTTGAACTGTGCTCAGGGGCTTGAACAAACTTGGAAGCTTGGAACTGCTTTCTCAAGAGCGGGCTCGAGAATTTTTGTCCCTGGAACTGACTTGGAAATTCATTTCTCTGGACTTGGGAGTGTCGAACCATTAGCAGAAAACACAAATTTATCAAAATTAATACAGCTCTCTGGAGGATCATTAGCAGAATAAGAAATCCTGTTTCTTAACTGTTCATTTAGCCCAGCATCATAAAAGGAAATTAAATCATGGTCAGAATAATGTCTTAGAAGCAAGTTCCAAAAAGTCTGCAGTGTGGGCCTCGAGGAGACAGTCATCTTGGGTGAGGAGTATTAAATGGAAGCGTGCAATTGTTAAATGTAGAATTTGATGAGTAACTGAGGTTCCAGCTGGTACATTTTAGTTGGTCCTGTATTCTGTCTCGGTATGGTGGCTGTAGTGAAAGCGCAAGACAAAGGAATCAAAAAAATATTCTTTAATTATAACTTCCAAAACAATAAACAGGAGAATAACATGAAGAAACACAACCACGCATACATAGACAATACAGGGAAAAGAACTAATTACATTTTATGCATTTGGCAGACGCTTTTATCCAAAGCGACTTACATTGCATTTCATTTTTATCAGTTCTTGCTTTCCCTGGGAAACGAACCCATGACCTTGGCGTTGCAAGCGCCAATGCTCTACTGTTTGAGGTACAGGAAAGGAAATTGAAAATGAGGGCTTAAATACACAGGGCAAACAAAGGAGCTAATTATACAAATAACAGGAACATAGTTGCAATGGGATCAATCAACGAAACACACTGGAAAAATAGGTCAAAGGCAAACAGCAACTGAACACAATGAAAACTAAGACAAAACAGAATATAACCCTGACACTCGTAGAACTTGTAATTTCAACTCGTAAACTCAAAATTTTATGAGAGATCAGTCTTTTACCACGATCAGTCTTTTACATGACAACTCCGATTATTTTTGATAGTGTTGCCATGAAACCTGAGGACGTGAAAAGCTCTGAGTTGAACTTCACTGGTTGTCATCTCATAATTACAGTAATAATTACCACATGGTGTGAATGCAGCATATGACTCAATTCTGTTTTAAAAGTTTTCTATTCTGTTTAGTTTAATAATTAGGCCAAAAAGAAGAGTGACACTTTTTTTTTTACCTTTGCGAGTATATGACACTGCTTTCACAGTTTGCTGGCTTGTAGTTTAGCAGATCTTGGACCCACCCAGCCACTGCAAAATGTCGTTGAGCTTAGAAGGATTTGTCAATTCAAGTTACCTTTATTTGTATAGTGCTTTATACTATACAGATTGTTTCAAAGCATCTAAACAGTAATAAATAGGAAATAGTTATCATTCATTATTATGAACCAAGCCGCTTTGAAAAACGGTATGCTGCTGCACCTGTAAATGATCACAGTGGCGCTCTTCACTCCGAAAACATGCTGCACAACTGGTTATATACCAGTGGCGAGTGGTGAATTCTTTTACTGGGTATGCTGAGTTTAATATATAGAATTGTTGTATTATACTATAAGTATTATACTACTTACATTATAATATAATAAATATATTATAGGGCTGTGCAATTAATAAATGCATTATACTTATGTAATAAATATTGTATAATATCATACATATTATATGATATTAACCTATTTTAAGGTTAACCCAATTAACCTATACATACATATTAACCTATTATAAATAAAAAATCTAAGTTAAATATAATTAATTATAATAAATATAATAAATAAAACTATAAGTGTTATTTAAAAAATAAGTGGAAATAATACAAATTGTTGACTTTAAGAAACACATACTGTATACTATCTATCATATGGAGAAAATGAAATACTATAAAAACAATTTCAGTTATAACTTTATCCTCCTGTCTGCCTGTCTGCCTGGTGCTGCTGCTAAGTTGGTTTGCGTCTGTAAGCTTTGTATATCTTTCTGTTCTGAATCATTATTTACTATCATTTCCTATTGTTTATACTGCTAAATATAACTTCCTCAACATCACATATTAACCTTAAGCCTGGTTCACACGGGATGATTTTAAAATCTTCGGCCGATTTTCCAAACCTGAGAGACCCCACACACAGCGATAAAAAATCACGAGTCTAACAGTTTTGGTCGTACAGTGTGTGGTGCGCAACCACACGGCAAAATCAACACATCATACACAAACTGATTTGACTCTCGAGCATTCCCAGGTCAGACGGAAAATCTCGCAAAATCCCTCGAGATCAAACGTGACTTCAGAGTAAACAATCATGGTGGACGAAGAGGATGCAGTGGCGATAGTTTGTAGTTTGTTTTTAATCAAATCCATCTCCGACGTCCACCGGGCTTTCTGGTGCGCCATGCCGCCGGCTGTTTTGATTTTGTTTCCCGGTGCTTCCTCTGCGCCTCGTCACCTCGCTTTCTGATTGGCTACACGCCACAGTCCACAGGCTGCGTGCTCTTTTGTCCCCGGGGGACACCACACACGAGGAGAAATCGGGCCAAAAAAATCCAACATGTTGGATATCCCCGATTTGAGACCGGAGCGGTCCCGACGTCCTTCCGAGCAGACGAGAGCAGTCTTAACACACCACACATGGCAGGAATATCTGATCAGATTATTTTACGATAATCGGAGCATCCTTAATATTGTCGGAAGGGGTAAATCGGGGCTAAAATCGGCCTAATTATCCTGCCATGTGAACCAGGCTTTACATCGCTAGCTTCAATCTAAATCGTTACTGCTAGCACAACACGCTAGAAATTCACTAGCCTGTTAGCGTGAAATCATTGTGCTCTTTATTTATTTTGCTCGTGCACTCGTGCCTTTTACAAATCCGTCAAACAACTGTGGTGAGTATCAGTCAGTCAAACAAACACGGTGAGTCATGTCATCTTCTCCTCTTATTGTCACTTGCACTTCATGTAACATGTATAGCATAGCCTTCTCTGTCAGCACAGGATTTACATGTGATAAATGCAGGGAGATAGTCAGGCTGACGTAGACGATTTTAGAACTAGAGACACGCATCCAAACTTTAATTGAGGTTAATTGTAAGAGTGCAAGGGCTTTAGGTAACTACTTTGGAAGCGATTAGCTTAGAGAACACTGTACATTGTTCAGTTCCGGCTGTAGTAGAGCCCGTACAGCAGGGCAACTGGGTGACGGTGAGACGCTGTAGTCGCGGGACAAAACACCGCTCTTCCGTTCCTATTACAACATCAAATAGATTCTCCTCACTCAGTGAAACACCCACTGAGAATCCTGTTGAATGTGCCCTAGTTATTGGCGATTCTATTACACAGAACGTGAAAATAGAGACACCAGCCACCATAGTCACATGTTTGCCGGGAACCAGAGCGTCTGACATCAAAGCAAATTTAAAAGTGCTGGCTAATGCTAATCATAAATTCTAGATTATTATTCACGTCGGCACTAATGATGTTCGACTTCGCCAGTCGGAGATCACTAAAATTAACATTAAAGAGGTGTGTGAACTCGCAAGTACGATGTCAGGCATTGTAATTTGCTCTGGCCCCCTTCCTGTTCGAAGGAGTGATGAGACAGTTAGTAGACTGTCCTCACTCAATGGCTGGCTGTCTAAGTGGTGTCCGCAAAATAATATAGAATTCATAGACAATTGGTAAAGTTTTTGGGGCAGACCTGACCTGTTGAAAAGAGATGGTATTTATCCCTCCTGGGATGGTGCTGCTCTTCTCTCTAGTAATATGGCACATAATCTTAGAGCTCAAACATGACAATCTGGGGCTCAGGTCAGGAAGCAGACAAACTGGCTAAACCGACCGTCTGCTAGCTGTCTCACATCACTGAGGTCAGATAAATACCATCACATAGAGACTCTTTCAGCTAGATATCATCATATAGAGACTGTGTCTGTTCCCCGAATTAGGAAACACAAAAAACTTCCGAACACATCTAAGGGAAAAATGTAATTGATGTTTAACAAATAAAATATAGATATAATACAAATGAACAAATGATAAAGCTCGGGTTGCTGAATATTCGATCCCTTTCTTCAAAAGCACTTATTGTTAATGATATGATTACAGACTATAACCTAGATGTGCTGTGTTTGACAGAAACCTGGCTAAAACCAAACAATTACATTACTTTAAATGAGTCAACCCCCCGAGATTACGGTTATAAACATAAACCTCGTATGAAAGGCAAAGGGGGAGGAGTTGCTGTAATTTATAGTAATATTTTCAGAATTACTAAGGAATCTAGTTTCAAAAATAATTATTTTGAAGTGTTGGTGCTTAATGTAACAATATCTAGTGTAAATGATAAATCACATTTGAGATTTGTGCTGGCTACTGTGGCCACCAGGGCACCATACAGACTTTATCAAAGAATTTGCTGACTTTCTATCAGAGTTAGTACTGGCTGCAGATAAAGTCCTAATTGTTGGTGATTTTAATATACATGTAGATAACGAAAAAGATGCATTGTTTTTTACTTACAAGATTGATAATGTCAGGGAGAAAATGATAACTATGCAACCGGCTAATACAGTATCGCATCAGACAGTGCATTGTAGTCTCCCTGACGAAAAATTTGATTCATTCATTGCTATAGGAGAGGGTGAATTTTATAAACTCGTTAAATCATCTAAATCAACAACATGTATGTTATACTGACCCTATACCGACTAAACTATTTAAAGTGATGCTTCCAGAGTTCATAGATCCTCTTTTTAATATCATTAATTCATCTTTGTTATTAGGGATACGTACCAAAAAAAAAATTAAGCTATGATTAAATTGCTTGCTTAAAAAACGCAACTTGATCCTACAGAATTAGTCAATTACAGGCCGATCTTGAATCTACCTTTTCTGTCGTAGATACTAGAAAAGGCAGTATCTTCACAACTATGTTCATTTTTAGAAAGAAATGGTATCTGCGAGGATTTTCAATCAGGATTCAGACCGTATCATAGTACTGAGACAGCTCTCATTAGAGTCACAAATGATTTGCTCTTATCATCCAATCGTGGTTGTGTCTCTCTATTATCGTTACTCGATCTCCTCGAATTTGACACTATCGACCACAACATTCTTTTGAATAGACTCGAAAATTATGTTGGCATTAGTGGAATTGCACTAGCATGGTTTAAATCAGTGTTTCTCCACCTCTCCTGCAGGGACCCCCTGACAGGACATGTTTTTTTTTTTAACCCTGAAATGGCACACCTGATTCAATTAATTAAAGGCTTAATGTGCAGCTGACTAATTGAATCAGGTGTGCTATTTCAGGGTTAAAACAAAAAAATGTCCTGTCAGGGGGTCCCTACAGGAGAGGTTGAGAAACACTGGTTTAAATCATACTTATCTGACCGTTATCAGTTTGTTTAGCAGTAAATGAAGAGATGTCTTATCGATCAAAAGTTCAGTATGGCGTACCACAGGGCTCAGTACTAGGACCGTTGCTGTTCACTCTGTACATGCTACCCTTAGGAGATATCATTAGGAAGCATGGCATTAGTTTTCACTGTTATGCTGATGATACTCACTTCTATATTTCTTCACGCCCTGACGAAACTTATCAATCCACAAAATTAATGCATAGCTGATATAAAAAAACTGGATGACTAGTTATTTCCTACTACTTAATTCTGAAAGAACAGAGATTCTAATTATTGGACAAAAAACTTGTCCAATTCACGTAATAACCTAGAATACTGTCTAACACTTGATCGCTGCTCTGTCAAGTCCTCGTCGTCGGTTAGGAACCTGGGTGTGCTCACCAAACTTTCATTTGAAAGTCATGTGTCTAGTATCTGAAAAACCGCATTTTTCCATCTTAAAAATATATCTCAATTACGTCATATGCTCTCAATTAAAAATGCAGAACAATTAGTTCATGCGTTCATGACATCAAGGCTAGATTATTGTAATGTTCTACTGGGTGGTTGCCCTGCACGTTTAAAACTACAGCTGGTCCAAAATGCAGCCGCTAAATTTCTTACCAGAACCAGGATGTATGACCATATTAGTCCTGTTCTGTCAACACTGCATTGGCTACCTATTAAATATTATATAAATTTTAAAATATTGCTGATTACTTACAAAGCACTAAACGGTTTAGCTCCCCAATACTTGAGCGAGCTCTTAACGCATTATAGTCCTTCACGTCTATTGCGATCTCAAAATTCTGGCCAGTTGATAATTCCTAGAATATCTAAATCGACTGCTGGCGGTAGATTCTTTTCCTATTTAGCACCAAAACATTGTCCGGGAAGCAGACACAGTCTGTCAGTTCAAATCTAGACTAAAAACACATCTCTTTTAGTCTAGACGCACCCTAGTGGCAGCAAATTTTATTTTGCAGCCAGTGTCGTCTAGCAACTCTCCGTTGGCTTGCGAGCTGGAAAAACCAAACTCTAGTCAGGCCAATCATATCGTGTATAGAGTCGGTGGGCAGGCTTCCGGCAGAGTTGCGATGGTTCCGCGTGAATTCCCTGCTACTTAAAAACAAGTTTTGAATCGGCTTTGGCCGTGACTCTGGAAGACTTGAAGTTAAGCTTTTCTTCCTTTTCGCACCGACTACGTCACTTTCTTTGTTGTAGCACTATTGCGTGCAGAGGGAATTTGAAAGACAACTGTTTATCCAGCCCCTCGGATTGAGCCCTGCCAATGGTGTGTTCCCAGACCCAATATCTTGATGTGGGTCTTGCTTGTCAGGCTACATCTCTTTGGCTTAGCATACACATAACACATTATAGACTTTTATAATTCAATGTTAGGCTGCATAGTTTAGATCAGCCGGAACCAGGAACACTTCCCATAAATCCTGATGTACTTGGTACATATAAGAAGGATGGCGTCTACGCTAATAGTGTCTCTGTTTATCCTGAGGTTTACGGATCCAGGCCATATCCAGATCGGATGAAGGACCATCGCATGGAGGCATGCGGGGGCATGGACAGAAAATTGCATTTTTAAGTTCACTAATCTGTTCTAAAAATCCGTTCAAAAATGTGATGACGTCACGTAATAGCAGAATGCTAGCGTGTTCCGGCCAACAACGACCTAACCTGTAAGAAATCGAAAGGACATAAGTTCTCGTTCATTCGACTTTTGGACTATAATCTATATTGAACTTGCGGAATCAACAATAAAATCTACATTGATTCAACAACAAGCAGGAGAAAGGGATACATTTAGCCGTCTAGCTCCATAGACTCCCATTCATTCTGCACTCGCCCGCGATCACCTCCAGTGGAATTCTAATGGAACTGCAACCAAGATGATATACAATGGGGGTAATAGGAAGTGCCAAGGCTCTCCGTTAGACGGGCTCTGGTAATACTAATGTAATGCGGTCACAGGTTTGTTGAGTAATTTACAATGGCTTTGAACGCGGCTCAACCAATCAGAATCAAGAACCGGAACTATCCGTTTTATAATATTAAACATATCTAAGATCAAACATTGACACTGAAATTTTTGTGAAATTTTGTAACAATATAAAAATGATTGCTCATAAAGATGTTTGAATTAGGCTACACTACTGTGAGCCACTGAGTGAGATTTTCCATGTTGTTTGTTGATGTGGTTTATATGGTTTCACTTTATATGGCTAGTGCAAACTACAAATGAAATGAGGTAGACTCTGACTTTGAATGCTTTCTTCGCAGTGTTTGCCTTCTCAGGGACATATACACTGCTGTTTTTCGCCCGCTCATTGCAGGGAATTGGATCATCTTTTTCCTCTGTGGCAGGTATAATGGTTTATGTGGGATATAATGTATCAAATATGTGTAAGTTTGCAAAGACATGCAAAGTTTGGGGTCCGTAAGATTTTTGATTTTTGATTTTCCGTAAGATTTTTGAAAGGCTGCATTTATTTGATCAAAAATACAGTAAAACAGTAATATTGTAAAATATCATTACTGTTTAAAATAACAGTTTTCTATTGTAATATATTTTAAAATGTAATTTATTCATGTAATGCAAAGCTGAATTTTTCAGTATTGTTTGATGAATAAGATCTAAAGATCTGATTCAGATTCATCTGAGATAAAAATCTTTTATAATATTATAAATGTCTGTACTGTCACTTTTGATCATTTTTAATACATCCTTGCTGAATAAAAGTATTAACTTCTTTAAAAAAAATCTTACTGACCTAAATCTTTGAAACGGTAGTGTGCAGTGGAAATAAAAAGTCTACACACCCCTGTTAAAACAGTTGTTTTTTGTGATGTAAAAAATGAAACCAAGATAAATCATAGCAGAACTTTTGCACCTTTAATGTAAAAATTACAACCTATGCAATGCCACTGAAAACCAATGTGACACATTTCAGAGAAAAATAAAAACATAATAAATAATAATAACTAACTGCATATGTGTGCACAGTCCTGGACTAGTTGAAACACCCCTTGATTTTATTACAGCACACAGTCTGTTTGTTTAGGAGTCTAGGCACAGCTTGGCACATCTTGACTTGGCAATATTTTCACTCTTCTGAAAAGGTCTTTTTATTTTCAGTTCCCTTTCGAGAGCGGTAACTCTACATTGCGTAGCTACACTGCGGGAACTCCTCCCTTCTACACTTCTGTTGAAATCTCATGGGCTAACGCCAGCTTGGAACAGCTGACCAACTGTCGCGTAGTATGCAAATACTGACAGGCTCGCAGGCAGTATAAAATCCATGGATGCAACAATTGTTTCAGAATCTCTTTCTTTAAGCTGTCATCGTTGAAGTTGCACCTTAGGACTAGTTACCTTTTCTTCCTCGCATCCGATGGCTAACCTTTTCAGGATTTGTGCCAGCGCGGAGTCGCAGTCCATGCCTATATTGGCCTCCCGATGGAAAAATGCGAGAGTGCCAATGTTCCCCACCGTGCACGATACCGCTCGTGCCCGATCGGCAGCCAGCCTGGCTAGGGCAGGACTCCAGTCTACAAACTGGCAACAGTGGCCATAGAACTATATGGCCGGTGTCATTTTCTAGACGCGTGGACAGTTATTCCAGGCATTTCACCTTGGCTACTGGGGATAATTCAATACAGGAATTCTCTTCAGTCCAGACGCAGACCACCCTGTGTCAGGTGTGGGTCCGTCACTGACTTTGTCTCAAAACGCCCCATTCTAAGAATGAAAGTGCACAGCAGCTATTTCGTGGTGCCCAAGAGGGATGGAGGACTCCGTCTCATACTGGACCCGGGACCCATCAACCGAGCACTTCACTAGCGCACGTTCAGGAGGAAAGACCCCCCTTAAAATGTGAGCTCACTCGTCGAGGTCTATCGCTTCTTCATAATCCATGTAGGCGCGTCTTTAGGGTTGTATGTTTTGCAACCGGCTGATCTTCACAGAAGATCTTTCGGTGAGTGATTATCCTCCATTATATTCTAGTCTTGAGTCTTGACTACGGGTTTGCTCAGTCGTTGCCGCTTCGGCCGCTGAGTCTGTGCTAATGTACATACTGATATGTGATTATGCTGTTGTGCTGTTATGCTGCTCTGTATTGTTCGGTACAGCCTAAGATTCTAGCTGATTTGCAATTCTGGTGTACTTGAGCTGAGCAGCTCATTGGTCTGGCCCTGCCTATGAGCTGTGAGCACTCCCAGAGGAGCTAGGTACTGGCTGTTTTCTACTCTGTGATTGGTGTAAATGGTTCCAGGATACTGACGTTGACACGGTGGTTCCCCCCGTGTCGGATGTTTGGCGCTTCTGCAGCACAGACTGGAAAATAATGTGAGTGCACCCACGCTGAAGGAATATGTGGCTGCTACTGCTTCGTTTCGTTCCCCGGTTACGGGCAACCGATCGGAAGGCATGCTCTGGTGGTCAGATTCTCAGGGGAGCAAGGAGATTATGTCCTTCATGGCCGTCTTCAGTGCCATCGTGGGATCTAGCTCTATTTTGTATGTGAATCGCGTGGCCGCCTTCCTTCAGGTGGGCCAGCTTTTCGTGTGCTTTGGTTGCTGTAATAAGGGAAAGATATCAACTGTCTCAAAACAGAGACTTTCTCACTGGATTGTGGATGCTGTCGCGCTGGCTTACCAGGGGAAAGTTGTCCCCCCTAACATATGAGCTCATTCGACGAGGGCTGTTGCCTCTTCGTGGGCCTGGTCTAGAGGTATGTATTCCAGGGTTTATGTTTTGCTGCTGGCTGGTCTTCTCAGAACACCTTCGCCAGATTTTACAAGCTGGATGTATCATCTGTGGCGTCTCAAGTGCTTCCTTACTCATGTATTGTGAACTGTTCTAGTTGTACGCAGTGGTTATCGCTATGCTGTTGACTCTGTGTATATGGCTACTAGTGTTTAATACAATTGTTACTGCTAACGCCATTGACACTGTGTTTACTTTCATGCTTGAGTGCTTATTGTGTTGTGTCTGCCCTGGATCAGTGCATCCTTCGCTTTCATTGCATTTGTATATGCAATTTTGATAGGGTCGGGGATGATGTCTCATTGGTCTAGTTCCGCCTATCAGACGCGAGCACTCCTAGCGGCGCGGCTATTGGCTGACGGACTGTCTGTCTCTTCCGTGGCTGGTGTAGCTTGGCCCCATTTTCCCCGGGCTTATCTTCTACACTACTCTCACGGCGGGATTTAATAAAGTTCCCTCAGCGTAGCTACGCAATGTAGAGTTACCGCTCTTGAAAGGGAACGTCTCCGGTTACTTTTGTAACCTTGGTTCCCTGAGAGGCGGGAACGATACATTGCGTCAGCCGCCGTGTTTGCTGTTCGATCAGCTGTGCAGCGTTCAGTCGTGATTCTGGCGGAATTGTCGCGAGACTCACGCCCATACATTTTATACTGCCCGCGAGCCTGTCAGTATTTGCATACTTCACAACAATTGGCCAGCTGTTCCAAGCTGGCATTAGCCCATAAGATGTTAACAAAAGTGGAGAAGGGAGGAGTTTCCGCAGCATAGCTACGCAATGTCTTGTTCCCACCTCCTAGGGAACCGAGGTTACGATAGTAACAGGAGACATTTTCTAGTCGACTCAAGAAGGTTCTATGCCAAAATCTACCGATACTTGGAGCTATTAATGATTCCCTCCAACTTACCTAACCTTCACCATGGGTATGGTTATGTTTTTTGTTTTTGTTTTGCTGTTGTTGTTTTTGCTCCAAACAAATCTGTAAACAATTTTGGCCAAAAAGTTCAATCTTGGTCTCATCAGACCAGAACCCATTTTCCAAATGGTTTTGGGAAACTGAATGTTTTTGCAAATTTTGCCGGGCTTGGTTGATTTTTTTAGTCAGAAAAGGCTTGCCACCCTGTCCCATACAGAATACGTGAGATTGTTTTCATATGTAGGGAGCAACCAGTACTTACCAGAAAGATCTGTAACTCTTTTAATGTTGCTGTAGGCCTCTTGCCAGCCTCCCTGACCAGTTTTCTCTTTTTGTCTATCAATCAATTTTGGATGGATGCTTTTTTCTTAATAATGTCACTGTTGTGCCATACTTTCTCCACTTGTTTAAGACTGTCTTCACTGTGCTTCATGGTGTATCTAATGCCTTGGAAATTATACATTAGACCCCATTAATGCTTTGTAAGCTGTTTATGGCCCATGGCTCTTGTAGCATGCAATCAAGATGTCAGAATTTTTTTACAAGAACAGCTGAGGTTTATTTGGAGTTTATCAAAGTCACTTAAGGTAAATACAGGTGTGTACTATTTCACATAGGCCTGATGATTAGTTAATTTAGAACACAGCCACATACCCAATTATAAAAGGGTGTGCACTTGTGTAGTTAGTGTGTCACTTTGGTTTTCATTACATAGGTTATAATTTTTACATTTAAGCTACAAAAGTGATTTATTTTAGTTTCATTTTTATACATCAAAAAAACTGGCTGTTTTAAAAGTGGTGTGTAGACTTTTTATATCCACTGTATTTATGATCAAAATGACTGTACTTCCGTAGGTCTGGGAATGTTAGCAAGTGTTTACACAGATGACAATGAGAGAGGAATTGCCATGGGATTTGCACTGGGAGGACTTGCCATGGGAGTGCTCAGTAAGTTAATGTAGTACTATGTATTTTTTTCTATATTGTGCTTTACAGTCACCTTTATTTATATAGTGCTTTTTACAATACAGATTGTTTCAAAGGAGCTTTACAGTGATAACAGTAAAATAATGCAACAAAGTTTGTTTTGGCTGTACAGCAGATCTAGAAGAAAATCGTGTCATAGTCCAGTTTAAGTAAGTTCAGTGATAGTTCATTTCTGTAGTAAAAAAATTATTGATTTAGTTAATCTATCTATACAGCCGCTCTGGAGAAAACAGTGATGTCATCTTCCAGCTCAGTTCAGGTCTTCTATAATGGTGCCAATGCAGGACACTATATAACAATGTAAAGTAACATCATGTAATGCACCAAATTACAACAACTGAAAATGATCAGCAATTATAATGCACCTAAATGAAGGTGACAGAATTCGTGCCACAAATGACCATTTTTAACAATGCGAAATGTACTCGTTTCAGTTGGAGCGCCATTTGGCAGTGTTATGTACGAGTTTGTTGGTAAAAGTTCTCCCTTCCTCGTCCTTGCCTTTCTGGCTCTGTTTGATGGAGGTAAGACATTAGTAAAACTAATAATGAATATGCTCCTTTGGCCTGTTACATTAATTTAAGTTGATTTATCGAATTGTTTTCGATACCCAGCCCTCCAGCTCTGCATCCTTCAGCCCTCAAAAATATCTCCAGGGGTGAGTAGCATTCATTCATTAAAATGAGAGTTATGAAAGTTGAAAGATGATAAATGTTTGCGTTACTGTTACTATGATAAGTTGGAGTGATTTTTATGTGTCTTCTGTTCAGAGTGTGGAAGGAACACCATTACTTACCTTGTTGAAGGATCCCTACATACTCATTAGTGCAGGTGTGTGTGTAAATAAAACCAAATCAAATACTTCCTCAAATACTGCCCACAGTCAAACCAGTTTAAAAAATGTTGTTGTGGAGGTGTACTAGCTTTTTCTGTAATTAAATGTGTGCCTCCATAAAATCATGGCTATATGTTTTGATGTGAGCAGCTAAAACGATTTGTAAATGAAGCTGATGAAGAGCTATGTTGAGTGAATGATGAGTAAGATTATGGTTCCTGTATATAATTACAGGATCTTTGTGCTTTGCAAACATGGGGGTGGCTATTTTAGAACCCACTCTTCCCATCTGGATGATGCAAACAATGTGCTCGCCAAAATGGCAGCTTGGTAAGAAACTCTATTATTCCAAGTCATTAAAATGTGATTGAAACTACTTTACTTCCTGCTTATTTCGATAATTTTATTTGATTCCTGTTTGTTTCCTCTCTGACAAATTTAATGTTAAAGTAATTTACTTGAAAGAATTCAGAACCATTATATCATTAGCAACTTCCTTAGTGAGAAATAAGTGAAACATGTGACTTTTTGAGAAGATCTGTGGTTTCTTTGTGTAGTTCAATCAACTGGTAAGAGTTAAACGAAGCTAGCCAGTAAGAGGATTCTGATTAATTTGTTAAATATTCTGTCTGTGTTATGTCTGTCTGTCTGTTGACTGAATTAACTGTAGCCACTGATATTGCAGGTATGGCTTTCTTACCAGCCAGTGTTTTTTACCTCATTGGAACCAATCTATTTGGTGTACTGGCCAATAAAATGGGAAGGTAATAGCTAAGGGGGGGATGGGGGGTGGGGGGAGGGGAATTATTATGAAATGTTAGAAATGTGTCTCTTTGATTTAGGTGGTTGTGCTCCATGATTGGCATGCTTTTAGTTGGCATCAGTCTGCTCTGTGTGAGTATCACAAATCATGTTGCATTACACTTCAAGAACAGCAAGGCCCATGGGTGCTTGAACTACGTATAAAACAAATACACTACCCTTCAAAAGTCAGTACATTTTTTTTTTAAGGAAATTAATACTTTTATTCAGCAAGGATTCATTAAATTAATCAAAAGTGACAGTAAAACAATTTATAATGTTACAAAAGATTTCTATTTTAAATAAATGCTGTTCTTTTGAATGTTCTATTCATAAAAAAATGCTGACAAATTTTATCTTGGTTGCCACAAAAACATTATAAAAATATTATGATAATTAAAAACGCACCAAATTAGCTTTATATAATGATTTCTGAACGATCATGTGACACTGAAGACTAGAGTAATGCTACTGAAAATTTAGCTTTGCCATCAGAGGAATAAATTTAATTTAAAAATATATTTAAATAGAAAATAGTTGTAATTGTAATAATATTTCTGTTTTACTGTATTTTTGATCAAATAAATTGAGCATTTGTGCAAATAAGTGACTTCTGACCCCAATCTTTTAAACAGTTCTGTATATATAAAAGGACTGTGGTGATTGTAATAATCAACAGAATAATGAACAGACAGAATTAAGGATTTTAATACACAGGGAGAGTAAACGAGGTAAAACAGAACAGGGGCAGGAACTTAATAACAACCAGGGAAATGACTGGTAACTGAGGCAAAACGGAACATAGCACTGACTGAAAAAACTAAACCAAAACAAAACACGTTACAGTAACATTATATGAATTTGTTGTAGGTTCCCTTTGCCAAAAACATCTATGGTCTTATTGGTCCCAATGGAGGGTTGGGATTTGCTATTGGTGAATATTTTTAATTTCTCATTCAGTATTAAAGAGAGTGTTAACCAAAAAATGCAAATTCTGTCATTTACTCATGACTTTCTTCTGTGGAGCACAAAAGTAATTTCAAGTCAAGACACCTTTTTTTTTTTTTTAAATACAATACCGATTGTTTCAAAGCAGCTTTACAGTGATAATAGGAAATTAATGGAACAGATATTGTTTTGGTTTTACAGCAGCTAGAAAAAAGTTATTGTCCAGCTAAAGTTTTTTTTTTTTTTTTTTCTGATTCACTTCCATTGTAAAAATCATTAATTTAGGGGCCGCTTACACGACACCATTTTAACTGAAAACAGAAAACTTTGAATTTGGCCGTTCATTTGCACGACAACAGTGTTTGCTGGCTCGAGGACGCAAACTTTGGGTTTTGAAAAACGTGTAAACTTCAAAAACGTGAATCTGTGAAAACGGTGACGACGTGCACATGCATATTACGTGTTTAGTCTATAGGTATGCGCATTTGAATATATGCGCAAAAGTAGATGCAGTTTTTAAAAAATATCTCTGTGTTGTTGCCCATACAATGGAAGTCAGTGGGTTCCAATTTTGTTTTGGACCCCACTGACTTTCAATGTATGAGCAAAAACATTTTTTGTGTTCCACAGAAGAAAGAAAACATAACATTGTTGTGTGAACTATGCTTTTAACATACATAACTCTATTACTTTGCATGACATATGGAAATATGCATACATTTTTTGTGCTTGCAGGAATGGTTGATTCTTCTATGATGGCAATAATGGCTTACCTAGTGGATATCCGACATGCCTCGGTGTATGGAAGCGTGTATGCTATTGCTGATGTGGCACTCTGCATGGGATTTGCTGTTGGTAATTGCACCTCAATGCAGATGTACTTGAATATATTTTTACTAATAGACATGTTTTGTGCAATTTATTCCTATAGGGAGCTGTTTAAACAACACTGTTTCCAACTGAAAACTTTTTATGCATTTTGGCCGTTTATTTACACAACAGTGTTTTGGGGCCCTGAAAATGCGAACTTTTGAAACGAGTTTCAAATTGCTAGTTTTTGAAAACAATATTGTTATCTCCTTTTAAACTACAAAATTTAAACGGTGATAACACCGTTACCTAGTTACAAAAATAAAATAAAACACATCCCATTTAGAACTATTTTCAAAACTTCTGTTGTGTAGTGTTTGCTCACCCTAAGAGCTCTGGGAGCCAAATTGACTCTTCCTCCTTTGTGCGTTCATGCTGTAGGTCCATCTGCCGGAGGGGCAATAGTAAGAGCTATCGGCTTCCCTAATCTCATGGTGATCATCGGCGTAATCAACATCCTGTATGCACCCCTTTGCATCTTCCTCAAAAAACCTGCTGTTCGGGAAGAGAAGATGGTAAGACTCACACATGTACCTGTTCCTGCATGTCTTTATCAATATGCTTACTAATGTTTCATAATGAAGGCAGATGCTTGTTTCTAAAGGCTATTATGAATCAGGAGTGTCCAATGCATGTGAAGAGCTACAATACACAGCGTGGGTACAGAGAATTCCCCCTGAGTGATGACAGTGAGGAGGACACTGAAGAGTGATGTACACATACTCATAAAGGAACTTGCAAACGAATCATCAATCTTTACAGGTTTAAACAATATTGTGAACAATATCTTAACTTTCCCCATCCTTCAATATATGATTAAATTTTTGAGTACAAATAGTTAGTGCAACATAAATATTGTTTTCTTAGCTGTACGCTTGTGTAATTGTTGTTTATCATGTCTTTTGTCAGTTGGTTTGAATGAAATAAATGGGCCTATACTTTGTCAACTTGATTTGATTGTTTTCATTGTGATGTGTCGTACCCTTTAGTAGGGTGATCACAAGTCCCGAAATTGGGAGCTTTGTCCAAGACATAAGCAGTGTCCCGCATTTCAATTATGTCTGTATTGCTTCCCTCCCAGAAATTACAATACCACAATAAAAATATGATAATAAAAAATGTGACTGGTGTTTAAAAATCCATTTGCGCAGCTGTCATGTTCTAGATAGAGCAGGGAAAATAACCAACCTCCTGTGCCAGGATTTCTTCACATACCTGGAAAAGAACTGATCAAAACCTGCCAGATCCAATAAAAAAATACAAGTTCAAGATGCACTGAATCAGGCAAAATGCATTTAATAAAATGCAGTCCCATAGAAATGGAATTCTCTCTACGAATTAATTGACAAATCTGTCCAATGAATGAGCATGCATTTCCCCAGTACATTTTGTGTATTACTGTTTGTATATTGTCTTTTTATATTTTATAGTGTTATGCATGCCTGATGATAGAACTACTAGTTAATGTAACCCCATCTAGGTGCTGCTTCCCATCAAAATATTCCTCTTTAATGACTTACACTTTGGTGGACATCACCTCCTCATAGAAATACAGTGTGTGTTTGTTATATTTATCAGAGTATAAATGGACACAGACTGCCAGCTTACTCCAACCATGCAAATGAGTCAGCTTTTCAAACAAAGGAACTTCCCCCCCTTGAGAATTGCACCTTTGTCATTGGTCAAGCCAAAACGTCCTGGTTGCGTATGCAACCCACCGTCCCCTGTCCATAGGAGGGGAATGGCGCAGCAAGCCGACACTTTGAACCGAGCTCACGGTGGAACTGGCTTCATGAGAGGGGAGCCCACGGGAAGCAGCGGTTCAAATCTAGGTGTCGACCAGCCCCCAACTCTAGAGAATCTGTCAGCAAAGCACTCTGTCGATGCCCAGGTGGAGCACACACCCTTTTTTTTTTTTTCATAGAAGAGCTCAACACCTAAGTGGACAGGAGCATCTCGGAATTCTTCACCGAGATGAAGGCAGCCACCCTTCAGTGGGCCAACTTCGCTTGGAAACAGCCTTCTCTCTCTGCTGATTTCCTAACAGATAAGACCTGGTCTGAGGTCTAAGGCTTGCATTCTGTACACGTAACCCGCAATGAAGCGGACGGACAGAGAAAGTCAGGGCTAGGTCTGCCTCCTCCGGGGCAGCGCTTGCAGGCTCACTACCTGATCCCATTACGGGAGAGGTAGGAACTCTGGCCACAATTCAGGCCAGGGTCTCAGCTCGTGAGAGTTAGCCGGTCCGAACTCCAGGCACAATTCGTTGACCGAAAGCGAGCAAGTCCCTACCCTCCAGTAGAGACCATGTGAGCAGGAGAACAGTTTTAACAGAATTTTTAACTCACTGCCTGCAGTGGCTCAGGGGGAGTCTCTGCAGTGCAGTTGCACCAGATAAAGAGGGTCGCAAGGTTACATTACCTTGCTCCCTCAGGAACCTGACGATCAGGACGTGCTTCCCATGCTTCTGCATCATGATGTGCGTCAAGAACACAGAGGCGACATCAATTTGAGGGTGGAGGAAAACAGCCTACTCCAACCCATCTCGCAGGAAAGAAAGCACTGAAATGATCGAAAGCTTTCAGGATCTCCTCACGGAGAGAAGACTCACTCAACGACTAGGTTCCACTTCTAAGTAAGCACACTACCTCTTTCCAGAGGGTGCTAGCAGAAGTGATGGTAACTACCACATGTCCCTGCGATAGCCACCTGAACCTCCGCGTCCAGTGTAGGACCAGCCCGGAATCTCCAGGGATCAGAACGCGTGTGCCATCGTGCCCCGTCCCTGAAAATGTGTTCAGGGGAAGTCAGGAAGGCTGTTGAGGGGAGCTTGGTCTGGTTGGGCCAAAAAAGGGGCAACTATCAAGACCTGCTCCACTCCTGACCTGGCACAGTAGGTGCAAGCGACAGGCGCATAAAGACAGGAGCACTGCTCAACACTACATGTGAAGATCACTGAGCTTCAGGAGCATTTCTGCTCAACACCTGAGTGCGATGAATTTCACTGAGCTACAGGAGCATTTCTGCTCAACACCTGAGTACGTGAACTTCACTGAGTTTCAAGAGCATTTCTGCTCAACATGTGAGTGTGATGAAATCACTGAACTTGAGCAGGCGCCAGGCGACAGTGAATCGCAGTCGCTTTTTAGGAGGCTCACTGGGGAATGCATTTCTGCGTTAGCCAGTGTCTGTCCAAGGGTTGTCCGCTCGGACAGAATAAATGCAACTGGCAGGGAGACGAATCCGGAGAGGCAACTGTGCGGCCCCGGAGTGGTCATGACCCAGCTGGACCACCAGGGGATGGAGTCTCCACTCACCCTGGCCATAACTGTCATGAGGCTCGTCGGCGGCCCGATTGAGTAGGCCGGGAAAATAGTGGAATGAAGCGTCCTCAGAAGCTTCAAGGAGGAGGTGATGGGTGAGTTGTGACATGCGAGGGAAGCTTACACAACGGTCGCAATGTCTGCCTTTTCAGACCAGTACCAGCTCGCTGAGCAGCGGTGGCTCAAAGCGAGGAGAACTGCCAACTCAAGGCACGAATGCCCGTGCAGTCGGAGGTTGCCCAGGCCTCCGTGAAAGCACGCCCTTTGTACATGGCCCCTCAGTTGGTGAGGGTTTGGAGCAGGCCGGGGTGAATTGTTGTCACACAGGGTGAGCTGCTCTGCCACGTTCACTTCGGGACTCGGTCATGAAGCTAGCACTGAAGCGGTCTTCAAATGGAGGAAGCCAAGCGGCTGCATCTGCCATATGCCCCAGGAGCCTCTGAAAGTTCTTTCAGTGGGACCCTTTCTCACTTCTCTACACACCAGCTGAACACACTCTCGTTGGAGAGAGGTGTTGGACCGAGTCCAGCTCCAAAACTGAAAAAGAGATACTCAACCAGTGGGCGAGATTGCTCTCTCCCAGTTGACCTGAAGACCCAAAGGGCTATGGAGCACTCGAAGGGAAGGACTCTGTACTGATACTTTAAACCCTCACACGCAACACACAGGATGGCCTGAGGTGCGGAAGGACTGCCAACTCTGAAGCACATGTCATTCAGGTCAGATGCTGCAGACCAATCTTGGGCCAAGATGGTCACGATCCACCACCTAGTAGCATGAAGAACGAGTTTACAACTGGCCTTCATACCGGCTGGAGGGAGCGGCTATATCAAGTCCTTCGCCAGCAGGACAAGATATGCGCGCACAAGTCAGGAGCACTGCTCAACACTAGGTGTGATGAATATCACTGAGTTTTCAGGAGCACGTCTGCTCAACACATAGTGTGATGATCATCACTGACTTGAGCGGGATAGCCGAGCCTGAGGTGGGGCAGCAAAGTGGAGAGTGTGGTGTTAGTGTGCTGTGCAACACTTACCTGTCTCCACTAGCGGCAGGGGGCGTGTGAGAAGGCGGATGACCGGGTCCTCGAACGCACCAAGCTGCCTGCTGGCGACCAAGGGGGGGCTGAGGGGTGTAAGGCTATACAGGGTCACACCCGCCAGACTGGCCCTCTTGGGAGCCAGGAACAGATGAATTTGCTCTTTCTTTGTTGTGTGGGTACCGCTTGCTCCGCTTTTTTTGTTTTTTGTTTTTTGGAGCGGCGGCGGCGGAACAGACACACACACAAACAAAGACTCCACCCGGCCCTCAACCTGGGGGACAGAGTGATCGGTGACCAACTCCAAGAGCATCTCATCCATCCCTTGGCGGCCTGCTCCGGAATGCTTTCGCTGTCGCTTGCCACCTGGCTTGGCAGCATCTGGAGCGGGCTGGGTGTTCCTACTGCGGCCATCTCCATGCTGAGGTCTGGCTGGAGGCTGCTGCGGAGGCCCACCTTGAGCGGCGGCCGGGGAACGCCCTCGGTGACGAGCAGGCAGAGGAACTGCCACCGGTGGCGGGGTGGAGGCAGCAGCGGGCCGCCGGGGCAGGATGTGCCGGATGACCTCTGTCTGAGCTTGGGCGGCAGAGAACTTTTGGATGCAGTTCTCCGCCGGTTCGCTGACCAGCCCAACCTGGGAAATTGGGGAGACCAGGAACCGAACCTTGTCCGCATCCGCCATATCAACCAGGCTGAGCCGCTCCTGGACCTCTAAGGTGGACATCGCCAGACTGATCACGCATGCCATGACACTCGTGCCCCGGAGGGCGAGGTCGGATGCAGTGCGGTGCTCACCTATGAGCGCACCGTCTGGGCTACCCTCGTGAATGCCATGGGTGCCCTGGCCTGACAGACCTGTAGGAGCGCCATGGCACGCAAGAGGAAGCGGCTTGCCCAGAGGCTTTGTAAACTCTGCCCATCGGAACGGACAAGAACTCACAGGCCTTAGGGGGGGACGAGGATACCTCCAAAATGCAGCGGCCGCCAGACACAGTTGCACCTGTGTCGTGACAGACCGCTCCAATGGAGGGACAGCCTCGCAACCCTTCACCGCTCACCCATCAAGGGTAGTGAGGGGGAAAAGCTATTCAGGCAATTTCTGGCAGAGAAAGGTGCCGTCCACCACCTGATAAGCTCTCCATGCATTTCAGGAAAGAAAAGCACTGGGCGGTGAGTTGAGAACCAGTGCGGCCCGCCCCGAGATACCAATCCTCCAACCGAGATTCAACGGGACACGGTGGAGTTCCACTCGAGCCCGGCAGCCTCGGCGGCCCGTTTCAGAACAGCTGACATTTCTGGATCTGGCTCGGGCAATGTTACACTCCCAGAGGGAGATAACACAGCCGAGTTGTCATCTCCAGAGGCCAGGTCACCCTCCAATACTATCGACATCTTATCCTCTGGGGGAACCCCAATTGAAACAGCTGATCGGTCCATTACAGAGGGATCAGCATGCTCAACAGGATTTCCATCGGCTGATGCAAACACGTGATGCAACAATTGTGACCGTCAGAGAGGAAAAGGGAACGACCGTATCCAGAAACGCACAGGTGGAATGACATCTTGAAAAAGAAGCAAACACACCCGTGTTGCTCTTTCAGGAAATAGGACCCGTCACCAGTGCCGGAGCACACAGGGGAATGAC
Organism: Gila orcuttii; assembly: GCA_026230005.1. Classification (NCBI taxonomy): domain Eukaryota; kingdom Metazoa; phylum Chordata; class Actinopteri; order Cypriniformes; family Leuciscidae; genus Gila; species Gila orcuttii. The sequence goes on along the minus strand of JAPDVR010000015.1, from coordinate 13,526,202 downwards.
CGTGGCAACACTGAACAGTGAACTGAAACAGTGAAGCACTCACTTTTCCGCCCTCTAACCAGTCGTCAACACATACAAACATTTAGAATTTGCTGTTTAAACAGCAGTTCAAAGCTCGCGATCACCGCTGCACTCACGCTGTAGAAACGACCAGCACTGGGAGAGTCTTCCAGAAGAACACCGACACACTCGCTCGTTGTAAACAACAGCACTCTTCAGAGACATCAAACGATCGGCTCCGAAGCAAAAGGCAACTAGTGCATGCATCCACTTCCGTATTTATACCCGCGCCGCGGGGGGCGGAGTGTGTGATATAATCACGCAAGCCAATTACACTGACTCGTTCAATAGTACTCGAAGACGATTGGCTCCCTGGCGTGATCCCCATTCAGTCGACGTCGACTACGTCCGACGTTATCAACTGAAAGGGAACTCAAAGGTGTGACCTCTGTGGAACTTAAAAGCCACAGAAAGTTCCCTCCGCGTGCTCGCTGGCTTCTGCTCCTGATTGCTGTTAACGTGAGACTTCATGCGGCTGCCAGGCTCCACACACAGAGGCATGTGTAACTTCCACGACCATAACAGAATCAACTAACTCCACAAGTTACCCATTGCTTCTACAATCAACACGGAAGAAATCGATTGCAACTTCAGCACCATCGGACCGAATTTCTGGTCTGATTCTGGTCTGCTTATCAATATCAATTTAACGATTATGATCACTTTTTATGCATTTTGGCCGTTTATTTACACAACAACAGTGTTTTGGGCCCCTGAAAATGCAAACTTTTGAAAACAAGTTTCAAATTGCTAGTTTTTGAAAACAAAATTGTTATCATCTCTTTTTAAACTACAAATATTTAAACGGTGATAACACCGTTACCTAGTTACAATCAACCTACATGCTAAGAAAGAGGCTTTCTGTGGCCATGGAAAATACCCTTTCTGAAGAGTTGAAAGATGAACAATACTGCTGGACAAACAGTTTAATAGATGGTAATATTAACTCAACTCCATGGAGTTAATTCAATTAACTGATCCAAATATTTATAATTAATTATAACAAGCTATGATTAATTATTCATACAGATTTCCCTTTTGAGCTAATTTGCTACACTGGTCTGTCACTCAGTTCATCATATTAAGCAGACTGAAAATGTCTTGTAGAGTAAATTATTGTATCACTAGAATATTGGTGAACTGAGTGCCAGTCACAGAGCCGGTCACAATTAACAAAGCTTATTGGCGATTTAAAACATGTTATCATCCAACTTAAAGGGGCTATGTGTAGTTTTTAGCGGCCTCTAGCGGTGATGTTTTTAGATTGCAACCAATTTTTACAAGAGTGCTCGTGCGCGTACGCGTGCTCGAACTCAAGAGCGAGCACTCATGGTACCTAGCCTGACTACGTCAGACTTCGTACTTCCGCTCAATTTCATTTCGCTTCTGTACTTAGTCTGAGACATCGACATGTCTCTCAGTTTTCCTCCGGCCTGAAAACAGCCGCCCAATCAACGAACAGAGGGCGGGCTGAGAAACGTGACGTAGACGCTAAGCGCCGAGTTTAAAATTGGGGAAATCGAAAACGACCGCAGATATGGAGACACAGGACGCAATTCGCTCTGTTGTGGAGAATATTCCTGGCATTTCCAAACTGAAGGCCGAACAAGAAGAGTGTTTGGTAAACATTTTGAATGGAGGTGATGTCGTGGCCCTACTCCCGACAGGTTTTGGTAAAAGTTTAATTTATCAAATATTACCGATCGTCAGCGAGAAACTGGTGAGGCCAAAGGCCGGCAAGGCGATAGTTGTGATTGTGCCCCCCTTGGTTGCACTCATAGAGGATCAGGTTAAGGAGGCAGCAAAACTGTGTTGAAGCAAAACCATGTTCACTTCGGTATTTCGCTCGATGGTTTCGTTTTCGCATCATACATGTGTTTACAGTGGAAGTTCGATGCGGCTGAGCTGGCGAATAACACACGTCATAACCAAACGTTATGTGATTGGCTTACGGGTAACCAATGATTTTATACTTCAGACAAGCGCCCCCCGCGATAAAGAAAACACTTTTCAATGATGCCATTCCAGACTCTGTCTATGAAGCAAAGCGAAGTAGCAGAGTTTGGTATTACGAGGCTACATGGTACCGGCCACACTGAGACTTTCAACACACCGGAGAAAGCATCACAATAGGGATGAAAGCCAACTCCGGGTCTGTTTTTATACCTAAATATATACCTATACCTAAAACAAAGCGGAGGTCTCTCCATAATTCAAACGCTCTGCCGATGTTGATCCGTGTTTTCGTCCGAAGTTGATCCGATTCACGTTTGGCCTGACGAGGTTCAGCAGATAAAACTTTTTTTTGTTATTTATATTTATGTGGAGTTTGTGTTGGAGTGCGTGTTGTGCTGGAGGCAGGTTGTTGTTTGGTGTTATCAGACTCCATGTAGTTAGCTGCAGTGCCGTCGCATAGACTATAAAAAGGAGAGAGGCTCGGGAGTGCGCATGCACGTCACATAGAAATAGGAATACTGGCCTTCAGAGGTAATAGCAAAACCTGAAAAGTGGATCATTGTAATGTGTGATTACAACCCCTTCACACACAGGCAATAAAAAAAGGATTAATTTTAGAAGAAAAGCTACATATAGCACCTTTAATGACAAACAGGTTTCCAACTAAGGTAAATCAATATTTACGTAGTATAATTGTAGTACATTTATCTTCCTCAAATATTTCCTACATTGTTAACGCAAACGTCCTGCAACAGAGCAAGTCACCCTACCCTATCCATTGTGAGTGGGATGTCAACTTCTATTTGTATGTCTCCGGTGAGCACCAGTAATTTCCTTAGGATATGCATAAAATATTATTGAATTTAATTATTTTGATTTCCAGGGTAAAAGAGTAGGAAGTTGTGGACAAAAGGAAGAGCAGATGTGATGGATGATTTCCAACATATCTTCGAGATCAACAACTAATTTTAAACCAAAGCTAAATTATTAACCGGTTTTTCTGGGTCATTATACAAACCAGGTGCCTTTTGTATCCTTTATTAAAATACTAACATGAACAGTAATTTTACCAAACACATCAAGAAACATCCAGTAACTTAATAATACACTTTAAAAGAACATAGTACAAACTGAATGTTTTGGGTCACTTAATTGCATATTTATTTTAAATGCTTTATTATATTTCTGCAAACCGGTTCATTCGGACAATTTGTTTCTTAAGGCCCGTCCAGTCGGTCCAACAATGGTTTACGATAAGTGTGTGAAGGATTACTGCACGTTCGGTCTTTTCAGTGTGGCAAAGTAGTTTAATTCCATAATAATAATTAGTAGTTTAATTTACTTTTATCTGACTCCATTTTATCACAACCTCACATTTAGGTTGGAACGCCAATTGGTTATTGGTCATTTATCCGATAATTTATCTAGACCAGTGGTTCTCAACCTCTCCTGCAAGGACCCCCTGACAGGACATGTTTTTGTTTTAACCCTGAAAAGACACACCTGATTCAATTAATTAAAGGCTTAATGTGTAGCTGACTAATTCAATCAGGTGTGCCATTTCAGGGTTAAAACAAAAACATGTCCTGTCAGGGGGTCCCTGCAGGAGAGGTTGAGAAATACTGATCTAGACATTTGATTATTCTATTTAACTCTTAACTCCGTATTGTACTTCTTCATTCAGATACCAATGTCGCTTAGGGTCCTGGCTGGCCATTTAACGCGGATCCCACGATCACAAACTCACCAGTCTTGGTCACTGGACAGAAGTAACTGACTATACTGTTTTGAGGGCTGCTCCCATGCTTGCTCTCTTTAAAAGTATTTTGTTTTAGTCCCCATAGATCTGTATACACTTGAACTCTTGAACATGAGTTAACAATGGGAATATGCATTAATCAGAGTCATATGTTAGCGTAGTATTAATATTTAAACCTGTAAATTCATTTGAAACTCATGCACATTTTCATTATGTGTTAAAATTGTAATCTTAGTTCAAATGGAACAATATGTATTATTATGTACAATACATCTTTTAAATAAGCATGTATCTATTGTCTAATGCCCAGGTGGCATACACAATATCAAAATATAGAACTGTAAAAGCAGGCTGTGTAGTTGACATGGAGATATGATTTGGGAAAAGAAAAGAAATCCTGTTCTCGATCGATGATAAATAGTATAATATCTGTATATGATATTTGTGATTTTTATCTAATAAAGGGACTGATGAGATGACCTTTTTATATATAGTTTATTCGGCTCCGTATGGAGAGGGATAAGGCTCGATCGAGTCTGTTCCAAAAATACCTCTCAATGTGCCCTCGTGGACTCGCGCCAAGGGCCCTATAGGTCTGCAATACACGACGTCACCAAAGTGTGGACTCTGAGGAAGTCCACAAGTCCGGAGCATGCCATTTGGGACAGGGCCACAGTTTCAATGAAAAAATTTGCTCACGCAATGATGTCATGTCACCACACATTTCTTTCGTAACAACTTAGTGTCATGTCATATCAAGATAACATTCAAATAAAGTAATTTGTCAACACATTGAAACATTCAAATAAAAAGTTATTTGCGTGAACGCATATTGCTGTTTACTGCTTAGGCCTATACCTACCCATTAAATACTTTATTCCTTCTAATAAATAAAACCTGCTAGGCACTTTATTTCCACTTTTCAAATATTTTCTTATTTTTTCTTTAAAATAATCACCTCACCAAGCTGTTATATGGTAAAAAAAAAAAAAAAAAAAGGAGAAGAATAAGTTCGGAAAAACGCAGATTCAAACTCGGTTGGTTGTGTCAAAAGCTAACGCCATTAGGAGGCATTCACGCAGAATGAGTTTTTGCTTCGAAAAATGTGTGACGCGGGAAGTGGAATGGGGAAACCCCCAAGTTCTCGAGATGCTTCTTTTAAAAGTTGAACTTCTTTTAACTTGAGTGCTACATTTTTAGAAAGCTGTGTCATGCATGAGAAGCTGCTTAAAGGGATAGTTCACCCAAAAATGAAAATTCTGTCAGTATTTACTCACCTTCATGCTGTTTCAACCCCGTAAGACCTTCGTTCATCTTCGAAAGACGAATTAAGATATTTTTGATGAAATCTGAGAGCTGGATCTTTCCTCCATAGGCTTCTTCAGGGATTGAAACTTGCCAGCCCCGAAAAGTTATCAAAGACATCGTTAAAATAGTCCAAGTGACTACAGTGGCTCAATCTTAAGTTTATCAAGCGACGAGAATACTTTTTGTGCGCAAAAACAAACAAAAATAACGACTTTATTTCAACTATTCATTCTCGTCGCTTGATAAACTTAAGATTGAGCCACTGTAGTCACTTGGACTATTTTAACGATGTCTTTAATAACTTTTCGGGGCTGGCAAGTTTCAATCCCTTAGAAGCCTATGGAGGAGTGATCCAGCTCTCAGATTTCATCAAAAATATCCTAATTCGTGTTCCGAAGATGAACAAAGGTCTTACGGGGTTGGAACAACATGAGGGTGATAGCTTGGTTAAAACCAGACCCTTCTCAGTCGTAAATGAGTTAGGGTCTGGGGAAGGTTCATTCACAGCTCATTTCCAAAGGGGCGTCACCAACGGACGTCGCTCAAATGCCTCTGTAAGCAATTGCATAGACCTTAAAACCAATCAGATCGATCGTCATCTTGTAAAGCCCGCCTCAACGTTTGTGATTGGTGCCTCGATTTGGAAAGATTGGAAATGAGCTTGAATGGGCTCTTCGCCAGACTAACTTGCAGAGCAAATCTAAATTTGCCGGAAGTTCGTCTGGGTTTTCCCAGGCTATAAGGGTGAGTAAATACTGACAGAATTTTCATTTTTGGGTGAACTATCCCTTTCGTGAAGACGTGAGCGCATTAGTCAAATGCATTAGTCTGCGTGCCTATAGAAAAATAATGGAAAAGCAGCGCAGTGCAATGGAAAAAGGCATTCTGTGTGAACGGTTGCTGAATGGAGTTCAAGTCCTCCTGCGAAGTTCTTATTTATGAGTTGGTATTAGTCGTGTTTATGACGTCTGGTGCGTTCAAGTCACTTTCCGCAATTATAACCAACTGCGGAACCATACATCACAGCAGTCTGAGTCTTAGGACAACAGAGCCAGGCCAGCAGTCTCACATCTGTGTTGGCGTGGAGCTAGCGTCATTACGGGTAGATTTAAAGGTTGGGTGGCGTTCGCATTCGTTAAGGTTGCGCTTATAGTTATAGTGAAGTGGTTATAGTCGGACACAGAAACCCCCTTGATTTCAACGGAGAAACGTGAAGCCCATTAGAAGCACTCACTACCTGATGGCTGAGCGTACTGCGCAGGCTCAAACTGAGCTTGACGACGAAGATGTGACGTGAGCAACCTGTCTGACAGTTGTAAATCTTCTAGTAGCAGTGCCACATTATTTATCTCCAATTCCTCAAAAACGTTGTTGAAATATTTTGTCCTGTTGCTTTTATGGACTCTCTACCTATGGGCTTCTCCCTTGACTTTATGCCTCTATGTCCCCCCGATTGCCTCATAGACAGTAAAAGACTGCCTGAGAGCTTCTCCTCCTGTCTATACGGTAATTTCTCTACTGTGCCACAGAGAGTCGTGTGGTTTTACACAATCGTTAGCCTATTTTTACAAAAACGGCTTCTACGGGGCCATAACGTAAGATATAAAGTAATGGAGCCTTTTATACATTGTCGTGTTTCTTTAGAAATAAATAATGGACAAATTAAGTCTTTGGACGCCTCAAATGTAAAGATATTCGCTGTCAAAGTGACGTCAAAATTAATGGGAGTCAATGGAATGCTAACAGCAGGTGATGGTCTGCTACAATGGCGGCCCCCAGGGAGGCTTCAGTTTCCGGCTGATGGATTACCCCCTTGGTTATAGTATAGTTATAGTGGGTTAGTGGTTGGGGCAGGTTATGCTATCATCGACTTTGTGGTGTCATTCATGTACGTTCAACTCATAAAAGTTGTGTTCATCTGTGATAATTATCTTGATGGACAAAACGTGCAAATATCATACACTTGTTTATCACAGAGCTTGTTTTTAGCGAAAATCCAAAAGCCAATGCAGATCCTATTGGGTTTTTGGATAGGATTTTAGTCTAAACTGCCAGTTGGCCTACAAAGTAACTTCCAGGGCCGGATTAAGAATTCAGAGGCCCCTGGGCACAATGTCTTGTATTATCTTTTTGCTAAAAAGACAGGCACCTAGTGCAAATATACGCTCCGTTATCAAAAATGTAAAAAAATATGTTTTTTTTTTCTAACCATCGCTTGGGCCCCAAGTGCGCATGGGCAATCCAGAAAACAGTAAACAGTAAATCCCAGTAAAGCTCCCTTGATCTATTATAAACATCAAATATAAATATAAATATCATATAGATCAGTAAACATAAACTTTCTCTGTATTCCATGTCCCATTAGGGGCAAAATATTTTGATTTCATGGTGATTATTATATTATATAATATAGGGGCCTTTTATTTCATGAACATTAAAATATGTGAAATTAGTTTTTAAAAATATATATACTTAAGACGGTTTCATAAATAATGGAATAATTTAGTATAAGATGGTTTTCTTAGTATAAGAACAGTTTATTTGACTGTAAGAAAATAATCTGTAAAATCTTACAGAAAAAATCACCTTTAGCAACAGAAAAAGCCACAAGTGATCACTAATATCACCTTTTTTATTTCAAGTGCCTTACTTGAATATGTCGTTTCAACATGGGAACTTTTATAGTACGGGTCGAGTTTCTGAGGAAATATTTAATGGTTGCACTTAAACAACCCGCTTCATAAAATAGATTGAGTCGAAGTGATGTAGGTATATCGGTAAATAATTTGTTTTATAGTGCATAGATAAGACTAAATGATTTAAAAAAAAATACATGCTAGAGGTGTTAAGACTGTTATAGAAATCAGTGGTCTTGAACTATTATTTGCCATATGATCTTCATATTTCTCTACGGTCACGAATTGTTGAATTTAAAACAACGCAATGGATGTGGCACACGTTCTTCAGGTGATGAAAATCGGAGACACCGCGGGTTCCTGCTCTGTTCTTGCTGCTTTGAGTCACATTCGTGAGCATTTCGAGGTGGAAGAAGCACATGAGAATCGTGCGCGCATCTTGGAAGACACAGCAGAGCTGCTTGCAAACGCTCCTCTTTCCTGGCTCTTTCCTGAGGGGATCACTGATTTACGAGGCCAGTATTTGAGCTTGGTGAATTCATTTACCCGTTACGCTGTCCTGCCAGTATGTGACACAGACAGCGGCACTCTACCTGCTAAGTATTACGAGGACATACCAGCCAAAGCTCATGCTGTTAGCACAGTGCTTCTTGCGTTGTCTTTGCAAATTCAGAATGCACTGGAGGATCAAAGCAGTCCAGCAATCAGGTCTCTAGTTCGCACACTAGCACCCACCTACTGTATATTTTCCATTACACACTTGCAGGAGCAGCCTTGGACCAGTGCAGCCTCCAGAAAAAGAGCTCTGGAACTCTTAACATCAGTAGTGGAATTGACAGGCAGCCGGTCAGTGCAAGAGCTGCTGTCTGGAAAACTTGATGAGGACCAGAAAGGAGTTCTGGGGCCTGTTCTTGACACACTGCAGCCAGAATTAACCAAGTGAGTTTCATAAAGTCACAGCATCAGTACAAAAGCTCTGCGAAAATTTGTTCCTACTATGCAGTACATTTAAGATCTCATATACGATAGCCTAAGTCTTAATATACTGTATAGTTTTGTGTATACAATTTTCAGTTTTGGGAGTGTGCTTTTTAGAATTTGTTTTGGTAACACTTTATTTTACAGTGTCATTGTTACATATGTTGCATGTACTTACCATAGTAATAACAGTAAATTATGCATAATTACATGCAACTAACCCTCAACCAAATCATAATCCTACCCTAAACCTATAGTAAGAACATGTAGTTGCTTAATATTACTCAGTACTTAAATATATAATTACACCGTAACAATTACACCTTAAAATAAAGTGTAACCTTTGTTTTTATTAGCATCAACTGTGAAGCCTAAAATTGTTTTAAAAATTAAGTAAATATTAAAAACATGGGAAAATATAAAAAAAAATTTTTTTACGTTTTCTCAACTCAAACATATTTTAATAATAATATTAAATGTAGCACTTTATTTTAGTCCTGTTCCCCAGGTACATACATAGCTTACTATGTATTCATTATAGCAATTACAATAACTGGGTTATAACTAGTTACTAATCCTGAACCTAACCTTAAACCTATGTAGTTACCTTACTAATACTACCTTTACTAGTACTTTCTTGAGTAAGTACACTGTAAGTACCCATACTGTAAAATAATGTGCAACCAATATATTTTTTTAATTATATCAAAAATATTTCATCAGCTATATAGTGGTCTTGTTGTTTTATTGGTCTTAGAACAACCAATTATTTTAAATAAATTAGTCAAAAAGATTTATTAGAGAATTGGTCTGAATCAAAACAACTTTTTATAATCCATATCCAGTAATCACAAATGATAGGAAACATTGTGGAACTGATTGGAATTCATTGGTCAAAAAGTCAAGTCACTTTTATTTATAGTGTTTTACAGGTTGTTTCAAAGCAAAAAATTCCGTAAACACGGCGCCGTCTCAAGAAATATCTCCGTACACACGAAACCCCTGAAACCAACTCAAACCGATGTAGAATACATGCCAGACCAGTGTGAGGCGCTGTATTTCTGACACAGATACACTAAAAACAGAGAAGAAGACTTGCGCATAAACCTTTCGCGCTGTATACAATAATATACAGTATGTAATATTAGGCAGTAGCTTCTTTTCTTTTTTACCAAGAACTGTATTGAACAATATGAAAAACCATAAATGGCCTGGTACAAAATAGGGATGAGTCACGATATTCGATTAGTTAGCTAAAGCATAAAGGTGCCACAAAGAACCGGCAAAAATCATTAATCATTACAGCCTAATCATTATGAATGTGTCAAATATAGCAAGGAGACATTTTAATTGTTTATTAATAAACTAGTGTTTTCTGTGACGATGCTGACTCGCCACCTTCGCAGTATTGTGAAGGTGCCTATAGAGAGAAATGTGCACTTCATATGGATTATTAGAGTTGTCTGTTTCTTTTCGTTTTGAATTGTTTTGTTTAAAAGTAGACATTTCAAGCTTAGATATATTTCTGAGTTTCTGTTCATTTATGAGACAAGCTCCAGTTCACTAGGGATGCAAGTTATATCGCGTCGGCGCCTCCATATCCTGATTATAGTCTATTGTCTGCTATATTTGCTTCTTATTTATTAAATCCAGGAAAATGGTTGATGAAACATTGATTGAAATTAAGATACAATTTATACAAAACGAAATTCACTTTAAAGAAAGGCTTTATACAAAACAAAACTTAATGAAGTGGTCAAAATGATGTGTCTCGATATTGCACATCTTATGATTAGGCTGTTCACTTTCCATATAATCAACATATATGAAATGGAAAAAAATTACATAATATTTAAACATAAATATGAAACTAACTTTTCTTTAATGGCTACAACATGTAGGCTACAGTACAGAGAAATTTAATGTCGGAGCGAACGCCGTGTTACCGGTGAGCATGAAGGGGGCAGAGGTGCGTTTTTTGAATAATAATAAAATAATTCCCAGCGATCGTCAAATATTATTTTGGCTTGAAATGCCCATCCCTACAAAATACGAAATGTCTTAATCAGACAAAATACAAGCATCATAGCATAAGAAGGAAATATAAATAAAGAAGTAAAATAAAGAAATAAAATAAAAAATACATTAAAGTAGGCCTAAATAATAAATAAAGAAATAAAAGAGGCTCAGTAGCTTCTGAAGCACGTACACAAGCATGTAGTCTCAGTTGTTGACTGATTTAGCGTGTCTGACTAGTCGACACGTGGGGTGATGACATCATCGTTTCACAAAATATACGGATTGGCCGTACACAAGAAAACGCAAGGGTGTCGTTTTCAGATTTATCCACCCTGGGACCCGGTTTAAAAAAATAGCGGTTTCAGTCTCCCAAAACGCCGGATCCGTCTGGACGAAACACCGATCCGATAAAAAATTTGTACGTATACAGCTAAACGCGTCTCCGTGTGGACAGGGCCTTAGACGCCAGTGAAATATCACAATACTCTATTCCAATTTTGATACTACAGCAAAAACTACTAGCCTAATTATTGTAAATTTAAAACATTATTTAAGACAAGCAGTCGGTCAGTAATATAATAAGAACAAATAGTCAAATTACAAATAGCTCAAATAAATACAATAGAACAAAGAAAGGCTACAAATGAAATAAACAGCTGTTTTTGGGTTGTTTTTTTCAGGTAGCTCTAACAGTAGTTTTCAGTACATAATTTGAATAAAGTAAATAAATAAATGTAAAAGTAAGTAAAGTAAGTAAATAAATATAAAATAAATAAATTAAATATAGATGAATCTATATAAAGTTATAAAAGTAATTCAGTAATATTTGATTTTCGACCATTGAAAATGGTCACACAGGCATGCAAACTTTGGAAAAAATATTCATGGCACTCAGACAGGTATATTCTATGCAACTGTGTTGATAGAAAAAACGATACACATTATTTGTTCTTCAGATATTCCTCTTTAAAAGAAAAAAGTATCAGCTGTATGCAAAGTGACCCACATTTGCTTTTCAACCACTAGAAATGTGTCAAATTTACCAATTAAGTCATGGAACCCCTAAGTACTGCATATCTCTGCTTTTAACCTCAGTGAGTGATTACTTTGTCTTTGCAGTTTGATTAACAGTAAAAAGCAGCTTTAACAACAGCAGCAGGTTTATTAGGCTGCTGTCCCTTTAAGACCGAAATGCACGGATCCAATATAGCCTTCCCTACTGTGTGCGCATTTTCTTTGTTTACGTTCATTAGGATATAACTGACTATGTTTACCAGGATACTCGCCAAGACGGACGTTTTACATAATTTTGTGTGAATTTGTCCCTTCAAGCGCAAGACGTGAAAGAGAGTTTAATTCAGTATTTATGCGCTGTCTGAGGCAGCTTTCAAGGGCGTGCGCTTCGAATGTTTGCGCTCATGAAACTTCTTGACTTGCAAACGTCCTGTATTAATGTGAGGAACCACTCGTTATACATAAATCACGTAACAGTTTATGTTTTACTTACATTTACAATTTAGTTTTAATCCAAATGATGCATGTGTTCTGAGTGAACGATCAGCAATCAAGAGCAGGCATCAGATGTGCGCTCGCTCTCTCACTCTCTCTCTCTTGCTCTCTCTCTCTCTCGTCAGTTAATGTTAGTAATACGTGCCTCGTTTTACTTTTTTTACCATTTACATATCCGGCCGAACTACAACTTTCCACTGATGGTATGAAAAAAAAGAGATGAGAGGGATCCCCAAAAAGGGATGTGCTCGACAAGCTCGCGCATCTGTTCCGCTGCGCTCTCAATCCACTGCGTGTTTTTCGCTTATCAGCTTACGCACCACAGCTATATAGGCGGCGTTACTATATTTTGTTTAATATTTCCCTAATGGATACATTTACTTCACAGACAGCCTTCTTTTTTATCCCCATATGTGTTTCTTTGTCTGGACACACTGTGCACATGCTGTGTGGTATCGGTTGTTAATATCGGAGCATTTTTATGAGTACGAGCGCAGCGGGCCTTATACCGATACTGGTATGTATCCTTAATTTTGTCTGTAGTAAACATTCAGATATAGTTACAATTAAATAAGCTTGACCGGGGCATTTTTCTGAAAGTCTGCTATTCTTTTTTAAATTACAACACAGAAATGACCCAAGAGCACATAATAATAATACACTGTAAAATATTTCCAGGATTTCACAAGATATAACTGTAATATTTCACAGTAAATTACATTATTACCACTTCACAGGCTTTAACTGTGATATTTCACAATATAATACCGTATTTAGACTTTTACTGTGAAAATAATGCAGGCGGGGCTATTACAAGAAACTACTGTGAATTCCGTCTTTTTCGCGCTGCAACGCGCCATCTGAGTCAAGTCAAGTCACCTTCATTTATATAGCGCTTTTAACAATATGGACTGTTTCAAAGCAGCTTTATAGTGAAAATAGGAAATTAAAGTAACAGAGATTGTTTTGGCTTTACAGCAGCTCTAGAATAAAGTTATTGTTCAGCTAGTTGATTCACTTCCTTGATTCACTTCCGTCACAACGATCATTAGTTATTAACTTAGGGGCTTAGGGGCTAACTCGACACCGTTCTAACAGAAAACCTTTAATGCCGCTCATTTGCATAAAACAGTGCCTGGTGGTTCTGAGAATTTTTTATCGCTTCCGTGTAGCCACGTGAATCGGAATTATCCTGACAACGTTTTATCAGTACAGAGGTAAAGGGAAGGAGGCCTTCACAAGGGAGAGTCTAGTTGACACTCCAGGACTGCGTTGTCGTCGTGTCCAGGCGCAGGTCCTTCATCAGTTCCGGATACGGTCTGGAGCCGGCGGACTGAGCTCTCTGTTCTCCTCCGTGGTCTCATTCGATGGATTCAGTGGTAAGTTTTTAAATGTCAAACTTTGTCAATTTGATGACTGTTTTTTATATGATAATGCATGTTATTTAAAAGTATGAACCAAATCAGCGTTAGATGTAGGTTCTGTTGTTATGTTTTTGTAACTTAGCTTGAGGAGACTCACGTCTAGGTTTGGGCGTGCAAATTTGAATGAACAGACGTTGGTTGTAGTGTTAATGGAGCCTATTGTACCGTATTAAGTTAGTAACTGTGAGACGTCATGTTAGGTAACTTCGAACGTCGAAAATTTTACTTTAGCTTTGCTTAATGCTTTTATTAGTTTTTTTTAGTAGTAACAGCGTTCTCTCTTTTCCCACAGCATTTTTCTACGGTGACCACCGGGAAATAAAGTTATAAGGTAAGCTGTGGCCTTAATGTGGGTATTATGACCATTATTATCAGCTAGATAAATCATAGTGTTGTGGATTTGGGCAAAGGTGGAATAAATTAATCTCAAATTAGTAACGTTAGCTGGGCTTCTTCATAATTTTCTCCCCTGCTGTGTGTGTGAAATGGAGCAGCCGTTGTCTGTCTCGTCAACAGAAAAATAAAGTTCGTTACAAAACAACTGGATGCTTTTATTGTGAAAAAGATATAGGAAATTAAATGTGTTTATCACTGAATTAGTGGAGCTTTGTTAGCTGTGCTATTCTACTGTAAAACTTGTCTGTGAACTACAGTAAAACTTGTCTGTGAACGGGTAAGTTAATAATTCTAGGAGGAAGAGTACGAGCAGAAACAGCTATAGGGAGAATGACAGGCAACAGGCAACTCCTCTTACTGCAAACAGTAAATTATGTAAATTGTTGTGTGCAAATGCTTTGCCTGGGTAAATCACACACCTCTACTTTGTTGCAGGACTATTCTTGACTGTGTGTTTGTGATGGAAATGTTTTTCAGTTGCTGTTATTTAAATGGTTACTGTTTAACTGAATCACAGTAATTTCACCTTGTTAAAACTGAGCTAACTTTAGTTTTGCAGGTACTGCAACATTAGTGACCACTGAAGGTGGTGACTGGGAACTGACACCTGGGAACAGCTTTCTTCTGTCTTTTTGTTTATAGGTGCTTCTTGGGCATCAACCCAGAGACAAAATCTAAGAGGCAGAGAGGACACATAAACCAGCAAGTCTGTACACTGATCAGGAAGCTCATTGACTTTGAATGAATGTCAATCTAATGTAAACTGTGTTCCAACTTCAGAACAGACTAACCAAACACGTCTCTGTGTTAAGCTAGATGTAGTTAGGCAGTAAGTTTGTTGTTTACTGAAGTGAACAGCGTTACTGACGCAGTAAGGAAGAAAATTTTGAATAAAGTTCGTTATTCTTTTCTGTTTTTTGTTTTTGCGCAGTAAAAGTATTCTCGTCGCTTCATAACATTAAGGTTGAACCACTGTAATCACATGGACTATTTTAACAATCTTTCTACCTTTCCGGGCCTTGTAAGTGGTAATAAAATTGCTGTTCATGGAAAAGCTCTTGGAAGCTCTAGAAAAGTCAGATTTCTTAAAATATCTTAATTTGTGTTCCAAAGATGAACGAAGGGCTTACGGGTTTGGAATGAGGGTGGGTTTTTGGGTAAACTATCCCTTTAATGTGTTCTATAGTGTCTCCTGGTTCAATGGAGAGTTTAGACAGACAAAATTAATGTGTAAAATTCATTGTTCTTACGTTTATTTGAATTTAAAGGGACAGTTCACCCAAAAATGAAAATTCTGTCAGTATTTACTCACCCTCATGTTGTTTCAACCCCGGAAGACCTTCGTTCATCTTCGGAACACGAATTAAGATGTTTTTGATTAAATCTGAGAGCTGGATCACTCCTCCATAGGCTTCTAAGGGATTGACACTTGCCAGCCCCGAAAAGTTATTAAAGACATCGTTAAAATAGTCCAAGTGACTACAGTGGCTCAATCTTATGGCGCTTTTCCATTACCAGTACCAGCTCAACTCGACTAGTCTCGGCTCGGCTCGCTTTTCGCTCCGTTTTCCATTGCAGATAGTACCTCCCCAATAGTACCTGGTCATCATAGCGACGCCGCAGGAAACTGCCGTGACGTAATCTTCAACGCGACACACACCCGCTATCCACACACAGGACAATGGAGGAAATCGAGTGTCTGTTTTTGATCCTCGGGATGTGGCTGTTTCTCACGAGGCGTATTCTTCCGAGTTGCCATGGGTAAAGTTATATCTATTTAAAAATCGCGCAATCTCTGGCCAAACTATTTAAAAATGGCAGGGTTATTCAGGATACTCCGTCTGGCGCGTGCAATGATGACGCAGTGAATAGTGACGATTCTCTCTGACCAATCAGCAGTCTGCCGTGTTTAAACGTCACATTTTAGTATCGCCTCAGCTCGCCTCAGAACTTCGTCGGAGGTGATACGAAAAAAAGTACCCGAAAGCAGGTACAGGTACAACTTTTACGCAGTGGAAAACCAAACAAAGGCGAGTCGAGGCGAGCTGGTACTGTGTAGTGGAAAAGCGCCATTAAGTTTATCAAGGGACGAGAATACTTTTTGTGCGCAAAAACAAACAAAAATAACGACTTTATTTCAACTATTCAATTTCCTTCTCTGTGGGCCTCTAGTCAGTTAACGTAGTGTGATTGCGTAGAGCTACGTCCCACGTGTGCTCACTATTGGCCGACGCTGGTCATATGTGTGATGCGTGTGACGTATAACAACAGAAGCTTACGCTATTACACTAGTGAACTGACTCGAGGCCCACAGAGAAGGAACTCACAGAGAAGGAAATGAAAAGTTGAAATAAAGTCGTTATTTTTGTTTTTTTTTGCGCACAAAAAGTATTCTCGTCGTTTGATAAACTTAGGATTGAGCCACTGTTGTCACTTGGACTATTTTAACGATGTCTTTAATAACTTTTCGGGGAACAAGTGTCAATCCCTTAAGAAGCCTATGGAGGAGTGATCCAGCTCTCAGATTTAATCAAAAATATCTTAATTCGTCTTCCGAAGATGAACGAAGGTCTTACGGGGTTGGAACAACATGAGGGTGAGTTGAAACTGACAGAATTAAAATTTTTGGGTGAACTATCCCTTTAACATTTCAATGTTAAAGGTTATTGATGGGTTAGAATAAAATGTCAAATTTACAGAACTTTACAATAGTTTTAAGTGTAAATTTACATCACATTACTGGCTACTGAGTTGCATTATTACTTTGTACGCCATGTGGCAATTTGTCATGTAATTTTTGCTTAACCTCAATCATGTTACTTTCAGTCCTGTTACTCATGAAAAATAACAGGACTGAGTAAAAGTACCAGGAGTGAGTAGAGTCCTCTGGTTTGTTGATTTAATATTAATTGATATAGTACTATTCACATTATTTGTTTTATATTTGAAATTACTTAAATTGTAGACATTTTAGGATTAGTTTTACAATTCAAGTACCATAATTACAGGGAGCCAGTCCACCACAGAGTAACTTAAACTTTTTGTCTGTTTTGTAGATAGTGGACAGAACCCACACTATGCAGGTGCCAGCTGCAAGGGAAGGGGCGAGACACCTGCAACCCTCTCTTTTCCCACTCTTTTGTCTTTTCTTCCTTCTCTCTCTCCTTCTTTCTCTTTTGACACACATTCCTGTTACCCAGTGTTTATTCCTGTTACCCATTTTTTTTCCTGTTATAAAATTGTATCTTTCTTCTAAAAAATAAAAGTTAAATCACTGTTTTTATCAGTTTTGTTTGTTCCATCATTTATGCTAAATCACAGTAATATATAGACATTCACAGTTAAATACAGTAATCCTACAGCACCTTACTGCTAAATCACAGTAATACATGCACTCAAGCATGTCTTTTATTCTGTTCAGGGAGAGCTGGAAGCGTAACCAGGCAGTGAAGCATGTGTTCTCCTGGGTGCTGGTTCAGGTTGGACGACCCTGTTTAACGGAGTATTTGGAGAAGGTGTTTCCGCCGTCTTTGCTTATATCTGATGATTATCACACAGAAAACAAAGTATTGGGTGTGCACTGCCTGCATCACATTGTTCTCAATGTGGTAAGTCATTTTTGTAAATATTTTTCACCACAACTGTCTTTTTATGCAAAAAATGTTCCAGAATCTAAATCTGCCATTATAAAATGCAACATTAATGAATTCTAGAATTACCTTCTCCATTCGCATTCAAGTAAGCTCCATGAAATAAACTGATGGAGTAATGTTAAATATGCTTGTAATTCAATAAATAGTTAACATTCTACAGCTGTTCATGTACCGTTAAAGATTGTTGTGTCTCTGAATTTTAGTCACTTTAGGGTCAAATCAACCATATTTCTGAAACTTCCCTGGGTCAAAATTTTTATTTTGTTAATATTTTTTCTGAAGAAAGACAAACATAAATAGTGATTAAAGCCAAAATATTAAATGCAAAATGATCATTTTCACCTGAGATTTGGAGCCAAATTACAGAGGGGTAAAACTGACTTCAAAGAGATGGCAGCATCATTATTTTATTTTTACACAGAGATTGGTAGGTCTATTAGATATGTCTGTTTACTTTAGCAATCTTTGTTGCATTATATGCCAACGGTGACAGTTGGGAAAAAGTGCTTGTGCTTTCTTCCTTCTTTTTGCCTGAAGTTTGCATGTCTGTAACCCCAGAAGTATTAAAGATATCTTAATATCCTTAAATAATAAAATAATATCCTGGTTTTAACAAACATTTCTTTAGGTATCTTCATTTTAAAAGGCCTATATGGTTTCAGGTTGATATGCAGTTCTTAGTGGGGTTCCATGAGTTAATTGGTAAATTTTACACATTTCTAGTGGTTGAAAATCAAATGTGGGTCACTTTGCATACAGCTGATACTTTTTTCTTTTAAAGAAGAATATCTCAAAAACAAATAATGTGTATCATTTTTTTCTATCAACACAGTTGCATAGAGTATGCCTGTCTTGAGTGCCATGAATACTCTTTTTCCAAAGTTTGCGTGCCTGTTTACCCATTTTCAATGGTCGAAAATCTTCACTTTTACATGCAGCTGATACTTATTCCATTTAAAGGGGAATGTCTTAAGAATAAATAGAAGGAAACAAGATAAATTCTAGTTTAAACTATCAAAACAATTGCATAAGACATACCCATCTGAGTGCAAAAAATACACAGAAATGGTCAAGTTGAGGCACATTAACTTGCTTTCAAAAGTGTGTTTATACGAATCTATATTTGAATCAGTTTCAGGGATAATTGGAAGAAGTGTTTTTCTTAATTTTAACAGCTTCTGAAGCTTCCCAAGAGTTCAAATATGCAGTATCGTAACTACGTTACCACATTGACATCCCCATATCTCTGGGATTGAACCATATATAAAATGGTCTTAAAAATGGAAAGTATTATTTTATTTTTTTTAAGAATTAGAAACTTGAAGGATATTAAGAGATCTTTAATACTTATTACAGCCATGCAAATTTTGGGAGGAGAGTATTCATGGCACTCAGACAGGTATATTCTATGCAATTGTGTTAATAGAAAAATATATATTTTAGTTTCATCATTATTTACCACTGAAAATGTGTACAATTTAACAATCACTCATGGAGCCACAGATATCCATATCGCTGGGGTTGAACCATATAGGGCCTTTTAAAATGAAAAAAGTTTGATTAAAAACAAGAATCTAAAAGGATATTAAGATATCTTTAATACTTCTTGAGTTACAGGCAAGCAAACTTGGGGCAAAAAACACAAGTGCTTTTTCCCATTTTTGAATATTGGTGCAACAAATAACAAATGCAACAAAGATTTCTAAAGTTGACAGATTGTTCTAATAGACCTACCAATCTCTGTGTAAAAATAAAATATTGATGCTGCCATCTTTCTAGTGTCATTTTTACCCCACTGTAATTTGGCTCCAAATCTCAAGTGAAAATTGTCATTTTGACCCCCCTCCACAAAATAGTGGATTACTCATACATTCAAGAAAATATTTTTGCTTTCTTCTTTATTTATACATTTCTTTCACCAGATTTTTTTTTATTAAAATCAAAATATTAGCTGGGGACCACTTGTTGAGTTGACACGGAATGACCCTTTAATAATGTGCTCCTGGCATTCATAAGAGAGACATCAAACCCTGGAGAACATTTATAAGTCGTTGTATTTTTTTAATTGATACAAGTATTTGATGTGTTCATTTGACTTTCTCCTTCCTTAGCCTGGTGCTGATCTGAGGCAGTTCAACAGAGCTCAGGTGCTCTATCATGCTGTATTCAATCACTTACACACATCTGAGGCCACGCTTATACAGGTGATGCTTTCACATGTGCTTACTCGAATGCAGATGTGTGGTTTTCATTTTTAGATTAGGTTATGTATTTCTTTCTTTTTTATATTATCTTTAGGTTGTGCTGCCCTGCCTTATAGACTTGCTGTCAGTCCTTGAGAAACCTCCAGCCCTTGCAGGTACACGGCGTAAACAAAATCGATTTGACAATATGCTCCGGCACGTCTTGACATACATGGAAATGGAGCACAAGCTTGACCTTCGTCGTGTATATGCCAGAAATCTTGTCTTCCTTATTGAGAGGTGAGGACTAAATTATTAAGGTAGGCATCTCGATATAAGTTATTTCAGTAATTGGTTCCTATTATATGCAACACTTGCTAATAATTGTTGTCAAACATACGCCTTTAGAAATTACCTTCTATTTTAGCTGATTAGTTCACCCAAATATGAAAATTATAACATCATTACTCACCCTCATGTTGTTCCAAACCCATAAAACTTTTGTTCATAAACAGTATTTGTAATATTTTCTAATCATTCTTGTAAAGTTAAAAGTTGAAATTGAAAGTTCCCTTTTTTGTGAGTGACTAGAAAATTTTGGGCGAAAATTGCAGTATAATAATTAATAATAATTTTTCGCGCACATTTAGAATATTCTTAGCTAGATTGTGCGTAATTGTGATAATATTGCTCATCTTTAGATACTTTAGGTTACAAGTTGTCTGTCATTTATTATTTCATGTTGTTATCTTAAAGGATGGGTATAGTAATTATTCGTCACATGAAAAGGCTGGAGAGGGTGATTGTTGGATATTTGGAAGTCTCGGATGCTCCAGAGGAGAAATGCAGACTGAATATCCTGGAGGCTCTGCAAAAGACTCTACAGATTGCTTGGCCATGGTGACCATCCAAAGCACTATACATCACCAATGCTTCAGTGCTACTACATGAAATTGACTTTTTAATTCAGTTCTGAGATTATTCCACTCTCTTCTTGTATGCTTTTTTCAGATTTTTGCTTAATACTCTAAACACAATGTTTTTTTTATATATATATGTATCTCTCTAGTATGGAGAAGAGGATGGGTTTGCTAACTCAGAGTCTTCTGAGGTTTCTGGTTGACATCTCATCAGACTCATTACCCACTCAGCTGAAAGAGCACCTCATGACCGAAGCATCCCAATGTTTACTGCTGCTCAACCACTGCTCAAAGGGAAAACTACAGGTGAGAATATCGATTCTGAATTTTGTGCAATCTTGTGATTTATAAAAGCTCCAACTTCAACCAGAGAAGTAAAAACTGTCATCCTGTGTTCAGATAAAAGTTGATGAAAATTTAAAATGATAAACCGTTATATTAATATCAATTTATAAGCCTAATCTTTTATAAGGGACTAATTCTAATTTACTAAGCTTTTATCTTAAAGCTTTTAAGCTTTTAGAGATCTTGTTCTTCTGATAGATATTGAATGCAGTTTTTACATATATTAAATCCACTTTCCCATTTTCTCCTTGCCTTATTTCACACTCTTTTTTTTAGACTCTTCTGAGAGAGGTAGACAGCAGTTGTGTCCCTGACGCTGTGTTGATGTGTATTCAGAAAATCACTGCAGCACCACTGTGTCAATAAGCTGTAAGCTGGCAATAATACTTGCCCCTTTTCCCATTTATGGAGGTGAAGTTAGCTGAGTAGAATCTGTAATAAAAAATACGGTAATACACTCTGTGTTTGGACTATCCAAGGGAACTGTTTATACATATTTGAGAGACCGAGAGAGAAATAAAATAAAGCTAAAACAACCTGACTTGAGAGTTGATTTCCTCCAAAGTCTTTTCTCAATTACCTTTTAAATAAACATTTTGAATAAACTGTACTTCTGTATTTAATATAGTAACTTTAAAAGAGACCTGGCTGTGTACAACAAGGTGTTTGTCCTTAGTAAATGCATTCGTAAATACAAGTTATACTTTTTTTCTAAATGACTTCAGGTAACCTGTAAATAACATATTCATTCTAATGTGTCCAATATAGTTTTAAAAGACCTGGAAAGTGCCTTCCATTAGCATCCCCATTCATTCCAGTCAGTGGCATCTGCATGGTTAGTGCAGGTTACCTGAAAGTACATTTTTGTTCATAGTGCTTTGTTCTGGTATTGGGTGTTGCATGCCTTGCTGATCATGTTTTCTCAACTGCATAAATTAAATGTCAACCAACTTACCACTACAAATTCAATAAATATATATATATACATATATACAGTGGGAAAAATAATTACTTGATCCCCTGCTGATTTTGTAAGTTTGATCACTTACAAAGAAATGAAGGGTCTATACTTTTTATGGTAGGTTTATTTTAACAGATAGAGACAGGATATCAACTAAAAAATCCAGAAAAACACATTATATAAAGATTGCAAATTGGTTAGCGTTTGATCGAGTGAAATATGTATTTGATCCCCTACCAACCAGCAAGAATTCTTCCTCCTACAGGTTGTGCCCATGTGGAACAGATTAGCCCTGTTACTTTAAGAAAGTACTCCTAAAGTCAGCTCGTAATGTGTATAAAAGACACCGGTCCACAGAATCTGTATCCTCCATTCCAACCTCTCCACCATGGGCAAGGTTAAAATGTCAGGGACCAGATTGTAGACCTGCACAAGGCTGGAATGGGCTACAAGACCATCATCAAGAAGCTTGGTGAGAAGGAGACTTTTGTTGGTGTGATTATTCGGAAATGGAAGAAATACAAAATGAAAAATCAATCGCCCTCGGTCCGGAGCTCCATGCAAGATCTCGCCTCATGAGGAAGGTGAGGGATCAGCCCAGAACTACACAGGAGGAGCTTGTTAATGATCTCAAGGCAGTTGGTACCACAGTCACCAAGCAAAGCCG
Source organism: Gila orcuttii (assembly GCA_026230005.1). Taxonomy (NCBI): domain Eukaryota; kingdom Metazoa; phylum Chordata; class Actinopteri; order Cypriniformes; family Leuciscidae; genus Gila; species Gila orcuttii. The sequence goes on along the minus strand of JAPDVR010000015.1, from coordinate 13,503,428 downwards.
CAATGGATTGAAATCCTGCAGCGCCCGCAAGGTCCCCCGGCTCAAGAAGGCACATTTACAAGCCCATCTGAAGTTTGCCAATGAACATCTAATGATTCAGAGAAAGTGCTGTGGTCAGATGAGACCAAAATTGAGCTCTTTGGCATCAACTCAACTCGCCGTGTTTTAAGGAAGAGAAATGTTAACTATGACCCCAAGAACACCATCCCTACACTGCACTGAGGTGGAAACATCATGCTTTTGGGCTGTTTCTCTGCTAAGGGTACAAGACGACTTCACCGTATTGAGGGGCTGATGGACGGGGCCATGTACCGTCAAATCTTGGACGAGAACTTCCTTCCCTCAGCCATAACACTGAAGATGGGTCGTGGATGGCTGTTCCAGCCTGACAATGACCCAAAACATACCGCCATAGCAACAAAGGAGTGGCTCAAGAAGAAGCACATTAAGGCCTAGCTAGTCTCCAGATCTTAATCCTATCCACCTTTTTCCTGGTTAGCGAATTTACCCATGATTAATAGCGGGTTTGAACCGGAAGCCGGTTGTCCTTTTCCGGTTCGAAGCTTTATGAAGATTAAGCGCCGCTTGCTCAGAACGCCGCAGTGATGTACTGGTTAGAAAATATTTGAAATAAGTAGGGCTGCCCTGCCCGTGCACGACTGAAGTTGGGTTGGAAGTTATGTATACTATATGGGAGAGAATGCTAAACCATAATGATCGTTTTCGTAATATATTGCCTATTCTGCATCTCAACGCACGCATAAGCTTGCCACAAAAAAAACGTCAAAAGTAATGATTATGCATTAAACATTTGAATTGTTTATTAATAACTAGTGTTTTCTGTAAGTGTCGACTGCAAAGATAAATTTGATGATGCTGACTCGCCATCTGCGCAGTAGTGAACGCGCCTATAGAGAGAAATGCACACTTCATACGAATTAACCTATACAGTACATAAGCAGAGAGCAGCCCATTTCTGCTCGTTTTTAATTATTTTGTTTAAAAGTACAAATTTCAAGCTTTCTATAGATATACTTCTCATGTATGTGAGGCAAGTAGCCTAACTTATACGCTGAGTTTCGTTTATTAATAAGACGCGCTCCAGTTCACGCGCCCGCGCCTCCGTGTCTGAAACTGAATCGTCTACTATATTTGCTGCTTATTTATTATTCCAGGCAGTTTGTTGAAAAGACATTGATAAAAATGAAGATACAATTTATACTAAACGAAATTCACTTTAAAGAAAGGCTTTCTACGAAACAAAACTTAATAAGTGGTCAAAATCATGTCTGAGCCATTTCAAATGTTTTCCGATATTGGGCATCTTATGATCCTATCTGACTCATCTCATGCGGTCCCTTTTCATATAATCAACATAGATGAAATAAATAAAATAAAAAACATTATATTGTGAAACTTAAACATAAAACGTATGTTTAGTTGTTGTTTTTTTTTACTTATATTTAAGCCTCAGCCTCACACTGCTCCGCTTTGCTCACATGTTCTGGTGTGTAGCCTATATACATGCATGTGTGCGTGATGTGATGGAGGGGTGCGATTTTCGAATAATAATTGAATAATACCCAGCGATCTTCGAATATTATTTTTGCTTGAAATGCCCATCCCTACTGGTAACGTATTGCACCTTTTTCGTTGGATGCTTCAGTTTTAGCGCAGCTAACCAAAAACGTCTACTCTGGCACTGAATGTAGCTAATACGAACCGGACATAGGCATTCTCTCCTTTTTATCGTATGCTCAAAGCTCCCAGTTTCTAAAAAGTTTTTTTTTATCTACTTTGAATTGTTAACACAACCAACAACAGCACATGTAGAGCCTGAACTCACTCACTGCTAATACAGTACGAACCGGAAGTAGGCAACCGGAGTCGTCGTCATGGCGGCGCGCATTGTATAGAGCAGAATAAGGTGGATTGAAAATCTGTGGAGGGAGCTGAAACTTTGACTTGCCAAGCGTAAGTGCATTTCACTTACTGAATTTGCATTTTCAGTAAGTGAAATGCAAATCAATTTATAACCTTTATATTATGTTTTTTCTAGATTTTTTGGTTGATATTTGTCTCTATCTGTTAAAATAAACCAACCATAAAAAGTATAGACCTGTCATTTCTTTGTAAGTGGGCAAACTTACAAAATCAGCAGGGGATCAAATAATAATTTTCTTCACTGTATACTATATATTGCACAGTGGATACTAGAGGTGCTCTAAATCGCTCTCAAGGAGGGAAGTTTCTTCTATTTTTTTTTCCCACTTGTTTTTTTGCCGCTCCCTCTTAACGGATACCGGTATTTAAAAAGGGCCACTAAATCCTGCAATAATACTAACAGCACTGCAGTTTTTAATAAAATCATGAGCATTGATCTTTTTTTGGAGCCCCAAATTATCTTATCTTGAGCATGATGAATGGTACTTCAACATTGTGCAATGCTTAGAGAAGAACCAATGGTTTCTTTTAGATGATGTAAAGGATTTTGCTCTTATGTCATGGGTCTGAGTAGCTTTTTTACTCAGGGATTTCACTCTAAATTTTTTCTTTGCAATAAATGCTTTGAAAGTATGTGTACTTGTCTTACTAACAGCATTTTCAATGTAGGCAGTCTTGACTGTTTAAATGTTTTCTAGTGATCTGCAGTGTAATTGCTGGTGGGTGTATGAGATGTAAAAGATGATCCAAATAAAACATGCATTCAAACAACACAATACTTAACATTTATACATTGTTTTTCCCATTAGAACACCAGCTACAATCAAACTATCAGGCACTAAAATATATAGCATGTATGCTATTCCAAATAAAGTTTATTATTGCATGAATATGGGTCAAAGTTGACCCAAAAGTACACAATGGAACATCATTAAAAAAAAATGATGCTTTGCAACAGCATAAACACAGATGAAAGAGGTCAACAATCCCACCACACTAGAGATTTTGATTCTTGTACATTGTTATTAAATGTAGGTGTAGTAAAAGATCATGTTCCATGATTTGGAAATGTTCCACAAGGGAGCAGAGTTACAACTGTTGGTGTGCACATCAGTTTAGTCTCTACGTGGCCTTGCTTTTCTGAGCTGGTTCTACTTCTTGTTCATATTCTATCTCCACATAGGCCCGTTTTTTCCTGATTGGGCCTTTGAGTGGAGCTTTTCCTTTTGTTTTGGCCTTGCTCTTTTCCTCCAACTCTTCCTCACTGGATTCCTCTTCATCATCATCTTCCTCATCACTGCTTCCCTTCAGGTTGTTCATATCCTGTAAAACAAAAAAGGATTTAGATAATGTCACTCTCAGATATTAAATCATGTTTTTTATGTAACATTTTACATCTAAATTACCTCAAAATCACTGAGATCACTCTCTTCAATCTCATCCTCAGCAATAAATTCTCTCGTCCCAGACACCTGAAAGACAGGAAAAAAAAACAGCTTGGCCAACACAGGGATAAATTAAATATTAAAATAAAATATAAAGTCATTTTAAATTATAATATGATGCAGCCTTGGTGAGCAAAGGAGACTTTTGTTTTTTAATCTCACCATCTCCAAACTTTTGAAAAGTGTATACACACTGTCCTGTAATAGACATACAATTAATAAAAATGCTGCTGACATGAAAATACCTCTTCGTCTTCCTCTTCCTCTGATTCTGATTCACTCTCCTCATCCTGTTTTTCCATAGCTTTATCAAAGGCGTGGATGGGGAAGTTGTATATGTCTCCATACTAAAATGAAAAAGGAAACTTTAAATGCAATCACTGATCTGGCACAAAAGCAGGAAAAGCATGTGCCAAAGATCCACGTACGGTTCCTTGTTTTAGACGGTCTAGCAGTTCTTTTTCTATAGCATTTTCCAGCTGAGCAGCAATAAGGGCTTTTTCCTGTTGGAGGGAAGGAAGAGTGAGTAAATAACACTCAAATTCAATTCCACATTTAATCCCAAGAGTTATTTTAAATAAGGGCACCCCAGAGGGGAAGAGAACTAAGCCAAGTCTGTATAAACACTCAATAAACAAAATAAAAAATACAGGATATAAAAATATTCAGGATTGCATGCATCATCAGTAAATCACTCACCTCCCTCCTCTTTTCTCGTCTCTCTACTTTTCTACTGAGTGGAACCAGTTTTCTCCTGGATACAAAAAAGGCACCATGTAAGAGATAATATACATGGTAAGCCAGGCAATGTAAAGTACACAATTGTTCACCTTTTAATTAAATTTGTTAAAGAAATGAATACTGATCAAAAGTGACAGTAAAGACATTTACATTGCTACAACAGATTTCAATTAAATGCCATTATTTTTAAATTTATATTCAAAAAATCTTTAAAATGGTTTCCACAAAAATACAAAGCAGCAGCACAACCATTTTCAACATTGACAATTAAATGTTTCTTGAACACAAAATAAGTATATTATATTTATTTATGAAGGATCATGTGACATTACTAATCTGGCCGAGTAATGGCTACTGAAAATTTAGCTTAGCCAAAACAGGAACATATAACATTCTAAAATACAATAAATATTTTAAATTGTAATAATGTTTTACAATATTACTGTACTGCATTTTCAATCATATAAGCCTTTTAACAAGCGAGTTATTTCAGAAACATAAAAAATACTATTTTGAGCTGAAATTATTTGATGTGAGAAGAGAGATCATAGAATGACACAATGGAACTAGATAGCACAACATTAACAGCACTGCACTACTGGTGCACTGAATGCAGGAATTGAACTGAAGAAAGGTAGGCCTACTCACTGTCGTTTCAGTGTGAGTTTGCGTATTCTAATGAGATACTGAGTGATCTTCGTCAAGCGCTGTTTGCACTTGTGTCTGATGTACCGCGGCCAATAGATAAGGTTCTCATCAATCTGTTCCAAAGCCTTCGCATAGTTTCTATCAAGTTTCACCTGAGAAAGAGTTAAAGTATAGTAGCATGAGCATAATAAACATTTTAATGCGAACGATATCAAATGATCCATGTTTCTTGCTCGTTTTGACCCTCATACCTTCTCCCACATGCGAGCAGGGAATGCTGCTCTCTCAATAACTTTCATGTAAAGATAACACTGGCCTAATGAAACAGAACAGTTGCAATGATCAAGAAACAAATATTCAAAAACATTTTGATTACGTTTAAAGTCCATATAGGGTTGCAAAAACATTTTTAAAATGATTAGCATACCTTTATCCTCTCTTACAGTAGCATACTGACTGTTGGCAAGAGGACATGATGAACGATTGCAAAGGCCTGTGATGTTGTATTCGTTTCGACAAAACAGTTGAGTTTTCGTTCTTCAACGACAAGAAAAACAAAAAGTTAGAAGTCATATTCTTCCACAATTTGAGGAATTGACATAAAAAGTAGAAAAAAAATTAGTAGAGGCAATCACATATACTTACTTTACTTTGTAGGAACAAAAACTCTTACTGCCGATAAGGTCCCATATAACCTTTAAAAGAAAGATGATTAAATATCAAGGATTATGTTCAACAGCGTAAAATAAACTATTTTATAGGTCATTCTTTAATTAATTACAACGACCGGTATTTTACTGCTAAAACAGAAACATCACAACCTATGAAATATTATTTTGATAAGATTTTTTTTAATTATTACTGTTTCAGTAAAATTTTATCAGTAAAATCATCCGGGTTGATTGCAATAAAAAAAATAATATATATATATATATATATATATATATATATATATATATATATATATATTATAAATTGTATGTTATATTTTCATTCGCTTTTCTTGTAACTGTTAGCGCTTTACTCACGTCGTCGTGTTGCATTCTGACAGCTTGTTTTGGACGGTCGTCACTTTGAAAGTTGTGCACTGTACATAAGTTTAGGCACCTTAACGTAAATACCAACGCTAATTTGATATAATGAAATTAACGATAAAATGTTTCTAATAACCCAATCGACTGTGATCAAACAAACACCACATGGAAGATACAGGCGGCAGCCATGTTAACAGTGTAACAGCAATAGTCTTCTTCTAAAGGCGATTCACTCTTTAGGCGGAATATCGCCATCTACTGTACTGGAGAACAAACAGTATTTCTTGCATGGGTTCATGAAGTTTAAATTCCGTGGACCAGAGTGCATGTTAGTCTAAATAAAAAAAAAATTAAAAAGTAAGATGCCACAATACACATATTTAAAGAAAGTGCATAAAATGCAGTTTAATTTACATCACATAACCCATTTTCATGCAAACCCATTTTGTTTCATAGTGTTGATTTCAACCCTGTGTGACCCAGTCTTAGACAATAAACTATCAGTAAAATATCCCCTAAAATATTATAAAATATTTCCTCCCTGGCAATTTATCCTTTCTACTGTCTGTGCATCTCCCTGTGTTACTATTGTCCCATCTTATTTGCTATTTATTCATTAACTTTTTTAATTTTAAAATCGATTTTGCCTCCTCCTTTCCCATAGGTACTTTAACACCCACCTCCCTCTTATTTATAGTGCTTTTTCATATTCAATAGGAATACCGATTATATCACGTTTATTCCCAAACCTTAAATAAACCTAAACCTAATAAAGACTTTAAAGTGTGGCAACTTCAAAGTGTGACCATCCAAAGACCATCCTACAGAAAATACACGAAGGTTGATAAATGTAATTACATTTTATAATAACTCTATGCCTAAAAACAAACCACCTTTCTTAATAGCATCACCAGATGCATAAAAAGCATTTGACAGGGTGGAGTGGTCATTTCTATTTTCCACACTTCTTCATTTCAGTTTTAAAACACATTTTTCTAGCTGGATTAAAATACGCAATAAATACCCTGTAGCCTGGGAGCAAGTAATTGTTTTGCAAGTTTTAAGTAAGTCTCAAGTCTTTGCATTTCTTGCTGTACTCTAAAAAAAAAAAAAATCATACTGCCTCCAAATGGTAATGTTTTTGAAAGTCTAGTTTGCTCACCAAGGCTGGATTTATTTGATGTGGTAAAATACAGTAATATTGTGAAATATAACAATTTAATATAACTGTTTTCTATTTAAGATTTAATTGATTCATGTGATGGCAAAGCTGAGTTTTAAGCATCTTTACAATAAAGAAATCATTGTGAGAGGGGGGGGGGGGGGGGACATTTAAAACGATCAATGTTTAAAACAATTATTTAAAATAGAAATCTTTGGTAACAAATGTCTTTAACTGTCACTTTTGACCAATTTAATGCATCAGTGTTGCATAGAAGTATTAATTTCCCTCAAAATAAAAATAAAAATCTTACTCAACCAAACTTATGAACGGTAGTACGTATTTTCACCTGGTGGCAAAAAATATGGGACTTTTCAAACATGCCATTCCAGCCACATATGTTAAACCTTGTTTAAATGTTTAACGTCTGTTGATTTTTATTGACTTTCAGGTATTTTAAGAGTATCATATCAAAGCAGAAAATATTAAACATTTAGGGCTTTGTTTGAGAGAACTTAAAAGCTGACTCTAACGTATTTCAAACTATTTAAATGGTAGTAACTTCGACGAGTAGTGTCCTCTCATCAATGTTAAAAAATGACATTGCCTGTGCTTATGAATATGGAAATAAAAATACAGCTTAATCATAACAGATTCAAACAAGAAAGCAGAGAAGTCAGATTTAGTATTTGGTGAAAATAAACTGCCAGTTTAATAACCATACAATAAAACCTGTAAATACCAATGAATTGTACTAAAAAAAAAGATCGTAACAAAAAAAAAGAAAGAAAAGATGATAAATGCACAACCAGCTAAAGTGGAACAAAGGGAATTATCAGGAAGGACGATTAGAGTTCACAACCCCTGATCCCCAATACACTCACTCTTATTTTCCAACACACACATACAAATGCACACGCTCACACAGCCACTCAGTTACTCTCTGTTAGTGGCAGTCACTTACAGACACTCAGAGATACATAATGTACAGGGTTAGATAATCAGTACACATTAAATTCACAAACAAAATGACTGGACCTGCTATAATGTCAGCATATCACCCACCCCCCTCCCAGCCACTGGTGTCTGTAAGGGGCTTCACTGAGCATCCTGCGGGTGCTGATCATCAATAAGTAGGTATAGGGGAGGAGGCTGGGAACTGAATGGAGAGGGGTGGGTGGTTTTGGGTGGAATGAGGTGAAGGGTTGGTGGAAGCCATTTGTGTATTTAAAATGGATGTGGGTGTTTGGAGATCAGTGCGGCTCCCTTAGTTCTCATTATCACCTGCTTCGTCACCCTGGTTTTCTGACGTCCAAAGCTGCAGGTATAAGAATCAATATAATATATGAGTTAATAAAGCAATGAAAGACATAACTGGTGCAGAATCTGTGACGGAGGACTCACAGTGAGGTTGTCCCTTAGAAGCTGCATGATCAATGTGCTGTCTTTGTAGGAGTCCTCATTTAAAGTGTCAAGCTCAGCAATAGCTTCATCAAAAGCCTGTAATAGAAGCTCAAATTTCTCATTTTGGCTGAATGAGTGAAATAAACTGAATGATGTTTGAGCCATATGCATCAGAAGTACCAATGTAGTAAAATAAATAAAATACACACATTTATGTGTGACTAGAGGCTGTTCACACAGGATGTGTTGTTACAACTATCTGAGATAAAAAATAAAATAAATATATATATATATATACACTCACCTAAAGGATTATTAGGAACACCATACTAATACTGTGTTTGACCCCCTTTCGCCTTCAGAACTGCCTTAATTCTACGTGGCATTGATTCAACAAGGTGCTGAAAGCATTCTTTAGAAATGTTGGCCCATATTGATAAGATAGCATCTTGCAGTTGATGGAGATTTGTGGGATGCACATCCAGGGCACGAAGCTCCCGTTCCACCACATCCCAAAGATGCTCTATTGGGTTGAGATCTGGGGCCGTATTCACAAAGAATTTTAAGGCTAAAAGTAGCTCCTAACTGGCGAATTTAGGAGCAACTCCTAAAAATAATGGGCGTGTCACTCCTAACTTTAGGACTCCTAATTTTTTTCACTAAGAGTAATTCATGAAGCATTTTAGCCCTAAAAGTAGCACCTAAGTCTGGGACAGCTTAAAAGAAGTCGAGAGGACTCCTAACTCACTAAGACCTATTCACAAAGGATTGTAGCGCATACCACCGCCTCTCGCAGTCGTCCGGAGTCCGCGACACAAGCGGGAATGCTGGATTGATCTGCAAACAAATCCTCTCCCATGTCTCACGCTTAGTTTTACTTGATATCCCAGTGTCGAATTTCCCTTTTATTTTTATTTTATTTTATTTTTCAGCACCAACTGGGCCAGCAGCAGTAACTGATCCTGCGTCCAGTTGGGCTTTCTTTTCCGTTTTGACGAGTTCATAATCCACCGTCATTCAACTATTACATTACTTCAATAGGAGCAACATTTCCTTGCTTTAAGTAGTCTATTTAGGCTATGGAAGCTTGTTTCCGCCACAGAATGAAAAATAAAAAAGGTAATTGCGACTTTTTATCTCACAATTGCGACTTTATTTCTCACAATTCTGACTTCATATCTCGCAATTGTGAGATAAAAAGTTGCAATTATTTTTTTAAATTTTTATTCAGTGGCGGAAACAAGCTTCCATACTAATAGGATGTCAATTAACCAAGCAAGTGTTAATGCAAGTGTCATTATTAGGCAAGTGGCGGTTTCATTAGGGTATTAGGCTACCTTAATTGAATTGAATTCACCACTTTTCTCTCTCTCTCTGCCTTTTTAGAATTACACTTCACTGGGGCCTGCACAAACATGTCATTATATATGCATTTCGATGACATTACTATTGTTATTTTGTGTAGGACACAGACATATTTAGATGTTGTAATTCCATGATTTGTTGCGTCTGTGTTATGTTCCGCATGATGGCCCTGTCATCTAACAACCAATCACCGTGATCTTTGCGAGGAAACTCGTGCATGAGAATTGACGTCATCCCTAGCAACGAAGACTCACTCTTAGTTTAGGAGTTGTCATTTTTCCTTACTAAGAGTAGGTCTGAAAGGCGTTGTGAATAACTTTTAAGAGAAAACTCCTAGCTAAAATATTTTAGTGTGATTTAGGAGTACTCCTAGTGGTAAAATAAATTTCTTTGTGAATACGGCCCCAGGTGACTGTGGGGGCCATTTTAGTACAGTGAACTCATTGTCATGTTCAAGAAACCAATTTGAAATGAGCTTTGTGACATGGTGCATTATCCTGCTGGAAGTAGCCATCAGAGGATGGGTACATGGTGGCCATAAAGGGATGGACATGGTCAGAAACAATGCTCAGGTAGGCCGTGGCATTTAAACGATGCCCAATTGGCACTAAGGGGCCTAAAGTGTGCCAAGAAAACATCCCCCACACCATTACACCAGCACCACCAGCCTGCACAGTGGTAACAAGGCATGATGGATCCATGTTCTCATCCTGTTTATGCCAAATTGTGACTCTACATCTGAATGTCTCAACAGAAATCGACACTCATCAGACCAGGCAACATTTTTCCAGTCTTCAACTGTCCAATTTTGGTGAGCTTTTGCAAATTGTAGCCTCTTTTTCCTATTTTTAGTGGAGATGAGTGGTACCCGGTGGGGTCTTCTGCTGTTGTAGCCCATCCGCCTCAAGGTTGTGTGTGTTGTGGCTTCACAAATGCTTTGCTGCATACCTCGGTTGTAACGAATGGTTATTTCAGTCAAAGTTGCTCTTCTATCAGCTTGAATCAGTCGGCCCATTTTCCTCTGACCTCTAGCATCAACAAGGCATTTTCGCCCACAGGACTGCCGCATACTGGATGTTTTTCCCTTTTCACACCATTCATGTAAACCCTAGAAATGGTTCTGCGTGAAAATCCCAGTAACTGAGCAGATTGTGAAATACTCAGACTGGCCCGTCTGGCACTAATAACCATGCCACGCTCAAAATTGCTTAAATCACCTTTCTTTCCCATTCTGACATTCAGTTTGGAGTTCAGGAGATTGTCTTGACCAGGACCACAACCCTAAATGCATTGAAGCAACTGCCATGTGATTGGTTGATTAGATAATTGCATTAATGAGAAATTGAACAGGTGTTCCTAATAATCCTTTAGGTGAGTGTATGTAAACATGCATGGCCGTTTTTGGCGACTGTGCCTTGTCTCAATGTTTGGCAAGTTGAAAACAATCCAGCTTTTGTTAAACACAAGAACTTGTCCTGTGTGAACAGCCCTTAATGTTGCTAGTCATTTAGATACTAACTGTCTTGGCGAGGTGACAGGCATTCTCAGGAGAGTTGAGGATCTCGTAGTAAAAAACTGAAAAGTTGAGGGCAAGACCCAACCGTATGGGGTGCGTGGGCTGCATGTCCTTCTTGCTTATCTCAAAAGCATCCTGGTAAGCCTTCTGAGAGCTCTCAACCGTGGCTGAGAACAACAAAAAGATACTTTTGTGTTGATCACATACATAAAAGCCAAATATACTTCAGAATTAATTTTATATAATTGTCATACAGTCAGACAGATATTAGACATTTCCCAATATAAAATAATATTGCTATATTACTTTATATTTCCCAATATAAAGTAATATAGCACGATAGTGAACATGCACTGTATTGTTATAGTGGGCACTATAACGGATCACTATCATGGACATTACGAATAGTGGTCGACCGATATATCGGCCGATTATTTGACATTTTTAAAATATCGCCATTGGCCAGTTTTTCTGATTGGCCGGTGTGTTGGAAGCGGGACTTTTATTTTGACGGGCGGCGCTGAGAACACCAGCGCCTGAGAAGAGAACGGCAGCATCTGATCACACAGCGCTCACTCACATTCTCCGTCTTTATTAGTTTATGATCTCTGTCAGTGATATCTAATACTTTGTTGGACAGAATTGGTATACAAAGAAAGTAAATGGTATGCGAAAAAGTAAAGCGATCAGGCAAACAATCAGGCTAAAATACTTGCGCATTTGCTGAATGTTGACGGTAAATGAGAATCTACATCATTTAAACAAATCTCTGAATATCTAATAAACATTTAAGTACACAAACCTTGCAGATTTAATCGAATCCAGCTGTGATATCTTGTGAAGTGTGCATTTGTAGCCGGGATAAACATGTTACTGTGAGTGACGTGGTCCGTGCGAAGTGAGTAAATGCGAACAGAAGATCAGCTTCAGCTTTACCTTTTTCCTAATAATTTATTAAATATTGATTAAAATAAATATAAAGTATATATATATATATATATATATATATATATATATATATATATATATATATATACACACATATACTTTATATTTATTTTAATCAATATTTAAAATTATATATATAGGCCTATATAAATATCGGCTTTATATAGGCTTTCTAAGATATCGGAAATCAAAAAAACAATTTCGGTCGACCACTAATTACGAATTATTCTGATTTTTAGAACACTGATGGGATTCTGGCAGAACGAGTGGAGGTGCACTGGATGGAAATGCACATTCACTCTCTGACAGTAGATGGCACTTATGGAACAGCAGAAATGCAGCTTTTACCCCAGAAACAAACCTGCATTGTGTTTCTGAACGGTATTTAAATGATTTAAACAGCCATTTTGATTTTTGTATTCACAATGGTGTTCATCACAGCACCAAATTCTTTAAATTCTTAAAGATTTAATAGTAAATTTATTTTTAAATTTAAATATTTTTACATTTCAGCTTTAGCAATTATCATAACATGAAAATGTAATACTGTCACATGACTAATAGATAGATATAGTGACACAATAGTAATAAGTTTGTGTGCAGAAAACCAAAGTTAAGTTCACATTTAGCTGAAAAACCAAAACCGAAAATAAAGTTTCTTGAATTAAATTTGGGTAACGGAACTCTTCATGATGATGTTCAGAGGTTGTATACTCAGGTGATAAATTAAACCAGTCGTAGTGAAGTTCTTCAACAACAATCTGCCTCTCTAGATTTCAGCTGAACAAATGTTACATATTGCTAATCTAGTATCATTTTCTGGTCACGAAGAAGAGCATCAACACTGCTGACATGTTTCCCTGTAGTAGCTTATCCATTTTGTATTCACAAAGAAGACACTTAACCTCTTGATGCACAAAACCCCTTTGAGCCCAAAACTGAAGTTATATCTTGTCCAAAGACTATAAATATAGAAAGAAGGTTCACTCCTATTACTTATAAATGGGAGAAACTGCAAGGCGCAATATGGTGGAATAGTCCGGCCTTCTAAAGTAAAAGAGACAACTTTTGATTGGTAAAGTCATTGCGTCACTGCAGCTGCCGTTAGAAGACTCGTGCTTAGGACTGCACCTGCGCATTGGCTCGTCTAGCCTTAAAAAAAAAGCTTTTTTAATGCTATTTGAACATAACAAACAACATTTATGGGAAAGTTAATGTCAGATTTTGTTGCTGATTTGAAATATGTTATTTAATTATGAGTTCGGCAAGCAGTTTTTGAGATTTCAGGATTCCCCCATTCAAATAGGTAGGACTTGGTCTTGGATGCTCAAAATAGCTGCCCAGAGGCTTTGCAAATATGGCCAGCGAGTGAACAGACTTTCTTTGAAAGGGACTTTGACCGGATGAGAGCAGCGCAACTAAAAGCAATAAAACTTATAATAAACAGTGATTATGTCTACACCGGATGTGGCATCACATAAGAACAATGATGGATAGCAGATCGTTCAGATGAAATCGGGCATTAACAATGGACAATATTTTCAATATTTCACAGATTTAATGCTTTTGTGGACAAAAAGTGCTGTTGGATGTTTTTAAATGGACGCTTGTCATGGACATTTTACCTAAGTGCGACGGATTGGATTCATCTCGCGATCGCTATTACATAACAAATGTATGAAGTCCCGTTTTGATTTTGCACGCTGTCATTTGCACTCCCAACACAAACTACAATATTACTATTGCTGGAGCATCTATATTGTAAAACAGACACCGTAGATTGACACTAAACCCTTAGAACTTTCAAATGATGTATAATTTGATATTCTTAATATTTTTAGACAGTATCCTATATAGTAAATGTTTACCATGGTAAACAAAGTGACATCAAGCCCGAGGTCTGGACAGTGAGCGTCAAGAGGTTAAATAGTCAAAACAACGACATCTAAGATGCGCTAATTAAATGTCACTGTATGGATGGATAAATATCATGTTTGGATAGGAGTCTATTGGCTTGGCACGGGTAAAATAATTATAATGCTGAAGGTGAGGTACAATTCATTTTTCTTTATTAAATAACTTGAAAAGTATTTTTAAAACTTCTGTGAGACGCAATTTCACAAACAGCTTTGAGTGAATCACCGCACTCCTCTGTCCCTATCAAAATGCACAAATAGCTTCACATCACCACTGCACTATAACAGTTGACAGCAGGGTCGGGCCAAGCCTTTATGGGACCCTAAACAGACTTTTATTTGGGGGCCCTTCGATGCCACCAATATGATTGACTATCGTCAATGCTTGATTATTGGCACATTATAAATCTAACACACCCATTATCAATTTTTCTTGTTAGCTATGTTGCTTAAATCATACCAATGAGGTAAACACTGGCATGTGTTTACCCTTCTACGTTTTTTTTATTGTAACAGCAGCAAACCAAAAAGAGTGGTCAGGTGTTAATTTGCACTTTAATAGTCAACGTCTTACAGTACTAAGTGGCATACAACTGGATCCAAGTCGTACCCAGATCGGATGAAGGACCTGCGCCTGTCAACTAGTCTCTCCCCTGTAAAGACCTCCTTCCCTTCCCCTCTGTACAGATAAATCGTGTCAAAATAATTCCAGTTCACGTGGCTATGTGGAAACAACAAATACTTCTGTATTATGCATTTTCAAGGCCAGACAAGTAATTTGTTGAGGTCAATTTGTAAAGAAAAACTACACGCCTGCGCACATATATATTCAAACGCGCATACCTATAGACTAAACACGTAATATGCATGTGCGCAATTTGTGTTTTTAGAGTTTGCGCAGAGATAACTTTATTTTTCCGAGGCTTGCACCTTGGAACCCATTTCGAGGTTTGCGTTACCAGGCACTGTTGTTGTGTGAATGAGCGGGCTGGAGAGCGTTAAAGGGATAGTTCACCCAAAACTGAAAATTTACCCATGATTTACTCACCCTGAAGCCATCTTTCAGATGAATACAATAGGAGTTATATTAAAAATGTCCTGGCTCTTCCAAGCTTGATAATGGGAGTGAATGGCTGTATGTCTTTGGAAGTCCATCAAAGCGCATCTATTCAATTCGTGATTAAAGTGCTCCACGCATCTCCTGAGGTTAATAAAGGCCTTCTGAAGTGAAGCGATGCATTTGTGTAAGACAAATATCCATATTTAAACCTTTATCGACTAAAATAACTAGCTTCCGGCAGACGGCCGTACGCATCAATTTACACCAAAAGAGTAACCCTTGAACTTGACGCACAACGTAATGACAAACGCGGTTGCAGCCCTGTTTGTTTGAACCTCAAGAGGAGTAAATTGCCTTCATTAGTCTGTCATCATTTACTCACTCTCAAGTTGTTTTAAACCCAAATGAGTTTCTTTCTTCTGTTGAACATGAAAGTTATTTTGAAGAATGTGGGTAACCAAACAGTTGCTGTTCACCAGTGACTTCCATAGTATATTTTATCCAACTATGGAAGTCACTGAGGACCAGCAACTGTTTGGTTACCCACATTCTTCAAAATATTTCCTTTTGTGTTCAGCACAAGAAAGAAATTAATACAGGTTTGGAACATGAGATAAATGACAAATGATAAATGAGATAAATGATAAATGAGATAAATCTGTAAATAATGACAGAATTTTCATTTCTGGATGAACTATCCCTTTAAGGACAAGGGTCAGCATGTTTACTATTAGGCAGCTGTCCCTTTAAGACCTGCACACACCTAACTTACAGACAGGCATCTGATTTTCTCTAAACTGTGTACTTTCACTTTAGACATAACCAACTGTGTTTATGTAAACCTTGTGTGTATTAGACAGTATTAGCGCAATCAGACTAGAAGAATAAAGTCTTGTAATCGGTAGCTGTTTGACAGGTGTACAAGAGTGCATCTCTTTTATAAGCGTGCTTCAGGTGTACACGCTCAGAAAAAGCACGTCAAAACAGCATGCGGACGAAATGTTTAACCGGCAAGGCGTGATGTGAATGTGCATAGAGTTGTACAGTATTGGGACGGAGGCGCCAGAACTGCAACTGATAGAATGTGCACAGTAGCACGATACTTCGATATTTCTTCAAAAGCAGATCATGGAGACATTTTAATCATCCACAAGCAAAAATTGTGATATCGCACACCCCTACATGAAAATTTTTCTTGTCTTTATTGTTAATTTAATTCAACATTTTAAATAAGGCTCATGCTGTGTCAGCTATTGTGCAACAAAATTGCCACAATGTAAAAACAAAAATGCACTGCATGATCAAACATTTAGGTGAGAATTATAATTTTGAAAAAAAAAAATAATAATCTGTCCCCCACAAGTCACCTAAGGGGGGGGGATTCTCCCCACCTGAAAAACGTAAAGCCGTGTTTATTACATTATTCTATTGTATTTATTTATGCCCATTTGTGTACTTTTTATTTGTTCTTATTTTATTACTGACTGTCTTTACTTTTTTTTGTGTGTAAATTTAGTTCAAAGTTTCAAATAAAGCCCTGTGCTCTGTGTGAGCCATAGCAATAAAATTACCCAAATTATAAAAAGAAATATTTGTATGCCAGTATATATGGCGGTTTTCACCGTGGTCTCAAAAATGCTATGGAATCTTGATATTTTTCAAGGTATCGTATCGAAGTTAGAAATTCCAGTATTGTGACAGCACTAGTGCCCACAATAAAAAATAACATGCATGTTTATCGCGATATATATATCATGATATATCGTATTACGCCACATGTCTATGGATAGACAGATAGATCATTATAGATAGGCAGAGAGAGAGAGAGAGAGACAGACAGATGGATGGATAGATAGATGGATAGAACCGTCAAATCAACCAATGACCATTTTTATTTGAGAAAAAGTGAAACCAATTTTACAATGCACTTACCGGTCTTAGTTTCTCCAGATGCAACCTCAGATAAGTATCTATAGTAATCACCTTTCATTTTCAGATAAAACACCTTGCTCTCTGCTTGAGAAGCATTGGGAATTAAGAACTTCTCCAAAAGACCCTGTCAAGACAAGTTGGGAGCATCAGGATGGCTCATATTGTGGAAAATGTCCCTTTCTTTAAGAAAGGTTAAACATAATGAATGAGATTTTAATCTTATTGTTAACACATTAAAAGGAAATTGACTGTTCTTTGACAACTGAACAATAAATATTTTTTATTTAAGAAAATGTGTTTAAGAATAAACATATTCAGAATCATTTGATAAGGGCTGCAACTAATAATTATTTTGATAATCGATTAATCTGTCCATTTTTTTTTTATGGTTAATCGGATGAAAAAATCTAAAAAATTATTATACATTACAAAGCATTAAATTAAGAAGTAATTTTAATCCATTATTTTAAACGTTATTCCACAACCTGCCAATGCCATCTTCCAAACAAAGTGTCATATAGCCTAAAGCCTATGAAAACAAATATAATGCATCTATGCAGGCTATACTATTCAAACGTATTAGAAATACAAAAATTACATTCTAAACCTAAAATCAACTGATTGCTTACTATTTTAAAGCAAAAATTAAAACGAGTAAATTAAAAATGATAATAAACAAAACCAAAAGCACAAAAACTTAACTTCTATGAGGTAGAAGAACACACACATTCACTCATCTGAACACAATATTACATTAATGTGCTATTCCAACAATAGTGCATTTACTGTTACTGCTCTCATAAATGATTGTGTTTACATGAAGAATTTTAAGCCTACTTATTTCTAACAAAAAATATTTTAGCAAAATGTGTATTTTAGTCAGAATTCTACAATAGTGCCATTACGGTTACTGCTCTCATAAATATGATAACTTGTGTTACATGTAGAATTTAATAAAATATAGCAAAATGTGTATTTTAGTCAGTATTATTGCACTCTATTCTACTGCGCTCCGTCTGTTTGACGCACATGCAAGCACCAGCACTCGTTCATTGAACACTGAAGTTTAACAAGACCCTTGTAGTCCGAATATGCTAATAGGAAATACTCACAGGACTTTTTACAGATAAGGATATAACCATAAAATGTAAGTTATGCGCTGAGGCACACGCAACTGTCAAAGCACGACAGGACAAGGCGGTAAACACTTGTTTTTGTTTGAAGGGCTTATAAATATAAAGCACTCTCATGTTTTGGAAAACTTGGATCATGTACCTTTCCCACAGCAGCTCACTCTGTGTCCTCCGCTATTTTCCATATGCGTTTTGTCCATAGAAATGGATCATTCAGTTTTCACTACTGTGAAGCAATGTGTCTGGCTGATAGTTTCCGAGTATAGCGCGCAGACGCGACTAATCGATAATCAAATTCATTGTCGATTATTTTCATTATAGGTAATAATCGATTTGTTGTTGCAGCCCTACATTTGATGTCATCATAAAAGGTTTAGAAAGTCAAGAAAAAGAAATGAAGATACCAGCACATCATTGCAGATGTCCTGCAGTTCAGTCTCAATCTTTTCACGGTACTCGCGTGCCATTTGCTGCTTCTTCTCATTCCCCTCAGTTTTCTGCTCAATGCTCGAGATGACACGCCAGGAGGAGCGGCGGGCGCCTACCACGTTCTTGTACGCCACGGAGAGCAGGTTGCGCTCTTCATTCGAAAGCTCCACGCCGCCCTCGGTAACAGCCTTCATAGCTGCTGCCATGTCATCATAGCGCTCGGCCTGCTCGGCGAGCTTGGCTTTCTGCACCAGGTCACTCTTGTCCATCTTACACTGAGAATCAGATATGAATTGGTATGAGGACAGTATTTCACATAAACCACTAAATTTAATGGAATTTAAGGTTTTGAAAGCACAAGACAGAAACACACTCAAGGTCCCGATAAATTTCAAGCGAAAATCAAAGAATGCATTGGTGTTGACAATTTAATAAAATAAAGCCAAAAGGAAGTTCGTTTTGAGTTAGTAACAGCTTGTAATTTTGTGCAGAAAAAAGTTGTAATATCATGGTGTATAAATAGCCGATTATAGGGTTAGTTTACCCAAAAATGAAAATAATGTCAGTAATTACTCACCTTCATGTTGTTCCAACCCCGTAAGACTTCGTTCATCTTCGGAACACAAATAAAGATATTTTTGATGAAATCTGAGAGTTGTCTCACTCCTTAATAGGCTGCTAGGTAATTTCATTCTGCCGGTCCAAGAAAATTTGTAAAAACATCGTTAAATTAGTCCAAGTGACTACAGTGGCTCAACCTTAATTTTATCAAGCGACGAGAATACTTTAAAAAACTAAAATAACTACTTTATTCACCTATTCATTTTCTTCTGTGTGAGCCTCGAGTTCACGAGAGCACCACAACGCATGTGCGAGAATTGAGAAGATGCAGTTGGGTCTCAATGTAGCATTTAAAATGGTTCTAAAGTGTGCATTTCCTGGATGTCCAAATCGTGAGAAACCAACGAGAAAACGTACCTTACCAATGCCGCAAAATGAATGGCTTACCTTACACACTTTCCCATCAAATGATCGTGAGCGTAATCTTTTCAGTTCTCGCACATGCATCGTGGCGCTCTCGTGAACTCACTTCAGAGGCCCACACAGAAGAAAATGAATAGTTGAAAAAATCGTTATTTTTGTTTGTTTTTACCGCACAAAAAGTATTCTCGTCGCTTGATGAAGTTAAGGTTGAGCCACTGTAGTCACTTGGACTATTTTAATGTTTTTACTAACTTTTCTGGACTGGCAGAATGAAATTGCCTAGAAGCCGATGAAGGAGTGAGACAGCTCTCAGATTTCATCAAAAATATCTTAATTTGTGTTCCGAAGATAAACGAAAATCTTACGGGGAAGGGACAACATGAGGTTGAGTAAATACTGACAGAATTTTCATTTTTGGGTGAACTAACCCTTTAATCCCACAAAGCACTTTAGTGTACCGGTGTTCATTTTTCAGCTTCAGCTCAGTGCTGTTTTTTGAAACAGTAATATTAATTTTAAATATTTATTTTTTATAAAATATTTCATATTTTAATTAACAATGTGGTTTAATTCAAATCCTTTCATTATTGTTTGTGCATGGGTTATTCCATTTAATTTTTGCACATGCATTTTGATTCTTTATATGCAAGTAATGTTGTCCAATGACATGTTTGCATTATTCAGGCTTTTTTTGTAAGGAATTTTTTTTTTTTTTTTATAATGAAAGGTGGCCATAGGAGTGTAAAAATTCATTTTAAAAGATAAGGAATCTTACACTGTTTCACTATAGGCTACTGTACTATTAATGTTGAAGTGTTTGGGACATGGCTTTTAATGGTGAGCCTTATTTTTGTAATCAGGTTCTCAAAATATATATAAAAATTTTGATTTATCAGCCAATATATTGGTTATTGACTTTTTAATATAAAGAATTATCGGCAGTGGTGTAGTCTACGTGATACGCAGGTATACGCCGTATACCCACTAGAAAATGTCAAGGATTTCCGTATGCCCACTAGGAAATGTCAAAGATCTCCGTATACCCACTTTAAAAAGCGTGAGGATTCGTAACAACATCGTTTTGTGAAAGAACTTTCATTCATAAATTCACCCCGCCGTGACGTCTGTGTTTGCGCAGCGACACGGATCGAATCGCGGAATCCAGCAACAAATGTAACTTAGCCTACTGTAAAGCGGAACGTCACGCAATTTGGCCATTTTTTAATGAATAAATCAAAAGTAATGATACAATGAATCAAGTCTCGATATGTACTAAGTGTCTATGAATATTAAAGCTCAAAAAGACTGCTATTGAAATAAACTCTGAATGTTCTGCGTGTTTCTGTGAATGAGCGCTCAATGTCTGCTCTACTACACACTGAAGCCTTGTTTATACTCGACGCGTCCGCACGAGCGCGAGTCTCCGCTGACTGCGCGCGAACCTCTCCAAACGGACGAGGCGTTTATACTTGATGCGCTCGCCGTTGTGCTATTCTGTGAAACGACAGGGGGCGACTCGGAGTAATTCTCCTCTAAACCACCAGGAATCAGCAGTGAAGAAGTAGTTTGCCGTTTATTAGTAGTTTATTAATAGCTGATCCATATTAAAAGAGTAATAAATGCAGTAGGTTTATTGTACTTTTTTGTACAAACTAGTTAAACAACTGAAGCCTTATTGAAGGGTGTTTAAACCTTAATTTCATCAGCAGGGCTTACTTCTGCTATTGTAGGCTTATTTTGTAAATGTAAGCAGTTACTTTAGACAAGTGCAAACTGGGTGCTTAATGCAAATGTGTTCTTATTCACAAAATGAGAGGCTTTTATGGTCGCCCATCAATGAAAATGTCGCTGTGTATAGAAGGATCATAAACATGCTGGTGCAGACGTACCAGTTCGGCTAGATTCGGCTCGAAGTCGTTCATCTTCGGATGCGGCGCCGCGCGCGATGTTACAAAAAGTGCCGTGCACACCGCCAGGCGAAATGGGGTCTTGCGCACCCAACGCGCACGACCGCCCACACCGCAATTACGTCATTTTGCCGCGCGCACCTTCGCGCTCTTGCGGACGCGTCGAGTATAAACAAGGCTTGACGCGCGCGTGACAATCGTGGTGTTTTCAGCGTCTATGATGAGGACATGCACACATTTGAACTTCATTGCAGAGCTTTTATGAGAGTCATTTCACAAGAATTTTACCATTTCATTTGATAAAACTATCGTCATTCATTCGTATCATATACACACTCACAAAACTTTAAAGTCTTCATGACAACCTGTCAAAATCAAAGTTTTGTATAACTTGAAGAAAATATAACAGAAATATATTACTATTGCACAGTTGAGTATACTTCAAGTAGGCCTAATAATAATAATAATAATAGTTTATTAAAAAACACAGAAGCTCAAATGTCTTTAATTTACAACCCACCAAAATAAAAGTTTGTAGAGATAAATAAAGTAACTCGAGGGAATTATGAAAGAAATTGCATAGTAAGATGTACTTTTTAAAATAATAATAATCAAATCTATTAAAACATAATTTTAAAGGAATGTCACCCAAGTTTTTAAAAAGTAAATTTTTATTTGTGCTTATAATATTTAAGTCTTTTAATTGTCAGCTGATAAAACCTGTGCTTCAGGGACAATATTCATATAACATCTAAGGCTAAATGTAGCTCTTTACTGGCTGAGTTAGATGGCGAGTAACACTAAACAGTAGAAAATGGGTGGTGGTGGTGGTGGCGGGCTGGCTGGCTGGCTGGCGGGCGGGCGGGCTGGTATATCACAGTATACTCACTACAAAAAACTAGACTACACCACTGATTATCGGTATCTGCCAAAATTGTCATATTGGTGCATCCCTAGTTTATTTTGTTATTGTAAGAAAAACGTGCAGCACATGTTTACCTACAGACCGCTACCAGCACCATAGGCTGTGTAGGGATGGGATGTTCGCCAACAAATAGATAACGAAAAAGAAAGAGCTTGTGAATCGGAATCGAATCGTGAAATCTGTGTTAATACCCACCCCTACACAGGTTTGTGATCTCACAGAGAAGAAAGTGATAGGAAACAGACAAAAATGTAATGGGATACCAGCAGAAAACATTATGGCATCATGTTTAAAGTGCCCCATTATGCTTTTTCGAATATTATTATTTCATGCAGTGTGATATAACGGTTTAAAATGTCTGCAATGCAAAGTTCATCTGCACGACAAATTAAGTTACTCACTTGTCGTATTTACATAAAAAAAAGTCTGCTTAAGGGCAAAATAACATGACAACAGAGACAAAATAGTAGATAAATACGTATTTTAATAGGGCTGTGCCGCAGCTTTCATAATTTGTCATTTTCTCGGTCGTGAAGTTCAGCCATTCGTGCTCTGCTGACGTGAACTAGCAGGCTGACCACACATCCTCATGATAAATAACGAAATTCTTAGAGAATGTGTAGCTAATGATTCTCAATCTTCAAAACAATACTGCTTACATTATACTATTATCAAACATAAAATGCAAGCAGTACGCTCGTATATTTCATTGTAATGATTCACCGCGTCTGGCAGACATTGAGGCCTGAAGCACTTAGCAACCTGCTAACGTTAAATCCCTTCGCTGCCCGGAAAAAAAAGGCAATAGGCCAGTTATGTAATCAAGGGAATGAAAACACGTTATGTAAGACACATGGGAAGGGATATAACGAAAAATGAAAGTACACTCACGTTCTGAACGGCGTTTACTCTTACTTTAATCGCTAAAAAGACACAATTCTGTTCCCGTGCTCCGCCTTGCTCTTCGGTTGTTCTTGGCAGTACAGTACCTCTTCCGCTTACATTGACACTTCCGCTTCCTGCGTGCAAGCCAGTCGGAGAGGGGTTTCAGCCTATAGTTTCAGCTTCAGCCAGTAGTGATGGCGATACGATACCACTTATTTTGTTTTCGATAGGATACCGATACTTTCAAGGCCAGTATCGTCGATATCGATACCAATACGATACCTCTTAACTGAACTTTTAAATTAGAAAATTTCTTAAATTATTGAATTACTAAGATTAAAATGGGTAATGATACCCACTAAACATTATATTTGAAAGGCATTTTAACATTCAATATGCCTTAATTGGAATTTATTAGATTATATTTTTTTATTTACACATGGTTAAAAAGTTTACTTGTAGTGGTAACCATGGAAATCTACAAAATATTATAGGCCTATTTGAACTATGGTCACTGTAATGTTCATTTCAGAAGGGACTGCCAGTGACAGGCTGTTGCACCAATAAAATGTAACCTTTTTATTCTGACAGTGTATGATTTATATTAAAATTAGTTACAGAATAGAACATCAGTATGAACTTTTAACATTCAATTTAAAACTATTTAATTGCACAAATTTGCACAATGCTACAATTTGTTTATTGTGAAATAGCTCAAACATATATTTTTCTGTCTTCTGTTAATCATTGTTTGAATCACTGATCTATCTAATGACCGTATTAGTGGTTTAAATGCATTGTTGGCAGTGTGTGAACGCTCTCTGTGATTGATTGGTTCTGACTTGCAGCATTTGCGTGTTCAGTTCAGATAAGCAGGGAAGTGGTTTACAGTCTATGGTTCTACTACACATAGGTTATTCATCCAATTCAATGCATATTGTACGCATTAGATTTCTTGTCAAATAAACAAAATCACTGGTAAAAAAAACACTGAAGTATCGATATTTTTATTTGAGTATCGATACTTTCGATTCTCGACGTCAGTATCGATATATCGATCCGCCCATCACTATCAGCCAGTGCCACTTGAAGGCAAGCCTAATAATGATAATAGCCAACAGAGAAGCGTAAAAGCGGTACGCAGTCCTGTCCTCTAATGTTCAGCATTTTGCGGTAATACTTTTTTTTTTTTTTTTTTCTTTGATAATGATGCATTTTATATCCAAGAGAAGTCCGACTAGGAAATGTCGTGATAGGTGGGACCCATTTACGACATTACCATCAGCAAATGTGTTGTAGTATTTAATCATATGCGTAATAATATTAGTAGGGCGGGGCCTAATATTGTACATTGCCTGAAGAAAATATACAATATCGATGTTTTCTTTTATGGCTTTCAGGTTTTACCAATTATATTTTTTAATTGAATTCTGCACTGTCTGATGCGATAGTTGACGGTTGCATAGTTATAATATTCTCCCTGATATTATCAATCTTGTAAGTAAAAAAGTTCATAAAGTCTTTACTGCTGTGCTGCTTGGAAACATCTGGGCTTGAAGCTTTATTTTTCGTTAGTTTAGCCACTGTTTCAAATAAATATCTAGGGTTCTGTTTATTTTTTTCCTGACGAGTTTACTGCGTTTTGAATCATGGGTGGCACTTCCGGTTTGGGGAACTTCCATTCAAAAAGACTGATCATTTCAAATCATAAGGTTGCCCTATACAAATAAAGCTTATCCGTCAGTTTGACTAGGTGAGCTATCAGTTTTCTTTCATGTCTTATTTAAGATTAACATGAGAATAACGTAACACTTGGTATTTTTACGTGACATGTTTGTTATAAGGGACATTCTACCAGAAACGTACATTATCTGTCCTTGAACTGTTACAGTGAATAAAAAAGTATTTCATCCAAAAAAATTCTAAAACTGACTGATGGTTGATTTCTGTGAGTTGGTCTGTAAATGAATTTGTCATTCATTAGGTTCTCAGATATTTTTTTCTTTATTAAAAACACTTTTGAAAATTACAAATCCTGTACTTGTCCTTGTCCTCAGCCAAATTGGAGCTACAGCTTTCATAGTTTTGTTATGCTAAAAACTGTTATTTAGAAAATAACTCCATCAATAACAAGTTTAACTTCTTATCATTCACATCAATTGATTAAAAACATGAAATTCTACATAAATTCTACAAATAAATACTATTTTACAACTGTCCCGATGTTTTCGGTCAGTCCTGTCACGTTTACATAAAACCCTACATAAAATGTGTGCAATAAGCCTTTAAGGGTATGACTCAGAGAAAGTGACATAATTTGACAGAGGTGAAGCTGACATGATCAAGGGTAAGTTCTCTCATTGAACTATATGATTTTAAACTTGTTTTTGTATGTTTTTTTTTAGGAGGACGAACTAAAGGGTCAGGCCCTGTCACGGGAAAACATCCCAGAAAATAATGATTTTTTTTTTAAATCCAAAACATGTCTAAAAATGTTACTGAAATTCCTTGCTTGCATGTTAACAGTTTTTATGCTAGCATGCTAACAGGCTGAGTAATGGCAGTTTAAAATGGCGGCCGTCAGGCCCCGTCACATCAGGTCCCGTCACATCCCTATGTGACGGCCTGACAGTCCTGTGACACGGCTTTACAAATGAATGGCTTTGTACTTTTTTTATTACCTTTAATGCATATAATATGTATTTAATGCATGCCATAGTAAAACACCCTAGCAACCACCCAGAACACCCTAGCAACGCCCTAGGAACCATCCAGAATACCCTAGCAACCACCTAGCAACACCATAGCAACCACCCAAAATACCCTAGCAACCACCAAGAACACCCTAGCAACGCCCTAACAACCATCCAGAATACCCTAGCAACACCATAGCAACCACCCGGAACACCCTAGCAACCACCCAGAATACCCTAGCAACACCATAGCAACCACCCAGAACACCCTAGCAACACCATAGCAACCACCCAGAACACCCTAGCAACGTCCTAGCAACCACCTGAACACATGAATAAGCCATATCTCAGCACCAGAACATCGTACAGACATGTTTGTTGGCTCGTATGCAATCATGTACCACACCCTAGCAACCGAGTGGTGAGTTTTGCCACTGCAAGCATCACTTCACATTTTCTTCAGGAAATGTACAAATAAAGAACACAAAACATAACTTTTTCTGCATCAACGAAATCCATAAAGTCAGTCCTGTCACAGCACCGTCAGTCCTGTCACGCCACGGTCAGTCCTGTCACACAGGAAATTATGATATAAAAATGTACTATTTGAGGTAATATCGATGAATTAATCTCTTTAATTGTGTAGATGAAGGTGGGGGAATAAATCCACCACTATGTTTTTGTAAAAATCTCCTATTTAAAGCTAGTTTTTTACAACTATATGAGTGCCTGGCGGGTATTCTGTGATTTTGAGTACTACAATTGACCGAAAAGTTGCTAAATATTTCTTAAAGGAATTACAAAACCATGTTAGATACAATCAGGGACATGTGACCAATAAGAAAATGCTATTTGTATCAAAGAAATTCATTGGGAAACCATTCTAACATATACAGATTTTTCTGTGACAGGGCCTGACATTTTAGGGGTGAAATGCGTATTAAAATGTATTTTATTCAATCATAAAAACATGCTGAGATGGCATGCTATGTGTTTCTCATAGTTTAACATGTCCTCTATATGACTCAGTGTTCAGATTTAAGAATAAAATATTTTTTCCCCCAAGATTTTTTAGAAGTGGAAATGTACGTTTCTGGTAGAATGTCCCATAACAAGAATATCTAGCCTATGGCAAGAGCTCTTTTCAGTCACTGCATTCTTTTCCTCATGATTATTTTCTTTTTTCCTGTTGCATTCCTCTGTAATAGTATGAAAAAGGTCAACATATAGCCTACTACACATTTGTGGTCTGTTCTCCCGATTTAATTTACGATATATGCCATTAGAATAATTAACTGGAATGCGCGAATAATCTCTTTTTCTCCCCAAATCATCACATCTCTTTCCAGGTTTGTTTTCACTGGTAAATAGGCTACAATTTATTATCTGTCAAAATGACTGAAATCACTTTGAAATAGTATCACGCAATGCTGAAGTAAATATGTTGTTTTTTTATTGAGGCAACGTAGCCTATGTTACATAAAACAGCTTACCACAGTGATATTTTAACCCTCCGATTTTGCTGTGGAAAGATTCACGCTTTTGGGGTTATTCATGGTCTGTTGAAAGTACCTTGTTGATGCTTTTACACTTTTAAATGTCCTTTTAATGTTCAATGGTTGAAGGGTGAGTAGAATAATGTAATGTCATTGTACACAGTTTAAAAATATATATATATTATTGCGTCCATAGAGCTAGTCTTTCACTGCTTGTTTACAGCTTAATGAAAGTTACACCCATAATTCGCACAAAGCGTCATGGGGTGTTGGGTGCGAGGCTCAATAGAGCCACGAGCGCACTCCCATATACGGATAAAAAGAGCGAATAAAATATAAGATAAGGTGAGAAAATGGGTAAATAAGAGCAGGATTGCACTGTCTGTGTGTTTTCGTGTATCAATCCCGACTCGAGTGTCTGGTAGATGAAAACAGTGAGAGATCGTGTGGCTGGTGGCTGGTGCGAGGCTCAATAGAGCCACGAGCGCACTCCCATATACGGATAAAAAGAGCGAATAAAATATAAGATCAGATGAGAAATAGGTAAATAAGATCAGCATTGCACTGTCTGTGTGCTCTCGTTTATCATTAGGAGTGTCTGATAGGTGTAAACAGTGAGAGATCGTGTGGCTGGTGGCTGGTGCGAGGCTTAATAGAGCCACGAGCGCACTCCCATATACAGATAAAAAGAGCGAATAAAATATAAGATAAGGTGAGAAAATGGGTAAATAAGAGCAGGATTGCACTGTCTGTGTGTTTTCGTGTATCAATCCCGAGTGTCTGGTAGATGAAAACAGTGAGAGATCGTGTGGCTGGTGGCTGGTGCGAGGCTCAATAGAGCCACGAGCGCACTCCCATATACGGATAAAAAGAGCGAATAAAATATAAGATAAGGTGAGAAAATGGGTAAATAAGAGCAGGATTGCACTGTCTGTGTGTTTTCGTGTATCAATCCCGAGTGTCTGGTAGATGAAAACAGTGAGAGATCGTGTGGCTGGTGCGAGGCTCAATAGAGCCACGAGCGCACTCCCATATACGGATAAAAAGAGCGAATAAAATATAAGATCAGATGAGAAATAGGTAAATAAGATCTGTATTGCACTGTCTGTGTGCTCTCGTTTATCATTAGGAGTATCTGATACGTGTAAACAGTGAGAGATCGTGTGGCTGGTGGCTGGTGCGAGGCTTAATAGAGCCACGAGCGCACTCCCATATACAGATAAAAAGAGCGAATAAAATATAAGATAAGGTGAGAAAATGGGTAAATAAGAGCAGGATTGCACTGTCTGTGTGTTTTCGTGTATCAATCCCCAGTGTCTGGTAGATGAAAACAGTGAGAGATCGTGTGGCTGGTGGCTGGTGCGAGGCTCAATAGAGCCACGAGCGCACTCCCATATACGGATAAAAAGAGCGAATAAAATATAAGATCAGATAAGAAATAGGTAAATAAGATCTGTATTGCACTGTCTGTGT
Organism: Gila orcuttii; assembly: GCA_026230005.1. Classification (NCBI taxonomy): domain Eukaryota; kingdom Metazoa; phylum Chordata; class Actinopteri; order Cypriniformes; family Leuciscidae; genus Gila; species Gila orcuttii. The sequence continues at coordinate 13,474,388 of JAPDVR010000015.1, read as the reverse complement.
GCTCTCGTTTATCATTAGGAGTGTCTGATAGGTGTAAACAGCGAGAGATCGTGTGGCTGGTGCGAGGCTTAATAGAGCCACGAGCGCACTCCCATATACGGATAAAAAGAGCAAATAAAATATAAGATAAGGTGAGAAAATGGGTAAATAAGACCAGGATTGCACTGTCTGTATGTTTTCGTGTATCAATCCCGAGTGTCTGGTAGATGAAAACAGTGAGAGATCGTGTGGCTGGTGGCTGGCGCCGCTTAATAGAGCCACGAGCGCACTCCCATTTGCGGATAAAAACAGCGAATAAAATATAAGATCAGATGAGAAATAGGTAAATAAGATCTGTATTGCACTGACTGTGTGCTCTCGTTTATCATTAGGAGTGTCTGATAGGTGTAAACAGTGAGAGATCGTGTGGCTGGTGGCTGGTGCGAGGCTTAATAGAGCCACGAGCGCACTCCCATATACGGATAAAAAGATCGAATACAATATAAGATAAGGTGAGAAAATGGGAAAATAAGAGCAGGATTGCACTGTCTGTGTGTTTTCGTGTATCAATCCCGAGTGCAGGGGCGTAGCCATCATTTCAAAAGTGAGGGGGACAGAATGTCAAGTGTAATACCATTTTTTTTTCTGACTTTTGTTGACAGGTTAATTGGCTTAATATGCTATTTATTTTTAAAGCAAAAAAACAGAAAGAAAGAAATGCAGATGTTTAGTACTTTATATTTCACACGCAGGGTTTTTCCTGGCTTAAAACGAGGCGGAGGTGGTAAAATCCTGATCATGTATTTTAATTAGATAATAACATTTTTATTTTTCGTAGACCATCATTTAGCCTACTGTGTGTCCCACCGTATTTTTGTAGGTGGATCTCGGTACTTCTAGGGGGGTCGGGGGGCATGCCCCCCGTAAGAAAATTTTGTACATTTTATAGATAAATTCATTAATCTGGTGCACTTTGAGTCCCCCGAATCCACTGTTAAAAATAAATAATCCACCCGTCAACCGCCCAAACATATGATATTCTCTGATTTAGATATCTGATCATCGCATTACAATTATTCAAATTATAAGTGTTACTGTTAAGCATGATAATATGGTTAAATATCAAACTGAAGTAGGCTGATTTAAAAATAACATTTACTTAAAATAAAAGTTCTTGTTTTGGCAAAATAACATTGTCACGGAACACGTACAAAAATGGGAAGAGAACTCAAGTGCAAAAACAGGGAGGATTTAATAACAAAACAGTACAAACACAAATCAAAAACCCACGAGGGGGGGAAAACATAATAAATGAACATGAAACCAACACAGACTCTGAACATAAGTACATCAACAAGGAACTGGGAAGACGTATGACAACGAACCGACAAAGACTGCATACAAGAGGAGACTTAAAAAGGGAACAAATCAAGAGGGGACAGGTGGAACAACTCAAACACTAATCAGGTAACGAGGGGGAGGGATCAACAATCACAACAGCACATGGCACAACATAACAAACACCTATGTGCAACACAAGACAGGACAGACATGTGACATAACCCCCTCCCTACGGAGCGGCTACCAGACGCTCCATCCGACCCGGGCGGGACAGGAGGGACAGGCCGGGGGGGGACAGGAGAGACAGACCAGGGCAAAACACAGTCCATCGGGTGGCCAGGGCGAAGCAGACAGTCCATCGGGCGGCCAGGGCGAAGCAGACAGTCCATCGGGCGGCCAGGGCGGTGAGGACCCCTCGGGCGGCCAGGGCGGTGAGGACCCCTCGGGCGGCCACGGCGGTGAGGACCCCTCGGGCGGCCACGGCGGTGAGGACCCCTCGGGCGGCCACGGCGGTGAGGACCCCTCGGGCGGCCACGGCGGTGAGGACCCCTCGGGCGGCCACGGCGGTGAGGACCCCTCGGGCGGCCACGGCGGTGAGGACCCCTCGGGCGGCCACGGCGTGAGGACCCCTCGGGCGGCCACGGCGGTGAGGACCCCTCGGGCGGCCACGGCGGTGAGGACCCCTCGGGCGGCCACGGCGGTGAGGACCCCACGGGCGGCCACGGCGGTGAGGACCCCACGGGCGGCCACGGCGGTGAGGACCCCTCGGGCGGCCACGGCGGTGAGGACCCCTCGGGCGGCCACGGCCCCTCGGGCGGCCAGGGCGGAGACGACCCCTCGGGCGGCCAGGGCGGAGACGACCCCTCGGGCGGCCAGGGCGGAGACGACCCCTCGGGCGGCCAGGGCGGAGACGACCCCTCGGGCGGCCAGGGCGGAGACGACCCCTCGGGCGGCCAGGGCGGAGACGACCCCTCGGGCGGCCAGGGCGGAGACGACCCCTCGGGCGGCCAGGGCACAGGAACAGCAACCGGCTCAGGAACAGCAACCGGCTCAGGAACAGCAACCGGCTCAGGAACAGACACCAAAACTGTAACAGCCACAAGAACAGACACAAACACAGAAACAAACACTGGCTCTGGCGCTGGAACAGGCACTGGCTCTGGAAAAGACTTTGGCTCCAGCTCTGGAACAGGCACTGGCTCTGCCTCCGGCTCTGGAACACGCACTGGCTCTGCCTCCGGCTCTGGAACAGCAGACACTGGCTCCGGCTCAGGGACAGCAGACACGGGCTCCGGCTCAGGGACAGCAGACACGGGCATATCCAGGATCCGAGCCAGACGCTCCAGATAGTCCGTAACTGCCTTGGCGGCCACACAAATGGGTATTTCCGGATCGGTCTCAGACTGGGCAGATCGGGCAGACGTGACGTGCTCGGTCTCTCGCCGGGCAGACGTGACGTGCTCGGCCTCTCGCCGGGCAGACGTGACGTGCTCGGCCTCTCGCCGGGCAGACGTGACGTGCTCGGCCTCTCGCCGGGCAGACGTGACGTGCTCGGCCTCTCGCCGGGCAGACGTGACGTGCTCGGCCTCTCGCCGGGCAGACGGGACGTGCTCGGCCTCTCGCCGGGCAGACGGGACGTGCTCGGCCTCTCGCCGGGCAGACGGGACGTGCTCGGCCTCTCGCCGGGCAGACGGGACGTGCTCGGCCTCTCGCCGGGCAGACGGGACGTGCTCGGCCTCTCGCCGGGCAGACGGGACGTGCTCGGCCTCTCGCCGGGCAGACGGGACGTGCTCGGCCTCTCGCCGGGCAGACGGGACGTGCTCGGCCTCTCGCCGGGCAGACGGGACGTGCTCGGCCTCTCGCCGGGCAGACGGGACGTGCTCGGCCTCTCGCCGGGCAGACGGGACGGGAGCGGTCTCTCGCCGGGCAGACGGGACGGGAGCGGTCTCTCGCCGGGCAGACGGGACGGGAGCGGTCTCTCGCCGGGCAGACGGGACGGGAGCGGTCTCTCGCCGGGCAGACGGGACGGGAGCGGTCTCTCGCCGGGCAGACGGGACGGGAGCGGTCTCTCGCCGGGCAGACGGGACGGGAGCGGTCTCTCGATGGGCAGACGGGACGGGAGCGGTCTCTCGCTGGGCAGACGGGACGGGAGCGGTCTCTCGCTGGGCAGACGGGCGTCTCCTCCTCCTCCGTCCATGACGGCGAGAAGCCGGCCCAGAACTGCCTTCCACCGATCCAGGATCGAAGGGGGGCCAGGATGGAGAGTGATGTTGACCCTCCTCTCGACCACCTCCTCCTCCTTTACAACCTCCCCGGGTCCCACGAAATATTACCTGGCGGGTCCCCCGAAAATCTCTCCTCCCCCGCTCCTTGGCTGGGGAAGAGAAGTCCGAAAACCCCCCGCTGGAACCCAGGTTTGGCGGAGTCCTTCTGACACCGCCGACCAGAGAGAATTGGGTTGATTCAAATGTGGAAATGTAATCTGGGCAATCCAAGTCGTCGTCATCCATATACCTCCAGCAAAAATCCTCCATGCTGCTGAGTTCACAAAGGGTCGGTTCGTTCTGTCACGGAACACGTACAAAAATGGGAAGAGAACTCAAGTGCAAAAACAAGGAGGATTTAATAACAAAAAAGTACAAACACAAATCAAAAACCCACGAGGGGGGAAAACATAATAAATGAACATGAAACCAACACAGACTCTGAACATAAGCACATCAACAAGGAACTGGGAAGACGTATGACAACAAACCGACAAAGACTGCATACAAGAGGAGACTTAAAAAGGGAACAAATCAAGAGGGGACAGGTGGAACAACTCAAACACTAATCAGGTAAGGAGGGGGAGGGATCAACAATTACAACAGCACATGGCACAACATAACAAACACCCATGTGCAACACAAGACAGGACAGACATGTGACAAACATTTCCTTAATAGCCTAAAGTCTGTCTTACTAAACTAAAACTTTCCAATTGAAAACCTTCAATCGTCAAGCTTTTAAAAATACTTCAAACTTTCTAGTTAGGCTTTTTCAAGAGAACTTAACGTTTGTCTACAAACTTTTTTATCGAATTGTAAAGTGTTACCGAATTATGGTAAACATCATAGTGTACACATGTTATTGCCTGATTCAAGCAGATCGTGGCTGTTAATGCATGAACATACAAATTCAGCATTAACAATCACCATGTTTATTCTAATTTGAAGGGCTTTGATAACATATCTGTGAAAATAAAAGACATTACGAATAAAAAAGATTGAAAATAGTGCACGTTTGTGCGGGTATAGTGAATATTTTCAATTTACAACAAAACTTGTTAATTATTCAACAAGAGAAATAGGAAGAGATATTCATCATTGTGCAACACAATTCGGATACCACATGACAACTTACTTACAGTGCTTGACTTTTTCGTGAAAAAGGAGTGAAGAGTTTTTTTTTGCCGTTTTGAACTCTATGAAACTGATGGATTCGGCGCGGGTGCGAGCATGGGCGTGTCGTAAACTAATGCACGAGTGACTTGATTACCATGGAAGCGTGAAAGTCACGTATGTAGATAGACTATCCTTGTCTCTTTGGATTTTAAATCTCGATGTAGGGCAGGCTATACACACCCGCGGAAACCTCAGCTTGTCATAGACACATTTGCCCTATGAAAAAGTGCGGGGGACGAATTTACATTTTATAAAAAGTCCGCGTAATCTACGCCCATGTATCTCTTGATCAAGATCGGCTCGCGCTGCTTTGATCCAAACTGATAAACAGTCCGTCAACCACACAATAACGAGCAGTTTCGTTTCGCTTGCAATACGTTTCGCCATTTGATGTTGGGCAATGTTGTGGTGGCTCCGGCGGATTATGAACGCGCTTACCACGCGCAACGCGCCTACATTTGAAATAACGAAATTTTGCTCGGCAGGAAAAATGGCCTATAACCCCACCCCCCTAAAAAAAAACCTCTCCTGTTGTACACGATTCACGTAAATGACCCAATTGACCAAGATAACGGCGATTGTCGCCGAAAAGCGACAAGTTTGCAGGTGTGAATTCTGTAGGATCAAGTTGCGTTTTGTTAACAAGCAGTGTAATCATAGCCAGCTTAAAAGTTTTTGGTACGTATCCTAATGACAAAGATGAATTAATGATATTAAGAAGAGTATCTATGACCTCTGGAAGCAGTGGCGTGCACAGACCTCCTCAGGGGCAGGGGCGGAGGGACCAAAAAGGGCACTAAATAAAAAAAAAATATTAGGCTACTTCTTGATTTTTTTTTGTTTCTATTCTTTCTTTCCATGGCATTCTAATAAATATATATTGATACAATTATTAGAATGCATAACACATCAAATGAAAATAGGGAAATATTACTAAATATTATTTACTTTACCTAACAAAACAGTGAGAATCAAGAAGGTAATTATGGAAAATTAATTTTTAGTTTTGTTGATGTTGTAAATTTAATGTATGTATTATATGTATGAAAGACAGTGTTAGCTATCATGAATCAGTAACACTTTACAATAAGGTTTCATTAGTTAAAATTAGCTAAATTAACTGCACTTCTACAGCATTTACTAATCTTAGTTAATATTAATTTCAGCATTTACTAAAACATTTAAATCAAAAGTTGTATTTGTTATCATTATTTAATGCACTGACTGTGACATAACATGAATAAACAATTAACAGTTGTAGTATTAACTAAGATATAGCTTACAGCAGGGGCGGCTGGCCAATAGAGGGCGCTAGGGCGCCGCACAGTTTATGAGCCACATACATAAATAAATACATGTAAATACATAAATAAATAATATATACAAATTGTCAATATTTGTGTGTTTGAGATATTAAATGCACCCAGTATGTGAAAAATATGATAGAAATTCAAAATATCTGTTTTTTCTACACGTCCCCGCCAGCTCTGTGCACGTGATCAGCTCTGGGGCGCTGGAGAAATCGCCCCAGAAAGGCAGGTCTCTGGAGCAGTTTAGCCAATTGCTGATTTAAGATATAAGTGTTTGACATAATCTGTAGCCAATCAGCGAGCTCCAATCAGGTCAGCTATGGGCGATTCTTTTAGCGCCCCAAACTGCGCGCGCATCTCTATCAGACAGCAACACTAGCGGAGCTGTACACTAGAAAGGCCTGGCTAGCTGGATGCGGTCATGCTAATGCCTTGTTTTGGTGATTACTTTTTAAAACAACAGTGACAGATCCAGCATGGACAGTTACCGGAGTGAGGGAAGCAACACCTGTCTGAGAAAGTAAACAGTTTGAGTTAAATTTCAAATGCAAATGAAAAGTTTGTGCAATTTGTTTGTTTTTGTGTAAGAATGCCTCAGCCTTGTAATATATGGCATTAAATAATTAACTTACTGACTTTATCTCAAAGCACTGGTATCGTGCAGTTTGTGTTAAAATGTGTTTGGGTGGTTATTAATAATAATAATAATTATTATTATTTGTATTTATATAGTGTCTTTCTAACACCCAAGGTCGCTTTACAAAGATATGTAAGTTAAAGGCAGTGGTTCTCAAACTGTTGTACGTAACGTTACGTACGTGAGGTGACAGAAGGGGGTCACCTCACGTACAAAATGTTGAATTTTGCCGTTCATTTAAGTCGACCTCACCTTAAAATAAGACTTAAACTGAGCATGTTTTTCTATCCGGTAAAATTCTGTAAATATATGACATCCTAGTGCAGATTGCTGCCTTGGCCAATCGCACTATACTACCGTTCTAGACAATGTACCTTTGTAAAATAAGAGATTTAGCACTTACTAGCATGCAGAACAAATATAGACACAGGCTGTGCATGGAGATCGATATAAGATTCAAACTCTGTTCGATACAGACACATTCCCTGTGTGAGTTCCTGTGTTTAATGTTGATCACATTATATGAAGGTCCACACGATTGCAAATGTGACATTGATTTTATACAACAGTTCAACAAACGAAATATTAATATTAAGTGATGTTCATTTAGGCTACAACACAGTTGTTTACAACAAAATAATAGCTCCAACGAAAGCCACAGCAGAACTGCAGAACACAGCAGTGTTTGTGAACAAATCTGTGGCTTTGAACGAATCATTAGAGTCAATGATTCAATTATTAATTCATAAATATATCCACTTGCTTCGTTACTGAATGAATGACTCGATGACTCACCACCTTTGCAGTTTTAATTTAACATTTAAAAGCATCACTTTGTTTTTACCACCATTGCGCATTTCTCTATTGATTTTTTTTATTTATTTAAATCGATTTAAGGGGGCAAATATTGTCCCTTACTGAAAAAGGTGTGACTGAAGAGTGGGGGTAAGAAGTAAGATGTTAAAAGGCTCATGGGGTACAACTCTAAAAAGATTGAGAACCACTGGGACTGGGTTAAGGAATAGAACAATCAACATCAAAGCACAATACACATACCAAGGACAGAAAGTAGGCCTAATATACAGAGGTCACTTACAAACAGTGACGTGCGGTCTGGGTAGGCAAACTAGGCACTGCCTACCCTGCCAAAATTCAAAAATAAAAATGTTTATTAAATAATAAACTTGTATTTGTATTTTTACTGTTTATTCTTGTGATTTATATATGCAATATGGGTGTTATTCCAATTGTCTAGACGTTACGATGACAAATGTAGCAGTTACGCATAATCAAATAACAAACAAATGGTAGAATAAGCAGTGCTTTCACGGTCCATTCATTGCAGACGACAAGCGAAAAACCCATGTTGCGCATGCGCACTTCTATCCTGTATTCTTTAACATGTACGGCAAAAAGCACAACTCTGCTGTGCCTTTGGACGTAAATAAGCTATGCCCGTACCCATCTACGTTACATATCAGACATGGACCAATTAAAATCGAGATATTACTGGACACATTTGCGTAGCTAACGTCATTACACCACAGCTAGCCTATGCCTAATGCCTAATCAAATTCAAAGTCAAAATGACAGCACCGGCCGTGATCACAGAGATAAGACATTTTTTCAAGCTCGATTTTAATTCAAAATCTGAGTTAATAGCAAGAGGGAGGTCTACGCCAGCCTTAGATAGACTAGTGCAGCAACTGAAGGCCGTAAAGACGAGTTTTACAAAGTTGTGATCGACGTCTTTACGAGGAAAGAGTGGCGGATGGATTTTATGTAGGCTACAAATAATCTACCGATTGGTGAGTCAAAAACTATTTTGGGCTTAATATTGAATTGATAAATGTGGTTGAATTAATGCAAGCCATTTGCCTTCATATTCAATTGAGCAGTGTGTGATTTTACTTTTGCTGACAGACATAATTGGCCGCTGTGCAAAAATTAAGGATTAAGAATGGTTGTATTGATGCTGGCGTGGACATTAAGTGTGTGAGTACACGGTATACATTCTGATTTGTACATTTCTTGTTATGCTGCATTTGTGCGTAACGTTTACTGTTATTACGTATTATTAGCCTAAACAATAAATCAGGTAATCTGGCTTTCATAACTCAGTGCCTAGCCTCTTTAAGACATCACCGCACGTCACTGCTTACAAAGTTAGGTTAAAGATACAAACATAGAGGGATTAAAACAAATAGCATATCAATAACCAATGTTTAATTTACATACTGTGAGCTGAAGAGTAATATACAGAATCAGATCAAATATGTGTTTTTGAAGGAGAGAAGGGTGGATGTTGGACGGATGTCTTGAGGAAGAGCATTCCACAACCTCGAAGCCACAACACTAAAAGACTCCCATGTTACCAGACTATTGAAACCGACAGAATATGACAGCCCCACCTCAGATATTTTTCACCAGCCGCCACTGGCTTACAGTAACAAATGTGTTGCTCATGGTTAGTTCATGTTAGTTCATACATGAGTAATGAACAAATGAACCTTGTTGGAGCTATTTCCTTGTTTTGTAATTTAACTTACAATTAATTACTTTATTTTGTTTCACCTTAAATAATTTGCATGATGATTTTATTGATTTAGATACAGAATATTAATGTTATTATTTTGGTTAATTTGAGTATTTTTTGGGACTTTTATTTTGAAAGTATTGAGCACCTGTTTGCACCTATATAATGGTGGTCACATTTAGGACAGGCAGGCACTGGGAAAGGTTGTTGGTTTTTTACCACACTCACACATACAGGGTAAGAGAGGCTGCAGACGACATTTGTTTGTACGCTTGCTTATTGGAAATAAACCGCATGAACGATATGCTTGGCTGGACATTGGACTCTTTTGCCGTGCCCGTGCGTAAGATTCGATCTTTCAGTGCCCTCAGTGGCGGTTTGAATTTGAGTTTGTTTATCTTCTTTTGATTTCTTGTTTGAGTTAAATTGAAGGAGGACAAATCGCCATTACAAAAGTAAAAAAACACCTTAATGTGGAGATTTATGTCGATGGACTTTGTGGAAGCTTGGATCACTTACACGAAGGAGGATTGTGGAGTATGTTGTTGAAAACCACGTCGTTGCCTGGAAAGACGGTGGCACACGGACATTACACAAAGCTGTTCAACAGTCGGTATGTGAAAAATGTTTACTATGAAGCTGTATTGGAAGATGGCTTAGCTATTGGAGCGTTGGATTCATTGTTTCACTGCACGAGGTTGAATATTGGATGTTTTAAAGGATTATGAGGGACTTTGGAGGATGTGTAGCGGTTGCGCAATACCTCGACAGAGACATTCACGTCATTCATTCATAAGAAAGCTATGTCATTGAAGCGTCCCAATGCAACAAATGATGTTTCTATGTGCTACTTGTGAATGAATTGAGTGAAAGTTAAGCTGGACTTAAAAGGGATTTGAGAACAAAGAAACAATGTCGCAACAATCTAGCACATCAAGAGTGAAGAGCGACGCTCTGTCTACGCACTCTGCAAAACGAAGCGGCAAGTTTACCGAAAAAGGGTTGGCATTTTATGCAAAAACGTGCCAAGAAAAGAGGTCTTTGAAATGCAAGCAAGCTAAGAAGTACATGGAACAAATACGTGTCTTGATGGAATCCACTGATAATGTGAACTCCGTGCAATCTCAGTTGGGAAAATGCATTAAGTGTTATGAGGAAGCTAACGACATGCATGAATCCTTCTTGAATTTGAATTTGCCAGAGAGTGAAGTTCAAAGACAAAATAAGTATTTTCATACAAAAATGACCATGTTCTGTGATTTCACTGAAGAAGTAAAGGGCTGGTTGTCTGAAGCTGCTCACCCATATGTACCATCAGTTGATATCGATGCTGAACATCCTGACAACCAAAGTGTAATTTCTGATGGGATTAATCCTGAAGACAGTGCATCTAACATCTCATTTGTAAAGGAGAATAATTCCAGATTACACTCTCAAGTATCAAGAGTATCCTCAACTTCATCTGCAAGGATAAAAGCAGAAGCTGATAAGGCAGCACTTATGGAACGCATGACTGCATTAAAAAGGAAACACTTGTTAGAAGCCAAAGAAGAGGAATTAAGGAAGGAAAAGGAACAGTTGGCTCTGGAAACCGATCTTGCTGCAGCCAATGCTAAACTTCATGTGCTGGAAATGAATTCAAAGTGTGGTTCTAAAGGATCTGACGGAATGAACTCCTATTATGAAAGGAACAAGCCAAGAACAGGCCACCTGAATCCTCATGCTGATCATTTCATTCAAGAACACAGTAACATAAAGAATATTCACAGTGAATCTCACCCTGAGTCACAGGCTTCGATTGTCAGACCTAAAAAAGTGCAACAAACAGACACCAGACTTGCAACAAGTGACACCCAAACACAAAGGACACCAATGGTTCATGATGCTCAACAAATAGGACGGCAATCCCATCTTAACCCAGCATGCAATGATAACACCCAGAATGATATTGTGAGCATTATGCAACGACAGAACGACATCACCACATTGTTGGTTCAGCAAAATTTAGCATCTGCTTTGCCAATGAGAAATATTCCTGTGTTTGATGGTGACCCTCTTCAGTTTCAAACTTTTATTAGAGCTTTTGAAAACTGTGTAGAAGAAAAGACTAATAATATGAGTGATTGCTTGAACTTTTTGGAGCAGTACACCAGGGGTCAGCCAAGAGACCTGGTGAAAAGTTGTCAGCACCTGCCTCCTCAGCAGGGATACCAAAGAGCTAAATCCCTTCTTGCAGAACATTTTGGTAATGAGCACAAAATCGCCTCTGCTTATATGGACAAGATTCTTACATGGCCTCTCATTAAGCTAGAGGATGTGAAAGCACTACAATCATTTTCTCTGTTTCTACGAGGTTGTTCGAATTTAACACAGCAAATTATGTATATGAAGGAGTTGGACATGCCATCCAACCTCAGAAGCATTGTGATGAAATTACCTTATAAGATAAGGGAAAAATGGAGAAATGTTGCATGTGATCTGCAGGAGCAAAGTGGAGACAGGGCTGTATTCACTGACCTTGTGACATTTATTGAAAGACAAGTAAGAATTGTCTCTGACCCTCTATTTGGTAACATACAGGATTGTCAACCTACCAGCTATATTAAAGCCTTCAATGCTGGTCATGCAAAGCAGAGAAGAACTGGAAGCACTTTTGCAACCAGTGTCAGTTCAGTAAAAGAAGACGATAAGATCAAGTCCTCCTCTGCCCAAAGTAATCTTAAATGCTGTTTATTCTGCCAACAGTACAATCACGCTCTGGATAAATGCTCACGGTTTAAGTTGAAGATGCACCGGGACAAGATAAGTTTCATAAAGGAAAATGGAATTTGTTTTGGTTGCTTAAAAGTTGGTCACACAAGCAAAGACTGTAGGAGTCGTTTGGATTGTAGTGTGTGTCACCTGAAGCACCCATCAGTCCTTCACATTGAGGGAAAGGGTACATCATTCAAAGAAGCACAGGAGTTTGTGAGCCTTCCACTGAGTGTGTCAACTGGACAACAGACATGTGGTCATATAGGGGCCGGTGAAGAGGATGATGCTGTCTTCTCAATTGTTGCAGTTCAGGTTAAAAGCAAGAGGAGTAATACAGTGGTTCAGACCTACGCATTTTTGGATCCTGGGAGTTCAGGTACTTTCTGCACTGTTGATTTGGCAAGGAGACTAGGCCTAAGAGGAAAACCAGCAAACATTCTATTAAGGACAATGGGTCAAAAGAAAATTGTGAGTACTACTGTTTTGTCTGGTTTAGAAGTGTCTCTTCTAATATCCAAAATCATGGATACTAATGATTTTATTGGGTTGCCTAATGTTTTAACTCAAAAGATTATGCCAGTGTCAAAGTTGAACATTCCACAACAAGAGGATGTGGCTAAATGGTCTTACTTGAGGAACATAAAGCTTCATAACGTGGATGCAAATGTGGATTTGCTCATTGGAACAGATGCAGCAAAGGTGATGGAACCCTGGGAGCTGATTAACAGTCAAGGTGAAGGACCATATGCAGTTCGAACAAGAGTTGGCTGGGTAATTAATGGACCGCTTCGAGGTGGAGGTAGCAATAGAGTAAAGACTGGCTGCTCTGTTGTTACAACCAATCGTATTTCTGTGGAACATCTGGAGGAAATGCTCATTAAACAATATAACCATGATTTTAACGAAAAAACATCAGAGGAGCAATTGGAAATGTCAAGAGAGGACGTTAAATTCATGAAGATTGTGAGTAGTACAGCAGAATTGAAAAATGGACATTATTCCATTGACTTACCTTTCAGAGAAGATCCTGTCTTACCAAATAATCGCTGTGTTGCTGAACAGCGCCTCCAAGGTTTGAAGAGGAAGTTTGAGAGGAACGATAAGTTTAAGGAGGAGTACACCTCATTTATCGGTGATATGTTGGTTCAGGGCTATGCTGAAGTGGTACCCGTTGACCAACTGGAACAAGAGAATGGAAAAGTCTGGTACATCCCCCATCACGGAGTACATCACCCCGCTAAAGGAAAGCTGAGGGTTGTGTTTGACTGTGGAGCCAAATACAAAGGAACATCACTAAACTGTCAGCTCTTGCAGGGTCCAGATCTCACCAACTCTCTTATTGGGGTCCTCATTCGGTTCAGGAAAGAACATGTTGCTGTCATGTCTGACATCCATGCCATGTTTTATCAAGTACAGGTGCCTGATAAACATGTGAACTTTCTTCGTTTTCTTTGGTGGCCTAATGGCAATATTGATCAAGAACCAGTGGAACATCGAATGAAGGTACACTTGTTTGGAGCTGTATCGTCCCCAAGTTGTGCAAATTATGCCTTGAGAAGAACTGCAGAGGACAATGTGTTGGATTTTCCAGATGAAGTGATCAGTACAGTTCGTCATAATTTCTACGTGGACGACTGCCTGAAATCCATATCCTCAGAAAGAGATGCAATTCAAATTGCAAAGGACTTGACTGTGCTCTGTGACAAAGGCGGATTTAGTCTCAGAAAATGGGTGACTAATAGCCGTTCTGTGTTGACGTCAATCCCAATTAACATCAGAGCAACAGAGACACAAGAACTGGATTTAGACACGGACCGGCTTCCTATTGAAAGAGCACTTGGTCTGCAATGGTGTGTTGAGTCTGACAAGTTTAGGTTTGGGACTTCGGTACAGGAACGGCCACATACCAGAAGAGGTATTTTGTCGGTGGTCAGCTCACTGTATGATCCATTAGGTTTTTTGGGTCCTTTTATCATGTCAGCTAAGTTAATGTTACAGGAGCTCTGTAGAAGAAACTTGAAGTGGGATGAACAAATACCCCCTTCCTTCTCTAAGCAATGGTCTGACTGGCTAACGGATCTCCAAAAAATGAGTGGATTCAAGGTGGATCGCTGCATTAAACCACCTGATTTTGGAACATCTTTAACAGCACAAATTCATAACTTTTCAGATGCCAGTCAAGTTGGATATGGTACGGTGTCTTACCTGAGACTGAAAGTTGTTGACAAAGTACATGTTTCATTTCTTGTGGGAAAGATTAGAGTTACGCCCCTGAAGCAAGTCACCATTCCTCGTCTGGAGCTCGCAGCAGCAGTTCTGGCTGTCCGAATGGACGGAATGCTTCAGAAAGAGTTACAGTGGCCGAGGTCAGTGTTTTGGACAGATAGCACAACCGTCCTCAAATATATCTGCAATGAAACTAGACGTTTCCATACCTTTGTTGCAAACAGAGTTTCGATTATCAGAGAAGCCACCGACGTTGACCAGTGGAAGTATGTGAGCTCTAAGATCAATCCTGCCGATGAAGCATCTCGTGGACTGAGAGCAGAGGAATTTCTCATACACCAGAAATGGATTCAAGGTCCAGAGTTCCTCTCTTTGTCAGAAGAGGAGTGGCCAATCACTGATGTGGATATAGCTGTGATTCCAGCTGAGGACCCAGAGGTCAAAAGAGAAGTAACTATGAATGCTATTGTCAAGCACTCAGAAGATCCCACAGACTACCTCATTAATTATTTCTCATCTTGGAGGAAGCTTAGAACATCTGTTGCCTGGTTTCTCCAGCTTAAAAGAGTTTTTTGCTCCTGAGCCAGAAGAGAAAAGAGTTCAAATCTACTGAAAGTGACAGAGACATAGGAGTCAAAGGTTTTGTTGAACAGAGACTTCAGAGCTTCAAAGCCACTCTTGGAGGGAAATCCTTAACTCCAGAAAGTTATGATGAAGCAGAGAAGGCAATACTTTGTTTTGTTCAAAAACACCGGTTTAAGAGTGAAATTGCCACCCTGAAGAACGGCTTGGTTAACGTCCCCAAGGACAGTTCATTGTACAAGTTAGATCCTATACTGGAAGGTGACATTCTTAGAGTCGGGGGTCGCTTACACAAGTCTGCGTTACCATCAGAGATTAAACATCCTGTTA
The DNA here is from genome assembly GCA_026230005.1 of Gila orcuttii. Classification (NCBI taxonomy): domain Eukaryota; kingdom Metazoa; phylum Chordata; class Actinopteri; order Cypriniformes; family Leuciscidae; genus Gila; species Gila orcuttii. The sequence goes on along the minus strand of JAPDVR010000015.1, from coordinate 13,459,250 downwards.
TCCTTTCCAAAGATCTGCATGTTTCCCAGCTGATTTTACGTCACATCCATCAACAACTAGGACACGCTGGTAGAAACCACATGTTGAACAGACTTCTACAGAGATATTGGATAATCAATGCCAACTCTGCTGCAAGAAAAATAATTGCAGAATGTACAACATGTAGACGCTATAGAGGAAAACTTGGAGAGCAGAAGATGGCAGACTTACCCAAAGAGAGGGTTATGCCAGACAAGGCTCCTTTTACGGATGTGGGAGTTGATTATTTTGGCCCCATAGAGGTTAAAAGAGAAAGAAGCTTTCTAAAAAGGTATGGAGTGCTTTTCACCTGTTTGACCAGTCGGGCAATACACCTGGAAATGGCATACTCTTTAGATACAGACTCCTGTATTAATGCTTTGAGGAGGTTCATTTGTAGAAGAGGTCCGGTGTCCAGCCTAAGGTCAGACAATGGCACGAATTTCATTGGAGCAAACAAAGAGTTAAAGCAAAGTCTGGCCGCTTTAAATAGTGCAAAAATCCAAGGTGCTTTGGTTCAAGATGGGATTAAGTGGAGCTTTAATACACCTACAGCCTCACATCAAGGCAGTGTTTGGGAGCGTCTGATCCGCTCAGTAAGAAGCATACTCACCTCGGTTCTCGGGCAGCAGGTTTTGGACGATGAAGGCCTGGAGACGCTGTTTTGTGAGGAAAACCCATCTTCCCACCAGGACTCTTCGCACAGTGACCTGTATATCAGGAGAAGATGGAAGCAAGTACAGTACATCACTGAACTTTTTTGGAAAAGATGGACATTCGAATACTTACTTTTAATGCAGGAAAGGCAAAAATGGGCTATACCAAGAAGAAGTTTCTCTCCTGGGGATATTGTCATCATTGCTGTTGCCACGGCACCGAGAGGATCCTGGATGATGGGCCGAGTTCTGAGAACAAAGTCAGACTCCAAAGGATTGGTTCGCTCTGTGCTCCTCCAAACTAAGACCAGTGTCTTGGAGAGACCTATAACGAAGATCTGTCTGCTTCTGGAGGCCACAGTGTAGCATCATGGACATATATTCTTTCTTTTCCCTCTTCTCTTCTATTTTCCTTCTGTTTTGTTTCTTTTCCAGACAGCCACAGGAAGAAGACCAGAAGACTTTATGTATTATAGTTAGGGCATAGCTAGAGAATAGCTCCGTTACAAGAAGAAAAGTAATTGTGGGTTTACACATTTCACAATTAGGGGCCGGAGTGTTGGAGCTATTTCCTTGTTTTGTAATTTAACTTAACAATTAATTACTTTATTTTGTTTCACCTTAAATAATTTGCATGATGATTTTATTGATTTAGATACAGAATATTAATGTTATTATTTTGGTTAATTTGAGTATTTTTTGGGACTTTTATTTTGAAAGTATTGAGCACCTGTTTGCACCTATATAATGGTGGTCACATTTAGGACAGGCAGGCACTGGGAAAGGTTGTTGGTTTTTTACCACACTCACACATACAGGGTAAGAGAGGCTGCAGACGACATTTGTTTGTACGCTTGCTTATTGGAAATAAACCGCATGAACATATGCTTGGCTGGACATTGGACTCTTTTGCTGTGCCCGTGCGTAAGATTCGATCTTTCAGTGCCTCAGTGGCGGTTTGAATTTGAGTTTGTTTATCTTCTTTTGATTTCTTGTTTGAGTTAAATTGAAGGAGGACAAATCGCCATTACAAACCTTATTGTAAAGCGTTATTATGAAATCAAAGATATAAGTTCCTTACAAATTAGAGTTGGAAATGGACTTAAGATTTAATTTAACTAAAGGTGATGATACACAGGGCAACGTTTTGAGCAATGTTGCTGGGCAATGTTGCCGTTAACAGGCAACCAGATGAGACACAGGGCCCATGACCGATCTAAATTATCCAGATAGAAATGTATTGCCCATTTTCAATGGGAAAGTGCCCAAGCAATAATCGCTTAGCAAGATTGCCCACCAACATTGCTCAAAAAGTTGCCCAGTGTATCATCACCTTAACTGTTAGATGCATTTCCCCTTGCACTTTTATTCCTTGGATAAAACCGAATGACATTGTCACTCAGAATGCGTCTGAAATCGAGTTATACTTTTATTGTAGTTAAGAATAACTTGCATGCTGCAGCAACTTTTAGAGTAGCATGGCGATGGAAGGATAAATGTAATTTTCCGTATTAGCTTAAACGTTACCTGCTGCTCGTTTGAAGAGACTCGCGCGAACTGCTGCGTAATGCGTACCAGAACCGTTAAATGCGTATGAGGCGCTGCAAAGGAAACTCCGCCTACCACTTCTCCGCCAATTTTTTTTTATAATATAATATTTGTTTGTATTATTATTGTTAGTGGCAAGGGTGTGTAAGTGTGTTATTTATTATAATATTTATAATAATAATAATTATTATTTACGATTATCAGAAAAGGGCACAATACATTTTGAGACAAAAGGGGCAGGGGGTTGAAAAATAAGCGGATCTAGCAGTTTTTAAGGCCTCTCTGTATGCAATCATGCTCTTTCCATGAAATGCAAAATACCTCTAGTTTTGTTTTCTTCCAGTTGCGCTCCATTTTTCTGGCTGCTCTCTTAAGGGCCTGAGTGTGCTCGTTGTACCATGGTATCGAGTTCTTCTAAGCTATCTGGGATGCTGAGATGATGAAACTGATCAGGAAGATTATTTATAAAGCATTCTTTAGTGGCTTTATAAATAAGCCTGTAGGGGTGGTGATGGCGCAATGGATAAGACACATGCCTTTGGTGTGAGAGACCCGGGTTCGAATCCACTGTGTCCACTAACATATTTGTAACATGGAGTCGGCTTTGCAGCTTTGGCTAAATGTAGTTTACACAAGACTAGATAGTGATCTGAGATGTCATCGCTCTGCTGCAGAATTTAAACGGCATCAACATTAATTCCATGTGATAATATTAAATCTAGAGTATGATTACGACAATGAGTAGGTCCTGACACGTGTTGTCTAACTCCAATAGAGTTAAGAATGTCTTTAAATGCCAATCCCAATGCATCTTTTTTTGTTATCTACATGTATATTAAAATCACCAACAATTAGGACTTTATCTGCAGCCAGTACTAACTCTGATAGAAAGTCAGCAAATTCTTTGATAAAGTCTGTATGGTGCCCTGGTGGCCTGTATACAGTAACCAGCACAAATCTCAAATGTGATTTATCATTTACACTAGATATTGTTACATTTAGCACCAACACTTCAATAGATAAAATAGTTTCATGTAAATAAACATGTTTGCCAATTACACCAATATTTTAGTTTTGTACTCATCTGGGAACTGTGTTTACCATAAAACATCTATTAAGGCATACAGGTCCTTCTAAAAAAAATAGCATATTGTGATAAAGTTCATTATTTTCCATAATGTAATGATAAAAATTAAACTTTCATATATTTTATATTCATTGCACATCAACTGAAATATTTCAGGTCTTTTATTGTTTTAATACTGATGATTGTGGCATACAGCTCATGAAAACCCAAAATTCCTATCTAAAAAAATTAGCATATTTCATCCGACCAATAAAAAAAGTGTTTTTAATACAAAAAAAGTCAACCTTCAAATAATTATGTTCAATTATGCACTCAATACTTGGTCGGGAATCCTTTTGCAGAAATGACTGCTTCAATGCGGCGTGGCATGGAGGCAATCAGCCTGTGGCACTGCTGAGGTGTTATGGAGGCCAAGGATGCTTTGATAGCGGCCTCGAATAAGCTCATCCAGAGTGTTGGGTCTTCGTCTCTCAACTTTCTCTTCACAATATCCCACAGATTCTCTATGGGGTTCAGGTCAGGAGAGTTGGCAGGCCAATTGAGCACAGTAATACCATGGTCAGTTAACCATTTACCATTGGTTTTGGCACTGTGAGCAGGTGCCAGGTCGTGCTGAAAAATTAAATCAGATAGAAGCATGAAGTGCTCCAAAATCTCCTGATAGCTAGCTGCATTGACCCTGCCCTTGATAAAACACAGTGGACCAACACCAGCAGCTGACATGGCACCCCAGACCATCACTGACTGTGGGTACTTGACACTGGACTTCAGGCATTTTGGCATTTCCTTCTCCCCAGTCTTCCTCCAGACTCTGGCACCTTGATTTCCGAATGACATGCAAAATTTGCTTTCATCCGAAAAAAGTACTTTGGAGCACTGAGCAACAGTCCAGTGCTGCTTCTCTGTAGCCCAGGTCAGGCGCTTCTGCCGCTGTTTCTGGTTCAAAAGTGGCTTGACCTGGGGAATGCGGCACCCGCCTGCACACAAATTTCCTGCACACGCCTGTGCACGGTGGCTCTGGATGTTTCTACTCCAGACTCAGTCCACTGCTTCCGCAGGTCCCCCAAGGTCTGGAATCGGTCCTTCTCCACAATCTTCCTCAGGGTCCGGTCACCTCTTCTCGTTGTGCAGCGTTTTTTGCCACACCTTTTCCTTCCCACAGACTTCCCACTGAGGTGCCTTGATACAGCACTCTGGGAACAGCCTATTTGTTCAGAAATTTCTTTCTGTGTCTTACCCTCTTGCTTGAGGGTGTCAATGATGGCCTTCTGGACAGCAGTCAGGTTGGCAGTCTTACCCATGATTGCGGTTTTGAGTAATGAAACAGGCTGGGAGTTTTTAAAAGCCTCAGGAATCTTTTGCAGGTGTTTAGAGTTAATTAGTTGATTCAGATGATTAGGTTAATAGCTCGTTTAGAGAACCTTTTCATGATATGCTAATTTTTTGAGATAGGAATTTTGGGTTTTCATGAGCTGTATGCCAAAATCATCAGTATTAAAACAATAAAAGACCTGAAATATTTCAGTTGGTGTGCAATGAATCTAAAATATATGAAAGTTTAATAATTAGGTTAATAGCTTGTTTAGAGAACCTTTTCATGATATGCTAATTTTTTGAGATAGGAATTTTGGGTTTTCATGAGCTGTATGCCAAAATCATCAGTATTAAAACAATAAAAGACCTGAAATATTTCAGTTGGTGTGCAATGAATCTAAAATATATGAAAGTTTAATTTTTATCATTACATTATGGAAAATAATGAACTTTATCACAATATGCTAATTTTTTGAGAAGGACCTGTATAATGGCACACAAAAAAAAATTCTCAAAGCAAAAACAACAGACAGATTGTGTTCAACTTTTTTTAATCAACTGTTCAGAGGTCAAGGAACCTATTAGAAGTAGATTGCATTAACTTGTGCGTGGCGTGAAAACGTTCCTCTTTTTCAGTATCCTTCTCTAGAAAATCTAGCACTCTGTTGGATCTTTTCTTTTCAGGTGGCGGGGGATCCGAAGAAGTACAGGGTCTTTCCTCCTGCAAGTTGCTTGTGCCAGGCGGTGCAGAGGATGTTGTTTCCTCCTCCTCCCTTTCCTCCACAGATGCGGATGCAAGCCAGGGTCTTTGGACACAGCAGAACAGCTAGTGACTTCTGTATCGCATGAGTCTATCAGGATGGGAGGCTCAATAGACGGCCTCCCCCAATAGCCTCATGGATGGCAGAAAACCACGGCCATGTGGCTGCTGTGGCCTCCCCACTATCTGTTCCAGTTCCCGTAGGAGGACAGCAAAGCTCCTAAAATAAATCTATTCTCTATTAAACTAGCAAGAAGAAAATTCACACCAAATGAAATAAATACATGCATTAATTTTGTACATACCTTATATTTTCTTTTTAGATTGCCCATTTTTTGGAAATTTGACTTGGTGTAACTTTTCCATCTAAACCAATCCTCTGAAGAACTTTACTATAGAGGTCGACCGATATCTGATTTTCAGGGCCGATGCCGATACCGATGATTACAGATCAAGTAGACCGATAACCAATATATAGCAGACATATAGATATGTCTGGTGTAAAAATGTTAATGTCAAAATTAAGAATAACAAAGGGTTTTGACAAATACTTTCTTTAAATGATTTTAAACATATCTTTAAATCTGAGAACAGTTAATAATAACATTATTACTACTACTACTACTAATAATAGCAACTTAAAAAGTGGAGGAAGCACCCAGCAGCATTCTGTAAACATTTTGTAAAAATTAAAGACTGTATTTAAATGGTTAAATTAAATTTTTAGGGCCCTATGAAAACCCAAACTTTTATTTTGACAGGTTGCGGTGGAGATCTTTGAGTTTCTGTGTGTTTATGATATGAGGATAACTTTTCTCAGTTGAAGCATTGAAAAGCTCCTGAAGTGAATTTAGTGTCCTTGCTGATTATCCTGTTAATCTGTAAATCTCTTTTAACATGAAATACATTAACTACTACAAACAAGCATCACTTTTTCAAATTTCTATCAGCCAGAGTTGAATCTCAGTTGTGGCCCATTCTGACCATCAATGCAGATGGTGATACTAGCTGATTTAGATCCAGATGTAAAGAGGGAATGCCTTGCTTGTTGTTGACATTGTATGTGCATAGCCAAATTATAGAATTGCTGCAGCCAGTTTCTTCAATTCATGAAAGCATCAATAAACAAGAAATAAATGAAAAAAAAAAAAACATTTCCATGCGTAAAAAAAAAAAAATCTAATTTCAAATATGCAAACAAGCCTTTATTTCCATCTAAGCCCTGCGAAACATTCCCACACATTTGCTGTCTACTAAAGAAAACAGCACAATATGTATTTGTCAGTGTAATTAAATAGGAACTGAATTCTCATTTTCTAGCGTTCAGAGGAGATTCGAAATCACACTTTGCTGGATTCCTGAATCACCAAAAACTTGCTTGGATCCAGTCTGAACATTCCTGCATTCTTGTGCAATGACAGTCCCATAAAAACATTAGTTTACATTTGGAGAATTAATTTTTTCCTTTGATAAAACAAAGTTCAATATAAAAGGCTATGGTTCATTTTTCAAAAGCAAGGAAGATGATATATGCCTATTTCTGGTTTACATCCAATAATATCCTTGTATTTTTCTTTGAAAAAATACTGCTCTGGGAGCAATATTCACTATACATACAGAAATATGCTCTGGTTATCAGGTATGCTGATGAATACAGGGGGAAAAAACATAATATTTCCAGAGGAAGGAGGTAAAGTAAGACGAGCAAATCAGAGGCAGCCTGTTCACTAAAGCACTCTAACTTCAGTGTCAAATTTATTAATAAAATTACACTCAAAACCTTCTACAGGCCACTCCTGAGGTCCAAGCCTTGGGTTCAGAGGAGAGCAGTGAGGACAGTTGTCAGATTAAATTTTCATGGTCGGGCAGCTATAGCCATGTCATGCTCATAGCCATGTGAAAAGGAATATCTATATCAAATGGGCTGCAGCATTAATTTTGTGAAAAGTCTATTTGTGTTTTTCACAAAAAAAAAATCAGTAAAGTCAGTAAAGGTTTTCCTCCACCAGCATCAAATAGTGCCCTGGCCACTGTTCTGGAAGAGGAATGATAAAAAAAAAGTGCAGGGCACCCCTGTACATTAGCATGTAGTATTGGTACACCAGCTATATATTCATACATTCAAAATGTTTGACTTACTTATATATCTTCTCAAGTTCATTTCTCAACTTCTATGGTTCATTTTTCAAAAGCAAGGAAGATGATATATGCCTATTTCTGGTTTACATCCAATAATATCCTTGTATTTTTCTTTGAAAAAATACTGCTCTGGGAGCAATATTCACTATACATACAGAAATATGCTCTGGTTATCAGGTATGCTGATGAATACAGGGGGAAAAAACATAATATTTCCAGAGGAAGGAGGTAAAGTAAGACGAGCAAATCAGAGGCAGCCTGTTCACTAAAGCACTCTAGCTTCAGAGTCAGATTTATTAATAAAATTACACTCAAAACCTTCTACAGGCCACTCCTGAGGTCCAAGCCTTGGGTTCAGAGGAGAGCAGTGAGGACAGTTGTCAGCAGAGCATCAGTCTGAGAAAGAGGCCAGAACAGGGTGCTTGTATTAGTTGGCTTTGGCTCGAAGCTGGGCTCTTTTGCCAGTGACGGCCTGGAAGCCAGTCTTGATGCTGGCTACAGAGCAACGTGAGTGACAGGTTTCACACTGCAGGAAGTAGAGACGCGTGTCCTTCTGCAAAATTGTATCCGGTGAGCGGCAGGTATGACAAGTCACATATTCCTCTGAAACAGAGAAAAGAGAAAATGCCTTGTCAAAAATCTGTTAGGTAAACTAAATCAGAGTCCTGCACGCGAGGTAAACCGCTAATTTTGATGTAATATTTAAATATATTTAAATTCTCATTTGCATTGCGGGAATCAACAGGCACGGGCGGACTGCGTTTCCAATAGCCAAGAGACTACTTTGACTCAATTCGGTACCCACTGATGGGCAGCTGCTTTCAAGTGGTCCCGTGCTTATTTGTGTTCACGCTCTAGCCTATAGTCTGAAGACCATCAAATGTTTATAATGTTTGAACGTTGAGCTGTAGTGATTGACAGCTTCAGTCCATCTGAACATGGTCAAATTAAATTATGCCATTTTTGATGAGAGGTAATGGCACAGTACATACAGGGGTTGAACAATAAAACTAAAATACTGATCAATATAGTGTTACAAGTTCATGTCTATATATGTGCATAGGTGGTCAATCTTCCCTGATTTTACATTCCACTAGTAATAGCAGAGTGAAGGTTAAATTAGCAGAGCAAACCTGTATATAAAATATTGCAATCCACACAACATAATGGGAGACGTCAGTTAAAAAGAGAACAAATTGTTGGTGCGTGTCTCGCTGACTGATTTGTGACCAGGACAGCAAGCCTTTGTGGTGCATCAAGAGCCATGGTACTCAGGATAATTGGACGAACCACATCCAACAGGAGTAACAGTCAATGCAGAGAAAGCAGTCCGAAAAGGGATGTCTGGATACTAACCCGGATTGTATCCAAAAAACATAAAATAGAATAGAATATTACATAAATGTGCACCTCGACTCTCCTGTTTCCAACAAAACATCGGGAGCGCCACAGATTAAATTTTCATGGTCGGGCAGCTATAGCCATGTCATGCTCATAGCCATGTGAAAAGGAATATCTATATCAAATGGGCTGCAGCATTAATTTTGCGTCAAAAGTCTATTTGTGTTTTTCACAAAAAAAAAAAAAAAATCAGTGAAGTCAGTAAAGGTTTTCCTCCACCAGCATCAAATAGTGCCCTGGCCACTGTTCTGGAAGAGGAATGATAAAAAAAAAAAAGTGCAGGGCACCCCTGTACATTAGCATGTAGTATTGGTACACCAGCTATATATTCATACATTCAAAATGTTTGACTTACTTATATATCTTCTCAAGACATTCTCTATTTGTTTCTGTTGAAAGCGTCCTTTGATTACAAGCTGGTTATTTCCATCTATGGAGCCACTAGATAGAAGAAGACATCTCTTTAGTTACAGGAAAAATCACCTTTTCACTTCTGACAATTATTGAAAAGCAATTAATAACTCACCTTGTTCCTAACTCGGCTAACAGGAATGCCAAAAGATGTTTGGGCTGTCGATGCAACCTGAAGATGAAAAAGTAAACATGCTATGGTTTAATAGACAAAATTGGGCCAATATATTAGAATCACTGGTTTGATTAAATTCAATGTTCAATGGTCAATGTCAATAAAAGTCTCCAAATTAAAGAAAAGGAAAACACTTCTTAGAAAGGTACTTTTTGCACCATGTTGGTTTCATAAACTCACAAACTTTTCCATTACCCTCACTCTGAATACATGTGTGTACACACCTATTTCAAGAAGATTTAAAATATATTTTTCAATGTAAAGTTTTTTTTTTTTTTTTTTTACAAATATCATAAATTATAATTAAATAAATTCATAATTAAATTACAAAAATAGTTTAATGTATATTTAAGATATTTTAGTTATTTATTAATACAGAAATATCATAAGATTTGTCATTTTACAACCGGAACTAACCTTGTCTTGACAATTTTAAAATATACCTTGAGACAGTCATGAGGGTCATGTTTTTTCTTTTCTTTTTTTGTTGCATTTTAGTGCACTTGATTTGTTTGGCCGACAAATCTTTTTCAAATATTAATTTGATCATTTTAATGAGGATTTATTTTATTATCATATCAGGACAGTTGTATCACCCTGACAAGTCCTTTTCAATTGAATCTTCAGAAGTTAAAACATGCTTCAAGAAATTTAAAGAAATATGCTTGTATTCAAGTCATTGTTAGTATGATTTTTTTTTTTTTTTTGCTGCTTTAAAGTATTTTTGAATAAATTAAAAGGTAAGACAAAAATAGCGTAATGTGTGACTGAACCATATATCATCTTTTGCACTATTTCCTAGAAAATACATTGTCAAAGGTTTTTTTTTTTTTTTTTTTTTAAGACCATAAGCATTCCTAGTTTTCTCTAGAACCCAGACTCAGCAGACATGCTAAGTGTTTGCACTTACAGTTTGCAGATGTCAGTGAAGTTTACAAAAGATGTTTTCTTTGTCCCAACTCGGACCACCTGAGGCGGCTTCATCACAAACTTCCTCTTCTCTCCTGCAACCATATCAGGGTTTTTCTCCCTCATGATGTTAAACACCCGGCTCAACAACTGTAAAGACGCAGACAAATAAATAATGTAATAAATTAAAAGAAAACTATGTCACAAACACTGGGTAGAGTGATGTGTGATATAGAAGAAGAGAGAAAGTGCTCATCATTTGAATCAACTTCATACCTCATCATAAGTGTAATCTCTCTCTGAATCTGCCCATGCTGGGCCTGATTGTGAGCTGAATGTGATGCCTTCTGTGCTTTTATCATCCTCAATGACTGTAATAAAATATATGTGAAGAATTCAGACAGTCACATTTTTAATCAGCACAAATTAAATCTTTGTCATAAGCTCAAAGATTAGAAGATTCATAATTTGAAACAGTACATCATGTAGTGCATAAAACACCTGTAAGAGGAAAAAAAAACAAATTATTTTTTCCCTGACATTAATGTCAATGTCACTATTTATACAAACACAATTTAAAACAACAGTTGACCAGTGTGCTGTACATAGCATAATATAGAACTGAGAGTATAATATAGAACTCAATAGAGATAGACAAACAATAACCAGTCAAATTAGGCACAGCATCGATTTAAATCCATAGAAAACAAATAAAATTTAAGTTGATTAAAAATTAGGGATGCACCGATACCGATCGACACTGATAGAGCACACGTGTCGTGGATTAAAACTAAATTAAAACATGAAACATTATCTGATTTATGTATAGCGAGTGTTTCCCATTACATTATTCCAGGACGTTTGCAAGTCAAAAAGTTTCATGAACACAAACATCCGAAGCACGTGCCCCAAAAATATGCGTCTCAGACAGCGCATGAATACTGAATTGAATTCTCTTTCACATCTTGCGCTTCTATGGATGAATTCACACAAAATCATGCAAAAACGCCCTTTCTTGGGGAGTATCCTAGTAAACATAGTCGGTTATATCTCAAGTGAACGTAGACAGTAGCCTATTCATATTTGACCAGTGCATTCGGTCATAAAGGGACAGCAGTCAATCAAACCCGCTGCTGTTTTAATCAAACAAAGGACAAAGAAATCACTCACTGCTCTTAACTAAACACCTTTTGTAACTTTATCAAGATCCATCGATATTTAATTTATAAAGTAATGAATATGCAGTCTTATTTCACATCTGATTACTTTATTCAAATTTCTGCACCTGAAAACTACTGTTAGAGCTACCTGGGGGGGGGGGGGGGGGGGGAACAGCTGTTTATTTCATTTGTAGCCTTTCTTTGTTCTATTGTATTTATTTGTGCTATTTGTAATTTGATTATTTTATCTTATTTTATTACTGACCATTTACGTCTTTAATAATGTTTTAAATTTACATTAGGCTAGTAGTTTTGCTGTAGTATCAAAATTGGAATAGAGAATTTTGATATTTCACTGCTGTCTAAACATTTGAACCACGGACCCAATCCTCAGCACGGAGCCTTGCTGAAGCAGCTCTAAATATGCGCTGTACAATTAAATGAAAGATAAAATATAATAGAGCAATAGAATGAACAGTGAAAGTAACAGAAGCTCATACAATACATTTTAGCAGGCTTAATTAAGCATGAAAATAACTGAAAGAAATATATATTTGCAGAAAAAATTAAGTCAACTAATATGATTTATATTATTTTGGATTCTCTAGCCAATACATTTAAAAATTACAAATGCAGTGAAAATACACTTATTGGTACTCTATATCGGCAAGTACCAAAAATGAAAGTATCGGTATCAGACTCGTTCTGGAAAAAGAGATATTGGTGCATCCCCATTTAAAATGATCTACTGTTGCAGCAGTTCTAATAGTAATAGGCAGACCGTACCACAGTTTTGGCGCTGCTTCTACAAATGCCCGGTCACCTATAAAATTTAATTTTGTCCTTTGAGATCCTCAAACCAAGGACAAAAGGTTCCGAGACCTCCCCAAGCAATGTTCCGACAAGAGATCAGAACGATAAGATGGTGCCAAGCCATTTAGAGATTTCTAGACCATTAAAAGAACTTTAAAATCAATTCTATAGCAGTCCGACAACCGGTTTAATGGAATTAGGGTAGGTATTATATGTTCATGTTTCTTGACACAAGTCAGGAACCTAGCAGCTGCATTTTGAACCACTTGTAGCCTAGAAAGAGTAGCTTGACTAATTACTATAAAGAGTGAGTTGCATTGCATTTCAAACATAAGAATCTTAAACTTTACATTATAAATCTAAGTAACATAAACTGGATCTGAATTATTTTTGCATATGGAAGAAATAGACATATGGAAGAATACAGAATAGAAGTTGTCTCTTGCTGAAAAAGTAAAACGTAACTCGGCTTAGATTTTGTAAAAAATGTGTTAAAGCCAGTTGAGGCAGATGTTAATTTAGCAGTAAAATGTCATTGTAGATTGCAGTACATGCTAACTGAAAGCTTGATTATAACTAGGGTTGGGTATCGGTTGGGTTTTATCCGATACCAGTACCTACTCGGTATTTTTTAAACGGTTCCGGTGCTTAAACGGTTCTTGAAACGGTACTTTAAGGGATAGTTCACCCAAAAATGAAAATTAAGTCAGTAATTACTCTCCCTCATGTTGTTCAACCCCGTAAGACCTTCGTTCATCTTCGGAACACGAATTAAGATACGAAGGTCTTATGGGGTTGAACAACATGAGGGTGAGTAATTACTGACAGAATTTTCATTTTTGGGTGAACTATCCCTCTAAGAAAACGAAACCGCACACACTTTGTCAAAAACTAATACCCTTTTATTTACAGGGCCAAACTGGACACAATATTAACTTAAATCTTTAAACAATATAAATACAAGTAACATATATGGTAATAATAAATAAACCAATATAAAATAAAAATTCACATTTACATAATATCAAATAAAACAATATTGTATCAAACAATGTAATAATACTGGAGATTAATAGAGATTACTACCAGGGTAATCTAATCTCGACATGGCTACAGGTTCCCATGTTTTGTCTGCTTGAACCAGTCATGTAAGTTATCTGGTCGTTGCACTAGAACGGCAGCGCTTGGCGAGTTTGGTATTTCATTCTCACTGCGTCTTAGCTACGTAACGTTAAATGAACCTATGAAAGAGAACGTCTCTGGTTACTGGTGTAACCTATGTTCTCTGAATAGGGAACGAGACGCTGCGTTCGCTGCCAAACTCCTCGCGCTGCCAACAAGCTTCCTTTTTCGGCAGAGAAATCTGAGGAGCAGATGATGCGCGTGCTAATATAATAAGACGACGTGAGCGTCGAGGCGGCGTCCGCGCCATCAGCCAATGGATTGGCGTGATTCTATATGGCTTCAGACAATCGGCACACCCAGAGGGCATTCTGACGCGTAATTTTACACGTGAAATGCAGCCAAACCTTGGAGCGTTTTGTCTTCGGCATCTTCATTAATCCCCTCGCAATCAGCAGACGTTCCGGGAGTCTCCCGCATATTGATAACGGCTCCCTGATGCCCGCAAATTAGTTAAAATCTCCTGGAATCTAGAGCGAGCGAGCAAGAGCTCGCATGCGAGACAGAACAGACTGTGCTTCAAACAGTATTGTGCGCGCACGGCGGAGAGAGAGAGAGGGCGCGCGAGACCTTGCGTGTGTGCGCCTCATGACACAGAGAGTCAGGCACCGAAATCAGGCACCGAAATTTTCGTTCTTATTCGGTCTGGTTACTACCGTTTACGTCAGAACCGGTTCCCTATTGGCACCGCGTTTCGGTACCCAACCCTAATTATAACACAGTATTTTTCAGTAACTCCTAACTTTTATATTCATTTTTAAATAATATTAATTATGCAGCACATTCTAATTAAATGAATGTTCATACCATCCTCTTGTTCCACAGTCTCTCTCTCCTCAACAAATTCCACTTTTTTTGCCTTCTTTTTTTTGGCTGGAAGCATCAAGTCCAAATCATCTTCCTCCATTATTTCCTGCTGGTCTACCTCAATTCTCAGCTCCTGGTCACCAATAAAATGAAAAGAGCCAACAGCCGTTAGAAGAACTATCAAATACAAGAAAATAAGCTTAATGGGCAACACATTAGTGATGGGAAGTCCAATTATTTTTCTGAAAACTGATTCTTTTGGACAGTTTGTTTCAATAAACCTGTTAAAAAGACAAAGACAATGCACACAATAGGGCTTTTCACACTGCACTTAAACCAGAGTTATCATCGTTCTAAACCCTGGTTTTAACCCAGGTTAAAGCAGCATTTCACACATTTTAGAAGCGGTGTTAGCACCGCGTTTTACCTGGGTTTACGGGGCTTTTGCTGTGTCAATCCCGCATTGCGGTGCTAAACGTGTACAGTGTGAAATGAGGCAAGGGCTGGAATGTTACGGCTAGATGCTTTGCAACAGACAGCCAATCACATGCCTCATAATCATGTTTTACAGTCACAGAAACACTGTGTTGCTAAACAGTGGGCTATATTTGAGTGGAAAATTTTTGAATAGTGACAGAACGCATGACAATTGGAGTGAAGAAGAGATCATTACATTCTTACCTTTACAGTCCAAAAACTCCATTCAGTATATACCTGATAGTACAGGCGGCAATATATAATATGAGGATTCGCAATGCAAGGCATTCGTCCAATTTATGACACTCTGACACCGCAAATAAGAATGTTAACTGAGGGATAAGTAGTGTACAATTTGAAATAGCAGATTATGAATTATTATTATAAAGATTAATTGTTAACCCTAGGTAAATGATAACCCAGGATTCAATTTACCCAGGGTTTAGAATGACCCGAGGTTAACCATTTCAGGTGTAAAAAGCCCTAATAAGTGCATTGTATCAAATGATTAATTGTAAACGCTAGTACACAGTAGTTAAAGACAGTTAATATTAAGTGGGTCCAATTTTTTTATACTAAATAATAATATAAGTTATACAGCACACTCTAAGTGAATTAAAGTCGATAATAAAACAGAAGTTGCGATTGTCTTTTCTTCCCCATTGCATATCCAAGTGAAATGGATACTCAAACGAGAAAAATGTTAATGGTTTTGATTAAAGATTACAAGGCCACATTATTATTTTTTTTAAATAATGACGTGAATGGACAAATCATTTTAGTGTTAGTACATAGTACTTAAAGACATTTAATTATCCAGCTATGTAGGCTACTGGTCACAGAAAACCCTGGTAGGAGGTGAAAAACATTTCATGTGTATTGCAGAGTGAATCATTAAACAATTCCCAGACAATTTCCTTATAAACAACTGCTAACCTTTATGCCTTCTTCAATGTCATTTTCAAACACTTTCTTTGGTTTCTTTTTCTTCTTTTTCTGATTAAAGAAGTTCAGATCATCTAAATCATCTGAAGGCTCTGTAAAGATAGTTGGAGAAAAGTGTCATAAAGGTCCAATCTCAAATAGCACATTATTTACAAACTCCTTCACACAACTTTTCAAGGTTCTGGTTTAAATACATTTGTTGAGAAACATGACTAAATCCAATGCCACGGTACAAGAGAAAATCAAAACACTGCATGGTTTATGTGGGAAAATGGCCTCTCACCCTTTTTCTTGATGTCATCATCTTCAGGGTCCATTTCTCGCTCTTCTGCTGCTTCAGGCTCAACTTCTCTCTGTTCAACCTGTTGGGCTTCCTCTCCAAGCCCATCTCCATCTTCGTCGAGCATGAAGGGCTTCTTCTTCTTCTTTTTCTTCTTTGATGTAGTGGGGTCGAATAAAATCTGAGGACACATAATGCACCAGAATAATTTGCTAAAGCATGCCTCGGTGTGGTGAAGGAAATAATACTCATCCGTTTTAATAGCAATGTTAAGTGTTCTTTTATTTTATACAACTAAAAATAATACGTGATAATGCAATAAAAAAACCAAATGCAGCCAAGAGCACGTTATAGGCAACACTGTGTAACTGCTCTCAAATACATTTCAAAGTCTCAACATGATTAAATATTTCCACTAAACTGTGAATATTGACAAAATATAAAAATTGACCACCACAATACCTCGTCTTCTGACATGATGATTGAATTAAATATCAATGCTTTTCGTCCTGGTAAATATCGTTCACACGGTTAACTACTCTCATCCACTGTCTTGCATCAGCACAATCAGCGAGCTTAGCGCGCAAGCGTTCTTCCGACGACAAATGATTACATCATCTCCACGTCTACGACAACACAATGCGACTTTCCAAGGCTGCGCCCGAGTGGCGGCTCTCTTGATCATTGGCCCTGTCCCAAATGGCACACTCCGGACTTGTGGACTTCCTCAGAGTCCACACTTCGGTGACGTCATGTAGTGCAGACCTATAGGGCCCTTAGCGTGAGTCCGCGAGGGCGCATTGAGAGGTATTTTTGGGACAGACTCGATCGTCACGCCGGAAACAGGAAGAAGGTCTCAGCTCAGACGTCGAAGCTGAATATACTTAAAGGTCATCTCATCAGTCCCTTTATTAGAAAAATATCACAAATATCATTAAAAAAAATTACAGTCTTTAGCATCGAGAACAGGATTTATTTTATTTTCCCAAATCTTATGTCCATGTGAACTACACAGCCTGCTTTTACAGTTCTATAATTGTATATGCCACCTGGGCATTAGAATAGATGTCATGGTTATGTAAATGATAAATACAGTTGTACATAATAATACATAATGTTCAATTTTAACACAAAATTAAAATGTAAATGAGTTTAAGAAAAATTTAAAGGTTTCAATATTCATACTACGTTTATATGACTCAGTAAAGCCATGACATTCGGTTCTATTTATGTAATGAATCATAATGCGATCGTATTATTTAACACGCTATTATTATGTTTGAGATATCAACCACTGGTCGATAATGTTTGTATAAACTGTAAGTAACAACTGGTAAAATGTACGCCTATATCATAAAGCCATGTTAACAGTCTGTGAGCGAAATCTCCTCCCATTTGTTTTCTGATTGGCATTTCGCAAGGATTTCTGGGTAGTTAAAGTGCGTGGAGCCTGCATCTATGCGGGCTTCGCGGAAGACCGCTTCAAGGGTACAAAGGGGGCGCTGCTGAGCACACTTCAGAGCGTTAAAATGCTAAATGGGACGGCCTACGGACTCGTAGACTCGGCGAGCACGCGCAACTTAAGTCCACGAGACCGAAAGTCCGCATGAAGTGCGCCATTTGGGACAGGGCCATTATGGGTGCTTCTCATTTCTTATTTGTGCATCCTCGTTTCCTTTCCTCGCGCCTCAGCTCCACCCCCTGTAGGTTGTGAGGGAAGGACGCAAGGAAAGAAAATGAGGACGGAGGAATCGAATAAAAGCTTTTTATATATACATTGGAATACTTGATCACTCGAGCATCACTTCATAACGTCATCAGCAGCGCTCAAAGGATCTGCCCTTATGTTGTTGAAGTTTGTTTATTTAAGAAATTCATAATGAATAATAATAAAGCAAGATACCCTGTTGAAATATGTGAGATGTGTAGTTTATATAAACAGCAAAGGTAAAGTATAAATTAAAATTATTGTGACCGATGTGAAGGGGTAGGAGAATTTATACGTGCGTCACGTTTAGTCAATAAAACACTTCCGCATAGGATACACCTGTGTATCCTCGCTCATGACTCCTCTGAAAGCCTCCTCACTCCTCGATCCTCGACTCCTCGCAGTGCAATTAGAGAATTGAGATGTCCTTCAAGATGTCTGTGCTTGATTGGTTTCCGGGTCATAGGATGGAGGACAGAGGAGCGACGAGACGGGGAGGGATATTGAGAAGCACCCTATGTCTATGCTCTTGGTTACTTTACGAGAATCACGACCGCTAAAAAAGTATGTCAGTATGAATGTGTGTAATATTAATGTAATCTGGACGTAGCCTACTACATTTTTTTAATCATAAATGGGCTTTATTAATTTGAATTATTTATTATTATTTATTAAATGCCAGTCATATTACGAATAATAAACATGACAATAGTACAACAATTAATATATATATATATATATATGAATATATTGAACAAATATAGACTACAACTAAAAGAAAATATAGTATATAAACAATAATACAAGTAAAAAGAAAAAAAAAAGAAAATAATATCAAAAGGAACAGATATGAGATCATCATATAAATACCATAAAAGCTTAAAAAAGCATAAAAGACCTAGTGCATTTTGCTTTGCTATTTTTCAACCCAAGTAGTAGCCTAACTCAATGTAATTTTTCATATCTATCTGAAGTAACAAAAAAATTGGATTTCCTTTAGCCCATTTTTGTTTATATATGGAATTTCCCCATAATCAAACAAAGATTAAAAATAAAGGCCACACTTGGTCGTAATCTTTGTCTATTCGAATAAAATACATATTTTTCAGAAAAGTAAACTTTCATGCCTAAGCATTTACAAAGTAAACATTCCAAATCTATCCAAAACATTTTAGTATAAATGCAATTAAAAAAATAAGTGGACAACACAAGTCCCACAAGTTTCTCAGTCCCACAGAAATCACATTTAAGATCTACATCAGTGTGAAACCTAAGAAAAAGAGTTTTAACAGGGTACCTTATTTTATACAATATTTTTTAGGCAGCAACCATATTTCCAGTCAATGTTCTCAAGTTTACAATGCCAGTATGTTTTAGAAGATGTTGGGATTCTGTTTGTAACTTCCTTATAAAGTAATTATTCCATCTTCTATCAGTAATATTCATCAAACACTATACAATATTCTTTATTCTTTAATATTATACCTTTGAATACGTTTACAATGACCAAACAATGGCCAAAAGTTTTATGTTTAAACATTATATATCGGTTATTTCAATTTATACATTTGTTTTGAGAAAAATTATGTGTAGATAAGCATCCATGAGAGTACCACGTGCCTGTGAAAATTACTTAATCTAACTGGAATCTTATTGATTTCAAAGTTGCATTGCAACAGAAAAGCAACCCCACCCATCTTTTAAAAAATTAGATTAGGAATTAACCAATTTTTATTTTTGTATTGAAAGTAATGCTTGATCCATCTATTCTTTAAAATTGTATTTGAAGTGCTGAAATTAAGCACATTTAAACCTCCATAAGCAACCAAATTAGTTAAAAGGTACCTTTTTTAATGTAATATTTCTCCAAATGAAATTGAAAAGATTTTATCGACTTCTTTAATGATGTTATTCGGGACTTCTAGTGAAATAGCAGGACAGAGCAGACGAGATAAAAATTCAGCTTTTGATTAAATAATTCTACCGTTCATTGACAAGTCTCTCATTAACCATAAATTAAATCAATTTTTAACTTTTTGAACGACAGATTAAATATAAGCTGACCTTTCTTTTCATCTTTACATATCAAGAAGTTCACTATTTTGACTAACTCACATTTGTTTACATTTAATTTTAACCCTGAAACCAGTGAAAAGTTATTCAAACAATCAATCACACTTTTAATGTCTAATGAATCTCTAACAAATATTGTTGTATCATAATTGACTTATTGACAGCATTTTATTTCTCTTTCTAAAATCCTGATTCTGTGAAAATTATATTTGTAAATAGCCATTGTCTGAGTTACAAGTAAAAACAAAAAAGGAGATTAAGCATCTATGCCTCTTTCCAAAAGAAATCTGGAGGTAGTGCCATGTGCAAATTTTACTGAGCTATTACACCCATTATATAAAGTATAAATAGCCCTTTTAAAGAAATTACGAAAGCCAAAAAAACAAAACAAAAAAATCCAAAGTCTCAAACATAAATTTGTGGCTAACGGTGTCAAATGGTTTATAAAAATCTACAAAAAATATAAAACTTTCAATATACTCATTATAATCAATTAAATCTAGGCCCAAGCGAAAATTATACTGTATGTCTGCCCTTCATGAATACTGATTGGAAATCATCTCTAATTTGTTCTAAGCATTTTTTAATCTTTCTGCAAAAAATATTGGCATACACATTTAATATCATTAAGTCATGAAATAGGTCTCCAATTGTCGGTTAGGGTGGCATGTTGTCATTATCATGTGACCTACCAGCGTCAGTTACTTATCTTTCCTGCAATTCATAAACCCTCTACCGTGGCCTCATCGAGGGTGCTTCTCATTTCTTATTTGTGCATCCTCGTTTCCTTTCCTCGCTTCCTTTCCTAGCGCCTCAGCTCCTCTCCCTGTAGGTTGTGAGGGAAGGACGCAAGGAAAGAAAATGAGGATGGAGGAATGGAAGGAAAGCTTTTTTTATACATTGGAATACTTGATCACTCGAGCGTCACTTCACAGCGTCATCAGCAGCGCTCAAAGGATCTGCCCTTATGTTGTTGAAGTTTGTTTATTTAAGAAATTCATAATGAATAATAATAAAGCAAGATACCCTGTTGAAATAGTATGTGAGATGTGTGGTTCATATAAACTGCAAAGGTAAACTATAAATTAAAAAGATTGTGACCGATGTGAAGGGGGAGGAGAATGTATACGTGTGTCACGTTTAGTCAATAAAACACTTCCGCATAGGATACACCTGTGTATCCTCGCTCATAACTCCTCTGAAAGCCTCCTCACTCCTCGATCCTCGCGGTGCAATTAGAGAATTGAGATGTCCTTCAAGATGGCTGTGCTTGATTGGTTTCCGGGTCATAGGATGGAGGACAGAGGAGCGAGGAGACGAGGAGGGATATTGAGAAGCACCCGAAGTGTCCATCGTCTGCAAATTTCAGAATCTCGCCGGAAGAAGTTTGTCGTCCGTGACCCGGGTACTTTTTATTTGATTTTTTATTGAACAATATGTCATGTACAAACAACATTGCAACAAAAATAAATTATTACAATATAACAGTAGGATAAACGTGCATTACAGAAAATAAATAAAGTAAAAGAAAAAAGGGAGCTAGGATTTACTTTTCAAGTCATATTCTTCTATTGTAGCAATAAGTCTTTTGCATTTTTACTTTTCATCATTTTTAGACCATTTGTATAGCAAAGAAACTCATTGTGAAATACACAAAACTTAGGTTTTACTTTCTTGCCTACTCTTTTACGAGTAGGCCTATGAATTCAGACATGCTTCTATTGTCACATGGCCTACTGTTTTTCGCCTTTATAGTATAGAAGTATGCTATTTTGGGTGCTGCCAAAGATGTGTTTCAATTTATTTGATCATTAGTTTGTAGCTTCTTCCAAACATGTATGGCGAACACCATGAATCGAACATGTTAAACGAATAAGCAACTTTCTTTTCAGAAACAAACAGCCATGTTGTTTATTGAAAATGAATCCACCCAAACCCCTTACCTACATTAAGGCAAAATAAAGAACATCAAAAGAGACTTGGCAAGGAATAAAAAAGAAAAGAGAAGAATATACACTATACACCACACTCTTCCCTGTAAATGTTATCGGTCAGCTGAGGCATTTTACAGTTAGTCATTTGAAGACATGCCACTCAAATTGAATCAGCTTGCCATTAAGTAAGGCACATAACACATCATTGTATGCTTTTGAGTGCAAGAACCAAGACAGAAGTTACTTTTTTTATACATAATTTTAACAAGAGCTGAGGTAGATGCCACAGAAAGACTAACAACACCAAAGAAAAGGAATCCAAAAGTTTAATGATCTCTCAAATAAACGCCATCTGAATTTTCAAATATACACATACACCAAATATGCCTCAACCTGAATAGATATAGCATTTTTCAAAAAAGTATATGCTCCCATATGAGGAAAAAAAATGTAGTAGTTTATTTCGAATAATTACAGTCATCTACTGCCAGGGGAAAACCCTCAGCATATCAATGAATCAGACCAGAAAAGATCTCAGTGGGAAAAGTCTGTTATTAAATGAGTAATTTCCCGTAAGTATTCTGACACAGCATCCAAACAATACATGATGGGCAGTCATTATATATCATTATATACATCAGATTATATATATATATATATATATATATATAAAATGAAGCTAATGTCAGTTAATCCAGGGTTTTTTGTTTGTTACTAAACCATTATGGCATTGTCAACAAGCTGTAAAAATGTTTATGTTGTTGGAAGTACTGAATAACATTAATCTAACAGAAAACATTAAGATCAAAGTTTGAGGCAAACAACAGTACCGAACATATTTAATATATCAGACGAGATGAGAGAAAGTTTACCATGAATATGAAACTTGTGTGTTGGCAAACATGCTAATTTCATGACAAATCAAAACAACCAGTTTCTGAAGTGAAATAAGAAACAAAAATTAGAAACATTAATGCATTACCTAAATAACAATGGCCAAATATTTAAGGGTCACGTCACATATTATGTCATCAGATTGTATTGTCTAATTTACTTTAAAAACCTGCTTCAATATCCATTTTTGTTTGTAACTCTTGTTTTTCTAGACTTATTTTAGCCATACTGCAAGAGCCATGGTAACTCAGAAAATTTGTTTTGTAGTGTTAACCCTCTGAAGGTACATGGGTTGGCCTACACAAGCCAACAACGACAAGCAATGAAAGTCTGTAAGATTGGGTAAATTCACATGGCCCATGCCTTGAGTTCTTCCATGTCATCCTCATCCTCCTCTTCTCTCTTTTTGTGGGCTGGAGAAACAAAAAGACAAATGGTTATTGAGGGTTTCCACAGGCGAACCTCTCTGAATGTTAGTATTAAAGACTATTAAAGAGGTATTCCACTTTTCTTTTTATCTTACCAATTTTAAGTTCTTTTTAACTTACCAAAGTCCAACTTCATATGTAAAGTTTTTATTTACTTTTGATTTAAAAGTATTTTTTAGTTTGTGAGATACAAAACAAATTATTACCAATCTACAATAGTCAGTCAATAGATTTTTTGGTAACACTTTACAATAAGGTATTAGTAATTAGTTAACATGAACTAAGAATAAACAATACTTCTTTAGCATTTGTTTAGCAAAGGTTGTATTTGTTAACATTAGTTAATGCACTGTGAACTACTGTAACATGAAAAATGAACGTTGTATTTTTTATTAACTAACATTGACAAAGATTAATAAATACAGTAACAAATGTATTGCTCATTGTCAGTTCATGTTAGTTAATACATTATCTAATGAACCTTATTGTAAAGTGTTACCGATTTTTTAATTGACTTAAATCATGTGAATTTTGGTACTATGTTGATATGTAATGAACAGCATGAAACGAACCGACAGCTGTTTTTTTGGGTAATGGATTTGAAGGCACACTGGGTAGGGGGACATCCTCTGCGCCACTAATTTCCAGCAGGTTCTTGTCCAGTTCCTCCTGTTCCAACTCCTCCAATTCAGCCAAGAGCTCATCCTAGAAAAAGCAAGAATCTTATTGTTCATTCAACATCTGTAAAAATTGCATTTGAAGAGAATGTTGGAGCAAAAAGCAATGAGAGACACATCTATGTAAAATGTATTAACAACCATTTCATCTTAATCAGAGGGTTAGGTAGAAATGTTCTAACATGCACTATGCAACAACAAAGTCCAGTAGTGAAAATACTTCTATTGCTATTTGTTTTATGTTGAACTGAAAAATTAACAATAGTTAATTTCTAATTTCCTAAGTATCTGCTTCATTTTCCTTTTGCTTTTTTTGTTAGCAGCACAGAACTCTACAAGTGTGTGTTAATCCTGATGATGTTCTCCAGCATGATTTAAGATGACCCAAAGAGCATCTTGTGCTTCAATGTAAGCAAAAACAGAACGAGTCACATGACCAATGTCACAAATGTTCTTAAAATAATGCAGTCATAATGTTTTTTATTCCTAAAACTTTCTTTTGGGGTTGGAGGCCACATAAAAAAATCTCACCTCATCAAAGTCTTCTCCAAAACCTACAGGTCTTGAAATGGCATCAGAAATCTCCTGTGCCAACTCCTGCTGGTCTGTGATGTCTTGCATGAGGTCATCCACTTTGTCTAGATCCCTGAAAACATTCAATAATATCATTATGTGCTCCATTCTGTGCTAAGGAATCAACAGGACATTTAAATCATGTATCTTACATATTTTCATGGGCTGTCTTCATGGCCTTGGCAGCAAAACCCATGTTTTTAAGCACTTCTGTGTTTGTATTGGCATTCTCTAATGCTTCTCGCTGGAACTCAATAGTGGAGAGAGTTCCATCTATCTGAGCTAGTTGCTTTTCATATCGCTTCTTTCTTTTCAGGGCCTGTAAAGCAGCTTGAGAAAGAAAGAGACAGACAGACAGACATGCACACCATCACTTAATGATAACAAATATAAATAGGCCTACAAATTATTTATAGGGTTAATTCAGGCTAATTAGGACATTTTTCCCATTCATCTGAATGGCAAATATATATATATATTTACATGCCATGAAAAAATAAATAAAATAAAATCACCTTAGATTCCCACATATGTAATTAACTTTTTCTCAGGTTATCAATAAAGTTAACATTCAACCATACCCAAACAAGAAATTCCCAGCATGTGGGATGTTTACAATACACTCGATGTAGTTAACCATGTTCCCTGTTAATGGCTGTTCTTTCACAACATATCACATGACACTAATCAGACGTTACTAAGTGATATGAAATCCAATCCTTTATTAAGTCAAAACTCTTTTATTCAGTTTCGTGACAGCAGGGATTTTAAAGTTCCTATCCAAGTTCTTACATATATATGTATACGTTCTCCTACCCGACATAGGTTTTATTTTCATAAATCGACTTCATAGTTTCGATTATCACTCAGTTTAGGTCAAGTGACGCATGGGTGTAGCTACCCAACCATACTGAAATCGACGACAGGTAGGGCAAAAGAAGAGGGTAACGTTAGCTTTCTTTTTAAAGTTATTTAACACACATATGTCAAAACGGGACGATTCGTTTTTAATACATACCTCGTTTGTTTTTCGTGCCGTTTTTCTTTGCTGTTAATAGCTCCGCATCAATTTTTTGCTCTAAGTACTCTTGTTTCTTGGTTAACATCTCTTCTGTCTCACGGAGTTTCTGGATTGCTTCTTGTGGATTTGGGCCTTTGCCGCCTTTCCCCCCACCGCCAAACAATTTGCCGAAAACGGACATATTGTTTTATATTATTCGAAACTAACAAATCCCTCTGAGTCTGTTTGTTTCTAGACACTACTGCTAACGTCAATCGCTGTTCCGTGTTCAGTTGTTGATTGTCTTACTTCCGCCTTCAGGCCTGCTGTCGTCATGAAACTCGTCATGGTCAGGCCACCTATCAACGCTGCAGCTGCTGGAAAGTGATCGTAAACTTGAACAGATATTTTGAAAACAATGTTTTTTTTATGCGATAACTTATTTAAATATAATACTGACTGTAAAGGATGCTATTTGTTATTATGAGCATGAAGTCAAAAGTATTGACAGTTTTGTAAACGTTATAATTCTGAATGGCAAATTCTTTACCCTCATCCTTCCCTCGCACTTTGTAACACATCTTTCCCTCGCGGCTCAAAATGACCCGAAGCCCTAAAATTATACTTAAATTTTTTTTGGTATTGTATTTACCTTTAAATTACTAGATTTGATCAATAAGTAATCAATAAATAGTCATTTAAAGCAGCACCAAGTAACTTTTCCTCTGCGGTCGCCCTACAGGTTGGAAGCGGAATTGTCCATTACTGCTGTCGTAAATAATTTAGCCTACTGCAGCCTACTGTCGCAAGCGCACGCACATGCTCTCTGTTTATCCAGCACCGGCTTTGGAATCAACAATGGTCACAGACAAGGTAGAGCATGATGCATGATTTTATGAAAGTATGATGTATTGAGCCATCACAAACGAGCAATTGTAGCAATTGTAACGCTTGCCGTAAAGCAAGTCAAATTAGTAGTTTTCTTATGTCTCATTAGAACTACAGAAACGCAACCCGATCTGGCAATCTTACATAGCGTGGATATATCAGATAAAGGACCGCAAAGCTGTGGCATAAGTGCATTTCACCATGTCACGACTTGATGAACCACTGAAACGATTTTGGAAACATTATTTTATGGTAAAAAATCTTACTTCAAAATAACTCACAATTTCATGCATAACTACGGAGCCTCCCTATACGGAGCCCCCCTAGTCCCACTTTGTCAAAAAAAATAATTATAACTATCTCGTGGCCTCAAGATACTATCTCTTGGCCTCAAGATAGTAACTCGTGGCCTCAAGATAGTAACTCGTGGCCTCAAGATAGTATCTCGTGGCCTCAAGATTAGTGTATATAAAAGGAGAATGCACAATGGAGCAGCTTTTCTCCCCAAAGAAGAAATTGCACGCTAAAGCCGCCACCCGCTTAAGGCACTTCTTGGTAGGCTAATAGCTATGGATAGAGAGCATTTGATAAAGTTGTATTTTAATTTAGGGATGCGTTACCAGGATATACTGAACACACTTGCTTTGCAAGGGATTACTGCCAGTAAAAGGCAGTTAAAGGAACACTCCACCGTTTTTTGAAATTGGGGTTATTCACTGTCTCCCCTACATTTAGATAGGTGGGCAAATGCATTTTTGCCTCAGTGCATGCATTGTCTTAGTCTGGCAGCGCTGCCGAAGTAGCAGGCGAAGCACTGATACTTGGGCGCAGAGATATCACGCAACACCTGAAATAAAGCTTGCCACAAAGAACCGGCAAAAGTATTGATTTTGCATGAAACATTTTAATTGTTTATTGATAAACTATGTTAGTGGCTGCAAAGATAATGTTGACGATGCAGACTCGCCATCTTCGCAGAAGCTAGTGAACGCGCCTATAGAGAGAAATGCACACTTCATATGAATTAGCCGACATAAGCAGAGAGTAGCCAATTTCTTTTAGTCTTTAATTGTTTTGTTTAAAAGTAGACTGTGATGAGGGGGGCATGTTTTGCGGAGTTTGCAGTGGGAGAGTGAGGGAGGAGCCGAGCGGTAAGTAAGTGGGTCAAGTGCAAAATGACGAACACCTGTGTCTTATTGCAGTAATTGGCGTGGGGAGACCGCATATAAACCTGCTGATGCAAGAGAGCGGGAAAGAGAAGGACTGGGGACTCGTACCAAACACTCACGACCTGCTGGCTGACAATCGGACTGAGGATACACATCGGAAAGAGTTTTATGAATGGACTGAGTTACACATCGGAAAGAGTTTTATGAATGGACTGAGTTACACATCGGGAAGAGTGGATTAAGAGCTGTGTCAGCAGGAAGGAGTATTTATGAACTGTGCTGTAGACGAGTCTACGATGAACTCGCATATGGCGCACCTTTTCTTTACTTTTGTGTTTATTTAATAAAGTGTACGAGTCCCCGTTACGCCGACCCTTGTCTTCTTTCATCCCTCATACTGAACCATCGTTACACTGGTGCCGAAACCCGGGATGGAAGAAGAAGCAGCCGCCAGACAGTCTCCGTCCCCATTTGCGGATGTCATCCACGCGCTCGCGGGTCTACACCAGGAACAACA
This sequence comes from Gila orcuttii, assembly GCA_026230005.1. NCBI lineage: Eukaryota > Metazoa > Chordata > Actinopteri > Cypriniformes > Leuciscidae > Gila > Gila orcuttii. The sequence goes on along the minus strand of JAPDVR010000015.1, from coordinate 13,431,307 downwards.
TTGTGCCCTGTTGGCCGTGAAGGAGGAACAGGAGCGCCGGTTCGAGGCGCTCCTCCTCGCCCAGCAGGAAGACCGCGAGCTGTTCCGGAGCTGGATGGACCGGGAGGGACAGGCCGGACCATCAACGCCAGCTTCAGCCTCGGCTCAGACCATCCCGCTCCATAAAATGGGTCCACTGGACGACCCGGAAGCGTTTCTCGACCTGTTCGAGAGAACGGCCGAGGCCTGGGGCTGGCCGCCCGGGGACTGGCCAGTGCGGTTGATCCCACTGCTGTCCGGAGAGGCGCAGATCGCCGCACAGCAGCTGCCAGTGCCGAACCTCCTGGTCTATCAGGACCTCAAGCACGCCATCCTACAGCAGGTCGGCCGGACCCCTGAGCAAAGCAGACAGGAGTTCCGGACCCCGGAGCTCGGGGAGTCCAGTCGGCCCTTCGTCTTCGCGCAACAGCTCCGGGACGCGTGCCGCAAATGGCTGAGGAACGCGACGTCGAGGCAATCATCGACCAGGTGGTACTGGAGCAGTTCGTGGCGTGGCTCCCCCGGAGGACCGCGCAGTGGGTCCAGTGCCACCGCCCGACGTCGCTGAACCAGGCCATCCAGTTGGCGGAGGACCAGATGGTGGCGTGCCCAGGGGTTGGCGAACCCCTTCCAGCAGCTTCTCTCTCTCTCTCTCTCTCCCTCTCTTCCCTCTCCCTCTGTTTCTTCTCGCCCTGTTCCTCTCCCTAGGTCCCATGGGAATTTCTCTCCTAGGCCGGCGCCCCGTTGGAGAACCGGCACCGGGGCAGAGCCTGTCCCCGCACTGAGAGCGCCACCTAGGGGAACAGCACCCGCGTCCGGTTTCCCTCCACTCCCTACCCCCGCGCTCTCCCCACGCCAACCACTTGACCCACTTCCCGCCACTGGGGAGGCGGGAAGGACTGGGCCGGCCTGTTGGCGTTGCGGGGACCCTGGTCATTTTATCGATCAGTGTACAGTAATGGAGGTGGGGACCCTGGTCAGGGTCCCTGACACACCGCAGGCCGCCCCCGATCGAGCTGGGTTGTATCAAATACCAGTGAGTATAAAGGGGGGTACTTTTCAGGCTTTGGTGGATTCAGGCTGTAACCAAACCTCCATCCATCAAAATCTGATTCAACCTGGGGCATTGGATAATAGCCGCGTGGTTAAGGTAAGGTGTGTGCACGGGGAAGTGGTGGAATATCCCTTAATGCCAGTCACGATCCAATTTAGGGGCCAAAAGCATAGTGTGGAGGTAGCCGTAAGTCAGCACCTCCGACACCCGCTAATTTTGGGAACCAATTGGCCGGGGTTTAAAGTGTTATTGGGACATTTATGTGCGGGTGTTTCTGGGAATAAAAGGAAGCGGGGGAAGGGAGCGGTTGCTCAGGTGGGAGAGGCTGTGCCGGGACCATCGGGACCTGCGCCACAGGATCGGAACGCTGTTGAAAGACAGGATCTTTCCGTGATGACTTTCCTCTGGAGCAGTCCCGAGATGAAACACTTAAAAATGCATTTGATCCGGTCCGCACAATCGACGGACAGCCTCTCCACCCAGACCGCTTTCATATCCTTATTTCGCAATTATAAAAGATAAATTGTATCGGGTGACCCAGGACGCCCAGACAAAGCAAGATACAACACAGTTGTTAGTTCCGAAAAGCCGTCGGGAAATGCTTTTCCAGGCGGCTCATTGTAATCCGATGGCTGGGCATTTAGGGCAGACAGCAACACTAAATCGTCTAATGAACCGATTTTTTTGGCCGGGCATTCACGAGAATGTGGTAAAGTGGTGCGCGTCTTGTCGTGAATGTCAGTTGGTAAACCCACCGGCCAACCCAAAAGCACCGTTGTGCCCCCTTCCTTTAGTGGAGGACCCCTTCGAGAGAATTGGCATGGACCTCATCGGGCCATTAGAACGATCCGCACGAGGGCATTGCTTTGCATTAGTCCTAGTGGATTATGCAACACGATACCCAGAAGCAGTGCCGCTTTGCAACATTTCAGCCAAGAGCGTACCGAGCGCACTGTTTCAGTTAATCTCCCGGGTGGGAATCCCAAAGGAGATTCTCACCGACCAAGGCACGGCGTTTATGTCACGTACTATTCGCGAGCTTTACGAATTATTGGGCATTAAATCGGTTCGCACCAGCGTCTATCACCCACAAACAGACGGACTGGTGGAACGCTTTAATTGCACGTTGAAGTCAATGATTCGGAAGTTCGTACAGGAAGACGCCAAAAATTGGGATAAGTGGCTAGAACCCCTCTTGTTCGCTGTACACGAGGTCCCCCAAGCCTCCACGGGGTTTTCCCCCTTCGAGCTTCTTTATGGGCGTCAGCCCCGCGGGGTGCTGGACGTGCTTAGAGAAACTTGGGAGGACGGACCTTCGAATAGCAAAAATGAAATTCAATATGTCATGGACCTGAGAACAAAACTCCACACTTTGGGGCGGCCTTCTATGGAGAATTTGTTACAGGCCCAGGACAAACAAAGTCGGCTGTACAACAGGGGGGCTACACTACGCGAATTTGCACCGGGAGATAAAGTACTTGTATTACTCCCCACGTCCAGTTCGAAATTACTCGCGAAGTGGCAAGGACCCTTTGAGGTCACACGGCGAGTTGGGCATCTCAACTCCCCTATCTCAACGGATAGGGGAGGGGCACATCAGGTTTAACACCTCAATCTCCTTAAAAAATGGAGCGAGGCGGAGTCAGTGATGTTGGCAACGGTAGTGAGTGGGGAGGAGGATCTTGGTCCAGAGGCGAATTCAAAGTCTCAATCACTCGCTCTGGCCGCTGGTGGAGACCACCTCTCACCGTTCCAAATCACTGATATACGTAATTTACAAACGGAGTTTGCTGATGTGTTCTCGCCCCTGCCCGGCCGAATCGACCTCATTCAGCACCACGTTGAGACCGAGCCGGGTGTAGTAGTGCGCAGCCGGCCTTATCGCTTACCTGAACATAAAAAGAAAGTAGTTCAGGAGGAATTGAAGGCTATGCTGGACATGGGGGTAATAGAAGAATCCAACAGTGACTAGGCAAGCCCGATAGTTTTGGTACCAAAACCTGACGGCTCGGTCCGGTTCTGTGTGGATTATCGCAAGGTGAATGCTGTGTCCAAATTCGACGCGTATCCAATGCCCCGGGTTGACGAGTTGCTTGATCGGCTCGGCACCGCTCGATTTTATTCGACACTGGATTTAATGAAGGGATATTGGCAGATCCCCTTAACTCCAATGTCTAAAGAAAAAACTGCCTTCACAACGCCGTTTGGATTAGACCAATTTGTCACTCTTCCTTTCGGCTTGTTCGGGGCTCCGGCAACCTTTCAGCGCCTGATGGACAGAATTCTCCGGCCGCATGCTGCATATGCCGCTGCTTACTTGGATGATATCATCATTCATAGTAATGATTGGCAGCGTCATATGCAGCATTTGCGGGCTGTCCTCGGGGCGCTGCGAGGGGCCGGGCTCATGGCCAACCCGAAGAAATGTGCGGTTGGGCGTGTGGAGGTTAGGTATCTGGGCTTCCACTTGGGTCATGGACAGGTGCGTCCCCAAGTTGATAAGACTGCAGCAGTTGCGACCTGTCCGAAACCTAAGACCAAAAAGGAGGTTAGACAGTTCCTGGGGCTAGCAGGATATTACAGAAGGTTTGTGCCTAACTATTCAGACCTCGCTAGCCCGCTGACTGATCTAACTAAAAAGGATGCACCAGATACCGTCCAGTGGACTGAGCGGTGTCAGCAGGCCTTTACCCAGATAAAGGCTGCTCTGTGTGGTGGACCGCTCTTACAGGCTCCTAACTTTTCTCTCCCTTCTATTCTGCAGACGGACGCGTCGGACAGGGGGATGGGTGCTGTCCTGTCCCAGGAGATAGAGGGTGAAGAGCGGCCGGTGCTGTACATTAGTCGCAAGCTCTCTAAGAGAGAGACTAAGTACAGCACCATTGAGAAAGAATGTCTTGCCATCAGATGGGCCGTTCTCACCCTCCGCTATTATCTCTTGGGATGGGAATTCACCCTCTGTTCGGACCATGCTCCCCTCCAATGGCTCCACCGCATGAAAGATACCAACGCGCGGATCACCCGTTGGTATCTGGCATTACAACCTTTTAAATTTCAGGTGGTCCACAGGCCGGGGGCGCAGATGGCTGTGGCTGACTTCCTCTCCAGGAGGAGGAGGGGGGGGAGGCTGCAGGCCGGATGGCTCCCCAGCCTGAGTCGGGCAGTGGGGGTATGTGATGAGGGGGGCGTGGTTTTGCGGAGTTTGCAGTGGGAGAGTGAGGGAGGAGCCGAGTGGTAAGTAAGTGGGTCAAGTGCAAAATGACGAACACCTGTGTCAGATTGCAGTAATTGGTGTGGGGAGACCGCAAATAAACCGGCTGATGCAAGAGAGCGGGAGAGAGAAGGACTTGGGACTCGTACCAAACACTCACGACCCGCTGGCTGACAATCGGACTGAGGATACACATCGGAAAGAGTTTTATGAATGGACTGAGTTACACATCGTAAAGAGTTTTATGAATGGACTGAGTTACACATCGGGAAGAGTGGATTAAGAGCTGTGTCAGCAGGAAGGAGTATTTATGAACTGTGCTGTAGACGAGTCTACGGTGAACGCGCATGTGGCGCACCTTTTCTTTACTTTTGTGTTTATTTAATAAGGTGTACGAGTCCCCGTTACGCCGATCCTTGTCTTCTTTCATCCCTCATACACAACCATCGTTACATAGACATTTCGAGCTTTCTATAGATATACTTCTCAGGTCTGAGTTTTGGTTCATTTATGAGACGCGCTCCAGTTCATGCACCGGCGCCTCCGTGTCCTGATTATATTGTCTACTATATTTGCTTCTTATTTATTAATCCAGGCAATTTTGTTGATGAAACATTGCTTAAAATGAAGATACAATTTATACAAAACAAAATTTTCAAGCATAATTAATATTCGAAGTTTGCTGAGAATTATTCGATTATTATTCGAAAATCGCACCCCTCCACCACATGCTGCACACATGCATGTATAGGCTACACACCAGAGCATTTGAGCAAAGCGGAGCGGTGTGACACTTAAATAGAAGTTAAAAAACGTAAACATACGTTTCTATTTATGTTTAAATAATATAATGTTATTTTTTTAATTTCATCTATGTTGATTATATGAAAATGGAACCGCATGAGATGAGTAAGATAGGATCATAAGATGACCAATATATCTGAAAACATTTGGAATGGGTCAGACATGATTTTGACCACTTATTAAGTTTCGTTTTGTAGAAAGCCTTTCTTTAAAGTGAATTTTTTTTTTGTATAAATTTTATTTTCATTTTAATCAATGTTTCATCAACAAATTTGCCTGGATTAATAAATAAGAAGCAAATATAGTAGACAATATAATCAGGACATGGAGGCGCCGGCGCGTGAACTGGAGCACGTCTCATAAATGAACCAAAACTCAGACCTGAGAAGTATATCTATAGAAAGCTCGAAATGTCTACTTTTAAACAAAACAATTAAAAACTAAAAGAAATTGGCTACTCTCTGCTTATGTAGGTTAATTCATGTGAAGTGTGCATTTCTCTCTATAGGCGCGTTCACTAGCTACTGCGAAGATGGCGAGTCTGCATCGTCAACATTATCTTTGCAGCCACTAACATAGAAAACACTAGTTTATTAATAAACAATTAAAATGTTTCATGCATAATCATTACTTTTGCCGGTTCTTTGTGGCAAGCTTTATTTCAGGTGTTGCATGATATCTCTGCACCCAAGTATCAGTGCTTCGCCTGCTACTTCGGCGGCGCTGCCAGACTAAGACAATGCATGCACTGAGACAAAAATGCATTTGCCCACCTATCTAAATGTAAGGGAGACAGTGAATAACCCCAATTTCAAAAAACGGTGGAGTGTTCCTTTAACTGCCTTTTACTGACAATAATCCCTTGCAAAGCAAGTGTGTTCAGTATATCCTGGTAACGCATCCCTAAATTAAAATACAACTTTATCAAATGCTCTCTATCCATAGCTATTAGCCTACCAAGAAGTGCCTTAAGCGGGTGGCAGCTTTAGCGTGCACTTTCTGCTTTGGGGAGAAAAGCTCCTCCATTGTGCATTCTCCTTTTATATACACTTATCTTGAGGCCACGAGTTAGTATATCTTGAGGCCACTAGTTACTATCTTGAGGCCAGGAGTTACTATCTTGAGGCCACGCCACGAGATAGTTATAATTATTATTTTTTTTGACAAAGTGGGACTAGGGGGGCTCCTAGTGGACAAATCGCCCCTTTACATTGATTTAATTACTTAAATAGGCTATACAGGATACGCTCATTGTTATTTAGCTGCACTCAAGCGCACGCATAAAGCTTGCCACAAAGAACCAGCAAGTAGCCTAGTAATGATTATGAATGTGTAAAAAATAGCAAGGAGACATTTAATTGTTTATTAATAAACTGGTGGTTTCTGTGTCGCTGCAAAGATGAAGTTGACGATGCGGACTCACCATGAACAAATACAAATATAAAGGTGTAGCAATGTTCAGGGAAGAAGGAGGCGGGAACCGGCGAATAATCAAACATACTTTATTTAAAACAAACAAACCAAAATACCGCCAGCAGCCCCTCGCGGACGACTGCTGACTACCGAAAATAAACATAAGAGGAACTGAAATAAAGTACAAAACACAACGGCTGCGTTCGGAATCGCATACTTCCCTACTATATAGTAGGCGAAAAGAGTAGGCGAGCGAAAAAGTACGTTCGAATCCTCAGTATTCATAAAAGAGTAGGCGAGAATTACCTGGTTGACGTACTAATTATCGCGAGATTTGGACGATAGTGCGTTCGAATATGCCTACTTTCCTACTATATAGTAGGTGAAAACAGTACGTGAGGGAAGCAGTACGTTCGAAACATCAGTATTCCTAAAAGAGTAGGCGAGAAGTTCCCGGATGATCTCCTGCTTTCGCCCAGACATTTGAGTGTTTTTCAGCTTGTACTCAACTATCACAGGAGGCCACGCGAGAGGATACGATATAAAAAAGAACAAGAAGAAGTAGATATTTCATACTCAAACATGACGGAAAGGGTGGACGAGAGTGTTTTCAAATGTGAGTATTACAAATACAAACCAAATCGCATGTGTTGAACTAACTTTCTGTACAGTAAATTGTTGAACTGTTGAAGGTGCAAAGACGCTATATAATATGGTAAATTTGTGATTTTGCCGTAAATCACATTTTATTGGATAGAGGAGCTCCATAAGGACACATACGTCTTTAAACTGTATTTGCATACATTTTAAACCGTATACATCTGAAATACCATTACTAAATATTTATTCAAAATCTGGCAAGATTACTACGTGTAACTGATATGAAATAGACATCTGAGTGACGTGTGTGTACTATTGTTTAGGAGAATTCACTGTTGTTAACACTGTTTTTATTAGTTTAATGCATTTTACATAAAGTAACTAAACATAAGTAATCTATTTCATTTATCCATTAGTACTGTTGAAAAATTGTTGAACATTTATGATGGATAAAAAGCTATTTATTAGCAACAACCTCAACATGTAAATGTAGTATTGAGCTCATAAATCACAGAGGTAACGTGAGTCTTGTCTGGATGTTACAGGGACGGATGAGCACACGCGGCTGCTTACCCGGTGGAGAGTGGCTCATGAAGCGCTCTTCACCGGAAAGCGTAATGCTGCCATCAAAGGCTTTGAGTGAGTATACAGAAATATTTAAAAATCAATTGAATACTTTATTTGCAGTACATTTCAATTATTGTATTTTCAAACAGAGATATAACTTTTTCATTCTTGATTTCTCTCTTGCTGCAGATCTTTTGTGGAGGAGCAGAGCGGCGTTTGTTAAAAAAAATGGGAAAACCTGAAACAAAAATACAAAGTAAGATCATTTTGTTACTTCTAATACATAAATTAAATGATTAAATATTGTGCTGTTAAAATGACTGCTTTTGTATCATGCTTGTGCATTTTTGCAGGATCTGAAATGTCCGCAGACGGGGGTGAGCACTGAGGATGGAGAGGCCACAGCAGCATCCTGGAAGTGGTACACTGCCATGGATGAGGCAATTGGGGGCAGACCCTCCATCTCTCCTCCTGCCCTCGTTGCCTCATGTGGGCCGGATGCTGCTGTGGTCTCTTCATCCTCAGTGAGGCCAGAGCCAGCAAGAGCCAGGAAAAGGGCTATAGATGTGGAGGAGCTGATCCGGGACATGGAGGAGCGAGAAGAGGAGAGAGAGCGGAAGGCAGCTGAGAGGGAGGAGAGGCTGTGGAGAGAAATGGAGGAGAAGGAGGACAGAAGAGAACGGGAGAGACGAGAGAGAGAGAGGAAAGACAAGAAAGAGAAGAGAGATGGCACCGGGAGGCAGTCGAGAGAGAGGAAAGGAGAGAAAGAGAAACCAACGAAAGGGATGAAAGGTTCCTTTCTGTTCTTCAGATGCTCGCCAAAAAATAAATTATTTGACAAAAAACATCTTCTGATCTTTTGCACATTTGGGTTGATGTGAATTAAATTTGTGAATAAAAATGGGAATCTATATATATATACACACACAGTACTGTGCAACAACTACAAATGGTGGCCTAAGAATTTTGTACAATAATATGTATATAAAACAAACTATTCCTAGGCATTCACAGTACATTATAGACTTCTAGAAATTTAGTGATACTTTAAGATTGTAATCAAATTCATAAATTAAATATTTATGAAACGTTGATTAATAATTAGTGAATGTATGGTGTAATGTAAGAAGAAAAAACACTTTAAAACACTGGTTTTACTGGAGTGTATTATATGACTTTTAAAGGTTTACAGAGTTCATGCAAGGATCTTAAAGGCAGGTCATGGAGGGTTAAGTTCCAGCACACCTGTCAGTAAATTTCAAGTAGTCAGTTATTAATTGGTTTAAATTGATTCAGGGGTGTATAATTAGGGTTGGAAAAACTCTGCTGGATAATAGCCCTCCATGACCAAAGCTGAACTTGAGACTGTTTACACAAATTACACACAGTAAAATAGTGACTAAAGGGTTACTTAACCCAAGCAAATAAATCATAATAGTAATAATTCAATAGTCATTATTTACTCGCCTTGATGTTGTTTGATCCCTCTGTTTTTTGTTTTCCTGAACACAAAAGGTGATTTTGGTCAGGTTTGTACTGTTTGGTTTAATACAATATCAGTCAATGGACTTTCAGAAGCTTCAAAAGCGTCATTAAATAATGCCATGAAGCTTCTGAAAGTTGGGCTCCATTGACTGATATTGTATGAAACCAGCAGAACAAACTTGATAAAAATTCCCTTTTGTATTTAAACAATAAAAAACATTAAATAAGTAAATAGGAAACCGTAAATAATTGCTGTATTTATATGTTGAGGTGAACTAACCCTTTAACCCACCAAATATAAATTGTAGTAAATTTATGTATGCATTTTGCATTATAGTAATTCCTTGACAAACTAAGCAGCTTTGACTGTTTATGCCCATGACTGGTTAAAAAAATGCTTTACAAATATCAATCACATTTATGCATTTGACATATTTTTTATCAAAAGTGATTAACATTTATTTACAGGAACAATGACCCTGGACAAACCTGGAGTAAAGAGCCTTGCTTATTGACCAGCAATCTTCTTCTAACCAGTTCATTGGTTTATCCCTCTACACTACAAAAGGTTTTAAAGCTCTAACAAATATTTGCATGTAATTGTAAACCTATAAAATGACATTTGTCAAGAAACTGAATGCTGACAACATGAATTTTAAAACATTTTTATCTTTCTTAATGTTTTAACGGTAGTCATGCTCATGGAGAGCCGGCACAGGGATGTTTGGAGCAGACACTGCAGCAGCCAGATTGTCCCGCACTTGTTCTCCCACTCTTGCTTCAAGGTTGGGGGGATAAGGGGGGCCTTCATCATGGTCTTCCTCATCCTCTGGCTCAACGATGTCCCCATTGGCTAGAGCGAGATTGTGAAGCACAGCGCAGCACGCAACAATCTCAGGCACGAAGGCAGGGCTCACCTCCAAGGCCTTGAAGAAAATGCAGCGCCAGCGTGTCTTCAGCATCCCAAAAGCTCTCTCCACGATGTTGCGGGCACGGGAGTGCTTGCTGTTGAAACGAGCCTGCACAGGGTTCTGTACAGGCTCTCTGTAAGGGGTGATGAGGCAGATGGGTGCACTCAGGCAAGGATAGCCTCCATCCCCGAGGATGCACTTGCCTGCAGGTGGGTAAAGGTTGCCAGCATACACAGGGCTGTTCCTCAGCACCCTGGCATCGTGCACAGACCCAGGATATCCCACAAAGACATCAAGGAATTTCCCCCGGTGATCAGAGATGGCCTGGAGTTGGATGGAGTGAAACAGCTTCCTGTTGAAGTAACAGTGGGAGTTATTTGCTGGAGGTTTGATACGGATATGACAGCCGTCTATTGCACCAACTACTCTGCTGAAAGCTGGTGACCCAGACAGCTGTGCAAATCCTGCTCCCACTGCCTCCAGGTCATCTCCGGTCGGAAAGCAGATCACCCTCCTCAAAATTCCCATGATGGCCTTGCTCACTCTGTGCACAATGTCATGCACAGAGGTCTTTGGGATATCGAAGGTCTGCGACACCACCCTGTAGGATGCTGCATGGGCCAGCCAATGCAGGAACACAAGGACCTCAATCTCCCGTTCCCATCCAAGGTCAGATCCAGGTCTGACTGCAGCAATGCAGTCCTGATGGACGGCATAGACAGGCGAAGGTGGGCACGGTGGTCAGCTGCCTCATCAAGATAAAGCCGCAAAATGGGAACAGCTCTATTGAGCAGTATGATGTGGGGTTCACTGCCTGCAATAAATACATCATAGTTTGTTAGAACAAAACAATCAAAAACAATGTTTCATGTGGTATTGACTTGTATATTTATTTATTTATTGTGATGATTTCTTTTATTCATTCACTTATTTTTATTCATGTTTCATATTGTTGTCAGTAAATAAAATATGAATTTCATGAATAAAAATGTATTTACATCATCTGCATTTGTCTAGCGTGTATTCATGCATAGCTATGTCATATGATAATACAAAAGTTTGCTTGTTTTACAAAACTACATAATTAATAATGTATATATATTATAATAATGTTATATAATTAACTGTTGGTCACAGCATTTGTCATAATTATTGTGCATAAGTGTTGGGATGGGCTAGTAATGAAATTCTTTCTGGGGTAATCTTAATTGTTTAAGTAGTAATACTTGCTTTGTTTGAGAATAAAATCATCAGTCTTCTCCAAAGGCGAGATCGTCGAGCAGCTGCCCGACATCTCCTTTGTGCACATTTTAATCTAACAATTGCAGACATGCCAACCATTTCAAACGCTGAACTAAACCGTTCTAGTAAAGTTGTCGAGTTACTGATGCAATCAGCTGTTAGTGCACCTGTCGCTCATGACTTTTAAATTGTTGCGCTTGTGAAAACGTCATAGGTCACATGTAACGTCGACATGGCGAATGATGTCCGGATCGCATTCATACTTAACGAGATTTGGCCATTAAGTACCTACTCTTTTAGCGCTCGTTAAGTAAGTACTCATTGAAATTAAGTACCTACTCATTGAGTATGCGATTCCGAACGCAGCCAACGTAAAACCAGGCCTGTTCCTCTCTCGATCATCAACGTCGTCGCTCCTCCTTTATGCTTCTGCTCCTCCGTGAGAGATGCGAGACCGGTGTGCTTCACAGGTGTTGCTCATTAGCAATCGCACCATCGGCCTCGCGCCGTTCTCTCACATCCCTCGGCCGTCCTGTTCGCCACAAAAGGCATAAAAAGGAAAATTCCCCACCAGTGGGGCGCGCCCCACACTTCTAGAACCGCTGGTTTAGAGAGAACGGTGTCGTCTTAGCGGCCCCTAATTTAATAACAAATGATAATTTAGATGGAAGTAAATAAATCAAAACTAACTTTAGCTGGAGAAAACGTTATTCAAGAACCACTATAAAACCAAACCAATCTCTGTTACCTTAAATTATATGTTTATCTCTGTAAAGCTGCTTTGAAACAATCTACATTGTTAAAAGCGCTATATAAATGAGGATGACTTGACTTGACTGTGCATGATTTTAACCCTTAATCAGTGTTTGGGGTACCAGTGTACCCCACTGGACTTTTCCTTAATTTTTTAAGAAGTGTTACTTTCATCTCAGGGGCATGAAACACTATGACTTTTCCTAAATAATCTATCTAAACATGCACAAAAAACTGGGCTTAATTTGGTTGTTCTAAAGGTGTGTAAAAAAAAAATTACCGTTTAAGGTTGGGGTCCAAATGACCCGACATTGAAAATGAATGGGAAAATGACTTTTTTTTTTTTGTCAAAAAAATAAAAGTCCAATGACTATGGCCATACAGCTAACCGCCCATCGTTCACCACACCAGCCCCGACGCCAAGACTCCTGGGAAACCTGGTCTAAAAGGGGGTGGCCCGGAAACTGTATCTAGCCATCACTTTGGAAAATGAGGTGAGCCTTGAAGCCCTGCTAGACACTGGCTCAGACCTTACTTTAATGTCAGCTCAACTCTTTGAAAGACTCAGTGCTAAAGCTAAGAGACAAAATCGAACTCTGACATCTCAAACGTGTGAGCTGAATGTGCAGTCGTACAGCCAGAATGACATCCGGCTCTAACAGGTAGCTCCCATTCACCTGACAAATTGTTCGATGAGTCTGATCCACCCAGTGTACATATCACAAATGAACACTTACTCACTTCTAATTGGCAAAGATCTGCTAGATCGCTTTGAACCTTTACTGGACTTCAAACAACTGAAAGTTTGGGCTCAAGTGCGGGAACCTCTCCCCCTCCAGTCACAAAGGTCACCAGAGCCAGACTGTCAGGTCACAGAGGTCACGAGAATTCCCGCAGAGACAGACTGTCAGGTCACAGAGTTCACGGGAACTCCCTCAGCCAGCCATGAAGACACAGCCTCAGCACCAAATGAAGGTTCGAATTCGCTACCCTGCACCATCCAGCTCACCAAAGACTATAACAAGTTCATGAACACTATGAGAAACCACCTCTCAGACCCCTCCAACCACCCATGCACGCCGTCTGAACCCACCGATAACCGGTGCCCCAGACAACTGCAGAACGTCAAGCACATGCTGCGTGCACAGGACAACATTCCGCGTTATGCACCTGCTGCCATCACAGCGCCAAGGCTTGTGATGCCACGGTGCAAAAGGGGGGTCATGCCAATGTATGCCCATGACGCAACATGTGCTGCATACCGCAGCACCACACTCACTTACGAGACACCGAAGCAAGTGGCATACCGGCGTCCTCGAAGCAAAAAGACTGTCCTAGCCAACCGAAGACGGCACTTGCTGAAATTTTTCCTCCCTTTCTCTCTCCCTCTTCCTTTTGCCTTTACCAAGATGTTGCTGTGGTTCGTTATCCTGTGCCTTCAGCCAACCAGAGGGCAGCCGCAATCGGACATCATCTCAGCAGGTCCGGCATCAGGCATCGTCCTGAGGGAACAACCGGGACTCCTGATTACCAACTGCAGGACCCACACCCAGAAAGTGTATGTTCGGCTCGACCCGCGCAACGTCTACAACCAATACAGCTGGGCAGGTGCCCGATGGACAGAGGACTCCCTCACTCACGCTGAGGCCAATATTGAACACATGCTCAACCAACTTGAGAAAATGACTGTCACACAAGCGGAGTTAGGTGGACACAACCGCCGCTCCAAACGGTTCCTGGGAGCTTTGCTCGGAGCCGCCGCTGCCGTCGGAACTCTGTTTAACATTGGTATGTCCAGTGCAGAGTTTCCGCTAGAAAAAAATGGTGCCGGTCAAAGTGACCGGCAGAGGTTTCGTTTTACGGACATTTTTATGATCTGCCGGTCAAATATCGCCTCTTAATTAGTCAAGTTTAGGAAAACTGGAGGCAGTCTATGTAACTTAAAAAATGACATAATCAGGCCGTATAGAATGCAACATGTTATTATTAGCTTAACTTTCAAATAGACGGAAAAAAACATGAACGTCCGATTGGTGTCAATCAACGCCAATTGTTTTGTTTTTTAATGCGGTTTCACACACATTCACTTTTTGAAACATTGAAGCACGGATGTACCTAATACAAATAAATAAAATCAGATCATTCATTTAGTTCGTTATTAAATAAGAGATCTAGCGCTAAAATCTGTTGATTTTGAAATCAAGCTGAGCGCTCGTGTCCACTGCTATCAGTTGCATGGACGACGCGCTGCGCGAGTTGCGCAATCTTCACTCGGACGCGCGTTTCAATCTATCGCCGTTGCGGAGACTCTGTTCATTCCGGTGAAATCACAGAATAAAATGCAAGTCCCTGCTTGATATAGACTAACCACTGATGAACATAGGCTATTCAGTTTTGATGAGAGAAAAAAAAACTGTACCAGTGCGCGGATTAGAACCACTAGGCTATAATGAGATGTTCCTGATTCACCATCGCCTGGCCTCTGAAAAAAACTTTTAAGGCCAGTCTGCCTGGGCCTGGACATATTTGAAACGTCTCACTCAATCGTTCGTTGTTTAGGTCTATATTACAGCCGTTTTAGGCGTGCGCTTTATTTGAAATGCAGCATGCGATGTTGTTTCATATAACTTTCAAACGGTAGAGCCTGTTCCTTTATAACATAGCCAAAGATCGGTGTATTTTTGCCTTATACATTTTAGGCTTATTCTCAAATTCAGATTGTGTTAGGGGGGCGGGATTATTAGGAAATTTTAATCGGACAATTTGACCGGAGAGATTTAATTTTGTCGGACATCTCATTTTTTTACCGGCCAATGTCCGGTAATTACCGGACAACGGAAACCCTGGTCCAGTGTCAACGCAGTAAGCCTAGCCACCGTGAGGCGGCATGTGGCTGAAATTCAGACTGAGATCCCACAGCTAAAACAGCAACTCACCACACAGAGTGCATCCCTGCAGACCATCGGCAAGACATTGAAGGGAACTGTGGTAACTCTCAACACTCACAGCGTTCTACTGAACCAGACAGTGAACTCCATGAAACAGCTGTTTACTGTCTTCCAGAATGACTTTGCTCAAACTCAGCTGGTCACACCCCTGATGAGAGACATGCTGCGGGAGGTGAGCTCCTCCATTGACAGCCTAGCCATGGGTAGAATCCCACCGTACCTGATACCCTTAAGCCTTGTGCAAACCGTGCTGGCTTCCGCCAGCACCATGCCAACTGACCCACTACAAATACACCTTGCCAACTCTCTGGGTAGCGCCATCCCAGTCTACGTCAACCCCAAGCAGAGGGAAGTGGGTTTTCTCCTGAACCTACCCATCATAGAGTCAAGCCGAATCTACAGACTCAAGGACATTGTCAATGTCGGGTTTTGGAAAAGTAACACTCACTTCAAGATCCGCACTCCAGACGTGGTGGCCTATCACGACAGCGACACACAGCTGTACCTGGCCCCGAACCTGCACATGTGCACCCTAACCAAAGACATTCACTATCTCTGCCCTAGCAAACCCTTCCTCAGAGACAACACTGACGGATTCTGCGGGTTGCAACCCATGGTCAGCGACACACGCTGCCCTGCCGAAGCCAAGCCTCGCACTCAAGTCACCAAGACAAGAGCAGAGATTGTAGGCGACAGCTGGCTCGTTAACACCCCTGTGCGCACAGCTACACTCACTTACGACCAGCATGACACTGCCACCCGTGTCACCTTGCTCAACCAGAGCATGTGGATTCAAGTACCGAAAGGTGCCATCCTCCACCTTGATGACCTGGCATTGTACCATCTTCCAAGCGAAGAGTATCAATCAGAACTGGAAATCCCATCCTTCTTCAAGAACCACAACTTCACCCTAGATCCAGAACTGGAATTGTGGATTGCGAAAGGGGGGTCCCAGCTACTTGACATTGCTCCTATCGACACAGCCCTCCAAGCTTTGTCTCGACTGCCCATCTTGACTACCTCACCTGTTGTCCAAGCCTGGACCGCAGCTGACACAGCATTCTGCCTCTCTACAGCAGTCGGCTACACAATGACCCTGGGCCTGGCCTTCATCCTGTTTAAAAGAGTCAATGAGATGCGTGCGTCCATGACCAAGCACAGAGACGCTTTTCTCCAGGCTTAAAACGGAACCTGCGGAAAAAAGGTGCCACGACAGAGACCATGTCAAACCTCATCGAAATGGACCTTCAGATCGAGAAACTAAAGGCGGAGGACAAGTAGGAACCGCCTGCTAAACAACCGTCATGATTCACCTGCCGTCCGCCCATTGTGATGATTGTCGTCCGATGATGTCCACACAGGGACTTCATCTGACGAAAAGGGGGACTGTAGCATATCTGGACTGTGTCAGGACGACTCATTCACTTATACATGTAAAAATGCTTCGAACCTCTCTGACTCTGGTCCATAACTCAGGCCTGGCACCACAGAGTCTGTTCCTAATGGCGTTCATTGACACTTTCATAGCGAACTGAGTTAAAACCAAGCCTTCCCCCTTTCCGGCAAGAAGGAACTTGTGTACAACACACACAGCCGGGGGTCAGGCCTCAAAGAGATTGCTATCTCCTCAGAGTCAGGCCAGGCGGCCAGAAAGCTCTCTCCAAAACATTCCTTCATTGAAATCTGAAACTTGATTAATTCTGAAAAGAATACGATATCTTCCTGCATACCCATGTGTTTTATTGTCATTTGACTCAATATGACTCAATGTTGGACAACATGGTTAACGACTTTGGAATGGAAACGGATATGAGTATGGAGAGTACTTCACAAAAGACTAGTTCAGGTTCTGCAGTTAGCAAAGTCATTGAACTCCAAGCTTGTGTCTGTGGCTGGAGCAAGGCAACAACGGTCAGGGGTTTGAAGATTCATCAAGGGAAAATGAAATGCTTGAGGGAGAAGGGACAAGGGCCTCGCATTGATCAGTACTTCTTACGAAGTCAGTCAAGTCAGTCGAATGAAATCCAGCGACAGGAAGCAAACCACAGTTCGCCGGATATCAGCACCCCTGTCATAGAGGAGAGGAGGGTTTGCACGGTTAGTGATGAACACATTGATACTTGTGAACCCGGTCAGACTAACCAGCATAAGAGAGAAATGAACCTCAACGGGCATAGGCCTGGAGTTAGATGGCCAAGAGCTTGTGAGAAAACTGCATGGGACACGGTAAACACAGATCTATGCTTTGCATTGGAAAAATTAACTGGTACAGTTGAAAAGAAGCTGGATAAATTTGGGGAAATCATTTACGCATATGGAAGTGAGAGGTTTGGTGTGGAAAAAAGGAAGGAAAAAGTACAAACTACTCCTGGAATGTCTAGACGGCAGCAGAAAATTGAAGGGTTAGTTAGAGAAAGGAGACAGCTGAGGAAGCAATGGAGAAGAGCAGAACAAGGTCAGAAGGAGGGACTCAATCTCTTACAAAGGGCCATAAAAGATAAGCTTGCAACATTACGCAGAGCTGAGCGCCTACGGAAACGCTACAAAAAGAATTTCTAATTTCTATAAAGACCCATTCAAATTCGTAAAGGAGTTATTCACCAGTGAGAAGAAGGCACTTTAAAAGCATCTAGGGTTGAGCTAGAGAGATATTTGGAGGAAACGCATACAGATGCAAAAAGGCATGAGCCTATGTCAATTCCGTCAGACATCCCACCTATCAATCCACCAGAATACCAAATGGAGGTCTGTGCACCTAAGTGGAAAGAGATAGAGCAGGCTGTGAGAAAGGCAAGGGCTTCATCATCTCCAGGGCCTAATGGAGTTCCGTACAGAGTGTACAAGAGTGCTTCAGGAGTTCTACGAATTCTGTGGAAATTGATAAAAGTGACATGGGAAAAGCAGGTTGTACCTAGAGCATGGCGCCGAGCAGGTGGAGTCTTTATACCTAAAGAAAAAGATGCTACAAGCATCAGTCAGTTTTGTCCTATTTCACTATTAAACGTTGAAGGTAAGATTTTCTTCAGTATTATTGGTCAGAGATTGTCAACCTACCTATTAAAGAATGGCTTCATTGACACTTCAGTTCAAAAAGCAGGCATTCCAGGGTTCTCAGGATGCTTAGAACACATCAATGTTATCTGGCAACGAATTCAATCAGCTAAAAAGGAGAGGAAGGAGCTCCATGTGACATTCCTGGATTTGGCTAATGCATATGGTTCAGTGCCACATGAGCTTCTTTGGGCACCATTTGATTTTTTCAGGGTACCGATGTCGATAACAAATTTAGTGAAAGTCTATTTTGGAGATTCGCAATTTAGTTTCTCAACTCCAGAATTCAGCACTACATGGCAATGCTTAGAGGTTGGAATAATGGCAGGATGCACAATTTCTCCACTGGCTTTTACCATGGCAATGGAAGTAATCATTAGGGCATCAAAATGGGTAGTAGGAGGAGAGCGCTTGGCTTCTGGGATGCGACTACCACCAATCAGAGCATACATGGATGACATGACAACCACGACTACAACAGCAGCCTGCACTAATCGGTTATTGGGTAAGTTAACCGATAACATTGAATGGGCACGAATGCAATTTAAGCCCTCTAAATCAACGAGCATCTCGATAATTAAAGGCAAGGTGGTAGATAAAACATTCTTCATTAAAGCTCCAGTAGGTAGCTTTTGTAAACAAATATTTGTTAAAACTGTCATTATGTCCTGAAAGTAGAATATGAGACAGATAATCTGTGGAAAAAATCAAGCTCCTCTGGCTCCTCCCTGTGGTCCTATTGCCATTTGCAGAAATACACCGCTCCCGGTCAGAAACAACCAATCAGAGCCAGGAGGAATGTCTTAGCAGTGTCAATCACGCTCGTGTACGCGCTGATCACCCCTCTCTTGCACAGCGCGAGCGCGTACTGTCGTTCGTGAGTCTCCTGTTCGAACTTGTTCATCCAAATGAACGAATCTTTTTTCGAGTCATTTCTCGAAAAAAAGATTTGTTCATTTTGAACGAGTCTTTTTTGGAGTAATTTCGTTCATTCAACGAATGAAATGACTCGAAAAAAGATTTGTTCATTTTGATGAACGAGTTCGAACAGGATCACGAACGTGCATCACAGAACAGAGCAAGGCGAGCATTTGTGCTTATAAAACTTTTGTATTTATTTTTGAAATGACCGATCGTTTCGCTAGATAAGACCCTTATTCATCGTCTGGTATCGTTTAAAGCCCTTTGAAGCTGCACTGAAACTGTCATTTGGTCCTTTTTTGGTCCTGTCATTGGTCGTTTGTGTCCTATTGAAGTCCATTATATGGAGAAAAAGCCTGGAATGTTTTCATCAAAAACCTTAATTTCTTTTCGACTGAAGAAAGAAAGACATGGACATCTTGGATGACATGGGGGTGAGTAAATTATCAGCAAAAGTTTTTTTTAAAGTGAACTAATCCTTTAACGTTATCTTACTAGCTATTTATAACTTATAGAAAGAGTGCAACGTTATAAAGTTACATGTATTGCAAAATACATAATGATTTGAGGACCAAGTTTGTAGTCAAACTATGGGCAGGCCATAGTCAATGTAAAGCATATTGTTGATGTTTCGTCCCTATTAGTGAATGTTCCATAACTGTTTATAATCCGCCGTCATCGGTGGTCCTGCTTACTAGTGTGCGCGTTCACGGCAGGCTCCGCTGTGGGGGAGGAGCTGTGGAGGGAGGGCTGTAGCGCAGCAGAGAGCAAGGGGGTTGGACCTGGAAGTTGTGCTTGTTCAAATTTTCAGGCTAAGTCAACATTTTCTCAAAACTCCCTACTGCAACTTTAATGGTGAGGCAATACCAACAGTTTCTAAGAAGCCTTGGGAGATGGTACGATGGGGATCTAAAGGACACAGTTCAAGTGGGAGAAGTTAGACAAGCAGTGGAAGGGTTGAAGAGCATAAACAGCTGTGCTCTACCAGGGAAACTAAAACTCTGGTGCTTTCAGTTTGGTCTACTGCCGAGGTTGCTGTGGCCACTGACTGTGTACGAGGTTTCTTTGACAACAGTGGATAAGCTGGAAGCGTTAATAAGTTCATATATCAGGAAATGGTTGGGAGTTCCACGCTGCCTCAGCAGAGTGGGACTTTATAGTAAAGGAATATTGCAGCTGCCAGTCTCTGCTTTAATCGAGGAGTTTAAGTGCGCCAAGGTCAGACTGGAAATGACCTTAGTAGAGTCACGCGACAAATGTGTAAGGGAGGCAGCACCTGTGTTAAAAACTGGTAGAAAGTGGTCAGCAAAGAAATCTGTGGAAGAGGCAAGGGCTGCCCTTGAAATTGGTGATATTGTGGGGCAGGTACAGCATGGAAGAGGGGATTTTGGGCTCAGTTTAGCTCCTCCTAAATGGCACAAGGCAGCCCCAGCTCAAAGGAGGAAGCTCGTAGTCAACAAGGTGCGAAAGCAGGAGGAGAGGATGAGGTGTATAAAGGCAATTTCCCAGGCCAAGCAGGGCGAGTGGATGAGATGGGAGAGTGTGGAACAACGCAAGATGGGCTGGCAAGACCTTTGGTCAATGGAAGAGAGTAGGATCAGTTTCCTTATCAGGTCAACATATGGTGTTCTCCCATCACCACAGAACCTAAACCTCTGGGTAGGAGAGGATCCCTCTTGTCCTTTGTGTTCATCACCTGCCACATTAAGGCACATTGTGACAGGATGTAAGGTGGCTCTTAGCCAAGGTCGGTTTACTTGGCGCCATGACCAAGTACTCCAATGTTTGGCTTTAGCATTGGAAGACAAGCGTAACATGACCAATAAGGTGCCACCTGTTCTGGTAAAACATTACACACAGAAGACAATATTCCTCCGCCCAGGCTAGCAACAACCATGAAAAGGTGTTAAAACCAATTCTCGCCCAGGACAACTGGAAGCTGCTAGGGACTTGAAAATGCTGGCTGATCTTGATCAACGGCTTATTTTTCCACCTGAGATTGCCACCACTAACCTCCGACCAGATATTGTTTTGTGGTCTGGATCAGCACGCATTGTTCAACTGATAGAGTTAACAGTGCCATGGGAGGATGCTGTAGATGAGGCATATGAGAGGAAGAAACTGCGGTATGCTCAGCTGGCCACTGAAGCAGAACAGCGAGGATGGAGAGTCTGGGTTTATCCAGTGGAAATGGGTTGTCGAGGATTTGTGGCACACTCCACAACCCGGTTCCTTAGAGACGTCGGATTCAGTGGCCAAGAGTTGTGTCGCACAGTAAATAACTTATCTGAAGCAGCAGAGAGGAGCAGCAACTGACTGTGGTTGAGACAGAAAGATTCTGGCTGGCTGTGTACAGGCCGCCACGCTACGGTTTAGAAAAATCCTTGAAAATTTGAAGAGTCTGTTGGTTAATTTGTATAGTTTGCATAGTAATTACAGTTATTACGTTCCTGTGTATTTTGCGTGAATGAGGATTGGTGTTTGGACAGATATTGTGTTTTTGCGGTAGTATGCCATACGGAACCGTTGCCACTGACCGCTTTAACGTCCGCAGTGGGGCTCGACAGCCTTAGTCAAACGGGTTGGCGCGTATGGTCGGGTTGTGGAGAGGTTGAGAGATTGTGGTTAGGTCACATGTGAACTACGAAGAAGGAGCAACCTCAGCAGCAGGAAGGAGGTAAAGGTCAGTAAGCTGGGCTGAGTTAAGTGGGGGACGGAGGGGGGTGACTCTGGGACGTCAGAGTCACTGTCGAGCCCTCTTGAGGTGTCGTGGGCTAGTCAACGAAACACTGAGGACGGAAGGTGCCCACTTGAAGACCCTAGAGATGTCCCCTACTCTGCTCAATCCGGAAGGTTGTCATGAGGGGACCGCACTGTGGTTGCAGCCGTTGTGTGTGCTGACGCGCAAATATTAACACCAGACAGAAGGAGATTCACTTCACAATTTGGAAAGAAGCGTAAATGGATGGAGAAGTATAGGTTACTGTAAAGCTTTGTCTTAGTTGGTGCTTATCTTGGCGAAAGCCGAGTACAAATCAGCATGAAGTTTAACATCTACTCTCGTGTAATGGAAATCATTAGTGTAATCATGACTTCTTTAGATGTGTTAGACAAACTCTGAATGCCTATATTCATGCACATGAATGTAAACTTGCTTTCCTTTCTTGTTTGTACACCTTGCGTGGTATCATTGGAATCCTCGCGTCTTCCTCCAGTCAAAAATGCATCTTAGATTATGATAAAATGTATTACACTATGCTTGGCATTCTTGAGAGTAGAAAGGATGCTCGTCATGATTCTGACCACCCCAGTCATAAACCATGCAAATGAGTCATCCGACAAGACAAAGGAAAGTTTTAGACATTCAGATTAGAATGTCCCCTTATTATGTCGAAATAGCAAGTTATTATGTCGAAATAACGAGATATTATATCATATAACAGATATTATGTCGAAAAATAACGACTTATGTCGAAATAACGACTTATAATGTCGAAATAAGGAGTTGTGTTGAAATAACAACTTAATATCTGGAAAAAAACAAGATAAGTTTTCACAGCCTGAATATAATTGCTTCCAATAATTATTTTTGGGGGTGCTATCAGGGTGCTTTGGTCTTTATTGGGGGTGCTGAAGCACCTGCTAGCCCCTCCCTATAGCGCCGCCCATGATACAAATGAAAAATGTTTACAGCAATGTTAAATCAAGCTCAAGCAGTTTTAATCAAGCAGTCTAATAGCTCGAAAGAACGCTTTAACTTCACGATCTGAAAACTATGATAGTTTGCCAACATAGCCTACAAGCTATAGCTAGTTGAAATATGTCATCTAACTTTTTAAACGTGCAAATAAAACTCGCGAAATGCATGTTCTTTTCTGTATACAACGTAATTAGTGTAATATTTGATGAAAGAATATATACAAATATATTATCATGACGGGTTACCGCCTCCATCTGATCTGAACCGTGTACGTGAAGTCACATGGGGCGGGCAATGCGAACCACTAAACTCCACCTGAGTCCGTTTCGCCCGATGCCTTATAGCTGATGCCTTTTAGTCTGATGCCTTTTTGTCTGATGCCGTTTCGTCTGATGCTGTTTCGTCCGATGCCTTTTTGTCTGATGCCTTTTTGTCTGAGGCTGTTTTGTCTGATGCCGTTTCGTACGATGCCTTTATGTCTGATGCCTTTTATTCTGAGGCTGTTTTGTCTGATGCCGTTTCGTCCGATGCCTTTATGTCCGATGCCTTTATGTCCGATGGCTTTTTGTCTGATGTCGTTTCGTCCGATGCCTTTATGTCCGATGCCTTCATGTCTGAGGCTGTTTTGTCTGACGCCTAATTGTACGAGACCTGACATTGTTTTTCCTGAGACCTGAAGCTTTTCAGTCTGAGGCGCGATGCCGTTTTGTCGTATGACTGAAGCCTTTTAGTCTGAGGCATGATGCCTTGTGTTCATATGTCTGAGGTCTGAGGATGTCCTAAAATGAACACTGTACGGCGGTCTCTATAAAGGCCGATCCTGAAAAGCCGATCAGATGACGCAAAACTCGCAAGAGGGCGTTTTACCTACGCCCTGGTAAAAATGGCTTCACCGGTCTCGCAATTCTACAAGGTGTGTGAAAAAGACAATTCATTAGCAATCTGCAATGTGTGTACCATGCAGCGGCCGCTTGTCAAACTGTGCAGCCACTCTGCTCAACCCGCAAATAAATCCATCGATCCGCAAACTTTTAGAAATCAACAGGAACATCCAAGGCACTCTCTTTAGAAAAGTTAAAAAGCCTTTATTTCTATGGCTTGGTCATAATCAACACTATTAAAACTACTCTGTTTTAATAGTGTTGATTATGACCAAGCCATAGAAATAAAGGCTTTTTAACTTTTCTAGTGCCTTGGATGTTCCTGTTGATTTCTACATGTTTTTTCTATCCAAAGAGCACCTCATACTTATTCACTTGAGTCCAGGAAGCGCTTCTCTACAGACATTTGTTTAGATCCGCAAACTTTGTTTGAGTTCTTAAATGGTCTAGTGGTAGATCTTTTGCCTACCTTTGCCTTCCTTTGAAAAAACCTCTGACCTTTGTCAGAGGTTACGGGTTCTAATCCGCACTCGTATGGTTTTTTTTCTCTCATCAAAACTGAATATGTTCATCAGTGGTTAGAGTCTATATCAAGCAGGGACACGTTTGTGTTTTATTTTGTGATTTCACCGGAATGAATGGAGTCCGCAACGGCGATAGATTTAAGCGCGCATCCGAGTGAAGACTGCGCGAGCCACAGAGAACACTGTATCCATGACACTGATCGCCGCGGCAACAAGCGCTCAGCTTGAGTTAAAAAAAACACATACATTTTAGCGCTAGATCTCTTATTTAATACGCTTATTTCACGCAGCCGTTATTTTGAAATCGAAAGCGAGGCTTCGGTGGGAAGAAAACCGGAAGTGTCGCCTTTAATCACAGGAGAACGCAAATGCAATGGTGTATTGTTGTGTTTAATGTAGAAATGAGTTATTCTAAAACTGTACATACATGTCTTTCATACTTTAGACTATATACAGTGAAATTAATTTATAAATAAAATATTTTTTATATATATAATTCAGAAAGTAAAAAAAGAAGCAGGAACGAACTATATACACATCCTATATTGGATATTAACATCCAATAGTGTAAATCGCGGCAGCAGCTTCAGGTTGGTAGTCCAAGGCATTGTTGTTTATCTTTACTTCCGGGGTTCTTCCCACCGGAGCCTCACTTTCGATTTCAAAATGGTGGCTGCGTGAAATAAGCGTATAGCGAACTAAATGAATGCTCTGCTAGTTAACAGGAGATGTTTTATTTATTTATATTAGGTACATGGTGGGACAGACTTCACTGGATCTAAACAAATCAATCTAACCATAGATGTGACCAGTAGTGGTGGCTTTCTTAATCTGTTTAAAGTAATTTTGCAAGGTATCTTGCAAAAAAAAAACAAAAAAAAAATTACCAAGAAATTGAGAGAAATTAATCTAATAATCTCTATCCCCCCTCTCTCTTTCTCTACCTCTCTCTTACTCTCTAAATGCCCACAAAATCTGACTGAGCATCCCAGAAAAAGCAAAGTTATAGATAGATGCAGATATGGAAGTTGATAGTTATTTGTATTTTTTGTTGCTGTGCACTTTTCTACCTGTGGTCCTTTAAGTGTATTAGAAAAACTGATGGCTGAAAACATTATTTTGGCTATAGCCTTTTTTGTTGCAGTTTTTAGTCTAAAGCTAAATTTAAAGACTCAGATGTTCTGTCTTTTATTTTATTTATTTTATATTCTACAGGAAAGTTGTATTTGTCAAGCCCTAAGCTGCTCCCAATAACCAAGCTGCTAAGTTAATATGCTGGACATGTTGCTTGCAAATAAATACACAGGTGTCAATTCATGATACATTGTCTTCTCTTGAATATAATACTTAATGTACATTGTTGTTAAATATAGTTTAGTAAGTAATGCTACATGATAAATAGAAGGCTTCAAATAGACCCTGTAATATGTATCGGTATCGGGTGATACAGCTTCCAGTAATCGGGGATCGGTGATCGGCCCCAAAAATCCTGATCGGAGCACCCCTAGTAATAAGCTAAAAGACGGTCCGTAATGGAAATATTAGAGTTAATTTTGAACAATTACATTGGTTAAAAGAATGGATAAAAATAAATATTTTCTGGATAGATTTTTATTAAATATGGTGTTAAATGGCAAACTGTACTACCAATTTCAATATTGTTATGTTTACCATGCATTATAATGTGTGTTTCCAACTCCGTACAGAGACTGGTAAAAGCTGGGATGTCTGTTCAATTGGATGAACAAAATGTGATACGACTTAAAATTTGTTCTATTGATTTTATTATTATGATTAGGTAATCTGAATTATAAAAAAGGGAGGAATTGTAGTAGAAATTTTAATATTGGCTGATTAATAATAGACATTGCATTGAAATAACATATGGTCTCTTTATCTGTATTCCTGAGAATAGAGAGCCTTGTTTTCTATTATTATGTTTACACAGCTGTGAAGGCATGAGTGAAGACAATCAGAAGATGGTTGAGCCTCTGTTTTCAGAGGTGAGAAAACCCCTGGGGTTAGAAGATCTAAAGGGTAGCCATAAAGTTCCTTTTGTTCCTCTTGTCTAAATAACAATTGACAAGAGATGGCTTTGAAGAAGAATACTATAAGACTGCCAGCCGAATCTTCCTCTTGGTCATTCACTCACCCTGCAGCTGGACTGTGTGGGCGAGATGGTGTCCTATTCTTGCAAGAATAAATACTTTTTAAAATACAATTCGGATCAGAATGTCTCTTACACGGTGATGCTGTTTGTTTAATTATTGTTTTTGCCACAACACAACCTCAACAGGGTTATATGAATTCTTGTGTCTTCCTTTTGGGCTGAAAAACGCTGAAGTTTCATTTCAGAGATTAATGGAACATGTGCTAAGAGAAATCAAAGGAAAATGTTTCATGGTGTACATTGACGATATTGTTGTGTATTCTAAGTCCATCTCTGAACATCTTCAACATCTGCATCAAGTTCTTGGATGTCTCCATAAACTGGCCTCACTGTCAACTTAAAGAAATGCCACCTCATTCAGAATTCCCTAAAGTTCCTTGGGCACATTGTTTTAGAAAAAGGAGGGACTACAGACCCAACTTTGCTGCAGTAAAGTCCTTCCCAGTACCACAAACTGTCAAAGATGTGCAAAGATTTTTAGGACTAGCAGGCTGGTATCACAGGTTCATACCCCAGTTTTCAGAGAAGGCTGCTCCCTTGCACTCTTTAAAACAAAAGAACGTCAAATGTTCTTGGGATGACCAGTGTCAACAGGCATTTGACATTCTCAAGCAAGACTTGGTACAAGTACCTGTACTGGTAACCCCTGACTTCACTAAACCTTTTCGTGTTCAGATGGATGCAAGTGACATTGGTCTAGGAGCCGTGCTCACCCAAGAGATGGAAGAAGAGGAACACGTCATTGCGTATGCCTCTCGCTTAGTGGAGCTGAGAAGGCATACTCGGTCTCAGAAAAAGAATGTCTAGCTGTGGTATGGGTGGTGGAAAAGTGGAGACCATACTTTGAAGGAAGTCCATTCGAAGTTGTGACGGATCATGCTGCTTTAACATGGGCCTTTCAACATCCAAAACCATCATCACGCTTTATTCGTTGGACAATTCCTCTGCAAGGCTTCCAATTTACAGTAAGGTACAGAAAAGGGCATTGTAACGTAGTTCCAGGTGTGATGTGTTGTCTCGAAACCAATAACCCATCTGACTCGCTTTTTCTCACAACCGTTGCCAACACCACTGCTATATCCTGTAATTTGCCAGTAGACCTTACCCAAATTGCGGCATCACAAAGCAGTGACAGTGAAATTCAAGAGCTGATATTTAAAACTGTAAAGCACACATCAGTGGATGTTACCCGAGTGGTAAATGGGCACTTGGTAAGTGGGCAGTTGGGAAAGTTAAAAACTCTGCTAAGACTGTTGGAGACTGTATATTGGCCCAGTATTCAAGGCGATGTATGGAAGTATTGTAAGAACTGCCACACCTGCCAAAAATTCAAACCTTCTCAAGAAAAGCCATCTGGTCTATTACAAAGCACCCAAGTTGTAGAACCAGGATACATGCTTGGGATTGATCTCATGGGTCCTTTCCCCAGGAGTAGCAAACAAAATGAATATTTTCTTGTGGTGGTGGATTATCGCCAAGGCACCTCACATTGCCAAAATACTGATAGAGGAAATCTTTACTAGATGGGGAACTCCTGCATATCTAGTGTCGGATAGAGGGACACAATTTACCTCTCAGCTAATTAATTCAGTGTGCAAACAGTGGGGAGTTGTGCAAAAGTTAACCACTGCCTACCACCCACAGACAAACCTCAATGAACGAGTAAACAGGAATTTGAAGACCATGATTGCATCCTATGTGGAAGAGCATCATCGCCAATGGGACAAGTGGTTGGCTGAATTTAGGTTTGCTATAAATTCGGCCTGGCATGAAAGCACTGGGTTTACTCCCGCCGAGGTTGCTTTGGGAAGGAAACTGAAAGGACCATTGGAAAGGGCTTTACAGCTACCTCCTAACCCTAGCAGCTCTATCCAACTTTCTGTGGAACGTCAGAGAGATCTAATCAAAAGGGTAAAGGAAAATGTTGCACAAGCCAAACAGAAAAAAATATAACAACCAACGACACCAGCAAATACAGTATCAGGTTGGAGACATAGTTTGGGTGCGAACCAGTGATGCGCGGGTTGATCCAAAATGAGCGGGTGTCTTCGGTCACCCGCGGTTACCCGCGGTTATGAGTCATCCAAAAATATTTTTAATGATATTCGGGTCGCGGTCGGTCGGGTCGTTTGAAATAAAGATTCCAATTAAACCTTTGCAATTAATATAGCCTATACTAGACACAATTTTCTATGAAATACATAGACCTACACTTTATTGGCTGAATAACTGGCACGAAGATGACGCAAGAGCTCAGTATGCCTGTTCGTGGTCAGTCAATAGCCGCGTGTGGTGTCCAAGTTTGTAAATAGCCTAAAGACTAAATGGCAGCGTCTGATATATTTGTATAGCGATCTATTCAGGAGTGCCGTGAGGCATGATTTCGGCCTCTGTGCTCGCGCTGGCCAGTGGAAAAGCGGCTAATGGGTGAAGATGGCATGAAGAAGACTGTACATTCGCGAGATGGACGTATGCGCATTAGGCTACTCTATTTGTTCTGTGTTTTCTTTCTAAACAGTTAGGCTATGTTTATGTGGTATTTTTCATGTTTTCATCACGCAATCATGTTTTTGATGCAGTGGTGACGCGTTCACGTAACAACATGATGAGGGTGACGGCGGCGCTGCCGATAAAGCACCTAAAAGCTGTCACAAAGAACCGGCAAAAGCAATGAATGATTATGAATATGTCAAATATAGCAAGGAGACATTTTAATTGTTTATTAGATATAGATTTTATTAGATATTAGATAAAGATGAAGTTGACGTTGCTGCCTCGCGATCTTCGCAGTAGCCTAGTGAATGCGCCAGAGAGAAATGCACATTTCATACAGATAGGCTAAGCAGAGAGCAGTCCGTTTTCTTTCGTTTTGAATTGTTCTGTTTACAAGTAGACATTTCAATATAGATTGAAACAGGGGCGGACTGGGACAAAAAAATGGCCCTGGACTTTCTGGGCCACAGCAGCCTACTACATCCCACATTGGCTCATTAATGTGCAGAATAATTTTTAACACCACTTATGGCATAAAAATATAACACAATACAAAACATAAATGCTATTTAAACATTTATTTTAAGTAACAACATATATTAAGTCATATTTGTAAAATGTCATGTGTGTGACATATCATGTGACAAAACTTGCTTGATGTCCACAGGCTTCAGGGCATCTTCTGGAAGCAGGTCAGCAGTTTTATGAGCAGGAGAAGGAGATGGCTTGTGTATGTGTGCATTTGAAAGATCTCATGTATGAGAAAAAGAGTTTGTGTATGAGAGATGAAAGGATTCCTGTGCAGGAGACAAAAACAGTTTAGGGATTACTCAGCATTATCTGTAATAAATATTTGTTAGTGTAAAGTAAAGTGTAAAGCAAGTAGCCAAGACAACATAGAAATATGGTTAAACAGGGCTTATTGTACACACATCTGAAAATGACTACCTTCTTTTCCTTTTAATTAGGTGAGAAATTTCCGTAGTTGCTAACTTCTCTCAGCAATGCCATCTATGATCTGATCACTATCCAAGGCCATTAAAACATCTCTTTCTGAAGCCATGAGCATGAAAGCTTCTAGATGCTGTTGTGTGAGAGAGCTCCTGAGCCTACTCTTTATGAATTTAAGAGTGGAGAAGCTTCGTTCGCAAGCTACCTGGGTGACTGACAGTGTAAGTTAGAACTTGTAAGCAAGTCCCAAAATGGGGTATGCATTGGTCAATAGGTTGTATTGACTAAGAGTACGGTAACAACATACTGGACAGTTCTTGCAAGATGAACAGCGCTTGTTCACAATCTCCACCCCATCGTCTCCTTCAGGGACATCCTCTGTTGTCCTGATAGTGTATTCATCAAATGTTGATCTTTTCAATCTAGGCCACTGTTCAGCCAGACTTGAGAGCTCACTTTGTAAATTGGTCACTGTTGCTGTACTGTCAAACTTAAGCAAGTATTTGCTTAGTTCTTGAAGTGCGGTCTGCGGTAGATCGCTGGTGCTGGCTAAAATCTGGTCAAAGTTCTTAGTGTCCAGAAGAGCCAAGTCAGCATCCAAAGTGCCATTACTCAGAAACCGTTGATGAAGGCTCTCAATAACTGTATCCATAATCAAATTATGGACCTCAATTCTATATGCACTCTCTGCATCAGTAAAAGTTTCATGTTCAGACATCTATCCAGGCATAGTTTTCTTCCTCCGTATCCTTTTTGATGGCAGAGTGCCCTGCAGCTCTAGGTCTGTTTCTGCATCCCGCTCCAGTGTCTTACTGTTGGCCCACTGAACAAATGTGTCTGCAGCTGCTTTGACACTCTCAAAATCTCGTGCCACTCTTTTCAGCTGTTCCTCTGAGGAGACAATCATACGATGGGCAGAAAGGATATCCATGCCACTTGTCTGCAGATATTTAGACACTGGAGAGGTTACATCAAATATCCTTAGGAATATCTGGGCTGTGAGGATAGTCTCATATTTCAGAAGACCTTCAAAGAAGCCTTGTGTCCTTATCCGTGCATTTGTGTTGAAATTTGTCTGGTCTTTTATGGCTGAAAGTGTGAAGAGGAGAGCAACATACATTCCACTATCTGGCTTACCAAAATCTCCAAATACCTTTCTCAACATGCTGTCTTTGGACCACCACCGTGTTTCTCCAATGGGGCCGAGGCGTTTGTGTTTTGGGTCTTTGCTTTCGTTCTCCCAGATACTCATCCTCTGGTATGACTCTCGAAGGAAAACAGCAGTGTTATTCAAAAGGGAAAAAAGCGATCCACTTGCCAACACACTCTCTGTAGTGTCTGCCAATACCAGGTTCAACACATGAGAATAGCACCATACGTGTACCTGATTTGGAGATTTTGCAGAAAGCAAGGCACTGAAGCCCTTATACTTCCCCTGCATACTAGCCGCTCCATCAGTAGAGTTGCTGATGCAACTGCTCAAGTCTAGCTTCATCCTTTCCAGTACATCAGTCAACACCTGGACAAAGTACTGCCCTGTGGATGCCTCACATTTCACCACTGCAACAAGCCTCTCGTGGATGTTGTCATCAGTGACATATCTGACAATAACCGAACACTGGTCTTGTGTTGTAATGTCCTGTGTTGTATCGATCTGCACAGAAAACATTCCTGCATTCTTAATTTGTCTGGCCATGGTGGCTTGCATTGTCTGGTGAATGGTGGTAATGACGTTATTGACAGTAGTTTTGGACAACAATGTGATGAGAGCACCTCTTCCCCCTCTTGACGAAGACTTGTGGAGTGCTTGGCTTTTCTTTATACAATCAACAAGATGCTCATTCATACAAATGTCATATTTTCCCAACAGGATTATCATCTCTAAAAAGTTGCCATGGTCAAGACTGCTATCAACAAGGGTGTATGCTGCTTCAGACTTGGTGCCTCTGTAACTCAGCCCTCTTTTGCCAATGACTTAAATAACATCAAGGATTCGTTCTAGCACTTGCCTTCTCCTGCGCACTTGTTCTCTGTGAGCTGATAACTGACTCCCCATGAACAGACCATCAATGTTACTTTTGGAGACCCTCAGAAAATATGCCTCAGCATAATCTCTGTGCATTTTGCTCTTCTCATGCTCTTCTATTCTTTGATGAACATGCTTCCAATCTACCATTCCAGATATAAAGGGGCTGGTGTCTGTGGGCTTTGCAAATGCCATACAAATGAAGCAATGTAATGCATGGTTCTCCACACTGTATGACAACCACCTTCTGTTGGTGCCATCTTTACAGCAGAAAACCTTTTGAACCAAAGCTTTGCTTGAATTTTGTTGAGGGTGGAACTTGAAAAATATGTCTAAATTTTCTGATGTCGGTACAGTGAAGAAATCAAAGCTGGGGACGGCTTCCGGACTCTGGCTCAGTCTATCTTCCTGAATCTGGCTCAGTCTATCTTCCTGAATCTGAATGAATAATAATAATAATAAGAAGAAGAAGAAGAATGAATAATAATAATAATAATAATAAAAGGTTAAGTTTATTTAATATATAGGTGCAGTTCTTCACCAAATAGGCTCATCTATGTGTCAGCACACTGTTAGTTAGCACTAAAATGCAAAAAGACAAATAATTGTAATACTCATAAAACCTGCCCAGAAAGTTACATGGACAAAAAGGTGCAAACTTCTTGTGTACATCTTACACAAGAAGTTTGCACCTTTTTGTCCATGGAACTGCTGGTCCTATCCTATCTGCAATGATCATAGCTTAAAAATCTACAAAGGATAGTAGCAAATTTAAATTTCACTCAAACACTACAAGCAAATTATCAAATTTATCATTAGATAGCCTATCATCAAAATCTTAAATTATGTAATTAAGTTAAAGATAACATAAAACAAGGAACTCATTTTTGGAAGAAAACAATATAATTTAATAGGGTTTATTATTTTAATTTTATACTAATAATGGTTGAGTTAAGAACTAATTTCTCAGCACTCAGCAGTGTTTGTAATTAATATTAACTATACATCATTGTTAAAATAAAAAACTAGTTTACTAGTGCAAGCTAAATAATGCTAATGCTACTGATTTAATTTCAACTTACCGGTTCAGTTTGATTGCCATCTTCAGGCTCAGGTACAGGTAGGGAGGGGGAGAGGTGTTGTTGGTCATCATCAGCAGGAGCTGGGTCATCATCACTGACCGTGCTGCTGGGTCCAGCCTCGCTATCATTGACCTTAGCTGTAAAACTAGAGCCGTCAGAGCCTGCTGAACTGTAAGTTCCCTTAGCGCCAAATGCATAGTCTGTTAATTTGAAGCATTTCACAGCATCTACTTCTAATGCTTTTTTTTTTTTATGCGTAACTTTTCAGCTCCACCTTTCCTTTTCTTCCCCTTTTCATCCATGGACGATTATTTGTAACTATCTTTTTTGCTCAGAGAAATTCGCTGTACCTCCGGATCAATCTCTCTCTCTGTAAATTAGACGTGAAAGGGGGCGTGTTTCAAGATACGCAATGGAGTAGACCAAACTAAACAGGGAGGGAGGGCAACACACTCACATGCACACAAAACACACTGTCGGCCGCGCCCGCGCGAACGACTCACTCATCTATTTGCGTAGAAAAGAGATGCAATATTATGATTTCCGTCTTTTTTTATATATTGGTGTACCGGGTGGGCTTGCCCACATTGGCCAGCGGCCCACCGGGAAAAGTCCCGGTGCTCAAGATGGCCAGTCCGCCCTTGGATTGAAATATATTTTTCAGGTCTGTGAAGTAGGCTACCTTATATGCCGAGTTTCGGTTAATTTATGAGACGCAGCCGCCTCCGTGTCGTGATCTATTGTCTGATATATTTACTTCTTATTTATTAAATCCAGGCAATTGGTTGATGAAACATTGATTAAAATTAAGATACAATTAGTACAAATCGAAATTCACTTTAAAGAAAGGCTTTGTGTCTTCTGTTTGAGGTCTCTGTGAAAGTTTTAAAACAGTATTTTAGTGCCGCTTCAGAGCGGTCACGTCCGTAACGTAGAACGGTCACGTCCTTACATTGTTTTTTCCTCATAAATGCAAACACGAAAAATAAAATAAAATGAATATTTTATGTTCTGTGGAGAGACAACCCTTCTTCATCCGGTGGGTAGTATTACTTTTGATTTGCGCAGTGTAATTCACAGAATTACAAAAAAATATTTTGCCTCCTAAAAGTTAAATATTTGTTTTGTCACCCATGAATGCGTGTGTATTCCCTCATATTAAATATAAAACGCATGTGTAGACTGATATGTTTCTAATGTCTGGACTCCTTTAAGGGGTAGCCTATGGATAAACAGACGTTTCAATATATTGGTATGCTATTAAATGCATTTTCTGAGAATTTATATTTCAAGTTTTGACTGCAAATGTCACGTCCATAACGCTGGAATTCCCCAATTTTAAATAATTTATCCTCAACTAGTTTTGTGGTGTAGGTCTACGTATTTTATAATGTTAACTTTAAGATTCAAATAATACTGACAGTAATTTAAAGATGTGGTAGCATTGGATCTGGACGGGAAGGATAACTCTTGGAGTTGGAAGGGGTGTGTCGCGATTTTGAAGGTTCGTGGATCTGAGTGTCGCCATTTCGGTTTCATATCGCATATCGTTACAGCCTTAGAATGTTAAGTTCTACTACTGTATATCTATTTTGGTGAAAGTAACTCAAAAGTAATACAGGATAATGTAACGCATTGCAATTCTGAGACAGTAATATTGTAAGGTAATGAATTACTTTTAAATAACAGTAACAAGTAATGTATAATCCCAGATAGCAGACGGATATGGGCCACTTCAGGCAATGATGCGGCACTGCTGGCCTTCTTATGGCCCGGACAAAATGTATGTGAGCCTGATGTGGCCCACATGTAAAATGGCAAATATGGCCCAAATATTTTAAATCACATGTGGGCCTTTTTAGGCAAAGATGCGGCACTCATGGCAATGTGTAATCTGAATGTGAGCCTAAAGTGGCCCATATGATGAATAATGAATATGGCCCAAATATCACAAACCAAATGTGGGCCACCTATGGCAAAAATGTGGCACAACCGACAATGACTAATCTGGATGTAAACCATATATGGCCCACATATGTTGCAGCAAATGTGGCCCAGTTATCTTAAAACATAACTGGACCAGTTTTGGCAAAGATGTGGGAAAGTAATCACTGGCGAATCTGAATGTGAACCTAATGTGGCCCACAAATGGCATAGCAAATATGGCCCGAGTACATTACCCCAAATCTGGGCCGCATTTGGCAAATGTACGGCACAGTCAGCACTGGCTAACCGGGGTGTGAGCCTAAACTGGCCCACATATGTTGCAGAAAATGTGGCCCAGTTATCTTAAAACATTTCTGGGCCAGTTTTGGCAAAGATGAGGGGCAGTAACTACTGGCGAATCTGAATGTGAACCTAAAGTGGCCCACACATGGCATAGCAAATATGGCCCGAGTACATTACACCAAATTTGGGCCACATTTGGCAAATGTACGGCACAGTCAGCACTGGATACCAGGGTGTGAGCCTAAATTGGCCCACATATAAAGCAACAAAATGTGGCCCAGTTGTCTTTAAACATATCTGGGCCAGTTTTGGCAAAGATGAGGGGCAGTAATCACTGGTGAATCTGAATGTGAAGCTAAAGTGGCCCACACATGGCACAGGAAATATGGCCCAAATACATTACACCAAATTTGGGCCGCATTTGGCAAATGTACGGCACAGTCAGCACTGGCTAACCAAGATGTGATATTAAACTGGCCCACATATAATGCAACAAATGTGGCCCAGTTATCTTAAAACATATCTGGGCCAGTTTTGGCAAAGATAAGGGGCAGTAATCACTGGCGAATCTGAATGTAAACCTAAAGTGGCCCACACATGGCATAGCAAATATGTCCCGATTCCATTACACCAAATTTGGGCCACATTTGGCAAATATACGGCACAGTCAGCACTGGCTAACCACTGTGTGATCTTAAACCGGCCCACATATAATGCAACAAATGTGGCCCAGTTATCTTAAAACATATCTGGGCCAGTATTGGCAAAGATGAGGAGCAGTAATTACTTGCAAATGTGAACCTAAAGTGGCCCACACATGGCATAGCAAATATGGCCCAAGTACATTACACCAATTTTGGGCCACATTTGGCAAATGTACGGCACAGTCAGCACTGAATTCCAGAGTGAGCCTAAACTGGCCCACATTATAATACACCAAATGTGGCCCAGTTATCTTCAAACATATCTGGGCCAATTTTGGCAAAGATGAGGGACTATAATCACTGTGAATCTGAATGTGAACCTAAAGTGGCCCACACATGGCATAGTAATATATGGCCCAAGTACATTACACCAAATTTGGGCCACATTTGGCAAATATACGGCACAGTCAGCACTGGCTAACCAGTGTGTGATCTTAAACCGGCCCACATATAATACAGCAAATGTGGCCCAGTTATCTTAAAACATAACTGGGCCAGTTCTGGCAAAGATGAGGGGCAGTAATTGATGGCGAATCTGAATGTGAACCTAAAGTGGCCCACGCATGGCATAGCAAATATGGCCCAAATACATTACACCAAATTTGGGCCGCATTTGGCAAATGTACGGTACAGTCAGCACTGGCTAACCGGGGTGTGATCTTAAACTGGCCCACATATAATGCAACAAATGTGGCCCAGTTATCTTAAAACATATCTGGGCCAGTTTTGGCAAAGATGTGGGAAAGTAACACAGGCTAATCTGAATGTGAACCTAAAGTGGCCCACACATGGCATAGCAAATATGGCCCGAATATATTACACCAAATTTGGGTCACATATGGCAAATGTACGGCACAGTCAGCACTGACTTACCAGTGTGTGAGCCTAAACTGGCCCACATATAAAGCAACAAAATGTGGCCCAGTTTTTTTAAAACATATCTGGGCCAGTTTTGTCAAAGATGAGGGACAGTAATCACAGGCGAATCTGGTGGCCCACAAATGGCACAGGAAATATGGCCCAAATACATTACACCAAATTTGGGCCGCATTTGGCAGATGTACGGCACAGTCAGCACTGGCTAACCAAGATGTGATATTAAACTGGCCCACATATAATGCAACAAATGTGGCCCAGTTATCTTAAAACATATCTGGGCCAGTTTTGGCAAAGATAAGGGGCAGTAATCACTGGCGAATCTGAATGTAAACCTAAAGTGGCCCACACATGGCATAGCAAATATGTCCCGATTCCATTACACCAAATTTGGGCCACATTTGGCAAATATACGGCACAGTCAGCACTGGCTAACCACTGTGTGATCTTAAACCGGCCCACATATAATGCAACAAATGTGGCCCAGTTATCTTAAAACATATCTGGGCCAGTATTGGCAAAGATGAGGAGCAGTAATTACTTGCAAATGTGAACCTAAAGTGGCCCACACATGGCATAGCAAATATGGCCCAAGTACATTACACCAATTTTGGGCCACATTTGGCAAATGTACGGCACAGTCAGCACTGAATTCCAGAGTGAGCCTAAACTGGCCCACATTATAATACACCAAATGTGGCCCAGTTATCTTCAAACATATCTGGGCCAATTTTGGCAAAGATAAGGGACTATAATCACTGTGAATCTGAATGTGAACCTAAAGTGGCCCACACATGGCATAGTAATATATGGCCCAAGTACATTACACCAAATTTGGGCCACATTTGGCAAATGTATGGCAATGTCAGCACTGGTTAACCAGTGTGTGAGCCTAAACTGGCCCACATATAAAGCAAAAAAATGTGGCCCAGTTGTCTTAAAACATATCTGGGCCAGTTTTGGCAAAGATGAGGGACAGTAATCACTGAATTTGAACCTGAAGTGGCCCACAAATGGCATAGAAAATATGGCCCGATTACATTGCACCAAATCTGGACATCATTTGGCAAATGAATGGCACTGTCAACACTGGCTAACCAGGCTGTAAGCCTTATGGCACAGTAGGCAAGTTATTAATTAATAACAAATAGGGCCACTTTTGACAAATATACAGTACAGTTGACAGGGCAAATAAGCCCTAAATCTCATTAAAAAATTTGTCCATTTCTGGCTTGGATGCAGCACCTTTGAAAGAGATGTATAGCTAAAAATGCCCACATTTGAAAATATGGCGTAAATACTTTTTAAACCAAAATGAGCTATGTTACATGACAAAATTGTACAGGCTAATCTGGAGGAAAAAAGGCTATATCAGTTGTTGATTGGCCTGCCCTGTGTTTTTTTGTTTTGTTTTTTACATGATTCTAATGGTTTGTGTGTGTGTGTGTGTGTGTGTGTGTGGCAATATCCAAAATTCTTGTCCTTGTGGGGACATTTTTGGTCCCCATTAGGGAAAACGGCTTATAAATCATACTAAATTATGTTTTTTGAAAATGCAAAAAGTTTTCTGTGAAGGGTAGGTTTAGGGGTAGGGTTAGTGTAAGGCTAGGGTTTGTGTGTGACAGCTCTTACCGTCAACTGACAGCAGTGACAGCTCTTACAGTCAGTTAACTTTTGTTGTAAATGTTGGTAGAGTGGCAGTTTTTTTATGGTCGTGGAACGTAACTGAATATTTGGCCGAGATGCATTTTGAGTTGCTGTATATGTAAAAATCTTTGCTGTGGTTTCAAGCAGGACATAGCCTTTTCCTGGGTCAACTTTTTTTTCTTCATCTTGGAACACAGTTCCTGTCCAGAAACCCTAACCCTACCCCCAACTTATCCTTAAAGAGGGAAATTATGTAAATAACCAGCACCAAACCCTGGTTGTAACCATAAACTTAACATAAACTGTATGTAACTTGCACAACACTGACTACTTTTAAAAAAAATGCGGGTCAGGAAGCGGGTCGGGTACAATATTTTCTTTTTTTTGCGGTCCGAGCTGCGGGCGGTTAGTTGAAAACGTCGGTCGGGTGCAGGTTGTTTATACATTGACCCGCACATCACTGGTGCGAACACATCAAAGGCTGATGACGGCTTTACAGTTAAACTTTCCCCAAAATGGAAGGGCCCTGCTAAAATTGTTAAGAGATTAGGCCCCGTAAACTACCAAGTCTCAATAATGTCTGATCCCTCTAATTTTGATACCCATCACATTCAGAATCTTAAAATTTGCCATGGTGACGAAAACGTATATGCAAGAAAACGTACATGCAACTATCTTTATATGTTGACTCACTGTTTTGATGTTTTTTTTGTGGAATATTTGATATAAACACTTCTGCAACTACTTCTGTGTTTGGACTTATGGTTTGAGTGTTTCTGAGTCTGGTTAAAGCCATTAGTCAACAGAGTCCTCCTTATAAATTTGTGTGTGATATGTCTTTCTGAGAGTTCTCAGTTGGACGGTTACAAGGTTCTAAAAATAATGTATTTAATAATAAAAAGACAGATAATCGACGAAAGCGTAACAGTGTATCTACACACCAACAACTGAAGAGTGAAAAAGGAGGAACTTAAATACACAGTGATAATGAGATAATGACAAACAGCTGTGATGATAATCAGTGTCCATAGAAACTAATGATTGGCAAGAAACTTGAACAAAAAAAACATGAAATAATGAATACAGACCAAAAATCCATGAACATTAACAGGACATACTATAACTTTAACAATACCAAATGTCAAGCGGTTTATGATTCGCATCTCAGACCGGCTCCATTCATAGTAAATGCTCCATCACTGCATGTGCTGTGAGTTTAACCAACATGTTTTACTACTCCTGTGTATACAATTTAATTTGCATATATATTTTTTCTTGAATGAATGAATAAATTGGTTACATTTAATTTTGCACATTGACTGTCAGTTTGAGATATAGACTAAATTTGAATATTGTGTTTATCTTTGGATAGTTTACAAAATCATAATTGTATTGCATTGTCGTTTTCACCCCAAATCTTCATTAATTATAACATTCTTCATTAACAATTATTCAGTTATTTGTAATATACGTCATTGTAAAAAAAAAAAAAAAAAATCAAAGCAGTTTAAATGTAGTAAGCTGCTTTTGATAGTAACTTGTGTAGCTAACTACTTTCATTTACCAGAAGGGTAGCTTGAATGTATCTTAACTACTTTAATGAGTAGCTTGTAGCTGTCAAGCTACAGTTTCAGAGTAGCTTCCCCAACACTGCCTACATATAGCCTAGACCTTTGTAGCGAATTAGCTCTATGAAATATTAATAACCAAACATAACTTGTTATAATTGATTATGAATATTTGTGTCAGTTAATCGGGTTAACTTGATGTAGCTACATTAACATTAAAACCAATTACTCAGTTCATCCTGTGAACCCTCAATATTGGTTATTAATTAATTAATAGAAATGTACATTTCTGGGGCATGGGAAATGTCTTTCTTACTAAGTACTACTAAGAGCAAGTAGTTAAGATCGATATGATTAGTGACTCCGGATATGAGCTTGAGACACGGACAACTTTACATGTGATATGAACAAGACTTTATTAACTAGATTAAATATT
The DNA here is from genome assembly GCA_026230005.1 of Gila orcuttii. Classification (NCBI taxonomy): domain Eukaryota; kingdom Metazoa; phylum Chordata; class Actinopteri; order Cypriniformes; family Leuciscidae; genus Gila; species Gila orcuttii. The sequence goes on along the minus strand of JAPDVR010000015.1, from coordinate 13,391,042 downwards.
TAAACTACTCTAACATACACATACATACATAAATACATACATACATGCATACAGTTTACCAAGGGAAAGAGAGCTGAAGAAGAATACAGGAAAGCAAGAAGTTATAGCATTGTTTGAAATTCAGCAGATCAACTGCCTTGAGCAAACCATCAGTTTAGTTCTAAGGCCCTGTCCCAAATGGCACACTCCGGACTTGTGGACTTCCTCAGAGTCCACACTTCGGTGACGTCATGTAGTGCAGACCTATAGGGCCCTTAGCGTGAGTCCGCGAGGGCGCATTGAGAGGTATTTTTGGGACAGACTCGATCGTCACGCCGGAAACAGGAAGAAGGTCTCAGCTCAGACGTCAAAGCTGAATATACTTAAAGGTCATCTCATCAGTCTCTTTATTAGAAAAATATCACAAATATCATTAAAAAAAATTACAGTCTTTAGCATCGAGAACAGGATTTATTTTATTTTCCCAAATCTTATGTCCATGTGAACTACACAGCCTGCTTTTACAGTTCTATAATTGTATATGCCACCTGGGCATTAGAATAGATGTCATGGTTATGTAAATGATAAATACAGTTGTACATAATAATACATAATGTTCAATTTTAACACAAAATTAAAATGTAAATGAGTTTAAGAAAAATTTAAAGGTTTCAATATTCATACTACGTTTATATGACTCAGTAAAGCCATGACATTCGGTTCTATTTATGTAATGAATCATAATGCGATCGTATTATTTAACACGCTATTATTATGTTTGAGATATCAACCACTGGTCGATAATGTTTGTATAAACTGTAAGTAACAACTGGTAAAATGTACGCCTATATCATAAAGCCATGTTAACAGTCTGTGAGCGAAATCTCCTCCCATCCGTTTTCTGATTGGAATTTCGCAAGGATTCCTGGGTAGTTAAAGTGCGTGGAGCCTGCATCTATGCGGGCTTCGCGGAAGACCGCTTCAAGGGTACAAAGGGGGCGCTGCTGAGCACACTTCAGAGCGTTAAAATGCTAAATGGGACGGCCTACGGACTCGTAGACTCGGCGAGCACGCGCAACTTAAGTTCACGAGACCGAAAGTCCGCATGAAGTGCGCCATTTGGGACAGGGCCTAACACGTCCTTTAAAAGGTGTAAGGATACTTAATGTATCAAATAATGAGACTATGTTTGATACTTGCATGTCTCGCCCATTTGAATTAAACTGTCCTGATGCAATTTGTTGAGGCTCCAGGTGATCTTTGCTGATGTACTTTTGATGAGAGAGAACCAGTTGAAGTCAGAGGATCTTTGGTGAATGGAAAGACAAGGCCGCAGCCCGGCACAAGCTTGGGGGTCCTTAGAACACTTCTATTTCAGCATCATCTTCACATCAGGACTTCTCAGGAAGGACCAGGAGAAAGAGAGCTAAGAGAGTCAAGAGGGTCAAGAGGCAGCTGATCTTGTGTTCAGTGAATTTAAAGTGTGAAGATGTCACACCCTTTGGAGGTGTGTGAGCCAATAAGAAGCTGACCCTTTGGATGGAGTTTTTAAGACCCTTTGTGTTCGAGCAAGGCGTTTGAATCTGTAATTTCATTGGGTGTTCAAGAAAAAGAATCTTCAAGATTCTTATAATACCCATGCGTCACAAAGTTAGCAAAATGTAATGTAAATTAACAAATGGGGAACGAAGATTGGAGTTTATAGAGACCAAACATGCAACACATATGATTTTGTTTAACCATAGTATGCAAAGTCTAAAACATTAACCCATTAGAGTTTACAAGAAAACATAGGCCAAAACAACACAACAGGAAAATCATGAGATGGGATAATTAGATACGTTTATACATTTCTCAAGTGGTTATATATAGAATATATAGGATTAACAGGGTTTATTTCTCCTTCTCAGAAGAATTAAGTGAGTGTCACATCTCTCAGGAATTCCCTTTTAGGGGGCGTAAAAATTCTTATCAATGTAACAGGACACTGTGAGTGTCTGAGTTCTGCCAGTGGTGTTAGCTTCGGGGGAAGTTACACAGATCTTTGTTGGGAGAGTGAGGCCCCATCCACACTATGTTTTAGTTTAGAAACGGAGACCTTTTGCTACGTTTGCACCTCCCGTCCAGACTGAGGCCATGTTTACACGAGAACGATTCCGGGTGAAAACGTAAACATTTTATCGGATGTGCCTTTTGTTTACACGGCGACGCGTTTTGGGGGCTTAAAAACGCAAAAAATTTAAACCACCCTCCAGAGTGGAACTCTTAAAAACGCTCCACTGTCGCGTTCCCGTCTAAAGGATAAAAACGCAAATCTGCTCACGGTGGCTCTCATCGCGTACGTGTTTACGTCACAGGCATGCGCCAGTACAGGAAAATAACAACCAACATGTCGGATTATTTCCAATACGTCGGACCTTCATGTTGCCCTAGCAGCTCTGATAAACGTACAAGAGTATTTTCAGCAGTTGTACAAAATATTCTCAGATATTGGTGTTGTTGTCTGGCAGTGCTTCACATTGCCACCTAGCCGCCTGGAGTGCATACTACATCGAATTTCACACACTTTTGCGTCACCATATGCACGCGGATTTCCCCCCTATAACGCTCGTCTAAACGCAGAATAAAAAGTGATAACGCAACGCCACTTTTGCGTTTTCTCCGTGTAAACAGCCTAAAACGGCAAAAACGAAGACCTAAAACAGAGAAGTTTAGAAACGCTGCCGACCCCGTTTTGCGTTTTGAATCTCCGGAGGGTGTTTTAGTGAAGACGGGTCAAAACGGAGGACTTTAGAAACGATGACGCAGAGGCTCACGCTCTGCTCTCTGATTGGGTGTCATACAACGGAAGAAAACATACAACAACAGCATGGACTGCCAGTTATGTTAGTGCAAGTAAATTCTGAATTTTACAATGCTATAACTGCCTACATGCGCCGGAGGCAAGCTATTATTCGAGTGATCTGTGACAATTCCCATGTGCACCGGCGGTATCGATCATACATGGAGCGTCGGTTTTGGGTTAAGCCGGGAAGAATCAGCGCATGGTTGGATAATTTTATCAATGAAGTTATAGTTCCTGAGGAATGGTGCTGTTGCGAAGAACTACCTGAAGCTGCTAGGGCTAGCTAGATTGCAGTGAACCAGGTGTGTCGTCAGAACACCACAGAGTGAAGTATCAGTTTGAACTGAATTTATTATCACTGGTATGAAGAATCAGCATGAGAGGAGGAGACAGCCTTTACATAAACATTAACAAGCTATGAGAGATTGAGTTCAAAGGACTGAAGAGAGCTTCCTTTTCAGCCTCCAGAGGGAATGGATACAATTAGCGGTGTTTGAGCATAAAGACACTTGCCGATACACATGCAAGGATTGGTGGACAATGACACGATGTGAGCAGGTTAAGCACACATAGAGACCTGCTGTACAGTCAGTGAGTCCTACTTTAACTGACGTGGGTTTGGCTCATAACTGGGCTGAATACGTATTAGCTGACGTAGACAGGTTTGGTATACTTGTAGTTAAAGATGTAGATGTATGTATGTGTGGTTTCTCTGCAACACACAAAGAGCAATACTCAAATAACAGCAACACTATTACAAATCATCATTCACACACTTGACTATAGGCTGCTCCCCTCAAACAACAATGATACATAAACACCTGAGATAACATCTTCCATCATATTTACTTTGCTATTTATCTACATTTATTTACTATAACATTATAACTCTTAACTTTGAAGATCGACAGTTAAGTATAAGAGCTGGCACGGATTAATTAACATCGTCATGGAACATTATACAGCCGATAACTGCGTCATTACTGATAACAAGCATCAATCAGCGAACATTACATAAACTTACTCTTTATAGGACGCACACAAACATAAGATACATCCACTTGAAAGGCGATAATGCTACTGAAACACGTCTTCAGCTGTTCGTAATTGCGGTGAACCTGATTTCTAGCAGCGGCTGATGCAATCTGTCATTCGCACAGAATGGAAGAGATAACTGCTCTCCCGGCCACTCCCAACTAGAATAGTGCAACAGTGCTCAAGCATCATCTTATTATTAAGAGTCTTTTGCAAAGGTGCGAAAACTTTCGAATGTCCAGATCGGCACTTATCAACCTCAGCGAAATCTGAGGAATACAATTTTTATGTGTTTTATTGATGCCTCAAAGGCCTTTGATTATGTAAACCATGCAAAATTATTTTCTAAGCTAGACAAGAAATGTGCTCCAAAATGTCTTGTGAGAATTCTGTTTTTTTGGTATGGCCATCAGTTAATGTCTGTAAAATGGGGAAATTGTGTATCTGCATCCTTTGGTGTGTCAAATGGAGTAAGACAGGGTAGCATTCTGTCTCCGTTTTTATTTAATATATATATGGACGACTTGTCAAGGTTATTAAATGACTGTGGAACGGGCTGTAGGGTTGGCAACAGTACCATTAACCACCTAATGTATGCTGATGACCTTGTTATTTTTTGTCCATATAGTGCGGGGTTACAAGAGCTGTTGCAAGAGATGAATGCAAATATTTGGGGCACTATGTGACTGCAGACTTGTCCGATGACAGAGACATATATAGACAGTGTGGCATGCTCTATGGACAGGCTAACATGCTGATTCGCAGATTTGGAATGTGCTCAATACCTGTCAAAATCAGACTATTTAAGGCGTACTGCACTACCATGTATACTGCACCCTGTGGAGGCGCTACAAAAAGAGTAGTATGAAAAAGCTAACTGTAGCATATAATGATGCCTTGCGGATGCTACTGAGGGTCCCACGATGGAGTAGTGCGAGCCAAATGTTTGTAAATGTGGGTTTGCCAAACTGCCCTGCTGTACTGCGAAATCTTATGTACAGGTGCATGTGCAGGCTTTCGAGCTCGGCCAACAGTATCATCACTGCATTCAAGTTCGGTGCGATATTATTCTAGTATCTGGTCTCACTGGCTTATGAGCCGATACAGGTGATAAATGTATTGCTTTTATGTGTGTCTCCTTTTGTCTGCAACATGGACCATTATTTACGTGTCTGAAATAAAGAGGCATGCGCACGCGTGAATGGTGACGTGATCCGCGTTTTCAGTAGTTTTAATGTGGACGGAGATCAGTTCTAATATGCAGCTAAAACGCTGGTGTGGATGGAGATCGTATTCGTTTGAATTCTCCGCTTCTAAACTAAAACGAAGTAGTGTGGATGGGGCCTGAGTTTTCCGTACTATTCATTAAATATAATGAATAATTTGTGTGTGTGATTGGTCCAGACGCTACACCTATATGTTATAAATATTATATTGATATAACATTGAATGCATCAATACAATGATAATTCACCATATTTAATTTAAATAATTAACATAAATAATTCAGATATTTATACCATTAAATCAATTACTGCAGGCCTATGTAAATGGGGGAGACAGTCCACAGCAGGTGCACAACAATTTTTCATACATGCCATCACTGCAGGTGGGAGGGGGCCCATCTCGTGCTTTGCAGGGGGCCTCACAGGTGTGCGTACACCACTGTGCTTCTATATGTCAAAGAAAGTCGCGTGAGCCAGCCATGAATTGCACAGTCGGGCGCAGTTGCTCTCCACCGACTGTGCTGATCAAAAGCACGATGGAAAATGACTTGCTGAAGACAGCTTAATGCTCATTGGTTTTAAACAATTAGCCATGTGTTGTTCTCTTTTAAAATGTTTGATTTTAACTCTTGATATCTGTATTAAAGTAAAAAATTATTGATTTACCTGTAACACGTTTTTCGAATCAAATTAAGAAACAGGTAGGCTAGTCTACTTTGGGTGTCTTGTTCATCATATTTATTTTCATAAAACAGCAACAGAACTTAAATTACATTGTTTATTTAGCAACACATGAGTGTAAATCACGCAATATACGACTTTACTCTTGTAGGTGTATGATCCATTGTCTGTCTTGGCTGCACTTTTTTCACTCCTCCCCTCACTACAGCCGCCTATTCTTGTCTAAATTTCAGGCATGCCATGCATCTCAAACGAGCCTAACATATATCAAAGACACAAAATACATAATATGTTATATACAATATGCAAGAAGCACAAATGGCGTGTCAGTGGCGTGATTGCTCCTCGTCTCTGCATTTACTACGAATGAAGCATCACTAGCGCGCGGGTTACTATGCGATGCGTGCGATGACGTCATCACGCTGGTATGCCAAGCGAAATAATTATATGAATAAATGCGCATAACACACACTCCTTTTTAAACATAAAGCACAAATAAACATTATAACCATATTTAAAAGTATTGGAAAATTAACATCACACTATATTACAAAGAAATGTACAAACACAAACGGCCTGTAGCCTACTCACTATTACACTCTCCCCTACAGTATAAAATGTCGTCCCGACATCTACCAATGCCCTTCTCAATCAATCTTAATCAATTTTGCTTTCTGTTAAACCAATTTATTTCTCTCTTTTATTTTATTTTTTTTTTTTTACACACTCATGCCCCGGTGATAATTCACCTTTTTTCTTCACATTCTTCAATGGAATCATAACAATTACAATGGCACCAAGACTGAAAGTCCTTTTTTTTCATATAATTCAATTGGCGAATGTCATATATTGACAAAAGTCTCAAAGTTCAGCAACAATAGTCCATTTGGCGGAATTGTCGTCAGGAAAGGACAAAAAAAAAAAAACATCTCACCCATGCCAAACGAGAACAGTCCATTTGACGCTTAGAACAGCTTTACGTGGCTGTAAAAGCTGCCACTAAAACAGTCCATGTTTCCTAAATTGCATAGCATTATCTGCTTTGCTGTCCACTTGAGTTCACTATTGATTGTCCATTGTTCATATATGTTTTCCAGGCTCTTCAGTGCATACTAGAAAGGGCAATTCATAGCTTATCAAATGTTCCAGTATGTATGACCACATATCAACAGTCCATATAAACAGTCCATATCAACAGTCCATATTATTTGTACCCCAAAGGCACTTGGGTAATATGACCAGAACAGTAGATTACCTTTACTATATGGTAGTTCACAGTTAGTAGCAAAAAGGCGGGGCTTGGTGATAATAAAAGGGTATTGTTGTCCAAGTGTTTGGGACTCTAAAATCCTGATAATAGTCACCACTCATGCTCTGCACATTGCAACATACTAGTGTCCCAACGGTGTCGTAAGTGAACTTTTTTGGAGGTCGTCGCATTCTCGTTGTTAACTTGTTTTGTTCCCCTGAGTGCATGTTTCTCTGTTCTCGGTTCAGGTGCTCCTTTCTCCACTAACTCTATTTCCTCAGACTCAGCAGTTGATCCAATCTCCTGAGCTTCCTGCCTGTCTCTTGTGTCGTTGACTTGTCTCTCTTCTCCAGGCTCAGTTCCCGATTCATCTTGGGTAGACTGTGGATATTGTTCATGAGCTAGTTCATGGGTACCTACTGATGATTCAGGTAAGTCTGACTCCCTTGATAACACATCTCTATTTGTCTCATGTTGTCCATCTGTCCTTTTGTCTCTTTGTTGGCATTCCACTCTGATGCTGTACTCCTCTTCATCACTTTCACTGTTGGCCTCTGGCACATACTCTCTGTTCCTTCCAAGCTGACCCCTTTTTCTTTTCTGTTGGTTAGGTGTGGAGTCCTTTTTCTCTGCAATGGATGACGGTAAGTAATCGCATGGTAGAAGTAGATTTCTGTGTAAAACTCTTGACCTTCCTTTCCCCTGCTCAGGTTTCACCTCGTAAATAGGAACATCCTCCATGGCTTGACGGATTACAACATGAACTTCGTCCTCCCAGTAGTTCCTTAGCTTACCAGGGCCCCCTCGCGGAGTGAGATTTTTCACAAGAACCCGGCTTCCAGGGTACAGGTCAGCACATCTTACTTTGTGGTTGTAGTTTCGCTTGTTCCTTTCAGCAGACTTTTTTGCGTGGTTCCGTGCAATCTCGTAAGCCTCTTGGATCCCCTTTGTCCAGCGTTCTACATACTCTCGCTGATTAGTGGTGCCGCGGTCCTGGTCAAGTCCGAACAGCGCATCAACAGGGATTCTTGGGGAGCGACCAAACAACAGGTAAAATGGCGAGAAGCCGGTAACCTCACATTTAGTGCAGTTGTATGCGAAGACTAGCTTGTTAAGTGCCTCCTTCCAATTGGATTTCTCTTTCTCTGTCAGAGTCTTGAGCATCTGTAGTATTGTTCGATTGAACCTTTCCACCTGGCCATTTCCTTGTGGATGGTAAGGGGTTGTCCTTGATGCTGTAATACCACTGTACTTCCTTAACTGGTCAAACAACTGATTCTCAAATTCTCCACCTTGGTCGTGGTGGATCCTCGAAGGGAATCAGAACTTAAGGGCAAAGTCATTGAACAGTCTGTCAGCCACCGTTTTGCCTGATTTTGATGTGGTAGCGTAGGCTTGAACAAATCGTGTAAAGTGATCGATGACGACGAGAATGTACTCATATCCTCCTTTGCACTTATCTAGATGGAGAAAATCAATCGAGACCAGCTCAAATGGGTAAGTTGTCTTGATGCTCTTTTACAGTGCTCGTATCTCCCGGCATGGTTTCTTCTGCTTAATGCACGGACATGCCCTTAGGACATAATGCTCAATATCCTTCTGCATCTGTGGCCAGAAAAAACGAATTTCGACCGCTTGTATCATTGCTCCAATGCAATCTGATGGAAGCTCCTCTGTGTATTCTTTCATCACAGTCTCTACGTCCAACGGCATCCTAGACAACGTGTCTGCATCCACATTCTCTCTTCCTGGTCGGTAGCGGATTGTGAAGTGGAAGTCCGCTAACTCACGGACCCATCGACACCCGGTTGCATAGAGTTTTGCAGACGAGAGCACATAGGTTAACGGATTATTATCGCTGTACACATTGAAAGTTGGGGCGTAATACAAAAAGTCCCTGAATTTTTCAGTCACAGCCCACTTTAGGGCGAGGAATTCCAGCTTCCCGCTGTGGAGGTGGTAGTTCTTCTCAGCCACTGTCAATGTTCTGGACCCATAAGCAATCACCCTCAACTTTCCACCTTGCCGTTGATATAGAACAGCCCCCAGACCTTGATTTGATGCATCTGTATGCAGGATGAATGGTTCAGAGAAATCTGGAAACCCTAACACGGGTGGTCGGACCAAGCACTCAATCAGTTTCTCCAAGACTTCTTGGTGATCCGCTGTCCATTAAATCCGCTGGTTTGATGGCACCCCAGAACCCTTGTTCCTTTCCGTCCTTTTCTTGGCCCTTGCTGGACTTCCCCCATCATTGGCTTTGCCCTTCAAAAGGTTATACAGTGGACTGGCGATTCTTGAAAAATCCTTTATGTACCGACGATAGTAGCTGAGCAGGCCCAAAATCTTACGTAGCTCGCCTACAGTGCCTGGTCGCTTCTCCTTCAAAGCTGTTGCAGCAGCCGTATCAGCTGGTTCCAGGCGACTACCCTCTGCAGACACAATTCTGCCCAGGTATCTCACTTCGTTCTTGAACATGTCGCATTTCCGTGGCTTTAGTTTGATCCCATGGGAACATAGTTGCCTCAGTACTCTCCTCACTGCCTCCACTTGGTCATCAAATGACTTCGTGAAGACCAAGATGTCGTCCAGATACGGCACGCAGATCTCGTCTCTCATTCCCTCCAAATATTTCTCCATGAACCGCTGGAACGCTGCTGGAGCATTCATAAGGCCAAAGGGGATGAGAATCCATTCATATAAACCCCAGGGGGTTGTGAATGCTGTTAGTGGTCTGCTCTCTGGGGTCATGAAGCCTTGGTGATACGCCTTCCCTTGGTCAAGCAGAGAGAACCAAGAATTGCCCCCCAGGCCATCTAAGACGTCCTGCACTCGAGGAATCGGCTGTCGGTCAGGTACTGTCTTCCGATTCAGGTCCCTGTAATCAATACATAGTCTGAGGCTGCCATCCTTTTTCCGGACACACACAATTGGTGAAGAATAAGAGGAGTTGGACTTTTCTACCCACCCTTGAGCCATTAAATCCTGTAGGTAGTCTTTCATCTCCTGGTACAAGGGCTTTGGAACTGAATTGTATGTCTGAGCTACAGGTGTGTTGTCGTTCAAGGAAAGACTCATTTGAAGTCCCTTTGCACAACCAATGTCGTCGTCGGATTTTGAGAAAGCTTGGCATTCCTCCCTTAACATCTGCTTCACTTGTTGTTGTTGCCGTGCAGTTAGATGGCTCAAGTCGACCGGTGGGTCCCACAGGCTGTCTTCCTCTGTTCCCCTTGGCATTTCCTCGACCGTAACCTGAGTCACAGATCCTGTTCCCCCTGGAGAGATCATAGTCACAGGTAAGACTGATTTAACTGGTTGCACTATGCCCAGCTCCACTCTACCTCCTAGGATAATATCGTGGTCGGTCTCGTTCGGCACACTCAGAGTGACTGAAGGGCGGGCCCCTTTTTTCACCTCCAGCAGAGTGTCAAACAGTTCTAGGCCCTCAGGGTGTTGAGGGTTGACGCATGGCTCAAACAGCAACACACTGTCTTGTCTCACATGTGGCATTTTAACTTTGCACTGTATTTACATGATTGTGCGCTTTGGTATGTTCACAGATCCCTGGGCAGTACTCACTGTATACTCGACGAGATCATCAGCGGTCACCAGATTGATGAAGGTATGGACTTTGTCTCTTTTCAGGTTGGGAAATGCGCTTACAACGGTTTGGTACAGCTGCCTGTTAGTCACTTTGTCCGAATTGTCTGTATCTTTTTGTTTCATCACTTGCTCAATTTCATTAAATCCAATGATAAGTTTAGGGAGTTGCTGACTCTTTAGAACAAGCACAGGAATGACTAATTCTTTCACTCTTTCAGCAGGGGAGGCCAACTTAAACATCACCTCAACCCATTCTCCGTACGGCATGTCAGTACCATTGGCTGCCACAAGGTGTAGACGCTCAGGTGTTTCTGTGGCTTCGGAAATATCTCTCAGTCTGACTTCTGGTAGGTAACTGTTTTTCCACTGCTCATCAATAATACACACCTGGGAGCCTGTGTCCCATAAAGCCTCTGTCTCATGCCCTTGCAAATAGCAGGCCACCAGGCATTGCCTACCAACTAGGGAAGTTATTGGGGAATGTTGATTAACACGGCATTCGACTGTTATTATGCTATCCATGTCATGAGGCACAGGGTATTGCCGTCTGAGTTTGAACTGTTGGGTTGTGCGTCGTCGGGACGTGCTCATATCTTGGGTCACTCCCTGTCCCTTTGGAGCAACCCTTTCCCGTTTAACTGAATCTCTCTCTGGTTTCTCGTATCCCGTACTCTGCAACCAGCTGCATAATGTTCGCTACTGCTGCAATAATAGCAATGGGTGCACCGCTCCGTGGTTCCCCTCTGTTGGCAGTGAAAACATCGTCTAGCTTGCTGGCTTCTGGGCTGTTGATACTGGCGTTGGGGTTGCGACGACCGTTCATTTGGGTACTGTCGTGTGCCCGGGTATAGTGACTGACTGGCTTGGGGAGGTATTTGAAAGTGATGGCGCGGGGGCTGCTGTTGTTGAGCAAAAGGAGTCAGGCCATGGAGCGGTTGTGGTGTCGTGTACTGTTGCTGTGATACAGCACCAAATTGTGGGTGTCGCGATTGAAGTTGATAATGTTGTTGTTCATGTGTGACTGAATCCGGCCTCTGGGCTTGATGACCTGGCATTGGGCTCCACTCTGGCGGCAGCTGGCTGATCTGTGGCATGTTCTGCGGATGACGGCGTGCCGCTGTCACTGCTAACTCTTCATTGTTTACTGCAAAGCACTGTTGTTATGTAACTTGTGGCTGCTGAATTTGCTCTTTGATCTGCATAATGTCATCGCTAAGTCTTTTTAACTGAGACATCAAGTCGAACTTTGACTGTTTAGGCAGACATCTTTGTTTAGGGACGGGTTCATCAAGCTGGGTGGCGTGAACAGTAGCTTGGCGTTCTGTTTTCCGCTTGTTCTGCCTCATGAGAGCATGCAACATTTAATTTTTCTAGCAATACTTCATCGGAGATTGCAGCGTCAGAAAGATACGGCTGTAAGTCGCTTTGAACACGGTCGTTTTGCAAGCCCGTTAAAACTGAATGCAGAAACATGTTCTGCACTAAAACAGGGTCATATTTCAGCCCAGATTCATCCTCTTGCGAGGCAAACAGAATTTTCTGTCTCATGTCAAGAGCCCGTATCAGGAAGTTTTGGGGGGTCTCTTTGCTACGCTGGCCCTCGGTGGTCAATTGTTTGTATAATTCAGTTGCATTTTTTTCCTGATAATGAGAACGGAGAATGCGTCTCAGAGTAGGAAGAGTTAAACCAGCTTTCCCTTCAAGATAGCTACGCAGCTGAAGCCCAGGTGTAATGGATCTGATTACTGCATCTATGATTTCCTGTTCAGGATATCCCTTGCCCAGCCCACTCTCGATTTGACGAGCAAGACTAGAGAATGATAATGGGTCCTTTTGGCCTGGTTCACCGATCAAGCCTGAGATTTAAAACTCTTTATGCCAAATGACTGGCGCGCTGTGTCTCTGGGGCAGTTGTGAATGGTCTGTCCGCCTCCTATCTGATGTTGCTTGCGCCCCCGATGTAGTGTGTGCAACAGCAGTATTAATATGCATAGCCTGAAATGACTCAGTTACAGCACTATTTTCTCACACTGGTCCCTGGGCCGTGTTCATGTCTCTTTCAACGTGTCCTGGCTCCGCCCATTTTCCTGAATTGTCAGCAGTGGCCACTGTGAGGTCAGTTATCTTCTCATGAATACACAATAACTCTGCCATGCCACTATCCTCTAGTTCTTCCAGCTCACTCCTCAATAAATGACCGCTGATATACTTTATGAGTGAGAGGCGGGTCACATCTTTCACTGACGGGATGTGTAAAAAGGAGCAGAGTTCTATTAATTTCTCTCTTGACAGTGTGCATAATTTTTCTCCTATCTCCTCCTGAAGACTTTCAAGCGCATCCATTCTTCTTTTTTTTCTTAAGTATTTAGCAGAGTTGAAAGTGGTGGTTACCTCACTGACCTGGGTGCCGTCGCTTCTGAACTCACTGTGTCTCAAGCGGAGCACCACTAAATCAGTCTTGTCTCTCCACTCTGCAGCCTCACTGCTGTATGTCTGGGTAAGAGATAAATGTGACTGGGTAGTTCTCGCTGATGAAGGAGTCAGACTACCGAACAATCATCCCAGCGGGGCCTCCAAATTTGTAGTACTCCTGTAAGTAACAAGACAATGAAGAGAAGAACGCATTTGTGATTGCTCCTCATCTCTGCATTTACTACGAATGAAGCATCACTAGCGCGCGGGTTACTATGCGATGCGTGCGATGACGTCATCACGCTGGTATGCCAAGCGAAATAATTATATGAATAAATGCGCATAACACACACTCCTTTTTAAACATAAAGCACAAATAAACATTATAACCATATTTAAAAGTATTGGAAAATTAACATCACACTATATTACAAAGAAATGTACAAACACAAACGGCCTGTACTCACTATTACACCTACATATTAATTACTCAAATGTTGCTGAAAATTAAAGATGTCTCACACACACTTGGAGAGTTAGGCACTCTTGTTTTACTGGTCCAGAATGAAGATATGTTCCCAAAATAGGCTATAGATGATTATTGAATGTAAGCGTACTACGGCACAATAAATAAACAACATCGTTGTTGACCACATTTTTTCCAATTTATTGTACATAGGAAGTAATATACAGGGCTTTCAAGTGTCACGTATTGATCAGGACAGTCACTCATTCCCGCCATACATTGTATTTCTCACACGGAAAAACTATTTATAATATATTTAATATAGCCTACCGCAGCGCCCAAAATTTCTCTGCCCGCTACGCTCTCATTATGGAACCGGCCAGATTCAAGCGCGTCTCCCCCCTGGTGGTGTAGGCTACTTTAGTCAAGCCGGCCACTTATCAGCCAATAAAAAAAAAAAAAGAAAGGGGCTACACAATAGCCAATCAGAAAATAGCACTATTGTATCTGGGTAAGATTTAATGCAACAACCAATGAAAAAAAGCATATCCTGGAAATGTAGTCGAGAGTAGGCGGCTGCAGTGAGAGGAGGAGTGAAAAAAGCGCAGGCAAGTCGGACAGTTCTCGCTTCTCGCAGTGGATCTGACACCTGCGAGATCAATGATGGATAGAGGGATTCACGCTCGTGCACAGTGTTGCTAATAAACTGGATGTAATTTAGGTTCTGTTGCCTTCATATGAAAATAAATATAATGAACAAGACAATAACAAGTATTTGTTATTTAATTCCATTCAAAATAAGTGTAAAATCGTTTTTTCTTTAATACAGACATAGGCTATGTGTTTTTGTGTGTGTGTGTGTGTGTGTTTATAATAAAATGACATTGCATAATTCATAGAGATCTCACTGTCCGAGAGTACATATACACATAAAACATGATATCCGAGTTTTAAAATCAAACATTTTAAAAGAGAACAATACCACGGTTGTTTAAACCAATCAACATTAAGCTGTGTCAGCAAGTCGTTTCCCATCATGCTTTTGATCAGCGCGGTCGGTGGAGAGCAACTGCGACTGCAGAATCTGACACGTCCGCCTTGCGCTCGCGAGAGTTTTTTGACACACCTCAGCATGACATCAGAGCAAGGCAGACCGCACTCGGACACATTTCTAACCGGCATGCATTACGCGCTGATCACTGGTGATCGGTTCTGCGCAGATTTTGCTCATCTCAAACAAGCCTATTGTTCATGTGATTCTGCTACAACAGGCTTGTTTGAGATGAGCAAAATCTGCGCAGAACCGATCACCGGTGATCAGTGCGTAATGCATGCCGGTTAGAAATGTGTCCGAGTGCGGTCCGCCTTGCTCTGATGTCATTCTGAAGTGAGTCAAAAAACTCTCGCGAGCGTAAGGCGCACCTGTCGGATTCTGCAGTTGCGCGCAGTTGCTCTCCACCGACTGCGCTGATCAAAAGCATGATGGGAAACGACTTGCTGACGACACAGCTTAATGTTGATTGGTTTAAACAACCGTGATGTATTGTTCTCTTTTAAATTTTTTGATTTTAAACTCGGATATCATGTTTTATGTGTATATGTTATGTGTGAATATTCCCAAACTCTCGGACAGTGCGATCTCTAGGAGTTATGTAATGTCATTTTATTATAAAAAAACAAAACAAAACACACACAAAAAAAACCACATAGCCTATGTCTGTATTAAAGAAAAAATGATTGATAAACACTTATTTGGAATGGAATTAAACAACAAGTACTTGTTATTGTCTTGTTCATTATATTTATTTTTATATAAAGGCAAAAGAACTTAAATAACATCCAGTTTATTAGCAACACTGTGCACAAGCGTGAATCCCGCGATATCCATCATTGATCTCGCAGGTGTCAGATCCACTAAGAGAAGCGAGAACTGTCCGACTTGCCTGCGCTTTTTTCACTCCTCCTCTCACTGCACCCGCCTACTCTCGACTACATTTCAGGCGAGGCAAGGCGCATCTCAAACAAGCCTAACATCTTCCGAAAGTTTCGTCAGAAGCTGTGTCCCAATGTGAAGGCTGCATCCTCCGAAGGCCGCGGACTTCGAAGGATGCAGCCTAATAGTCCTTCGAAGGACGCACCATGTAGCCTTCGTAGGATTTCCTAATTGCGCAACCAGGTGTTCCCGATTACCACTCCTGGCGCCAAGCAACGGTGCGAGAGTACAGCTGCCATCCTGATAATTCATTTGTTATAATTGAATAAACAGCTATAGATCCAGAATTGGCTATTGTCATTTTTTTGTTTTATATTTTACTGGCGGACATGGTGAGGATGTTTCAGTCATGTATGTTCGGCTTTAATAGCCAAGATCATGGCCAGAGCTGCTTTGCTGCGTCCCAATAGGCTCTATGCACGATCGCTTCCGCGTTTTGTCTCAGCCCGCCCAGTTACATCCGGTGCTGCGTCAGAAGCCGGTTTTGCATTAGGTGGAGATAATGGCAAATTACACTCGCTGTTTACAAAAACTTCCTGCGGTTAACGTGAATGATGTTAACAACACTGTGAGGCAGTTAGCTGTCACACATAGCCTAAGAGTAAGAAAGAGAAGGGCTTTAAATTATATATTTCGACCTACATCGACAACTTTGAGGGTGAGTATTCTCTCATATCGTGCGAAATCCGACTAGCGAATCAGTTTCTAAAATCGTTGTCTCCGTTTCTGAGAAAATGAATTTTATTAAAGTTTTGCCGCTATACACTTCGCTATAGCCTATATAGATTTCATGTGACGTCACACAGTGGTGCGGCCGCCATTTGTAGGACCGAATTGCAACATGCGCCGTCTATCTGCTGTGCTGTAAACTGTGATAACAGCAAATCACAAAGAAATGTTGAGAAATTAACGTTGAATAAAAGTAAAATTAGCAAATTTCAGGTTAGCTAAAATTAAAACATGTAGTTTACAATTGGAACACATATAACCTTATTCTAGACCGCTATCTATATTTACATTAGGAACCTTAGTTATACGTTTGGCTGAATTATGTTGTTGTTACCTGCTTCAGTATGCTAAACTACTGCTCACGGTTTCTGCCTTAATACATTGTTTAAATGAATAGATTATTAGCTTCTGCATGATTTGTATACATTTCTGAAATGCATAACTTGGACAGTGGACACTCTAAATTGTAATGTAGACGCATGCATTTTCTGTAAAGCTGCTTTGAAATATTGTGAAAAGCGCTATACAAATAAATGAGAATAGAAAATAAAGGTGTCCAAACGTCCCTGATAATACAAGAGATGTGCTTTACCGACATTATTAGCAATTCAGTTCAGCGATGCTTATGTCCAGCAATTCAGCAATTACTCATGTAACGTTAATATCGCTTGATTAACAGAGTACCCTTCCTGTTATCAAGAACATTTTCTTCATGGGGGCATTTAATACAATCAGATGTACTGTCCAATTACATTACGATGTCCAGCAATCGTATTTAAATTTTAAATAAATTTAAATACTACAATGGGTTTAATTTGTCATTTAATAAGATCTAATATATGTTGTTAGTACGGAGAATAAATACATAGATTCGACAATTTTATACATGTACTTTGATGGTCCAGTGGCAGAACTTTTGCCAAGCGTGTCAGAGGTTCTGGGTTCTAATCCGCATTTGTCTAGTTTTTTTTCCTTATTAAAACCGATTATGTCTATCAGTGGTTGTATATCAATCAGGGACACATTTGTGTGCATTTTATTTTGTGATTTCACCGGAGCTAATAGAGAGAAACGGATTAAAGCGCGCGTCCATGTGAAGACTGTGCGGTTTGCGCGAGTCACAAGAGAACACTTTATCTGCACCACTGATCGCCGAAAGTGCTCGCTGAACGAGCACTTTGATCACTTGATTTAAAAAACAACCCATTTCAGCGTGCTAGATCACCTCTTATTTAACAAACGAACGAAATGAATGCTCTGCAAGTAAACTGGAGATGTTTTATTTATTTGTATTGGTACATCCGTGCCGCGAGATGTTTCAAAAGTGGTGGGGACAATATCGACCCTAGCAAAAAGTGATGGGGACATGTCCTACCCGTCCCACCCGTAAATTACACCCCTGCCTTGAGAGCTTCGCCGGTGTATGGAGAGGGATTGTGGACGAGGTAGATGTAAATGTCATCAAACGTAAAATAAGGCAAGTTTTTACTAGACTTTAGTGGAGTCAGCAGTTCGTTTAACAGTAAAAACGGATCTATACCTAAAGTATCTATTTTATTTAAATACCGTTGCTTTTCATCTGTAGTGAGGTGTGCTATTTTAGTGTTCGACATCTTTCCGATCACCAGGGAGAGGTTACGCAATTTAACGCAAAGGTCCTAAAGATGGCGGCCACAACAAAAAAAGTCACGTGACTGAAACCCATCTATAGAACGCGCTATGCGGAAGTAAAGACGCTGGCTGAGATCCTACCGTAAATGCGTCAGCAGCATTCGTGCATGGAGCGCATTTAGATGCTGCTTCCTGAATTGCCAGATTACTATAAACTCTTCAAGTATTGGATGTTAAAGTAACAATATGTAGTTTTTCAACCTTCATAATATATTTCCAAGACCCTTGTGATGGTACATCGACTTACAATAGGTTAAATGACACGTCTGCCATAGCCTGACGTGGTCTGTATCGCTTTTACTGGCACTATGTAACTTCGGGTTTCGGGTAGTAACCGGAGCACAAAAAGAACTACAAAATTCGACTGCTTTACGGCATACATAGTTTCTTCGTTTGTGATGTCTATCATAAAATCATGCATCATACTCTACCTTGTCTGTGGCCATTGTTGATTCCAAAGCAGGTGCTGGATAAACAGCGAGTGTGTGCGTGCGACAGTAGGCTGCGGTAGGCTAAATTATTTACGACAGCGGTAATGGACAATTCCGCTTCCAACCTGTAGGGCGACCGCAGAGGAAAAGTTCCTTGGTGTTGCTTTAACTTACGTAAATAGTTTAATGAAAAGAAAAGAAAACATACATAGGCATATAAAGGTTAAAATGTTCACTTATATCTTACCTTGATGCGATTTTGTAGGCTAGTTTATTATTTTTATTATGTAGCATAAATGGACAATATAAATGATGAATATGAATATGGTAAATATATATTTCAACCCCGTATTATGGAGGGGAAAAACCCTCCATCTGTGGGGAAAAAAACAAAACAATCCGTGACGACGGTTGTGCAATCCGTCCCTTCAGTTTATAAACTGTACTCACAATATTTTTTATGTGTAAACATAAATGTATAAAAATACACAATTTAATTTGTGTAGCCTACTCACAATAACAAGAAAACTTTGTGCTTTTGAACACTTGGATATGCGTCAAAATCTTGTAGTTATTTATGATAATCTTAGCCCTGTATTATTATTATTGTCTAACCTGTATTATGACTGACATTTGACGAATTGCTTTGTTCCTTTTTTTGATAAAAGCAGCTTCTAAATATGTAGCCTAAATGTACTACTAATAATAATAATGATAATTATTATTATTATTAGTGTTTATAATTATAACTATAAATGAGTTCACTGAAGACAGTAATATGTTAATCATAAAATAATTTATGAATGTTTTATTTTTATATAATAAAACCTAACCTTGTGTTTGTGTTATATTTCTTTATATGTGAAGTCTTTTTTTGCTTATTCTATTATACTGAGCTTTTTCCTCCCAAAAAATGGACTTTAAAGGTACAAGCCTAAATGTCGTTTTTTAGAAAATTCTAGAAACACAATGCAAAGCATCCCTCATAAACAGGTGGCCTGGTTGAATCATCGTGGGCACGATTTGTTAAACTGAGGGAACAGTTTAAGAATTCGTGAGTAGGCCTACAGTTTATAAACTGAGGGGACGGATTGCACAACCGTCGCCACGAATTGTTTTTTTTTTCCCCCACAGGAGACTTTCCAGGCTCCATATACGGGAATATAAAACCCAGTTGAATATAAAAAAGTGCAGTTCAAATGTTACTCCCACTCATCATCGGTAGCTGTCACAGTTGCTAGGCGACAAGAACAATCATCCGTAATTTTTTTAAATAAAAATGCTGTCGTCACCGGCGCGCAATGACTTATGGGGTAGGATCGGGTAGGATAGGCCGCGAAGGATCCATTTATGTATCCTTCCTTTCACGGGGAAACGAAGGTTGCATTTGGCGTCGCTTTTGAATCAGGGTAGCCTTCCTCACGCCGCGATGACGCAACCGGCCTTTGAATACGGCCTTCGGAGGATGCAAAATTGAATTGGGACACCCTTCATCGTGCCGCGGTGACGCAATCGGCCTTCAAATGCAGCCTTCGAAGATGCAGCCTTTGAATTGGGACATCCTTCGTCGCGCCGCTGTGACGCAATCGCCCTTCAAATGCGGCCAATCGGCCTTCAAATGCGGCCAATCGGCCTTCAAATGCGCCTTCGAAAGGACGCAGCCTTCACATTGGGACACCGCTAGAGAATGTCTAATAAGGGGAGAACTTTCACTCGCAGTAAACTTCCGGCTTCTGAACTGGTTGCAGAAGGTCTATGGAGCTATACCCCTCAAAATCCACTTTTCTCAGGATATAATTTTTTGTCTAGTAATTTGAATGTTGTATTCGAAAGGAGATGCAAAGAAATTACTCATTGCTGGGTGTTAGATTTTTTAGAGTCACTTATTTGCTTTAAAAAGTCTTTTAAAATGTCAATGACGTCATACACATCGTACCACCAGAGATACGGATTTACGGCAATCCTTCAGTCACTTTGGTGCTTTCCATAGACAGTAAAAGAGGTGCTTTTCGCGCTCTGCACTTTCTTTTCTCTCGAGGCATCGACAACACAGCTGACACAGGTTAATACACGTGCTAGAAGAGTTTTTGTTTTGTTGTTTTAAAAGACCACGCTGAAAATACACACACACACACACATATATATTTGACAATTAACACGGGAGCACATACTTACTTTTTCGTCCTTGGGAAATGAGAAATAGGACAACCCTTGCCCACTATTCGAACAATTTATCATTGCACACCTGCAAGGCATTTTTCTCCTTTTTCAATTTTTATTGATATTAGCACTATTAAGCGGGACATTGGTTGTTGTTGTTGTTTTTTAAGGTGGTAATACTTAGGGGTGGGGGAAAAATCGATTCTTAGATGCATCGCGATGCGGACGTGGACGATTCTGAATCGATTCACAAATGTCAAAAATCGATTTTCAAAAAAAAAAAAATTTTTTTTTAAGATATATATTTATAATAACGTAATATTGACGGAACGCAAAAGACGGAACTCTGAAGCGCGGAAGTGCAGTGCCCGGACCGTCTGTGGCGTGTGCACATAACAGAGACGCGAAGGCTGAGCGCGAAATCCAAACACCCTCCTCGTTAAAAGCTGACGTGTGGAAATATTTTGGCTTCTATGAAGTTGAAGGGGGGAAGGAGCTGGACAAGAGCCACACTAGTTGTAAGCTTTGTAGAATAAAACCACATATTTGTCGTGTTTCCGAAATATCTTAAAGCCATATGACACGTTTCCACCCAGAGGAGGAAAAACACTCGGTTTTGTGCTGCCTTGTCGAAAAATGCTACCCAAGCGCGAATCGATCACAGAGAATGTTGATTCATTCTCTATTGTTTCCATAATGGTGTAAATCTCACAATATTATGACATAGTTATTTCATTTAAATTAGGGTAAGTGTATGAGGAGCATATTTTGATATTTTAAATGAACTAGCAATTATCACATTTGATATAACAAGTAAAAATGACATTATTATATGAAATACAATTATAATAAAATTATTTTTTTCTTTTTATAATAAAAAGTTAAGTGTACAGTATACTGTACTGTTTTCATTTTTAAAACGGTGTGAAAAGTAAAAATTATCAAATATTCATCTTCGACCTGTCAAAGTTTCCTACAAGTCTCCACAGCAAGGATACATAGATTTATGGGCGTGGTAAGCAGAAGAAAAATGAGTCTGCACATACGCATAACCAGTAAGTAGCACATCTCGATGGGTAGCATGAATCGTCAGAACACTGGTCGTTGTTATATTATTAATTATGTTTGCTGCTGGTTCAGGCACACATTTATTTTCCTGTTGGTTCTTTGCAATGTTAAAATATATTGTACGTTAATTCTTTATGGGTCATTACTTTGTACTTTTAAAGCAAAGTATTTATATTCACACACACACACACACACACACACAAAAAGATTCAGATAATCGATAATCGCTTTAGCATCGAATCGCAGCCCTCTGAATCGTAATCGAATCGAATCGTGAAGTGCCTAGAGATTCCCACCCCTAGTAATACTATACCATATGTATCCTGTATTTCCTAACACAAGAATAACACAAGTACTCAAATTCAATTTATTTTCCATGTAAATTTTCCCGCTTCGGATGCCACGATGCCATCAAGCGATATCTATGGTCGTAATCAGTCCTTCACTGACCAATCAGCGTTCATTAGCAGAATGCTAGCGTGTAATGGGCAACAAGAACTCATAACCCATGTTGAACTTGCAAAACCTACAATCAAATCTGAGATTTCTCAACGGCAATCGGGTGAAAGAGACTAATTTAGCCGTCTAGCTTCGTAGACTCCCATTCATTTTGCACTCAGGGCGATCTCCCCCCAGTGGAACTCTGGTGGAACTACAACCAAAATTCAGTACAATAGGACTTAATAGGGAGTGAACCATAGATATCTATAATAAAGGCTAGATGTCTTATGGCGTGGTCTCTATCGTCATCACCGTCGGCCATCTTGTCACAGGCAAGCTTTCTGGCGGGCTCTGTGGTACCTGATGTAAGATGAGTGATCAGCACGAACACAAATACTCTTATCTCGTTGAAATCTTGACGGATTTACAAACGGTTTGGTTTCTTACAAACTTTATAGCCATCAACGTGGCTATAATTATGGACAGTGGCGGCTCCTGCAAAATCTCTCAGGGGGGGAAAATGTTTCAGATCAACTTTATCGCATGCTGACTTTTTAATAGATTTAACTTTAGGTTTTGAGATGTGCAGGAATCAACTTAAAACAGGTTTTCTTTCGTTTCCTGAAAAGTAACAGTTTTGGACATACAAGGCTTCCGTCCGACAGCGATGATTTGTGTGTGTGTGTGTGTGTGTGTGTGTGTTGTTACGTTAATTAACATTTTACCAAAAATTCAAGCTCAAATGGAGTTTGACAAGGGTTTTTGGCCAGTAAATGCATTTTCAATCCACTCAGATACTTTCTTTTATTAAAGATTCCACTAGGTGGCGACAAATAATATTGTTGACTGAATCATTGACGTGTAGGATAAATATTGTGTTGGTGTTCGAATGGAATGTACAAATTTCAAAGTACAATGCTAGGAGTAAAAAAGACTGCTACCATCCTTTCCTAAACTGATTGTAAAATCAAAGTGAGATTTTCCAACACTCGAGTATTTAAATAGTCAGCAATAAATACCTCTTTAGACAGCCTCTGCTTGTCTTCTTCTCTCAAGGCCCTCCTAGATCTTGTTGTTCCTGTTGCTACTTGCTCCTGCTCCTGAAATGAGCTCTGGTCCCTGAACACCTGACTCTGTTCCTGATTACTACGACGGCTGAATGGTATTTCTTTTAATGACACGATAGAATTAACTGCGTTCGCCATGACGGTTGTTCAAGTTCAACTGGCCTCAACTCGCGAGATGTCCCAACAGTCTCTCTCACTCTCGTTCTCTTTTTTATTTTTATTTTTTTAATCACATTTGATAAAGATATTAAAGTAATGTTTCATTTTTTCTTGTTGTTCAAATTCAAAATTGTTTTCAAATATTATTTGTCACTTAATCTTAAAGATTTTTAATAGTGTATGTTTGTTCCCACCAATCGCTGCACAAGTTAAGGATACGTATGATGACGTAAGCACGTTAGTGCGAGCCCTCCCGGAACCCATGGAGAATGCATTGCAGTGCCTGCAGTTCGAAAAAAAACATCTTTGAATGTAAGTCTATGGGAACACTCTGGGCGATTCTCAGCCAGAGTGAAATCGCCCAAAAAGAGGCGGTACTCCACAGAACGTGACATGACGCTGATTGGACTATATCCAGAGGTACAGTGACGGCTAGCGTAACTCTGTGGTGAATGAGATTGTGAATGTGATTGAAAAAGTCCCTTTCACACTTTGGTGGTGCGTCGCCCAATCGCCCTAATGAAGAAACCGCCCCTGATTATGGATGGTTATTTATTTATACACTAAGTATACAGTGTGATAACTACATCTCTGACGTTTATAACAAACCTAACCGTTTGAAAATCGGTAGAAAATTGAGCAAGTTATGGTTATTTAAAAAGTGCATGCACCATTAAAACGCAATGTTACGAGTGACCGAGCTCAATAATAACCAACTGCAGAACCGCAGAACCATTACGTCATAACAGTCTGAGGACCACAGCGCCAGCCCGACAGTCTGAGGGCGGAAGTGGGCGGGTAGCAGTCCGATGCCGGAAGTGTACGGAGTTCATGTTTAGACATGTGTTTAGACTAGACAGTAAAATGTTTTTAGACAGTAAAAGATAGACAGTAAAAGGTTTAATTATGGCGGAGCACACTGTAGAACAAGGAAAAGAAGAAGAGAAAGAGGTAAAAAGAAGTTATAAATTTAATATGGATCATGCAACATACTTAACATAATAACGTTACTCTTATACAAAACGGCTCTGTACTGAAATGTTTTTTTGAAAGGAAGTATTTTGAAACGAAGTATTTTGTAAGTTAATATTTAACAATATCACAGTATCACTTTGTTGGGTTACATATTCATGGTTTGTGATTTAATTAGTTGTCGACGTTGTATTTTACAGCATTTGTTAAATTTTCTGACCATGAGAATTGCATTAATTTTATTTTATTTCACCTATAGAAGCACATATCGATTCAGAGAGGGTCAGCACTACCACTTCTGATCCAATGCACAACATGTTGTAGACAATTTCACTGCCCATTTTGTGATGCCAGCATCTTTAAACCAACAAGATGGGACAAATTGACCAGTCATATGAAAATCCACTTCAAAAAGGCTGTTGTTCATGGAGGTATGAACATCTTGAGTTATTTTTTATAATATACAGTGGCAATAGATATTTTTTTACATGTATGCATTTGGCAGACACTTTTATCCAAAGCGAATTGCATTGCATTTCAAGGTACACATATTCAATGGTAGTCCCTTTGGAATTAGATAGATGTAGATGGATTTCTGCATGATTTAGCCATCAAATATTAATTTATCTTCATTAACATCTAAAGTTTGCAAAAGCATTGCATACTGAAACTTGAGCTAAAAAAACAATAGGTTACTGTCGTAACCCCGGTTCTCTGAAACATCGAGTGGAGAGATCCACCTATGGGAAGGGCATCCGTACCTGACCTCTGCAGAAGCATCCAATTGCACCAAGTCTGGCTAACAGACAGAAGCGCGCAGCCACTGCCAGGTAAGGCCACACCCCCTTACCTACGGGCATATAACAGCTGGGCGCACTGCTATTCCTCAGTAAGTATATTCGCTTCTCGTGCGGCAAGCGGGGCAAAGCTGGTGGATCTCTCCACTCGATGTTTCAGAGAACCGGGGTTACGACAGTAACCTATTGTTCTCTTTCATCATCTCGTTTCGAGATCCACCTATGGGAGAGACATGGACAGCTCCCCGATTGCCCAATACACTCACAGTGAGGTTCTGAAGGCCAGAGAAGGACGGTCACCTCAGAGAGGCGGTGCCTGACACGTCCCACACACATGACCCTGCAAGTTTTCCGCCACGTTAAACTGCTGTGGACAAGCAGGGCATGAAACATGCATAAGACACATACATGATAATGGCCCCCGCACCACCAATGCACATAGCTAAACCCAAGAAGGAATGCGAATGCTTGGTGACAGGAATGAACATGGCCAGCCGGCCCATTCACTCCTCGTTGGTTAACCAAACGGGGCTGTGGGAAAGGGCTAAGAGGACCCTACCCCATAGGACCGAGTGTGCCACCGAAGTTCTGGTGACATACAACCGGTTGTAACGCTCAAAGGTATGAGGAGAGGCCCAGCTGGCCGAGGAGCAGATGTCCTGCAGTGGCACCCCCCTGAACAAAGCCCAAAAGGCGGCTAAGCCCCTTGTGGAACGAGCTCTGATGCCCCTTGGGGGCTGCACTCCCTTTGCTTCATAAGCCATAGTATAGCGTCCACAAGCCAATGTGAGAGGCATTGCTTTGAAATGGAACTCCCCTTATGCAGGGGAGCCCTTGAAACAAAGAGCTGGTCGCTCTTGCGGAAAGCACTGGTCCTGGTCATATATGCTTGCAGAGCACGGACGGGACACAGAGCATTCAGCCCCTGATCCTCCGGGGAGGCAAAGGGTGGAGGGTGAAAAGCGGATAGCTCCAAAACCTCCGAAGTGAACGCAGGGAACCATTTCGGCATGAAGGCCGGGTTAGGCTTAAGGAAAACCTTATCTCCACTTAGGGAGAATTTGGCGCACGAGGGGTGAACCGAGAGTGCATGTAGCTCACTGACCCGTTTAGCAGATGCCAAGGCCGAGAGCAAAGCTGTCTTGAGGGACAGCAGCTTAAGGGAAATACTCCTCAGAGGCTCAAAAGGATACAGAGACCTCGCTTCCAGCACCATGGGGAGGTCCCACTCTGGAACAGATCTCCTGATGACTGGCAAAGAGCGGCGTGCACCCTTCATAAAACTGCGGGTTAGAGGGTGCTGCCTGACGGTGGAGCCCTCAAAACCCACATGACAGGCTGAAAACGCAGCCAGATAGACCTTAATAGTGGAAAAGGACCTGCCTCTTTCCATGAGGTCTTGCAGGAAACACAAAATATCAAGCACCGAGCACTGATAAGATGTGAGACCACGCCCATCATACCACCCTTCGAACACTTGCCACTTACAGCCATATAGGGATCGCGTGGAAACGGCCCTGGCATTCTGAGTAGTGGCGATTACACGCGGCGGGAGCCCCAGTGCATTTAGGTTCGTCCTCTCACGGGCCAGGCCCAGAGAGCCACCCTGTCCGGGTGGGGGTGGTAAATCTCCCCGTTGGCTTGGGACAGTATGTCTGTGCGAACGGGAAGGTGCCATGGCTCGGCGTATAACAGAGGGATTATCTCTGCCAGCCACGGGGCTTTGGGCCACCTGGGTGCTATCAGAATGAGAGACAGGTCGTGCTCTCTCACCCTGGCCAGTGTGAAAATTATCAGGCACAGGGGAGGAAAAGCATACAGCAGCACTTTGGGCCATGGGTGGGCCAGTGCGTCTGCCCCGAGGGGCGCGTCCTCGTCCTTTAGCGAGAAGAACATAGGACAATGGTGATTTTCGCGCGAGGCGAAAAGATCTACGTCTGCCTGTCCGAATCTCATCCATAACCTCTCCACTATCTGCGGGTGAAGACGCCAATCCCCATAGATTGGGTTTCCCCTCGATAGCAGATCCGCGCCTCTGTTCGGAATGCCCGGGACATGAGTCACGCGTAATGACAGAAAAACCTGTCTGCTCCACACCAAAAGCCTGTAAGCTAGAGTGTGGAGTTTCGACGAGCGCATGCCGCCCTGACGGTTGATATAAGCCACTGCCGTGGTATTATCGCACCGTACTAGAACGGGATGTCCCTGCAGGCCAGGCAGAAAATGATTCAGAGCTTTCCAATTGGTAAAAGCTCTAAATAGTTAATGTGCGCTGAACGTAGTCTGCTCAGCCACAGACCGTTCACCGTTCTGCCTTCCTGGGTGGTTCCCCAGCCTGTTAAGGACGCATCTGTCGTCACAACTTTCCGCATCGTAACCGTCCCGAGGGGGGTTCCCCGTGCGTAAAAGTTCTAGCTCTCCCAATGGCGCAGGGCCGCCGAGCAGGCAGAGATCGCGAATCGGGCTGAAATGTAGTGACAAAACCCATTTCGTGAACGCTCTCATTCTCAGGAGACTAACGGCACAACTTGGATAGATGAAGCCATGAGACCCTGCAGCCTGAGGCATGTGCGATATTGTACTCTCGCCCCTTCTCTGAACTGCGACAGACCGTTCATCAGAGAGCGAACCTCCGCACACAGACAGAACGTTCGGGGACGCTAACGGAAGAACTGTGAATTCGTAACAAATGCCCTGGTGGGCGAAACGAAGATATTTCCTGTGTGGAGGGTAGATGCTTATGTGAAAGAAAGCATCTTTCAGATCGACTGATGTGAACCAGTCGTTCTGCTTTATGGCACAGGCGAGAGAGCCTTGTGTCACATTCTGAAATTGTATTTCCTCAAATGTTTGTTCAACACTCGAAGGTCCAATATAGGGCGGGGGGCGCCACGCCTTTTGGAACATGAAAATACCAGGAATAAAAACCATGGTTTATCAGATTGGGTGGCACCATCTGAATCGCTCCCTTGTTAGGAGGGAGGAAATTTCCTCTTCCAGAATGTGTGAGACGTTTTCTTCTGTGTGAGAAGAGAGAACGCCGTTGAAATGCGGAGGTTTTATTGCAAACTGCAGCTTGTAACCCTGGGTTACGGTACACAAAAAACCCACTCGGGCCGGAGCGGGGCTGTATGGGCCCAGCTGGTTCATTTGTGATGCAAGGCGCCATCTAGTGGGCACACTAGAGGCGACATGCAGGGGTTCGGAGGGATTTCCTCCCTCTGCAGTGAGAAGTTTTCTCCGCGGAGAGAGGTCTTCTCTCCAAAACGAATTCATTTGATTCGTAACTTTGTGTGTTTTGTGTTGGGCAAACACTGGGGCCGAAGCATTTATTGACCGAGTGAGGGGAACATAGTGTGGTGTCCACTGTGCTGAACTTTCCCTCGCAAGGTGCCCCCTGAAAGTGGGGGAAAAACATATATCTCCTGAACACATGAACTGGGCAGTCTTAAGCGCAGGCAGAAAAATAATATCCGCGGAGAGAGATACTCCCTCTGAAACGGATTTATTTAATTCGTTTGTTTAAAAGTGTTATTTAGTTATGTGTGTGTTTTGTGTTGGGGAACACAGGGGCCTTCCACACACAACGTCCACTAAAAACACATGGGCTGGGCAGCCGCAACCGAGCTGTGTGAGCCCAGCTGGTTGATTTTTGAGGCAATGGTGCCCTCTTGTGGACGGACTCAGGGCAACATGCATGGGATCAGAGAGATTTGCTCTCTATGTTGGCAGATATATAAATCTGCACGAATTCATTTGATTCGTTTATTAAATGTGATGTTTAGTAATGTGTGTGTTTTGTGTTGGGAAACACTGGGGCCGAAGCCTTTAATAACTGGGTGAGGGGAACCAAGTGCGTGCGGTGTGGTAACACTGCTATGTACTTTTCCTCACGACAGACCCCCTGTAACTTGTTGGGGTGGGGACACACACACACAACGTCCACTAAACATACGGGCTGGGCAGCCAGGAGACGGGAATAACCGACCGTCGGTGGGAGACCCTGTGTAACGTTACTCCCAATGGTCGAACAACAGGCAGGCCGCTTGCGTTCGGGGCCGCCTTCCTAGGAAGGCATAAATTGAAGGCCTCAACACGTAATCGTAACACATCAAGGCCCGCGAGACCGTGTTAACAGTCTAGCGGGACGCTCCAGCCGCCTCAGACTGGGCGGTGGTCCTAGCGCTTACCCGTCGTAAATATTCCTATCCTGGTCGGTGGAGCTCTGTGGAGCTGGCCACACACTTTTGAGGCGAACGGCCGCTCGCTCACAAACTTCCAGGAGGATGGACTGAGGCAAAGCCGCGTGAGCGCTAGCCTAGGGAACGCTAAAAGGACCGCGTCATCCCCGTCGCCGGAACCGACCGGTTCGTCAACGAGAGTGGGGTTTTCCCGCGAAGATGTCCTCTTCAGGTAATGCGGATTGGGCTGATGTCAGCTCAAATATTTTAGAGAGGTGGCGCTCCGGGAGTCCCCCGGTAGCGTGTCATCATCACCGTGTCTCCCCTCCGAGTCAGAAAGGCCGAGCACGGCGCGGTGCATGGTCGTGCAACTAAAGGCTGGCTAAGTAAAAACTACATGGGCAGCAATTACAATGACCGCAATTCTCCGGGTTCTCCAAAGCTTCTTGAGCGTGTTAAGCCCAAGCAGACCGCGCAGGACGAGAGGGTCCTCAGCGGCGATGAGAGCACCACACGCGGCCGGGCAGGCTCGTCGTGATAGGCTGTTCCCCGGGGGAAGTGGCTGTTTAGACGGTCACATAGCCATGGCTGGGGCAGCGGTGAAGAGCTCGGAAAAATCCGTGGCGGGCAGCCATGTCAGGAGGAGCAGGTGAAGGACAGCGAGAGCTTGGGCGGCTCCGGATGCAAAAAACACAGCGGATAGGCTGAAGAAACGACTGTCACTCACGTCCGGCGGAGGCTGATCTGGCGATATGTCCTCCTGAAGACTCGAAAGTGAGCAGCGTAACGTTAATCCAACCGAACTGTGTCAATGCAGAGATCGCAAGAAGCGAATGTCAACTGAGGAATAGCAGCGCGCCCAGCTGTTATATGCCCGTAGGTAAGGGGGTGTGGCCTTACCTGGCAGTGGCTGCGCGCTTCTGTCTGTTAGCCAGACTTGGTGCAATTGGATGCTTCTGCAGAGGTCAGGTACGGATGCCCTTCCCATAGGTGGATCTCGAAACGAGATGATGAAAGAGAATCTCAAAGAATGATATATTTGTATTTTGTTATAATAATATGAATGCATCCCATTAAACATTTAAAACATCAGGGTTCGGTTTGAGTAGGTTTGGAGTTACACTCTGAAGCACAGGAACTGAGTGTTTCCTTTTTTTCCTGTCATATTTCAGATTTCACATTTCACAGATGTGGTTTGGGCTGCAGACAATCTTTTAATTTCCACTGTCTCTACTGTACAGCCACAATTCTGAGAAAATTAGATTTTCATAATCATTTAGAAGTATGTAAAGGGAAGCCGCTGTCCACCAGCACTGTTCATACTACTGGGACACCATCAGCCACCAGCACTTTTCATACTACTGGGACCCCATCAGCCACCAGCACTGTTCATGCTACTGGGACACCATCAGCCACCAGCACTGTTCATACTACTGGGACCCCATCAGCCACCAGCACTGTTCATACTACTGGGACACCATTAGCCACCAGCACTGTTCATACTACTGGGACACCATCAGCCACCAGCACTGTTCATGCTACTGGGACCCCATTAGCCACCAGCACTGTTCATACTACTGGGACACCATTAGCCACCAGCACTGTTCATACTACTGGGACACCATCAGCCACCAGCACTTTTCATACTACTGGGACCCCATTAGCCAGCAGCACTGTTCATACTACTGGGACACCATTAGCCACCAGCACTGTTCATGCTACTGGGACACCATCAGCCACCAGCACTGTTCATGCTACTGGGACCCCATTAGCCACCAGCACTGTTCATACTACTGGGACACCATTAGCCACCAGCACTGTTCATACTACTGGGACACCATCAGCCACCAGCACTTTTCATACTACTGGGACCCCATTAGCCACCAGCACTGTTCATACTACTGGGACACCATTAGCCACCAGCACTGTTCATACTACTGGGACACCATTAGCCACCAGCACTGTTCATACTACTGGGACCCCATTAGCCACCAGCACTGTTCATACTACTGGGACACCATCAGCCACTAGCACAGCATTTAACGTGCCAGGCAGGGTTCGTGCACGGCCTGTTATTAAACAGAAATGCCCAATCTGCAATACCCTCATGAATAAAAAAAACATAAAAAAACATATTGACCGTAAACACACAAATCAACCAATTCAGGACATTAATGCCGGATTTCACCTTGCAAGCCAGTGTGTGGACAAGTCAAATGGCATATTCACAGTGCTTAAAGTTGCAAGTGGTCAGAATAGTCCTCTTCATGTTCAATACCAAACATGGGGAGAACAACAAAAAGTCTGCTGCGAATTAAACGAATGCCAAGTAAACATGGAAGTAGCACAGAGGAGTGGTATGTTATCCTATCAGTGTATGCATGTCAGATCTGTAAGTTTCTGCACATCCTCAGCTGAAGGAGTCTCTCTAAAGGAAGGTGTTTTAACGGAAATGGTGAGAGCAAAATGGTTTGGTTACGAGAAGAAAAACATATGCCTTGCTCGTCAGCAGCTTGCTGTTTCTAGCAGTGTACCACTGTCTGTAGAAACCTCAATTGGCAGCCCTCAAACAAAAAAGTTAATCTCCGTTTTTGAGCCAAATGTGTCCTATTATAGCCGGTTGGGGCGTGTCGTTGTTTACAACACCAAATTAAACACATGGCACTGCCCCTGTTCCAAAGTGCGCCGTTCGTGTCCGCATAAGTACATTGCGAAATGGCATCTATTTCAAACAGACCGTGAGCTTTTCCGTACTGTCTTCAGCAGAGAAGAATCCCCACCCCAAAAGGCTCATTCACATTCAGAGGAGAGCAACGTCACAGAAGACCATCCATTGTATCCTCCACATGATCTGGGACTGAAACAAATGGTACAGTACATTCTACAGAACAAGATGATACCTGCTGTCCTACCAGAAAATATACGTGCACCATCACTAGGCAAAGACTACCCAAAATATCTTTGTCCAGAAGAAACTGTGTGTCATAGATGCCCAGGTGTCGTCCCCCTTAGTGACCCTATTTTAATTACAAATAGAGCTAAAATACTCTCCAACTGGTACATTGTTGAAGGTAGGATGTTGTTATAAATATGCATATATGCAATGAAATTACACTGTCCTCTTATGTAATACTTTGTTTGAATGATAGAAGTATCAACGTACTGTAAGCAGTGCCCACTGTGTGGAATGTTTTATCGCTACCAAGAGTGGAAAGACCAACTCCACAACTTTAACGACCACATCATCCTTGACATACACTTATGTCTAACCTAAGAAACCTTCTACAGGTAACCTTCAATGTATGAATGTTCAGTAAGTACAGCATCTTTCAATGTCTCCAAGTTTGTACATATATATATATATATATATATATATATATATATATATATATATATATATATATATATATAAAATTTTTTTTTTTTTTTTTTTTTTTTTTCCCCTCAGGCCCATACTGCTGTGAGCAGAGCAGTCGAGTTTTTGCAAGATTTGACAGGTCTGAAGTTTCCACCAGCAGACACAGTGCTTCATGCATACTTGCACTTTGAGGCCCTTACTGATCATGAGTACAAGTATTCCTGCATTACTTGTGGTGATCATCCCTCTGTGGTGATCATGGATTTACCCAAAAAAGGTGTTTTCCATTTATCAGGTATGACTATTGTGATACTCTTCTTGCTAATTGTGTTTACATTAACATTTATGTATTTGGCAGACACTTTTATCCAGAGCGACTTACTTTATATGGTCATTGTAATTGGATTTTTTTTTCTTAAATGTTTTTCTTAGTGTGACCTTGTAATAAATTAATGCACAATTTTTTTTCACTCTTTAGTAAGTGACATCCAGGCCAGGGTCCTGCAGAGAATTTTGATGGGGAGGTCAACCTGGAAAAGTTTTGGGAGGCCATGTCCTGTGATATGATTGGTCGTGGATTTGTATCAAGTATGAACACAGTGCTTTATACACTATTGGGAAGCGTGTTAAAATGCAACATAATACAATGTTTTTTTTTTTTGTTGTGGTTTTTAGGTGGTCGACACAATCCATGTGCGGTATCACCAACATACCATTTTTGGGCTCCTTGGATAGGGAAGGCCACACGGCATTCAGACTCTGTATTAAACACAGAGTTTGAAAAGATTCATGTTTCGAAGTCTGTATCTGAAATTTCTGAAATTATGGTTACAGAGGACAGACTCAGAGAAGAACTGTACAAACAAAAGGTAGGGTTTGTTAGTCAAAAACACTGACTGTGTTGTGTTTTTAATATTACCTTTTTAACAAGACTTTATACTTTGTTAGGTCGGGGTCATTCGGAAGTTATGTAAAGAGTCGGGCTTGGACTCTAATGGATCCCGCAGTGATCTTCTTCTGAGGTTGTCAAATGAAATGAAATCCAGACAAACGTATGACAAAATCTTTGATAAAATCTGGGGGGCCTCTGGTAAGTTTTAGTTGACTTGCACAAAATATTTTAAATTGCAATCTAATTAATGTCTAGTTAGAAACAAAACAAACTAATTTTATACTTTGATTTACTCATTGGATGCGATTAATATATTGTTTTTTAGGAGGCTGGGCAGTGATTATGTGCCCATGTGGGATTGTTTATAGTATCAAATGCAATCTCTGAGCTGAGAGCCCTCAAGACTTTGCAGACTTACTATTATCCTGGAAGCATATGCCAAATGTCATAATTTATGCACGGGGTCTTGCAACTCACTTGAATTTAAGGGCATCAGAAAAGGTACCCATCTCTCCATTTGAAGGTCGCTTGGCAGAACCCACTCAATCCAACATCGAATTGGCCAAATGTGGAAAGCTTAAAGTGTCGCTACCTTGGCTGAACACTAAGAAGACAGAGCCAGACCTTAATGGTCACCCAGTGACGGGTTCATCGGATCACTATGTGCTGTATGATCGGTTTCATGAAGCCAATACGAAAGACAGCAAAGATGTGTTGAGGAAGCTCACTCTAGTACCTCAATTGGCTGGCAAAGTGAACAGCCAAGTTGCAGAGCAACTCTTCGCAAAGATGAAAAAAAACAACTACTTTTTGAACATGTCTTTGCCATCGACCCATCTCTTTCAAATGAGGAACATAATTCATCACTATAATGAAAAGAAAAACAACAAATTGCTGGAAAGATTAAAGAAGACATTTGGGGGCATGATGGTGAAAAATGTGTACGGACAAGCTGTGTTTGGTAAATTACCTTCGTTTTTTTTTAATTTATATTAACCTACTAATATTTGTAGATAGACATTAAAATATACTGTGTTATAATATTGTAATTGTCCACTAACCACTGATGAATTGAGTTCAGTACAGTTCAATTTAATATCCCTTTAAATCTCTTAAACAGGTAATCCTTGTTTCTCCCCTGAGGAAGCAGGTGGGACTGATGTTGTGATGGAGGACAGTACCCCGGCTGCTTCAATGGTTACAACAGGTGGTGAGTGTTTTCATTCATGGGTTAAATGGTGGTAACATACTTTAGAAACTGTGTGGTGTATTTTTATTGTGTATAATTTATGTCTTCACTGCAACAGGAATGGTTTGTGACATTAAACAGTTGTCTGCCAGTAGAAGTTGTTGGGATTTCCAGCCAAGTGATTGGCAGTCATCAATGGTAATATTGTTTGTTTTTATCACACTTTTATTAACACATTTTATGTATACTGAATGTAATTTTGGTCTCTTTATCTTAATCTGTGGTAAAGCTTAACCAGATTTTGAGTAAAAATTACAGAGATGAGACAATTGCTCAAGTTGGAAGCATTAAACTGCAGCGAAAAGATTTCTTGACCTTGGGCCTCAATGCAGCGCTTGAAGCAACAGTAAGTGGACACACAATGATTTCAAAAATAGGAAAATTGACCATACAGCTAATATATATTTTTTTAGTAATTAACTAATGTTATTATATAACTAATATATAATATATTTAAAAACAGATTGCAAACAGCTGTCTTGATGTGATCGTCATGGTCGCTAAGGAAAAGGTATTTTTGCCTACAACTGTATAACTCATGATCACCTGGAGACACATGGACACTGGATGCTATGTGTATGTTGTTCCCTTAATTTTTGGGTGAACTAACTCTTTATGGTGATATTAGGGTTTCAATATACTAACAACTGTATTTCACAGGTTCTGAACCATAAAAACAAGGCTATGTATTTTTTTGATTCAACTCACCCCTACGGGATTGGTGATGTAAAATATGTGACTGTCTTCAGGTTGCACTTACATTTATAAATATTATGTTTAGAGTTCGCAGTTCAAGGTTTGCTGTTCGAAGTTCATTGTTCCAAAGTTTGCTCTTCAGTGATGTTCACTGCTGTTTGTTCTGTGCATGAAGTTCATTTGCATGATGATCTGCATGCTGTTTTTATAATCTAAATTTGAAATGTTGTTTTTGCAATTTAGTCTGGGGTATTTTTTTTTGCTTTAGAATAAATATACTTTGCTTTTTTGTCCAATTTTTCTGGTTATAATGTATTAAAATATTTCTGTTTGATTTTGTTGCAGTAAATTGACAAACAGAATCGCTCCAGGACCATGGAAGCTGATCAAGAACAAGGTTAGTTTTAATTAGGCTTTCAAAAAACATAAGCTACTTATATAGATTGTGTTTTTATATGTTTGTCACATCCTTTCCAGGAATAACTTAATGATAATTGCATTGTTTTAGAATGTTCCACAACAGTTGACTGGCTCTGTGGACTGTGGGATCTTCATGCTGATGGTGAGAAAAAGGGAAAATAAAAAAAAAAAAGATAAATCATAAGAATGAAAACATGATATGGTTGCCTAAACTTGACTGATTTCCTTTTTTGGGGGGAATTTCAGTATGCTCTGCACATGTTCTTTGAGGCACCCTTTGATTTTACAGCTGTAAGTCTTTGTTAAAAATATATATTTTAACTAGATGATATAATCTATTAAATTGATCTATTAACACTTTCTCCCCTTATGCAAGTCGTATTTTCCTCTTATTCGAAAATGGTGGTGCCTTATTCTCATGGAGAATTTTGCCATTGAAAGGTAACTCTCTTGCTTTCTCAAGTTTTTCTCTGTCTATAAATTTACTTGTAAATGTATTTGTCACAGGAAACATGCTGCTGTTGATGTGCATGAGCCACCTAAAGCACAAGAAGACTCTGAAATCGGCGACAAGGTATGTTTTTATTGTCTCAAACGGGCACATGAAAGAGCATAATTTCAAAACATTAATTTACATGCATCCTGATTAAACCACAATGTATTGTTGAGGACACTCAGGGACAACAGATGGAAATTAGCTAGCAGCCAAATGTGGTGCATCTCTTTTCTTGTGAGAATAATTATTTTAAATGAATTAATTATTTCATTCCTTTTTTGTACTCTTCTCTCATGAAGGAACCACAGATGGTCAAAGACCTCAGGACCGCAGTTGGATGGCTGCGGAACAACTGCCACTCCTTCAGAGGTTTTGTGCAAGAGCCGTCATATCTGGACCTAGAGAAGGAAGACCAGGAAGAGGCCCTTCTTAAACTTGTTCGGGCAGAAGGAAAAGATGCTCTGGAACTGGCCAAAGAGCCTTTCATGTTTCGGTTCTAGTTTCAACAGGACATGGAAGTTTTTCTTTTCAAATGTCACGACGAAAGGCACCTCAGAATAAACTCCATGTGTTTTCAGTCCATCATATTATTGTGTATGGTGGTCTTTGTTGGTTGAGTATTTAAAATTATTTTCAATTGAATAAAATGTTCGAACTCTCAAGCTTTGTTTTCATTGTATTATTTATTTTTCATTTTATGCTTTGTTTAATGTATAATATTGTTAATCAATCTTAAATATACATTTTCAATTAAATCGTTTAAAACAAAGTTTTTATAAAAACGTTGTTTTAAACTTTAAAACTTTCCAAAACACGGAAGTAGCGTAATGCCTTG
Source organism: Gila orcuttii (assembly GCA_026230005.1). NCBI lineage: Eukaryota > Metazoa > Chordata > Actinopteri > Cypriniformes > Leuciscidae > Gila > Gila orcuttii. The sequence continues at coordinate 13,353,931 of JAPDVR010000015.1, read as the reverse complement.
CCGCGCCCACTTCCGCCCTCAGACTGTTGGGCTGGCGCTGTCGTCCTCAGACTGTTATGACGTAATGGTGGCCGCCAGGTGCAGACGTCGACCTCCATTGGCCAGCAGCGCAGACGAGACATCTAGCCTTTATTATGAATATCTATGGAGTGAACAGGCTCTCCGTAGACCGGCTCTGGTTTCGTTCACCCACAGAGGAAACCACTGGAGCTCCAAACATCACTTTGAACATCTCCTGTTTTAATGTTACAACAAATTCACAACTTGTTTGACAAACAATGACAACTTGACTGCTGTTAGAGAATGTTTCCCAGATAATTAGCATCAGTTTTTCATGAGTGTCTGTAACTGAGCCAACAGTGTTACAGCCTGTTCACTGACAACACCTGCTCAGAACAAGTAGTCTAGGCCTAGTCATTTACATTTACATTCATTTAGCTGACGCTTTTATCCAAAGCGACTTACAATTGCTATATATGTCAGAGGTTGCACGCCTCTGGAGCAATTAGGGGTTAAGTGTCTTGCTCAGGGACACATTGGTGTCTCACAGTGAATTCGAACCCGGGTCTCTCACACCAAAGGCATGTGTCTTATCCACTGCGCCACCACCACCATATTTTCGTTACCACACGATGACTGACATAATAGGCTTGTTTGAGATGCGCCTTGCCTCGCCTGAAATGTAGTCGAGAGTAGGCGGCTGCAGTGAGAGGAGAAGTGAAAAAAGTGCAGGCAAGCCGGACAGTTCTCGCTTCCATAGAGATCGCACTGTCCGAGAGTTTGGGAATATTCACACATAACATATACACATAAAACATGATATCCGAGTTTTAAAATCAAACATTTTAAAAGAGAACAATACATCATGGTTGTTTAAACCAATCAACATTAAGCTGTGTCGTCAGCAAGTCGTTTCCCATCATGCTTTTTGATCAGCGCAGTCGGTAGAGAGCAACTGCGCGCGACTGCAGAATCTGACACGTGCGCCTTGCGCTCGCGAGAGTTTTTTTTACACACGTCAGCATGACATCAGAGTAAGGCGGACCGCACTTGGACACATTTCTAACCGGCATACATTACGCGCTGATCACCGGTGATCGGTTCTGCGCAGATTTTGCTCATCTCAAACAAGCCTATTGTCATGAAACAACCCCATTCCCGCGACCCGGCCATCCCCACCTCCCTCACTGTAAATTGAGCTCTCACAAGAACTACTTTCACGCGCGGAACAAGACGGAAAAAAGTTCTCACGGATGAGTTTTAATTGGTACACAGTGGATCGGTTTACAAATGACAGGTGTTCCTCAGTAATAATTAAACTGACACTAAAACAGTCACAACGGGGTGGAGCCCTCTTGCAGCTTACACTGAAGGATATGCTTATTTGCTCCACATTACACCAGGTAACTGTAACTAACATTGTTTCTGCAGAGGGTTTCTTGTTTTAAAAGTTGTTAAAATAAAACGGTCATTAAGTTTTTGGACAAAGATGCAGTGGCTGGCGAGTGCCCGATTTTAACGATTCACATATAGGCCTAGTAGCCTATTCACGTATACAATATAGCCTATGCCGTATCTCATGCATGTGAAATTTAGCAAAAATGTGAAAGTGAATAGCAAATGTTCTTTTATTTTTAGGGAACTTTTTCGCGTTTCAGTGAATTTGAAAATGAGCAGTGATTGAAGACAAGTGAGGTAGTTGTCCGTTATAAATAAAAAGTTAATAAGCAAATGGCAGCATCACCATGCCCAACTCGTTCCGCAGAGCAGATCACAAGAGAGAGAGTAGGCCTACAGCAGGGCAGACATGCTCCACTCCGGATCACGTGATAATAAACGCCAAATTACTTTAGAATTTTCTGTAAAAAGTAGTCCAAATTCCAAATTATGCCATGTTAGTTTACTCTAAAGTCGAGATTTCCCGTGTCCACAGTCGGGACTTTGGTTGTTTGTAAAATCTGTATGGTGTGCTGTCTTGTATGAAATTCCAAAGCTGCCAAAATAATAAATAAATAGCCTACATGAATAGGCCTATACAAGGAAATGTAAAAAATAAATTATAAAAATACATAATTATACAAAGATGTGTAAAAAAGCAAAACTATAAATATTTATACTTGAATTTCCTTAATTTTGTGTAATATTATCTTTTCCACATTTCTTTGTCTGTATGGTAATGAGGGTGGTGTATTTTAGCAGTTGAGATCAGAGGCAAGAAAGTGGTAGGCTACTCCCTCAGACCCGGAGTGGATATCGCAGGGCCGGCCCGCGGAATAGGCAAATGCTAGGGCTGGGCGCCACTCATCCATAGGAGCGACAAAATGAGTTGATTTTGTTTTTAAAGAACGAATGATTGATAGGAATTTGTTGTTACGTCGCCTCTTGCCACATCCAATGTAGAAGCGGGCCTGGGCGCTCGCGCCATGTCTAGATGTGAAAGTTACCTGATTGTGACCATAGGCCGTAAAAAAATAGATTGTAACGGATAGCCGAATTCCCATGACGCAGGGACGGATTAGACTTGTAAAGTTATCTCCAGTTATCTCCAAAGCCCCCCCCCCCCCCCCCCGCCCCCTATTTTTTAATAAATCGTTTTTTAATCAATTTAATGCGGCTGCCAAATCTCACGCATTGTGTTGACATTCTCAGTTTTTTCACGCAATGTAGCCTAAAATCCCCACGCAAAGAGGCCACTGACACCGATAGACAAGACAAGGCAGGTTACTTTTGATATCAAAGTCTCAGCTTTCAAATTATGTGAAGTTTATTACGAAATTCAAAATCCATTTTGGATTCAAAATCCAAATTCGAAATTCATTTTGGCACTCTTTAAAGTGACGTGACAGATCGCAGTAGCTCCTCGGTTCAAGCGGCACGTGAACTGATCTAAAATTCTTCTTTAGTTAATAGTAATTAAATTAACTCGAATGAACTATGTTGTATATGTATACAGTGTACTATGTATACAGTAGCCTGCAACTTGCTGAAATGTATCATGTCTCATGTAATCACTCAGTCAGTGCTTCAACCAGGGCCGGCTCTAGCCCTTTGGTTGCCCTAGGCGAGATTGATTTTTGCGCCCCCCCTCCTCCTCCTCCTCCTCCTTTAAAAATAATGAACTAAACAAAAATGCTCTTATAGTCAGTCCAAAACTTCAACAAGCAAATTATGACTTGAACTGTAATAAATTGTTTATACAAATGCTACAAAGAACGTTAGGATATTTCAATCATCCTACATAGTTGCATTGTACAAATACACTTTATCTGACCATGTAACTTGTAGTAGATGAATGACAATTATTACCACCATTACAATTCTTACTAATCTATTAGGGTGCTACAAGGCTAGGGGGGTTCGGGGGCATGCTCCCCCGTAAGAAAATTTTGTGCATTTTAATGTTAAATTCATCAATCTGGTGCACTTTGAGAGCTCAAAATTAAAAGCTCCAACCCATATTCAGTGCTCAAATTAAACAAAGAAAAATTCAAACCTCTTTTAGTTAGTGTCTGTCTACATTACATAATAATAGTTATAATATTAATCCCATGATAATACTCATATATTGTAAAACAATGCACTGAAAAATAAAGAAAACTTTCATAAGTTTTGTACTAATTTCTATACTTATAAAAAGAGTATTTTTCTGTACTTCACATTAAAGATGTGATTGGGCCAGCCCAGTGTCAATCAAGAAAACAACCAATGGGCCGCTGATCTACGCGTTTCATGCGGTGTCAGAAAAAAAGCTAACACTGACTTTTTTTTTACCAATGCATTACACCAGCACTAACCCACCGCCGCCGATTAAGGAAAACAAAACGAATGGGCTATTTCTATTTCTATTTCAGCCCCCGGCCGCTTTTTTGCTTTATCCATCTTTTTCGACGACAACTCTCTAACTCGTGCCGGTTCGCTCAGCGCTCACGGCGCCCGCGCCCGCTCGCGATATTATTGGAAGGGGGTCCCCTGTCAAAATTCTATGATGAAATCTTTTGAGGGCGCCTACTCTGCTACACATACCGGTATACCCACTTTTTGCGCCACTGGCAGGCTTATGTAATTGCTCCACTCGTTGCAGTGTTAATGAAGTACAATAAAAAGCGGAAAGTTCCTTACGCGGCTCTGGCGCCCCCCCTAGGGTATAAGGCGCCGGCGCCCTTAGCATTTGCCTATACTGCCTATGCCACGGGCCGGCCCTGGCTTCAACCACGGAAATTGGTCAATAAAACAACTAGAGAAACAATATATCACGTAACGTAACATTTACCTCAGGAAAGCCATTTAATGACCACAGCATAGCTAGGAAAATTAACTAGGCCTATAGAGAGGAGTATTTTGCTAAATATATGTACCTTAGGCTATTACATATTATAATTGGACTCATATCATTAAAAATATTATAACGCTATTATTATAAAAACCGCATTATATTTGAGTTGTTAATTTTACCCTTCAATAATAATACCAACTCCCTGTATGTTTACAGCATTAGTGAGAGATTTGTCCTTGAGAAAAATTAAGATGTAGGCTATATACGGTACCTGGTATTTACCATATTTTATGTAAACATTGTTACATGTTGTTACTAAACTTAATGAAATTTGGTCACCAAATGTTTTGAGAATCACAATACACTTATTGAGATTGAAGTTTTTTGTTTTTTTGCAACCCCCAATATTTTAAAATCCTTTCTAATGATTTTAGGCTGCCTGCTGAACATGGGTTTGAGCTTTTATATTTCTGAACTCTCAAAGTTCAGATTAATGCATTTAACTTTAAAATTGCCCCCGGATCTAGAAGAACTGAGGTCCACGCCTCTAAAATCCTGTGGATCGTTTTGACGTCTCTAGTCTAGTGGTGATAGGTATTACAATCTGATTGGACCAATCGTTTCGAGTGCTGGATACTAAGATTTGGGTTTGACCAGTAAAAAAAAGAAAATCTGTTATTTCCAATATACACTCTGCTTAATTGCCTTTTTTATTTGAAAGTGCATCTTTTACCATCGTTCAAACAACGTGTAACAGTCGTGTAACAACTGTTTTTCCAATACCTTTCACACAAAAAAATAAGCTCAAAGATTGGTTCTAATAAATGTATTTTTATATTTTATATTTATAGGGACAATAGTTCTATAAGAGGTTTTGGGGCCTTCATATTCACATAGGGCCCCACAGTAAGTTCCAGGGAGCCCTCATTGTCCAAGAGCCTTGTTTAAGAGGCCTTGTGTAGGCTATGGGACACATTTATTACAGCATTAATAAACATTTGTTTTCATTGTTATTGGGTCTTCTGAACCAAACTGGATTGCGCGGCCTTAAACCCCAGGGCCCCCCGGGCTTCTGGTAGACAAGGGCCCCTGGGCACTGGCCCCATAGGCCCGGTCAGTAATCCATCCCTGCCATGACGCATTATAAATTAGCATTATAGTATGCCATAGATAGTGCAGACTACTGCAGTGTCTGATGCAGGTTAGAATAGAAGAGGAAAAAAGGGGATAACGACATAGGTAAAGTGATGTATTAATGGCAGTTATTTTTAACTTAAACTTTATGTAAACAGCTGTTCTGAGTTCTCCAGAGGCCCCAGACAGTGTGATTTTGTAACAATCTTGTCAGTTGTTTTTTTTTTGTTTTTTTAAGTATGTAACACATTTTTATTATTTTATTTTGCTCTGTTGTGCAGATTTGGGGGGCTATATGGCTTTTTAAAAATGTATTTGCCAAAATTACCAATGACTACGGGTTTATTTAAAATAGCAACATTTTTATGTAAAATTCACATTAAAGATGATCTACATTTCTCCATTGCATTCATGGAAAAAATGTGAAATGTTCCATCGTTGAGTATTGCTGCCATCTTACTGGAAATCAAACACTTTTGCTAGTGCGCAATGAATAGTCTGTGCATGATGAATGGCTAGATGTAAAGCTCTTGCTATTTGTGTTTAGGCTGTAATATGGCTTAGGTGCTGCTACTTTGTGTAGGTTAACAATCATCCACCTTTTTGTTGCCTTTTTTATATTATTATGTTTTTTTTTTTATAATATCATGAACACAATGACGGGTGGAATGGGCTGTGATGCAAGGGGCACCAGGTAAAAATCTTACCTAGGGCAGCAAATTGGTCAGGGCCAGCCCTGGGCCATCAGAAGAATTACCCGTGGGCCGCTCATAAATTGGGCCGGTAGTACCACCTCGACATAAAGGCAGTTTCACACGGGACGCAGAATGCGCAAGTCATAGTTCATTTTCAATGAGAGGCAAATCGCGGGCGATTCAAGTAGTGGCGAAGATAGTGCTAGCGGTGCTCGTACACCTGAAATTTCCTGTCGCTTGCGCGGGCACAGCTTTTCGCAGCGGTTATAAATATTATTAGGCCTATAAAGCGTTACGCACATCGTAAGTCGAGCCGCATGACTTCTACATCCTTTTTCTCTGAATACTTCACATCCAAGATCCAAGATGGCTGCCGCAGCATGTGGAGTTACTACAGGCAGGAGCAAAATTCGAACAAAACCTGAAATCTACCGCACAGATTCAGGGCAAGTGATTGTGGAAGATGAGTTTTTGAACTTTTTGTATGTCATGCTCAAAACTGTGAAGCAGGATGAGATTGTTTGGATGGCTGTGGACCATTTTGGATCAGAATCAGTGCTCAAAGTGGGGCGGTACTCACCGGTACGCAGTACCGGCACTTCTACATTTTACTCTTAAGCGTACCTGCACTTTTTCTTGCGTACCGCTCAAGCGGCAACCTCCCTGTCTCCCTCTTGAAACCAACACGGAAGTGAATTAAACTGCAATTCATCGACTGGCCGCTTGAGGCTGACTGCAAAAGTGAGCCAAATCTGCATCTCTCCCATGTTAAAATGCCCAACTTTACAGCCGAAAAAAATATGTTTACAGCCTGGTGCCTTAAAGGTGCCTTATGTCAAAAAATCAATTCATACTCCACATATTCCATACCAAATGGGGGCAGTATACCTCCAGAAAGTTGGCCTACTCTAGTCTGTTTTTTAGTTTCAGGTTGTTAATCTTCTAAAACCGTCAAATAGTCCGCTTTGTCCCGCCAAAGCCTAATTTGATCGGTGAGGGATGTAGAATAGAATGACTGCTCCCGCTGCGTTTGACAGGGCGCATTACGAGCAGAGAGAGAGAGAGAGAGAGCTCGGCCGCGCGCGCGCGCACTCTCACGTCTAAAAACAACACGAGCGCGGTCCTGCTCTCTCTCCCTCGCGCATATTAATCAAATCAATTGACACCATAGTAAGACCGCAGTTTCACGTGGAGCATTTGGAGATTTTTAGAGATTAAAGAGATACAAGCCGTGCGAGTTATTCGTGTGTTGCAGTTTGGCTGGTGGTTATGTATGTTGCCCGCATACCGCCTCCCATGGCCGAAACTGGTATTAGACACCGGCCGGGCCGGGGCTAGTAATTTAGCATGCTAATTCAGGTTTATATCTCGGCAGCACTATAACTTGTCATTTTTTTAATGACATCATTGCACTTATTTCTTCTCATTCTTCTGATACGTGTAGCTAATTTTTTGGATATTTTTACCTCAATTTTAACATATGGCACCTTTAAGTTGTTTTGGTCTATACAGCTAATTTTACCCTTCATGACAACTGTGAGGGGGGTGAATTTTTTTACAACTCATCCGTTTAAATTATATTAAGCCTTAAAATTCTGCATAATTAAGGGCGTGGCCACTTGAGTGACAGATGGATTGAGGCTGCTGTAACTGCTAGCCGACGTTTGTCTATCTGTTAACGTCACCCTCAGCTAATTCCAGCAGCTGCTGTACTTGCCATCTCTGCAGTGTTTGTACTTTTTTCGGGATTATTTCATACAATTTAATACACGCATTATACCTTTGCCCACGCCGTTGGATTCCGTCGTTGTCGAGTATGGAGAGAACAACCAGCGCTGTATTTCCAGTTGTTTTCCTCGCATGCACTAATGGATGTCTGACAATTTCTTTGCTTTTTGGAGTATACAGGCTACACTCGTTATGCGGTACCGTTGCTCTCACGGAACAGATATGCTTATTTAACTTTTAAGTGTTAAATAAAAAGTACCGTGAGATGAAATCCTGCAGGTGTCAGTGCTTTCTCTCCGTCCATGCAATAGATGCACACCCTTGAATGAGCGCGGATTTCTAGTGCATTTACTTGAACTTCTGAGGTAATATTTTTGGTTTAACTCATTTGAGAAATTGAGAGGCGGCCAAAATCAGATTTTAAAATCGACTGAACTGAATAAAGCTCTTTACGAACTTGACGTGCGATGCCGCACTGACTGCATGAATCACTGTCACACGTACAAGCTCAGAGAAATATTGTAAGTTACTGCATGATAATACATTTTTAACTAGCAGAATGATGCATCACGATACACATAGTCTCACTTTTAGTTACGTCTTTTAATTATTATAGTATTTCGAAGGGCAAGAATATGAACTTTAACTATTGGCTTTACTTCTACATTCAGCTGTCACTTTAGCGCAAGGCCAGTAGCATAGCATTAGCACCTCAGCTCCACCCACGGCCCGCCTCTTTGCCAATTTTCTTTTATCCGGGAGTGACAAGAGATGACGCGCTGCCAAGATGGCGACGGTTGGCCCCGCCCACTTTAGGCTTCAAAAACGCTCTTCAGAAACCTACAGGTGACGTCACGGACACTACGTCCATATCTTTTTACAGTCTATGGTACCGCTACTTCTCGCATGTAGCCGGTACTCTACCACTGACAGAAATAGCGTCAGTGTCAAGCCCGTTTCACATATACTCTGTTTGCAGTGCGTATGTGGTGCATATTTTTTCCGCACCCGCATTAACAGGTTAGAGCGTGTGTGTAGCCTATACAGCAGTGCAGAGATCGTTTCCACACCGAGTCTATTTCTGCTGTGCTGCACGTGCTGAATTAAAGTTAAAATGGTCAAAATGAACACAGATTGACATGAAAATATAATAATCTTACCATAAATGCATTTAATTAAATAAAATGTATAGTATCTCACCATAAATGTATTTTTGGACTTGCAGACTTGGAGGAGTTCCATTTTTACACACACACGCGCACGCACGCACACACACACACATACGACTTGTTTAAATACATTTATGTTGTTAATAAATAACAATAAATTGTTGTTGTACCAGCAATATCTCCAAGTTTTGTTTTTCACAGTAGAAAAATTTTATGATTTGCCAGTGCAAGAGAGTACCGGCACCTTTTTCCCCCCACTTCAAGCACTGATCAGAATGGATTATAAACTCCACCAAACTGTTGTTTGAACTGTGTCCAGGCTCTACTCGCAAGCTTGTGGCTCACACTGGGCCTCAAAAAGACTCAAAGAACATCAGGAGTTGCCTTAAGCTCCTTAATGAAGCTGGTGAAAATGTTCCTCGGTTTGTTTCTCACCATCTTGATGAACTTCCACCTGTGACTTTCAACAGCCTTGATGTGTCTTGTCTGCTTGGTAAGATCGAACAACTAAGTGTGGATATTACAACTATGAAACAGGCGGTTTCTTTGCAGGCAAGCACCTGTAAGGATCTGCGGATTATCAATACGGACATAAACCAACGCTTGAGTGCTATTGAGCAGCCTGGAACGAGTCTGGGGAGGGGGCCTGTTCTCCAGACTAATAAACATGCGGTGGCTCGGGGAGTGTCCACTCCTCAAGCCTGGGGAGGGACCCAGGATGGCATGGAGGGTCGGACCAGCGAGGGAGATTCGAGCCGGGTGGAGAGTTCTGCCTTAGGCCTGGGCGGGCTAGCCGGTGCTGCAGGTGAGGACTCTCATGTGAAGTGGAGTGATGTGGTGGCTGCTCCGCCCTGGGGCTTGGTCCGGGGCAAGAGGAGCAGCAACCGCAGGAAACAGGTCCTTGAAAATGCTTCAGTAAAGCCCAAACTTCGCCTGAATCCTTATAAAGGGAAGAAAACTGATGGCATTGTTGGAACTGGAACGGGTGGAGACATCCGAGTCATAAAATCCAAAATGGTGAGTGTATTTGCAACAAAATTCTCACCTGATTTGGACTGAGACTTTGGCTAACTATATGAAAGATAAACTTGGGCGTAATGTAAACTGCCAAAAGATAGAAGCTGTGCAAAGTCGGTTCAGCTCTTTTAAAATAACCGCAGAGTGTGAAGAAGTCAGGGCCGGCCCGTGGCATAGGCAGTATAGGCAAATGCTAAGGGCGCCGGCGCCTTATACCCTAGGGGGGCGCCAGAGCCGCGTAAGGAACTTTCCGCTTTTTATTGTACTTCATTAACACTGCAACGAGTGGAGCAATTACATAAGCCTGCCAGTGGCGCAAAAAGTGGGTATACCGGTATGTGTAGCGGAGTAGGCGCCCTCAAAAGATTTCATCATAGAATTTTGACAGGGGACCCCCTTCCAATAATATCGCGAGCGGGCGCCGTGAGCGCTGAGCGAACCGGCACGAGTTAGAGAGTTGTCGTCGAAAAAGATGGATAAAGCAAAAAAGCGACCGGGGGCTGAAATAGAAATAGAAATAGCCCATTCGTTTTGTTTGGTGGTGGGTTAGTGCTGGTGTAATGCATTGGTAAAAAAAAAGTCAGTGTTAGCTTTTTTTCTGACACCGCATGAAACGCGTAGATCAGCGGCCCATTGGTTGTTTTCTTGATTGACACTGGGCTGGCCCAGTCACATCTTTAATGTGAAGTATAGAAAAATACTCTTTTTATAAGTATAGAAATTAGTACAAAACTTATGAAAGTTTTTTTTTTGCGCAAAAATCAATCTCGCCTAGGGCAACCAAAGGGCTAGAGCCGGCCCTGGAAGAAGTAGATGAAATGTATAATCCAGAGCTGTGGCCGGAAGGCACTTTCGTGCGGCGATTCTATGAGGCACGCAAATCTAAATCTATAGCTGTGCCAATATCAGGGTTGAACGTGCCTGGAATGGGATCTGGGGGACCTGATGTCTAGTACTAGAAACAGTGATGGTGCTCAGAGTGGTGTCATACAATTCACAAGGCTTGCGCCTAGGACAGAGTGCTGGAGATAGAGCACATCGGATTGTGGTTGATCAGTTACTGGAGACCACAGACATTATCTGCCTGCAAGAGACATTTTTAGCCAAACAGGATCTTGATAAACTCAATTCTGTCCACAGTGATTTTCATGGAGCAGGAGAATCCACAACGGATTTAAGCACCAAATTGGTGCGTGGTAGAATACCTGGAGGTGTGGCCATTTTGTGGCATAAGAAATATGATCCAATGATCAGTATTATCAGATTAGAGGTGGACTGGTGCATTGCAATTAAAGTTGTGCATTCAATGAATGTTTTTATTATTTTAAATGTTTATACCCCATATGACTGCTATAAAAATGAAGATGAATATATGAATAGATTGGCCTTTTTGAACTCTTATATTAAGGAGTGTACATATGCAAATATATTTGTGATGGGTGATTTGAATGCAGACATTTCTGATGATAAATCTCTCTTTGGTCAGCACTTGTTACAGTTTTGTCAGGATAGTAAACTGGTTCTTTCCAGTATGAATTTCCTACCTGCCGGTAGTTATACTTGCGTTAGTGAAGCATGGAACACGACATCTTGGCTGGATCATGTAATCTGTACAGCCGATGCTCATGAAAGTCTGGAAAAAGTTGAAATTCTGTATGACTTGACTGCAACTGATCACTTACCTGTCTCTATGATTATAAATGTTGATAACTTACCTGACTGCAGTAGTTTGACAGAAGATGGTGCCAATATGGTCAAAGTGGATTGGGATAAACTAAATAGAGAGGATGTATTGTACTATTGTGGGAGGTCGGATGCTCTTCTAAGGGAAGTACAGCTACCCATGGGTGCTATTTTATGTTCAAATATTAATTGTGATGATGACACTCATTGTAATGACCTATATGAAATGTACAATGGTATAGTGAGGGCTATAGATGATGCTAGTCGTCTCCTACGCACACACCCCAGAAAGGTGAAGAATATCAAACCTGGCTGGAATAAGTATGTAGTTGACCACCATGAAGCTGCTAAGATGGCTCATAGGTCTTGGGTTATAGCTGGTAAACCCAGACAGGGCCCAGAGTTAGAACATAAAAAATTAACCAGGGCTAGATATAAATATGCAGTGCGCTTTGTTGGAAAGCATGAGGAAGCCTTAAGAGCTCACTCTATGGCTGGAAACTTGTTTGGCAACAATGTCACTGAGTTCTGGAAGGAGGTGAAAGTTACAAATAGGGCCAAGACAATATTGCCTTGCCATATTGAAGGGGTATCTGGTGCAGAAAATATAGCAGAGCTGTGGAGGCAGCACTATGCAACTCTGTTTAATTGCATTAAAAGTAAGCCCTATTGTGTGGGGGAGTTAAAGGAGGATGTAGTCCACTTTATTCCCAATGAGGTTTATAATGCTATAGAGCAATTAGCTGATTACAAAGCTAGTGGCAAAGATAACATCACTGCGGAGCACCTCAAGTTAGCCAGCCCCAGAGTGGCAGCCCTTCTATCTATTTGCCTGACAGGGCTGATGACTCATGGTGTACTGCCAGACACCATGATGACCGTCACATTAGTGCCCGTCATTAAGGACAAGGCGTGGAAAATAGTGAGTAACTATAGACCCATCGCTCTAGCTAGCATTCTTTCAAAGGTGCTAGAAAAGATGCTACTAGATAGACTCAGTGGGCTCATTTACACCACAGAAAATCAATTTGGCTTTAAGTCTCAACACAGTACTGATCTATGTATCTATGCATTGAAAGAAGCTGTTGAATCCTATAGAAGGCAGGGCTCTACAATGTTTATTGGGTTTATTGATGCGTCCAAGGCATTTGATAGAGTAAATAGAGATTTGATTTGATAGCATTTGATACTCTAAATAGAGATAGTCAGAAGCTTTTTACTAAACTTATGCTTAGGGGTGTGCCGGGATGCATCATACGTATACTGGCTTACTGGTATGCAAAACAAAGCATGCAGGTTAAATGGGGAAATAGCTTATCGTCACCATTCAGTGTAAGGAATGGAGTACGGCAGGGGGGGCTTTTGTCTCCGTCACTGTTTAACTTATATATGGATAACCTCTCAAAGCAGTTGGGGATATGTAAGACGGGATGTGTAATAGGGAACACTCTGTTAAACCACCTGATGTACGCAGATGATTTAATTATGTCCCCCAGTACTGTTGGGTTCCAGCAGTTGTTGGATATATGCTCCAAGTATGGGGGTGAGTTTGATGTACAGTACAATGCAAGGAAGAGTGTTGTGTTGGTTTGTAGGACTAGAGAAGATCACAAGCTGCACTTTCCTATGTTTTACCTGTCAGGGCAATGTATCTGTGTATCTAACTGGTACAAAATATCTTGGGCATATCATTACTGACAAGATGGAAGATGATGCTGACATGTATAAGCAAAGACGAATGTTGTATGTACAAGCGAACATGTTAGTCAGGAAATTTCATTACTGCTCTGATGATGTGAAAGTGCACTTGTTTCGTGCTTACTGTACCCCTATGTATGCAGCCCCATTATGGGTCAACTACAGAAAGGAGACCATGCGTAAACTGCAGGTAGCATATAATGATTGTCTGAGGATACTGCTGAAGAAGCCCAGGAGCAGCAGTGCAAGTAAGCTTTTGTGACTTGAGGCTAAACTGTTTACAGGCCCTCTTGAGGAACCTAATGTTTAAGTTTATGGGTCGACTTGAGTCAAGAAACTATATTATAGTAAGACTCACGAGTCCCAGGTGTAGCTCGGTCCGATATCAATCACACCTATGGAAGCATTGGTATGAGTGCCTTTTAAGATTTTTGTGAAAAAGGGTGTATTGTATATGTTTATGTAATTCTTTTTTTCTTTTTCTTTTTTCTCTCTTCTTTTTGTGTGGTGTATGTCCTGTTGTTGGGCCTAGAGCCTGTAATAAAGTTTTATATACATGCATTTTACATTATTGCGTGACTGATAATAACAGATAATAGCTGTAAAATAAAAGTTTGGTGCTTGGTTTATAGGCTATATTCCGCCGTTCAAAAGTTTGGGATTGGTAAGATTTTTAATGTTTAAAAGAATTTTCTTATGCTCACCAAGGCTGCATTTATTTGATTAAAAATACAACAACAACAAAAAAAAACAGTAAGCCTAATGTTGTTAAATATGACAATTTAAAATAACAGTTTTCTATTTTTATATATTTTAAAATATAATTTATTCCCGTGATGCAAAGCTGAATTTTCAGCATCATTGCTTCAGTCTTCAGTGTCACATGATCCTTCCGAAATCATTCTAATATGCTTTGCTGCTCAAAAAATGTTTATTATTATTATCAATGTTGAAAACAGTTATGTACAATTTTCTCCAGGATTCTTTGATGAATAGAGATTGCTAATGTGACGTCATCGTGACCTATTACCAGTGGTGAACGCAAAGCATTTTGGGAATCCACGGCACAAACAGAAGGCTCTAGACTTGATTGCATGGAGGGAAGAACGCAGTGTTCAAGATGCCGTCTACCTGCTGTGTTATAAACTGCAATAGTTCTTCTTGCACAGTTTTGAAAACGAACGTTAAGGGTTGTTTTAAGGACATGTTTGTGTATGCTCGTAGACAGCCACTCTGAAGCGGTCAGAGGCGATTCTAAAATATTCAAAAAGTCGAGACAGGACCTATCGTCAAAATTCTACCCACCACTCTAACTTAGTTCATCCAAAACAAAATAGAAAATAGACTCAAAGTGCTAAATACCTGAATTATCCTTTAAGAACGGATCAATATATTTGTTTTCCTTAATTTTAATTAACCCTAACTTTATTCTCATCTGAATGGTAAATAATTGATTTTCGTATAAAATAATACTACCATTAAAAACACCTCTGATTTTCTTTTTTAATCAATGTAGAATATGTAACTGCTCTGAAGACAAGAAATGAAAACCAATGCGATATGATTAATGTCCAAAAGATGTAACCCACAGACTGTTTTGAAATGGGGTTGGATGTTGCTTTTAAAACTGTGTGTTTGGTTGTGTGACAGTTGTAGGTTACAGCTTGACAAGAGTTTAGAGTGTGACAAAAGCGCAATGTTGTGTTTTATTGCGAGTGTAAGTTACACAAATATAAGTAAACACTTTGCAGTTTGAATGATAACCTCTATGAACAAAATGACGGAGTATGTTTTTATGTTTCCACTGTTCGATCGCTCCCGCGCCACTCACTCACTCACTCACACAGTTCGATCGCACACACACACAAACACACACAGACACTCCAGCATTGCAATCTTGACATGAATTGTGACTGCATGCAGATAGATGAGAGAGAGCGAGGAGTCTGGTGCTTAAAGCATTAGCATACTTTTGAACGGACGACGGTTTTCTGGTATGGTCCGACAATGTTTTCTTTAGCCCGCTGCATTTTGTAGGATTATATTCTGTTTTTCACGCTATTTTTTTTTTTTTTTTTCTTTCCATGCCAGAACACTAGCCTGCTATGCCAGCCCATGTAAACGGGCCAAACATACCCATAATTCTTTGCGTTCTGATGACGTTGCCGCCCAGTTGGTCACATGGGCCATGATCTCTATACAGATCTTGTCATTGCTTGATTGCTTTTGTCCGCCTCGCTGCCTGCTGTGAGTTTCTTTGCGTCGTGGCTGTCTAGGCCTCGTATTAGCTTCGTATTTCCTTCTGTTTTTCCGTATTTCTCTCTTTATTCTGTTCTGAACCATCATTTAACTCATAATTACAACTCGGACTGTTGGCCAGACGCGTCTCAAGCCATTATACGGCTGGAACCGCAAATACGGTTGGAACATTGGTTGTTGGTCGTAGAGCGAGACACCGCTTCACTGCTGTTCGCCATGCGATCGACTGCTTTTGTCAGCCTCGTTGCCCACTGTGAGTTTGTTTGTTTGCGCAAATACGGTTTGAACATTGGTTGTTGGTCGTAGAGCGAGACACCGCTTCACTGCTGTTCGCCCTGCGATCGACTGCTTTTGTCAGCCTCGTTGCCTGCTCTGAGTTTGTTTGTTTTCCCGTCTATCGTGCGTCTACATTACACCCATACCACTAAAAAGACGTTTTTTACCCAAGACTTGAGTCATAAATTAGTATAAATATTAATAGCCTCACTGGTTGCATCATTGCTAACTTACTGTCCATCTGTTAAAATGGCGAATATATCAGGTGTATGTTATCTACCTTTTGGTGCAGATGAGAACAAATCTGAATTGCTCGCGGTGCAGTCTGAATTAGAAGCTGTAGAAAAGCAGATCCGTGACCTTCTAGAGAGACAAGCTGAGCTGAGAGACCGGCGTTTAGCTCTTGAAACATCACGCGCTGATGCACACGGATCAGTGATTAACGTTAGTAACCCGCTGACGCTGACCTCGTCTACTCCGTGCGTTTCTCAGCATTGGTCCCGAGCGTCCAGGTCACGATCAGCCATGATTTCATTCACTCCGGCTCCAACACACCACCACGAAGCGTGGGTGGTTCCGCGGAAGCCGCGAGCCAGGACAAGAATCTTTTCGCCCCTCCCGGTTTTCGAAATCTCCACTCAGAACCGCTTCTCCCCTCTTCGTGAAACGGAACGCGATGCTGTGATCATCGGCGATTCCACCGTCCGACACGTCCACGCTACGTTAGGTAAAAGTAAGGTGCACAGTCACTGCTTTCCTGGTGCTCGTGTTCTCGATATCACTGCGCGGGTAACTGAGATCTTGAACGGTGACGAGCGCGTCGGAGCTGTTGTGCTGTACGCGGGAGCTAACGACATTAGGCTACGACAGACGGAGGTTCTGAAGAAAGACTTCAGGAGCCCTATCGATACGGTACGCAGCACATCGCCTGAAACATCGATTATTGTGTCTGGACCGCTTCCTACGTACCGACGAGGGCATGAAAAGTTCAGTAGATTATTCACGCTAAATGAATGGTTCTTGTCATGGTGCAATGAGCAGAAACTGATTTTTGTAAATAATTGGAATCTGTTTTGGGAGCGACCGAGGCTCTTCCGCGCTGATGGCTTACACCCAAGTAGAATCGGGGCAGATCTTCTGTCGGATAACATCTCCAAGATGTTAAATACCATTTGACTAGTAACCAAAATTCCAAATTCCAAAATTCCAAAAATTCCAGATCCGTGACCTTCTAGAGAGACAAGCTGAGCTGAGAGACCGGCGTTTAGCTCTTGAAACATCACGCGCTGATGCACACGGATCAGTGATTAACGTTAGTAACCCGCTGACGCTGACCTCGTCTACTCCGTGCGTTTCTCAGCATTGGTCCCGAGCGTCCAGGTCACGATCAGCCATGATTTCATTCACTCCGGCTCCAACACACCACCACGAAGCGTGGGTGGTTCCGCGGAAGCCGCGAGCCAGGACAAGAATCTTTTTGCCCCTCCCGGTTTTCGAAATCTCCACTCAGAACCGCTTCTCCCCTCTTCGTGAAACGGAACGCGATGCTGTGATCATCGGCGATTCCACCGTCCGACACGTCCACGCTACGTTAGGTAAAAGTAAGGTGCACAGTCACTGCTTTCCTGGTGCTCGTGTTCTCGATATCACTGCGCGGGTAACTGAGATCTTGAACGGTGACGAGCGCGTCGGAGCTGTTGTGCTGTACGCGGGAGCTAACGACATTAGGCTACGACAGACGGAGGTTCTGAAGAAAGACCTCAGGAGCCCTATCGATACGGTACGCAGCACATCGCCTGAAACATCGATTATTGTGTCTGGACCGCTTCCTACGTACCGACGAGGGCATGAAAAGTTCAGTAGATTATTCACGCTAAATGAATGGTTCTTGTCATGGTGCAATGAGCAGAAACTGATTTTTGTAAATAATTGGAATCTGTTTTGGGAGCGACCGAGGCTCTTCCGCGCTGATGGCTTACACCCAAGTAGAATCGGGGCAGATCTTCTGTCGGATAACATCTCCAATATGTTAAATACCATTTGACTAGTAACCAAAATTCCAAATCACAGTCTCTACTGCACCAATTTAATTGATATTAATACTAGTGTAGAAAATTGCATAGAAACTGTGTCTATTCCTCGTTTACTAAGATCAAATAATAAATCTATTGTGGGATCTAGAAAAAATCTAATTGTTATTAAAACAAAAAATCTCGCTATTAGTGAACAAAAACAATTTCTAAAGCTAGGACTTCTAAACATTAGATCGCTCACACCTAAGGCGGTTATTGTAAATGAAATGGTCACAGATAATAATTTCGATGTTCTGTGCCTTACTGAAACCTGGCTTAAACCAAATGATTATTTCGGTCTAAATGAGTCTACTCCGCCAGGATACTGTTATAAGCATGAGCCCCGTCTGATCGGTCGTGGCGGCGGTGTTGCAACAATCTACAGAGATATCCTTAATGTTACTCAGAGAACTCATCATAGGTTTAATTCGTTTGAAGTGCTTGTGCTAAATGTTACGCTCTTAGATGTAAGAAAAAAATCCCTATTATCTCTAGCATTGGCTACCGTATATAGACGTTATACGGTTATCCGATCCTTTAATGTGTTTAACAATTAGATTGTAGGGTTGTAAAAAGAGAATCAGCCGCATTAAGTGCTGACTCGGCGACTGTAAAGAATGCAAAAACGTTACAGGATTATGATCAGAAAACACTTCTACGGGCATTCCTCCCCCTACATACACATCAAAGAACTGGAGTGCCCAAATTAAAGATAAAGCCTCTTGCTCAATCACAGAGTAGTTTTTCTGATAAGTATTAAACTTACGAGAAAAGAAGCTTACAGGATAATCCAAACCATCCTCCCCTGTCTGTAATAAGACTGCTCCAGCACCAACCTGGCTGGGATCCACCTGTAACTTAAATGGTATATCCAGCCTCGGGGCAGCTAGAACAGGAGCAGTGGTCAATAGTAATTTAACATTTTCAAAAGCTCTCTGTTAATTCTCGCTCCAGTCAAATTTCACTGAGTTCTTAAGTCAGTCATTGGAGAAACCACGGTTGAAAAGTTTGAACAGAAACCCCGGTAATAACCAACCATCCCCAAGAAACGCATGAGTTCTTTCTTGGTAGACGGAGAAGGAAACTGCTGAATGGCAAGAACTTTGGCCTGAACTGGGCGCATTTTACCTTGGCCAACCTCTTTCCCCAAATATCTTACCGTAGCCTTCGCAAACTCACACTTCGCCAAGTTAACTGTAAGACATGCCTCAGTCAACCGAGTTAAAAGAGCTCACAAACGAACTAAATGTTGTTCCCAGGTATCACTGAAAACAATAACATCATCTAAATACACTGCACACCCTTCCAGCCCAAATACCACTCGATTCATCAATCTCTGGAAGGTGGCAGGTGCATTTCGCAAACTGAAACTCATAATGGAGTACGAGTATAATCCAGACGATGTAATAAAGGAGGTTACTTCTCTAGCTCTAGGAGTTAACGGCACTTGCCAATACCCCTTAATAAGATCTAGCTTGCTCACAAAATTAGCTGTACCCACCTGATCTACACAATCCTCCATTCGAGGAAGTGGAAAAACACCAGGCTTAGTGATGGCGTTTAGCTTGCGATAGTCAGTACAAAATCTATACGTTGAATCTGCTTTCCTTACTAACAAGCAAGGTGAAGCCCAACTGGAGCACGATGGAAAAGCTATTCCGTTCTCAAGCATATATTGAATTTCAGATTCCAATGCTTCTCTCTTACTGACTGGAGCCCTATAGAAACGTTTATGAATAGGTTATGCCTCGCCCACATCAACATCATGCTCTACCAGATGGGTACGAGTGGGTATATCTGAAAACAAGCCAGAAAACTCCCATAACATCTGGGTTAGATCTTTATTCTGAACCTCTGTCAAATGTGAAAACAGAGCATCTAAATTCCGAAGCGTCTCAGAATTCTTTAATCGAGGCAGCAAAACACAGTCTTCAGGAACAACTGTATCCTCTTTAACTATCTCCTCCTCCCTCAACAAAAGGTTGGTGAGACTCAAAAGAAGCAGTAACAACGGGAGCAACTGAGTTAGTTGGTTGAACCTCAGAATGCCGAGAACGATAAGCCTTAAGCAAATTTGCATGGAAACACTGCTTAGATTTGCGCCTATCGGGAGTTACAACTTGATAATTTTCGTCAGACAGTTTCCGAAGAACAGTATACGGCCCAGTAAACTTAGCACAAAACGTAGATCCAGAAGATGGCAACAAAATTAACACCTGATCACCTGGTGTGAAGACATGCTTCAGCATGCTTCAGCATGCTTATCAAAGCGATTCTTCATCTTCTCTTGCGCAACAGCAAGATTCTTCTGTGCACTCAATCCAGCTAAGAACAAACGTCGACGAAAACCATTCACATACTCACATCCCCCTCACCTAGTCCCTCACGCAAAACAGAAAGAGGTCCACGTACACGATGACCGAAAACCAAATCATTTGGGCTAAATCCCAAGCTCTCTTGCTGTACTTCCCTAGCAGCAAGTAATAGCCAGGGTAAACCCTCCTCCCAGTCACGGTTTAGCTCCACACAGTAAGCGCGCAAAAGCGACTTCAAAGTCTGGTGAAACCTTTCGATCGCACCCTGACTTTGAGGATGATATACGCTCGACTGACTGTGTTTCACTTTAAGTACTTTCAGAACTTCAGCAAACATACGAGACGTAAAATTAGTACCGTTATCACTTTGAATAACCTTCGGTATCCCAAAAATAGATATGAACTGGGTTAACGCCTTGACAACCGCTTTGGTGGTAATTCTTCGTATAGCATAAGCTGCTGGATAGCGAGTTGCCTGACACATAACGGTCAACAGATATGCATTCCCTGATTTATATGCAGGCAGTGGTCCCACACAATCAATTATTAAGTGCTCAAATGGTTTACTTGTAGCAACTATGGGACTCAAAGGCACTGGTTTCAACAGCTGATTTGGCTTTCCTGTTACCTGGCAAGTGTGACACGTTCTGATAAAGGACGCAATATCCTTTTTCACACGGGGCCAGTAAAACTGTCGTAAAATTCGGTCACAGGTCTTTTTTACTCCTAAATGTCCAGCAACTTCACCATGTGCATGTTGTAATACTATGTCTCGAAATTGTTTCGGCACCACCACTTGAATTACACACTCCTCCAGTAAAAACTTTTTACAGGGAACGTACTTCCTTAGAAGCACCTCAAACTCTCAGAGTTTGGCAACGACACACAACCCTCCGTAATAAACGGTACAAAGCTCTTCATGGCTACCAATTTAGAGTCACATACTTCCTCCCCCACCTCTATGGAGGCACCCTGCTTAAAGTCATTGGCAGTTCCAGTAACCTCAGTCACAAACACAGGATTAATATGTGATTTACTTTTTCCCAACTTCCACTTAGCAGCTAACACTGGGCATTTATTTTTCCAATGTCCCAGATTAAAACAATAATTACACACCAAGTCTCTGTCAGATCTCCTCCGACCACTGTTCTCTGATTTTGAAGTAAACATTTGTTCAAATTTCTTTACCCCAACCCGGTTAAAGTTACCACTCTGTTGACTTGATCCGTCTTCTTTGTATAACTTTCTATGCGTTAACACATAATCATCTGCCAACACGGCAGCTTCCATTGCGTCTTTTGGCTTTTTTTCATCTATATATACAGCAATGTCATCGGGCACAATATTTTTAAATTGTTCTAAAATGACCAAATCGCGCAGCTTTTCAAAGTCATCAACAGCGGATGCAACACACCAACGATCAAAATAAGAAACCAGATCTCTTACCACCTCAGAGTGAGTCTGACGCTCACCTTTTCTCCAGCTTCGAAATCGCTGGCGATAGGCTTCAGGAACCAGTTCGTAGGCCTTCAAAATAGCAACTTTTACCTTGTCATAATCCCTTCTGTCCTCCATTGTGAGCGCTGCATATGCCTCCTGTGCCTTGCCTGTGATTACCGTTTGAAGCATGACAATTCAGATAGACCTCGGCCAATTTCGTTCTTCTGCCATAGTCTCGAACAGAGAAAAAAACACATCAGGGTCATGATCATTAAATTTGGGAAGCAGTCTTAGATTGCTTGCCAAATCAAATTTTTCAGATAAACCTAAACCTCCTTCCCCAACATCTGACATTCTCCCTTCCTTTACCAATCTCAATCACTCCACCTGCAGCTCATGATCTCGTACAGACTTCTCAGCGTCTATTTTAATTTGTTCAAAATCAAGCTTGCTTTGTCTGATCACCTTCTCATTTCTCAATCTTTCAATCTCCAATTCATAATGTTTGGTTTCTTTAAACAACTCTTTATCGTGAAGCTGCTGCATTTGTAAAATCTCTTTTTTTTCCTCAAAAGATAACCCGGAGAAAATGTCTAAAGAACCTTTTACGTCAACGTCACGTTTTCTCTGCGAAGAAGCCACCATGATGCCATTTTCACATAACCAATCTTCATGCAGCTTCCAAGAGCAAAGCGACATTAAACACCAATATACCGATGGTTTAAAAATTGAACAAACAGCTCAATCAGAAACCACGGTGGTGTACTTCACCCAGAAGCCTGCACAAAAATAAAAAAGGCAAAATAACAAAAAGTCCGCTCTTGAAAGTCCACAATCCAACCATCCCAACGGAGATGGATCAAAGGGCGGCGGTGATCTCTCATATCCCTCACATCTCATGAGTTCTCCGAGCCGAAAAGAGTCCGAATGTACAGCGCAGACAAAACCAGCACAAGCTCAGCCCCCAACTCGCTCTCCTCTGTCACAGTCTTTTATAGAGCTCATGATTATGTTCAGGTGTACAACCACTCACTTCAGCCAATCACCTGCAACTCAAGAGACAACGAGTTAATTACTGAACTCGTCACACACCCCCCTTTAAAAGAGATCCGTTACAAACCGGATCAAAAAACAAAACAAAAACCCAGCACCATAACATTAGAAATCATTTCAACACTCATTGTTGTACCACCCCCGATCACAGTACAACCATGATTTTCACAATTCCTTCCATTCTCCCACACTGCCCCACCTTGCCACCAGCAATCTGGATCCTGAAAGCAAATTAAGGCGACAAGAGAGCACAGAGAAACAGAAACAACTGTATAACCATTGCACTTAATTGATTAGATCAGGAGCACGGGACAATGCATCTGCCACTACGTTATCCGATCCTTTAATGTGCTACCGTATATAGACCTCCAGGGCCTTACGCCAATTTCCTAAAAGAGTTAGCTGACTTTCTATCAGCTCTTTTGGTCAACGTCGATAAAGCATTAATTGTTGGAGATTTTAACATACACGTAGATAATTTAAATGATGCGTTAGGGGCTGCGTTTACAGATTTATTAAACTCCTTCGGGGTCAAGCAAAACGTCACCGGACCAACTCATCGTCTTAATCATACACTCGATTTAATTGTATCATATGGAACCGATCCAACCGATATAGATATCATTCCACAAAGTGATGATGTCACTGATCACTACTTGGTAACTTGCATATTACGCACTGCTGTAATATGTCATGCTGCGCCACGTTATCGACCAGGTAGAACAATTCGTCCATCCACCATAGATCATTTCTCAAATAGCTTATCTGATCTGTCTCAGCTGCTGCCTGAACCCAAACAAACAGATGAACTAGACGAACTAACTAGCACTATGAGCACCATTCTCTCTAGAACATTGGATATTGTTGCACCCATTAGATTAAAAAAGGTCAGAGAAAAAAGTATAGCACCATGGTACAATAATACTACGTATGTTTTAAAGAAAGAAACCTGTAATTTAGAGCGTAAATGGAAAAAAACTAATTTAGAGGTCTTTAGAATCGCGTGGAAAGACAGTATGTCACTTTATAAAAAGGCACTTAAAACGGCCAGGGCTGAGCACCTCAGCAAATTAATAGAAAACAACCGAAATAATCCAAGGTTTTTATTTAATACCGTGGCTAGACTAACAAATAAACAGACGTCGTCTGAACAAAATACCTCGTTACAGTTTAGTAGTAATGATTTCATGAACTTCTTGACCGAGAAAATTGAAAGCATCAGAATCAAAATCGTAAACGTTCGATCTTTGCTCGCGCCTTATAATTCGGCCGCAATTATCACCCCGCAAGAACAATTACAATGCTTTACAACCATAGAACAAAAAGAGTTAAATAAACTTATCACTTCATCTAAAACAACAACATGTTTATTAGATCCTATACCAACTGAACTACTGAAAGAAGTGTTACCTATAGTGGAAGAGCCTCTTCTCAATATTATTAACTCATCTTTATCTTTAGGTCATGTTCCAAGAACGTTCAAGCTGGCAGTTATAAAACCTCTTATTAAGAAACCACAATTAGATCCAAATAACCTAGCAAATTACAGACCCATTTCGAATCTTCCATTTGTCAAAAATATTAGAAAAAGTTGTCCGCTCAACTCTGCTCTTTCTTGCAAGAAAACGACATCTATGAAAAGTTTCAGTCTGGATTCAGGCCACATCATAGCACTGAAACTGCGCTTGTTAGAATCACAAATGATTTACTTTTAGCTTCGGACCAAGGCTGTATCTCAGTACTAGTTTTACTTGATCTTAGTGCTGCGTTCGACACTTTAGATCACACAGTACTCTTAGATCGACTACAAAATTACACTGGTGTTCAAGGACAAGCATTAAGCTGGTTCAGGTCATACTTATCTGACCGCTACCATTTCGTCTACTTAAATGGAGAAAAATCGATTATAACTTCGGCAAACTATGGAGTGCCGCAGGGATCTGTGTTAGGCCCTTTATTATTCTCAATATATATGCTGCCACTTGGTAATATTCTAAGGGAACATGGAATTAGTTTCCATTGTTATGCTGATGACACTCAAATATATATTTCATCACGGCCAGATGAATACGCTAAATTATCCAAATTGACAGATTGTGTTAAAGATATAAAAGATTGGATGACGCGTAATTTTTTTTATTAAATCCAGACAAGACAGAGGTAATACTTATCGGTTCTAAAAACCGTCCACAAAACCTTTCACAGCACGACTTTAACATAGTAGGATGCCCTGTTACTTTATCCGCTACAGTAAAAGACCTGGGTGTTACTATAGACTGCAACCTGTCTTTTGAAAAGCATATTTCATATGTTACAAAAACTGCCTTTTTCCACCTTAAAAACATTGCTAAGCTACGTAATATGCTATCAGTCTCTGATGCAGAAAAGTTAGTTCATGCATTCATGACCTCGAGACTAGATTACTGTAATGCTTTATTAGCTGGTTGTCCTGCATCTTCAATAAACAAGCTACAGTTAGTCCAAAATGCAGCCGCTAGAGTTCTTACTAGATCGAGAAAATATGATCATATAACACCGATTTTATCATCACTTCATTGGTTACCTATAAAGTTCCGTATTAAATACAAGGTATTGCTTTTGACTTATAAAGCTCTAAATGGTTTAGCTCCAGTCTATTTAACGGATCTTCTATCGCCTTACAATCCATCGCGCTCTTTAAGATCACTAAATTCGAGGCTTCTGGTCATTCCTAGGATATCCAGATCCACCAAAGGAGGCAGAGCATTTTCACATTTAGCTCCGAAGCTCTGGAATAGCCTTCCTGATATTGTTCGTAGCTCAGACTCGCTCTCCCAGTTTAAAACTAGACTGAAGACGCATCTATTTAGCCAGGCATTCATATAAATTTTTTATCTTAGTTACTGTAAATTCGGCCTCTAGTTCATAAACGCCAGAGGAGAACTGGCCCCCGACTTAGCCTGGGTTCTCCCAAGGTTTTTTTTCTCCATTGGGTCATCTGATGGGGTGTTAGGACACCATTAGGTCACTGGATGGAGTTTTTCGGTTCCTTGCCACTGTTGCCTTTGGCTTGCTCAGTTGGGGATATTCAAATTAATTAACCAATCATACCATTGATCAGCTCTACCAAACTTGGATGTCTTTTTTCCAGTAATAAACAAACATTAAGTTGTTTTGATTGATACTGTGAAGCAGCTTTGATACAATCTGTATTGTGAAAAGCGCTATATAAATTTGACTTGACTTGACTTATGTACAACATAGGGATGGGCATGATTAATTGACGATCGATTATTGATCATTAAGAATTTTGTCGATCACGTTAATTTGTTATTGATTATCATTAAACTAATGCTGCTGCGTTGCGTAGTGTGAGTGGAAAGTGACCGTGTTCCCCAGGCTGGTCAAGTTAGCGCGGAGGTTCCTGTGCATCCCGGCAACGTCAGTACCCTCAGAGCGGGTGTTTTCAGCGGCTGGACTGAAGCCTCGTTTACACTCGACGCGTCCGCAAGAGCGCGAAGGTGAGCGCGGCAAAAATGACGTCATTGCGGTATTCAGTGTTTCACAGGCGAGCGCGTCGAGTCTAAATGCCTAGTCCGTTTGGGGAGGTGCGCGCGCAGTCTGCGGAGACTCGCACTGCAGAGCCAGGCAAAAGTGTAAACGAGGCTTGACGGTCAGGTTGCGGTCGCGTCTGACCCCAGATCATGTCATCAACATGCTTATCTTTCTCAACAAAAATCAGTAGACTGGTGTAGAAGTTGTATGTGAGTTACTAGTTATTTTTATGAGGCTTTGTTAAGTAGCCTAGCCTAATTGATTGTTACAGTAGGTAGGCTAATCTCTCTCACCCTCTTTCTCGACTCCGTTCTTGGATAGTTTTGAGTTACATTTTGACAAAACCTGTCAGATCTAAGTATTATTATGTTTTTGGTTAAGTTCTTGTTTAACATGATTTTTTCTATTATTTTGGAACAAACGAGGGTCTCTGTTTAAGAACGCCAACTCGCAGCTGCAGGTTCCGTTGCTTTCGAGCACCGCAGCGCATATATCTTCAAGTTTAGCCTAACCGAACGTCCAGTTTTACTGCCACAAGTTGATCATCTTGTAATAAAGATCTAATCGAGGAAAAACACGCTGTATTTTTGTATTTTCATTGCATTTTTAATTTATAAAAAGTTAAATATATAATGAATTTGAATATAAAAATATTAATGATTAATCGATAGTCGATCGTTAATTCTCCCGACGATCGACTAAGAAAATTTAATCGAATGCCCATCCCTAGTACAACATCACTAACCATGTAGGTTACAGCCGCAGTGGCAGAAACGTAGGAGGATGGTATGCGTGGCTTTATTCTGTGCTGTCGTCTCAGCTGGTTTCAAAACATGTCTCCGTTGTATTCTGTTTGTCCGGAACTTTCCAACACCACAACCTTTTTTCTGCAGCGACTTTCAGCATGTTTCATATAACAACTACTCTCCCGTGTAGGGTTGTAATGGTATGAGATTTTTACAGTATGATAACGTCTCAGAAAATATCACGGTTTACAGTATTAATCAATTATTAAATAAACGGTATTATTAAATTATGGTTAGTATTATTATCATCAGTTAAAATGACAGTTAACTTAAAGAAAACTGTTTTTTTTGGGGTTGAACAAATGCTTTTATTATAACAAACTTGAAACCATTTGTTTGTTTTGTTTATTAAAATTTCAATAGAACATGTCTAATCAATTAAATTCAATAATTGATAATGAATTAGATTAACAACTCATTTTTAACATTAATAATTTATAAACAATTTTAAGAATAATATAGTCCTATGAAATGTATATTATTCAGAAAATGAATGTTTCTTTTTATGATTTAATCCAAATAATATTATCAAAAACGGTGGCAATCAAATGAAAATTTAAACTTGTGTCCTTTTATTTTTTTGGGGAAGAGCTGGAAAAAACAGATTTACTAAATTAAACCATGGACAAAAAATATATGCCTTAATTAATGTTTAAATAAATTTTATTATTATTGTTGTTATTATTATTTTGAGAGGTACGTTCTATTGTATGCCTACAATAGTAATATATTTCCGTCATAATTTCTCCTAGTTAAACCAAACTTTTATTTTGACGGGTTGTAGTGAAGACCTGTTTCAAAGTGTAAGCCTATTTGACAATGGTTTTTCTCAAATAAAACGATGAAAATGCTCATTAGGCGTTCTCTCAGAGCAGCTGTGGAAATGTTAATGTATTCATCATGTACTCAAATTGTTTGTGAGACGCTGAAAACACCACGCGTACTTGAGTATGTAGTAGACAAAGCGGAGCAGCTCATTCACGCCGATTCACAGAAACGCAGAACAAGCAGGTTATATATTTACATAGCAGTATTTTTGCGCTTAAATATTCACAGACCATGTCGCGATTGGATTTATTGCACAGTTCTAATTTCCATGTATTCATCCATCCATCATTTTGCGTGTTTTACGTGACATCTTCTGCGTTATGTAAATTCCATTTTCATGACTGGATTCCGGGATTCCCTCTGCATCACGTAAATCATTCGGCCTTACGTTATAATCGGGACATACCTTTATCTTTTTTACATCCAAAGTAATTCCATACTGGCCATAATTCGCTTCATAAAAATTCGAGGGCGCTTCGCTTTCAGCTTCAGCTGGGTCTGCGTCACCTTTGTTGCGTGTTTGTTCTCCCACCCTTCAATCAATGCAGTAGTTTCCGGAGTGTGTTTTTTTTTTTTTTTTCTCCGTAACGAATATGATTTCAAATGTAGCGAAGTACAATACTTCAAACAAAACGTACTTAAGTAAAAGTAAAATTACAGATTTTAAAAACTACTTAAAGTAGAAGTACATAAAAAAACGACTCAATTACGTAACGCGAGTAAATGTAATTCGTTACTTTCCACCTCTGTGCTATAAATATAACAATCCTTTTGTTAGGTCAACAAAAGCCATGTAAAGCGGTTGCCGCTGCTCTCGTGACTTCTCTTGTAGTTGACGGACAGCAAAGATCATATCAGTGGTTGATCGCTGTGGTCGGAACCCACACTGCGATTCTGGATATGCCTCTTCAGCAATTTCCTGCTAACGTTTTAGTAGGATACGAGCAAGAACTTTGCCAGTGACAGACTGCAATGAAATACCTCGATAATTGTTAGTCACCACGATCGCCTTTGTTTTTATAAAGAGTGGTGATCGTTGCATCTTTGAAATCTTGTGGTACTTGTTTGGCATGCCAGCATTTCAGAATGAGTTGATGAAGATGACTGGCTAATGGGATTAGACCCACTTGTAGCAGCTCACTTGGTATTTCATCTGCACCTGGTGCCTTTCCTTTATTCATACTTTCAATGGTGGATAACACCTCAGCAATGTCAGGTTCATCATCAAGGTGATTATGGATTTGAGATTGAGGGAGGTTTAAGAGATTTTGACGGCAAGCGTTTCCCTCTGTTCCATATAGCTCGTTGTAATGCTCTATCTATCTTTTAAGCTTCTCCATCTGATCATCTATAGTAGATCCGTCTTTCTTCTTTAACACACTACAGGTTTGAGATGTCGGTCCTGTTGCAGTCTTGATGGCTTGATGGCTAGATTTCCAGAGTCTCTAGCTGTTTCTATTCTAGAACAGAGGGAATTCCAGAATACCTGGACACACTTCCGGACAGTTGCCTGGGCAGTTGATCTGGCTGCGCGATAGTTTTCCTGAGCTTGACGAGTGGGTCTTGACTTCAAACGAGCTAGTGCTTCCCTCTTTTCCTCTAACATAGGTTGGATTGTGTCAATGGATGATTTGTACCAGTCTGGATCTTGATGTTTTCTTCTTCCGAAAGTCTTAACCGCCGCGTCATGTACAGTATTTCTCAGCGAGTCCCAGTATGAATCAGGGTCAGATTCTTTATCTATGGACTTCAGGCCTTCCTCGAGTTTCTTACAGTACTCTTTGAGAACAGGTATGCATATTTTTGTTACATCAATTTTCTTGGAATGTTTAAACTGGCTATAGTAGGGCCTTGGCTGCAGCTGCATTGTAGACACAACTAGACTGTGGTCTGTGTCACAGTGTGCACTATGGTAGGTGCGTGTGTTGAGCACCTCCTTTCTCTGCTTCTGTCTTACTATGATAAAGTCCAGCTGATGCCATGAATTTGATCTTGGGTGACACCATGTCATTTTACGATGTCTCTTCGCTGGAAAGATGGTATTTGTGATACACAGATTATTTCTACAGCAGAGCTCTAATAAACGTTGACCATTTTCGTTCATTCGACCAACACCAAACTTCCCGATACAGTCAGGCCAGGCTTGATGGTCATCTCCAACTCGAGCATTTAAGTCTCCTAAGAGCACAACACGTTCAGAGTCGGACGAGGGGTCCAAAGCACTCTCAAGGTCGTAATAGAAGTGATCCTTGACAGTAGGGTCAGCAGCCAGCGTCGGAGCATTAGCAGAGATGATTTTGATGGTACCCTGTCGTGTATTGAGCTTCATGACTGAGATTCTGTCACTAACAGCAACTGGTGTCTGTATGCTGTTAACTATGGTATTTTGACAGCAAAACCTGTGCCATAGAGACGTGGTTCATCAGCAGGCTTTCCAAACCAGAAGAAAGTGAAATTCCTCTCCTTGATGGTACCTGCACCCGCAAGTCGGGTTTCCTGCAGGGCAGCAATATGCACATTTCGCCTGGAAAGTTCAGTGTCAATGACAGCTGTTTTCCTAGCGCATGTTGTCTCAGGGTCAAGGTCGTTGTCAGTGGGCATTCCGGTCATCATCGTTCGGACGTTCCAGGTAGAAAATAGTAGTTTTGTTGTTTGAGGTGATTGTTTCAAACTAATCAGACCACCTCGTCTGATTGTTCGTTGGTGAGTGGAGCACCTTATTGGCCGGGGGCTGCCCAGCTTCAGCGGGCGGTAGCTTCCATGAGGTTTGAGAACCCCTCCCACTCTAGAACGAGGTCCCTGGCGCCTGAATGTTCTCACCATCATTCAGACTTAAAACCGGTAACTACCTTGTTCTGGGTATTGTTTTCTGTAAGATTGAGTTACAGGCGCAGGTTTCCTCGCGGAATCATGTTGACGATTCAAGTTTGGTCCCTGTGAACTTGCCAAGTGCTTCACCAAGTGCATTCCAAACCATTCCCTCAAAGTGGGGACTGGAGTAGCAAGGCACATGCGCGTGAAGAGAGCAATGAGTTCCTCATTATCTTCACCTGGGAATGTTCCCATGACAACGCAGCACAGTATCCATCAGCTGATAAGCTGTTCTTACGACAGAAATTTCTTATTATTGCTGGTAACATAACAGTTGCAAATAAATGCACATTTTATATCAAAAGTTTTTTTAATTATGCGTGTTATATATATATATATATTAGGGCTGGGCAAGTTAACGCGTTATCGCGTTAACGCATTTATTAATTAATGCCGACAATTTTTTTTATCGCACGTTAACGCAGTTTTTTTTTTATTATTATTATTTTGAAAGTCCGTTGCTCACTGGCTCTGAATACACATAGGCCTACAGTCAAACCATGATCACAGGAGGGGTGGGATGTTGGTCAGCCAGCAAATAACCCACCCAAACAAACAGTGGAGAGAGGCAGGTTCTCTCTGGTGAACAGTTAAAGGGTTGCGCTCCGCGAGTGAATGACAGGCGCTCTATGGATAGTACCTATAAAACCTGTAGATAATAACTATTTAGATTCTGGAAACTCACTAACAGCAAGCCGAGGATCAGTCTCTCTTCTAATGATTTGTGCTGCGCGTCCTTTATAAAAAGTTATAGACCATTCAACTTCGGCAACGCGCGGGCGCGTGCCTGAGGCGAGCATGACCGCAACAGTTTCACAGGAACGCACCCGCTTGTCGCTGCACCTTGTGCTCGACCACTTCACCTCACTCTTGGCTGATTTATACTTCTGCGTCGGACTTACGCCGAAGACAATACGCTATAGTCTACGCGTTGGTTTTCATTTATATCTCTGCGTCGTTGTCCGCGTTGACGCGCAATTACACATGCAGAGGGAGCATGTGAAACCCGAGGAGCGGTTGTAGCAATCACAGTGCTTGCGGTACGCGTGGAATTGACGTTACATTTTTGGAGAGGTGCACGTCAGGGTACGCCGAAGTGTACGCGCGCTACACAGCAACAGCGTGAGTATAAAGTATAAATTGTTTTTTTTACTCTGTTTAATGGAATCTTACGTGGGAAACCATGGCATGACCAAACCTAAGCTACTATAAGTAACGTTGGTCAACTTATATAGTAGTGATCATGACCTCTGACTACTACATAGACTGTTTCTGCTGCTCCCTGATAAAAGATACCTGTTGATACCTGTTCAGAAAAAAAACAAGAAAACTGGACTCGTTTTAACAAACTAGATAAAAGGTAATGCCCTGGCAGTAGCAAATAGCTTTGTTTAAATATTTGATTTGATTACATTAATGTTTAAGATGATATTTGAGATTACTGTGTAAAGGGAATACTGCTGGTATAAAAGCACCTTATTTGTTTAAAGTTATTGCACTTTTGTGTATATAGCAGTACATTTAAATCAAAAGTGCGCAATACACTACTTTAGAAGTCATTATTCAATTTTGCGCATAACAATGCGATTAATCGCAAGAAAACAATGCGATTAATCGCGACTAAAAATTTTGATCGTTGCCCAACACTAATATATATATGTATATGTGTAGTGAGTATTTCTCCGTTTTCAACTTTAAAACTTGCCATCCTATCTTTCGACCCTGCATTAACCTGACACATTTCTTACCTATGAAACTTATTTAAACATAACATGACAAAAATGTGTGAAATATATCACAAACAAAAAACAACATGAATTGCTCTGTTTGTAAATTAACTCAAACTCTCCTGCCATCCACTTACCTTTGAAATGAAACACGAGTATTCACTGGGTCACATGACATAAATGGTCACTTCAAAGAAGTAAATTTATCATTGCATGTACTCTTCGCTAACGGCCTTGTGGAATGGCCCTTCGCCAAGGGATTCAGTATTTCACTTTCGTTTTGGAACACCCCTACAAATGCCGTCCCCTCGCAAAAACCAAGCATAATTAGTAATGGCGTGGTTTGTAGTACTGCGGGACTCGGTCGGACACACTTGGGCTGAATCCGAAATCTTCCCCTAAACCCTCAAATAGGGCGTTATTTGAAGGGACAGTCATTTGTAGTGGTGTACGAAACCATAGTGGACATTATTGAGTGGACTTATGCAATCCCACATTGCACAGCAATAATGAGTGTGCAACCGGTGTACGCTCAATGGCTGTCCGAATTTGCTCACTCGTTTTCATTCACTCCTTCAAGTGAAAAGTATCAGTGGACTAATGTAGGGAATAGTAATGAGGCTTTAGGGGGCGATTTCAGATTCAGCCTTTGAGAAAAGTCAAATGTGTGTGCATGGAGGGTGGGTGAAAAGAAATCTGATTGGCAAGAAAGTTAATCTTTAAAACTAGGCTCAAACTCAGACAGCAGCATAGTATCGGCCCAGATCCAGCCCACATCTGGTACACGTGGAGTCTACATGTACCAGATTTTGCCTGGATGTGGGCCGACACCATGTTGCTGTCTAGGAAATGAGTGAACAATCTCTAAAATAGCTAAACTTGATTGAAACATTTGCAAAAAGGCCTACAACTATGGAGTAGGGATGGAGAAATGAAGCCTCTTAAATCTTTGAAGCATTTCTCTGATTCTTTCTAAAGATTCAAAGCGCCAAGCGTGTCGAAAACAGTGCCATCTTGTGGCAGGTAAAATTTACAGCAGCCATAAACCTGAGTGCGCAGATAAAACCTATGTTTTATCTGTTAAAGGACAGTTCACCCAAAAATGAAAATTCTGTCAGTAATTACTCACCCTCATGTTGTTCCAAGTATTCTTGTCGTTTGATAAACTTAAGATTGAGCCACTGTAGTCACTTGGACTATTTTAACGATGTCTTTAATAACTTTTCGGGGAACAAGTTTCAATCCCTTAGAAGCCTATGGAGGAGTGATCCAGCTCTCAGATTTAATCAAAAATATCTTAATTTGTGTTCCGAAGATGAACGAAGGTCTTATGGGGTTGGAGCAACATGAGGGTGAGTAAATACTGACAGAATTTTCATTTTTGGGTGAACTATCCCTTTAAGCACAAATAAAAGCCTGGCACCAATAAATGCATTTAGTTTTCTGATAATATAATTCACATATTAAGGTGTAGCAATAAATAAAATGCAACAAAAACAATTATAATAATACTTGTAATAATCCCAACAGAGTTGTTTGAGGGAAATAAATGTTGCTCCAATTAATTTTTTTATACTGTTAATATGGCAGAATATAAGATTATGAAATATAGGCTATATTTTTAAATATAAAAATGTTAGTAAATGGGCTTAAAGTTAGTAAACTTCCATAAACCCATAGAATAGTGGTTTGGGTTCAAACATTCCTACATGCAAAGTGAAACATTCATGTGATGAAAATAATAGGGCAAATAGGCGAGCTCTTGGACAAAGCTGCTCAGTAAGAGACTGGAGTAATGTAAATGATCTGTCTACACAAGCACATCAGAATGCTCCGTTACGTGCATCAGATTTTCTAAGTGCATGTAGGAAAGATACAGTCGATTTGTACAGCACTAGATCGTTCCCACCAAGACACAATAGAGCGCAACAAGTATGGTATCAAGGCAATAATTGGAGAATTTGGCCATTTCTAATTATTCGGGTGGGGGGGGGATGCATCTCTCATTGTCTATGGTGGTTACAGCCCTAAGTTTAAGCATTTTAACGTACACTTGCATGCAAAAACCAGGAAACACAAATGTAATCTGAATTTGCAGGCGGGTTTCAAACGCATTGATCGATATGCTTGCATAGACTTCAAAAACACATTTGAGGAACTTCGAGTGGTTAAAATTAATTTGAACAATGTCAGGGTCTGAATCTGGCTCGAATTGGTTTACAATTGACACATTCATATTTACACTAGAGAAGAACTTGCAGTTATGTAGGGGCGGGACATTTCCCGACCACGTGCTACGCACTGCCAATCACAACCCCCTGGGCCAGCTAACAAATTACACCCCAAAAACAAAATCAAGACTTCATAAAAGGGCATAATAGGACCCCTTTAAAATATGTCAGTGCCATTTCTGTCTCAAGATGCACACGAGTAATATATTTATTTTTTTTCAAAGGCATGATTATAAAAGCTACTTAAATATCCTAATTGAACTAAGGCCTCATCCTGGCTTAATCTAAGCCCTGTTTGTGAAACCAGGCCAAAGAGTGTGGTTGTCCTATATACATACAGTTTAACAGTTATGGTGCTATTAAGTGACTTAAACTGTAATAAGGCCATACTGCTCATCTCCAAGTCATTCCCTGTGTGACTTTCTCGATGTCTGCACACCTTTTGCATTTCGTTTGGTCACACCACAGATGTCAAAAAGTGGTTTTGGTCTATATAGCCAATTTTGCCCTTCATGACAACTGTGAGGGGGGTGAATTTTCATTCATCCATTTAAATTATATTGAGCATTAGTTCTGCATAATTAAGGGCGTGGCCACTTGAGTGACAAGTGGATTGCTGCTGCTGTCACTACTAGCCGTTTGTCTGCAGTCTGTTAGCCGTCACGTCACCTCAGCTAATCCCACCTGTTTGCCCATCTTCGGTTTATTACAACACCTTTGGTCTTCAAAATCCTCTTCAGAAACCTACGGGTGATGTCACGGACACTACGTCTTTTTTTTTTTTTTTTACAGTCTATGGTTTTAACAGGAATATACAGATAAATAACCAATAATACTACACTTTTTAGGCAAACATTCTGGAATCAAACTTATTAATAGGCATACTGCACATACAAATTAAAAAGTTAAAGCTGCAGTCTGTAGTTTTTCTTCTTTGACGCCATCTCTGCAATCTGCAATTGCAGTTATTCGAGGAATTATCAACTTTGCGAGGGTTGTGCCTCGGCATGGCACTGCGCGGATGAATCCAATGTTTTGAGGAGAATGTGCGGCTGTCAGTCACCGCGCGGTGTGGATACTGTCATTCAGAATCACAGATTCTACTTTTTGGAAGTATGACCAACATAAGAATTTTCACCGGAAAATGTCATCTGAACAAGTAAACAAGCCGATGAATAGAAAGTTCTATTGCAATTATTTGAAATAGAATCTTTTGAACATTATAAATGTCTTTAACTTTTGATCAATTTAATCCATCCTGGCTGAATAAAACTATTGATTTATTTTATCCCCCCCCCCCCCCCAAAAATAAAATCTTACTGACCCCAAACTTTTGAAAGACAGTGTATAATGTTACAAAAGCTTTCTATTTCAGATAAATGCTGTTATTTTGAACTTTCTATAGAGATCGCTAAGACATGTGACCAACTGGGCGGCAACGTCATCAGAACGCAAAGAATTATGGGTATGTTTGGCCCGTTTACATGGGCTGGCATAGCAGGCCAGTGTTCTGGCATGAGAAAAAAAAAATAGCGTGAAAAACAGAATATAATCCTACAAAATGCAGCGGGTTAAAGAAAACATTGTCGGACCATACCAGAAAACTGTCGTCCGTTCAAAAGTATGCTAAAGTTTTAAGCACCACACTCCTCGCTCTCTCTCGTCTATCTGCATGCAGTCACAATTCATGTCAACTGAGTGTGAGTGAATAAAAACATACTCCGTCATTTTGTTCATAGAGGTTATTCAAACTGCAAAGTGTTTACTTATATTTGTGTAACTTACACTCACAATAAAACACAACATTGCGTTTTTGTCACACTCTAAACTCTTGTCAAGCTGTAACCTACAACTGTCACCCAACCAAACACACAGTTTTAAAAGCAACATCCAACCCCATTTCAAAACAGTCTGTGGGTTACATCTTTTGGACATTAATCATATTGCATTGGTTTTCATTTCTTGTCTTCAGAGCAGTTACATATTCTACATTGATTAAAAAAGAAAATCAAATGTGTTTTTAATGGTAGTATTATTTTATACGAAAATCAATTATTTACCATTCAGATGAGAATAAAGTTAGGGTTAATTAAAAATAAGGAAAACAAATATATTGATCCGTTCTTAAAGGATAATTCAGGTATTTAGCACTTTGAGTCTATTTTCTATTTTGTTTTGGATGAACTAAGTTAGAGTGGTGGGTAGAATTGACGATAGGTCCTGTCTCGACTTTTTGAATCTTTTAGAATCGCCTCTGACCGCTTCAGAGTGGCTGTCTACGAGCATACACAAACATGTCCTTAAAACAACCCTTAACGTTCGTTTTCAAAACTGTGCAAGGAGGACTATTGTAGTTTATAACACAGCAGGTAGACGGCATCTTGAACACTGCGTTCTTCCCTCCATGCAATCAAGTCTAGAGCCTTCTGTTTGTGCCGTGGATTCCCAAAATGCTTTGCGTTCACCACTGGTAATAGGTCACGATGACGTCACATTAGCAATCTCTATTGTAAACCCCTCCATGTTGTTGTTTTCGGCATATTTACCAATGCAACGATACACAATGTGGACAGTTAATAATTTTAAATCCGATTTCAGTCAATGCACAATCTTATTTGTACTGACAGTGCTTTGTAGCCTTATGTCATTCATTCCCTGTGTAAAAGGCATGTCCGCACACCTCTTGCATCTTGTTTGGTCACACCACAAAGTGTCACTGTGGCCTCAAAGCTTTGCCCATGCCTATGCCAGCACTCTGAGCTTGATTGCTATGCCTGAGGTTAAAAAAAAAAAGTGTGTTCTCATGTTCTGAAAATCTGATAAGATATTAAAAATCTTTTAGTGTGGGCCAGCCTTTAGTTTGAAACCACTCTACGATTCAAAAATGCCTTTTGCTGCTTAAATGGCTAATGCATGAACAGCTAGGGCTGTCGCGGTGAAGGAATTTCCCTTGCGGTAATTTTGAGTGGCTCAATAGCGCGATATGCGGTTTTACCGCCATTTATTTATATTTATTTGTTGCTATATAAATACGTTATGATGTGGTGATGTGGCCTCAAAGCATTGCCCTTGCCTACGCCAGCACTCTGAGCTTGATCGCTATGCCTGAGGTTAAAAAAAAAAATTGTGGTCTCATATTTTGAAAATCCCATAAGATATTAAAAATCTTTTAGTGTGGGCCAGCCTTTAGTTTGAAACCACTCTACGATTCAAAAATGCCTTTTGCTGCTTAAATGGCTAATGCATGAACAGCTGGATCAGGCAAATGGAAATGGAGAATTGAGATGATAATTGGAGAAGATAATTAGGGTTATTTTAATATGAGATCTAAAGTTTGAAAACCATTTAATCGGCTACAAAATGTTCAACTCTGTCAGCCAATAGGGCCATAAGTGTAAAAAAAATCACTTTAAAGTCAAGTTTCTCTGATAATAAAGTACTCTTTTTGTGGGGTGCTTTTGAAGGATGAATAGTAGTGGACCAGCATACCCGTTAGCCTCTCTGTACGTCGGTGACCTTCATCCTGACGTCACTGAGGCCATGCTGTACCAGAAGTTTTCTCCTGCTGGTCAGATCATGTCCATTCGTGTGTGCCGTGATGTCATTACACGGAGATCCCTTGGATATGCGTACATCAACTTCCAGCAGCCTGCTGATGGTGAGGACACTCTTAGGGTTTTGCAACATTCAGAATTGAAGTAAGAATTCTTTTTAATTGCAATTTGGTTCTGGAATTTAGCAAGCAAGAACTCTGATTTGAATTAAGTAGAATTCAAGTATAATGAAAGTATACTTTTACTAATAATAAGTTACCTAAACTCTAATTACTACATTTTAAATGATCGGAGCACTTCTATAAATGGTGAATCTCACTCCCCCCTCCCCCTATATTTAAGCGGAATGTGCCCTTGACACAATGAACTATGAAGTCATCAAGGGTCGTCCAATCAGGATCATGTGGTCACAGCGAGATCCAGGTCTGAGAAAGTCTGGTGTGGGAAACATCTTCATCAAGAACATGGATGAGTCTATTGATAACAAGGCTCTCTATGACACCTTTTCTGCTTTTGGTAACATCTTGTCATGTAAGGTACATCCTTTTTCATCACTGTTTTTTTAATGATTATTAATTTCTTAAAGGCATTTTTATATGAAAGATGACTGAAATTAATCAGAAAATAAGTATCATCATTGCAACTAATGCACCAAATTTTCCCCACAGTAAAGGCTCATTCACACCAAAAACAAAAACCATAAAGATATAAACATTGGCATCCACACCAGCGGATGATAATTTTGTTTATTATAAGCATTTGCTGCAGTTTTGTCATCTGCTGTTTTTAGATACTTAAGTAGTATGGATCTTGATTGGCTGTCAATGTTTCTAACGTTCATCAACTGGGGAAAAAAATAGTTCTGAAAGTGATTCCAAAGATATTGTTTCACTGTGCCGTTATCTTTATAGTTGTGGTGTGAACTCTGCTATTCTTTTACATTTAGAATGATTTTTAGAACTATGTCTTTCTCTTTATTATTATTGTTATAGTTGTTGTCCTTGGTGTGAATGGGCATTAACAGTTTCCTATTTTTCATTCTAGGTGGTTTGTGATGAGAACGGCTCAAAGGGTTATGGGTTTGTGCACTTTGAGACCCAAGAAGCTGCCAACAGAGCCATTGACACAATGAACGGCATGCTTCTGAATGATCGCAAAGTGTAAGTATTGTCAATGGGCTTTGTGGTACATCATTCCTTTACACCAGTGGTTCTCAACTAGGGGGTCGTAGAAGTATAACCCCAATTCCAGAAAATGTAGGACATTTTGTAAAATGCATTAAAATCAAGAATCTGTGATATCGGTGTTAATTCTCTTGAACCTTTATTTAACTGACAAAAGTACAAAGAAAAAAAATCAATATTTTTACTAGTCAAATTAATTGAAATTTGTAAATATAAACAGATTTTGATGGCTGCAACAGACTCTTAAAAAAAAGTTGGGACAGAGGTTAAATAAAAGTGAAAAGATTATGAAATATCCAAGTTAAACTATTTTGAAACCGTCCACAATAAGCAGGTGAATTGGTAATAGGTGAGGGTATCATGATTGGGAATAAAAGGAACATCCACCAAAGGCTTAGTAAAGACTGAGCAATATTATATCGTTAAAGACCTAAATTCCTTGCAATCTTGCATTAAGAAATGTGATTTTTGAATTTGGACAATTCTCATGAAATTTGGCACAAAGAGGTGAGCCATGACCCATGTTTGCTTGTTTGCAAGCAATTTAACATTTCTTAATGCAAGATTGCAAGGAATTTAGGTCTTTCACCATCTACCATATATAATATTGTAAAAAGATCCAGGGAATCCAGAAAAACATCTGTTGAATGTGCGTGACCTTCGAGCCCTCAGATTTGTTCTGCAGCATTGCATGAAAATGCTACTGTTAAAAATAGCCACATGCTCAGGAGTAATTTGTAAAAACCGTTGTCACGTAACAGTCTGCCGCTGCATCAAAAAATGCAACTTGAGTCTGTTACGCAAGAAGAAAGCTATACATCAATTAAAATCAGAGATGCCGCCGAGTACTCTGTGCCCGAGCAAATCTCAGATGGTCCAAAAGACAATGGAAATGTGTGCTGTGGTCAGATGAGTCCCATGTTTCAGCTTGTTTTTGGGAAAAACGGATATCGATATCTTGGTCACAAAGACGGAAGGGACCATCTAGACTTTCATAAGCAACAGGTGCAAAAGCAAACTTCAGTCATGGAATAGAGGTGCATCCGTGTGAACAGCATGGGTGACTTGCATATGTGTGAAGGTACCATTGAGGTGGAGGCGTATATTGGGATTAGAGACATGTTCCGCCATCAAGATGACTTCTTTCATGGGAAGCAAGACCATGCCAGGCCTCATTCTGCACGTGCTACAGAGTGGTTTCTTCTACACCACACCGTAGAAGAGATGTGCTTGCCTGCAGTCCAGATCTGTCTCTTATTGAAAATGTATGGCACATCATGAAAAGGAGAATCAGACAATGATGACCACAGACTGTTGAGCTGCTGTCTTGTATCAGGTGAGTTTGGGCAAAAATTCCACTTGCAAAACTGCAACAATTAGTATCTTCAATTGCTAAATGATTAAAAAGTCCAATTAAAAGAAAAGGTGATGTGGTAAACATGTCTCTGTCCCAACTTTTTTGGAGTGTTGCAGCTGTCAAAATGAAAATAAAATTCAGTTGGTCAGTAAAAACATTAAAAACCTTTTTTGTTAAGTCACAGATTCTTTTTTTTATAGCATTTTACAATATACTTTTGTTTTAATTCAAGAAAAGGTTAGATTTACTTTTCAGAACTGTATCATGTATTTTTATTTTTCCTTAACATTTTTTTTTTACATAGACCATTGAGTTCTGTAATATAGAACATAACTTCTGGAATCACAAAATTAATTGAAGTTCATTAATGATATCAAATTACTTAACCATGTTCATTTAATATATCAATAAGAGGTTTTTGAACCAGCTGCTTTGCCATAATTACTTCTCGAATACTGGGATATCTTCGTGTATGTGGGATATACAGAATGTTTTGTTGACTGCTTTTGAGTAAAAAAAAAAGATGAAAACCACTGCTTTTTGCGGTTTCATTTGTGCTTTGAGTTTTGTCCTTGTCAGCTATCCATGGTTTCAGTTCATGCATAAACATCAGAGCTCAAAATATAAATATACCTTTATTTTAAGTGGAGAAATTAATCCTATTTACCAATTGTCTTTGTATATTTTTTTGCATTTACAGGTTTGTGGGTCATTTTAAATCTCGTAAGGAGCGTGAAGCAGAGTTGGGGGCTAAAGCCATGGAGTTCACCAATGTGTACATTAAGAACTTTGGTGAAGATGTTGACAGTGAGAAACTGAAGACCATCTTCACTGAATTTGGTAAACAATTTTATAAAGGGATTTTTTGATCACTGACTTAATAAATATAAATATATATATATATATATATATATATATATATATATATATATATATGCCACTCGGAGTAAAATTTTAGTCTTGAGTGTCAAAATTCTCAGAATTACATAATTTTAGTCTTATTCCTAATCTTTAGAATAAGTGTGATTTTCATAAAGATTCCTGTGTTAAGGTCTCAGCTCCTAAATAATTTTTTCAGAAAATATATATAATATATTGGAGTTATATGATGACAGGGATTTAATAAAATGATACAAGCTTGATTGTCAAGGTATATTCTTTTTGTAACTAAAAATCTTTAACATGTAATATCTATCACTAGGTTAATGTTTTTAAAAGCCTCTTATGCTCACCAAGGCCACATTTATTTGATTAAAAATACCACAAAAAAAACCTCCAGTAATATTGTGAAATATTATGACAATTTAAAAACTTTTTCTATTTGAATTTATTTAAAAATGTAATTCATTCCTGTGATGCAAAGCTGAATTTTCAGCATAATTTCTTCAGTGTCACATGATCCTTCAGAAATCAATATGCTGATTTGATGCTCAAAAAGCATTCATTGTTATTGTCAATCTTAAAACAGTTGTGTACAATTTTTTTTTTCAGGATTCTTTGATGAATAGAAAGTTCTATTTCATTTATTTGAAATGGAATCTTTTGTAAAATTATAAATGTTTTTACTGTAACTTTTGAACAATTTAATGCATCCTTGCTGAGTAAAAGTATTGATTTCTTTTTATTTCTTCACCCCCCTGAAAAGCAAATCTTACCTTAAACTTTTGAACGGTAGTGTATAATGTTACAAAAGCTTTTTATTTAAGATAAATGCTGTTCTTTTGAACTTTCTATTCACCAGAATCCTGAAAAAAAAGTACATAACTGTTTTCAACATTGATAATATAATAATAAAAATTAATAATAATTTTTTGAGCAGCAAATCATATTAGAATGATTTCTGAAGGATCATGTGACACTGAGGACTGGAGTAATGATGCTCAAAATTCAGCTTTGCATCACTGGAATAAATTACATTTTAAAATGTATTAAAATAGAAAAGTTAATTTTAAATTGTAATAATTCACAATATTAGTTTTTTTGTTTGTTTGTATTCTTTTAATCAAATAGATGCAGCCTTGGTGAGCATAAGAGACATTTAAAACATTTAAAAATCGTGTGTGTTTTATTAAAATTATATTAATGATTGGTGTAATGCTGCTGAGACTACCATTTTAGGTGTACTATTGGCTAATTCTGAGATTGAGGGTGGCCATTTTGGGGTTGACATCATTGCAGTCCTTAGTTCCTAACACTTAAGTGTCAATTCATTTAACACCTAAGAATTAAACTTGGCTCTTGCACAAGTTCTACTTTTTACAAAGATTTTT
Organism: Gila orcuttii; assembly: GCA_026230005.1. Taxonomy (NCBI): domain Eukaryota; kingdom Metazoa; phylum Chordata; class Actinopteri; order Cypriniformes; family Leuciscidae; genus Gila; species Gila orcuttii. Next base: position 13,310,757 of record JAPDVR010000015.1, on the reverse strand, counting down.
GTTTAAATTAAAGTCAAAGCTTAAGTCTTTTCTTTAAGAGCATTTTTGAGAATTCATATACAGGTCCTTCTCAAAAAATTAGCATATTGTGATAAAGTTCATTATTTTCCGTAATGTAATGATAAAAATTAAACTTTCATATATTTTAGATTCATTGCACACCAACTGAAATATTTCAGGTCTTTTATTGTTTTAATACTAATGATTTTGGCATACAGCTCATGAAAACCCAAAATTCCTATCTAAAAAAATTAGCATATCATGAAAAGGTTCTCTAAACGAGCTATTAACCTAATCATCTGAATCAACTAATTAACTCTAAACACCTGCAAAAGATTCCTGAGGCTTTTAAAAACTCCCTGCCTGTTTCATTACTCAAAACCGCAATCATGGGTAAGACTGCCGACCTGACTGCTGTCCAGAAGGCCATCACTGACACCCTCAAGCAAGAGGGTAAGACACAGAAAGAAATTACGGCGTGGCATGGAGGCAATCAGCCTGTGGCACTGCTGAGGTGTTATGGAGGCCCAGGATGCTTCGATAGCGGCCTTAAGCTCATCCAGAGTGTTGGGTCTTGCGTCTCTAAACTTTCTCTTCACAATATCCCACAGATTCTCTATGGGGTTCAGGTCAGGAGAGTTGGCAGGCCAATTGAGCACAGTAATACCATGGTCAGTAAACCATTTACCAGTGGTTTTGGCACTGTAAGCAGGTGCCAGGTCGTGCTGAAAAATGAAATCTTCATCTCCATCTCCATAAAGCTTTTCAGCAGATGGAAGCATGAAGTGCTCCAAAATCTCCTGATAGCAAGCTGCATTGACCCTGCCTTTGATAAAACACAGTGCACCAACACCAGCAGCTGACATGGCACCCCAGACCATCACTGACTGTGGATACTCCAGTGCTGCTTATCTGTAGCCCAGGTCAGGCGCTTCTGCCGCCGTTTCTGGTTCAAAAGTGGCTTGACCTGGGGAATGCGGCACCTGTAGCCAATTTCCTGCACACGCCTGTGCACGGTGGCTCTGGATGTTTCTACTCCAGACTCAGTCCACTGCTTCCGCAGGTCCCCCAAGGTCTGGAATCGGTTCTTCTCCACAATCTTCCTCAGGGTCTGGTCAGCTCTTCTCGTTGTGCAGCGTTTTTTGCCACACTTTTTCCTTCCCACAGACTTCCCACTGAGGTGCCTTGATACAGCACTCTGGGAACAGCCTATTTGTTCAGAAATTTCTTTCTGTCTTACCCTCTTGCTTGAGGGTGTCAGTGATGGCCTTGTGGACAGCAGTCTTACTCATGATTGCGGTTTTGAGTAATGAAACAGGCTGGGAGTTTTTAAAAGCCTCAGGAATCTTTTGCAGGTGTTTAGAGCTAATTAGTTGATTCAGATGATTAGGTTAATAGCTCGTTTAGAGAACCCTTTCATGATATGCTAATTTTTTGAGACAGGAATTTTGGGTTTTCATGAGCTGGATGCCAAAATCATCAGTATTAAAACAATAAAAGACCTGAAATATTTCAGTTGGTGTGCAATGAATCTAAAATATATGAAAGTTTAATTTTTATCATTACATTATGGCAAATAATTAACTTTATCACAATATGCTAATTTTTTGAGAAGGACCTGTATGTGTATATGTGTATATATATATATATAAATATATATATATATATATATATATATATTAATATATAACCCCGGATCTATAATACCCAGGAAAGCACATATCATAAAGAAAATGGATTCTACATCTCTTACTTGAAGTTTGCTCTGGTTCACAGGTAAGACCCTTAGTGTCTGTGTGATGACTGATGAAAGAGGACGCTCTCGTGGCTTTGGATTTGTCAACTTTGAAAACCACACAGATGCCAGAATGGTAATCCAACAAATTGTTATATGGTACGTGTTAGTAGCCCAGAGATATGGAGGCTGAAGTCTTTCCTTCTCTTTGTGGTAGGCAGTGACTGAAATGAATGGCAAAGAGCTGAATGGCAGGGTCCTGTATGTGGGTAGAGCTCAGAAAAGACTGGAGAGGCAGGGAGAACTCAAACGCAAGTTTGAGCAAATAAAGCAGGAGCGCATACAACGCTACCAGGTACACACACGCTTACCTGCGTGGTTACTTCTATACATCTGCAAATCTGCCTGAATTGAATATCATCCTAATCATGTGAGAAGGATTTGCTTATGCTTAATTGTATGTTGATATTTAGGGATAAGTTTTGATGCATGCATTGTTTTTCATTTTAGGGGGTTAATCTCTATGTAAAAAATCTAGATGACGGCATTGATGATGAGAAGTTGAGGAAAGAGTTTGCACCTTATGGAACCATCACTAGTGCAAAAGTAATGTAAAGCACAATAGATTACATGTCTTTACACACTTTTAACAAATGTTACAGGACAACTACAAAGTATAGTAGAAATTATTTGTAAATTGAGTAGGAGTCTAATATAAAATTCTTAATCTAACATGAAGGTTATTAGTGTGTATAGTGACTCATAATGTAATGACTGCACATAATATAATAAGTATCACATTATTATTATTATTATTGTAATAAAACTTTCTCAAGACGTAAAAAATCCTTAGCTCATAATGTAATGTAACAATTTTTACATTATGAGAAATTTATTACATTATAAATTCACCAAAAACATGTCATATTCATAATTGTAATAGCTTTTAAAACATAAATGAGTATTCCCTACATTAAATTTTTAAAAATCTAAATGTGAAATGCAACGGTTTTAAATATTCATGCTATTATTATTTTTATTAAACTTAAAGCATTGGTATTACTTTACAGTACAGTAAAAAATCTAAATCCAGTCTTCACCTGCCAAAAAAATGTACCAGACAATAATAATAATAATATTAATTATTATTATTATTATCACTACTTTTACTATACATCCGGTATACATGCTGTTAAATGACAGTGTTAAATACCAATATTGTGTAAAAATGTTGTGAAGAAAACCCCACAGTATCAATACAGCAATGAGGTGTGTGTGTGTCTGTATGTGATAGATCACGTTATCTGCTTCAGCCAACGGCAGCATTGAGCGCAAGTTAAGCAAACATTTCTTCACTTTAATACAAGTTACAATAAAACAAAGCCTGAATGTACATCAGAGGGCAAATTGAAAAAATACAGTGCAACTAACAATCATGTACAGTGGTGGAAAGTCACCCCCCACACCCCTGCTTAAACTGTTTGGTTTTGTGATTTGTAAAAAAAAAGAAAAAGAAAAAAAGAAAGAAAAACAGAACTTTTGAGTAGTAGTGGTGGTGGTGGTGTTGGATTTAGATTAAAAATGTGCTGTAAGGGAATGCTATTTTTTTAAGCTATTACAATTATGAATTACATGTTTTTGGTGAGTTAATGTAGTAAATTTCTCATAATGTAACTTATTAGATTATGAGGTCAAGATTTTATGATTTGAGAACTATTATATTATGAACATTTTATTACAATAATAATGAAATACTTTTTACATTATTTGCATTTTTAAAGCAGCACTATGTAGTTTTGCTCTCGGGGGCCCCCCTACAGTTGGGAAATAGTATTGACTTCTACTACTGTCGTAAAATCTGTCATGGTTACACTAGGGGATACCTATGGGGGATACACGTGCATTTGTTGTCAAGCCGATACCGTCTTGAGTTCTCATGTCTTGGGGCAGACTGCCAGCGTTGAGTGTGAATTGTCTTCATCCCAGGTACATTGGCATATATTTCAGCATGTCATATGAATATAATTTCATGGGTTTTATTTTTTTTAACGCGTAGCTCACGTTTACAAGCCAGCGTCATTATAGTAGCCTATTGGCTACTGTTTTACATAATGGATATGCTAATTCAATTCAATGTTTGTGTGGTAGGTAATAGCCATATATCGTCAAAATTATAATATCAAGCTACCTTAGATGAATCTGCAAATTTGAAAAATCGATTTGCATTATAGCCTGAGGCAAGACACTTTCACCAGAAAAATAAATAAACAAACATGACTATCATGAAGATAAATGGAGGACCAGATAGATTCTGTAACATGGCCAGGCAGACAACAAATTCGAAAAAATAGAGATATAGCAAGCGATATATTTACTAGTCCAACTGCATGACGGCCAGGTCAGCATCGGTCGGGCACCCCTCCTCCTCCTCTACCTCACGCCAGCGAGCGAACGCTGGATCAATATTGATCCTCGTCCGGTCTTTTATTTTGTCACTCTCCCTTTTTCTTTTTTTAGTCTCCTCTGACAAAACCTTTGCCTTCTTCCTTTTAGTTGTTGCTTCGGCCATGACAACAACATATAGACGGCAATCAAACGCTAGTTGGGCTCTCACGTCAGAATTTGAGGAAGTGGGGGGTGGTGGGGGAAGTGAGGTATGCCATAAAGCAGTCGAATTTTGTAGTTCTTTTTGTGCTCTGGTCACTACCCGAAACCTAAAGTTATATAGTCCCAGTAAAAGCGATACAGACACTGTCGGGCTATGGCAGACATGTCATTCAACCTATTGTAAGTCGATGTACCATCTCAAGGGTCTTGGAAATATATTATGAAGGTTGAAAAACTACATAGTGCTGCTTTAACATTATGTGAACTTGTGCAGTTATTACATTACAATTGACATCATATATTGGTAGGACACACTGTAGCAACTCAGTGACAATAATTTATTTGGGTAACACATCTGGAATTTCATAATTTTTTTAGGTATTATTTTAGCAAACTCAAATTCGTTCTAGCTCCATTCTGTTATGTAACATCACAATTAATAAAGTCCCACCCACTTAAAAAATGCAGATGCCAGTGCTTGAGAAAATGGGAAATTTTTTCTCTTTTTTTTTTTTTATGCATTTTTACATTAAGATGAATACATTTAAGTCGCATTGATTTGATTGTTGTGTATTTTTGGGATAGGTGATGACAGATGGAGGCCATAGTAGGGGCTTTGGCTTTGTGTGTTTTTCTTCTCCCGAAGAGGCCACAAAGGCAGTGACTGAGATGAATGGCCGTATTGTTAGCACTAAGCCACTTTATGTGGCTCTTGCCCAGAGAAAAGAGGAGCGAAAAGCCATCCTCACCAATCAGTACATGCAGAGACTAGCCAGCATTCGAGCCATCCCCAGCCCTGCAATACCCACCACCTACCAGCAGAGCTCTGGTTACTACATGACCTCTGTGCCGCAAGTGGGTGGAAAGGGTTTATATGCATGTTTGGTTTTGCATGATAATTGCAGTATCTGCATTACTTATGCTGTGTGAACTTTCATATATGCTCTTCTAGCATCAGGTTCGCTCAATATACAACACTTTACCAAACCTGCGGCCTGTGCCACGCTGGACAGCTCATGCTCCTAGGGCACCAGGTAAGGTCTATTCACCATCAAAATAAAGTCAGTTACTAAATTAAATACTTTAATGGTTTAAAAATGAAACCCATCTGTCAATACATATTTAATTCAGTTTAATGCAAACAACTCATCTGACAATGCAATTCAGCACAGGCCATAGCACTACAGATTTCAGATTTTTTGATTTAAAGGTTTGAGGTCAGAAAGTGTTTTTTATTTGTATAATTGTTACAAATTAAAAATGCTGTTCATTTGAACTTTCTTTTCATCTAAGAATCCTGAAAAACAAACACATCCCTAATTAAAAATAAATATATTTTTATGTACATTATCAACATTGATAATATTAAGAAATGTTTTTTGAGCACCAAATATTATAGTTATTTCTGAAAGATCATGGGACACTGAAGACTTGAAGTGGGCATCACAGGCATAAATTACATTTTAAAATATACTTTTTAATATGTATATAGAAAGTTTATTTATTTTCTTTTGATCAAACAAAAGCAGGTTTTGTGAACAAGATATTTTCTAAAAATTAATCCATAGCTAAATGCATTTAATCTTATACAATGCAGTGCACACAGTTATTGTTTCTTAATCATGAATAATTTTTCATTCCTAAACACTTTTTTGTAATTTATTTTATGTCCTAAACACTTACAGTTAGCTTGTACACATAAATTGTCTACAAATAAATTTCTGTACAAGTTTATTTTTTAATTGAGTAATATAGTGAAGGAAAAAATCTGCTTAATGAACCTAGCCATTCTGAGACTGAAAATTATCACAAGTCAACCCAATTGACAATTTTTTTGTATTAAATTAAATCGCAGCCTTTGCCATTCGAAAATTGCACGAAGCAATATAGTGATTTCTATTTAATGTTGATACATCGTGCAACCTGTTTGTGTGTGTGTGTCATTCATGAAATGTAAATTTAGCTGCAGCCAATAGTGCTGCACAACCCACCTCTACCCACTCTCTGACCCACAAATGGATGTGACCATAGACTGTGGTTGCGACCCACAGTTTAAAAACCCCTGGTCTAGTAGAAACATTCAGGGATGCGTTTTGGTCGTGGCAAGGTGCGGGTCCATCATCTAATCTGGATATGGACCAGATCCAGCTGACTATGGTAACTTTGAGATAAGGATCATGAAACAGACAGACTAATATTAGCGTAGATGCTGTGCTCGAAGTGGGCCGGTACGCACTGGTACACAGTAGCAGCACTTCTATATTTTAAGATGTAGATGTAGGCACTTCCCACATGTGGCCGGTACCAGGGGTGTCACTAGACCCTTTTTCTACTCGGCACCCTAAAAAATTGATTAGCTCCGTAATCTATACACTGATTTGTGATTGCCGCAGTCCTCTTTTAACCTCATATGAAAACCGCTTCGGCTCTTCCCTATCTTTTAGTCAGCGCTATTCAACGTGTTCTTATATATGCAGTGGCCCATCAGCATGAAAAGCAGTGGACAAGGTGTTTATTGATAGGTTGCCATGATATCTTCATCTGCAGTTCCTTGTCATAAATGTCATTTACACAATGTGATGCAGGAGCGATTCAAGACATTTTCTCATCCACTGTAAAGTTTTTGCTGCGTTGCTGCTCATCACTATTGTTTTCCTCAAGTGAAAATGGAACTTGAAGTCGTACTTAAGAAAAATTTATTTTCATTTGAAAATATAATTTTTAAATTAAAACATATTATTGTGGATGTGGCATTAGATTTAACATCATGCAAAGAAATAAGAGACTATAAATAATGACCCACCAGCTGATTGACATTTATAGCCTTAGAGTAAAAGGACTTATTCATTTGTGTCTTCTAAGTGACATCAAAAACATAATTCATGCTGTTTTTTGTTTTTTATAAATAACAAAAAAGAAATGGTTTAATATAGGTCAGATTAAACCTAGCCAATCTAGACTATTACAGTAATATACGTATAGAAACAAGAACTAAAGAACTAAAGCTACCTTTTCTTGCTTCTATTAGGAGGAGTTGAAGTGTCTTGCGCATCAAAAATACACGGCCAGTCCGTTAAAGTGTTTCACATTTATTTTCACAAACACAAAGCAAAAACATGAAAAATCCTTAATTCTTTCGGCCAATACTTCCAAGCAGCACTCAAATATGGCTCCAACACCTTTGGATTCTTACATGTCTTACTTAAATCCGTATAATATATTCCTTAGATTTCGATTTAATTTTTGACAGCCAGACGGTAAAATAACTGTTTCTCCTTCCTATACTGAATCCCTCTAGCTATAGAGCTATATACCGCATATCCTTGTATGAACATATAAGGAGGAGTGGCTTTAGAGCTAACATCAAGTAAATAATAAAAAAAAAATTAAGGAAAACTCTATACAGGATAACTTCAAGTAAATTCTTAAATAATACTTCACTGCACATAAAACAGAATTACGCTGAGAATAATACAAATTGACCGCATATTAAATTGGCTCTTACATTCTGGCCCCTAATTGTCTTTGTTTCACAAAACAATTACAAAAATACACATTACTAAGAGCCTAAATGAAACCCTCAAATTCAATGTCAAACTTTATCTCATTTGAAAATGTTCTGAAAGAAGACTCAAGGATTTATCACATGATTTCTTGCAATTAAATCTCAGGGTCATTTATAAAGACTATGTGGTGGGCTACATGTCTGCCTCTAAACGTAAGCAAAGCTTAGTGTTATTTAAGTCACCTTCATTTATATAGTGCTTTTAACAATATAGATTGTTTTCAAAGCAGCTTTACAGTGATAATAGGAAATTAAAGGGTTAGTTCACCCAAAAATGAAAATGATGTCATTAATGACTCACCCTCATGTTATCCCAAGCCCGTAAGACCTCCGTTAATCTTCGGAAAACAGTTTAAGATATTTTAGATTTAGTCCGAGAGCTTTCTGTCCCTCCATTGAAAATTTATGTACGGTATACTGTCCTTGTCCAGAAAGGAAATAAAGACATCATCAAAGTAGTCCATGTGACATCAGTGGGTTAGTTAGAATGTTTTGAAGCATTGAAAATACATTTTGGTCCAAAAATAACAAAAACTACGACTTTATTCAGCATTGTATTGTCTTCCGGTTCTGTTGTCAATCCGCTTTAGTGACGCTGCTGACGTAAGACGCTGCTGACGTGTTATCTGGTGCGTCCGTGTATTCGGATTCAAATAAATATGGCTGGGCAAAAAAATGCAAGTCTTCCTCTGTGTCGAAATCCTTAGACATGTTTGCGAAGATTGTTTTGTTTCCAGCTGTGCCTCTTCCTCAGACTGTAAACGAAGCTCGGGCGCACCAGATACACGCCAGCTCGTCTTACTTCAGCAGCGTCACTAAAGCGGATTGACAACAGAACCGGAAGACAATACAATGCTGAATAAAGTCGTAGTTTTTGTTATTTTTGGACCAAAATGTATTTTCGATGCTTCAAAATATTCTAACTAACCCACTGATGTCACATGGACTACTTTGATGATGTCTTTATTTCCTTTCTGGACAAGGACAGTATACCGTACATACATTTTCAATGGAGGGACAGAAAGCTCTCGGACTAAATCTAAAATATCTTAAACTTTGTTCCAAAGATGAACGGAGGTCTTACGGGCTTGGAACAACATGAGGGTGAGTCATTAATGGCATAATTTTCATTTTTGGGTGAACTAACCCTTTAAGGTAACCGAGATTGTTTTGGCTTTACAGCAGCTCTAGAATAAAGTTGTCTTGCTAAAGTTAGTTTTGATTGATTCCCTTACGTCGCAACGATCATTAGTTATTAACTTAGGGACCGCTAACATGACACCGTTCTAACAGAAAACCCTTCATGCGATCTGGCCGCTCATTTGCACAAAACGGTGCCTGGTGGTTCGAGAACGCAAACCATGAAATAGGTTCCAAGGTACAAGCCTTGAAAAATTTATAATACAGAATTTTTGATCACTTCCGCGTAGCCACGTGAACCGGAATTATCCCGACAACGTTTTATCTGTACAGAGGGGAAGGGAAGGAGGCCTTCACAGTGGAGAGACTAGTTGACACTTCAGGACTGTTGTCGTCGTGTCCAGGCGCAGGTCCTTCATCAGATCTGAATACGGCCTGGATCAGGCGGACTGCGGTAAACCTCGGGATAAACAGAGAGACTAATATTAGCGTAGACACCATCCTTCTTATGATGTAACGTACATCAGGATTTATGTGAAGTGTTCCCGGTTCTGGCTGACCTAATCTATGCAGCCTAACGTTGAATTATAGAAGTCTATAATATGTTGTGCATGCTAGGTCAAAGAGATATGTTTTAGTCTAGATTTGAACTGACAGAGTATGTCTGCTTCCCGGACAATGTTAGGAAGACTGTTCCAAAGTTTTGATGCTAAATGGGAAAAGGATCTACCGCCAGCAGTAGATTTTGATATTCTAGGTATTATCAACTGGCCGGAATTTTGAGATCGCAATTGACGTGACTGACTATAGTGCATTAAGAGCTTGCTCAAGTACTGGGGAGCAAAACCATTTAGTGCTTTATAAGTCAGTCCTTCCAGAAAAATGCGGAGTTTTTTTGTGATTGTTGCGGGCAAAAATCCTTGATTATGCGGCACGTTTTCTTAAAGGAGCCGTATGTAAGAATGTGGCCAAAACTGGTACTGCAATCACTTTCAAATTATTGTAGAGCGTTGTATCCCCTCTCCCTCCTCCCTGACTCGAGGTTGCCAGATAGGCTGCAGGATACAGCAGGAACGTAGGCTGCTACAAGAAGCTTTTTCTGTTAATTATGTTTATGCTTCAAATGAGAGATGTTTTGCAAAGTAATTATATATCGCAAAAATGTACTAATGGCAATTAGCCAAATATAATTGTAAAGATGTACGCTCATATGTGACAGTACATTGATAGAACAGTAGCTGTTAGTCTAACTTGTAACGGTAGGTATCTGTCATTAACGTAAGTACAAGCACAAGCCTCTGTCACTGTGTGTAACCAATATCAAAGATACAGCTATTCATTTAGCTGACGCTATAAGTGAAAGCGACCAGCTGTATTTTTTAACTTACCCTGCAGTACACATCCATAACGCTAAAATATGTGATGTGAAAGATTACGTGTCATTCTATTATTTTTGGCTGTAGAACTTGCATGATAAACAATAATGGGCGTGTTAATGTTGTTTTCCTCAGCGTCTCATCATAATGACAGAGAAACGGGCTCTGATGATGCATTGCTAATGTTAGTAATGACGACTCGCCGTTTTTATTACCTAAACAATTCCTTACCTTTTCAATTCGATGACCCACCTCCTCCATATGAGCTAACATAACGTTACTTTGCACGCGCATAACTTTGTTCGACTGTCATGAATATGTGAAATGTTCATTTACATCAAGTACAAGTTAGCCAAACATAGATGAATCTTACCTGTCCAGGAGAAAATTAGCAACGCGTCTGTCCGTTTTCAGCCGTCTCCATCTTTCAAAGGCATCTCCTATACAGATCCTTGTTTTATTTCGGACTTTGGCACGAAGTATTTCGGATTCATAACGAGTTTTTTTTTTTTCCGCAACATTAGACTTTTTTTTTTTATCCGATTCCGACACGTTTGTAGCTGCAGCTGTGGTAACTAGCAGAGCTGGCAACCCGGATGCCGCAACACTACTGACTTTGTGATTGGTAGATAGGTGGAGGGTGGCGCATCAGACCAAAACACATGACAACATCAACATCAGTTGAGGGCTGCAACTTTACTTTTTAAATGACAATATCCTGGCCGGACTACTGTTGTCAGTGATAAGTATTTGAAATGAACATGATTTCTTAATGTCTAGTGACATATCAGGGCCATTTTATGATTCATTGAAATAAATTTCTTACATACAGCTCCTTTAAAAAATGCGATGGAATATGAGGGATATTTATGCAATTTTATGCGATGAAACTGCGGGAACTTGCAAAAACTGTTTGATGAAAAAAAAAAAAGTGATTCCCCAACACCCTGTTCTCACTAGGCTACTACCTTAATGTAAGGGTCATTTCTTATTACTTCCTATAAGCAAGCATACTACATCACAGAAAGTGCTGGGAATATTTAAGTTCTCATCTTTTTTTATTTAAAACCTTAATAAACACATGGTGTTAAACACAAACTTACAAAACATTGCGCTTATTTTTGTTGGCAAATGAGACTGATGATTTGCGGGCTTCATCATGGCTTCGTCGCGGGGTTTGCAGATTTTCGATGATGTTCACATCGCGTAATTACGTCACTTCATAACATTCCCATGGCAACAGGGGGTAATGGCTGCTCTTGTTGCTAAGTAAACGCAACATCTTTCAACTTTCTGCTAAGATATGTGTCTTTTTTGCAATGAAAATGCGGGGATTATGAAACCATGCAAGCCCTGCATATTTTGCGTGGAAATCGGCAATTTATGTGGCGAAAGTGCGGTGTATCTGAAAAAATGCGGCCCCCTCATGAATATGCGGACTTTGGCTGATTATGCACTAAATCATGCGATCGCATAATCACGTTTTTCTGGAGGGACTGGTAAGTAATCAGCAATTTTTTAAAATGTATACAATGTTTAATTGGGAGCCAATGCAGTGTTGACAGAACCGGGCTAATATGGTCATACTTCCTGGTTCTGGTTTGGACCAGCTGTAGTTTGTTTATTAAGCGTGCAGGGCATCCACCCATAATAGCATTACAATAATCTAGCCTTGATGTCATGAACGCATGAACTAACGGTTCCGCATTTGTCATTGAGAGCATATGACATAATTTAAATATATTTTTAAGATGGAAAAATGTGGTTTTACTGATACTATACACGTGACTTTCAAATGAAAGATTGGTATCAAACAGTGTTCATTTTCGTCATGACAATTTTTCACAGATGAAAACGAGACGATAACTAAACTAGTTTTGAATGACAAAAACTATGACACAAATCTATATACATTTTCGTCAACGAATAAAAACTAGACAAAAATGTTAGATGGTGACGATTTGGGAAGCTATCCAGTCAAAAACTGATGTCCTGCGTTTGTGGTAGATGCGCACATTTGTACTGTAACGTGCTAATCTACCCAGCAGGACACGAGTTGGCATGCGCTGCATGTCACATAAAACGTTAAATGTAAACGTCTGGGAGAATGAGTAGAGCGGACGTATAGATCTTAATAAGAGTGACGAAGCAAAAAAGAGCTCTATTTGGTACGGTTTTCTGTGCGCGCACACCCGGCCCGAAGTGGGCAGCCATGCACATAGACACCTATGCTGCACGCGAGTGAATTGAGCTCTCTTTTGTGTCGGAATAGACAAATACACACAACATTATGTCTAAATGTCTACACTATCTTGGTTATATCTTAACAAGCGGTTTAATCATAGCCAGCTTAAGTTTTTGGTACATTTCTTATTAACATTAATTCATCTTTGTCATTAGGATGAGGATCTATGACCTCTGGAAGCATCTCTTTCAGTAGCTTAGTCGGTATAGGGTCTAACATGCATGTTGTCGATTTAGATGATTTAACGAGTTTAAAAAAATCTTCCTCTCCTATAGCAATGAATGAATCGAATTTTTCGTCAGTGAGACTACAATGCACTGCCTGATGCAATACTGTAGTAGATGGTTGCATAGTTATAATTTTCTCCCTGATATTATCAATATTGTAAGTAAAGAAGTTCATAAAGTCATTAACTGCTGTGCTGCTTGGAAACGTCTGGGCTAGAAGCTTTATTTTTCGTTAGTTTAGCCACTGTTTCAAATAAATACCTAGGGTTTGTTTATTTTCTTCTAATAGGGTTTGTAAGAAAAAAATTATGTGGATGTCAAAGATCTCAAAAATGAAGTTTATTACAGCATAGCAGTAGCAAGGAACACGAAGCACCTTGGGTTCATCGGCGTCAGACTGAACCCAGAACATTCAAATCTTAAACCTTTTATCCGGTTACTGTTTACTACTCTTAATGTAAATGAAGTTGCTCTTGTTGTAACAGCTGTGTTCTGAATTTCTGTATGTTAAGAATAACAAATTCATCTTCTCTCTCAGCATGGAGCTGAAGCTCTGTCTTAAATGTAAATTGAGGATAACAACAAAAGTGGTCCCTCTGTGCCCACATCTTTGATATTCTCTCAAATAAGTTTAAGGTGATAACATCTATTTGAAGTCCCTATAATCAAGATGGTTCTCGAATACCCGCTGCCGCTCCCACACTATAGGTGATAACCGTGACTCTGTGATACTATTTACATATTAGTGAGATTGGAAGGAATTGTTTCTATGATAAATAAGCTCTTAAGTGAAGGAACATTTCAATGGAATTGTTTCTATGATAAATAAGCTCTTAAGTGAAGGAACATTTCAATATATATATTGGAGTGGAAGTTGGATCGGAGCAGACTATAATTTCTTATAGACCCCCCTTTGATGCTCTTGGCCCAAAAGTAGCATCACATCCACTTCCTTTCAATAGATAACACCTCCCTTCTCTATCGGGCAAGTGCCCAGTGGCGGTGAAGCCCTGCCTTAGGTTGTCCCCCTCTGGCCACCAGAGAATCTTACCCTTCGTGGGATCGACACCTCATGCACACTGGTTACAGCTCTACTTCACTTGAGCAGAATTATCATAGTTTGTGTTAAGAAATTCTATTTCTTTTTTTTTATATTATTATTTTTGGAAAAGTATTTCTTGGGTTTGAAAGAGGTAATCAAGAACCATCACATCCAACGGGAACGTCCAATATTGATCATAGAATGATCTTCAATCTGACGTTTCAACATGGAACACATACAGCATAACATAATGCACTGACCGATAATAAGAATGCATACATACACATACAGCTGTTTTAAAGGTTACATTCCAAATTAAACCAGCAAAGGCAATATCTAAGTCTCCATCATGCATTTGTTTTGCCAAAATCTTTGTCTTTTTCTTCAAGGCCTTGTTGGGCTCACAATGTGTATCAGTGATGTTAGCATATTGTTTTAGTTTTGATCAATTCAAACAATCAATAGACAATATAATGTGTGTGTGTGTGTGTGTGGTTTTTCATTTTGTCACGTGTTTTGTGGCCATTTTCTCAGTGTGGACATCCTTTATCCACTTGTTTTCCCTCTATGTGGAAAGACTGCTGTCCGTAGTCTCTGAAATGATTTGTTTCTGAAATGTCCTCTTGTTTCTCTTCTCATTGTCCATTATTTTCCACATGGACCATAAGTCCTTCTAGAAGAAGCAGTCACTGGTGTTGTTCGAGTCTGTGGCTCTCCATCAGTTCCATCCATCCCATGGTGGGTCTCAGGGTTTCTAGGTATTTTAGGCCTGGAGTTCTGGATCTTCCAGGTCTGGAAATCTCTGTATTCTGTTCTTTTTCTTGAGAAAATCCCCTGGCTCCACTAGTTCTACTTCCTTCTCGTCCTTCAAACAATCATATCATCTTTCTCCAGGAGGTTACACGTTTCAGACAAACATCTCGATGCTTATATCTGAAACAATGATCAAAAGAAGAGGTTGCCCCCCTTTCCCCCACAATCATCTTCACATTCAAACATCAAAGTCACAGAAGTTTCATCTCAAAACATCAAACATCGGTAATGTTTTTTAAAAATTAGTTCTAAACATAATGCCATTAAAACATTTATTGTAAATTACAACTACATAGCAATGCTAATAAAACATGTTCCATAAATCATAAAGAATCACCCCCCTTTTGATAGTAAACCTTTTCTAAAATGTGTTACTATCATAAAACTAATTCTGATTTGCATCAGCATCTGCTTGTGACTGAGCTACAGACATGTTGCTCATGCGGTGATATGTTTGACAAGGTGTGAATTGCTGCTTTATTTCCTTTCAACAGTGCCAACTGGGTTTCTAAATTGCCTATTTTCTTTAGCAAACCACGATATCCCCTCTTTCTTTTGTGTGAAAATTGACAGTCTTGCCTTGTTCCCCATCAGTCCACAAGCAAAACAAACAACTTCCTGATCTTCCTTTCTTTTCTCCAAACAGTGGCTTGCAATGTGACCGTCCTTTCTACATGCATGACAGACAAAGCTTTGAAGAGGTCTCTCATTGTCTTGACAATGTCTAGCAATGTGACTAGCTTTTCCACATGCATTGCAAAGAATAACACCTTCTGAATGTATTCTTGCAAATCTCCTTGGTCTATGATGGAAACCATTAGACAATGTAGTAGAACATTCTCTCCCGCCAAAGGCAGCAACTGGATGTCTAGATTTGACCGTTTTCATTTGACTATTTGCATTAGCATTATTGTTGTAAAACTGTGTCATTTTACCAATAATGTCATTGTATTCAGAGAGTGGTGTCACAAGCATCGTCACAGCAGACCGGGTGAGTGGGTCACATTTGTTAATCAAGGCAGACTTGAAACTGACATCATTCTTAGTAATATCAGGATTGCCACTGAAAGTTTTAAACATGTCCAATAATCATTCTGAAAATGCTGCTGGATGCTCCCCTTTCCTCATGTGCATTTCAGATATTTTATCCCAATTAACTGACATCACACCTAAGACTTCAAGCAGTGCCTTTTTCCTCTCTGACTTATTAGACTTTCTGTCCTTTACTTTCTGAGTTAAGGCTCCACATAAAATGTCAGGCAAACACATTCTTAACAATACGCATGCATCACCATCTGTAAACTGGTAAACTTCAGCATATTTCTCCAAGTTTTTAAAAAAATCTAACGGATCGTGTTTGGCAGGATCAAATTTCCCAATATTCTTGATCACAGCTTCTAATTCATTTGGATTAAAACTTCTGACTACAGTAGAAGTCATTGGTTTTTCCCCTTCACTATCACGCATAGTCGTTGTAGCGTGGACTAGTGCCATGGGAAACCTAACTGTACAGTCAGAGTATTGGCTACTGAATGACTGAGAATTTTTTTCCCAACCCTCAGCACTGTCTTCCTTCAAATCTGGCATCTCTGAAACTGGATTACAGTTTTACCTTCGGTTTTTCTCAGTTGTGCCATTCTTTATCATAAACTGACAAGCTGCCTTCGCTTCCTCCAAATTGTTGGACAATGTTTCCACAGATGATTTAAGCATATTATTGTTAGTTCTAAGAAGTGCGATCTCATTCTGCATCTTGACTTTTTCTTTCCATATCGTTTCACTAGCCAGGTAATTTTTTGTAGAAATTACCCCAACACTGATTCGCTAATTTTCAGCCTCTAACTCATCTACTCTCCTCCTAGTTACTTTGTATGAAGCAAAAAGTGCTTGAAGCGCATTAGCAATTTTCCCATTTTTGTTCTTAGGCATTTTGGGATCATTTTCAAACTTAGAGATAGCCCACTTGTACGGTTTATCAACAATATTCTCTATTCCATCAAACATTCCCTGAGAACCATGTTTAGCGATGTATTTAACAATAATTTCTTCCATTTTTAAAAAGTCTTATCAGGCTTTAGAGTATCTCGTGATCTAATAGTTATTCACAAAGTCTGATTTTAAATAACTACACGTTATCTAGTTCCTTTAAGATATCCGTTAGTCTAATTATTCACAGCTCCAGTACTTCGGACTCAAATGAACAAAATAGCCACACTACATGAGGCTTAACTTAACCATGGCCACAGTCCTTTGGACCTTAAATTTCACTACACAAAACAGTTAAAAAAAATTAACACTGTCACAGTACGTCGGACAAAACCACACTACGTCGGGTTTTATGTTATTTTCTTAAAACAGTTTACTTATCCACAGTAGGCTACTTCGTGCTTAAACAATATTTATCAAATTCAAAACACTGCCACAGTACGTTGGGCAAAACCACACTGCTTCGGGTTCTTGTTTTAAATTTCACAGACCGTATAGTGTCAGACTTACTAATCTACTACACTATAAAACACAATCGTTGTGAAATAATTCTGTGACCACACTGCGTCGGGTCTATTCAATTACTGTAGAATTACCTCAGAATTACTACAACTTCACAATCGGTTTCAAATAGGCTGCATACACTTTTGTTTCGGTTACTTTAGAAACAACTGATCTAACATAATTCTGCCACCACACTACTTCGGGTTGATCCAATTACTTTAGAATCTTAACAGATTTATAAGAGACCAACACAAAGTTTCAGCTTACACTTAAGCACTTTGTTTCAATTACTTTAGAAACAACAATTCCAATACAACTCTGCCACCAACCATCGGGCTGATTCAGTTCCGTTAGAATCTTAAACAAAATTGTACAGAATAGAATAGGCTTAACAACTCCTCCTGCTAATACTGAATAAACCAAATTCTCTTCTGTCCTTAATTTTCCTTTTCTAGATTTTTTTAAACGAGGGGGTTCCCTGACAAAAAACAGCGTAAATGAAAGAAATCAGCTTTTTCTTACCTTTCTCCAATTTTTTGTTGGAAATTCCTCGATGGGTGGCTCGCCAATGTAAGAAAAAAATGATGTGGATGTCGAAGATCTCAAAAATGAAGTTTATTACAGCATAGCAGTAGCAAGGAACACGAAGCATCTTGGGTTCATCGGCGTCAGACTGAACCCAGAACATTCAAATCTTAAACCTTTTATCTGTTACTGTTTACCACTCTTAATGTAAATGAAGTTGCTCTTGTTGTAACAGCTGTGTTCTGAACTTCTGTATGTTAAGAATAACAAATTCGTCTTCTCTCTCAGCATGGAGCTGAAGCTCTGTCTTAAATGTAAATTGAGGATACAACAAAAGTGGTCCCTCTGTGCCCACATCTTTGATATTCTCTCAAATAAGTTTGAGGTGATAACATCTATTTGAAGTCCCTATAATTAAGATGGTTCTCGAATACCCGCTGCCGCTCCCACACTATAGGTGATAACCGTGACTCTGTGATACTATTTACATATTACTGAGATTGGAAGGAATTGTTTCTATGATAAATAAGCTCTTTTAAGTGAAGGAACATTATATTTGAGTGGAAGTTGGATCGGAGCAGACTATAATTTGTTATAGGTTGAAAAATAAGCAGATCTAGCAGCTTTTAAGGCCTCTCTGTATGCAATAGAGCTCTCCTTCCATGAAAGGTGAAATGCCTCTAGTTTTGTTTTCTTCCAGTTGCGCTCCATTTTTCTGGCCGCTCTCTTAATGGCCAAAGTGTGCTCGTTGTACTACGGCGTTAGACTATTTTCTTTAATCTTTAAGCGCAAAGCGAAACTGTCTAAAGTCCTGGAAAAGAGAGAGTTAAAAGTTTGTCACAATATCGAGTTCTTCTAAGCTACATGGGATGCTGAGATGAGGAAACTGATCAGGAATATTAAGCAATCTTTAGTGGCAGAAGTGATGGGTCTAACATATTTGTATTTGTAACGCTGAGTCGGCTTTGCAGCCTTGACTAAATAAAGTTTACACAAGACTAGATAATGATCTGAGATGTCATCGCTCTGCTGCAGAATTTCAATGGTATCAACATGAATTCCATGTGATCATATTAGTTCTAGAGTATGATTACGAAAATGAGTAGGTCCTGACACGTGTTGTCTAACTCCAATAGAGTTAAGAATGTCTTTAAATGCCAATCCCAATCCATCTTTTTCATTATCTACATGTATAAAATCACCAACAATTAGGGCTTTATCTGCAGCCAGTACTAACTCTGATAGAAAGTCAGCAAATTTTTTGATAAAGTCTGTATGGTGCACTGGTGACCTGTATACAGTAGCCACCACAAATCTCAAACGTGATTTATCATTTACACTAGATATTGTTACATTAAGTACCAACACTTCAAAAGAATTATATTTGAAACTAGACTTCTTAGTAATTCTGAAAATATTACTATAAATTACAGCAACATCTCCCCCTTTGCCTTTCAGACGAGGTCTTGGGGGGGGGAAATCTTGGGGGGTGGACTCATTTAAAGTAATTGTTTGGTTTTAGCCAGGTTTCTGTCAAACACAGCACATCTAGGTTATAGTCTGTAATCATATCTTTAACAATAAGTGCTTTTGAAGTAAGGGATCGAATATTCAGCAACCCAAGCTTTATCATTTGTATTATATCTGTTTTTTATTTGTTGAACATCAATTACATTTTAATTGATCTAATACCCTTAGATGGGTTTGTATTTTATTTTTTTATTTTTTTTGTGTGTCTGTTTCCTAATTCGGGAAACAGACACAGTCTCTATATAATGATATCTAGGTGAAAGAGTCTCTAGGCTATGTGATTTATCTGCCCTCAGTGACGTGAGACAGCTAGCAGACGGTCGGTTTAGCCAGTCTGTCTGCTTCCTTACCTAAGCATGATTATCATGTTCAAGCTCTAAGATTATGTGCCATATTACTAGAGAGAAGAGCAGCACCATCCCAGGAGGGATGAATACCACCTCTTTTCAACAGGTCAGGTCTGCCCCAAAAACTTTTCCAATTGTCTATGAATTCTATATTTTGTGGACACCACTTAGACCGCCAGCCATTGAGTGAGCACAGTCTACGAAGTATCTCATCACTCCGGCGAACAGGAAGGGGGCTAAAGCAAATTACAGTGCCTGACATCGTACTTGCGAGTTCACACACCTCTTTAACGTTAATTTTGGTGATCTCCGACTGGCGAAGTCGAACATCATTAGTGTCGACGTGAATAATAATCATAGAGTTTACGATTAGCATTAGCCAGCACTTTTAAATTTACTTTGTCAGGCGCTCTGGCTCCAGGCGAACGTGACTGGTGGCTGGTGTCTCTATTTTCATGTTCTGTGTAATAGAATCGCCAATAACTAGGGCACATTCAACAGGAATATTAGTGGGTGTTTCAATGAGTGCGAAGAATCTATTTGTTATGGTAATCGGAACGGAAGAGCGGTGTTTTGTCCCGTGACTACAGCGTCTCACCGTCACCCAATTGCCCTGCTGCACGGGCTCTACAGCCGGAACCGAACAATGTACAGTGTTCACTAAGCTAGTCGCATCCAAAGCAGTATCTAAAGCCCTTGCACTCTTACAATTAACCTAAATTAAAGTTTGGATGCGTGTCTCTAGTTCTGAAATCTTCTGTCAGCCTGCATTTATCACATGTAAATCCTGTGCTTTATGCTTTTAGAAGGCTATGCCATACATGTTACATGAAGTGCAAGTGTCAATAAGAGGGAATGACTGATCCTACTCACCACAGTTGTTGATGGACTTGTTAAAGGTGCGAAATAGAGTACACGGATGGCACGCTAACAGGCTAGCGAATTACTAGCGTGTTGTGCTAGCAACGATTTAGATTGAAGCTAGCGATGTCAGGTTAATATGTGTTGAGTAAGTTATATTTAGCAGTATAAACAACAGGGAATGATAGTAAATGATTCAAAACGGAAAGATATACAAAGCTTACAGACGCAAACCAACTCAGCAGCAGCAGCAAGGAGCAATCGATCAAGTAATAAAGTATGATTTAAACCATGCCAATGCAATTAAGTCCATTCAAAAGAATGTTGTGGTTAATAATCAGGGGTGCACATAACTGGTACGCAGGTACGCATGCGCCACAAAAATCAGGAATGCGTAATGCCACTTGTGTTACTACGCACCTTTGCGTACTTAAAGGGTAACTGTCGCCAAAATGCAACCTAGGGTCTTTTTGTTAATCTACTCGAGGCAAACTTTCATTTAAAAGCATATTTAGAATGGAAACACCACTTTAAAGTTTGACCGTATTTTTGTTTTCGGTCAAATTGCCTTTTGAATGGGAGAGCTAGGGGCACGTATATGATAGCATCAAAAATCGCTATTTTTAAAACACTAAGAAGGCTCGACACAATGTGAAACTTTGCTCAAAGTATCACCAGGGGCTCTACACATGAACTCGATCATTGAGAACATTGTTTGTGGACACAGATTTTACTAAAAAGAAAGATTTTGATCAACTCACTGTAGCTGTGTCCGCTGTCATTTTGTCAGTCAAAAATAGTCGATCTCCGAATGCGAATGAACTGACTCTGAATTTTAGTATTGTTTCTTATACGAGGATGCTTTTTCAAATACAAGGTCTATATTGTTTTTCACTTACGACAAAACAACAAATTAGCCGTGAATGTACATGGAACTAAGCTTTAGGAGCTTTCCATCTTTACTCTCCTCCCTGTTAAGTTGCATTCGGAGATCGACTATTTTTGACTGACAAATCGCATACCGGCTGAAAGAACGCGATGGAAACTAAACAATCAAAATACACTTCAAATAATTTTTTTCCAAAGATGTTTTCTGTATTTTAGGTAGTTTTTTTCACGCTGATGTAAATTTAAGTGCTCGTTTTTTAAAAAAAATAATAAGTTTGGTCTTTAGTTAGTTATAAGCTATAAAAACGGGAATGTGACGTCATGATTGACAGCTGTGATTGACAGCTTCTACACTGATGAGGAGGACAGTGAGGAAGAATGCACTTAACACCACGATACATGGGGTGAGTACCAAACACCATGTCCTGGTACTCACCCGAGTAACTCACTGAAAAAGTTATGTGCACCCCTGTTAATAATATCCAATGCAGCACTAAGATCCAGTAACACTAATAGAGCGATATAACCCTGAATGGATAAGAGCAAATAATGTATAACTCTGAGAGCAGTATCAGTGCTATGATACGGTCTAAATCCTGACTGGAAATCCTCGGCAATACAATATCTTTCCAAAAAGGAACAGAACGAGGGCTGCGTTTCCCAAAAGCATCGTGAGCTAAGATTATCGTAGAGATCATTGCTGGCAATGGTTCTACAATTTACTTGGGCATACAATGCTTTTGGGAAACGCATTCATCTGTCGTCTGTTCAACTCCCCACGGTGTCAGACTATTTTCCTTTATCTTTAAGCGTAAAGGAGCAACCATATTTAAAGTGCTGGAAAAGAGTCAATAGTTTCTGTTGTAACATAGTTCTTCTAAGCTATCTGGTATGCAGAGGAGTAGAAACTGATCAGGAAAATTATTTATAAAACAATATTTAGTGGTAGGGATTATTCTACCATATTTGTAACAGGAGGTTTGTCTTGCAGCCTTGGCTAAAAGACCTGAAGTATGATTGCAACAATGAGTGGGTCCTGACACGTGTTTTCTAACTCCAGTACAGTTTAGAATGTCTGTCTGTAAATGCCAATCCCAATGTGTCTTTTTCATTATCTACATCTATATTAAAATCCCCAACATTTAAGACTTTGTCTGCAGCCAGTTCTAATTTCGAAGCAGAAAATTATCAAATAATTTGCTGGTCCGTAT
Organism: Gila orcuttii; assembly: GCA_026230005.1. Lineage (NCBI taxonomy): Eukaryota > Metazoa > Chordata > Actinopteri > Cypriniformes > Leuciscidae > Gila > Gila orcuttii. The sequence goes on along the minus strand of JAPDVR010000015.1, from coordinate 13,288,155 downwards.
GGTGCCCTGGTGGCCTGTAAACAGTAGCCAGTACAAATGTCAAACAGGATTTATCACTTACACTGGATAACATTTATAATTCTACAATTATAAAATGTCACTACAATCATTCAAATACTTTGTTTAAACTATTTAGTCTGCTTATGTTCTGTGTTATTTTATTTGAATGAGTTCATTTCTGTTACTGGCTGCTTTAGCTCCATTTACAGCTCAGTTTGTGAGGCAAGCAGTGCCACGCAGGCCCTGCACTACCATCAGCACAGTCCGCCAGGCCTCCACCCAGGTTCCTCACATTGTTAACAACACCCAGCGAATGGGTAAGGTGTGTGTGTGTGTGTGTGTGTGTGTGTGTGTGTGTGTGTGTGTGTGTGTGTGTGTGTCCTACATTGTGGTGTCCAAATGTCCTCAACTATACAGTGGGGAACAGCCAGTGGTCTCCTTGAGTAATATGGATATGGAATAATGTTTTTTTTTTTTTTTTTTTTTTTTTTTTTATAGTCAGTAAATGAACTAAGTCAATGTAATGTCCCCACGAATAATGAAAAAACTAAAACAAACGTGTGTGTACGTGTATTTATACGTTCGGTAACACTTTATTTTGATGGTCCCTTTGGAACATTGTTGAGCAAGTAACTCTGAGAGTTAGTTGACATGTAGTTGCAGAGTATTAGTAGACTGTCTGATTAATATCTGCTAACCCTTTATTGTGATGGTCCCCCACAAAGTTACTGTAAGTAACTTTGCACCTACATGTCTACTAACTCTCAGTAAAGTGTTAGTAGAGTATTAGGGTTAAAATAAGTTGACATGTAGTTGCTAAGTTACTCATAGTCAACGGAATGGGTTAAAGGGACCATAAAAATAAAGTGAAACCATAAGTTCTAAAAAATACTAATTTAGCTCAGTAGATTAAGTGTCATAATGTGTGTCATGTTGGCTGGAATGTGAAGTGTCTTTTCTTGTTGAATGTGCCGTTTCTCTCTTGGCTTAGCCAATATCGGGACACAGACTGCTGGTGGGAGAACTGGAGCTGTAGTCAGAGGAGTCGGTCAATACAAGTACTCTGCAGGAGTCCGAAATGTGCAGCAGGTCATCAATGCTCCAGCTCCTGTTGTTCACCAGGTAAAATGAAGATGCACACCTGTACTTTGTCATTCCGTATTCGAGCAGAACGCTGTCGTGAAGCAGAGCTTGTGTGGCGCTTGCAAGTATTATTCGAGCCCTGAGCTACTTAACGGACCATTCGCACATGATTGTGAGATGGAGCATAACCGAATGGAACATAATGCAAAAAATAACCTGATAGATCTTATCTTTGGCCCCCAAGCACCACAGGGAACACACAATGGCCCTAAAATTCTGGGCAAATGCCCCCCAAATACAAATGGGCTCACCTGTGGGGTTGAGGGATGCTTGTACTGTTAGATCTTTCCCCACCATTGACAAATATTTCCGTCATTTGTGTGAGAACACTTCCCCACTGTTTACATTTTTCTGGCTTTCCGTGTTTTCACTGTTATACGGTAGAGGGTGCTATTACACATCTTCTGAAAGAGTACTGAAACTTCTGATCAAAACACTTCAGATGATGCAGAAACAAGCAATATCATATGTAATCAAATGTGTATGTAAAATAATGCGATCACCAACATTAAACAGCATATAAATCAAAACTGCCTAATGTTACTGAATGAAATGTCAACCCAGGACGAGCTATAGGACTGTGCAAGTATTAGGGGTGTTGATGGAGTCGATCTACTCCATCTATGTTTTGATCATCTTTCTGAATCCGATCTGGATGTAATCTTTTATTTTGGTTTATTAAAGGTAGAAGTTCTACTCGGTGTTAAGCGGCTTTGAAATATAGTTGAGCTTTCTCATAACCTTAGTTTTAATTCTCTCATTCAGTCCCTTGATGCGGAAAAAGCTTTTGATTCTGTGGAGTGGTCTTATTTTATACCTTAGAAAAATTCGGCCATAGGGAATACATCATTAAGTGGGTGCGACTACTCTATACAGATCATCTTGCAGAGGTCCTTACAAATCGTCACGGATCCAACAATTTTCCTTTATTTCGGGGTACCAGACAGGACTGCCCCCTCTCTCCATTGCTTTTTGCAATGGCAATAGAGCCTCTTGCTCAGATGGTTAGAGAGGATGTGGCCGTGTCGGGGGTGTGTCTGGCAGATGGGCAGAACAAAATGTCCTTATATGCAGATGACGTATAATGTATGTATTTAATGTATATTACATTAAAATTTTATGAATATCATTTATATTACTTAAAAGACAGATAAAAAAAATATGTATAATATATAGGGGTGTAACGATACATGTATTCGTATTGAAACGTTCGGTACGAGGCTTTCGGTTCGGTATTCGGTACGCATTCGAACGAACCGAACGATTCGTTGGACCATTTTTCCTGCTGACCAAAATCCACCATCACAACGTTGCGCATCATCAAATGGCAAACGTAATGAAAGCGGAACGAAACTGCGCTACTCATTATTTTGTGCTTCACGGATCGTTTATCAGTTCGGACCATCAACATCAGTGCAGCGCGAGCTATGAGCGCAAGCCGATCATGATCAAGCGACACTTTTACACAGCGCTGGGAGATCCGGTAAACAAAGCATTTTAATTCGCCACTGAAGTAATAACATGACTGCGAGATCTAGTGAGAAGCATTAAAATTTCTCTGTTATAAACGGATCAAACAGCGCTGACGTGGAAACCAAGAAAAAACATTGTTCCATGAATGAATTAGTTATAGGTTTTAAGTCCACAGATCAGCAACATGGATTTAACGTTACTGTAGTAACACTCACTGTAACCATAGAAGTTTGGCAGAAATAGTAAAATGCTTTCAAGTACATCACACATCTTTTTCCAGCACTTCAAAACTCAAATATGATCATATTTAAATGTTAGTTTTAATGTGATGACCAAAACATTATTTGTTCATCCTTCAAAGATTACCCCCATTTATAAAACTAAAAGTTTCAAGATGTAGGAAAACTCACTTATTTAAAAATAATTTTTCTTTTAATAAATAGGACATTTCTGTGGCATTTTTCTTTTTTCTGTATTGTATCGAACCGAACCGAACCGTGACACCACTGTATCGAACCGAACCGTGAATTTTGTGAACCGTTACACCCCTAATAATATATAATCACTGCCACTAATACTATGAAGAAAATTAGAGTATGGAGACTTGAACTTGGCAAATAATGACAATGCACACAACCATATTGTGCCATCAGCCCATTTCATGGCGCGGTTCCTCGGCTGTCTCACAGGATGCGTTAAAGCGGACATAGGGCCATGATATTAGAGATATATTGCCCTAACTAAAGCCAAATTTTGAGCACATAGATTTTTATTAATTCATGCACATACATACTCTTCTTTTCTTCATAGTAAAATGGCAATATAGTATACATAAATAGAAAATTCCAACATATTTCTCGAATGAATGTAATAGTATAATTTTATATTTATATATGTATATATAATATGTACCATGTATTGTTTCAAATATTATTTAAAACAGTAAACATATTCACACAAATGTATTTATGCTTGTTTCTTAATTACTTTTTCGTGCGAAATTTCGGACTCGGTGTGCAAGGACCTTTAGCCTATTTTGTGTGTCCTCTCTTCATTTTTGTTATGCGAACCTGGCACGAAGCGATTCGGGTGCAGGTGGAATGACTCAAGGGATGTAGAGACATGTGCACAGTGGTACAAGGGCAGAATGACCCTCCTTTGGTCATCTGTCCTGTCTTCTGTGTGTTTTAGTTTGGTTGGTAATTGTAGCTGGAGGGTGAACCAGGCTAAGGAGATGCACTTCCCCTTTAAAAACATAAATTTCATTGTAATAGTTACAATTCATGTGTTGTACATAAATTATTTATTAAAGCACATTCACACACCACTGTTAATTTTAGCAGAAAAGCAAGCATACTGTATGCAGGATTTGGCATGGCAGAAAGCGGGCAAAGAGTGACTTTATAATCAAACTATCAAATCTTATTTCGTGATCTTACAGCATAGATGAAGCTGACTACACAATGAATCTCTTATTTATATAATGTCTACACTTCATGGAGTGGAGGATTTGCAAGCGAGCAGAACTCAGAATACCCACACTGCTCGAAACGCAGAGTTTTTTTTTCAGTGCTAACTAAAACACCTCTGATTGGCCATTGCATAAATTATCAGATGTGTTTATGATGGGCTACATTGCTCAATGCAGCAAAACTCGTTGGAAATAGAATCCTTTGCTCTCCAGAGTGCAGACACGTATACAATCGTTTGCTAAATTTGTTTTACGATATCCTATTATTACAGAGAAAACGGATCCTAGACCAGCAGCTTTTCCCTCTAAAAGCAATTAGAAGCAGCAGCAGGTAGTGGTTTGAGTAAGAAAAGTCCATTCTAGTCTCAAGTCTGTGGCCAGGGGAAGGCAAAGCCCTGCCCAGCCTTACAAACGCTCTGCGTATGTTGGTAATGTATTTGCAGTCCGTACTTTTCTCTTCGCAAGGCATGAATAACTTTTGTGAAATTAATTCATCGAGATAAATTTGTTGCATATCTGTATCACCTTTCTTAGCCCAGTTATCATTTGATTGTGGAAACGGAGGTGAAATAAAAAGTTTATTTTTGGTTTGTAATGTATTTGCACTTGAAAGTTTCCAATAAACAAAAATAAGACGTAGGTGCATTTGTCATCACGGAGGATTGGGGGTGGGCACCCACTAGCAGAAGCCTAAATCGGCACCTATGTGCTGTTCCAGCAGGCTAAGAAACTAGCTTCTTCCTAGCTTCTAAACATTTTTTACACTGAGTCAGTGGCCAGTTGGCCAGAGTGATAGATGGGCATCACCTTGGCCTTTAGTTCCGTGAGCCATTTCCGTAAATCTTTAGCATGTACTGACAGCAGCCATTGTGGACTAGACTCGGGCACCATCTGTGGTATCTGGGCAGTGAGACAGCTGGGGTCTGTGGCATGGGTCATAAACTCGAGCACCAAGGAGTATTCAGCTGACTGATGCAGAGTTGCATGTACAGGGCAGTGGCACTGTTCAGTGTGCAGTGCCGCATCTTTACGATCACCTCATCACAGGACAGCCTTGCACGATAAAGAACACAGCACAATATCAGACTATTGAGCATGTTAAACCATTTTCGCATGTTCAAACATAGTCTGCCAACCTGTAGGTCAAAACTGCAAGAAACATCATGGTAGTTGGGATCTACTGTATTGTTCCAAAATAAAAGATGTTTTTTTTCTTGGAAATGCATCTGAAAAAAATGGGGTCGTCTTAAGTGCTGGCATGTCAAAAAACGCATATGTTGGGTCTAAACTTTTACGTCAATAATACATCTATTTCTGAATGTGATTGTTGTTGGTCAATTTTACCAGCATTTACCATACTTTAAATTTAAAAAAAAAGAATTTAAATATGAAAAATATGAAATATGAAATTTTTCAAATGAAGTATTTTCACTTCCATGATCATTAGTTATTAACTTAGGGGCTGCTAACACAACACAGTTCTAACAGAAAACCCTTAATGCTATCCGGCCGCTCATTTGCACAAAACAGTGCCTGGTGGCTCGAGAACGCAAACCATGACATAGGTTCCAAGGTACAAGCCTTGAAAAATGTATAATACAGACTTTATCACTTCCGCGTAGCCATGTGAACCGGAATTATCCCGACAACGTTTTATCTGTACAGAGGTAAAGAGGAGGGAAGGAGGCCTTCACAGTGGAGAGACTAGTTGACACTTCAGGACTGCATTGTCGTCGTGTCCAGGCGCAGGTCCTTCATCAGATCCGGATACGGCCTGGATCCGGCGGACTGCGGTAAACTTCGGGATAAACAGAGAGACTAATATTAGCGTAGACGCTATCCTTATGATGTAAAAAGTACATAATTATTTATGGGAAGTGTTCCCAGTTCCGGCTGACCTAATCTATGCAGCCTAACATTGAATTATAGAAGTCTATAATGCGTTGTGTATGCTAGGTCAAAGAGATGTGTTTTTAGTTGTGATAGGCCAAGCTGGCAGGCATGAGGAGTCAAAAAAAATAAGTTTTCAAAAAAAATTTTTTTTTAACAAAACAAAAAAAAATAATTTACAGAAAACTGATAAAAGAGGTTAACTTAAACAGAACTTAACATAGGCTGAACACCTGAAGTAACTAAACAGACCTACTAGACTAAAAACATGGGGGGGAACTTATATAGTGGCTGATCAGGCCATTCTTACGCAAAGAAAAGAACACAACTCAAAAATGAAATACTCTTCCACCCCCATGATTTGGGAAAACATGGCGCAGTCCAATTATCCCTTCCCCTACTTAAACAACTGAGTCAGTTGAAAGTCCTTTTGCCTGTCAGCCAGCCAGAGATCCCCAGCAGCAACTCCCCGGAACTGGTAACTCAAAAAGAAAGGTATTAATTTCACAGAATGTAACTTAAAGATAAATGAACCTGAAATTAGCTAAATTGACAAAGTTAACTAAATGTGTGCACCCAAATGGAAAACTAAGTCAAATAACTAAAAACGGTTTTTAAAACTAAAGTATGTGTCCAGTTATTTATTTGTATAATATGTAATGTGCTCAAAACAAATGAAAGAGTTACCACCGTGAGTTGTTTCCATGTGTGGCTGCTAGTGCAGCCCTCACATTAGTCTAGATTTGAACTGACAGAGTGTTTCTGCTTCCCGGACAAGACTGTTCCAAAGTTTTGGTGCTAAGTAGGAAAAGGATCTACCGCCAGCAGTCGATTTTGATATTCTATGTATTATCAACTGGCTGGAATTTTGAGATCGCAATAGACATGACTTACTATAATGCGTTAAGAGCTCGCTCAAGTACTGGGGAGCTAAACCATTTAGTGCTTTAAGTAATCAGCAATATTTTAAAATTTATACCATGTTTAATAGGGAACCAATGCAGTGTTGACAACTGGGCTAATATGGTCATACTTCCTGGTTCTGGTAGTTTGTTTATTAAGCGTGCAGGGCAACCACCCATAATGGCATTACAATAATCTAGCCTTGATGTCATGAACGCATGAACTAACTGTTCCGCATTTGTCATTGAGAACATATGACGTAATTTAGATATATTTTTAAGATGGAAAAATGCGGTTATACAGGTACTAGACGTGACTTTCAAATGAAAGATTGGTATCAAAGAGCACACTCAGGTTCCTAACCAACAACGAAGACTTGACAGATCAGCCATCGAGTGTTAGAACGTATTCTAGGTTAGTATATGTGAGGACGTTTTTTTGTCCAATAATTAGAATCGGTTTCAGAATTGAGTAGTAGGAAATTACTAGTTATCCAGTTATTCAAATTAGCTATGCATTCCGTTAATTTTGTAAATTGGTAGGTTTTGTCAGGGCGTGAAGAACACAAATGTTGTCGATTTAGATGATTTAATTAGTTTAGAAAATTCTTCCTCTCCTATAGCTCCACCACTTTTCCAATTTAGCACCAAAACTTTGGAACAATCTTCCTAACATTGTCCGGGAAGCAGACACAGTCTGTCAGTTCAAATCTAGACTAAAAACACATCTCTTTGGCTTAGCATACACATAACACATTATAGACTTCTATAATTCAATGATAGGCTGCATAGTTTAGATCAGCGGGAACCGGGAACACTTCCCATAAATCCAAACATACTTTGTACATTTACATTTATTCATTTAGCAGATGCTTTTATCCAAAGCGACTTATAAATGAGAACCATAGAAGCAGTTAAACTAACAGTAGGACAACAATACGTAAGTGCTATGACCCCTCTGTTTAATTTAGCGCAGTGTTTTTTTTTTTTGTTTGTTTTTTTTTTTAAATAGTAGAATAGAAGAGAAGAGAAAGTGTTAGTATTACTGGATCAAGTGCTGCCGAAAAAGATATACGTCTTCAGCATTTTCTTGAAAGTGGCTACTGACTCAGTAGCTTTGGTTGAGATAGGCAGATCATTCCACCAACAGGGAACAGTCATGGTAAAGGTCCGAGAAAGAGATTTTGTGCCTCTTTGAGATGGTACCACAAGACGACATTCGCTAGCAGAGCGCAAGTTTCTGGATGGCACATAAGTCTGAAGTAATGAGTTTAGGTAAGAGGGAGCAGTGCCAGTGGTTGTTCTGTAGGCAAACGTCAGTGACTTGAATTTAATGCGAGCGGCAACTGGCAACCAGTGCAATTTTGTGAGGAGAGGAGTGTGCTCTCTTCAGCTCATTAAAGACCACTCTGGCTGCAGCATTCTGGATCAATTGTAGAGGTTTGACTGAGCAAGCTGGAAGACCAGCCAGGAGAGCATTACAATAGTCCAGTCTGGATAGAACAAGCGCTTGGACAAGGAGTTGTGTAGCATGCTCCGTAAGGAAGGGCCTGATCCTCCTAATGTTGTGCAAGGCAAATCTGCAGGACCGGGCAGTTCTAGCAATGTGGTCTGTGAATTTCAACTGATCATCAATTACAACCCCAAGGTTCCTAGCTGACCTTGGAGTTGGATGATGATCCTAGCTGAATGGAGAAGCTGTGATGAAGTGTTGGGTTGGCCGGGACCACAAGTAGCTCTGTCTTCGCAAGGTTTAGTTGATGTACATCATAAGAAGGATGGTGTCTACGCCAATATTTGTCTCTCTGTTTATCCCGAGGTTTACCGCAGTCCGCCGGATCCAGGCCGTACCCGTATCTGATGAAGGACCTGCGCCTGGACACAACGACAACGCAGTCCTGAAGTGTCAACTAGTCTCTCCCTTGTGAAGGCCTCCTTCCCTTTACCTCTGTACTGATAAAACGTTGTCGGGATAATTCCGATTCACGTGGCTACGCGGAAGCGATAAAAAATTCTCAGCCACCAATGAGCGGCTGGATCGCATTAAAGATCGCATTTTCTGTTAGAACGGTGTCGTGTTAGCGGCCCCTAAGTTAATAACTAATGATCGTTGCGACGGAAGTGAATCAATCAAAACTAACTTAAGCTGGACAAGAACTTTTATTCTAGAGCTGCTGTAAAGCCAAAACAATCTCTGTTACTTTAATTTCCTATTATCACTGTAAGCTGCTTTGAAACAGTCCATATTGTTAAAAGCGCTATATAAATGAAGGTGACTTGACTTATTAATCATGCCACCGGCCTTGTGCTGTTCTCTCACGGCTCTCGGACCTGCCCTGCTTGCCACATATGAGGGTACTCCCGAGGCTGCTCACTCCCACACCCACCCCCCCAGTCAGGGTGGCCGTGGCACCTGGGGGTAAGGACAGATGAGGCGGAAGAAAAAGGAGACTGAAGCATGAGGAGCGAAAGAGACGAGAGAGGAAAAAAAAAATCTTGGTCTCTTACCTCATCGAAAATGTGCAGAAAAGGAACAACAATAACTTTTTCATAAAGTAAAAGTTTAGTTTTGGACCTCAGCAATGTTATGATTTGACACTTGGGAGCAGTTAAATAAGGAAATATTTGTGCACTAGCAAATAACAAATAACACAGACTTTCTTTTTCTTTAGGTGGTGCAGAATACAGAGCCGGCAGTTCATATGAGAGGCCAGGAGCCCCTTACTGCCTCAATGCTGGCAGCTGCACCATTAAAAGAGCAGAAACAACTCCTGGGTATTTTACACACACGGTCAATTAAATATTAGGTTTGAAGATGTGAGCACTTTGAATAATTTTATCTCATCAAGTGATGGTGACTTGAAATAACAATACTCTTCAGTAGAGAGGGTATTACTAGAAATAGTACAGCAGAGGTCTCTAAGGCCCACTGTCCTGCAGAGTTTGTCTAGCCCCAATTAGACACCTGAACCAAGTCCTTCAGGATTACTAGAAACTTACAGCCAGGTATTTTGTGACCAATTGAAGCTAAACTCTGCAGGGATTTGGCCCTCTAGGACCTGGATTGTACACCTGTGTAGTACAGTGAATAAATTGAATAAACTACTTTTTCCAGCAGTATTGCTCTAAAGGGGATGCATGTATTCATGTCCATTGTATAAATATTACAGTACTACAGAATAAAGTAAAGTAAAAGACTAGAGTGCCAACAATTTACAGTGTATGACTATTTAGTGAAAAGCGGCAGTTATTTTATGGCTTCAAAAGACTTGTAGTACGTAGAACTTATGTGCTTTGTTCCATCATATTGTAATTAAAATGACTAAATTGTTTGCATCCCATACAGGTGAGCGGCTATATCCTCTTATCCAGGCTTTGCATCCTGTACTTTCGGGAAAGATCACAGGCATGCTTCTGGAGATTGACAACTCTGAACTACTGCACATGCTTGAGTCTCCAGAGTCCCTGGACTCTAAGGTTCCACCAGTCAAAACTAATACTCAAAGCCAGTAAAGATGCAGTCTCAGAGATCAGTTTTTGTTTGATCATTGTGACTTCTTTTTTTTTTTTTTATTCTTTAGGTTGAGGAGGCAGTAGCAGTACTTCAGGCTCATCAAGCCAAGGAACTGTCGACTAAGTGAGGAAGCACTGTAAGGCAGGTAATCTGTTTAGTCTTCTATCTTAATATTTGGCCTTACTCATGTGCTATGCCAATTAGTAGCACATTTGCGTATCACACAAATGTTGACCATTTTTATTTAATTTTTGCAGGCATGCAACTGAAGGTCTGTGAATGTTGTTCCAGAGAATGGGGGGGGGGGGGAGAAAAAAAACGTTCAGATTCATGTCATTTAATCCATGGTTTGCACACTGCAAATGTCCTTTTTCTCTCCACAATGTTAAGTTTGTTCTGATTTTGTTTAAAAAAAAAAAAGAAAAACAGGAAAAAAGGAAAATGACAAGAAAGGCTAAAAAAAATATTTTTTGAAATTTCTGTGCAATAAAATGATCCTGGCTTAATAGGCATGCAAATGGAGTTCATAAGTGTCTTCTTTTTTTTTTCTTTTTTTTTTTATTATTATTTTTTTATGTGGGCATATTTTTTTTTCCTGAGGTTTTTATTTACAACAATACAATAGAGGGGGAAAAAAACAAAACAAAAAAGGGAAACAAATTACATGCTGCCAATTACTCAATGTGTACACATTCAAAAAATACAGAAATTAATATTTAAAATATATCATGCCTTAAATTAAGTCTAGTAGTAGGTGTGGCGAGCAGGACGAGGTCGAGGGCCGTGAGAGAACGGCACGAGGCCGATGCCGTGATTACTGATGAGCGACACCTGCGCGATGCACTGGTCTCGTGTCTCTCACGGAGGAGCGGAAGCATAAAAGGGGGAGCGACGACAGTGGAGATCGAGAGAGGCCAGGTCTGGATTTTATTTGATGTTTTGTTTTATTATGTGTGGCGGCAGTCGACCGTGAGGGACTGCCATCTTTACTTTCATTTTTGTATTTGCTTATTATTAAAATACGAAGGTGTAGGCATGTAAAACAAGTTAGAATGTTTTCCTTCACATACAGATTTTAAAACAAAAAAAGTTATAGAATGTCTTTCACGAACGACTTTTAAAGTTAGGCTACTAGAATGTTTTCTAAAACAATGTTTCAAACGTGAGCATTAAACATATCAAACAACGACAGTTAAATTCATAAAACTAATAATTTTTAACATTACAATTTGCTACTAAAGTTTTGTTTAGTTTTTAAACAAAAACTCGCCATCACTCCTCAACATACACGGGGGTTTAAAAAGAAGTACACAAATAAACATCCAACTCAAATAAAAGGAAGAGAACAAATGTCGGTAGAGTGGTTATCTCCTAGCCTGACGTCGTCATACTTAAATTCTAGTCAGAATGTGAGTCTGATACTGCTCCATTGGGCTGTGATTATGGGGCGTGTCAACCGAACCAGGAAATAAAAGGCCTCTGCACTCAATTGGATAGACCTAGAACCAATCAGAGCAACGGAGTAAGTGACGTATGTTGAGAGAGAGATTAAAGTTGATAGATTTTCCGAATCCCGTAGGAAGGACGGCAAAAACATCTTTCCCATCGACAAATGCCTTGATCGCGGTTTTCTGTTCCTCTTCTAAAATGAATGCGCTGTCTATATCTTCTATAACACACGCGATAAGCGGAATATAACGTGCCGGACTGCAGATACCAGCCCTTTAAACCCGTGAGTCCAGTCAGCTTTACCTGTACAATACACACAACTCAATTCTCCAGCAGCAGCCATGAATTCAACCCAAGCGCTCTGATGACGTGGATGGTTACGTTACCGTTGCTCATCTGTCCATCATCGTATAAAGCCCGCCCTGACAAATTTGATTGGTCCGAACAATTTTCTGTTCGGCCATAATAGCTCCTCAACGGATCGAGTCCAGACCGAACTTCCCGACCTAAAAATTTTGTGGGCGGGGTTCGGGCTGGCATCCAGGCTAGTTATCTCCCCTCCCTCGGTCAAAATCAAGGGAGCGAGGGTCTGTCCATATAAACTTCCCTCGTCCACTTTACGAAGTGGAATGCACTTTAAAATGGCGGCAGGGATTCCCCTGCATAGTCTATGTTAGTGCTTAGGGAAGTTCGCAAGTGTGTGTCTAAGGCCCTGTCCCGACTCCCAATATCCACACTTCCACCCTTGTGCCCCTCAATGCACGTTCTCGCTAAGGGGTGCAAGACCGTAGGGTGTCCCGATCCTCTAATGGTGTTCTCCATGGGTGATCATTAGCGCACTTAATGCACCCCTTTCGCAAGTGCGCATCAGACCCATAGACAGTAAAAGAGACCTCACATTAGGCTTGTTTGAGATGAGCAGAACCGATCACCAGTGATCAGCGCGTAATGCATGCCGGTTAGAAATGTATCCGAGTGCGGCCCGCCTTGCTCTGAAGTCATGCTGACGTGTCAAAAAACTCTCGCGAGTGCAAGGCGCACGTGTCGGATTCTGCAGTCGCGCGCAGTTGCTCTCCACCGACTGCGCTGATCAAAAGCATGATGGAAACGATTTGCTGACGACACAGCTTAATGTTGATTGGTTTAAACAACCGTGATGTATTGTTCTCTTTTAAAATGTTTGATTTTAAAACTCAGATATAATGTTTTATGTGTATATGTTATGTGTGAATATTCCCAAACTCTCGGACAGTGCGATCTCTATGGGTTATGCAATGTCATTTTATTATTTAAAAAAAAACACACAAAAAAAAAAAAAACACACATAGCCTATGTCTGTATTAAAGAAAAAACACTTATTTGGAATGGAATTAAATAAGTACTTTGGGTGTCTTGTTTATTATATTTATTTTCATATAAAAGCAAAAGAACTTAAATTACATCCAGTTTATTAGCAACACTGTGCACGAGTGTGAATCCCGCGATATCCATCATTGATCTCGCAGAACTGCGAGAACTGTCCGGCTTGCCTGCGCTTTTTTCTCACTGCAGCCGCCTACTCTCGACCTTCTCTTCTCACTGTAGCCGCCTACTCTCGACTACATTTCAGGCGAGGCAAGGAGCATCTCTGTTGTAGATGGGGAAGGTTATTTCTGTCATATTAGAATTGTCCCCTAGGTGGCAGTAGTAGTTCAGCTAAATGAGTATGTAGTGCAGGGGTGTCCAAACTCGGTCCTGGAGGGCCACTGTCCTGCAGAGTTTAGTTCCAACTTGCCTCAACACACCTGCTTGTAAGTTTTTAGCATGCCTAATGACCTTCAACAGCTAATCAAGACCTTGATTAGCTGTTTCAGGTGTGTTTAATTGGGGTTGGAGCTAAACTCTGCAGGACAGTGGCCCTCCAGGACCGAGTTTGGACACCCCTGATGTAGTGTGTAGCAAAGCAGGAGTCTGTTATGCTCATGTGTTTTTGCTCATCCCCGGTGTTCAGTAAACTGCAGATAAACGCTACCTCGCTGTCTGTTTTCCTTTTACTAGTACTCAGGATACTACATCTGGCGACGAGGAAAACGGTTGAGCTCGGAAGAAATTGTTAACGACAACAATAAGAAGCTTGAGAGTTCAATTACGCGAAAACTCGGCGGAGGTCGGTTGGCGAGGAATCTAACGCTAACCAAGACGTCGCGATGGCTACTGCAATGGTAGGAACACTTACTGCTTTTGACAGTCAGACCCAAACATGGGAGTAATACGTTGATGTGTTGGGACATTTTTTCGTTGCGATTGGGATCGAGGATGAGGGAAAGAAGAGGGCAATATTGATAAGCTCTGTTGGCAGTCGGACATACAGTTTAATGAGAAACTGAGCCCGAACAAGCCTGGCGAAAAGTCATATAAAGATTTAGAAGCCCAGTGAAATAGTCCAAAGATTTAAGTTTAATTCGAGGACTAGATCAGCGAATGAAACTGTGACGGAGTATGTGGCTGGGTTACGAGAGCTCGCTCAACATTGCAACTATGGCGTCAAGTTAAAAGAGATGCTACGCGACAGGCTCGTGTGTGGCATAGCGGACGATCGCATGCAGAGGAGAATGTTGGCGGAGCCTGAGCTCACATTTGGAAAAGCCTTGAAAGTTGCACTGTCCATTGCAAATAGGGATGTGCGTGATCTGCAACTGAAAACTCTGGATGGCACCGTGAGTAACACAACACCCCAACTGCTAGTGCATAATGTGGAGTCAAACCATAAAGGGCAAGGAAAGGCAACACCATTGGCATGTTACAGGTGTGGGGGTGAACATATGGCAAAAGACTGTCGTTTTGTCAATGAAAAGTGCCATGGCTGTGGTAAAAAGGGACATTTGAAGAGTGTGCAAATCCTCGCCTCTTGCAGACCAGCGGCTTAAGGGGGGAGGGAAGCACAAGCAGTCTGCAGGAAGTTTCAGAAACGATAAAAATCAGTCGGCGCATCACATAAGTGAATCTCCAGAGAATGTCACTAGTGATGAAGATGCATTTACGATGTACAATCTAACAGAGCCAAAGTTAACGAAAATAGATCCCATTACTGCGCAGCTTAACATAAATGAGAAAATTGTGGAATTCGAAGTGGATACTGGCTGTAGCGTGACAATTTTGTCAAAGGCTGAATATGACAAATTATGGACCGCAGGGAGCACACAAGAGTTACAGGACTGCTCAATGACTTTGAAAACCTATACGGGCGAAAAAGTACCAACACTAGGAGCGGCAGAGGTTACTGTAAGGTACAAAGACCAAGTCAAACAGCTACCAGTAGTAGTAGACCAAACCTGTTAGGCAGGGCATGCATAAAGGAGCTGGGAATGAACTGTGTTCTTATAAATAAGATGGAGCAGCAAGAAGTAACATTGCAGTATGTGCTAAGGCAGAATGAAGATGTTTTCAAGGAGGAACTGGGAACCTGGAGAGGGCCACCAGCAAAAATTTAGGTTAAAGATTTTTAACCTAAAAAATGGCTCCAAAGTGGCTCCAAAGTTCTATAAACCCAGGCCCGTGCCCTATGCGATGAGAAAGAAGGTGGAGATGGAGTTAGAGAGACTCACAAACCAGGGAATTATTGATCAAGTGAAATTCTCAGAGTGGGCAGCACCGATTGTGCCTGTGTTAAAAGCTGATAATTCTGTGCGCATTTGTGGAGACTACAAACTCACTGTCAACCAGGTGTCGAAGCTCGAGCAGTATCCAATACCGAAATTGGAGGACTTGTTTGAGAAGTTAACAGGCGGCGAAAGGTTCAGTAAACTGGACCTGAGCCATGCGTATCAGCAAGTGATACTTGATGAGACATCTAAGCCACATGTCACTATTAATACGCACAGGGGTCTGTTTCAGGTGAATCGTCTTCCATTTGGTGTCTCCTCCAGTCCAGCCATATTTCAACGAATGATGGAGAGTCTGGTGGCCGGCATCCCGATTGTGGCCGTCTATCTGGACGACATTTTGCTGACGGGCCAGAGTGACTAAGGTCACCTTGCAACACTGAACCAGGTGTTAACACGACTGCTGGAAGCTGGTCTTCGCCTAAAGCGCAACAAATGTGTGTTCATGGAACAGGAAGCAGAGTTCCTTGGCCATAAGGTGGACGCCTCTGGACTATATCCTTTGCCACATAAGGTCAGGGCAATACAAGAAGCACCAGCACCGACCAATGTCACAGAACTAAGAGCGTACCTAGAACTGCTCAACTACTCTAACAGGTTCCTGCCATACCTGTCAACATTGTTATCACCTTTACATGAACTGTTAAGAAAGGAAATCACCTGGAAATGGGAGGCAGAACAGGAGAGAGCTTTTGAGGAGTCTAAGCGACTGATGCAGTCGTCTGATGTGTTAGTGCATTATGACAGCCAAAAAGATCTGATCCTGTCCTGCGACACTTCTCCTTATGGAGTGGGTGTGGTGTTGTTGCATCGCATGCCAAATGGACAGGAGCGACTGATCAGCTTCATGTCTAGGACACTAACGTCAGCTGAATCGAACTACTCACAACTGGACAAAGAAGGTCTGGCGGTGATATTTGGCATTCAGCATTTCCACAAATATTTATATGGAAGAAGGTTTGTCATTTGCACTGACCACAAACCTTTACTGTCTCTCTTCAATGAGATGAAGGCTGTGCCTCAAATGGCTTCCCCTCGTATACAGCGTTGGGCAGTAACCTTGAGAGCGTATGAGTACGAGATTGTTTACATGCCAGGAAAACATCATAGCAATGCAGATGCTGAATAGCAAAACAGTCTGTCAAGAGTGAGCAGA
Source organism: Gila orcuttii (assembly GCA_026230005.1). Taxonomy (NCBI): domain Eukaryota; kingdom Metazoa; phylum Chordata; class Actinopteri; order Cypriniformes; family Leuciscidae; genus Gila; species Gila orcuttii. The sequence goes on along the minus strand of JAPDVR010000015.1, from coordinate 13,271,516 downwards.
AGGAACGAGTGCTGATGATGGAGAATGTGACCCTCGTCTCGGCAGCTGAAATGAGCAGGTGGACAAGCAGAGATACTGTGTTGTCCAGAGTGATGCAGTTCGTCCAACGTAGTTGGCCACCACAAGACCGGGACCCAGCTTTCCAACCATATGCTGTAAGGAAAACAGAGTTAAGTGTGCAAGATGGATGTGTACTGTGGGGCTCACGCGCAGTGGTGTCGCCGCTAGGGCGGAACGCCTTGATACAGCAGCTACATCACGGTCACATCGGCATCACTAGAATGAAGGCATTAGCGCGAAGCTACTTCTGGTGGCCAAAGTTAGATGCAGACATTGAAGCTGTAGTTAAAAGATGTGTTGCATGCCAAGAACACTGTAACTCTTCAAGGTTACACGTTGAGTATGCGGGACCTTTTATAGGACACATGTTTTTGACCTTGATGGACACTCATTCCAAATGGATGGATGTTTACCCTGTAAGGACCTAAACTTCAGCCAGCACGATTGAATGTCTAAGGAAGAGTTTTAGCAATCAAGGAATACCAGAGACAATTGTGTCCGATAACGGCTCATGTTTTGTGAGTGCAGAATTCAGAGAATTCATGCAGAAAAATGGGATCGAACACATCACTTCTGCTACTTATCATGCTTCCTCCAATGGTTGTGCTGAGCGCGCAGTCCAGACATTCAAGGCAATGATGAAGAAGGCAGGTGAGGGAAGCCTGGCCACTAAAGTGTCAAGCGTGCTGTTTAGTTACCGCATTACACCACAGTCCACCACTGGGCTGTCGCCTGCTGAAATGCTACAAGGCAAGAAGTTGAGATCCACATTAGAACTAATTTATCCGGACCGCCGAATGAAGGTGGAACGGAAACAGAGCATTCAAAAGAAACATCATGACAAGCAAGTTTCAGGGAGTAGTTTCCAGGAGGTAGACGCAGTGATCACAAGGAATTTCAGTCATGGAGCTAAGTGGATCCCCGGGTTCATTACCAAGATAACAGGTCCTGTCTCCTACAAGGTCATGCTAGGAGATGGCAACATTGTGCGCAGACACGTCGACCAGATATTGGCCAGTTCTGAGGACAAGGACTTGGTGGAACCAAAGATCATGGAACCCCTGGGGTTGTCTGAAGCTCCAGCGGCAGCTTTTGCAGTGTCAGAGAGTTCCATTCCGGAGGGAAACTGCTGTGTTCCTGAAGCAAACACTCAGGGCGTGGAAAAATCTGTTTCAGAAAAGACTAAACCATCAGTGATGGACTTTCAACCTCCAGGTACTCCAATGCAGTCACAATCTTCGACTGCACCGGCACGACGGTCGTTGAGGCCTGTGTCGAAACCAAGTTATTTGAAGGACTATGAGTGTTAAAAAAAAAACAAAAAAAATGTTGATGTTGATTGTTACTCAGTGTCAGGGTTAAATAGGAACGACTGACGCATGTTTAATTGATTTGGTGCAGGGTGATGTTTGTTCCAGGAAGAAGGCAATAGCTTAAGGGGGGAGGAATGTGGGGAAGGTTATTTCTGTCATATTAGAATTGTCCCCTAGGTGGCAGTAGTAGTTCAGCTAAAGGAGTATGTAGTGTGTTGCAGAGCAGGAGTCTGTCATGCTCATGTGTTTTTGCTCATCCCCGGTGTTCAGTAAACTCCAGATGGATACTACAATTCCAAACAAGCCTTTTGCTATGGGCAACCCAGATGCCTTGTGTCGTGACGTTTCGAACAGCTAACCAATGGGGGAGCAAAACGATTGCTACGGCAGCGGGAAAACTCAGAAGAAAAAGGAAGCCGGCAAGAGGACAAACAAATGGAGAAGAAATTTCTTAAAGAGACAATGTGTAGTGTTTTAGGTATTTTATTATCTAAATTCAATATTTTTATTCATAAATATGTCCTTAATGGTGTACAAATACCTCTGCCAATTATCTGACTTATCCTTGTAAACGAAGAATTTATTATCTTTATATACATGTGACGGGTAGGTCCACAGAGGCTTCCATGTCGTTCCGCCATCTTGAAAAACTATAATAGCAGATAGGGACAAAAAGTACTAAGCCAACGCGTTTCCACAACGTGTTTTCGTTCAGAGCCAGCGTCACGTAACTGAAAGCAGCACAACCGGAGGAGCAGAGCAGTGAGAGGTGCTTGTCACTCCCCCGGCAAGTTTAAAAGGCTGCATTGCACTGTTATTATTCATACTGTAACATTTGTTTGTTCGTTGTGTCAAGTTGCAGTTCGTTTGAAATAACAAACCTGTTCACCCGAAGGAAAACTCGACGAAGTGCTATTAGAAGACATCCTGTCATAGCTTTTTGGTACATAACAGCTACCATAGATGCAAAGAAAAAAAAAGCTGGAGAGCACAATTCGTTTGAATGCAAAATACAATTTCACCGCTAGATGGGAGAAATTCCTACACAATGTCCCTTTAAGTGTAAGTGAAAATATTTTTTTTATCAGAATATGAGCGATAAATTACATAATACATGATGATACAATGATTTCACTTTCTTTTGTCAGGGTCCGACAAGCTGACTTTCAATTTTATAAAGTTCAGGGCAGAGAATGAGCTGCTATTCACGGGGTACAGAAATGCCTCTAGCCAGGGATATGAGTAAGTTAACATGGCCATAACATGAGCATACAAGTTTGTTATTTGAAAGTGTTTGCTCTCCTGATCACAACAGAAGTGTCTATCTAATGGCTAGATAGTGACTTGTGCAAAACTGTCCCAATTCTTCACAGTTTCGGGTCCTTGCGCACTTACACCGCTAAGTGCACTTTCAACAATTGTCCACTTTGTGGAAGACCTTAGGGCGTAGTGTGGATATTGGGACACGACCAAAAAGTGGACTGGAATGCAGCACAAGTCACCTCTTGATGCATCCTCGGTAAAAGGGGCGGATCAAGAACACATCCGGGGATTTGAACTGGACTTGGCTCCTTAGGCAGCGACTGATGACGTTTCACAAATCCACAAGTACCGACCAGAACGCATATTGAGAAACGGCCAGAGTTGCGACAACGGAAGATCAAAAAGTTTGGTCGTCACGTGATTCGCGTAGACCTCAGATAGTTCCAGGAAGTGCTTAGGCGCCAATTCAAATCGATGGAGTTAGAGAGTAGATCTGTGATTTTTTTGTAATTTGTTGTCAATAAATACATTGATTTACAATATGTATATAATACACTGACATGTGAATGTAGTATGTAGTTACAGCAATGTTGTTTTTAGAAGATAAAAATCTGCTAATATTTGATGATTAGTGTGGTCAACCAGCATTGCCTGCCTTTGTAAAGTATTTTTGTGTTCTTAAACTTGTATGCTAGTTAAGGGTATCACGTAATGTTTACTATGGTTTCACAAGGACAGGAGACTTGCGGGTGACAGGTGATTGTCTGAAAAAATCCATTGCAAACAATAAAATGTCAAATTTAATTAAGTGAAATTTCATTAATCTTAACGTTTACAATGCTTATACATCCCATCTACTTATTACTAACACATACTATAATCAATTTTAAAACAAAAAATGATTATACACACACATTATTTCCTTTTAACATAATTTGATAAATTCATGACATACATCACTTTAATCTTTAAAACCTATTTAGTTTGAATTCATTTTTAGTACATTTAAATACATATTTTATGTTTTGTTATCTTAAACCCCTAAAATGCCAGTTCAGTTTGTGCAACTGTCCGCAGAAATGAACAACTAAGAAACTATTTAAATTGCTGTCTTAAGGATAAAAAATTCAAAACGAAATTCTATGGCATAATTTTAGGTTTAAAACCTTTCATATAAAACAAATGAAAGATATAAATATCAGTGTAGTTTTAAAGCTGTTGAGAATTAAACTTTTGACCAACAATTTGTCAGGGTGGCACAATTGAAAACATGGCTCTTATTTATGAATTGACAAGGTAATTACAAGGAATATAATTGATAATGCATCGTCCAGAGGACCCTAAAATGGTCCTTGTGGCAGAGTGAAAAGGTTTTTAGATCTCTCAAATACTGGTAAAAACTGCTGATTTCAAGTATGGGTAGGTTGGTACACTTTCCATTTCAGGTGAATCTAAACACTTAGAAATGTTAACTGAAGCGTGTTTAAATACATTGTTCATGACTCAGAAACATACATCAGTTTTGGAAATACAGGTCCTTCTCAAAAAATTAACATATTGTGATTTCATATTGTGATTTCATAAAATGGCTTTTCATATTAACATATAAGTTCATTATTTTCCATAATGTAATGATAAAAATTAAACTTTCATATATTTTAGATTCATTGCACACCAACTGAAATATTTCAGGTCTTTTATTGTTTTAATACTGATGATTTGGCATACAGCTCACGAAAACCCAAAATTCCTATCTCAAAAAATGAGCATATTTCATCCGACCAATAAAAGAAGTGTTTTTAATACAAAAAAAAGGTCAACCTTCAAATAATTATGTTCAGTTATGCACTCAATACTTGGTCGGGAATCCTTTTGCAGAAATTACTGCTGCAATGTGGCGTGGCATGGAGGCAATCAGCCTGTGGCACTGCTGAGGTATTATGGAGGCCCAGGATGCTTCGATAGCGGCCTTAAGCTCATCCAGAGTGTTGGGTCTTGCGTCTCAACTTTCTCTTCACAATATCCCACAGATTCTCTATGGGGTTCAGGTCAGGAGAGTTGGCAGGCCAATTGAGCACAGTAATACCATGGTCAGTAAACCATTTACCAGTGGTTTTGGCACTGTGAGCAGGTGCCAGGTCGTGCTGAAAAATGAAATCTTCATCTCCATAAAGCTTTTCAGCAGATGGAAGCATGAAGTGCTCCAAAATCTCCTGATAGCTAGCTGCATTGACCCTGCCCTTGAACACAGTGGACCAACACCAGCAGCTGACATGGCACCCCAGACCATCACTGATTGTGGGTAATTGACACTGGACTTCAGGCATTTTGGCATTTCCTTCTCCCCAGTCTTCCTTCAGACTCTGGCACCTTGATTTCCGAATGACGTGCAAAATTTGCTTTCATCCGAAAAAAGTACTTTGGACCACTGAGCAACAGTCCAGTGCTGCTTCTCTGTAGCCCAGGTCAGGCGCTTCTGCCGCTGTTTCTGGTTCAAAAGTGGCTTGACCTGGGGAATGCGGCACCTGTAGCCCATTTCCTGCACACGCCTGTGGACGGTGGCTCTGGATGTTTCTACTCCAGACTCAGTCCACCGCTTCCGCAGGTCCCCCAAGGTCTGGAATCGGTCCTTCTCCACAATCTTCCTCAGGGTCCGGTCACCTCTTCTCGTTGTGCAGCGTTTTTTGCCACGCTTTTTCCTTCCCACAGACTTCCCACTGAGGTGCCTTGATACAGCACTCTGGGGACAGCCTATTTGTTCAGAAATTTCTTTCTGTGTCTTACCCTCTTGCTTGAGGGTGTCAATGATGGCCTTCTGGACAGCAGTCAGGTCGGCAGTCTTACCCATGATTGCGGTTTTGAGTAATGAAACAGGCTGGGAGTTTTTAAAAGCCTCAGGAATCTTTTGCAGGTGTTTAGAGTTAATTAGTTGATTCAGATGATTAGGTTAATAGCTCGTTTAGATACCCTTTTCATGATATGCTATTTTTTTGAGATAGGAATTTTGGGTTTTCATGAGCTGTATGCCAAAATCATCAGTATTAAAACAATAAAAGACCTGAAATATTTCAGTTGGTGTGCAATGAATCTAAAATATATGAAAGTTTAATTTTTATCATTACATTATGGAAAATAATTAACTTTATCACAATATGCTAATTTTTTGAGAAGGACCTGTATAGCCTATATATTTTTTTAACTTTTTTGAAGCTTTATTTGTCAATGACATATATACTTTTGTACTGATTTAGCACAATTAGGGGTGCACCGAAATTTCGGCCGCCGAAAATGTTCGGCCGAAAATGGCATTATAGGTTTCGGGCCGAAATTAAAAAAAAAACAGCCGAAAATGTTAACCAAAAATGAATGTCACCCGCCCCTCCCATCCGTGCGCAAGCGCTTAGGTTTCACTCACGGTCAAGCTGTTATCACGCGTCTGCCTATCAAAGATAGGGATGTCTCCCGCATATTGATAGCGGCTCCCTGATGCCCACAAATTAGTTCAAATCTCCCGGAAGAGCGAGCGAGCAAGAGCTTGTGCTCCAAACCATGTAGCGCGCGCACGCCAGACAGGGAGAGAGCAAGAGACCTTGTGTGTGTGTGTGCTAGTGTGCCACATGAAGCGCATGTAAGACCCCCAGTCCAATTTTCTGTGTGTATAGCAGTTACATTAAAATTTGCGTAGCACTGCACAACTGTGTTTCCTAAGGCTACATAGGCTTACATGTTGTTTACAGGTTTGAATTTGGATTAAGTTCTAGTGCTGTTTTTGCACTGTTGTTTTGCACAGCAATTTAAAATGTAAGTAAAAAATTGTTTGCATGCAGCAGCAGAATAGAGGCCCACTGCCATTCTGTGATTTTGTGTGCAGTTATTCAGATAATTGTGGATCTTTTTGCACAGCTTTTAAAAAACTATTTTATTTGATGGAACATAAAACTTGAATAATAATATTATTTGGTATTATTATTTATATTTATTATTAAAAATATTTTAGGTTTTGTACTGTATATATATATATATATATTAGTATAAGTTTTTAAAAGAAGCCATTTCGGCTTCAGTTTCGGTTTTCGGCCAAGTGCATCCTAAATTTTCGGTTTCAGTTTCGGCCCAGAATTTTCATTTCGGTGAATCACTAAGCACAATGGATTTATAAATGTCTCATAAACTGCATGTTGTCTGTCCTTTCCTCTGTTGTTCTTGTAGTGTCCGAAACAGAGAGGAGAAAATATGCTCAAGTCAGCAGGAGCGCTCTAAATAGAACTAAAGATTTTTTGCTAAATTGTGTTGTTAATCATGCTTGGGTGTATCTGCACTTTTTCACAACATGCTTGGGTGTATCTGCACTTTTTCACAAAGACGAACACTGGGAAGTTTAATGTTTATTAAAAATAAGGAGCAAGGAAAGTCTCGAAAAATCCAAGGAGCTGAGACTGGAGGTGAGAGTACAGCATTAGTGCAGAGAGTCTTCAGGATCCACTGAATCCCCTTTGTGCTGCTTTTGTTGAAAGAGATAAAGGAGACAAAAACTGGACAAATTATTTACAGTAGTAGTATATAATACAGTTATGGTATTTAGTATGATTCCCCATTTAGCCTTGTGTGATTTGTTTTTTAAAATGGCTTGCTGCTTTTAAGCATTGTTTTTAATCTCACGAATAAACTTCCATCTCCTTTTCCCATCAATCCAAAAATCAGCTGAGCTGAAACATAATATAGAGAGGTAATAGTCAACAGCAACACAATGCCAAAAAAAACATACATTTGTGTTACTTGAATATGCAATATAAGATATTGCATAAAATTTTAAATATAATTATAAAAATGTTACCCCTTTATTGCACATTTAATAAGGAATGAACTGGATATTTTCTTATTACCACTTCCACCCATCACTATCACACTTCCCAATGTTATATCGAACCCCTGTTTAGAAGCCTTTCCCTCTTATTACGCAACAAAGGATAAAACTGCATTAATAGAACGAGTTTAACCCTTAATAGGCTGTTCGTGGTTTGTTATGCGCTACTAACTTTATCCAATGACCCATCTTTTATCTGATAACGTCCCCTAAAACTACTAATTTAGAGAGCAATAATCAACTATCATGCTTTAATACACAAGCTAATTTGATTCAGATGTACTGATAATATACTACCTTATTCCAGGGGCGGTTTCTTCATTAGGGCGATTGGGCGACGCACCACCAAAGTGTGAAAGGGACTTTTTCAATCACATTCACAATCTCATTCACCACAGAGTTACGCTAGACGTCACTGTGCCTCTGGATATAGTCCAATCAGCGTCATGTCACGTTCTGTAGAGTACCGCCTCTTTTTGGGCGATTTCACTCTGGCTGAGAATCGCCCAGAGTTTTCCCATAGACTTACATTCAAATATGTTTTTTTTTTCGAACTGCAGGCACTGCAATGCATTCTCTATCTATGGGTTCCGGGAGGGCTCGCACTAACGTGCTTACGTCATCATACGTATCCTTAACTTGTGCAGCGATTGGTGGGAACAAACATACACTATTAAAAATCTTTAAGATTAAGTGACAAATAATATTTGAAAACAATTTTGAATTTGAACAACAAGAAAAAATGAAACACTACTTTAATATCTTTATCAAATGTGATTTAAAAAATAAAAAAGAGAACGAGAGCGAGAGAGACTCTTGGGACATCTCGCGAGTTGAGGCCAGTTGAACTTGAACAACATCATGGCGAACGCAGTTAATTCTGTCGTGTCATTAAAAGAAATACCATTCAGCCGTCGTAGTAATCAGGACCAGAGCTCATTTCAGGAGCAGGAGCAAGTAACAAGTTAGCAACAGGAACAACAAGATCTAGGAGGGCCTTGGGAGAAGAAAGACAAGCAGAGGAGGTATTTATTGCTAACCATTTAAATAACAGTTACTCGAGTGTTGGAAAATCTCACTTTGTTTTTACAATCAGTTTAGGAAAGGATGGTAGCAGTCTTTTTTACTCCTAGCATTGTACTTTGAAATTTGTACATTCCATTCGAACACCAACACAATCTTTATCCTACACGTCAACGATTCAGTCAACAATATTATTTGTCGCCACCTAAAGTTAGTGGAATCTTTAATAAAATAAACTATCTGAATGGATTGAAAATGCATTTACCCGGTCAAAAACCCTTGTCAAACTCCATTTGAGCTTGAATTTTGGTAAAATGTTAATTAACGTAACACACACACACACACACAAATCATCGCTGTCGGATGGAAGCCTTGTCCAAAACTGTTACTTTTAAGGAAACGAAAGAAAACCTGTTTTAAGTTGATTCCTGCACATCTCAAACCCTAAAGTTAAATCTATTAAAAAGTCTGCATGCGATAAAGTTGATTGAAACATTTGCCCCCCCTGAGAGATTTTGCAGGAGCCGCCACTGCCTTAGGGGGCTTTCACACTGGCAGTTTAGTTCGGAACGGGGCACGGTTCGCATGAAAAATTGCTAATGTGAACGCTGTCATGTGACCCGGGTGCGCACTGAGGTACCGAACCCGAGACTACCTGGAGGAGGTGGTCTGAGTTCGGCTGCTCCCGAACCGTGCTGCGATTCGCGTGTATGTGAAAACAACACGGACTCGGGTGCGCACTTGTTCAGGAAGTAAAGTATCCTGCGCAGGGGCGCTGTTAGAAATTTTGGGCCCTATGAAAGAATATTAAGTTGGGCCCCCTACCGCACCCTTTCCATTAATAAAATTGATCTCTGGGGGCCCCAAAAGTGTGTGGGCCCTTAGAATCGTCCTAACTTTTCCCCCCTTAGCGGCGCCCCTGATCCTGCGCATGCGTTTTAGCCGATTATGATGTATTTAGTTAAATAAAACACACGTAAGGGATGAATATTTACCCTGGATACGAGCAAGAGTGAGTCTGCAGTGTATTCGCGCATAGTGCGTGCAATCAGGGCAACAAATTAATGGAAATCCACTGTCTCCTCAAAAGAGTCCATTTGCAAGCAGCGGAAAGACAGCTTATGCTTGTTTACTCAGCTATGAATAATAGCACCAAATTAATAAAAAACACAATATATTGACCCGCGTCGTGTTTTAAATCATGCGCCGTGCACGTTTGCAATGACGTAAGATGCACGCAAACGCACCAGAGTTCGATAGAATCAAGTTGAGTGTGAAACCAGACCAACGCTGCGGGTGGTGCCGGGAACAATCACGCCCGGGCTCGGACCGCAGCAAACGAGCCCAGTGTAAAAGCCCCCTTATTCTTTAAACGTCTTACCTTTTTAAAGTGCATCACAAACGGTCTGTTCTGCTATAACGTTAACTCTACGGCGTGGCTGCTACTTCCGGGAACTATTGAGAGGCTCCATTGCTGTAAAAAAAAGTTCCATTGGAGTGAATGCAGTTGTCGCAACTCTATCTGGTCTGTACTAACCTCCCATATGCACAAGACCTGTTAGTTATCCTGTTTTGGCTGAGGCGATTTTCTTCTCCACCGGGCAGAAACATCTGGAGACCTGGGGCCGGCTACACCAGCTGGACGTAAAAAAGTTGGGTGTAAGCTCTATGCTGGACTTAGTTACATCCAGCTTTCTGATGAATATTTACACCTGTTGTCCCAATCTAAAACTACGACTAGGCGCATACAATGCTTAGCGTAGACGATGCGCGCACACGTTCTACCGCACTGATAATTGAGACGCCATTCACGTTACTATCAACCCATTCTCACTCCCAAGGCGTCAACAACTGAGGCATGGTCAAGCACCCGAGGCGTCACGTAGCAGACGCCAAAGGCGCCCCTTGGCGTCCCTCTATGATGCATTAGGAACTCCATTGCTTTCAATGGGAAACCTGTGTCGTCGTCTTCTTCTTTTTTAATGGCGATTAACTCCTAAGGAGCATTATCGCCACCTACTGTGACTGTAACCTGTGGCGTCCATAGACATCATATAGATAGACGCCCTATCGACCGCTACTGCCTATTGGCGCGGACGAGCCGTGGGGCCACCATCTTAAACCGGTCATCCGCTCCGTTCAGTGTAATCTGTTTGGCAGGTGCAATGAGCGCATTTAATTAATCATCTTACTGAATACCGAACTGATTTTCACGCTGGGTTTTTTTGCTGCAAAGGTCATACACGTAGCTACGATACAGGACACATTGAATATTTTGTTCACAAAATACAACCAATAGTGTGGTAATGTTAAATGTTAAATCTTACTTGTGAAAAGTAATCCCCGAGTGATGGTCCGCCGATTTGAGCAGGAATATGCTGCACAGTGCTCTGGCATCTACTGCTGCTATGCAACGCAAATAGGAGTATGACCGGTTTAAGATGGCGGCCGCATTTCTTGCGCCACAGCGGCCAATAGGGCATCTAGTCTCTATATATCTATGGTGGCTTCCATAGACAGTAAAAGGAGGTGGCGTCTTCTTCGTTTGGTGTTTTATGGCGGTTGGCAAACCAACTTTCGGTGCATTACCGCCACCAACTGGACTGGAGTGTGAAGCACTTAAAAATGAAAACAATAATAAAAAAATAATAAAAAAAACACCTCCCCTATACTTCAAATTCTCCAATCTATTCCTATTTCTTTGATACACTTCATTATCGCACTATATATTTTAACTTGTTCTACTTGCTTTCCCAATAAACTTTCCATATTGAATACTACCACACCCAATTTCCTTACTATCCTCTTAAGTACTAACCTTTCTTTTCCATATTTTACACATTTTATTAATACATGTTCAATTGTTTCTGCCTGATCACAATACTTACATTTCCCTGTATCATGTTTTCCTATCTTTAACAAGGAATGATTTAATCGTGTGTGCCCTATTCTAATACGAGACACAATTGTATCCTCTTTCCTATTCCCAAAAACACTTCTTTCATTTCCTACTTGCTTCTGAATACTATACAACTTTCTTCCCTTCCCCTCATTATTCCATTGTTCTTGCCATTTATTTTATATGAATTCTTTTATTTTACTTTTAACTTCATTTTTGCTCAACGTCACTTGCACATTTACCTCATTATGTTTTACTGCTTGCTTTGCTAATCTATCTACCACTTCATTTGCCTCCAGTCCCACATGAGCAGGAACCCATACAAACACTATTAAGCTTACACTACTAATTCTTAGCAAACTAGCAAGTATCTCATATATAATGTCTTGCCTTAATACTATTTTTCCATTTACGAGACTTGTGATTGCTGCAAATGATTTAGAACATATAGCTACTACTCGGTTTTACGTCCTCTACCCAATGGAGTGCAACCATTATGGCTAACTAATCTAACTAATTCTGCTGCAAATACAGAGATATGGTCAGTTATTCTTTTCTTGATACTTATTTGAAACTTAGGAATATATACAGCAGCTGCTGTTCTTCCAGAGATAGGATCCTTGGACCCATCAGTAAATATTTGCACCCATGATGAGTACGTCTGATCTAAATACTGCTGTGCTATAATATTCTTTAGGATGTCTTTCTTATTTTTAATTTTCATTTGAATTTGAAGGTCAATTATTGGCCTTGGAAACAACCATGGTGGTATACTAATATCACTGTAGGGCTTACATCACAATCTTCAATACCCGCTTCTTGTGCTTCTCTTTGAACACTCCATCCCAAGCTTTTATTGTTTTTGTTCCCATGTTCCCAGCATTCTTCTAGTACCCCCTTCACTGGATGATTCTTTTTATGACCTTTTATATTAACCCAATAATTTAGTCTTATTTTATGTCTTCGGAGTTTTAACAGAGCAACACCAACTTCTACCTGTAGAGCTGCTATGGGGGATGTTCTGACTGCACCAATTATTTGCCCACCCCTCTACTTCATCCACTGCTGTTTGAATACTTTGTGTTACGCATGCAATATTACGACCTCTTTTCCAAATTGCCCCGTCATCCGCAAATAATGCTCTTCCTACATCACCTTTTATATTACAAAAAACATCATTTATCATAATATTAAATAAAACTCGGCTGCATACACTTCCTTGAGGAGTTCCGTTCTCTATCTTATATATCTCTGAATACTCTACTCCTATACTAACTTGAATTGTTCTTTCAAGAAGAAAGTCCATAATCCAATTATACATCTTTCCTCCAATTCCCATTTAATTTTTATTAAAAGTCCCTCTTTCCAAAGCATATCATAAGCTTTCTCGATGTCGAATAACACCCCTACCATTACTTCCTTATTAACCTGAGCTTTCCTGATATCTGCTTCCAGGCTTACCACAGCGTCCATAGAATTTCAACCTGCCCTAAATCCACTTTGATATGGTGACATAAGTCCTTTAACTTCCAATATATAATTTAATCTACGTACAATCATTTTTTCCATCAATTTACATAAATTAGCGGTTAGTGCAATTGGCCTATAATTAATTGGATTGGATTTATCCTTTCCAGGTTTGCCTATGGGTATTATTATTCCATGTTTCCATGAAGGAAGCTTTCTTGCATACCAGATCTTATTGAATAAATTTAGAATCACTTTCAATGATCTATCTGACAAATGTTGAATCATTACATAACATATATCGTCTCTTCCAGGAGATGTATGTTTGACTCCTCCTAAAGCATCTTTAATTCATAAATACTAAAATCTGCATCTAAGGTGTCTCCAGTAGGGTTCCTTTTCATCAACACGTCTGGATGCTGATATTCTTATTTCTATTCTTTTTAATATCCTCTGTTACATTATCATCACTATGGACTTTAACAAATACTTTAGCAAGCATTTCAGCCTTTTCTTTATCTGCCACAGCCATTTTTCCTACATCATTTTTTAAAACTGGTATAACTTGATTTCTATATATTCTATATCTCCTCCTATTGAATTACACCAATCTCTCCAGTACTTCTTTTTAGCTATTCTTACTTTTCTTCTCACCTCAGCTAGTGCTCTCTTATAATAGATAAAATCTACAAATAAATTAGTTTTTTTAATTTTCCTAAATGCTTTATTCCTATTTTTAACTGCGGTACAACATTCTTCTGTCCACCACGGAACTGCTTTTCTTTTTTTACATGATCCCTTTTTACCTATTACTTTATCTGTTACCTCAAACAATACTTTACATATTTTCTCATTATACTCCTCCTATATCCTCTATCACATTTAGATCTAATGCTGTTATTTCTACCTCGCTTAAATACTCATACACTTCCCAATTTGCTTTTTTTTAAATCTCCATCTTGGTGCTAAAAACACATTATGCTCCAATACCCTACCTTACTTAAAATTATATAGTGATCACTACCCATAATATTTTCTTCCCACACATCCCATATACATTTATTTGCTATCTCTTCAGAAACCAATGTTAAATCAAATGCTGACCCAACTCCACGAACCAAATCTATTCTCGTGTTTCTCCCGTCATTTAAACATACTAACCCATTACTGTCTAAAATTTCTTCTACTACCCCCCCATTATAATCATCACTACTACTTCCCCATAAAGTGCTATGTGCATTAAAATCTCCACACCAAATTACTTTATGATTTCCTGACCCAATAACTTTCTCTAACTCTTTACTAAGTTTACTACAAGGATTATAATAATTTATTATTCGAATAGTTTGATTCCCTGCAAATACTTGTCACCACCAACTCATATGCTTCGATCTCATTAATGACTATATTCTATATCATTTTTAATAAAAGTGGCCACCCCACCTCCATTTCCTGCCCCTCGATCTCTCCTTACTATATTATATCCTTGCAATACAAAATTTAGGTGAGGTTTTAACCACGTTTCTTGAATGCAAATTATATTAGGTTTCTTATCTTGTTGATCTACATACCTCTTAAATTCTGGTCCATTTGCAATAATACTTCTAGCATTCCATTGCAAAACCGTTAAAACCATAATTATGTACTTTCCACATGAAGTTTGAACACTTGATTTAGCCATAAGCGTGTCATTTATTTTTTCCGAAGTTACTCCGGCTACATTCAAGTATCTCTCTGCTGCCCTTATTATGATTTTAATTCTTTCTGTTCTACTTTCCGTTTGAGCCGAACAATTTATCACTTCGACCATAAATGACACGAATTCCATTTTTCCAATCACCAATTTATCCTCATTTGTCTTTACCTGAACCATATCAATTCCATTGCCCTCCTTAATAACCACCTCTCCCTGTCTCTGTTCATGTCGTTTTGCTTTCTTTGCGGCTTCAGCATAAGTCACCCCCTCCGTAATTTTCACATTCTGGATTTTCACCGCATGTTTGTGTACCCTGCATCCCCCAAATCCAGCACTATGCTCATCACCGCAATTGCAGCATTTTGCCTTCGCTCCTATGTCACATTTACCATATTCATGTTCGCCCCCACACCTCGCACATCGTAAATTTCCTCTGCAAACCGCACTTACATGTCCATACTTCTGACACTTGAAGCATCTTAGTGGGGGAGGAATGTAAGGTCTTACTTGATAACTTACATATCCTATTTTAATCCTCTCTGGCATTCTTTCTTCATCAAACTGAAGCATCACAGACAGACTATCCTTCCTTTCTTTGTTTTTACCATATTGGAGCCTTTTTGCTCCAACAACCTTGCTCCCTTCAATGGCGCTTTTAATTTTATCAACAGGAACATCAGTTGGGATTCCATAAATGACACCTCTTAACCATGGTTTCCTAGTAATCATTGTGCTTGTTACCGAATATCCAAGCATTGAATTAATATCCAGCGCCTTCTTTTGTCGTTTTTCGTCTTTACACATAATAATCACCTTTCCATCTCTCAGGGTCTTTGCATTCTTTATTTCTCCTAACGCTCTTTTCAAAGCTTTGGTCAGTTTAATTGGATTTAATGTCACTCCGGTTTCCCCGAATGTCATCATTACTTTAAATTCTTCCACCTCAATCCTACTCACGTGATCCTCCTTTCCACTATCCGTAAATGATCCTTGGCTATAGGTTTTCTTTCTTTTCCGCTTTGCTATTCTACTCCATTCATTCCCTCCAACACTCCCGCTACATGATTCATCCTCCATTTCCGGGTCGCTACCAGAGCTACCGTCATTTCCTGCCATCAGTGCTCCAGTCACAGTCCAGTGTTGCCAACCTCCTCCAACCTGTGGCGTCTTCTTCTTCTAGCTTTCCGGCAGACTAGATGCCTTACGGCACATTGCTGCCTCCCACAGTTCAGTCTTGGTTATCATTTTATGACACCATCATTCTCAGAGGGCTAATCCTGTTGCAGATATAAAATCCATGACTGCTTCCACTATCCTCGATTGGTTCTCATGAGGATTCAAAATATCTCTGTGTCACTGCCTGTATTCCATCTCCTGATACCACAGAGTAAAGTTGTTCTCTTTGCCCTTTATACTGTTGACATACCATAAACACAACGAGAATAAAGAACTATATGACAAACGCGACAAACTTGCTCTCTTCTTCTGAGTGACAAGCGAGTGTCAGAAGCACTTTGTGGACAGGGGTATTTCTGTTTTACATTAAGCGCCATCTAATGTCAGGGAATAAATTTGCATGTTCACTCGGCTCATCGTCAGCGAAAATCGCTTGGGTGTGAACACAAACGCGTTGAAAAACGCTGACGAATAACGCGAGCCGATATTCGTCCCGGTGTGTACAGTCTTGTCATAATTACAGATTGTCTTTTGGATTTACCCAAATAACATTGCTTTGTCTTTACTTTGTTTTGTATTGCATAGTAATGACGGCCCTTTTTTCCTTTTCCCACTGCCTCTGCCATACTACTATAGTATTTCTTTTAATGACAGATCTACATTCAGCAACCCCAATACAAACTGCTAAATCAATGTCTCTTTTTAAAGTCATTTTTGCTGCCTTGTCTGCCACCTCATTCCCTTCTACCCCAACATGTGCAGGCACCCAGAGAAATCCCACTGACCCTCCAGCCTGTTCGATTCTGTACAACAGAGCCATCAGCTCCATAAACAGATCTGGCCGAGCTCCCAAATTACTTCCTTTCAGAGTTTAACACTGAAGCCGAATCTGAGCATAATACTGCTCTCCTTGGTTGAACTTCCTCTACCCACTTTAGTGCCCATATAATAGCTAGAATTTCTGTTGTATACACCGATACATCCTCAGACAGTCGCTTAAGCTTTACATATTCATATTGTGGGATATAAAAAGCAAAACCCGACTTCCCAGTTTGTGGATCTTGGGATCCATCTGTATAAATCTGAAGATAAGTTCCCCACTGATTTTCTAGTCTTTGCTTTACCATATCGGGATATTCTGTTCCTTCATGATGTTTGATGTTTTCCATTATACTGAGATCTGTTTCTGGTGTGGACATCAACCACGGTGGTACAACTGACCAGTACACTTGCGGGGCCACCCCTACCTCCTTCAGTCCCAACTCCTCCATTTTTTTACTGATATTAAACATAAAACATTCCTTCCTCTTTTTTCCTGATCCCCATTCCCACGCATTAATTAGAACTGTTTTTGTAGGGTGTTCTCCTTTATGTGCCCATAATTTAACAATATACTGCATTGCCAATTTCTCCCGTCGAATTAATAATGGCATTTCCCCCATCTCTACCAGCAAAGCTGGGACTGGAGTTGTACGAAGGGCCCCATAACATAGTCTCAGCGCCTTCGCTTGTATTACTTCCAGCCTTTTTAAATGTGTATCAGCGGCTGTCCCATAACACACACAAACATAATCCAGTCTAGATCTTATCATTGCCCTGTAGATCATTAGTTGAGTATCTCTGCCTGCACCCCATGTGCTACCCGAGAGGGAACGCATTACATTTATTACTTTTTCACACTTATTTACTACATTATCTATATGCTTTTTCCATGTTAGCTTCTCATCCAAATGTATACCCAAAAATGTGAACTCTTTAACCCTCTCAATTGCTTGTTCATACAAAAATAAAGCACCACATTCAGTTTTCTTATTACCAAATATTATATACTTTGACTTCTCCACTGATATCCTAAACCCCCACTTTTCACCCCAGCTAGTTACTTTGTTCAGAGCTCCCTTCACTTGCTCAATTATTTGTTTGACATTCCTGCCCCTTTTCCAGATGGCCCCATCATCTGCAAAAAGAGATTTTCCAAAACTATTTCCAATTTCTTCAAATATATAATTTATCATAATGTTGAAAAGGACTGGGCTTATCACACTACCCTGTGGAGTTCCATTATCAATACCTGTACCAGCTGAAAAAGCATTTGCAACCCTAACTTGAATGCTCCTGTCCTTCAAGAAGTCTTGTATCCAGTTAATCATTCTCCCTCTGACTCCAGCCTCATAGAGTTTTATGACAAGCCCCTCCTTCCATAGCATGTCATAAGCCTTTTCAATATCAACAAACACCGCCATTAATACTTCTTTATTCACCATTGCTTTCTTTATATCACTATCAAGGGACGTAACAGCATCCATGGTACTTCTCCCTCTACGGAATCCACTTTGTATTGGTGTAAACCATCCCTCCTTCTCTAACTTATAAACCAATCTGTCTGTGACCATCCTTTCCATTATTTTACAGAGGACTGATGTCAGTGCAATGTGCCTGTATGATCCTGTCTTTGAAGCGTCTTTCCCTGGTTTCAATATTGGGACCACCAGTGCATGCTTCCATGTGCTAGGTAATCTTCCCTCTTGCCATATATCATTTTTTTTATTTTTTATTTAATCTTTATTTAACCAGGTGAGCGCGTAGAGAACACGTTCTCAATTGAAACGGCGACCTGGCCATTTCGCTTTATCCTGACCTGGATAAAGCGAAGGTGCAAGATAACAAATAGTTACACATAAAATTATACAAATCACAAATTAAATACAAGAAAAAAAGAAAAGAAAAAAAATTTATAAAAAATAAACAACAACATTTTCTAGACAATAGACTAGACAGTGTCAGTGAAACAATTAATGCAACATGATCTGTAATAAGGCATAAAGTTATTAACGGAAAATTGCAGGGCATGTAGTGAATGATACTGAGCATAATTGTGCAAATAGATATCAGAATAGAGGTAAATTGAGCAGGAAAATTATAAAAAGGGCGGTCAACATGTGCAACGAGCAGGCAAAAGCTCTGATAATCGTGCTTTAAAGAAAGTGAGAGAGATGGAGTTCTCAAGTTTTAGAGTCTTTTGTAACTCATTCCAGTCAGATGCAGCTGCAAACTGGAAGGAGCTGAGGCCAAAAGAGGTATTTGCTTTAGGCATTACAAGGGAGATGTACCTGCTAGAACGCAGGTTCCGAACAGGTAGGGCAATGGTGAGGAGAGAGTTCAGATACAGAGGAGTTTTGCGAAGAATTGATTTATATATAAGATAGTACCAGTGGGTCAGGCGTCGAGTATGTAGAGAGGGCCAGCCCACTAATGCATATAGATCACAGTGGTGGGTATTAAAAGGGGCATTAGTGACAAAACGGATTGCACTGTTGTATACCACATCTAACCTTTTCAAAAGAGAGGTAGAGGCAGATCTGTAAATGACATCACCAAAATCCAATATTGGTAGTACAGTCATTTTTACCAGCATATACTGTATTTGGCAGCATAAGTGAAGGAGGCTTTATTTCGAAATATAAAGCCAATTCTAGATTTAATTTTGGCTTGAAGCTCATTAATATGAAACTGGAAAGAAAGTGAATTATCCAACCAGGTGCCTAAATATTTATAGCTGTTCACATAATCTAGTTTAGATCCATCCAGAGTCAAGATACTAGTCAAGTTGGCAGGTACGGGCAGTGTGCGGTTAAACAACATGCATTTAGTTTTATTGGATTTCAAAAGCAGTTTAAGTCCCCTAAATGCATGTTGAATAGTATCGAAGCTCTTTTGGAGATTGGTTAGCACAGTGTCCAAAAAAGGACCAGATGTATATAGGACAGTGTCATCTGCGTAAAGGTGGATCTGCGAAATACCAGTAGCAAGAGCAACATCATTGATATACACAGAGAATAGTATTGGCCCGAGAATCGAACCTTGTGGCACCCCCATCGAGACATCCCTAGGTCCCGACATCAGGCCCTCAGATTTAACATGTTGAACCCTGTCAGAGAAGTAGTTGGTGAACCAATCAAGACAGTTTTTCAAGAAACCAAGGCTGCCAAGTCTGCCGAGAAGAATGCGATGATCGATCGAGTCAAAAGCCTTGGCCAAGTCAATAAATACGGCTGCACAGTAATGCCTTTTATCAATGGCGGTTGTAATGTCATTTAAGACCTTGAGTGTAGCAGAGGTGCAGCCATGACCAGCTCGGAAACCTGATTGCATGACGGAAAGTATATTGTGGGATTCAAAATGTTTGATCATCTGCTTGTTGATCTGACTTTCGAAAACCTTGGAAAGACAGGGCAAAATTGATATAGGTCTATAACAGTTTGGGTCCAGCATGTCGCCCCCTTTAAAAAGGGGGATGACTGCTGCTGTTTTCCAATCTTTAGGGATCTCTGAGGATACGATGGAAAGGTTGAACAGACTAGTAATAGGAGTTGCAATAATTGCTGCTGAGACTTTCAGGAAAGACGGGTCTAGATTATCTAGTCCAGCAGATTTATAAGGGTCAAGCATTTGTAAGTCTTTCATGACATCTACTGGTTGAATTTGTGTGAAAGAAAAACTAGAAGAACTAAAGGAACTAAGGCAAGGTGATGCAGGGAGTGAAGAGCTTATGGCCGTGTTGGCAGACAAATTGAACACATGACCAGCCATAGCAAAATACTTATTAAAATTTTCAACTATAACAGTTTTGTCAGTGGTAATAGTGTTGTCTAGCCGCAGCGCAGTTGGGAGGAGGTGTACTTATTCTCCATAATCTTCACAGTATCCCAGAACTTTTTTGAGTTGGTACTACAGGCCACAAATTTCTGTTTAAAGAAACTACTCTTGGCGTTCCTAACTGCCTGTGTGTACCGGTTCCTTACTACTCTAAAAAGTTGCATGTCATATGGCATTTTTGAGGCAAGAGCAGTATGCCACAGGGTGTTTTTGTGCTGGGCTAGAGCAGCTAGTGAACTTGGGTGAACCAAGGACTGTATCTATTTTTGGTTCTAAACTTTTTAAGAGGAGCATGTGTATTCAAAATAGAGAGAAAGGCATTTTTAAAAAATGACCATGCATCCTCAACTGTCGGTATGAGATCAACGTTCTTCCAAGGTACCAGGGCCAAGTCAATTAGGAAGGCTTGTTCACTAAAATGCTTCAGTGAGCGTTTCACTCTAATGAGTGGAGGTGGTTTGATTACTGACCCATTACGATGCATTATGCATGCAATGAGGCAATGGTTACTGAGATCCTGACTAAAAACAGCAGAGGTATATTTTGAGGGCATATTAGTTAAAATTATGTCAATAAGGGTTCCCTTAGACAAGTTTTTCGGATTGTACCGGGTTGGTTCATTGACAATTTGTGTAAGGTTCAAAGCATCTAATTTAGATTGCACATTTGCAGGAATGTTGAGCATGTCCCAGTTTAGATCCCCTAATAATATTAACTCAGAGGATAAGTGGGGGGCTAACAATTCACATAAGGTTTCAAGGGCTCCACTAGGAGCTGAGGGTGGTCTATAACAAACAGCAACAATGAAAGACTTATTTCGGGAAAGATTGATTTTCAAGATAAGCTACTCAAATTGCTTAGCCACCGACTTAGAACAATAGAACTCTGTAAACTATCCCTACAAAATACAGCTACCCCCCCTCCTTTAGTGGTTCTGTCTTGACGGAAGATGTTATAGTTGGGGATAAGTATATCAGAGTTCTTTGTTGATTTTCTAAGCCATGTCTCCGACACTGCCAAGATGCCAGGGTTAGCAGTATGTACTAGTGTAGTAAGTAGATCAAGTTTAGGCAATAAGCTTCTAATGTTCACATGCATAAAACCCAAGTTGGTACGGTCACAAAAGTCTTTAAATGTTGATACCTGAGGGGTTGGGGTATTAATATGGGTTATTGGGCCGGGATTTGACTCTATATCTCCAGAGGATATGCGAAGAACTAGAATGAGTAATCGGCTAATGACTTTAAAAAATGGTCGTTTAGTGCAGTTATTAAATTGAAAAAGGGAAAAGGATTTTGGAGCAGAGTGAACTAGATTTACAATTTTAAGGACAGAAAATATTGATGCAAACGTGTTGGCCTGTGATGGTAAACCGAGGTACTTAGTAATGAGGAAGGAGACAGCCTCTCTGGAAAAAACAAACGAGACAGAAGAAGTCACAGAGAAAATTGGGGGGGGGTCATAAAATTGTCTCGGGGTTGGTGAAAAAGACATCTGTAATAAGGAAAAGCTATGAAAATTAACAGAAGCAACCAAAAACGAGCCATGATGACAAAAAAAAAAAAAACCTTCAACAAAGTTAGCACGCAACAATTAGCAATGTCTTGCTTACGAAATCCAGGCAATATCAACAGAGCACAAACGCGCCGCCAATGAAGAGGGACCGGGTAATCCGCCTCGCGGAGCCGACCGAAGAGTCCAAAAAAAAAAATCAACCAGCAATGTCCCAGGCTCACGAAATCCAGGCAATGTCATCAGAGCACAAACAAGCCGCCAATGAAAAAGGGACCGCGAATCAGCCGCACCAGAGATCCATCCGCCCCGTGGAGCCGACCGAAGAGTCCAAGATGAAGAGCCACTGAACCAGGCCCAGACAGGAGCGTCCAAACGAACAACGGCGCCGCCTCAACAGCCTGCAATCAAACGGGGCAATGGATGGACCAGCCGCAACACCGAAGAGCACAGCACTGGAACGTCAGCAAGGGAATCCCTCCGTTGGACAAGCGACAGGTATGTCGAGCTTAATGCCGTTGTTAGCCAGTGATGTTATTGTTAGCTCTGTTAACAACGCAGTTAATCCATAGTGGTATGTGAATGTTCCCGATTTGGAAAAATAAATTCCCAAAGCAGATTTGTGTGCTTTTAGTATATAGAAATAGGTGGATACGATAACTAAAGATAACAAACAAGGACTATACACTAGACGAAAAATAATGTGTCTTGCACCTTACGCCATCTTGGATCCACCAATGTGTAAATGTGTTCATTAAGGTCAAGTGTCCATAATTCATTAAGGCCAAGATTTCCTCCAAAACTATGTCACTAAGATTCTTAACAATCTCATAGCTAATACCATCCTTTCCCGGGGTTTTTTTCCTTCCTTTTCCAATTGCCCTGTGTAATTCTTCTAATGAGAAAAATAAATTATACACATCAGAATTATCTTTATTTATCTCAAGTTTGTACCAGTTTTGCTCACATATCTCATTTCTTTTCCTTTTACCTGCTTCACCAATGTTAGCTCCGCTGTGAACAGCTCTAAAGTTATTTTCACATAGCTTTGCTTTGTCCAAATCACTTGTAGCAAACAATCCTTGGGCTCTAGGGCAGACGGTAGGAGTCCCCCGCTCCCTGCTCCTCCCCTTTTCCTGGTGGACGGCAACAGGCTCCGGCCCACGGCGAGCGGCGGCGACTCCCCCGCTCCCTCCCGGACGGCAGCCGCCCCTCCAACTCCCAGGCGGCCGGCAGCGAGCTCGACCGTCCCCCCGGCAACTCACTCCAGCGCACCGCCTCGAGCGTCCATGGCCGCGAGTCCCCCGCTCCCTGCTCCTCCCCCGCTCCCTGCTCCTCCCCCGCTCCCTGCTCCTCCCCCGCTCCCTGCTCCTCCCCTACCCCGCGGATGGCAGCAGGCTCCGGCGAGCGGCGGCGACTCGCGCACCATGCTCGATGGCACCGCGGATTCCCCACAACGGCGAGGACTCTCTGACAGCGCGTTCCTCCCTCTTCCCGAGTTTCGGCACCAGTGTAGCAATGTTCAGGGAAGGAGGAGGCGGGAACCGGCGAACATTCAAACATACTTTATTTAAAATAAAACAAACAAACCAAAATACGGCCAGTAGCCCCTCGCGGACGACTGCTGGCTACCGAAAAGAAACATAACTGCCAGCAGCCCCTCGCGGACGACTGCTGGCTAAAGTAAAATACAAATACAAAAACCAAACACAACTAAAATACAGGCCTGTTCCTCTCTCGATCATCAACGTCGTTGCTCCCCCTTTATGCTTCCGCTCCTCCGTGAGAGATGCGAGACCGGTGTGCTTCACAGGTGCTGCTCATTAGCAATATCGCACCACCGGCCTCGCGCCGTTCTCTCACGTCCCTCGGCCGTCCTGTTCGCCACAGTCTGCCATCATTTAAACAAACTAATCTCCACCTGTCCATAAATTCCTCTATAGTGCTCCCATTATTATCTTTTATTCTGCTACCCCAAAGAGGGTTGTGGGAGTTAAAATCCTCCACCCAAATGATCGGTGTCCCTACTTGTTCCATAACCCTCGCCAACTCGCTTAGATTTATTTGTAAACAAGGATTATACAAGTTTATTATGTTAATCCACCTGTGCTGTCCCCAAACTCTTACTATAACACATTCTAGTTTAGACGTTATGTCTACTTTCTGATACTGTACATCTGATCTTATAAATGTTGCACACCCTCCCCCAGACTTTCCTTTTCTATCATATCTGATACTTTCATACCCAGGAATCACAAAATCTAAGCATGGTTTAAGCCAAGTTTCTTGAATACATATTACCTCTGGTAGATCTTTAAATTCATCAACAAATCTCTTAAGTTCCTGCCCATTAGCCACCAAACTCTGTGCATTCCATTGTAAGATGTAGAACATCAGCAATTTAACTATCATCATTCATGTCCATGCTTCTTTCCCCATTACATTCCTCATGCTCTTTTCTTTTCCCCTCCCTCTTTCATATACTTACAATTTCTGCCTCATATACTTGTGCAACTCTTCAGGACCCATATATGCCTCTTCCAGAAATCTCTCTGCAGCATCCACCACCACCTTAATAACATCAGATCTTCTGGATTGGTCTCTAGCTGCCCACAGAACATCTACCATGAATGCCAGGAACGACTGGGTTCCCACAATCTGCCTCACTTTCTCCCTATCAGGCTGGGAATCAGAAGGTATTCCAACTGCCATTTGCCTGGAATGTTCCCCCGTTCCCCTCACTTTCTTCAGGGCCTCTGCATACGACATTTTGCCCTCAACTCTCATTTTCTCAACTCCCACAGCTCGAACATGATGCTCACACCCCCTAAATGAAGATAGATGATTTCTGCTACAGTTACAGCACTTGACTATGTCAGCTTTACATTGAATAAAGTCATGGCTTCCCCCACACTTCCCACACCTTTTTTTTCCTCCGCATGCTGCTGCTACATGACCATAGCACTGACAGTTATAACAACGCGTCGGGGGACGATTATAATGTCTCACTAGAAAGCTAACATATCCAAGGCTGACCCTTTCTGGCACACTATCTTGCTTGAATGTTAATAGCACAGCAGTGCCGGTTTCATTGAATCTCCGTACAGCTTCAACCTCAGCTCCCTTTAAATTTTTCAAGATGGCGCTCTCTGCTATCTCAGGGCTAACATGTATCACTCCTTTAGAATGTTTTATACCTGGTCAAGCTAAAAATGCTATAGGCCTGTTAAGCAAATGACAAGCTTTAAGGGCATTCGACCTCTGAGTATCATTTCTACAAAAAACAAGTATATTCCCATTCATCATCATTTTAACATTTAGAACTTTTCCCATTTTGTTTTTTAGCTCCTCCGATAGTCTGAGAGGGTTTAAGGCCTTGTCACTTTTATCTTTGAATTTAACTATTATCCTAAATTCACCCTCCTCTTCAAATCTTGGCATTTTCCTCGTGCTTTGGTACTCGTCACTTCCACTTCCATTGTCAGATCTATCTCTTTTTTCAATTTGTCTGGAATTTTTGTCATTACTCCCAGCACCCTCACTAGTTTTCCCTTTCGGCGGCATAGCCAATCCCTCGTCGGGGAGGCCTGTCTGCTGCTTCAGCTCACGAACCAAGCTCTCACAGGAGATGCCAATTGAGATATCAAATACTTGTCACCTTATAGGATTAATGTGTCACAAAGCAATTTAAATCACCCTCCAAACCGTCATCCCAACCTGTGGCGTCAATAACAGACGTGAATTTTATCAGTAGGAAATAGCGCTAAAGAAGTCTCATTCCGAACTCATCGCGATATTTCGCATCCAGGTCACGTGTGCCAGATGTTGGTAAGTAGTCGTAAATACGCTGTCCAAATAATGTTTGTCTTTTCTGTTTGTCGATATTAATCAGATTAGCTCTCTCATGTTCAGTCACTGCATTATATCTGTAATCTCCACGGAGGCTTTGTGTTTCATTGGTTTCTAATTCAAAACACATTACTAAACTAACGTGATTAAACACAGTCTGTCACAACAATCAGTTAATCATATGATATATTCATTTCAGGTTCAAAGTAGTACAATTAGTTCCAAAGTGGTGTTTGTAGTAGAAGCGCAGTAAAAACAACACTTATCCTTAGTTTTACTGTGATAGGTAACTTATAGTAAAAGGACAGTAACTGTCATGATTCTGCCATCATGCTCTTGATTTTCCTAGGCTTGTGGCAGGATCATGGCAGAACCATGTTTTGTGTACAAGCGCATGGCCTGTTGTTTGGGCCATGTGCTTGTGTTGTCTCGTTACGTAACCCCGCCCCCTTGTTATCCTCGTCTTTTCATTATTGTCTACTCAGTTTCACCTGTTCGTGTCTGTTACGATGCAGCAAGGACGAAGCAGAGAGTGAATCCAATAGCAAGCACTTTAATAATCCACCAAACCAGAAATCCAGGGTAAACTCAGAACAAGGCACACAAAACAAGGAACTAGGAAAACCACAACATCAAGCAGCGACCGACAAACACCAACTGAAGAACAAGGGTATAAATACACAGACAAACAAGCTTAACAAGTTAACAAGGGGGCGTGGCTAATCAGAAACACCTGGGGAGACTAATCAACAGAACGGAGAACAGCAAAACATGTAAAGACAGAGAAACACATGACAGACAAGAACAAGTAACAAAACAAAACACCCACACCGTGTCATTAGTGTCTCCTTATATTATCCCCTTGTGTTTGCTGTCCTTTGTCGGTTCATTGTCAAAACTGTGGCAAGAGCTTTGTCAAACTTTCTGTGAATCTTGTCTATCTTATCAAGCTGTGAGTACCTGTTGACCGTCTTGTAGGGATGGGGAAATGAAGCCTCGTGAAGCAATGAGGCTTTCCCCTAACTGTTCCGGGAAAAGATTCAAAGTTTCGAGAGTGTCGAGAACAGCGCCATCTGGTGCTTATTTAAAAGAATAGAGGTATAAAAAAGAACAAGGGTATAAATACACAGACAAACAAGCTTAACAAGATAACAAGGGGGCGTGGCTAATCAGAAACACCTGGGGAGACTAATCAACAGAACGGGGAACAGCAAAACATGTAAAGACAAAGAAACACATGACAGACAAGAACAAGGAACAAAACAAAACACCCACACCGTGACATAGCCCCCCCCCCCCTATGGGCGGCTCCCGACGCCCCTTGAGACAAAAAAAAACAAAACAAAAAACAAAAAAAAAAACACTTAAGTTCAGGAGGGTGGTGAAGTGGAGGCGGTCTTGGGGGAGGGACGGAGGGCCAGGTTCGTGCAGGCGGCCAGGAAGGAGCAGGCGACCAGAACAGAGACGACCAAACGGGCGGCCAGGGCATAGACGACCCCTCGGGCGGCCAGGGCGTTGAAGACCCCTCGGGCGGCCAGGGCGGAGAAGACAGTCCATCGGACGGCCAGGGCGGAGAAGACAGTCCATCGGACGGCCAGGGCGGAGAAGACAGTCCATCGGACGGCCAGGGCGGAGACGACAGTCCATCGGACGGCCAGGGCGGAGACGACCCCTCGGGCGGCCAGGGCGGAGACGACCCCTCGGGCGGCCAGGGCGGAGACGACCCCTCGGGCGGCCAGGGCGGAGACGACCCCTCGGGCGGCCAGGGCGGAGACGACCCCTCGGGCGGCCAGGGCGGAGACGACCCCTCGGGCGGCCAGGGCGGAGACGACCCCTCGGGCGGCCAGGGCGGAGACGACCCCTCGGGCGGCCAGGGCGGAGACGACCCCTCGGGCGGCCAGGGCGGAGACGACCCCTCGGGCGGCCAGGGCGGAGACGACCCCGGCTCGGGAACTGCAGACACCGGTTCGGGAACCGCAGACACCGGCTCGGGAACAGCAGGCACACACACTGGCTCGGGAACAGCTGACACACACACTGGCTCGGGAACAGGCAACACAGACTCTGGCTCGGGAACAGGCAACACAGACTCTGGCTCGGGAACAGGCAACACAGACTCTGGCTCGGGAACAGGCAACACAGACTCTGGCTCGGGAACAGGCAACACAGACTCTGGCTCGGGAACAGGCAACACAGACTCTGGCTCGGGAACAGGCAACACAGACTCTGGCTCGGGAACAGGCAACACAGACTCTGGCTCGGGAACAGGCAACACAGACTCTGGCTCGGGAACAGGCAACACAGACTCTGGCTCGGGAACAGGCAACACAGACTCTGGCTCGGGAACAGGCAACACAGACTCTGGCTCGGGAACAGGCAACACAGACTCTGGCTCGGGAACAGGAACGGACTCTGGCTCGGGAACAGGAACGGACTCTGGCTCGGGAACAGGAACGGACTCTGGCTCGGGAACAGGAACGGACTCTGGGCCGGCCATCTTGTCCGTAGACACTGGCTCGGAGGCGGCCATCTTGTCCGTAGACACTGGCTCGGAGGCGGCCATCTTGTCCGTAGACACTGGCTCGGAGGCGGCCATCTTGTCCGTAGACACTGGCTCGGAGGCGGCCATCTTGTCCGTAGACACTGGCTCGGAGGCGGCCATCTTGTCCGTAGACACTGGTTCAGAGGAAGTGACGTGAACAGTCTCTGGATCAGCACAAGTGACGTGAACGGTCTCTGTTTCGGCCATCTTGTCCGTAGACACTGGCTCGGAGGAAGTGACGTGAACAGTCTCTGGATCAGCACAAGTGACGTGAACAGTCTCTGGTTCGGCCATCTTGTCCGTAGACACTGGCTCGGAGGAAGTGACGTGAACAGTCTCTGGATCAGCAGAAGTGACGTGAACAGTCTCTGGTTCGGCCATCTTGTCCGTAGACACTGGCTCGGAGGAAGTGACGTGAACAGTCTCTGGATCGGCCATCTTGTCCGTAGACACTGGCTCAAAGGCGGCCATCTTGTCCGTAGACACTGGCTCGGAGGAAGTGACGTGAACCGACTCTGGATCGGCCATCTTGTCTGTAGACACTGGCTCTGTTGAAGTGATGTGAAGAAGACGGGTCTCTGGCTCGGAGGAAGTGACATGAACAGTCTCTGGATCGGCGGAAGTGACTTGAACAGTCTCTGGATCGGCAGACGTGACTTGAACAGTCTCTGGATCGGCAGACGTGACTTGAACAGTCTCTGGATCGGCAGACGTGACTTGAACAGTCTCTGGATCGGCAGACGTGACTTGAACAGTCTCTGGATCGGCAGACGTGACTTGAACAGTCTCTGGATCGGCAGACGTGACTTGAACAGTCTCTGGATCGGCAGACGTGACTTGAACAGTCTCTGGATCGGCAGACGTGACTTGAACAGTCTCTGGTTCGGACAGGACCAGCGGCGAGGACTCTGGGCTGACAGGAAATACGGGGGAGACTTCCAGGCATTGCGGGAAGCAGGAAGTCCTCTTCCTCCTCCGTCTCCGAGAGCGAGAGGACGCTGGACTGGACGGAACCAGCGGTGAGGGCGCTGTGCTGGACGGGACCAGCCGTGAGGGCGCTGTGCTGGACGGGACCAGCCGTGAGGGCGCTGTGCTGGACGGGACCAGCCGTGAGGGCGCTGTGCTGGACGGGACCAGCCGTGAGGGCGCTGTGCTGGACGGGACCAGCCGTGAGGGCGCTGTGCTGGACGGGACCAGCCGTGAGGCCGCTGTGCTGGACGGGACCAGCCGTGAGGGCGCTGTGCTGGACGGGACCAGCCGTGAGGGCGCTGTGCTGGACGGGACCAGCCGTGAGGGCGCTGTGCTGGACGGGACCAGCGGTGAGGGCTCTGGCTGGACGTGGCTGACGTGAAGCTCTGGCTGGACGTGGCTGACGTGAAGCTCTGGCTGGACGTGGCTGACGTGAAGCTTTGGCTGGACGTACTCTGGGATGAAGCTCTCTTCACAAACGGAGAGCGCCTCTCTCCAGTTCAGACAGGATAAATCGGGGAGCTCCCTCGGGTTGACCTCCTTAGCCCCCAGCCGGTAACATACTTTGATCGCCTCGTCACCCAGGGAGCAGGAGGCAGCAAGTGAAGCAAACCCCCAGGTGTACTGGAATAAATCTTAGCTATTCAGGGCCAAGGCCGCAATTTGTCCAGCGAACTCCCGGAACATGCTGGGGAGATCAGACGAGATCCGTGCTGCTGGATTCATTTGGGTCGGTCGTTCTGTTACGATGCAGCAAGGACAAAGCAGAGAGTGAATCCAATAGCAAGCACTTTAATAATCCACCAAACCAGAAATCCAGGGTAAACTCAGAACAAGGCACACAAAACAAGGAACTAGGAAAACCACAACATCAAGCAGCGACCGACAAACACCAACTGAAGAACAAGGGTATAAATACACAGACAAACAAGCTTAACAAGATAACAAGGGGGCGTGGCTAATCAGAAACACCTGGGGAGACTAATCAACAGAACGGAGAACAGCAAAACATGTAAAGACAGAGAAACACATGACAGACAAGAACAAGTAACAAAACAAAACACCCACACCGTGACCGTGTCATTAGTGTCTCCCTATATTATCCCCTTGTGTTTGCTGTCCTTTGTCGGTTCATTGTCAAAACTGTGGCAAGAGCTTTGTCAAACTTTCTGTGAATCTTGTCTATCTTATCAAGCTGTGAGTACCTGTTGACCGTCTTGTAGGGATGGGGAAATGAAGC
The DNA here is from genome assembly GCA_026230005.1 of Gila orcuttii. Lineage (NCBI taxonomy): Eukaryota > Metazoa > Chordata > Actinopteri > Cypriniformes > Leuciscidae > Gila > Gila orcuttii. The sequence goes on along the minus strand of JAPDVR010000015.1, from coordinate 13,240,987 downwards.
CTCGTGAAGCAATGAGGCTTTCCCCTAACTGTTCCGGGGAAAAGATTCAAAGCTTCAAGAGTGTCGAGAACAGCGCCATCTGGTGCTTATTTAAAATAAAGCAGCCAGAAGCCTTTCTCTGTCAGATGAAGCAACCACAACACACTCCATAGTTTCAATGTTATGTGTACAAATAAAAAGCCTTACACGTTTGTGTTTGATTTGTTCATTATTAAATAAATTATTTTACCCATTAAAGTGTGACAATAAAATATAAAATAAGCATATTATTTATTAAGATCTAATGTAGGCCTACTCTCTCTCTCTACACACACACACACACACACATATAGTGAATAAGGACATTGTGTGATAGGATCATCTGTTCATCTGACACTTGGCAGTGATAGTGCTTATGTAACTGTAGGAATGACAGAAAGGTGATAAAAATTAATTATTTTGTAATGCCAATGTATATAGATGGGGGTAGACATGTTTCTGCATTCTCCAGTATTCAAGTGGATCTTCAGCTCTTTGTATGTTTGTCTCTGTAAGGTATTTATCCACTTCTAGGATCGCATCAGAAGTGTCATTTGAGCTTTGTTTGCGCTGGTCTACAGCACTGTCCAACAGAAGACAAAGGTTTCCACCTCAGAAGTGTGAGGATACATTTTTTTTGTTGGGAGTGACTACATGTACATTGACTGAATATAAGACAACAATTATACAATACAATGATAAAAAATAAAATAATAATAAATAAATAATTATTTTTTCTTCTTCTTTTTTAGAAATGCATTCATTGGAAGCTATAAGCTCAAAATATTCCCAGTTAGGGGAAGTCTTCCTTTTTTTGGCTGTTGCCATTGCTGTAAATACAAATCCTTCACCAAACACCAACACCAAATTACCTAAAAAAACACCAGAAGTGCAACGATCTTATAAAAACAAAAATACACAACAATAACAAAAAAATAAGTAGTTTTGGTTATTTAAATGTAATGTATTGATTAACTTTCAAAGTACAGCACTCTAGTCTCCTCACAAACCCATCAACCAGACTGAGCCAACAAGGACCTTCGAGCCTTCTGACACCAAAAGCGAAACGCGCACGTGATTGGACAGAAAGTGAGGCTTCGTTTGTCATCGCGTAAAAGGGCATTTCGCACGAGCGTGAACTGAGTTTTGCGGAGAAATTTTAGTCTCGCAGATAAGAAAATATTTTGAGCGAACGAAAATCAATTTTGCATTTAAAATTAGTATTTGTATGTGCGCAGGCATTCTCTTTCGCATGTGTAAAGTTTCACTTTCTTGCTCCTTTCATACCAGCCATAAGCGCTCTTTAAGCGCAGACGGCTCGTTTGCTCAACACATCCCAGCGTTACAATATGCCATAATTCCAGCCAATCAGAGATGAGGCTGATAAATTCTGATTGGCTGGCTTGACAACCAATCACAAGACTCCCTGCATCGACTGTGGAAGAGGAAAAATACATGGTGGAAGATGTTTGTTTAATTTGTTCAATGGCTTGAACACTTCAATTTAAGTTCAAGTAAACAAAAACATTCTCAGCAGAGAAGTCCCCTGAAGTCAGCTATCATACTAAAAAGCTGCTGTCAAACTAAAAAAAATATACTGTATTTTCTTATATGCTATTTTAGGATGGATAGTGTGCACATTGGGATGCAGGCTTGTTCCTCTCACTGCAAAAAAAAAGAAAAAAAAGAAAGAAAGACATGTGGGTAACAATGCAAACATATACAGGTCCTTCTCAAAAAATTTGCATATTGTGATAAAGTTAATTATTTTCCATAATGTAATGATAAAAAATTAAACTTTCATATATTTTAGATTCATTGCACACCAACTGAAATATTTCAGGTCTTTTATTGTTTTAATACTGATGATTTTGGCATACAGCTCATGAAAACCCAAAATTCCTATCTCAAAAAATTAGCATATCATGAAAAGGGTCTCTAAACGAGCTATTTACCTAATCATCTGAATCAACTAATTAACTCTAAACACCTGCAAAAGATTCCTGAGGCTTTTAAAAACTCCCAGCTTGTTTCATTACTCAAAACCGCAATCATGGGTAAGACTGCCGACCTGACTGCTGTCCAGAAGGCCATCATTGACACCCTCAGGCAAGAGGGTAAGACACAGAAAGAAATTGTGGCGTGGCATGGAGGCAATCAGCCTGTGGCACTGCTGAGGTGTTATGGAGGCCCAGGATGCTTCGATAGCGGCCTTAAGCTCATCCAGAGTGTTGGGTCTTGCGTCTCTAAACTTTCTCTTCACAATATCCCACAGATTCTCTATGGGGTTCAGGTCAGGAGAGTTGGCAGGCCAATTGAGCACAGTAATACCATGGTCAGTAAACCATTTACCAGTGGTTTTGGCACTGTGAGCAGGTGCCAGGTCGTGCTGAAAAATGAAATCTTCATCTCCATAAAGCTTTTCACCAGATGGAAGCATGAAGTGCTCCAAAATCTCCTGATAGCTAGCTGCATTGACCCTGCCCTTGATAAAAACACAGTGGACCAACACCAGCAGCTGACATGGCACCCCAGACCATCACTGACTGTGGGTACTCAAGTGCTGCTTATCTGTAGCCCAGGTCAGGCGCTTCTTCCGCTGTTTCTGGTTCAAAAGTGGCTTGGCCTGGGGAATGCGGCACCTGTAGCCCATTTCCTTTACACGCCTGTGCACGGTGCCTCTGGATGTTTCTACTCCAGACTCAGTCCACTGCTTCCGCAGGTCCCCCAAGGTCTGGAATCGGTCCTTCTCCACAATCTTCCTCAGGGTCCGGTCACCTCTTCTCGTTGTGCAGCGTTTTTTGCCACACTTTTTCCTTCCCACTGAGGTGCCTTGATACAGCACTCTGGGAACAGCCTATTTGTTCAGACATTTCTTTCTGTGTCTTACCCTCTTGCTTGAGGGTGTAAATGATGGCCTTCTGGACAGCAGTCAGGTCGGCAGTCTTACCCATGATTGCGGTTTTGAGTAATGAAACAGGCTGGGAGTTTTTAAAAGCCTCAGGAATCTTTTGCAGGTGTTTAGAGTTAATTAGTTGATTCAGATGATTAGGTAAATAGCTCGTTTAGAGACCCTTTTCATGATATGCAAATTTTTTTAGATAGGAATTTGGGGTTTTCATGAGCTGTATGCCAAAATCATCCGTTTTAAAACAATAAAAGACCTGAAATATTTCAGTTGGTGTTCAATGAATCTAAAATATATGAAAGTTTAATTTTTATCATTACATTATGGAAAATAATTAACTTTATCACAATATGCTAATTTTTTAGAAGGACCTGTATGCAAATAAGTGAAAATCTTGGGTGTGTGACCCACTACTATATAATTACTCGCATAATTAGATTTTTATTTTTTTGCAGTGAGGGGAACAAGCCTGCCTCCCAATGTTCACACTATCCATCCTAAAATAGTATATAAGAAAATACAGTATATTTTTTTAGTATGATAGTTGTTTTTACAGAACATCTCTGCTGTGAAGGTTTTTGTTTAAATAATTCCAAGGATATGAAGTAGATTGATTATTATTTTAACGTTATTACATTGCATTTCTACATTTATTTGATGGCTTTTTTTATTCTGATGCGAGTGATGTACCGTTTTTACACACTTATTTCATTAAAAGGGGAAAAGTCTGTCCATCTTCATTTCTGAAAATGTGTAACATTTGAGACCCCAGCTCGGTCACATTCATATTTCACTAATGTTAATTACATAACTTGCAGTTCAGAAAGAAGTTAGAACTACCACTTGAGGTGTAGCAAACACTGGGACATGCCATTATGTACAGTAATAGTACGATTTGATTTTGATTAAAAATAAGCTAAAAAAAATTCAGCTTAAAAATAAGCTAAAAAAATAAACTGTGGTCGTCCAGTGGTACTGTAGACATTTGAACTTAAATTGAAGTGTTCAAGCCATTAAACAAATTAAACATAAACATCTTCCACCATGTATTTTTCCTCTTCCACAGTCGGTGATGCAGGGAGTCTTGTGATTGGTTGTCAAGCCAGCCAATCAGAATTTAGCAGCCTCATCTCTGATAGGCTGGAATTATGGCATTTTATAACGCTGGTTTGTGTTGAGCAAGCGAGCCGTCTGCGCTTAGAGAGCGCTTATGGCTGGAATGAAAGGAGCAAGAAAGTTTCACAATGGTATGTGTTGGTTTTAACCCATAATCAAACATTTTTATCAAGCATTTGTTGTTTCTTAAACCCATAGCCCAATCAGTACAAACATAGTCTCTAAGTCTTAATAATTCACAAGATTTAACAAGTTCTCAAATTCATAGGATGCTCGTACATATTTGTATACTCGTACATAATCCTGCAGCTTTTACTCCTGCTGTCATTGGCTACTGCCTCTATTCCTGTACATATTTATCGCAATATTTGCAAATCAGTTGCGCCCCTTCTTGGAAAGTAGTCGGATGCCCCACACACTGTCAGAAAGTTTATATTAATTGCATTGTATTTAAAATTATTACAAATTGGACCCGTCTGTTCATGTTCCAATGATACATGATGTCTCTCCACAACTCATGACTTTCCACACCTCATGACTTTCCTCTGTTTGCAAGAGTGGAAAAGCTAATCTGACTTGTCACACGACATCAGATACTCGATTATTTTGTCATGATCATATCAGTTACACTGCTGATAACTGTCCCGTTTCCATGTAAATCATGTTATTTTTAAACAATTACATATGATTATTGCTTTCCATTACAGACCTACTTTTAATCATGCCCACATATCAGTAAACTTATTACATAAATGCATTTAACATTTAATTATGCAACACTCTATACAGAAATAAATCCTACAGTTATATATAAACTTTCTACTTGCATGTAATGTTATAAAATTATCTTCCTTTCTGTCTTGCAGGATTACCTTTTTTTTTAGATCTCTACAACATGAAACTCAACAGCTTTTAAGAGCCGACCCTCACAAGAGCTACAGTATTAGTGAGTCGCAGCAAATCTTGCCGTGATCAGCCCTTCCCAGGTAAATTTTCTAGAATATTTCAATCAGTAATTACTCATCAAATGCTCTCTCCTGAATCATATGGTAAATTAACTTATTTATAACTGTCTTAATTTATTTGTTTTAAGAACAATAGTAATTGCACATAGAGTAAGTAGAGACTTTTTTTGTTTTACTGCAGAGAAGGAAGACCAGTCCTTATATCAACGCAAGCTAATCGAATAAGTCCTTTGTTTCAGGTGAGGAAGGAACATCCGGTGCCCAAAGACAGAAAGGTGCGCATGGCCATTGGTTTGTCTTGTATTGAAAAAATGCTGTAATATGTAGTACATCATTTGATGTTGACAATTTTACATTGTACAGGTTATCACTTGGTTTTTGACCAAGTGAAGCTCTTGGAACAAGTGACAGAAGAGTATGTTGTCTTGAAAGAAATCAAGCATCACTGGCAAAGGCTCAAAAGACCATGCCTTTCTAAAATATCTTTTGAAACAGTTTTTTTTTTCAGTACTTAGCTTATATTACAGGTGAAACTCGAAAAATTAGAATATCGTGCAAAAGTTCATTTATTTCAGAAAATTCAACTTAAAAGGTGAAACTAATATATTATACTCATTCATTACATGCAAAGTGAGATATTTCAAGCCTTTATTTGTTATTATTTTGACGATTATGGCTTACAGCTATGAAAACCTTTTCACAATATTCTAATTTTGACTTTGGTGTTTTCATAGCTGTAAGCCATTATCTTCCAAATTATTAATAAAGGCTTGAAATATCTCACTCTGCATGTAATGAGTCTATATAATATATTAGTTTCACCTTTTAAGTTGAATTACTGAAATAAATTAACTTTAGCTCGATATTCTAATTTTGAGGTTCACCTGTATGTGCTGCAATTATTTTTATATATATATATATATATATATATATATATATATATATATTATATATTATACGATACTTCAATGTGTATATAATATAATGTACTGACTGCTGCTTTGTAAATTTAAATAAGGAACAGGCAACTCTGGCTCTTTTGCGTTCTCCTTTTTGAAGTGGAGAGTTTACCTCCAACCCTAATTGAGCACATCTAAACATTTTAACCAAAGTCTTCAGGTTTACTTAAGTTATAGACAATCGGCAGGTGGGTTTGAGGTTGGAGCTAAATCTGCAGGACAGTGGACGCTGAGGGCCAGAGTAGCCCATTACTGCTTTAAATAACACAGAACAGAAGCTGACCTGACTGTCCATTAAACAACTTCATTTGAATTGTTTTTTGTATTGAATTGAATTCTTTTTGTTTTACTTTCAGACCAGGACTGGAGAACGCCTGACGATGGGATGTTGAGACTTCTTCCTCTGAGGAAAAAGCTACACCACATCAGTGATCACATCTTCTGTTCATCATTTGTACTGTAGGGTACAACTGAACAAACTGTTTAGACGAGGAAGAAGAACATGAATACAATAGAGACATGTACAAGGAAGAGCAAAAAAACAGTTTAGCAGTAATAATGAACCATTATTTTTCAACACTATCAAATCTGTTTTCGGTATCATAGGTGACTGGATAGGATTCTCTGGCACTCATTTGTGTGGCTTCAGCAGCTGTGAATGGATTAATGTGATAATGTATTTTTGAAGAGCCATTTTTTTTTTCTTGAATCACATTTGTCTTTATGCTGCTTTATCAACTTTATTACACAATACTTTATTGGAGGACACAGCATAAAGTATGGTGAATATTGTGTATTGAAAGTGGTGTTTGGTACAGTAAATGTAATATTTATAATATTTGAGAAATTTTAATTTCTTATGAGTTTAGTTCATAATTTAAAAATAAACAGTACATAAACATTTTTGATCTGGATAATGATATTTGGGACAACAATCCACTAAAAGTTTCACATACTTGCATGTTGTGAGAAGTATGCCAGTTTTCAGTGAAATAAAGGGAACCTTAGGGAATGTGAATAACAAGAGGCTGCAGTGTGCTATCTTGATACAAACACTTCAATCATAATTGAAGATGATCCATGTTGATCATTCTAGTACATCTACTGCATTTAGTATGAAAGCATAGATATTACTGATGTCAGGAGAGGCAATCAGAGGGGGTGAAAGGAAATTTTGGCACTCTTTCTTTGTTGTTTTACTGAATGGTGCATTATCCTTGTTTAATAGTAAAGTGTAAATATATAAATAGATTTTTGTTTACTGCCAAAATTGGATAATGACAAGTTGTTGCAGGTTCATGCATTATATTTATTGGTGTTCATACAAAAAAAGCAAATACATAATTATTATTATTTTTATATATTACAGCATTTCTTTAAAATATTTCCATATCACATGGTCTCACAATACCCATCAAAACCTAATACAAGCATGATGTTAGAATAGAAAAGGGGGGAAAAGATAAAATAGTCTGGTATTTAAATGTGACTAAACGAAGTTTGTTGTCCATGATGAGGAGAATAGATGTGTGTAGATTGCACTGCCCTTCCACCCTCAGAGGCCCAGCAACGCCCCCGGAAGAGCAAACAAATATACATTTCAAATGGGTGTAACTTAAAGTCTGGTTAGTGTATCAAAGAGAAAATCGGCAGGACAAATGCTTATGCTATGTTTACTAAATAATGTTGGGCACAGTTTTCAGACATATCTGGAAAGCTGGCACAAAGGTTTTTTAAAAGTGCTCAGTAAAATATAAAATTTCAGCCTGTCTTTCATAAAGGTTTGCACAATGAACATATTTAGATATCCAGTTGTTCATTAAATATATTATTTATTTAACATTTATTGTTTCATTGCTAAACGTTTTAAACTACATTACCCACATATCTCTGTCATTCTATCAATAGAACAGGAAACGTGGTGCTGTAGTTCATTGAAATGTGCAGAAATGCTAAGGGTTAGGGTTGGGATCTCGATAAAGGAGTAATTTCTCACAACATGACATTTTATAGTTACCTTAACTAACGTAGTAATAACACCAAAACATACTTTGTAACATGAAGCGCCCTTTTAATATATGTTGCAATATGCATTATATGCAATATAATGTTAGATGTTGTCTTATTTAAATGTTACAACATGGAAATGTGTAGCCGCCGCGCTGGACTACTGCGGCAGAACTGTAGGAGGCTGGTATGTACTGCTTTTTTCCCACGCTCGTCTGCGCCGGTTTCAGAAATAATACTTTTCTGCTCGTCCGGTGTTGTGCCGAATTTCGACTCCCTGCCAAATTATTACCCTCCTCGTTGAAATCAGTACTTTGCAACAACACAGCATTGTTTCGGCAGTGACTTTCAGCATGTTTCCTATAAATGACATATAAATGCATTTTAAGACATACCACGCGAAATCCGATCGTTCAGACTGAGGCTGATGTTCTGATATGTGATTTGAATAGGATTTCAAACCACATATGGATGTAACTTGAAACGGATTTCATGTGCTTTTTTGGACTGACAATCTGAACGTAAGTTATCCTATGTCGGGATAAAAAATAGATGGAAGAATTGCAGTAATGTTACGTGCTAGAGAAGCTAACTCGTTCGGATCTTTACCACATATTAACTTTAACGTTAGTTTGTCAAAATGTTGCGCTCTCTCCTGCTTCCCAAGTCCTTCTCTATATGATTTCGCACATACCACGTGTTTTTCCGTGGTTTATTAGAGTAACAATGTGTTCAGTAGTACACAAACAGTGCAATCCATGCTGTTGTTTACATCCGAGTGCCTCCATAATGGCCACGCATCCGGCTTACCGCCCAGAACGTGACGTTGGTGAAACCCCTCTATATCTGGGCTGTTCAATATGTATTCCTTTTAATTAAATAATAAAACTTACATTTAAAAACAAAAGACTCCTGTGTGTGCTTACCATCCAAAACGAGTTCACATGATCAATGACACAAATTAGCTTTTTTGATTATTAGACTGATGCATAAATACATTTGAATGAGAAACTTTTTTTTTTCAAAGCATACAGTCGGCAACGCGTCATAGTTGGGGGGCGTGGTCGGCGTGGGGGAAAACACCGCGAACATCATTGCTGCGTCCCAATTCGCATACTATCCGTCCTAAATAGTATTCGAAAATAGAACTAGTACGTCCCAAATCGTAGTATGTTGAAATGAGTGCTCCAAAGAGACCCGGATGGTCTACTATATCCGGTCAGAATCCGAAGTGCAGATAGATGCACACTCTAATGGCTGATATTGCCCACAACCCATCGCGCGTTGGACGAGGATTCGGTTAGAACTACAAACACGAGTGAAAAGTGTTAAAAACTACAGACATGGAGGACGCGCGAGTCCGGCGGTTGTGTAGACAGGTTTAGATAAATGGGTTTAAGTGATTAATTATCAGTATCTAACCTGACGAAAATTTATTTATTCAATGTTGGCTACGTTATATTGCATCTGCAGCAGCATTGTGAACTTTTGTAAAGATACGTTTAGCCATTAAATGTTAAATGCATCATTACATTCAAATTGCAAACACATGAGGAGAGTGCAGAGTCTCCGCATGAAAGACCCACGACTGGCAGATGAACGAGCTACTACATTTCTCTCCGTAACGGTAAGAAATTATATTTGATTGAATGGATGATTTTTACTGTGACGAGATGATTGACAGGGCAGTTTACGGTGATGCACGCGACAGAGCTGTCCGTTAAAGATGACGAAGTAGTATGTCCCAAAGCTTGCCTACTCTTTTGCTACACACTCAAAAGTATGTACTTTTTCTTCACAAAAAGAGTACATACTTTTAGGGCGTAGTATAAGTAGGCGAATTGGGACGAAGCACATGTGTATACGACAATTCACCATGACGTCACAACAGTAATAGATGTTCTTCCGGGTGGCAAAAGCCGAAGCATTCCTATGGCAACGCTAGTAAATTGCTTGGAAGGGAGACCCACCGTCGGCAGTAATCTACATTTCAAAAGGTAAGTTGATTCAAAAACATACATGGTGAAAATTCAGACATAGTTAACATGCTCATTGAGGGACTGATTAACTAATACAGGAGATAGCAATAAATGAAATGCCTAACCTTGGTCATAGTAGATTTAGCGCTAGTCTACTACCATATGTTGGTGAACGTGATTTCACCAAGTACCACATGTTCCTGGATCAACATCGTTGTTGATCCTGGATCAACTTTCCAATTAACCAATCAGATTTGAGGGACAAGTTTACTTATATCAAGTTTAGGCTTAGAACCAAGGTGAAGTACTTAAACATCAGTGTCATTCACCTATCATTACCCTCTGATTTTAGAGAAAAGTTATGGGTAGGGTTGGGTTTAGGGGTAGGGATTGGGTAAGGACTACATTTTGGGACAGGAATGTTGATCCAGGATCAACAAAATATGTTGATCCCGGACCATGTCTTACTTGGCAAAATCACGGTGACCACCATATGTTAGGCTATGGTAACGTTAGATTGTCTATTTCCCTGTTATCTAACTAAAAAAGGCTATGATCGTTTTCTGTTATTCTGATCGGATGGCACAGACGTGAGCTTTTGACAGTGAAATGGATAGTGCGCTGCAGCCTAGCGCTAGCTACTCAGTTAACTTAGGCATCACTCAAACTAAACTCGCGGTGATGATGAAACAAATGTGGTACACACATCAATCATCCATCAGCAGTAACGTTAGCCTACAACTATGTTTTGCCTTTCCTATTTCTTTCATTGACATTTGATCAGTAGCCTACAAGACACTAGAAGTTCTGTCTCTTCCTTGTATAATACTTCTACTTCAGGCAGTGACTGGCAATGAGTCTGATCTTCAAAAGAGACCTTAAGTTTACTAATAGTAGTCTCGAGTTTCCCCAGCTGAAGATAATAATGCTCTGCTATGATTTTGTAGATGGACAGTTTTCTACTTGTTTTTAGCATTTTTAAAGGAGTCTTAATATCTGAATGGAAATTCAGGCAAAACACTCAAAATTCAAGTATTTTAATATTCAAATATACCTGCAAGCAGCCATTATCGGGGCCAAGCGCAAAGAAGATGATAAGACATGTCAACATGGCTGAGAGTGTCAGACCAACTGCAACAATGAGAAATTAAAGACAATTTTTAAGATGATTTTTGGCAAAATGGGTGAAAAAATCTTACTTTATATGTTACTTTAATATGATTTAACGGTTGTCACTTTTGACCAATAGGTGGCGAAGTTACGAAATTGATGTGGTGTGGTCAGAGTGAGGAGACAAAGACACATACAAAGTTTGTTGTCAATATGTCAAGGCATTGCAGAGATAAAGCCTGAATAGTCATTTTGGCATCATACCTCAACTTTGCTGCTGAAAACAGTTTTGTCTATCTATACAGAATCCATAACTTTTAGTCAGCACAGTCAGGAGATGATACGATTTGATTAAAACTATTTTTTTTTATTATTATTATTGTTTGTCCAACTGTTTTAACAGTTTTGAGAATACACGAAGCAGAGTTGAAGAGCGAGCAGGGTTGGCAGCAGAAAGGTAAACGTTGGATGAATCTGTAATGTTTTGTCTGAAGTTCCCTGATTTCACCACTAGATGGCATTATTTCTACCCAGTTTATGTTTCCTTAATTAATTGGTTGTCATACTCTCACCTGTGTTGAATTACACCTAATGATAAACCCTATTTAAGGCTTCACTGCATTTTGGTTTTTGTTCAGTCCTGATGTCAGCCAAAGTGTTGTCATTTCTAAGAACTTTTGGATGTGAGATGTTGCCTTCTGTTCTGCTCTGTTAAAGTATGTTTTTGTAACCCTTTTTGTGGACTTCTGATTTTTGCCTCTCTGGACTTATGTTTGAGAAGATATTTTTTAGTATGTTTTTGTAACCCTTTTTGTGGACTTCTGATTTTTGCCTCTCTGGACTTATGTTTGAGAAGATATTTTTTTCTGTCTGGATTACCCTTTGTGTTTTGCCTCTCAAGGAGAGTTGTTTTTTGTTTTTTCCATCGGAAGTAAAGTGCCAAATATTAAACTCAGACTTTTTGACTGTCCATTTGGCCTCTGGGTTTGTCCATTTGGGTTAAACCTCCACCAGTGGTGAAGGGGTTAGTATCAAGGACACACACACCGGAGACCTGAGTTCGATCCCCAGCTGGATCATAACAGAATCATAATTTAGGGGATCATTAAGATTCCTCTTAGCAGTTTTAATATTGGTTGTTTGCACATTCTTCTAGTCACTCTGCAATTTAACAGAACCACTTTTTTTGACAGTGAACAATAGGGACCTGACAGAGCAAAGCAGATTAGAGAAGTGACTGCAATGAGAGGGAGCCCAAAGACAGGCAGGAGTATCCAGTCCAGACAGATAGAAGGCAGGCAGTTGCTTTCAGAGACAGACTGAGGGAGAAACAGAAAGTTTTCAGATGAAATATGTGTAATCTTTCTGCATATGTTCTTTAGTTGGACAAATCTGATTTCAATAGGTACATTAGTAAACTGAAGCTCTCGTTTGAAAATCTGATTCTGTCTTTGCCAGATCCATACAATCTAGATGATGGCTGGTATGCTGCTGATGCTAATACATTGCCCCCTGTTCAGTATCTTGATCTTTTTAACTACCTGATTAACACCCCAGGCCCTTGTACAGGTGAGGCTTTGCGAGCCTATAAGTCACTAGATGCTTATAACTATTTTGTTTGTGATCATGTACAAAACATCAAGCAGCATGATCTATCAGATACAAGTCCTGTTCCTTTTGTCGCTGCCACAGTGGCTCCAGGACAGCGGATCAAAGAAGAAAAATACAATCCCTGGGTTTGTGTTAGTAGAAATGGCTGTATTGTTGCAACCCACTGCACTTGTGCAGCAGGTTTAGGAGAGGCCTGCAGCCACATTGCTGCTCTACTGTTTGCCATTGAAAGCATTACACAAATCAGAGACACAACTGAAGTGTCATGTACTGATATCCCATGTCAATGGAAGAAATGTGAAAAGCAAAACATAACTAGCTGTACTGCTGAAAATCTTGACATGTCACATCCAAAGTATGGTAAGGTATTGAATGGCAGATAGAGGAAAAAAAAGAAGAAAGTGCCAGGGTTATCTATCCAGGAGCAACAGCAAGCCTTTGCAGAGCTGAGAGAGATCCTGCCCACTGCAGCAGTTTTAGTCAGGGACAGCAGTGACACCGACACCGCTTCAGAATCAGAGGATGCTGTAGACTACCCACAATTCCCATATAGATTAGCGAGACTAACTAATGTTGACAATTGCTCTCCACAGACTATAATCGATGATGCCATTCCCACCAAGGCACAGATTGACAATCTGTCTCAAGCAACTGTTGCTCAGTCCCAGTCACACCTTTGGAGTGCTCAGAGAAGAGGAAGAGTGACTGCCAGCAACATCCACAGGGTCATCAAACGCAAAGCAGATGGAGCTTCAGCTGTAAGGACCATCATGCAGTATGATACCAAGAGAATCTCCCACATCCCCTCAGGAAAATGGGGTACTGAACACAAAGACACTGCAAGAGATGAGTTTTATTGGCACATGACAACAGTACACAAACTTTGTTTTGAAACGCACAGGCCTTGTCATCTACCAGCCTTACCCATTCCTTGCAGCATCACCTGATGGGATCTCAACATGTGACTGTCATGGAGATGCAGTTCTGGAAATTAAATGCCCTTTCAAATACAAGGACTTGTGCTCTATTGAGATCCTACAAATCCAAGATCCAACTTTTTGTTTAGATACCCATGGTAATCTGAAGAAGGCACACCAAAAACCTTAGGTTGTAAAAACCTACCTGTTTTCTTTAGCTTATTGATCCCTTTTTTTTTTTTTTTTTTCATTTATTTCTACGATTTTACATTTGAATCTCTGTTAAGGCTTTTTCGTAGCTCTGCTGCTTTTTATGTGTTTTAGGGGTTGTTTTTGCTGTTTTTACTTTTCTTATTTGTGTGTTCTGTAAAGCACTTTGGTCTGTCTAAGCGGCTGTTTAAATGTGCTATACAAATAAATGAACTTGAACTTGAACACCAGTATTATGATCAGGTACAAACACAAATGCTAGTGACCAACTGTATCCAGTGCAACTTTGTTATTTGGACAAAGCCTGGCCTTGTCATTGTCAATGTGTCACGAGATGAAGATCATATCACTAATTTGTTGCACCAAACTAAAGTGTTTGTTGAAACACACCTTATCCCAGAACTCCTTAAGAAGAAAATGGAAACAAGTCAGGATGATGCAGTCATTTGTACTTGCAGCAGACCCAAGTTCGGAAGGATCATAATCTGCTCTAATGAAAACTGCAGTGTAAAAATGTACCACTACAGTTGTGTAGGCATCAAAAGAAAGACAAAACAGTGGCTATGTGGCAGATGTAGATAATGTACATTAATATGTACAGCACTAACACTTTTTCAATTTCAATTCAATGTAAATCATATTTAGTATATTTTATCTATTCTTGCCTCTTTCTCATCTAGTAAATATTGTAATTATCTTTTTTTTTATTGTGCTTTCATTGAATGTTTTAAATAGAAAGTAGACTGTTAGCTTAACTTGTGCTGAAAAGAAAAAAAAGAGACAACACTTACCTAATAAATGTTTGTTGAATGTTGCAAAAATCTTTGTGTACCTCTATGCTCCACGAATGAATAATACCTTACTAGTTATGTTAGGAAATGTGCTGTTTATCCAGTTGTGGATTAGGCAAGTTCTAGGTACGGCATTAAGGGGGGGAAGAACATGACAATGAAACCAAGTAAAATTGTATACAAAGATAATGGAAATTTATTAAAGATGTAGGCTACATACATATTTATCTTAAAAGAGAAAAAAAGAATAACAATAAGATGAATGCAATAATAAATAAAATAAATCAGTTAAGTACACAACAAAAGTTAAGGAGCAAAGGGTTTGATTCAAATATATTTTCACAAGAGTAATCACAAGAGATTCTAACTTATCAATTTGTTAAAGAGTGAGAGGAAAGTAATCAAAAGTCTGGTAGAAGTATTATTTAACAAGTTTAGGTCTAAGATTACTTAGAGCACAACAGACTAGTCAATATGTCACTGGAGAGAGGAATAAGTGTCAGAGGGAGCGTGTTTTTCAGAATTCTAAAGATCTTGATGCGTTCAATAGCTGATATCCTCCCTCCCCACATTTTGGAAATAAATTATATTGAGCCATAGGGCGTGATACCTATTAGAGCCTTAAGGGTATTATGGTGTTTATAATTTGACCAGGTCTGGGCTCTAGCCCTGAGATTGAATGGCCTGTCAATAAAAAAACTCTGTGCAGTCAATGATAACTACACATTTCTTAAACCTCTTCTTGAACTTCTGTGGCATGTTTTTCCGAAGAACCTCTGCAGATGGCCAGGAGATAAAAAATTGGAGATGCTTTGCAAGGACAGGTATGACTTCGTTGATAACATTTGAAACACATGCAGAGGACACACCAAACCGGAAACCAAGGTCTAAATGGGCAAGTCCGTGTCGGAGCTTCATCAAAGTTAAAAGAAGGTGATTCTCCTTGGAGATAACCCTTCTTTCTGAAATAAGTGGTGCAATTAAGTTTAAAATCCAAATAAACGCAGCAAAAGATGGCAGTCCAAAATAAAATGAAAAGAATTTCTGTTTGTGCTTAATTTGACTAGCTGCATCATTCTCTGTGACAAAGAAATGTTCTGAAGAGATGGACAATTTTGACAGCTTGTCTTTGTAAGAGTCTCTCTCTAAACACAACCTATGTACCTCTTGTCCCGCATTGTCTTGATTGTCCCCTTCTTCTTTGTCAGGAACAATCTCTGGTTCTGGTTCTGGTCCAGCTGCAGAATAAAGCTGTCTCCTCCTCACTGCTCGATGGTACCGACCCTGATTATCTGCTGCTCTCTTAGCAGATGCGGTTGGATCGGCTGACTCAGGTCCCAGGTGTTGCGAAGGAGCAAAGTCAGGGTGGTCAGGGTCAGGGTTCGGACAACCTGCATAATAAACAAAGACATAGACCATTTAAGCATGTGCTCTTAAGTAACTATATTTTACCAAATGTTAACAACTTCAATTTTGGATACTGGAGAGTTCAAGTTAGGCCTAACAAAGCAAGCTTTAAAATGAACACTGCTGTTTGTTAGCCTGGGCCTAGACCTTAATTGTAGAAAATGTCCCCTCTGTAATGTAGGCTACAACATTTCATTTTAATGGAGTATGGCAGTTCACGTTTCATCCTTTAAAAACTGCACAGAACACAGTAGCTTCAGAAGAACAGCAGACTTAGGACAAAAGGGGGCGCTGTTGTTCAGTAAAAGCTTGCAGTCTTTTTTTCAGTGTAAACAAACACTTGACGAAACGTTTAGTTTGCTTGCACTACATTAAAAAAGACTGCAAGCTTTCAGTGTTACAGCTTATACTTTTGCCCTTACATTTACACATTTAACTTGACCTTGTACTGTGTCAGTTGGAAAGCATATCGATGGAGCCAAGTCAAGAAGGTGACAGCTAACGTTAGTTCTAAACCATCAGCTGTGTAGCTGTGGGTGTTTCTTTACAGCTGGGCAAACGCTAGCTAGCTAATTACTCAAAGACAACCAAACCAAACATTTAATACATTAACTAAACTTACCTGTGAGAAAATGTCTTCCACAAACACGATGATGGATGTTTGGTTCCCAGTCTGCCTCGTTAGAAATGGCTACTCCGCCACCAAGCAGTAGTGCTCTGTAGCACTACTTTTAATGACATCCACTCGCTTTAACCTCCTCACCCACAGGTTCCGCTGGATACATTTACTTTTTCCTGAAGGAAATCGATAAAATCCTACACCGTTTGCTTTGTATCTGGCGGCGCAACCCCAAACACAACACGTTTTTGTCATTGTTTCAACTTTGATGTAACTATGTAACGTTAACTGTTTACAGTAGCCGGCTGAATCAGTTGGTCGGCAGTTGGTCAGTAGAAGCCGCTCGCGTTCTGCCACCCAGAAGTATCTTGGTCCCTATTGTTTACAAACATTCTGAAATGCCCTATTTGAATGACAAAATGTCTTATTGTGAAGCATTGACGCCTGCTGACCGGCAACGATATATTGCTAAATTAACTGCAATAGGGTACGATTGCCCATATTTAATTAAAAACTGGGTCAATGACCCAACCAAATGGCCGGAGGTTTCGTTTCCAGACATATTTTGCTATCTGGTTGAATCTCCAGATAAGAGACATCGCGGTAGCTGTAGCGGCAATCATATGTTGCATACTATAACTCCATAAAACCTTGTCACTTACCAATTGTACATATGCTTCACTCCAAACTATTAATCCTTTTGTAAAACGGTGATCAGTAGTACGAAGTTGCCGAGGGACTGTGCTGACAGTTATCCTAACTCACAGACTGCAGTCTGTATTGAGTGTAGACCGTAGCGATTGGCCTATCAAGTAGCCTTCAGCTGATAACGCTAATGTGAATGAGACATCCCTTATGAAAAACAACTAAAGGAATCTTGTAGTATTTTAGGACAAAATATTACAGTAATCCTATAGGAATATACTATAGAAGTACTATAGAGGTATTACAGAACATCACAGAAGTATTACACTACTATTTATTGCTTGTAGCCATTTTGTCCTCCTTTCCGGTTCTGTGTGTTTATTAGGAAGGATGTAGAACTTCAATTCATAATTTGTTTGTTTATTGGCGGTACAGAAAACGACACAGCACCTCTTCGGCATGATTGTCGCGTGTATTTCAATGAGCGCAAAGGCAATGTTTTCCCCCACGAGCTAAATTCACATCACGTGACGGGGTGTTCCCGGGGGCGTTCCCAGACCAACCGACTGTATCTATGGCCTACAGCAGGGGTAGTTAAGCAGTATTTTAATTAAAGATAATTACATGTACTAAAGTGCTTCTAACATTTACAGTGTATGTATAGTATATCAAAGGTATAAACTTAATCACTTCTTTATGCCATTCTCCACCATCTGAACTCTTGGAATTCAAATAAATGTAACAAAAGCATAATGAATGCACACAATTTTGAAAGCATATTCCAATATTTAATGTCAAACTGTTTAAGGACAAATGTAGTACCAAAACT
This sequence comes from Gila orcuttii, assembly GCA_026230005.1. Taxonomy (NCBI): domain Eukaryota; kingdom Metazoa; phylum Chordata; class Actinopteri; order Cypriniformes; family Leuciscidae; genus Gila; species Gila orcuttii. The sequence goes on along the minus strand of JAPDVR010000015.1, from coordinate 13,222,896 downwards.
ACTGCACAACTGTACCAATATCAGTTAATTATATAAAAAATAGCCAGATACAGAGGAAATCTATTACAGTTACACATACAGTAACGTTTAAAAAATCGCTGTATGATGAAGTAATAATATTTCTTAAAAAACCAAGAGATGAGAT